>JBANSL010000005.1:10000000-11458750 GCA_037127255.1 Persicaria tinctoria | reverse complement strand
CGGATCAAAATCAATTCCGATCGTTTGTCGAAAACGGCTGTTGATTCACAAAATTGATCAAAATCAATATTTTAATACATCCAATTCCAATCGTTTGTTGAATCAAAATCAATATTTTAATACATCCAATTCCGATCGAAATATAAATCATATATTTCGTACGTACTACAACTAGTATTCAATCGTTTGTAGCGGAATCAAATTCCGAGCCCGTTTAAAATTTAATACATCCAATTAATCAAAATCAAAATTTTAATCATACAAATTACTCCATATATCGAATATATTGCTAAATTGAATCAAAACTAACAAGAAAATCAATCGATCATATCAATTTATGCAAGAGGCTCTGATACCACTGTTGGATAATTAGATGCGCAGCGGAAGGGTTGAAAACTATTTTCTAACATCTAATTCGGGATCTCATGCATGAATTGATATGAACAATATAGAGGGGAAAAGTCGTACCTTTCTTGTGCGGAACCTTGATTCGAAATCACCTTTGGAGAAAAGAGCCTCAAGCGCGACTCCTCTACTTGGTCCACACGAGCACGGGATTGGATCTCCTTGTCTCCGTTTGCTAGAACGAATGATCGAAGGATTGCAACTCACCCTACGAATTAGGGAGGCAAGCGATTTGTGGTGGGAGGAGATTTTTGGAGACACGTATAATCCAATATAAAGTTAAGACTTATTCTCAATAAGTCTCCTTATATATTGTAGAAACTAGGTCAACTTATTCCTAATAAGTCACCTTTATCTTTTATCTTCTATCCACAAACTATATCAACAATAATAACTTATTATTATTATTAATCAATTATCCAATTCCTAATACTCTTTGTGTGTGACCTTATAGGACCTGAATAAAATAGCAATAGATTAAATATAATTTAATCTATAAATTATAGTTGGCTTCTAGCAAAGCACTATAATTACCTAAATTATTCAGATTATAAATCTCCATTTTAATCCTATTATATCATTAGTATTTCACACATCAATTAAAGGACACCAATTCCTTCAATCTCCCACTTGTCCTTAAGTGGATGTGCGGTTTCAATTCCTTTGTCACTTAATGTTCAATTTGACGATATGATAGCATCTCATGTTATCCATATCAATTCAAATTATTTCTCGATCCCGAGCTTGAGCTGTCAAATAAACAAATGATTACGTATTAATCCATTTGAGCATGGCCATGCATTTTACAGTTCTTACTCTTCGAGTGGCCAGAACATTATTCCTACTCAGATATCCTAATATCCAGAATAGGAGGACTTCTCCAATCTTGCGTGACTATAGCTCCCACTTAAATTTTAGCAACCCCAATCACTGCCTTTATGACTGCCTTTTACGGATCAGCGGTTGACAGTGTCAAAGGCTACCAATCATCAAGTGAGAGGGATATCACACTCATGTCTGAGGAACCTACTAATAATATTTTAACCTTTAATTCTTCAACTTATTTGAAAAATCTTAAGGCAGGTCTGCCTAACAAGTATCCACCATACTTGTCTATACAATTGATTAGACATCTCTATGTCCCTATAGCCCGTGAAACTTGGCGCTATCAATCAACTTGCATAATAGTCTATATTAAATCATTTATGTCCCATTTAATGATTAAGACTATGGCAAAGCATAATTCATAATATCAGTTCACTTAATAGGGTCTCAACCACCACGACTTTCGCAGCGATCCTATTTGATAATCACAAATTATTAGGACATTTTATTCAATTCTAAACCATAATTGAATAATAGTGAAATTTTATTTCAAACAAACATGATGAAAATATGTTTCAACAATCTTGATCAATATCTAATGCGTTAAACATATAAATCAAATCCATTCACCAATGGACTTGAGTCCCTTAGCTCTAGTGTGACTATCATGCTTGGGCTTGGGAAGAGGTTTAGTCAACGGATCTGCTATGTTGTTATCCGTGTGTATCTTGCATAGTCTCACGTCACCTCTTTGGACATAGTCTCGTATGACGTGATACTTCCTGAGCACGTGCCTGGATTTGGAATTGGAGCTTGGTTCTTTGGATTGAGCAATGGCACCATTGTTGTCACAATAAATGTCAATGGCTTCAACCCCTTTGGGAACCACACCAAGCTCGGCTAAAAACTTCCTTATCCAGATAGCTTCCTTAGCAGCATCCACTGCAGCGATGTACTCAGCCTCTGTTGTAGAATCAGCTACTGTGTCTTGCTTTGAGCTCTTCCAGCTCACAGCTCCTCCATTAAGAATAAAAACGTATCCGGATTGGGATCGGAAGTCGTCTCTATCTGTCTGGAAGCTGGCATCAGTGTATCCTTGAACGATCAACTCATCATGACCACCATACACCAAGAAATGATCCTTAGTTCTTCTCAAGTACTTGAGGATGTTCTTAGCTGCACTCCAGTGTGCTTCACCTGGACTCGATTGGTATCTGCTGCACACACTTAAGGCGAATGCAACGTCTGGGCGAGTACATATCATGGCATACATAATGGATCCTATTGCTGATGCATAAGGGATCCGACTCATTCTATCCAGCTCAGCAGGTGTTACTGGACACTGCTTCTTGCTTAGATATAGACCATGTTGCATGGGCAAAAATCCCTTTTTGGAATCTTTCATTTTGAACCTGTCTAGAACCTTATCTATATAAGTTCCCTGACTTAGTCCAATGAGTCTCTTGGATCTATCCCTATAGATCTTGATGCCTAAAATGTACTCTGCCTCTCCAAGGTCTTTCATTGAGAAATGCTTCTTGAGCCAGTCTTTTACAGACTCAAGCATTTGAATGTCATTCCCAATGAGTAGTATGTCATCCACATACAAAACCAAGAATACAACTTTGCTCCCACTAAACTTTTTGTAAACACAAGGTTCTTCTTCACATCTGATGAATTCAAACTGTTTGATCACTTCATCAAATCGAAGGTTCCAACTCCTTGATGCTTGCTTAAGTCCATAAATGGATTTCTTAAGTTTGCATACCTTCCTAGGATTTTGTGGATCCTCAAAACCTTCAGGCTGTGTCATGTACACATCCTCTTCTAAGTATCCATTTAGAAACGCGGTCTTGACATCCATTTGCCAGATCTCATAATCATAATGAGCTGCAATTGCTAGGAGTATCCGGATGGATCTAATCATAACGACTGGTGAGAAAGTTTCTTCATAGTCAATACCATGAACCTGTTTAAACCCTTTCGCAACCAGTCTTGCTTTGAATAGATTTACCTTTCCATTCTTGTCTGTTTTGAGTTTGTAAACCCATTTGCACCCAATGGGTACTATCCCATCTGGTGGATCTATCAAGTCCCATACTTGATTCTCAGACATAGAATCCATTTCGGATACCATGGCATCATGCCACTTCTTGGAGTCTGGACTCATCAAAGCTTGCTTATATGTAGTGGGTTCATCGCTTTCTAACAACAAAATGTCTAGACTTGTATTCAATATGAATTCAGCAAATCTATTTGGTAGCGATCTTGCCCTTTCTGATCTACGCGTGGGTTGAGCAACTAGAGGTTCCACCACAACATTTTGTGGGTTATTGGGAATGAGGTCTTGCACCTCCAATTCCACCTCCTCCATTGTATGAGTTTGAGTTCCATCTTCTTCTGGAATTAGGTCCTCAAAGCTCACAGCCTCAGACATGGAGTGATCCATGTCTTCTTGCTGCTCGGTTTGTTGCTTCTCTCGAACCTCTTCGAGATCAACATTTCTCCCACTTGACTTTTTGGAAACAAACTCTTTTTCCAAAAAGACACTATCCCTGGCAACAAACACTTTGTGCTCGGTGGGATTGTAGAAGTAGTACCCTTTAGTTTCCTTAGGGTACCCTACAAAGAAGCACTTATCTGATTTGGGTGCGAGCTTATCTGCTAGTAAACATTTTACGTATGCTTCGCATCCCCAAACCTTGAGAAAAGACAAACTTGGAACTCTTCCAGTCCATAACTCATATGGTGTCTTTTCTACAGCCTTAGATGGAGTCCTGTTTAGTGTGAACATTGCGGTTGTGAGAGCATACCCCCAGAAAGATATTGGAAGATTAGCAAAACTCATCATTGATCGAACCATGTCCAACAGGGTCCTATTTCTCCTTTCAGATACACCGTTCATTTGGGGTGTTCCGGGTGGAGTTCGTTGTGATAGTATCCCACAACTTTTCAAATGATGATCAAACTCTTGACTCAAATATTCACCACCACGATCAGATCGGAGTGCCTTAATTTTCTTGTCAAGCTGGTTTTCAACTTCATTCTGAAATTCTTTGAACTTTTCAAATGATTCATACTTGTGCTTCATTAAGTAGATATAGCCATATCTACTCAAGTCATCAGTAAAAGTTATGAAGTATCTATACCCACCTCTAGCTTCTGTACTCATAGGTCCACATACATCAGTATGTATTAGTGCCAAGAGCTCAGTTGCCCTTTCACTTACCCCAGTAAAAGGTGACCTTGTCATTTTTCCCATTAGACATGACTCACATGTGTCAAATGATTCACAATCAATTGATGTCAAAAGTCCATCTTTATGGAGCTTCTTCATGCGATTTAAGCCTATGTGACACAATCGACAATGCCATAGGTAGGTGTTATCACCTGCGTCTGATTTTTGCCTTTTGGTACTTACGTTATAAATGCCGGATGTTTGATCCAAAATGTAGAGTCCATTACTCAACACAAAATCGGCATAAAAAATGTTATCTTTGAAAATAGACAAGCGTTGATCTTTGCAAGAATAATTGTAGCCTTCTAAATCCAAAACAGAAGCCGCAATAAGGTTTCTAGTAATAGACGGAACAAAATAACAATTATTAAGTTCTAAAACTAAACCAGAAGGTAAAGGTAGACTATAATCTCCAACAGCAAGTGCAGCAGCCTTTGCTCCAGTTCCAGTTCGAAGATCTACCTCTCCCTTGGCCAAGCTTCTACGCCTTTTTAGGCCCTGCACATTCGTAATAATGTGAGAACCTGCACAGCCTGAGTCAAATACCCAGCTAGAAGCATTAGCCGATAGGACTTCTATAACATGAGTACCTGAATTGGAACTCATAGTTCCATTCTTCTTATCCTCCAGATACTTTGGGCAATTTCTCTTCCAGTGACCCTTGGTATGGCAGTAGAAACAATCATGGTCAGCAGCTACTTTAGCTTTCTCAGAAGTGTTCTTGGGTTGGGTAACTGGTTTACCCTTCCCTTTTGCATTCTTCTGCTGTCCAGATGCCCCTTTCTTTTTCCAATCGAGGAAATTATTGTCGTTCAACTTATTCTTCTCAAGAATTGAACGCAAATTGATGATGGTTGGGTTAACGTTTCTGTTCATGATATCTACAACATAGAACATGCAAATTATAAATCATGTTTGTCATGCAAAAAAGCTTAAAATTTAAACATGCTTTAAATGTAAATAAGCTAATGCCATTTTATCCATAAAATAAATTTCCCTTTGAATAAAATGATTCCAAGATCCTATTACAGATAAGACATTAGCGTGCTTTGGCACTACCCTAACTCTTATGTGACAAGGTAAGTAACTTTTACTAGTTATAACATTTATAACTCTTGGTTGATAGATCACATCTTATGTAAATCTATCTCATGCCTCAAAATCCAAAACTTTGTCTTTTGGTCTTTTGTTGAGTAGAACCAATTCAAGGCTATAAATCCCTTATATAGATTTACCCGTACTATCCCAAGGTCAAAGCATGGACACCTTGCTTTGGCAAAACCTATCCATCAAATTCCAAGGGCCTCATAGGTTATGAATTGGAAAGGCATACTCTCAATTTTCTTTTAAGGGAACTAGGTTTGTCATGCAAGTCTAATTATCAAGTGAACAAACAACATAATCAAACATGCAAGCATAAACCAAACACATGCAAAAAAATAAATTGTGATCCTAGTATGACCCCTAATGAAAAGAAAACCAAAAAGATAAATCTTCAAGGTTCTTCTAGCTTCTTGGATCCTCATCCTTGATTCTCCTTTTGGATCTCCATCATAGAATCGCCTTTTGGATCTCCATCCTTGAATCTTGTAACATCTTCTTTTGTACAATGTATAAATAAATTTACTTTCAAAAATTAAATTACAAAAATACATAACGATACGCAGATCGTGTACAAAAATACATAACGATACGCAGATCGTATTTATATGCTACTTGGGCCATACTAGTCACCGCATGCAATAATATCAAATATTAAATAAATATTAATCACAATTAATATAACATCAAAATATTAATCAAATTAATATAAACAAGAAATAGAATATTAATCATATTAATAAACTATTTAACTCAAATCAATTAAATTATCTAATAAAATAACTAATTTAATATTCTTGATATTTAATTCAAATTTAGCAATCATATATATGGAATAAATTTTATGGTAACTATTACCTTGTATAATTGGATAGAATATTTCATTAGGGATAAGATATCTATTATATCTAATTAAGGTAATTTAAGATTTTACACTAAAATCATAAATATTTTCCATAACCCTAATTCCACCCCTCAAACCCCACTTAAATTTTGTAACAATTACAAACTTTTAAGATGATAAATTTTGATAAATTAATACATGAATCAAATTCATATCAATTTTAGGGATAAAAATTATAAATTTCTGAATTTCTTAAATTCAAAATTAATTTCTACCTGTACACTCGAATTGATTCAAAGTTATAGTACTTACGTAAGCATTAATCAACTCCGATCGTTTACTGAATCAAAATTGATCAAAATTGATTAAAATCAATATTTTAATACATCTAATTCGGATCAAAATCAAGTCCGATCGTTTGTCGAAAACGGCTGTTGATTCACAAAATTGATCAAAATCAATATTTTAATACATCCAATTCCAATCGTTTGTTGAATCAAAATCAATATTTTAATACATCCAATTCCGATCGAAATATAAATCATATATTTCGTACGTACTACAACTAGTATTCAATCGTTTGTAGCGGAATCAAATTCCGAGCCCGTTTAAAATTTAATACATCCAATTAATCAAAATCAAAATTTTAATCATACAAATTACTCCATATATCGAATATATTGCTAAATTGAATCAAAACTAACAAGAAAATCAATCGATCATATCAATTTATGCAAGAGGCTCTGATGCCACTGTTGGATAATTAGATGCGCAGCGGAAGGGTTGAAAACTATTTTCTAACATCTAATTCGGGATCTCATGCATGAATTGATATGAACAATATAGAGGGGAAAAGTCGTACCTTTCTTGTGCGGAACCTTGATTCGAAATCACCTTTGGAGAAAAGAGCCTCAAGCGCGACTCCTCTACTTGGTCCACACGAGCACGGGATTGGATCTCCTTGTCTCCGTTTGCTAGAACGAATGATCGAAGGATTGCAACTCACCCTACGAATTAGGGAGGCAAGCGATTTGTGGTGGGAGGAGATTTTTGGAGACACGTATAATCCAATATAAAGTTAAGACTTATTCTCAATAAGTCTCCTTATATACTCCCTCCGTTCCACAATACATGTCCTTTTAGTTTTGGGCACGTTTTTTAATGAGCGAAAAACTCTATAAAATATCATTTTTTTAATTATTATTTTTATATAATTTGATACTTATTACTAATAAGTATCACATTATATAAAAAAATTAATTAAAAAAATAATATTTTATAGAGTTTTTCGCTCATCAAAAAACGTGCCCAAAACTAAAAGGACATGTATTGTGAAACGGAGGGAGTATTGTAGAAACTAGGTCAACTTATTCCTAATAAGTCACCTTTATCTTTTATCTTCTATCCACAAACTATATCAACAATAATAACTTATTATTATTATTAATCAATTATCCAATTCCTAATACTCTTTGTGTGTGACCTTATAGGACCTGAATAAAATAGCAATAGATTAAATATAATTTAATCTATAAATTATAGTAGGCTTCTAGCAAAGCACTATAATTACCTAAATTATTCAGATTATAAATCTCCATTTTAATCCTATTATATCATTAGTATTTCACACATCAATTAAAGGACACCAATTCCTTCAATCTCCCACTTGTCCTTAAGTGGATGTGCGGTTTCAATTCCTTTGTCACTTAATGTTCAATTTGACGATATGATAGCATCTCATGTTATCCATATCAATTCAAATTATTTCTCGATCCCGAGCTTGAGCTGTCAAATAAACAAATGATTACGTATTAATCCATTTGAGCATGGCCATGCATTTTACAGTTCTTACTCTTCGAGTGGCCAGAACATTATTCCTACTCAGATATCCTAATATCCAGAATAGGAGGACTTCTCCAATCTTGCGTGACTATAGCTCCCACTTAAATTTTAGCAACCCCAATCACTGCCTTTATGAGGTCCACACGAGTACGGGATTGGATCTCCTTGTCTCCGTTTGCTAGAACGAATGATCGAAGGATTGCAACTCACACCCTACGGGTTAGGGAGGCTAGCGATTTGTGGTGGGAGGAGATTTTGGAGACACGTATATTCAAAATCCAGTTAAGACTTATTCTCAATAAGTCTCCTTATATATTGTAGAAACTAGGTCAACTTATTCCTAATAAGTCACCTTTATCTTTTATCTTCTATCCACAAACTATATCAACAATAATAACTTATTATTATTATTAATCAATTATCCAATTCCTAATACTCTTTGTGTGTGACCTTATAGGACCTGAATAAAATAGCAATAGATTAAATATAATTTAATCTATAAATTATAGTTGGCTTCTAGCAAAGCACTATAATTACCTAAATTATTCAGATTATAAATCTCCATTTTAATCCTATTATATCATTAGTATTTCACACATCAATTAAAGGACACCAATTCCTTCATGGAGTGCTGTGGAGGTTATAAAAGGGGAAGAAAGAGAATACACCACAAATTTACACCTACTAGCAAACATGGACCTTTCATGTAACCACTTAGTAGGTGTGATCCCTACCGAGATCACAAGCTTATCCTTCCTTTTGGGTCTTAACTTCTCACACAACCATTTGAATGGAACAATTCCTAGAGAGATGGAGAAGATGGGATCGCTGGAGTCCCTTGATTTGTCATTCAACAATCTTTCAGGATCAATTCCGGAATCCATATCTGCTTTGGATTCTTTGGGCAAAATGAATTTTTCATTCAACAGCCTTCGAGGACAAATACCAACAGGTCAACATCTCCAAACTCTCAATGATTCATCCATATACATGGGAAACCCAGGCTTATGTGGTGATCCATTGCCAAAGAAATGCTTTGGAGACAACAATGTCCATCCCCCAACAAGCGCAGTCCTTGAAGAGTTAGACGAAGGAGCCAACAAACGAGAGAAGATGTGGTTCTACATGGTCATCATGTTGGGATTTGCAGTCGGCTTTTGGGGAGTCATTGGACTCTTGGTTGTTCACAAGAGATGGAGGTATGCTTACTTTCAGATCGCCAAAGAGCTTACAGATTGGATATATGTGAGAGTCGCAGTGATGACTGCTCGAGTAAGCAGTGGAAGATGAAGAGCTCATTTGCAAAAATTGTCCATGAAAGGTAATGGCTTAGAAAATTATGTATTGTTGTATGTCTTTACTCCCATCTTTAAAATGCGCATTAACATATTATACATTTTCTCTATTTTCATTAAACAGGGGATTACAATGCTATCTAGCTCTTTGGGCTTTCAGATTGATGCTGACAGATGATGGCATTGGTTCAACTTAGTTTATATTCCTATTCATATTTCCGTTGTTATGTTGTTTTGGTAATAATGTAACGCACTTTGTGCAAAGCTTCTTCTTGTAAGTTGTAATGGATGCACTCCTGTTTTCTTTTTATTATATGTAAACTTCCCTCAGCCCATCCAAGACCTGATGAGGGTTGGCTACTGGTTTAAGTTGATTTTGTTGAGTTTAATGAAGACTGAATGTGTATAAATTAAAGACCATTAAGACATTCACGATAACAAAATCCGGCACAGATTTATTTCAATATTTTGTAATAAAATATAAAATTAGTTTATTTATTTCAATATTTTGATTAGTTAGGTTGATTTTTTATAATAGTTTTTTTTAATTAAATCATTTTTATTATTTGAATAGTAAATATATCAACCATTCACATAAATATAATACAACATATTAATATTGAAACTCACATATTTGTTATTCAGAAATAGAAAATTGTAATCTTCATCACAACGTATGTCACTTACAAAACAATGATACATCAATAAAAGGAAAAGAACAATGTAGGATCGATATATATGTTTCCCACACTAGGAATACTATAACATCGATCTTTCAACGTACCACACTAGGAATACTATAACATCGATCTTTCAACGTACACAACCTTATTTTCCATGAATTATTATAGAATGAGGCTAGAGGCAAGATGGCAGAATGGCTATTGACAAGATAATTTCATCAAAATTACCAAAAGCCCTTTTCATTTTTTCCGAACACATTGCAAAAACGCCAAAAACTCTCTTTTCTCGAATCGAAATCTAAATCTGTCGAACGAATTGTTATGATCGAAAACAGCCTATAATCGATGAAATTAATCAAAATATCAATTGATCGACACACGAATGGGTATATCGCTCGCTTTACATGATTATCGAATTGCGATTTTTGGTCTTTTTTCGAAAAAACCGTCGAAGGAAGGAGCTCGACAGATAGGAACGAGGTGCATGAATAAGCTCGGCAGGTTTAGACGAGGTGAATAAATAACCTCGGTGTATAAAAGCGAGGTTATGACGGAGCCTCATCTAGTTTTTGCGAGGTATATAATGACCAGTGACGGCCGAAGGAGTTCCTGAAAGGTGGGGCAGAATTCCAAGCTACGAAAGTGTTGCATCGTCAATTAATTAACAAAATAGCATTCAAATGTTACAAGTCTACAAATAAATTCAAATGTTCAATACCAATCATTTATGGTGAATACATATTCAAGATTTAAGAATATATAATATAAGTTCACTTTGATGGCAAAGGAAGTAAATCTGTCTTTCAACAGATGCAGTCGCAACTATATTGCGAGGAGTGGATAATCCAACACTTGGTATTTTGTTAATTCGAGCAAAATATCTATCTATACCGGAATCCCTATTCAAAATTCGATCAAAATATCTATCCATACCGGAATCCTTATTCAAAATTCATAAGCAATAAAAATGAAAAAAAAAACCCAATTTTCACACTTCAAATCAATTAAAATCTCATACCCTTGAATAGGTAAATAAAGAGTGGCCATTCCGGAGTTCGAACCGGGGACCAATGGGTACTACCCACAAATCCTTTCCGGTGAGCCATTCCGGCATGGTTATTAAAATCTCATACCCTAAAACCTAACAAAGAACAAAAATTTCAATTCTCCAAATCCCTAATCCTAATTTATTCATAAACAATAAAATAAACAAATTATGATAATCAAAATCCCCAATTTTTCACATTTCAAATCTCAAACCCTAAAACCTAACAAAATTTCAATTCTCCAAATCAATTCACATTTCAAACATTTCAATGGTAAACAAATCAATAACACCAATTCAATTCAAGATTAAAGTAACTAAGGATAACAAAATTCACATTTCAAAGTTCAAACTTACCGATTTCGGCCGGTGGAGTGGTGGTCATTGGTCGGCGGCAGGTGGCCGAGCCGGACGATCAGGTGACTCAGGTTGGGACGGCCAACCCTTCGCTCTTGGCTTCGCTCGCGTCTCGCGTCTCGCTCTTCGCTTCTCCCAATCTCCCGTCTGTCCTTGCGCTCTCTCAGTTGGGAAATATATTCCAGTCAAAACACCTTTTTTTTTAAACCTAGGGTACCCGCGGCTCGAAAGGTGGGGCGGGCGCGTACACCCGCCCCACCCCAGGGCTGCCCCTGATAATGACCCTTTTGAAGATCTTGTGTGAAGCCTCATTGACATAAGCCGAGCTCAATATAAATAACGTCGGCTTCTGTTGTTGAGGTTAAGGAAGAAGCTCGGCTTCTGTTGTTGAGCTTAATGAGGAAGGTCGGCTTCTGTTGTTGAGGTTAATGAGGGAGCTCGGCTTCATTGACATGTAATGCAGAAATTCATTAAATTGTGTAGAGGTATGTGTGATGGATCTTGTTATAATGCAAACTCATATGCTTCTAAGAATGAGACAGATGACTAAATGACTAAATCAGTTTAGAAAATGTTGTTTTCCCCACTTCTGATTGCAACTCTCAATGACTAAATCAATATCATAACTTTATCCAAATAGTAAATTATTGTTCTTAAGCAGACATGAAACAAATTAATACATATTTTAATGTTTTATCTTACAGTAATTGTTTCAAGTGACCACTTCCCACCTATTTTTGTAAAAATATATTGAGATTATTTATGATGAACTTTAACCGCTAAATTGTTATCAAATGTATAGTTTTTCGTGCTTCATACTAATATTTATATTTAACACCACAAAAATTATAAAATTAGCCCTTTTTTTGCTTCTATTGATTCTGAAATTTAATTTATTGTCATTGTAATAAACAAAGATGATGTTTATTCAAATTAATATGATATATTAGGATTTATAATATTAATTTTAAAAGAGGGAATTAAAGGAAGTAACCCTTGCCCCGGTTTGGTTTGCACGCCTAACCCTCTATCCGATAATGTTTACCTGGAGAAACCGGTGGTGCCGCCCTTTCCTTTGCCTCTCTCTTGCCCTAAATCGATAGCGGAAAATCAGGGAGAGAGAGTTTGAAAGTGGAGAGCCGATCGAGTCCACAAGAAGGACAGGGAGGAATGAGGAAGGCGCGCAGGCGCTGGAGCTCGACGGTGCAGATGTGAGGGAGATAATTGCTACCGGTTGATTCTGAAATCCATTGACGGAAATAAAAATCGGAAAAATGGTTTGCGGTGGTTGGCGACTTGGCGTGATTAAGGGTTCTGAGTAGCAGCAAGGGTTTTGATTCGGAATAGCAAGGGTTCTGAAGAGGTTGAGCAAGTTAACGGCAGCATCCCTGATAATCTGAAGCACCAATCTCTCCAGGTTCCCCTCTGGGGCTTCCCCTCTCTCTGCTTGCTACGATCTCTCCAGGTTCCCCCAATTTTTTTTTTAAATCAACGCATCTCTTGAAGATTTTGACAGCACGACGGTGGTTGCAGTGCGGTTGAAACGAAGGTGCCGGCGAGGGGGAAAGCGCTGGTGCCGACTGATCTCAGCATAGCCATTCCAGAGGGAACTTATGCTTGTGTTGGTATGATTCTCTTTCCTTTCTCTTACAACCTTGAATTTGGGGAGTTTGCTGATTTTCGTCGGGGTGTTTGCAGCGCCGAGATCGGGGCTGGCGTGGAAGCATTCGATCAATGTGGGCGCCGGTGTGATCGACGCGGATTACAGGGGGCAGTTGGGGTGATTCTACCCCAATGTTTGCTCTGATCAACTGGTAATCGTTCCCATACTTTATATGAATTCATCTGATTTATTCTACTTTTGATTCAAGCGATGTGATCTTGCTGCAAATCTGTGTTTCTTTTGTCACCATACTTACTCCGGCTACTTGATATATCTTATGGGTGTTGTATTCTTTCTTTTAGAAATTGATTAGCATTTTATATAGAACACTAGAAGAGGATAGAGGCTCAAATTTTATATGTTTGATGTTTCCTATGACATTGAACAGAAGGGGTAAAAAGATAGGAAAGAATTGTCAAGTTAGAAGGGCTAGTTTATTGTTGATTTCATGGCAGGAAGTTTGTCTGATTTGTTGTATTGGCTATATAGCTGAAATCAGGGAGTGTGTAATAAAGTATGTATGATGTTCGATTTGCTGCTTGTTGGCTAAGCAGTTTCGGATAGAATTGAAACTATTATGTGTTGTTGTGTTCATTTTTGAAGGGGAAAATGTAATTGCATTATTGTATAAATTTGATGGCAATGCTTTTTTTTATTGGCACTAAAGAAGAATTGTGTTGATAATGGATTGAATAAGTTCATGCAAAGTCTGGACAACATTTAGAAGTACTCTATCCCTTGACCCGTAGGCATCTTGAAAGTTAATCAATGCGATATTAGTTTGCTTTTGATGTTTGCTTGGGAGGAAGATGTTTAGTTTTTCACATGCATGTATTCTTTGTATTGCAGAAAGTTCAAGAGACGTACGTTCATTAAACATCTGCAAGGCAAAACACGTGGATCGGTTTTATTAATTGGTCATAGTGTAACTTTTGGAACATTAACTTGAGCATGTATAATGACGAGTTGTTTCTAGATGATGGTTGACCGACATTTTATGAGAGATAACTCTATAGAATGTAGTTACTCTTTTGTCTTCAGATATGATGATGATTTGCATTTTTCTGTATGAATATTTTATCACACTTCATGTGAAAAACAAATGGCTTTTTATGCAAAACATAGTGATGCTAGACTTATGTGCAATACTGTAATGTGCAGAATGAGTCAAAAGCATTTACCATTCTCTGTCTCTATTAGGCAAATGATTAACGGCAGTACATCATTATTATGTTACAAGCTGGTGCACTTTCATGGAAATATACTGCAGGCTAAACATGGACCATGAGAATAGCTCCTCACTCGTCTAACACATAAACATATCATGATTGGCAAGGGCATTTTAGTCCTTTTATATCCAAATTATAAAAACAACCTTTTTACCAAGCAAACACCTAACAAGGTCATGATTGGCAAGGGTATAACCTGTCATGTTAATAGCATTACCTGTCATGTTATTTTCTTTCATTAAGAAGAAGATGATCGATTCACATTACTTGTCATGTTAAAGGTTATAACCTGTCTTGTTAAAGGTTATAACCGGTCATGTTAAAGGGTATAATCATCATGTTAAAGCAATTCCCGTGTCATGTAAAGCAATTCTCGTATCACGGTTGCCGTAATGATTTTCATTTAGTGACTACAAAGAGTTCCGTTTACGAAAAAATCAAACAAAGAAACATGCTAATCCAAGCACTTATGCCACTAAATTATGTGATAGCAGCACCAAAAATAACCCATAACCCATACTGAATTTACATATCACCCATATCGGATTTACATGACATATAATGTATTGTACTTGACATATGAATTTTTTTACTTGACACCTGAATTTGAGACATATTCTATTCCTTTTTTATTATTCATAATTTCTTCTGCTAGACTTCTTTTTTTTTTAACTTGGTTTCAAATTCAGCCTTGGATGATTTCTGGGGTAAGTCCACTCACTCTGACTGTCATGTGAAGTGAGGTAGGTGACATGTCAAACCTATTACCAGTCATGTTAAAAACCCATCTTATGATGAATTCAACAAAGAGAGATCTATGTACCAAGGATCCACGAGGATAGGAAGTAGAGTCATTGGATTGTGAATCACCCGAGTGAGTCCTGCTCGTGGGCTCGTGCAATGAACCATATGATTTGTGCCCGTGATGCCTTGATCTTTAGGACTTTTGAGTGTCATCTAACCCTGCAATCAGTGATGAACAAACCAAAGATTAATAGGACTTTTCATGAACTAGATTTATTTACAGTGAAAGGTAACGAAAGACACCGCGATTTCAGGTGATTAGAAGGCAAAATCATTCTGAAATTAGTCAATAAATTGAAATAAAAATCCAACCAAACCGCAACATCAAGTGATTAATAGGAAAAATCATTGCTGTCATACTTTTCCCCTTATATGGACATGGCAAAATCATTGATGTTTAATACATAATTCTCCCCACTTGGTATATCAGATCGACCAAAGGAAATCCTGCATACATGACATGAACTGCTATTAACATATCATTCAAAGACGATGTATATGACATGAACTGCTATGAACATGTCATTCAAATACGATGTACATGACACGAGAAAAGCGCATATTTAAAGCGCTTAGTATGTCTTGGTGCATCTGCTTTACTTTCGGGCCAATCAAAGTGTTTAGATCAATTTAACATTTTGGTGAGAATAAAAAGCAAGTACATGAATTTGTCAATCATCTAAGTTTCTTAAAATTTTTTTTTTTTGGTAAACAAGTTTCTTAAATCCTTTATTATTGAATCATTTGATAGTTCAAATCGATCAGCACATTGGAAAAAGATGGTTGGATTAAAAAATAGAGTTTTAAGTAGCTGCAGAGAAAGAAATCAAACCTTTTTTTTTGGAATCAGAGGCAATTACTTAAATCAGGAGCATTCACGGAGTAAGTTGATCATAACAAGGAAATTACAGAAAATATTTGGAATCTTAAATTTGCTTGCTTTTCCGGCTGCAATGCATCTTGCACAACATGCTTTCATTTATTGGATAGACAAGTTTTGGTTCAGGAACACCAAGAACTTTTGGGTCAAACAACCTGTCATGTTAAAGGGCATAACCTGTCTTGTTAATAGCATTACCTGTCATGTTATTTTTATTTCATTAAGAAGAAGAGGATCGATTCGCATCACCTGTCGTGTTAAAGGTTATAACCTGTCATGTTAAAGGGTATAAACTGTCATGTTAATAGCATTACATGTCATGTTATTTTATTTCATTAAGGAGAAGATGATCGGTTCGCATTACCTGTCATGTTAGAGGGTATAAACTGTCATGTTAATAGCATTACCTGTCATGTTATTCGCATTACCTGTCATGTTAAATAGTATAACCTGTCATGTTATTTTTATTAGGCAAGCTTTTCACCATCAATATCTTTTTTAAATGAAGATTATATATATAAGGCAAATAGATAAAGCTATAAGATAAAGAAGGCAAATAGATAAATGTCAAGCTTGCAGTAGCAAGAAATCGAACGTCGACATTCTCAATCTATGAAGCCAAAGAATGTTTAGCAAGCTTGATGACTTAAGATGCCTTTGGATACAATAACACTACTAACATTGAAGTCTACCATATCAAGTACATTTATAATCTTCTTCTTCAACCTAACTAATGACGAACAAAATAAAGGAGACGGTGCATACATTAAAATAAAAACAAAAAATAACGGGTTCACAGGAGAAACAACCCTTGATCATGTGCAAATTTATTACACACTAGTACATTGATGTATAGAGTAATCAGTAATGCTAGCGTTCTTTATCATTTCATAAGCTTCCTTGAGGAAGGACGCTTGAGGTTAGGTGCATTAGACTGCAACAGGACGCTTGAGTAGGTTGATAGCGCTCTTTATCCTTTCATAAGCTTCCTGGAGGGAAGAAAGAGATGCCGCATATGAGATTCTGATGCATTCACCGTTGCCAAACGCATCTCCAGGAAATAAGTTAATAACGTGATCAGCCATTTAGTTAAATCATGGAAACAGAATACCGAGAATCATCAAATGTTTTACCAATGCTAAGTACCACAAGGCAATGGTGAGCTAGATGGAGACCACTTGACTAGTTAACCTATATTTTCGAGTTCCAGTTACAATTATCAGCACAAATAAACGATGAAATTTTCAAAAGGCAAATCAAAAGTAATGGTGAAGTAATGCCTACCTGGCTCTCGATTACTGGGAGTATAACTAACAGAGGGACAACCGCTATATCCTGCACAAATAAGCAACATGCATTGAAAATGATTTCAATGAATGGTTAAAAAAAACGCTTAGTATGGACTTACAAAGGACAAATGAGTCGGTTAAAGGAGCTAGACCTGCAGCAGAAGGATCCCTAACGTTGCAGAGCCGAACCTTGTTGGAAGTTCACCTTTCTCTGAGAGAAGCTACAAGAAACACCGTAGACTCTAAACTTTAGGATCCATTTAAGAAAGAATTAGACCCATATCCATGTGTCTTGAATGTATTGACTCATTCATGCATATTTGCTGGATGCCTTAAGCTAGGTTCAGTTGGCTAATTAGATGGATGATTTTGTTGTGATTCTGCCCGGGGTTTGCCAGAGAACTTGTAGATTCTTTTGATCTTAGTACACATTTACATTTGGATTGCAAAATAAAAGGATAATTGGTCTAGTATTTTTTCTCAAGGAATCATATTTGTAAATGTCATGCAACATAGAGACGACCAAATTATACTGGTGAGTTCATAATGTATTTTACATGACACCTAATGGTATGCATTTTACATGAGATGTTCAACTACACTTTTGCTTGTAGCTATTCAACTTTCAATGACTAACCAGAGAAGAACTAATCAGAGTAATCTGCATTCATCAGCTGATCCAATTAATCAATCGTCTGCTATATCTTGCATTTTTTTAAAGATAATTTGCCTATATTCATGATTTTTCCATTTCAAAATTTTATTGTCTCCCACTTGTATGCATGACAGACAGCAACCATATATATCTGATTGGTTTGGTCAAGATTTGAGATCTGTAACTAAATCTGTTGAGAATCAGACGAATATTCAGATGAGAAACATACCTTTTTACTTCTCCTCCCTCTTAACACAACGTCAGAAGAATCTTGAAGCCATGAATGGTACACAGTATTTGGGATGACAGTCGTGGTCCTGGAAATCAGTAATTTGAGCACAAAAAGAGAAATCAGTAATTCAAGCACTCTGACAAACGATTCAGTGGCAACAACAACAAGAAGAGTAGGATCCTGGACACAAACTTTAGTTTTACATGACACTTACTTTAGTTTTACATGACGCCCAATTAAAGAGGGCCAGCACTTACTGAAAAGAAGATGCAGATATCACAGTTCAAGCTCCATGAGACATCGAAATAAAGCATCGGCTGAAAAATGATGCCAAACAACTAAGGGAAGAGAAGAAGACAGGTGGAGGGGTAAAATCACATGAAATCAGCCTAAAACGCTGAGTCTTGAAAATGGTGTTTTGTATTTTTTTGTTTACTTAGATCAAAACTCAAATTGGATTTAAAAATGTTTCTTCCCATAGGCGCTAAAGATGAGTTTATATGCACATAATAAGCTTCTCATTCTTTATGTGTATTGTCATTTGCATTTAGAAGGAATTGTACCCGACACATAATGTAATTTACATGACAATTAATGCATTTTACATGACAAGTAATGCATAAGAAGCTTCTCATTCTTTATGAAAACCAATATTCGGGTTTCCTCCCAACTCAAAAAAATGCAATTAAAAATATCTGACTTATGTCCGCTTCCTTTCTCCATTAGATGGAGAGAAATATCCAAAGATAAAAAGGAACTTCAATGGCTCCTATATCAGTACTAAATAAAGACAAAATTGATCGCTTTGACAAAAGATTCAAACAATCTCTAGAATCCCATCAGAATGAACTGAGTAGCTCAACAACATCAATTTGTAATGCCCCCTAAAACCTAAACACGGGCCATTTGAATTTAGTGTAAGTAACACCAACCTATCTTTGAGGTAATCTAGCATCTAGGGTTTCTAGCAGTTGCCAAATTGCAAACAGAAGGATCAATTTACCCATTTGAGCAGCATGATAAATCAAGGTCTTTGATTGCATACCTTGCAAAAGCATCTTTAGAAAAGAAATTAGCTCATCCACATTCAAATATCTACATTGTCGGTCACAACACTTGAAATGAAATAAATCTACATTACTTCAATCAATTCAGTTTCAAACAAAACACCTCGTCAATGACAATCAATTCACAAAAAAAAAATCAATTCGGAAAAGAAAGAAAAAGGTGAGGAAGATATCTCAAATTCTCAATTCAGAAATTAGGGGATTCAGGCCTTCAGGGAACATGAAATTCATAAAGAGACAAGGAAGATAACTCGATTAAAAAATTAAGGGATTTAGAGCACCTCAATTAAGAAATTAGGGTATTCAGATAAGAAGGAGAAGAGGACAACAGATGAAGAAATTAGAGCGAACCTAAGCTTGAAGGTGGTGAATCCGACGAGGCATTGAGGCTGGAGGCGGCGTGACGACCGATAGGATGTCGTGATCTACAGACCGCGGGAGATTAAATGAAGAACGGTGTGATAAAGGCATAAAAGAACATAAATTACAGTAAAGACGGGTAAGATGAGAGCGAACCTTAGGCTAAAGGCAGCGTCTCTGACGAGGGCACTATGACTGGTGGTGGCGACGACGATGAGAACGGATCTGTGAGAAGACGAGGGAGGCGAGGGAACTCAGAAGACAAGAGCGGATTTGTGAGAAAACGAGGGAGGCGGACCTGTTGCGTGGGAACTCAGAAGACGAGGGAGGCGAGGTCACAGTGTCCGTCTGATGTGCTCGGGAACACTCCGAGCCGCCGGTTCTATAAGTCTAAATCACATCACCGTCTCCCCCTCATGACCTGCTACCGGTTGAGCCAAAAATCCGGATATCCGGAATTGTGCAATTTTTTTCCGGATGGGGTTAGGCATGCAAGGGTTTCACCCAAAAGGGTTATTTTAGCAAAAAACCCATTTTAAAATGATTAAATTAAATAAATGAGTAATGTTAATCTAAAAAGGATATTTCAAACTGATGAGAAAAAATTTAGTGAATGAATTTATTGGGTAAAAAAAATCTCTTTAGTAAGTTCATTCTTATAATTTAATATATTGATTTTTTTAATTAAAAAAATAATGTTTATGCCAATTTATATGATTATTATGATTTCTAATAAAAATAATATGATTGTTATGATTTACAATATTAATTTTAAAATGGTTAATCTAAATAGATACTCTCTCCGTTCAGCAAAACTTGTCGTTTACTATTCACGGACGCTTTTTTACAATGATAAAAAATATAAAAAATATTTATTTAAAAAAAAAAAATTTAACAAGTTTGTACTTATTAATAATAACTACGAAATTGTTACAAAAATTATTTAAAAAACTAGATATTTAATATAGTTTTTAGCTTCTAAAAATGCGTGCGTGAATAGTAAAACGCCAAGTTTTGCCGAACGGAGGGAGTATATTGTTATTATTTTGTTAATGCATTTAATTTATTGAGCAAAACGAAATCCTCTTTTATAAGTTATATAGATTTATTCATTTATTTATATTATTTATTTTTATTAGGGTAAATTCTAGACTTATCATTATGTAAAAAAATAAGAGGGAATGATAGGAAATAACCCTTGACCCGAAAAACTTTGCTAGCCTAACCCCTGCAAAAAATTTTTTACAAAGGGTCATCACCTCTGACGGTAAAGAACGGATTGTAGCCGGTGGAGAGAGAAAAAGTAACAGGCATTTATTGCCCGTCTCTTTCACCTACCTAAACCCTTTTCTCTTCTCCTTCAATCTCTAAAATCCAAAACGTTGGACCTTCCCACATCTTGAGATAAAGAAGAAGATGGAAGAAGCGCAGTGATGGGGCTGAATTGAAGGACAACAGCGGATCTCATGACTTTTGCTGGATCCGGCTAGGCTAGGGTTCTAAAATTCGGGGCTTGGCGGCCACCAAGACGGTAGATAGAAGATGGCCTGGTTTCCGATTCTTCCTCCTTACAGGTAGATCTCTATCGACTTTCAGAATCTATTTCATTGCATTTACATTCTCTATCTTCCGTTTCGAGGTTGAATTGAGCTCAAGATTCGCAGTTTTTGTTTTTAAATCTAGAAATTGGAAGGAAGTGGAACTGAAATTCGGTATGAGTTGTACGTGTGGCTGATCTGTTTAAAATGATGGAATCATATATGATACAGAAGAGCCCTTGTTATGCGGGCGTGGCGAAGAATCAACGTTTTTCGTTGATGGATTAAGGTTCATCGAGACTTTGGTTACTGCCCACAGGTGATGAATTGAGCATTTGAGCTTCATTCACGGTGCCTCTATTTTAAGAAATTCACTCCTAGATTGCATCTTATTTATTGGGAATTTATGGATATCGAAATTGAGCAAATTTTCTCTTATCTACTATTTGATGAATCGCCCTATTTGTGTATGAATTTCATGCCTAAACTTGATTAAATAAGAAGACAGAACCAATTTCAAACAACACTTTGCTTGAAAGTAACCCATTTTTCATTGTACTCTACCTATCCAATTCAGTTGCATTGTTCATGTATTATATAATCATCTTATTTAACTCATTATCAGCATACAATGGGGGAAATCCTGTATTTACTTTGTTCCATTTCACTAATTTTCACAAGGAACAGTTCAATTGAGAGATGAATTCTTGAAAGCTCTCTTTGTCACAACTCACAAGGAATTGTTAGACCTCCCATACATGTCATGTAAAAACAACTCATCTGTCATGTAAAACAATTGACCAGTCAAGTAAATAATTGACGTGTCAAGTAAAAAAATTCACGTGTCAAGTAAAATACATTATGTGTCATGTAAATCTGGTATGGGTGACATGCAAATTCAATATGAGTGACGGGTAATTATATGCTGATCCGGACCTTTCTAATTGACATACCTCATGTCTTGAATTCCTTCTGAATTGACATGCCTAATGTATTGAAAACCATGTTTGGATGAACTTTAGCATTGTAAAGCTTGGTATTTTATTGAATTTAGAATTTGGCTTAAGTTTTAGTAAAAGCGAATGATATATTTAGTGCATCTTTTCTATTGAACTTGTGTAATGGAAGTAACAAGGTTAACCGACTGTAAATAGGCTAACATTGTGATGCTATTAATGAAAGAAAATAACATGACAGGTAATGCTATTAACATGACAGCTTATACTCTTTAACATGACTGGTCATAACCTTTAACATGACAAGTAATGCGAATCGATCATCTTCTCCTTAATGAATGAAAATAACATGACAGGTAATGATATTAACATGACAACTTATACCCTTTAACATGACATGTTATTTGCTGATCTGCAATCTATAAGCTTATTCGGTAAAAGAAAGACATTGTCCGAGTTAAAGTAGACAATGATTAAGATGGAAAGCAAGTCTCATTTGAAGAGGGTTTTTAACCTGGAATTCATCTTCCATGTGTGTTGAATTCATCATAAGTGTTTGTTTGACGACACTAATTTAATTATTAGCTTGTTCTTTTGGTGTTGGTTTATTTATAATATAATCACTTAATTATTATTATACCACACTTTTCGTCTATGAATGACAAGTTCAAATTTGCCATAATTACAAAATGTGCGAACACATACTCAATTGCTCGTTATGTAGCATAAGTGTTTTCAAGTGCATCATAAGTGACACAAAAACGCACCGGTCAGTCGACCAAGACACGCATAGAGCACTGTCATGTCAAAACTATCAATTATCATGTCAAAGGTATTACCTGACATGTTAATAGCATTACATGTCATGTACATCGTCGTTGGTTGACATGTTCGAATTTCCCATGAGTACAAAATGTGTTAACTACATATTGAATTACAAAAGTCGGAGCATAAGCGTCTCCAGGTGCATCATACTTGACACCAAAAGACACCGGTCATTCGACCAACACGGACATGGGTCGTGAAGAACACAGAAGGGGGGATGATCGAAGAGTTATTCACGCTGCACTTACCATTTTTTAGAGAGAAATTCATGGAGCGTATTTTCCCATTACACTAGCAAGATTGACAAAGATTATTCAATGGCACAGACACGGGATTCATGGAAAATCCTAATTACACTAGCAAGATAGAGATTACAAATTCATGCGATCGCCTAAAGGGAACCAACCCCTAATCCTCAAATTCTAATGATTTTCCTCATCAAGAATTGAATAACCAAATTCACCAAATGAATCGGAAAATGTGATTACAACAATGCACTTCATAAGGTCCGTTAGGTAAAACAACTTCATATGTATTTTACATGACACATAATGTATTATACATGACGCATAGACAATTTTACATGCCACATAAATTATTTTAGTTGACAAACCTCATGACCAAGCACTTGATCAAACACAATCCTCATAAGTTTAAAGAGAAGTAGGTGGACAGTGGAGAATGATTACATCATTCAATCCTCATATGGTTTCATTTATTAATTTTTTTTTATATCCATTAGACGGACGGGTAGTGATCAAAAGCTATAAATGAGAGCACATCTACTCGAATGACTTTTTTTTAATAGAGTTAAAAATTATTCATTTATTAATTTACTTGTTATTTCTCGTTGCCTTGCTCTAAGTTTAGATAAAGTAGTGAAAATTGACCCAATAACTATAATGGATGAATGATGAAAGTAGAGAAAATATCACTAGTGGCAAGTAAATATGAACTAGTGTCACGTACAAACGATGAGGCTGGATTGTTGACATAAACGGGTGACATGTATAAAAGCTGGTGGCAAAACGTGAGTTGATTTTTCTGAAAAAGTAAGTTGTTTTTTCTCTCTCATTGTTTCAGCACTTTCTGAAAAAGTGGTTTGCTTTTTCTCTCCCCTTCTCTCAGCACTTTCTCTCCTTTCATTAATATCCCTCTGAGTAGTTGTACTTTTTAATTCCTTCTCTCACATGTTTTTCTTTTTCTTTTTCATTCATCTCTCAGCTCTCTCTCTCAGCTTTGTTGTCCAGTTGTCTTCCACTGTATGACCTGCTACCGGCTACACTTGCAAGCGGATATCCGCTTTTGTGCAAATTTTTTCCGGATTGGGTTATTCATGCAAACCTTCCGGATATGAAGGTCATTTTAGCAAATTTTCCAAAAAATAATCTTTCTAATTTTTCATCTTAGATTTATTAATATTTATAAAAAAACTTTAATTTTTTTTTTCGACTTGTACTAATGGTTGAAGCTTTTAATTGACTTCTTATTAGAGGGGTATATTATTAATCTAAATAGATATATTTTTATTGTTTTGAATCTAAATATTTTAAGCTAACTTTATATGTTATATAGATATGTAGATATAGATGTTAAACAGTTGTTTTATGAACAAATAGTATTGAAATATAATATTAGTCAATGAAAGTCGCTATCCCATTGGTTCTACCCCTGTACATATTTCACAACATCTTAGGTTCGATTTCAAATAACCCATGAATTTTTTACTTCACTTTTTTTTTTTTGTTAGGATATAGAAGAAGCTCAACAAAATCTACCGAGCTTATGAAATAGCCTCGGCTTGATTTAGTGAGGTGATGTTGTGAGCTCGGCAAAATTTGATGAGCTTAACACGTCACCTCGTGATAAGGTTGAATTTACCACAACGGTGCCTATAAAAGCCCGGGATGATTTTGGAGGGAAAAATAAATGGACTGGGAGGGAAAATTTAGGGTTTGGCCGCCAATAAATATATAAGACCTCCATAGTGGTACAAAATAGTCACAGCTCCAAAAGATGGCGGAAAAATACAAACAACATGTTCGCAACCTTGTTGAAGTTCAAACTAATTTCATGCGGAATTTGATGGAGGAATTCGGCCCATCACTTGTCGCATCGAACATTCGCAAAGGAACGGGGCATCAATATACCCTAGAGGCGATGTATGAAGAGCAATTGAACCACTACGATCTAAGTAAGCATCCCAATCTTCAACAATTGGTTAAAGCGGACAAACGGGTGCTTGCACTTCCGGTTGCGGATTTATGTATCGTCAAAGAAGAAGGTCCTAGAAGATCACCTAAAGTGAAGAAGTCGAAGAAAAATTAATATTTATTCTTGATCTATTTCAATGGAATCATTAGCTTTATTTATAGTTTGTTCTTCCATGGATGTTAGATTGTAATGAGACTGTTATTATCAATAAAAAGGTCAGATTTCAATCGATATGTTTTGACGTTACATAGTAGCGATGATTGTGTAAACTATCGTCGGATATCAATACAAATTTGAGAAGGTGATCGAGCATAATAAATAAGCTCAATACATTTAAACGAGTTTATAATATAGCCTCGAAAAACCTGACCGAGTTTATGCTATAAGCTCGGTTGACAGAAATGAGATTCATAAATAAGCTCAAAAAATGTAACTGAGGTTCATCTTATTCTACTCACCGTGAATTTACTAACATCTTATCGTCTATCAAAATTATTTTTTGATAATTTTAATTAAATTATTGGATAAAATCCTAACTATAAAAGAGATTTGCAATATATGTCATATACAAGTTGTACCAAGGATATAAGCATTAAACGTATAAGGAAAAAATTACCGAAGATCATCACTTCTAAAGCTCATGTTTGATTGGACATATGTTAGTTTAACATTAGGCCAATGTGACCCTCGTTATTAACCCCTTGGCTTGACAGACTCGCCATTAATCCTTAGGTTGAGGATAGGTGGGAAGTGGCCACTTGAAAGAATTACTGTAAAATAAAACATTAAAATATGCATTAATTTGTTTCAGATATGCTTGAGAACAACTAATTTACTATTTGGATAAAGTTATGATATTGATTTAGTCATTGAGAGTTGCAATCAGAAATGTGGTAAATAACATTTTCTAAACTGATTTAGTCATTTAGTCTGTCTCATTCTTAATTAGAAGCATATGAGTTTGCATTATAACAAGATCCATCACACATACCTCTGCACAATTTAATGAATTTATCCATTACATGTCAATGAAGCCGAGCTCCCTCATTAACCTCAACAACAGAAGCCGAGCTTCCTCATTAAGCTCAACAACAGAAGCCGAGCTTCTTCCTTAACCTCAACAACAGAAGTCGGGGTTATTTATTGAGCTCGGCATATGTCAATGAGGCTTCACACAAGATCTTCAAAAGGGTCATTATATATACCTTGCAAAAACTAGACAAGGCTCCGTCATAACCTCGTTTTTATGCACCGATGTTACTTATTAACATCGTCTAAACCTGCCGAGCTTGTTTATGCACCTCGTTCCTATTTGCCGAGCTTCTTCCTTCGACGGTTTTTTCAAACGAATACCAAAAATCGCAATTCGATAATCATGTAAAGCGAGCGATATACCCATTCGTGTGTCGATCAATTGATATTTTGATTAATTTCATCGATTTTAGGCTGTTTCCAATCAAAACAATTCGTTCGACAGATTTAGGTTTCGATTCGGGAAAAGAGAGTTTTGGGTCTTTTTGCTGTGTTCGGAAAAAATGAAAAGGACCTATGACAATTTAGGTGAAATTATCTTGTCAATAGTCATTCCAACATCTTGCCTAAATCCCTTATGATTAGGATATTTTTGGAAAAATTGCAGAAAACCACCCCTTAAATAGACCGTTTTGCAGAAAATCACCCATTAAAATAAAAATTGCAGAAAATCACCCTTTAGATTTGTTTCATCTGCAAATCACCACCCACTCCCATATTTTTGTTAGTTTGGTGTTAAAATGGATGAAAAGCCATTTATACCCTTCATTTTTAATGTTATTTTTATTGAGAAAGATTATCAATTAAAAATAAATGAATAAAAGGGTTAGTAGTTAGTAGGTAAAGTTAATATAAAAAAATTAATTTGAAGAGTAAAGTAAAACCCTAACATCACTGACAATCCCCAATTTGAAGTTGAAGATACAGGACACTCAAAACGGCAAAACTCAAAGCTTACTTTGGTGATTCATGGTTGTCTTTGTGAGAATGAAGAGAAGTATACTCGACCTAATTTCTGGTGCACACACACTCTCCTCCCCTGACATCACAAGTGACAACCGCCATTAATATTGCAGACCTGGGCCTAAAAGCTTGGTTTGACTCGCCGATCAGTGGCGAAGCTAGGGGGTGCTCGAGCACGCCCTAGCTGGAAAAAAAAAACAAAAAAACAATAATTTTTTTGTACATATATTTAGTATTTTTAAGGTACTATAACATTTTTAAATGATATTTGAAATAAGAGTATTATCTAGCTCAAGTGGTAAAGGAAATAAGTAAGGCTGGAAGGAGAATCAATAGGTCTTGGGTTCAATCCTCAAGTTTTCACTTTTTATTTGCTTTACTATGACATTAATTCTTCTATATTTTTTGTTTCTATCAACTATTTCATTAAAAATGTCATATTTATGTTTACATTATACATTTAATCTTTTATTTCATTATTGGTTTAAAAGTAAGTCTTTGTGATTTTTTTCTATATTTTTTGTTGGCGAATTTGCGGATATACCCTACCCAGAAAAAAGGTTACAAAAGTAGGCCTAGTTCTACCAAATTGCAAGGGATGCCTATTTAGGCATATTTGCAATAAAAGTATTGTTGGTTTAAGCATTTTTTAAATTAAAAAATATATATATAATTAGTATTTTCTGAAATTAAAAAACAAGAAATATGATTTTCGGATATAAAAAAAAAACATAAATTCGGATTTTATTTCAAAAAACAGAATTTCAGAAAAAACCAAAAAGATTTTGAGAAATTGGAAAAAAAAACCCAGATTTTCGGAAATAAAAAAAAAGATTTTTAGATTTTTTTTTATAGAATTAATAAGATTTTCTGGAAATGGAAAAAAAAAGATTTTTTGGAAATTAAAAAATAATTTTGGAAAAAAACATAAATTCGGAGTTTTTTTTTTCAAAACACAAAATTTCGAAAAAGAAAATCTGTTTTTTTTGTCAAATTCAGATTTTCGGAAATTAAAAAAAGGATTTTCGGAAAAAAAAAAACATAAATTCGGAAATTATAAAATAATAGGATTTTCTGGAAATTGGAAAATAACGTGCGAGTATATATCCTGACATGTAAAACAGATATCCTGTCAAGTTATTGTTGATATCCTATAAAGTGCTAAAAAATCTTTCGTAGGACTCCCTTTACGACTCAAGATTTATGTATCCTGTGAAATATATTTCCTGTCAGTATTTACGTAACATCCTGTTAAAATTTGTTTTTTATCCTGTCATGTGGTAAAAACTATCCTGTCAAAATATTTTATTTATCCTGCCAGACTATTGTTGCAAAACTTATGGTGAATGATGTCTCTGGCGAATGTGAAAAATTGGGTCATTAATAAGAAATTTTGGTTGCGAAAACGTGCGAGTCTATATCCTGACATGTCAAACAGATATCTTGTCAAGTTATAGTTTATATCCTGTCAAATGCTAAATAATCTTTCGTGGGACTCCCTTTACGAGTCAAGATTTACGTATCCTGACATGTTTAAATATATTTCCTGTCAATATTTACGTAACATCCTGTCAAAATTTGTTTTTTTTTATCCTGTCTGGTGGTTAAAAATATCCTGTCAAACTATTTTATTTATCCTGCCGGATTGTTGTTGCAAAACTGATGGTGAATGATGTCCCTGGCGAATGTGAAAAATTGGGTCATTAATAAGAAATTTTGGTTGCGAAAACGTGCGAGTATATATCCCGACATGTGAAACAGATATCCTGTCAAATTATAGTTGATATCTTTCCAAGTGCTAAAAAATCTTTCGTGGGACTCCCTTTACGACTAAAGATTTACGTATCCTGACATGTTTAAATATATTGCCTGTCAGTATTTACGTAACATCCTGTCAAAGTATGTTTTTTGATCCTATCATGTGGTTAAAAATATCCTGTCAAACTATTTTATTTTTCCTGCCGGATTGTTGTTGCAAAACTGATGGTGAATGATGTCCCTGGCGAATGTGAAAAATTGGGTCAATAATAAGAAGTTTTGGTTGCGAAAACGTGTGAGTATATATCCTGACATGTGAAACAAATATCCTGTCATGTTATAGGTGATATCCTGTCAAGTACTTAAAAAACTATCGTGGGACTCCCTTTACGACTCAAGATTTATGTATCCTGACATGTTTAAATATATATTCTTGTCAGTATTTATGTAACATATGGTATAGCAAGAATGAAAAGGTGTTGCCAATAAAGTGAGAGAACCTCCTTCCTGTAACACCCCCTTTTTTAATCCGAGGGAATGCCACAGCGCCAGTGATTACGCGGACTTTAATGTCTTTGTAACCACCTAAGGCTTATAGGGACATGCAACCATGCTCCCATAAACAAGATGATAATAAGAGATTTGCAACGGAAGCCTTATATTTAATAAATAAATAAATAAATAATTACATAAAATAAAACCAAATAAAACAGCACTCGCAAATGATCCTTTAAAGAATATTCAAGAATGGTCAAAACCTTTATCAACCGACCTCAACAGGGTACTCAAAACACTTTAAAGATGATTCCGACTTTGATTCCAACCTTCGACCTCGTAGCACCTAACCTGCGAAAATAGGCCTGGCGTCCGAATGCGATGAAGGACACCAGCCATCCAAACAAAGGACGGTTAGTTCGCGAGAACTAGCAAATGACGGCTCGAAAACTGAGACTTCTCTGGACTCCAACTCAGTGACCATAATACGGTATGAATCTAAACCCAGATGTGATTATTGAGAATATTTATGTGAAGGCTAAACATTTTAACATGACTCCTGAGACACGGATAATCCATAAGGATTCAGTAACAAAAGATGCGAGTGATGAGCACTCTTAGGAACCATACTCCGAGTACGAATGGAATATGATACAAAGCTAATTGTAATCACCGTAAACACTTTTCAAAACATTACTTACCACATTACTATACTAGTCAAACAAGGGAGATACTTTATTATATTAAATTAAATGTTTTATCATAACCTTACAAAACACTTCTAGTAAACCAACAATGGCACACTTCTTCATGGAAGTGGAAGGGTTTCATGAAACTTTAAAACCGAGAGCGCTATGTCTCGTATCACTTACATAAGACGCTAGGTCTTGATGAGAACGCAATGTCTCATATCACTTACATAAGACGCTATGTCTTGATGAGAGCGCCATGTCTCATATCACCACCTATCTTACTTAACATGAGCTCAAACAAAACTTGATATCCTACTACTAGGTTCACATGACTTTGCATTGATTGATACGTTTTACTTTGATTGATCTTGATTTAATTTAGTTCCAATCGTAACACACAATCCTCACATTGTTAACTATTTTATTAAGACACCCTAGGTGATCACACAACACAAAATAACCCATGTTATTTATAGGTAACATGGATGCCAAATGAAATGAAAGCAAATAAAATAAAGGATGGAAACATCAAAGAAATAACATGTTCCATTCCTAACCAATCAGCATGAAAGGACAAAAATAAATCATGCTTTAAATGACCGGTGGGTAACGATATTATTATTATCTTATTAAGGTCACCCAATTAAACTTGCCAAATTCAAACTGAACGGTAAATAAATCACACAAGTAGGTGAATTGTAATTAATTTGGCAAGCATTTCAAGAAAAGAAAACAACTAGACACGAAAGCACCGAAATGAGCGGAAGGGCTCGGAAAGTCACTTGCCTTGGTCCGAAGTTGCAAGTTTTGACTTAAGTGGTTGGTTGGACTCGAATTCCCTCGTCTGAGCGTGATGGTTGACGGTTGTTTGCGATCTAACGGAATTGAAAGCGATTTATGCCCAAGTAAAAGTACGGGTTAGAATCTGAAATTTTGAAAATCGAAAAAGGGCATATTTTAACAAAATAAAAACTTATGGGGGTTTGGTGTAAATAGTTCACCTCCTTCCTCCTCCCGTCACTGCTACTACGTTCACATAACAGCTCCTCAACTGGCTATGGTGGCTCGGCGGCGGTGGCTCGGCACGGTACGGAACTTCGACAGAGGCGATGGTGGCTCCGGCCGAGGAGGGTGGTGGTTCCGGCAGCGGCGACGAGCTCTCCAGGCGGCTCCGGCGACGGAGAGGTTCAAAGTGGATTTGGGGTTTTCGAATTCGGGATGTTTTTATGAATGTTTTGTGAGGGGAAACGTTCCTGGAAGGGTTTAGAACACAATGGGATAGGCTAGAAGCTCTGATTTCTTCTCTACGAGATGAATTTCGGAGAACACCGAACCCTATATTTATAGTCGATGTCATACGAAGCCGAATTGGATCGAATCGAATCTCAGAAGTTTTGGTTGCGAAAACGTGTGAGTATATATCCTGACATGTGAAACAAATATCCTGTCATGTTATAGGTGATATCCTGTCAAGTACTTAAAAAACTATCGTGGGACTCCCTTTACGACTCAAGATTTATGTATCCTGACATGTTTAAATATATATTCTTGTCAGTATTTATGTAACATATGGTATAGCAAGAATGAAAAGGTGTTGCCAATAAAGTGAGAGAACCTCCTTCCCACCTCTTGTAATGGCCATGCCTGCGAACCTCCTATGAACAAAAAATGTGAGTCATAAGGCCTTTCATGATGCTTAGTAAGAAACATATGTTTAGAAAGTAAACAACCAGACACAAATGGAAATCAAGTACACAACATATGTCTAAGCCTTCTTTTTTTTCAAGGTTAATTGTATCGATAATATAATATATATTTTACATAAGTAAGTGCTGGAAATAAAATCGGGGTAACCCCTAGTTGAGTACGAAGACTTAACTAGGGGTACTAAGATCGGTCTTACTCAGGGATGCAACCCCGAAGCGTGGACAAAGTCAATAGCCCGAGGCGTGCAAGCCTCATACAACTAGTACAACTCTAAACCATAGGCTATCCCTAACATATAAAATAGATCAAAGCACAAGCGAATATCTATCAAAAGGACTCCACATGCCATAGGCTACAAGTGTATCAAATCAGCCATCAACAAGCAATATGCAGGAAAAAACATGAGTGGGAAGCAGAACTTGCGGCCCGACGGGGAGCTCCTATGAGAGTGAAAGCTCCCCGTCAGGAATGGTGCCCAAGTGTGGAGACCAGTAGCAGCTGGCCAAACAAAGAGGAGATGCACAAACTCAAGCTAACAGACTGTGACCCTCAAAACACCAAGCCAGTATGCACAGGGGCTGCTAGCACCTAAGTCAAACGCAGCAGCTCGCAAATCCAATCAGCAACCGGTGTTCAAACCAAATTTCAGAGGATGGAGGAGATCAACCCAGAACACCTTAAGTTCAAACTTTCCGGGCTGACAGGACAGTGTCTCACAGAAATAGAATAATATGCTATGCTTAATTGATGTTGGAAAGCCAAACTTTCTGGGCTGCGATTGGACTAATGTCTCACAGAAAACTCCCAACCTCTTTTAGCAATTAGAATGTTCTGATCAACAGGGGAAGTTGAGATTCTGTGCTTTGTTATGGAGTGCAACACTCTCTTTTAGCCATTCGAAATGTACGCTTTAAACTACTGTTTTAAGTAAGAGGCTCAGATATATTCACATTTTTACTGCCTGTTTTAAATCAAACCCGTATTTAACAAGAATCATACAGTTGGAGCTGATTTTTTACTATATTTTGTATCATCACGGAGCACATTAGTTGACTGAGTGGAATACAAGGAAATTGCAATGTAAATCTTAGCAGATTTGATTCAAGTCATCCTCAAGAAGCACATAAGCTGGTGGGCCCTAGCTCTAATTGCAATGAAAGGATACATTTCTTTATGCTACTTAATGTCTCCAATATATATTGACAATGAAACTAAAATCAGGTGGATGACAGGGACCCAACCGAACACTCTAATGTCAATGGTTTCATACTAGATCCATCGAATCATCCGATCAAGTGCTTCAACATTGATCACTGTGCAAGAAATTTTTGAAAAGCATCTACACAGTACACACTTTAGGCACCATTTTAAGGCTAAATTGTCATAGATGCTCCTAATTATAACACCAGCTTCTCCTAATTACGTGCTTTGGGGGGTATTAGTAATGCAATTTTGCAAATGATTGAGAGACAACTTTAGGAATCAGTAACATACCTAGGCTTTCTCGAATTCGACGATAGAGGGCTTCGAGGGAAAACACTCGACTTGATGATGACCGATTGGCGACAATTCCGATCTTCTCACCGGTGTTTTTGCTGGCTTCGGCGGCGGAACGGTGGTGCTCGATGCTTTGGGCCGAAACTGTCGAGAGGAGCAGATGCGCGCTTTGGGGTGAAATTGTCGGCGGAACGGTGGAGTGCTGATGGCGAGACAGAAGAGCCGACTCCAGTGAGAAGCCGCCGGCGGAGGAGGCTCGGTCTGAGAGGAGATCTTCAACGCCGACGGAGGAGGAGGCTCGTTCGCTCGTCGTTCGCTCGTTCGGGGGAGAAGGCACAAGGATATTTCTGATTTTATTTTTATTTTTTATGTTTACCCATTTTACAGCTTTTTTTTCTTTTTCTTATTGTTTTTCGTTTTTTTTTCTTTTTGTTTTTTCGGTCCTTTTGTTTTTCTTTTTTCGTTTTTATTTCTTTTTCTTTTTTCGTTTTTATTTTATAAAATAGGAAAATCCGGTTTTTTTATTTTTTATTTATTTCACATATTTTTTTTCTTTTGGGCACTATTTGCAATTTTATTAGGCGTTTTTGCAATTAAATTAGACATTTTTGCAATAAAGTAAAGAACAAGGTATATTTGCAACTGTCATAGGAATTTAGGGTATTTTTTGCTATTCTTCCTTTTTTGTTTCTTTTCTATTTTTTGGTCTCTCAACTATTTAAATACAAAAATTCACAATTTTAGTGTTTTTTCAATATTATTTTTTAAAAAATCTTCTTAATATGTATACACCAAAAAAACAATTCGAAATTTTTTTTTAGCACCCCTGACGGAAATCCTGGCTCCACGTACCACTGTCGATGTTTGTCACAATTGCGGCTCCTACTGATTCTACACCCATCATCCCCACAATTCAATATATATCAAATTTTGGATTTCAATTTGGGGTTGAGCGGATTTGATTTCGGATGTTATTAATTGATTGAGATTTCAATTTCGATTGAGATCTAGGGTTTGTGTTTGTGGATTTTCATTTTTGTGTGAGTCTTGTGCTCGTGGCTATGAGTAATGCGAGGTACGAAATTGAAACTATGGTCTTCTCTAGGCAATTCAATCGTCGATCACGAAGTAAATGGCTTTAATTAACATCTTGTGCCTCCATGCTTTTTTTCCAGGCTAGCTAAAAGAATGAATGAATTGTTAATTTTTTAATTAATTAAATGAGATGAAAATTAATATAATGGGGATGTATCATAAAGGATTGGATGAGAAATGAGAACCAAAGAAATGAAAGCAACAATTTACAAAACGATGAGATATACATCAATAAAAGGATGGAAAAGAACAATGTAGGATCGATATATATGTTTCCCACACTAGGAAGACTAGCTATAACATCGATCTTTCAACGTGCGTACACAACCTTATTTTCCATTAATATTATATTTTAAGTTTATAATAAGTACGTAATATAATAAGACGATCACGGCGATGGACATCGATCATCTTTAAGTGCAAGGTCCTAGAGGGAAGTGTGGAGGCCTTATGCTAGTCCCTTTGGTCGAGCCGTTCTTTACGATCATCACCGTATCCATACCGAAGACCGTATGCCTCTCTAAATGGCAATGGATGAACCACACACCCGGATTATTAGCTCGGAATCGGATGGCGGTCCAACCTAATGCTGGAACCGGGGCGATGTTCACCAACGGTGGATCGACCAAATTGTAATCAACCTCGCTCTGATCATCGTAATTGCCACTGCCCGAAGCCACTATGTAGAAACTGTACCCGTGCAAGTGAATCGGGTGAGCCACCCCGGCCACCAGGGCGGTCCCTTGGAGCACGATCTCCACCATCGAGTTATAGTCCACCACGAAAACCCGAGTGCCGTTCACATAAGAGTACTCTCCGACACCGCAGGGGGACGTGTAGTTGAACACGAAGGGAGGGTTGTCCGGGAAATCGGTCGTGTAAACATCGGAGATGTTAGACCAGTAGGCTTGGAGGACGTCGGTTTTCGGCGTAACGAACGTTGCGTTGTTAAGGCTCGCGGCCTCCCTCGTGTCGCAGCTTCTCAACGTACCCGTGCATTGCATTTGGTTAAGGGAAACCGTCATGAGGATCCTCCGGTCAACCGTTTGCGGCACGTCGATTGGGTGGCGGGTGTCCTTTAGAGACCGGAATAGTTGGGTGAAGTTGGCGACGGTGTCGGAAGTGGGGAGGTCGGGGAAAGAGGCGTTGGCGGGGGGAGTGTAATTGCCGGTGTATTCGATGATGCCGGTGGTGTTTAAAATGGCTCGGCCGCGGCTTTGTGCGGCCACGTAGTAGTGGCTAGGGGTTTGGTTGGCGACGAGGAGGGCGTCGATGGTTTGGCCGGGGGAGATCATGATGTGGTCGGTGGTGATCCGCTCCAAGTAGGCGGCATCGCTGCCCACCAAGATCAGGGTGTGGTTGTCCACCGTGGTTGTCCACCGTGAAGTACATATCTTCGTTCATGGCGGCGTTGACGATACGCAATAGATACGTTTTGTTGTATTCCACCGCCATGTTAAACATCTCTGCGTATATATAATATAACAAAATCAATAACATTGTGAAGATATATAAAGATTGTAAAAGTAACTAATAATCGGTTTTTCTATCATATTTACTTTTTTTTTTGGTGGGAAAACGAGAGCAAGCTCCTGGAATAAATTAAAAGACAACCAACAAGGAGGACAAACAACAAGACAAAAAGCAAAGAAAAAGGAAAGGGCTACAAAATGGATTCTATCCTATTTCCTATAAGACTCTAAAATGGAAAAGATTTTCTACCAAAAAAAGAAAACGATCCTAATAATCTAATTTAAAAAAAGACTAAACTAATTAAAATTTTAAAAAATATCCAAATTTAGGGTTGTAAGATTAAGTCCGATTCGAGTTCGTATAAGAGTCAAGAACACAGATCTAATCTAGAATGCGGAAGCATAAAGAACACAGAGACGTTGGTGACGCGGTTCAGCGAACCTACTCCGCGGGGTCTCAAGAAGGGGAGATCCGGGCCCGATTTCACTAAGCAACGCAGATCTTACAAGGTAACAACAACTAAGGCAAGCGGCAAGCAAATACAGACAACAGGACAGATCTAAGGGATACACAAGCAAAGGAACACGAAGCAAGGAACAGAAACCCCCCTGAAGATCTCAGATCCAAGATCTGAGATGGAGTCGATGAAGACGATGAGGCCAAGCTTGGAGATTAAGTTATGGTGTTGTCTTCTTCCTTCTTCTAACAGGACCTTTGACTTCAGACCACCAGTGAAGGAAGACGCTCTCTTCCAATGGCGGATTTCTCTCAGATCTCTTCGAAGCTCTCTCGCTCTCTCTCTTTCTCTGGTGTTGATTACCTGAAGACGCCGAGTGAAGTGAGCAGCTAGGGTTTGGTAGAGAGCTCATATAGGAGTGGCCAAAGTTGAAACGCAGTGTTCCAACTTAGGGTTTCCAAAGCTCACAAACTCAAGCTACACATAACTGGATCTGGCGAGAGGAGCTGGCCCGAGCTGGCTCTAGATTGGGCTTATAAGGCCCAATGCTTACAGTTCCCATATCTAGTCCATATTACATGTATAAGCCCACCTAGCTTGCCTTAGACTATGTTGTTACATTTTATACAAAATACAAAGTAGGAGAATTATAAGCTTTACAATTTGCCCCCATAATTCTCAAGCTTTGTACAAGATCTGTATCACCAGTAGTGAAACCTTGAGCCCAGGTGAACACCGTATCTGTCCTCGACCCAAGTACCTGCAAGTTTAAGGAGAAATCAGATTAAGATAATCCCTGCAAAAACAAAACTTGTTAGCAGGAACAATCTTAGTTCCAAAATCAGCTGGGTTCAAATCTCCTTTGATCTTCTTGACTTCAAGTACTTTTTCTTCCAGTTTTTCTCTGATGAAGTGGAACCTGACATCAATGTGTTTGGTTCTCTCGTGATACATTGGATCTTTACATAGGTACAATGCACTCTGAGAGTCTGTATGAATAACAGGCAGGGCAGGTTTCTTCTGGAAGACTTCTTTCAGCACTCCTTTTAGCCAGATGGCTTCTTTGGCTGCTTCAGTAGCTGGTATGTATTCAGCCTCAGTGGATGAGAGAGCCACCACAGGCTGTAGCTGGGATTTCCAGGAAATGCAGTTTCCTGCCCAAGTAAAATAATAGGCAGTAGTAGATTTCCTGTTGTCCTTGTTGCTGGCATAATCCGAGTCCACATAGCCTTGTAAGTCTGGAGGCTGCTTATGAGCACCAAAGACCAAGCTATGGTCCTTAGTGCCACACAAGTACCTCAACAGATACTTCATAGCTGACCAATGTGCTTCTCCAGGATTAGCCATAAACCTGTTCAATACACTTATAGAGAATGCCAAGTCAGGTCTAGTACATAGCATAGCATACATGACAGATCCCACAACAACATCATAAGGGCACTTGGCCATCTTTTGTCTATCATCTGGTGTTGTGGGACACTGCCTTTTTGTGAGCTCCAAGTGCCCCCCTAAGGGGACTGGAGCAGGCTTTGAGGAAAGCATGTTAAATCTAGACAACACTTTATGCACATAATCAGATTGAGATAATTTCATCAATTTGTTTTTTCTATCTCTGATTATATTTATCCCCAAAATTTTCTGAGCAGGACCTAAGTCCTTCATATCAAAATGCTTCATCGGATTCTTTTTAACACCACTTATAACAAGCAAGGAGTCACATATCAAAAGAATATCATCCACATATAACAGAATATAGATGAGACAAGAAGAAGTTCTTTTCTGATATAAACATGTATCATATTTACTTCTTTTGAAGCCAAGGGATCTCATGCATAGGTCAAATTTTTTATTCCATTGTCTAGGGGACTGCTTGAGTCCATAAATGGATTTTTTAAGCAAGCAAGCATGATCAGGATGATTTTTATCTATAAAACCCTTAGGCTGTCTCATATAGATAGTTTCATCCAAATCTCCATGTAAAAAAGCTGTCTTAACATCCATTTGTTCAAGTTCCAGATCATGCACATCAGTGATAGCAAGTAACAATCTCAAGGTTTTATATTTCACAACAGGTGCAAAGATATCAGTGTAATCAAGACCTTCACGTTGAATAAAACCTTTTGCTACAAGCCTAGCTTTGAACTTAGGTGGATCGGAGGAATTCAAGCCATCTTTCAACTTAAACACCCATTTACAATCAATCAATCTAGCCCTAGCAGGTTTAGGAACTAGCACCCAAGTTTTATTATCATGCATGGACTTGATCTCATCAGACATAACATTTTTCCATTGAACAGATTGCAGGCTATGTATAGCAGATTCATAAGTGTCAGGTGTAGGATACTTAACAACTTCAGCAGCAATCATAGCATATTCAACCAAATTAGAAGTATACTTTTTGTTAGGAATTTTTATCCTAGGACTTCTATCTCTGACCAGCATATAATCATTCACATATGAAGGCACAGAATCCCCAAGGGGCATAGATGCATTCAGAGAAGAAGGGGTAGAAGTAGAAGATGAAGCAGACACATTTTCAGTGCCAGAGGGAGGAGTGTCAGGGTTAGAAGTACTCCCTGTTGTGTCTTCAGTAGCTTCATTTCTAGTTAGGACTTCATTTTCCCCCCTTAAGTTGGATGATGATGTTGTAGTGATTGTTGGGTTGGGCAGTATATGCACAGGATGTCCAATATCAAATTCAGGCTCCTCATTATCAGGGTCAAGTGTTGACTGGGAAGCAAAAGGGATTGTGGGCACTGTGGTAGTACCTGAAACTTCAGAAGAAGCAGTTAGTTTTTCTTTAAAATAAAAACTTGTTTCTTCAAAAGTAACACTTCTAGAAGTAATGACTTTGTATCATGCAGGCTGAATTAGAAGAAGTGTATAACCCTTTACTCCCTTTGGGTACCCTAACATCACACATTTGAGAGCCCTTGGTTGCAGCTTGCCCTGTGTCACATGGGCATAGGCTGTGCATCCAAAGGGCCTCAAGTATGAGAGGTTAGGCTTTCTCCCAGTCTACATCTCTTGAGGGGTTTTAAACCCTATAGCAGAGGATGGGGACCTGTTAATAAGGTAAGTTGCTGTCAAAACAGTCTCACCCCACAGAGAGGGTTTCATGCCTGCAGAAAATAGCATACACCTAGTTTTTTCAAGTAAGGTACGATTCATTCTTTCAGCTGTACCATTCTGTTGAGGAGTGCTTGGAACTGTAAGATGCCTCTTAATACCATTAGTATTGCAAAAATCAGTAAAAGCATGATTAACAAACTCTAGGCCATTGTCAGTTCTAAGGCACTTGACCTTGTGACCTGACTGACCTTCTACCTTCAGTTTCCAATCTTTGAAAGACTGGACGGCTTCATCTTTTGATTTCAATAAACCTATCCATACCTTTCTGGAGTAGTGGTCAACAAATGAGATGAAGTAGTTTCTGCCCCCAAGAGTATCCAATTGTGCAGGACCCCAAAGGTCTGAGTGGATATACTCTAGAGGAGCCCCTGCAACATAAGAGGAGCTTGAGAAAGGTAATTTGTTAGCTTTACCAAGTAATAAAGGCCTTTGTTACCAATGTGGCCTAGTCTGCTATGCCAAACCTGTGTGTTTTCAAGAGTCATATAGTCAAGTTTATGTGTAACATTGCACTAAGGAGGTCTAGTAACATAATACAGACCACCTACTTTCACAGCTGTAAGAAGGTGAACTCCATTCTTACTGACACTTTTCTTTCCTGCAAAAGTAGTGATTAGGCAATGTTGATCATCAAACATAGAGACAGATAACAAACTTCTTCTCAATGCTGGAACCCACTTGACATCTTTAACAAGGATACTCTTCCCATTAGGCAGTTGCAGTGACACATCACCTGCACCTTTAATTTTCAAGATAGTATAATCACCAAGCATAACATCACCTGTAACAGACTCATCAAGAGTTTTAAACCAAGATTTCACAGGAGTAGCATGCATAGTGCAACCTGAATCTAAAATCCAGGTATTACTGTCAACAGAAGAATCACACATAAGCAATTCATTGGGATAAGTAGTATGAGACTCAAACACAACAACATTTTCTTGTTTATTTTTATTCTGGTCAACCCTTTTCTTCTTCCTGCAATCTTTAATCCAGTGACCCACATGACCACAATAGTTACACTTAGAGTCTTTGGGCACTTTTGGATTAGACTGCTCATCTGGAGCCTTCTCATCATTTTTAGGCTTGTTTTGGGGAGGCTTCCCCCCTTTATTTTTATTGCCCTTCATATACAGAACCTCAGATTTATCAGACTTGTCATTTTTATCAAGTTTAGCATATCCCTTTATTTTAAAGACCTTCATAATCTCATTTTTCTCAATTATGGATTCAACAAGTTTATCTTTAGACAAGGAATCTCTACTAAACTGAATGACATCTCTGAAAGTGTCAAACTGAGAAGGCAAAGAATTAAGCAATAAAATAGCCTGATGAGAATCTTTAATACTGTCATTACACCTTTGTAATTCTTGGGTCATCTTCAAGAATTTATCCAGATTATCTTGCAAAGTCAGATTTGAGTCCATTTTAAAAGTAAACAATCTACACAATAATGAAATCAAACTAGGCAGAGACTTATGCAAGTATAATGATTCTAAGGCACGCCAAAGGGAGTAAGGATCAGTATACTGTACTACCTGTCTGGCTACCTCATCAGTGAGTCGTAACATGATCTCAGCATGAGCCTGCTCAGCTAAATCTGGATCATATACACCCTTACCTTTTTCTTCCTTGTCCTCAACTTTAGAGGTTTCAGGAGGATCTTTGACTCCAGGGATCTTGATCCCATCAGATGGAGTCTTTTCAGAAGATGGATCAGGAATGTTGACTGCCTTCCGACATTTTTCTTTTACCAGTATAGCCTTCATCTTGAGTTGCCACATGGGAAAATCCATGTGACCATCAAAGGCCTTGATCTTGAAAGAATTGTCAGGCATGGTACCTACAGATGACAAACAGATCAGTACCAGATATTTCAATCAAGAATCACAGAAAACCCTAGGGAAAAAACTTGTAACTATAAAAACAAGATAAAGAACTCAGAGAGGGTTTTATTTCACAGAAGCAAATTTTTAGATTGCCAGTGGTACGTCGGACGGGAGAGGAACAGCGCCTGGCCGGTGGACACTATATACGGCCTGCCCAATGTCCACGCCCCCAGATCTATCTCTCGCGTCTACAGAGACGAAAGAGAGGAAGAAAAGGGACAATCAAGCTCTGATACCACTATTGTAAGATTAAGTCCGATTCGAGTTCGTATAAGAGTCAAGAACACAGATCTAATCTAGAATGCGGAAGCGTAAAGAACACAGAGACGTAGGTGACGCGGTTCGGCGAACCTACTCCCACTACAAAAAAAAAATTGCTTTTGCTACCAAACATAGAAACGGCAAGGATTTCCCGTCACAAAAGGAAGTTTTTTTGCAACGGCTATGCAACGGCGTTGGTCCCGTCTCACAAATTTATGAGAAATAGGCGTAGCCTGTGCTACCTTTTGCAACGGCAAAATGTTGCCATCGCTAATCGCTGAACGCGTGCAACAAATTCCTTTTAAAACTCCTTGGAACCCTAAAACTCTTACCTCTCTCTTCTGCCGCTTCTCTATCTTTCATTTACCTTCTTCCAGATCTACTGGTGGAGGATTCATTGTTCTTTGCCTTCTTCCAAAACTAGACCTCTTCACATCCATTCTCTTCCTTGCTTCCAGCATCGCTACTGTCCCATGTCCTGTAGCCCTCTCTTTGCTCACTCCTCGCCTAAACGCTGGATCTAGGTCGGGCTTGCACCTCCTCTCATGTCATGACTATCGTCGCCGCTTCGATTTCTATTTAATATCGGTTAGTCATTCATCTCCCTCTCACACTTGTTGATTTCAAACTCCTTGAAGGGATTCAAGCATCTCAGCCTCTCTAATTCATGACAGATTCATCTTCCACGAACGAAACCCTAATTCATGACTGATTCTTCGCTCTCGATTTGCCTGCTGTTGGTTTTGTTTAAAGAAGCTGATTTCTTATCATCAATTATTTCGTCCACAACACAAGTTGCTCCTTCCCTGTAAGTCATCTCTCTCTTTGTCGTTCGTGCCTCTGATGAATCGCAAGTAGAGACTGGGTTGGGACTCTCAGATGCCTAAATATATTGTTAACTATTGTTGGATTTTGTCATATTTCTTTGCTTATGTGAGTATTCTGGATTGTACATATATAAATATCAAATGCCTAAATTCGGTTCTGGGATGCTTATTAGGTCAAACATAATCCATTATCAATTTCTAGAAAATACAAATAGAGCACAATGTAGATCAACATTTGCATAGTTTCCAACACTAACTTTGTAGTTTAATATGGTGCTGGATCCACTAATTATAGGATAGGTATATAGAGGACCATTCATATAGCTCTTGAAGATCGATTGTATTCATCATATATAAATATTGATGCTTCTAGTTTATGTTGAATTTTTCTTTAAAAAGCAATCAGTAGTGTGTTAGAGCAATTCCAAGAGCATGCCAAGACCTTTGGCCATTGAAAGTCGAATTTTTTGATGCAAATAGGAAACCTTCATACAAATTAAGTTAAATCTCAATGAAAGACATCTAAATCTCAATTGAACTTAGGTTTGTTGTTGTTGCTTGTTTCATATAATCAATCTCCTTATGAAAATTTGATTTTTTTTTCCTGCTGGATTTTTTTAATTTCCTACTATAGTTGTTGCAATTTAGTTGCTGCACTTGCTGTAAATAGTGCTAGAAACGAACATGTAGAAGCAGAATGGTTTGAGAAGCCAAAAACAGTATGTAATTATACCTATTGCATCCATTTTCGCTGGTTAGTTTTATATCTAGTGAGCAGTAGAGTATTGAGCTACCCATCCCCCTTTCTATATCGAAGGCTAAGCTACAATGCGGCCATGACTTCCACCTGGGTATCCACTTCTGTTCCCCTTTTTACTCAATTTTGTTTCTCTATTTGTGTTTTGAGATATCAGGAATCATTTTACTGCTGTGAGAATTGGATGTGGGTGCTTCCCTTGCATGTTTGATTTTTGCTGTTTGGAGATTGAGAGTTGTGTACTTCTGTCAATCTTTGCTTTCTTGCTATTCCAGTTGTGGTTAGCTTGGCTCTTTGGGTTTGTGGCCTTTGAGGAGCTGAATTTCTGAATGCTATTCCTGATTTCTGTATGGTATTGCTTTTTTTTTCGGCAATATGATTTTCTTATCTTTGCACTTGGAACTTTACATCCCAGGGCCATTGGACCTTTTGCAGATACCTTGACCATATTTGCATCGCATCTAGCCTATCTTGTTTAGCATTTTCGCGTTCACTTTGATGTCAAAATGGGATTCATTTGATTTGGTTAGCTTGGGATAGACTTGTGACGATCAGTTGTCAATGTTGCATCTCCTACCAGCCTTGGGACATTGAGTTTGTTGGTTGCTTATGTAGGAGTATGATGGAGATCTGATGCTTTTAGTTGAGAGATCTTTTTCAATTGATTAGTTTCTTTGAGTGTATGGGCAACAAATAATCACAAGATATGCCGCTCAACCATCTTTGTCAACTGACTAGGCTCTTCATACTCATGTAATGTAGGGGAGCAATTAGGTTTTTTGGACAGATGACCAGGTATTAGATCATGCATTCTAGATTTTACATAATCCTGCAGGTTACTTTGCTCAAAAACCATCTGCAAAATGTGGGCTGTTGCCCCAAAATCCTGCAGGTTACTTTGCTAAAAAATCCTGCAGGTTACTTTGGTAGGATAACTAATAATCAATTTGGCTTACTCAATTGTGAATAAAGAATTTAATCCTGCAGGTTACTTTGCTCAAAAATCCTGCTGGTTACTTTGCTCAAAAATCCTGCAGGTTACATTGTCATCTGTCTAATATGCGTATTGACTTTATCTTTTCCTTTTAGATGTACATGGTAATCTGAAGAATCTCAAAATTATGGGGAGTCATATGATCATCCATTTGTTTCTACTTTGTTGTGATTCTATGAAGATATAAAGTTAAGCGTTAGAAGAAAATCTGATTTCTTATTTATCTTCCCTAATATCAAAAGGTCTGATGCATGAATTTTTCTTGATTATGTGGTGCAGCATTGTACATATGGACGCTTGCACATGGACGCTTGTACATGGTCAAGTATCATCTTGAAAAGGTCTGTTACTTTTTCCTTCAAAATCAATATATCAATATATATACATCAAATTATAAGCAAAAATCCATCAAACTAACCTTGTAGTTGCACCTGCACTAATCCACTGTTCTTCCATTTTTAAGGAAGGTATCAAAAATCACTGAGATAGTAGGAGCACATGATATTGTATTTGCTCTTGCTCAATCTGCCATCTGTTCAGCTTTTAGTAAAGGCCAGTACTTTGGATTTTCATCTTAGTTTTACAGTCTATGTTGCAAGTTTTATGCTAAGGAAGAATAGCTAACCAGCTGGAAATTTTCTCAATTGTAGAGACAAATCAAAGAATATTTTTTCTCACCTTTTTTAAATGAAGCTATCAAAAATCATGGAAATAGTAGAAAGCATTAAACAATCACCTTGTCTATAAAAAGATGATCGGCTAGCTAGTTTTCTCACCTTTTTTTAGCCTCTTATTTGAGACCAAAGACTTTTTTTATGCTCTTGCAGGTTAGTTATGATGTCAGTGATTACAGATATTACAACTTCAAGGATCTTGGCTGGGGTGAGAGAGTGGAAGTTCTAGCTATTCCTAGTTCCAGCCAACACTCTATCTTCCAACGGAAAGTTCTAAATCTTGAATCGGTGATAAATTTGGCAAGGTCTCCTTCTTATACACTTGTTTACTAAATGTGAATGCTGATCATGGGGACATTTTATATTATTTGATTTCTCTGTCCAGATTACAGTCACTTTTTATACATGCATTTTACATAATTCTCAACTCTTGCTCTCGCTTTCTTTATATATTAGGTGTGTGCAACACATTGTGCAAGCTATGTCAAGTGTTCATCGCAAAGAGAGTCAATTGGAGATGGAGTATTCTTACTATCAGATGAGGAAGACATCTGTACTAGCTAAGAGCTTAAGCTTAGCATGTAAATACATGTTTTTGGTAATCCGAATCATCACATATATGTTACATACTCTTATGTTCTCAATGAACTCGAGGATTATTCAATCTTATGGTGTATACAAGTTGATGTTAATGAGTTGAGTGCATTTCGGATTGTGCACTTTTGTATATCGTAATGTAATGACATGTGATTCAACTTGGTATTCAGTTAGAAAGGTCTTTGAATGTTTATACCCCGACCGATCTGGCAAGAGAAAACATACAGGTGCATATAATCGGCAAATTTCAACAATGACGACGGCAAAAATGCCGTTGCAAAAGGATATTTGGTTCTGGATTAAAAATGGCGGAAAATGGGCGGGAATAATTTGCGACGGTAGGTGGGGGGTCGCAAAATATAGCCACAAACTTAGGGGTTATATGTACCGTCGCAAAGCCGTCGCATTCACTATTTGCTACCCTAGGGCTAGCTACCCCTGATTTCCCGTCGCATAGCCGTCACAAATACTTTTTTGCGACGGCAATCCTACTTTTTGCGATGGTTTTTAGCCGTTTCTAATGCTATTTTTTTTGTAGTGTCCGCGGGGTCTCAAGAAGGGGAGACCCGGGCCCGATTTCACTAAGCAACGCAGATCTTACAAGGTAACAACAACTAAGGCAAGCGGCAAGCAAATACAGACAACAGGACAGATCTAAGGGATACACAAGCAAAGGAACACGAAGCAAGGAACAGAAAACCCCCTGAAGATCTCAGATCCAAGATCTGAGATGGAGTCGATGAAGACGATGAGGCCAAGCTTGGAGATTAAGCTATGGTGTTGTCTTCTTCCTTCTTCTAACAGGACCTTTGACTTCAGACCAGCAGTGAAGAAAGACGCTCTCTTCCAATGACGGATTTCTCAGATCTCTTCGAAGCTCTCTCGCTCTCTCTCTTTCTCTGGTGTTGATTTCCTGAAGACGCCGAGTGAAGTAAGCAGCTAGGGTTTGGTAGAGAGCTCATATAGGAGTGGCCAAAGTTGAAACGCAGCGTTCCAACTTAGGGTTTCCAAAGCTCACAAACTCAAGCTACACATAACTGGATCTGGCGAGAGGAGCTGGCCCGAGCTGGCTCTGGATTGGGCTTATAAGGCCCAATGCTTACAGTTCCCATATCTAGTCCATATTACATGTATAAGCCCACCTAGCTTGCCTTAGACTATGTTGTTCCATTTTATACAAAATACAAAGTAGGAGAATTATAAGCTTTACAAGGGTCTTTATCATATGCCCCAAGGGACGTAGGATGGAAAAATCGATTAATAATACATATATATACATACATATTTGAGAATTAATTAAACTAGTATTAATTAGATTCCGATTAAATATAATATACCATAATTTTGGGGATAATGCCAAGTCCATATGTTATATAATTGGATTTTCTAACATATGTTATATATTTTTATAATTGGATTTTCTACCATATATATGTTATAAATTTTAAAAATAATTAATTGAAATACTTATATATAATACTATTCCGATTTCAATAGTATTATAAGTTAAAATTTATCTTTTAAAACAAAACTATGTATATTTATGATAAATAATTACCAACTGTGTAGGTATCGTTGCCATATGTGTCACCAGGTCGCCCATTGATGGTCAAAGCATTAGGGCTATTAAAATCAGCTCCATTTGACCAATATTCTTCCAGCATTTCCATTACATCTTTCTCGAACCATGACGCTGAACGTACACATAACAAATCAAGGGGCCAGTGTTAATTTAAACAAAACACACGCGCACGCACGCACACACACATAAAATTAATTAATAGGCGAATTCAAAAAATAGTCCAATAGATATATATATATTTATACCTAGTATAATTTGTTGCTCAACATCGGGAATAATAGAGTACGGGTAAAGTCTTCCATGGTTAGGGTGAATAACGATGGCACCGTGGACAGTGGCGCGAGACCAGTCGCTATGAGCATGCATGCCACCAGAGGGTTCCTTCCTCATCGGATCGATAGTATGATCTCGTACGTGAAGTTACCCCCTGCCGGGATAGGGCTACTCAGGTCCATCCGACCATGGATTCCTTGGTTGTTTCACCCCGTGCCTGTATAGTATTTATGAATTAGCTTAAAGTACTACAAATTTGCATTTATGTGTAAGTAAGAAATTAGATTTTGCATTGGTACGGACCAGTGGATGGTGACGCCGTAGCTACCCTTGTTAAAAACGCGAGCCGTAATGGTTTGTCCGTAGGTTAAATACAAAGCCGGACCTGGGAAGAATGATCCATTCACCGTGAGTATGCTCCTATTGCTACACAACAAGTTGTGTGTTGTTTCTTCGACCTGCAGTTATGTGCGCCAATAGTAAGTACTTTTACCACTACGCCATTTTGCAACTTGGGTGACGGACATAAATGGTCACCTGAAAGTCGAATTTGGTCACCTGAGAATTCAGGTGACGACTTTTCGTCACCTGAAGGGTCGTCACCTGACCGCCGTCCCCTCAGCTTATAGGTGACGACTCTATCAAAGTTCGTCGCTGAAAGTGATTCAGCACATAGAAGTCAAAGCCCGACAAAAGCCCGGCCCGGACAGTTCAGGTGACCAAGTTTTCGTCGCTTGAAAGATAGCAAACATTGCCAGAGAGCATTCAGGGGACCAAATATGTTCGTCGCTTGAACATTCAAGTGACCAAAATGTTTGTTGCTTGACCAATCAAGCGACGTAAGTGTTTATCACTTGAGATTGTGAAAGGACTAGTATGTTCGTCACCAAGTTATTCAGGTGACCAATAATATTATCAATATTCGTTGCCTGAATGAATTTTGAGATTTTTTTTTAAATTCAAGCAATTATTATATACTATGTTCGTCACCTAAATTTTATAATACAAAAATATATCTTTACAATATTGTGGGTGCCCAATGCACAAAACCTAAACCAAAGTACCATTCACACTATACAAAAACTAGCTCACAAATACAACACTTCCAAACACATGTGCCTTCAAGGTTTACGACAAAAAAAATGTCGGATGCTAAGAGTATTCACATGTTCACTACCATTCGTGCACATCCCATACATTCACACTTCCCACCCAAATATTACCAAAAAAAACATAGAGGTCAAGAGTCCCCTACCGGCTTGTTTATGAGTTGGCGAAGTTGTGCATGAGTAGATAAGCTCCAGCCCCAATGATTTAGGCTCTCAGCTGCCTACAAATTCAAAGAAGAACAATATTTGCAGCTGTAAAAATATGAACAAGTAGAAAATCCTGAAAATAAAGTTTGAATTGAACATTGACCTTGCCACTCTAATTTCCTAAAAAAAAACCAAGATTGCTGTTGCAATATTTCAGTTGAATTCCATAAATTCCAATAAAAAAATCAGGTAAAAGCATACGATAAACAAATTAAGAAATTCATGTAATAGCATGTCAAAAATAAGAATTTGGCTGCATATTTTAGACACGAAGTGAGTCCACCAGCAGCAACAATTTCTTTTTAACCTTCGGGTGTCAACAAAGTGAAAGCAAAAACAAAGGAAGGTGCAATATACAATCACAAAACCATATGGATTCATAAAAAGATTATATAGAAATTAAATACTTACTGTAACTGCAGTGGACTGGCCCACATCAATGTCTTTTGAACCTTCGGGTGCTTCTATCTTGGTAAGATAGCTACAGTTCCATATAGAAGTGAAAGATACATTTCAAGATTATGAAATAATTCAGCATTAAAATCAAGCTTGTTTTTCAAAAAGAATGATATATATATATAAGAAATTGGGAAATGTCCTGTTAGGTTACCAACTTCTCTTCACTTACAAGGTAAAGATGCCTATGCACATAAGAAGATGCTAAATAGTACCAAATTACCAATCATATCAAATTTTGATCAACACAATGTGCATTTGTATCTATGAGTATGTAACTATGAGGTAGCTTTAGGCATGGTTTGATTGAGTCTCTCAGAGATATTACAGTCTGCATAAGAATAACAAAGCAAGATCACAAACAATAATAAGCCTCGAGTACGCCATTTGAGGATTAAACTAAGCAGCAGCAGCAGAAGTAAACCTGATGGTCAGATGCATTTCGATTCCAGACAATCAATATATCCTCACTGAAACGAACGCTTAGAACTGCTCCACATACATCCTCACTGAATTCAAGTTGGTCACCTTCCTACCAATGCGAGAACCTGAAAGAACAAACAGGGGCACACGATGAGGAAAAAACAGTAGCCCAGATAGGCAAAAACAACCCATGATAAGGAAATTTAAGCATCGGCATTTACTAAATAGAAGAAATATAACTCAGAAACTTTTGCTAAAAAAGGGATAAGGACAGCGATGAAATGCTAACTGTGACAAGGCAAAGCTCTAAACGGAAATTCACAACTGTTGAAGTATAACGAAATTACTTGCAAGATCTTTCCCAAAATCAGCCTTATTGAATCTGATGATCCATTTACCTCCATTGCAATTTGCATAATCCTGACAATACATATCCACAATTATATTAACATTCATAGGATGGCATTCAATATATATCAGTGACACTGACATAAGGAGTAGAATAATTACTTTTAGTAGATTAATAAAGCAAAGAAGAAAATGTTTACCACTTCAAAAAGAGTAGCACCCTCCTTGAGTCCATCATTCTCGGTAGGATTGCAATGCCAAAAAAACTAGAGGGAAGCATTTATCAAAGATACTAAAGAAAAAATTAGACTAAGGAGCTCTTTGGTGCATAAAGATCCAGAAATCACTCCGTGATTCCTATATATAACGACACAGAAAAATAACTAGTGCTAAATAGTTCATAGTAATTGTAACCAAACTCGGAAAATTTAGAAACAAAACTATAATATGATAGTGAAAAAACCATCAACACAATAGTTCAATAGGTTCCATTACTCTTGAGTTACAAAATGCTTCAAATTTCTTTTGAAAAGGTTTCTAAGTTGGGAATCTATGATGAATTGATGCAAGTTTTGAGTGGAGGATATAAAAGCACGGGATATTGGAAGCATATCAATAACTATATTCACAAATATTGTGCATCTGATATTCTAATCAAACATCTCAACACTAATAACCTAAAATCTGATTTCCTATTGTCAAATCTAAGTACTAAAACATCTAAAATAACCAGTGACAATAATTAAACAAAGAACAGAAATTAGAGTACAGAGATTGAAATTAGGGTTTGGGATTCGAAAAGGAACCGTGGAGGGTTGGGGCGGTGCAGTTGATGGCGGAGCCGTGGAGGGCTGAAGGCGGAGCAGACTCCCTAGCTGCCAAGTAAGTTCATCTGCAAAATAAAAAAAAAATCAAGAAAAGTTCAATGTTTTTTTCCAGATTTGGACGAGAGAGAGAGACAGGGAGGGAGAGAGAGTGAGAGAGAGAGAGAGAGAGAGACCTGTTAAGGAGGAAGATGAAAAGAGGAACCGACCCGAACGACGGGGGGCGGAAGAGAGGGGAACCGAGAGAGTGTGCTCGGAGGAGGCGCGAAGGTGCTCTGTTTTTGTGCTCTATGTGTGCGCCGGCCGGACTGGGGTTGCTCGGAGGAGGGTAATTTGAGAGACGAAAGAGGGATTTGGAGGGTGAATCTGAGATTTGAGTGAGAGGCAGGTGCTCTGGAGAGAGAGACATCAGAGAATGGAGAGAGGGCGTCAAAGAATGAGAGGCCGGCGGTGAGGGAGGAGACTGAGGCGGCGAGGGAGGTGCTCGCAGTGGCCGGCGGCGTCGGGTTGAGGTGAGAGCGAGGGCGAGCAGCCGAGCAAGCGATAATGGAAAGAGGGACATCAGAGAGAGGGGTCGAGGGAGGAGAATGAGGCGGCCTCTGGAGAAAGAGAAAAGGGATAAGGGTTAGCTCACTTAGCTGATTGGAGGCATTTACAAAATTTGGGGAAATTTTAGGCGTGAGTAATATCCCGCCAAATCTCCACCAAAAAAAATATCCCGCCAAATAAATTAATATCTATATGTTTATAACATTATATAGTTAATATTTATATGTTTATATATTTATAACTTTTGAGTGGTTGCTAATAACTTTTATAAATATAACATTAATTAGAGTATTAAAAAAAATACATGAACTCGTATAAATATAAAATTATATAATTAATATTTGTATGATCTCTTTTTAATTTTTATACCACTTATATATTTAAATATAAAGTTTTATTATTCTATTAGATCGCTTATCTATAAAATTAGAACCAATATATTCTAAAAAATTAGAACCTTCCAAGTCTGAATCTCAATCTTAAATCTCTATTCTGTTCGATCTCAACCTTTATCTCAATCACAATCTCAAATCTCAAATATGAAATGTACATATTAGTGGCAATCTCAAATCTTGATCTCAATACAAATCTCAATCTCAAATATCAAATCTCAATCTCAAATATTGATCTTGATCTTAATCTTGATTTCAATCTCAAATATCAAATTTCAAATCTTAATCTCAATCTCAAATATCAACTCTCACTCTCAATTCTCAATTATAAAATTTCAATCTCAAAAGTCGATCTTTATCTTAATCTTGATTTCAAATCTCAATGGCAAATCTCAAATCGCGATCTCGATCTCAAATTTTGATCTCACCCATTAACTCAGTCTCAAATATCAAATCTCACTATCAATTCTCAAATATAAAATCTCAATATCAAAAGTCGATCTTGATCTTAATCTTGATTTCAAATCTCAAACCACAATCTCCATCTCAAATATCAATCTCAAACTTAATCTCAATCTCAAATATGAACTCTCACTCTTAATTCTAAAATATAAAATCACAATATCAAAAGTCGATCATGATCTTAGCCATGATTTCATATCTCAATGACAAATCTCAAATCGTAATCTTCATCTCAATTTTCGATCTCAAACTTAATCTCAATCTCAAATATCAACTCTCACTCTCAATTCTAAAATATAAAATCTCAATATCAAAGATCGATCTTGATCTTAATCTTGATTCCAAATCTCATTGACAAATTACAAATCTCAAATCGCGATCTCCATCTCAAATTTGATCTCAAACTTAATCTCAATATCAAATATCAACTCTCTCTCTATATTATAAAATATAAAATCTCAATATCAAAAGTCGATCTTGATCTTAATCTTGATTTCGAATCACAAATCTCAAATTGCGATCTCCATCTCAAATCTCGATCTCAAACTTAATCTCAATATCAAATATCAACTCTGCCTCTCAATTCTAAAATATAAATTCTCAATATCAAATGGCGATCTTGAACTTAATCTTAATCGATCTTGATTTGAAATCTCAATGACAAATCTCAAATCGCGATCTCCATCTAAAATCTCGATCTCAAACTTAATCTCAATCTTAAATATCAACTCTCACTCTCAATTATAAAATATAAAATCTCAATATCAAATGTCAATCTTGATCTTAAACTTTTGTCGGTAAGCTCTTGATTTCAAATCTCAACGACAGATGATAAATCTCAAATCGCGATCTCAATCTCAAATTTCGATCTCAAACTTAATCTCAATCTCAAATATAAACTCTTCCTCTCAATTCTCAAATATAAAATCTCAATATCAAATGTTGATCTTGATCTTAATCTTGATTTCAAATCTCAGTGACAAATCTCAAATATCGATCTCAATCTTAGTCTCAAATCTCGATCTCATACTCAAATCTCGGTCTCAAATATTTTACCATGATTTATGTTATAATATTTTTTCATTAATTTTTTATATTTTAAGTGGTTACGCACACAATCTATCTTTTTACATTGTATTATTTTTAAATATTTTATCTAAAAAAATCATATATAGATACACAAGACTCGATCTTTTGATTTTATATAGATACATCACTTTCTTCTCAAAATTAGGGCGGGAAAACCTTTGTTTTAGGAACTCAAGTGACGAACATATGCTATGTTCGTCGCTTGAATGTTTGCAACTAACGACTCAAGCGACGTATTTAGCATATGCTCGTCACCTAGGTGATATAGTAATAAATGTGTCAGACCTACCCCTCCTTCAGGCGACGTACTCATTCAAACTCCGTCGCTCCAACATCATGCAATTTAATGTGGGCCTACCGACTCTCACTTAGGTGACGACTCTATATACGTTCGTCGCCTAAATTTACTCAGGCGACGAACAAATGATAACTTCGTCACTTGAGCTTCGATTTCCTTTGACTTTCCTTGGATTCAACTCAGGTGACGAAGATGTATATGGTACGTCGCCTGACTGCTTCTCAAGCGACGAACCCACAAATGTACGTCGCCTAACTTGCAAAATGGCGTAGTGTACATATGGTATCATAATCGACTATTAAAGATATTGATAACCTGACAAGACGAGAAAGTGATGAAGACAGCTTAATTACCACAAAATCTACTGTGCGAACAGTAGTTTGGGCTATTCAGGGAGCAACAAGATTGACACAAACCAAACCCAACAGTTCCAGGATTTTATGTTGTTTTTTCAGGATTGGAGGTATTGCTTTTGTGGAGTGATGGTTTTTTTTTTGTGTAATTAAGGACACCCTTTTATAGTACAAAACATTGGATCCTCTCTCTTTTTATACATACTGTTAGCTAGCACGAGTTTTATAAAAATCTGGTATGATTAATGTTTAATAATTATAATGTATCAAAGGTCAAAGAAATTGACGAATACTACTAGGATTCACGTTAAATGTTCACATATTGTTTGCATCTTCAGCATTAATACTGAATCAGCCGAGCGAAGTTCCATCTTAAAACCAATTGTCAATATGAAGAGTAATCCACTAGCTTATATATTAGGACTTCTTTGTTCATATTATCAATGTGAGACTATTTGAGTCGATCTCTTCATATTCTTTTCGATCGGTTAGGTAATTATTTGATGCGAACTTGATCAGTATGTATATAAGTATATTAAATCGCATAAGCTAGCTTCATATTCTTTTCGATCGGTTAGGTAATTATTTGATGCGAACTTGATCAGTATGTATATAAGTATATTAAATCGCATAAGCTAGCTAATTAATTCATGCATCCTGTTCACTAGGTTCTGCCCATATACCTATGGAGGAGTTATATGGTAGGACATCTTGACGGGTTCGATCTAATGGGAATCTCATTACAAGTGACCAAGAACTATATATCAATTAGTTCTCCTCAGGCACGGAACCAGAAATAAAATTTGAGATAGACTGAAATGGTGTTATATATTGAACAAATTTTTAAGAGTTATTAATATCACATGTACATCTATACACACCTAAAAAAACTAATAAAGAGAAAAAAAAAGACATTAAACAAATTTTTTAAGACAGTTTTAAAAGATATATATGAAATCAAGACAAAATGAAAAGAAAAATAAAATAGGCTATGGGGTTGGCAGGGGGAAAATCGTACCTGCGTGACCTTCGACACATCCATACCAGCATTACCCCATCAACCACCTGGCCTACAATCTATTTGTAATTCAATCCTACTACTTATATGGTATGTTCTAAATTATTGGGGTGGGCTGCAGCAAAGCCCAGTCCATTCCTAGATCCGTGTCTGGTTCTCCTAATGTATAAGACACCCTAAAAAAGGAAAAATACCCTAATTTCAATGTATTATTTCTAGAGGTTAATACATTGAAACTAGGTAGCGCGTCTTCACTCTCAATCGTCTTCCCTACTGGCATGGTTGACGTCTTGTATGGGTTGATTGGATCTTTCTTTCTTCTCTTTTTGATTTGTGTTTTTGTGTTCTGCTTGTATTGACAGTTTTCCGTCTACCGACTTGTTCGGCCATCGAGTTTCCGGTATGTCATACTTGAACTTGAATATTCTTACCTAATAATAAAAAAACATTGAAACTAGGGAAAAAAATTGAAAGTGAATTGGTAGGATGCATTTCGGTAGGAGTTTTAGTGTTTTTTTTGAATTTTTTTCCGAAATATTCATAAATAAATAAATAATTACTTAAATATTCAACGTTTTAAAATAATTACAGAAATATTCATTTTTTGCAGGTGGGACAGAAAAACGCGGAGCCAGACCGCGTTTTATGTATACAGCATGAGAGAGAATTGGCGCCCGGGAGAAAGTTTGAAATTTACGAAAGAAACGCGGTCTGGGACCGCGTTTCTCTTTTAAAATAAAATGAAAAATCGAGAATAAAATACAGCTGCCTACCTGGCACTAACAACGCGGTCAGTCTTGACCTGGGACCCACTGGTCAGTTGTTGCTGACGAGGATGGGACTTAATAGAGAAACGCGGACTGGGACTGCGTTTCTCTATTCGACACAGAAAAGAAAAATGGTCAAAGGGGCATTGATTGTGGTTGTTGAATATTTATACGGAAAACGCGGTGTGGCTCCGCGTTTTTGTTTAATAACCCTAAAAGAAACCGCCTCTCCACTTCTTCTTCTTCGTCCCTCTTCGTCCGCCTGCTTCATCAGAGCTTCTCGTCCCTCTTCGTCCCTCTCGCCAGCGACCACCTCTCGCCAGTGACCACCTCTCGCCAGCGACCACGTCTCGCCAGCGACCACCTCTCGTCCCTCGCATCCCCTCCCTCTTGTATCGCAGATTCGAGGTAAGTTTTTTTTTTTTTTTTCCGGTTTTGTGTTGAACGATTAGGAGGTATGAGATGTTAAGGGTTGTTCTTTATTTAGATTGTGTGATAGTTGTGTGGTTGTGATAATAATTCGATTTTAGTGTGATTTCTTGATTAATTTGTTTTTGGTTTGAAGAAAAATGGATTAGGAGATGAGATGTAGGGGTTAAATAATGGGTTGATAGTTGAATGTTTCTGGATATTGCTTACTTAGCGATTATTATAGATCCGAAATCTTATAATAGTTGTAGATCCGAAATTGTGGGATAATTGCATGTTGAAACAATTACATTGTATGAATATGAGTTATATGTTATGTGGGATGAAATAAAAAGGGAGTATATTTGAAGTGACATGAAAGAATTAGATTGTATGAATATGGGAAAGATTAGGAAGTTTTGATTGAGAACATAATAAAATAATTGTATAATAATAGATTCTATATAAGAATTTGTTTTATAAAATAGTAGAATTTCATTAAGTTAAATATATATAGAGGAGAAAACGATGTAAATAATCGAATTTGATTGTTAAGTGAGTGTAGGTTAAATAATTTTTAAATGCATGATAAAAAAATAGATTCAGTATGTAATTTATTTGTGATTTTGAACAAATTAAGTTCTTTGTTTAGGGAGGCGAAAATGGCAATGCAAGTGAATCCCGGGCCGCTGGTGAATGAGGTTCTCCATAGACAACATCTTCATAGGTCAACTGATGTGTGGAATCGGGAGGAATATGTGAGTATTGTTTTCATGACGTATACAATTACATGAAACGTTACAAATAGATCAGATGCTTATGCTTGTGAGTTTAATATTTGTAGACGAATGGTGTGATCCAACATAGACTGCACTTGCGTAAGTTTGGGAGATATCTAGTTTCAGACCATAGAGTCATGCAGTACATAAAGTCGACGGGATTCGAATGCATATACAAGCTTGGTTCCCAGTTTGAGTTAGACAACGAGCTAATAACGACGCTCATAGAAAGATGGAGACCTGAGACCCACACCTTCCACTTCAATGTTGGGGAGGCCACTATCACGCTCCAAGATGTTTCAGTTATATTGGGGTTACGTGTTGATGGTCTGGCAGTTACTGGATCTGCATGCTACGATTGGCCAACTCTCGCTGAAACATTGCTCGGGCAAAGACCCCCTCCAAATCAGATAAGGGGTTCGTCTGTGAAGGTGGCTTGGCTTCGACAACTACTGTTAGTGCCCTTACCAGAAGATGCGGCAGAACATGCAGTGCAGTGCCAAGCTAGGGCGTACATTCTACTACTATTGGGAGGTGTCCTGTTCGCCGATAACAGTGGCGGTCAGGTGCAATTACTGTACCTCCCACTGCTAATGGATTTGGAGGTTGCTAGCCAGTACAGCTGGGGCAGTGGAACATTGGCCTTCCTCTATCGACAACTTTGTAGAGCTTCAGAACGAGAGAAAGTGGAGATCGTAGGTCCCGTCATCTTATTGCAGGTATGAAAACCGCTTCATTGTATGCTTTTTCTAATTATCTAACTGGTTACATTATTAACTTCACAATGACACCAGCTGTGGGCATGGGAGCGCATACCCATTGGACGACCACACTGCATTGTCCCCCTCGGTGAAGGTGACGACCAAAATGCAGTTCGAAGGGCGAGAAGGCGAGAAGCTAGGAAGAAGACATGCTATGCTACCGAAGCTCCTCAATTTAGCTCCCGATTTGTAGATGGGGAGGACTCTTTAGCTATGAGATGGCTTAATTGCTCATACTCCTACAGAACTACCACGAAGACGTTGATGTACTACCGCGATGCATTTGATCGCCAAACTTCTGATCAGGTTAGTCAGTTTCTTGATTACATTCCATCATCGTTTATGTTAGAATGACCAACAATCTTAAGGAAAGTGAAATGCATTACTTTCCACTCCAGTTTGTGTGGGAACCCTACTCCAGCGACGTGCTAGCTCACCTTGCACCCATTTGTAAGGAAGGTGAGAATATATGGCAATCTACCACACCTCTCATATGCTTCGAGATTGTAGAGGAGCACCACCCAGAGCGTGTTTGCCGCCAGTTTGGGGATGTGCAGGTGGTTCCCCCAGCACTACCATATGATGAGGTGTTGCACAAGATGGATCGAAGGGGTAAACCCCAGCACAACTGGACCGAAGTCCATGCAAAGTGGATCCAGTTGTGGAATGATCGGGAAAACTCTGTTCAGGCTGTAGCTGAGGTGGACGATGAGGACGAGGCTATTGCACAATATATGGCTTGGTACACACGTATCACCAAACGCCTCATTAGCCCACCTGCTAGTGCGCCGACGGGGGTTTATCAAGCAGTTGCTCCTGACTACCATATGATGGTGAGCTACACAACCTATCTTTACATACTTGACTTATTGAATTAAGTTAGATAACATCTATTGACTTGCTTTTCAGGGGAACTTCGTTATGGATGTCAGTGCTCGAGCCACCCAAACTGCAGAAGAGTCGCATAATTTCTACGCTGCACATCAATACAGCTCGATGATGGGAAAGCTGGATGAATATTGCAACTACATTCCAGCGCAGGGAGCACAATTTCTAAGTCAAGTGACCTACAACCCCTCTCAGCCACAACTTCCGACTGGACCTAGAGTGCAGCGACCACCTCAACCAGAAATGCCACCAACAGGTTATGGAGTGTCCTCACAGCCAGAGATGCAGACACAGTCATCCATGGTTTTTCCTTCCTATCCAGCATACGATTCGCAGGGTGGCACACCCCCATTCGTGATGGACCCATACAACCAACCCCGATTTATCTTCCCCCAGTCCACCTTTGTCGCGGGCGGCGGATCTGCTTCTACCCAGTTCGGTCTTGTTCCCACTTCGACCCAGTTCGGGTATGCTCCTACATTCTTGACCACCCCGCCTCTTCACCATGGTCGGATTGTGTATGCCGACCCCAGCAACCTGTACGGGCCCACACGTCCATCTCGACCTGCTCCAGACCCGAACTTGTTCTCCCAAGCCGACGATGAGGATGATGAGTAGGTCGTGTTGTAGCTTGTAGTTTCATCTGATTTAGTTTTATAACATGTGTGCTTAACTCTGTTATTTAGTTTTATAACATGTGTGCTTAACTCTGTTTTAGCGACATAATCAGTATGAGCATGAAAACATACATTAAATATAGAAGATGCATAAAACATAAATACAGATTAGGCATCAACAGACCATACATAAAACATAGTTGACCTCCACTTAATAATTCTGAAAACATACATAAAACATACCACCATCGTGCAAATTGATAACAAAGCAGTTAATGAGTTCTTAAAAGGAAGACAATCTCGACAAACGGACTAAGAACACATACCAACAGTACATAGGAGATGTAGAAGGAGCACCCTGCTCACGAGCCAGATGGGCCCGCACTACTCGGGCAACTTCTTCTGTTGTGCCCATACCCTCGACATTTGCCACAACGGACTTGACCTGGGACTCCTAAATCCATCTCATTCCGAATCCTTTGTGATGGAGTTCGCCCAACATCTCGCAGACGCGATTGATCGGCGACCAACCTAGGACCTCCAACATCTGGCCAGTTGAATGGCTCACCCACAGGCATAAATGTCGGTTGGTATGTCAACGAGTATAACTCCGAAGTAAAGTACCTCTCTACTAATGGCACAAAGGAAAGGCTATGAAATCTGCAAACCGCCAAGGCATGTGCGCATGGTATCCTCAGCAACTTCCAACTAGCACATGTACATGTCTTGCGATGTAAGTTCACCGTGTACGACCGCCCACTTCTCCTACCTTGTGACCCCCGCGGGTTCAAAATCACCTCAAATATTCCGTTCTGCAAATCATATGATATGACGTGTGCATTTCTTCCAGCTTCCACCATTATTGCTATCTTGCTATCGGTTGACGTCGTTAGTTGGAAACCGGCCGAGATGCGAGCGCCAGCTTCCCCTCTCCTCTGCACGAAGTAACTGTTCACCTTATAAAAGGTCTGTCGAACAAGAGCTGTTATCGGAAGACTCCTCCCACCCTTTAGAACACCATTAAAAACCTCAGATAAGTTTGTTGTCATCACACCATACCTCGCCCCCCCCCCCATCCTTGGAGATGGCCCACTTCTCTGGCTCAATCGCAGCTAAGTACTCCCAAGCCTCAGGGTTCATCTCCTGGAGGGCGCGACATCCCTTCTCGAACCCGCTTGTGGTGAGCTGGTAAGCAGTCGAGCCAACCATTTCTTTCACCTTCTGATCGTGGAACATGGAGTTCACATTTGATTTCAAGTGTCGAATGCATATTCGATGATGTGAACTCGACGCCCTCCATCTAGGCAGCTTCTCCATGGTCTTCAGGATGCCTGCATGTCTGCCTGAAATAACACATATTCCGAGTCTTTGAGTGACGCGTCTCCCTATACAATCCATGAACCAAGCCCATCTATCTCCATTTTCACTCTCCACGATGGCAAATGCCAGAGGGAAAATCTGATCATCTGCATCCATTCCCATTGCAATTAACACAACATGCTTGTACTTTCCATACAGATGGGTGCCATCGATCGATATCAAAGGACGACAGTGTGCAAACCCAGCAATGGATGGTGCAAAAGCCCAGAATACACGACCAAATATCTTCTCATGTGGATTTGGGGAATCCAGATGGCACCATTCAACCACTGTTCCCGGGTTTGTAGCTTGTAGCGCAGCCATGAACCTTGGCAACTCCGTGTACGACTCCTCCCAATCACCATAGATCTCTGCAATAGCTTTCTGCTTTGCCCTCCAGGATTTCATGTATGAGACAGAAATCCCATACCTTGTAGTCAGATGCGAGAGAATAGTACTTGGTTTCGTGTCTTGATCCTCGCGAAGAAATCGAAGAATCTCACCTCTAATGAAACTGGAGGTGACGTTACGATTATCCAACTGCAAAACCTCTCCAACACAATTGGATGCATGAGGTCCACTATAGTTGACGACCATCCACATATCAACAGTTCGATCAACACGACGAGCAGATAGTCGCCATGTGCATCCACAACTGTCCTTCCTGTCACAAACAACTGTGTACCATTCTGGACTCGCCTTCTTCATCCTGTATGGCTTACTCATACGCACAGAATACTCGGTCAAATCACATTTCAGCTCCTCCAGCGAGTTGAACATCTGTCCCCGAAAAAACTGTCTTCCGTCATCTACTGGGACGTGTAAATTTAACCCTGGCCATAGAGTTGCTGTCAATGGATCAGCTTCAACTATATTCCAGTTCGGATTAGAGACCTCTCCCCTAATCGCAGCCTCCCTAGTAGCATCATCGTCCTCTTCAGAATTATCCAAGTCATCTTCATGATCAACACCAAGACCATCCACATAGATCTCACTCAGTTGTTCAAACCTTTGTTGAGGTATGTTGCTATGCTCATTCATCCTATATTTTTATTAACAATAAGTTAGTTAATCAACAAATGTTAACTTCAAAATCCTACAAGTTCAACAACTTATTCATAATAATAATGACAAGTTCATATAAATCAATATAATCCTCCAACAACCATAAATTCTTTATACTCTTTTAGCATATATTCTTATATTTTACTTACTATAAAGATTCAAAACACATCATACTCGCAATAATAACTACATAATCCTGCGATTTTTTTTTAAGGAATCAAAACACATAATCACTCCAAAGCACAAGCATGAGAGACTAGATATTAAAGATTTCAAACATATTAATCATTCAATTAAGATCGAAAATAAGTCTAATAAGAGAGTGAAACTAACCTTAATGAAATCTTCAGACAACAAGGTGAAAGTATTACCTAACCTTAATGAAATCTTCAACCGGCACTATTTTGAGAGTTTCATGCGAGAGAAGCAAGAGCAAAGAGGAAGAGATGAAGAATAGAAAGGGAGGAAGTTCCGGGTGTGCTATGTATATACCTACAAACGCGGACTGCCTCCGCGCTTTTATGCCAGATTCCCCTAACCTAGTAGGGGGAATCGTTGCAGAGAGCTACGGACCAGAAAAACGCGGTCTAGCCCCACGTTTTATTCGCAATTGCCCTAAAAGAACCTTTGACCAGATTTTTTTTTTTAACTGAAAAGATAAACGCGGTCCCAGACCGCGTTTCTATATTTGTCCCATCCTCGTCAGCACCAGCTGACGAGTGGGTCCCCATCCAACACAAGAAGCGCGGTCTCAGACCGCGTTTCTAGTGCCAGATAGATTTCTGTCTTATTTTCTTTAATTTCATTTTATTTTAAAAGAGAAACGCGGTCCCAGACCGCGTTTCTTTCGTAAATTTCAAACTTTCTCCCGGACGCCAATTCTCTCTCATGCTGTATACATAAAACGCGGTCTGGCTCCGCGTTTTTCTGTCCCACCTGCAAAAAATGAATATTTCTGTAATTATTTTGAAACGTTGAATATTTACGTAATTATTTATTTATTTATGAATATTTCGGAAAAAAATTCGTTTTTTTTTTGCTAAAAGGTAAATATTACTAATAGAAAGACCAACAAGAGAAACCATGTTGGTTGATAACCTACTACAATCTCTAGGGGCGGATCCTCTTTATAGGGCCAGAGGTTGCAGTCGCTCCCCCCCCCCCCCCCCCCGCCCACCAAATCAAAAATAAAATTTAATATACATATTTCTCTCGTCGATAGCTTCGATTTGATATATTATAAGCTCAAATCCGATAACTGAGTAAAAAGTTATAAACGTTTTAATACTGAAGCGATATAAATTATTTTTCACATCATTTACCGAATTAATATACTTCTATCACACATATCATTGTTAAACTTTGTAACTTAATATTATAATTAAACTCGAAAACTTCTAATATTAATAGTTTTTTTTTTTAAATAGAGTTCAATTTTCCGCCCCTCAACCAACCGCTTCATGTCAGGATCCGCCTCTGACAATCTCTAAGCATACTCATAAGGACATGCAAATCCTGATCACATATGCAAAATAATCAACCAAAACACTAAAAGTCTTATAACTCGGCTAAAATATCAAGAGGAAATAAACTATATCTTGTTCTCACGTCTTTCGTGAAATCAACCGAATTGTAGGCAAGGTTGCTCATCTCAGACACTTTATGGATCATGAGCTCTCGCATCTCATCCGGAGTTCATATCCCTCGTCCGACAGGAAAATATTGGGAAGGGCGTCAGCAGAATCTGACTTTTCTCAAAATCTTACCTTGTATAAAAAATTAAAAATAAAAATAAACTATATAAAACACGGAATACATGAGTACATATCTCTCGAACCACTCTGCCAACGTATATTTTCTTTCATCGACAAAAGAGATTTTCTTTCATCCTTTTGTATCAATTGAGATTTTCTTTCGCACAATTATACACCTTAATTTTTATAATATTCTATGGTTGCTCCGTTGCTTACACTTTTTATTGAACTATTTTTTGTCCCCAAACTGTAAGCACGTTTTATCAAATGAGCAAATGCCAAAGTCGTAAAGTATACGTTTAGAAACCCAATGCAAGGTGGTGCATTCAAAATTCACGAGTAACACAGGGCTGCGCGGCTCAATTCAAAATGGCACGTTCGGTACTATATCCATTTTGGACAATTTAATCAAATAAAATGCAGAAATCTATGAGATTGATTGAAATTAAACACAAAGGAAGCAAAACTCCAGCAATCAAGAATCTCTTGGTTTGTTACAAAACTCACACCAGAAACTCCCGCCTAACACTGCACCCCTATTTATATTACTGTTGTCGCCCAACTGCCATAAGGGAAATTACCATTCTACCCCTGAAGCTGTAACAAAAATTTCAAGAGTAATGTATACTCTCATATCCATAAATTGCAGGCAAACACACACAAACACAACGTGGTGTAATTATGAAATTTCTTATGTGTGTTTCCGTCACCTGTTGGGTGAGATAAGACTTTGTTTATCACCATTGTTACAACAATGTAATCCTAAGTTTGTCTTTGTATTTTATAGATCTAGGATGACAAGTGTTTGGATGTAATAGACTAGAAGAAACACTAAATGAGCTAGCTAGAGCTATAGGTAAGGTCTCAAGCCTTTGGACACACCTAAGGGATCCCAAGACCATCTTGGTTCGGACTCTAGGTGCACCAAGGCTCTTGAAGACTAACCTATTGTTGTGTGTGTTGGCTATGTTTGGTGTTAAAGGTTCTAAGGATTCTAGTTGGTGGGCCGGCCCAATCATTGATGACACTTTCTGTAAGTGGCATCAGAGCCCATGGGCTTCCTCCTTCATCCGAATCTCTTTAGAGATGTTGTAACCCTAATTAAAGCCTTCATCTCGCCTCCATATATATGCTCCTGTTCACAATCTGAAGCGTGACGAGAGAGAGGCTATGTTGGAAACGAAAGCGATGAATGTAAAATTGGGAATGGAAACTGAGAAAACGAACAACTTCTTGATTGATTAGTTGGTTGTTACAGAAGCCACAACTTCAATTTATACAGAGAGGGAATGCAACCAGTCTTCAGTTCGAGCCACACTACCAGCATTACTCCAACACCCCCCCCCCCCCCTCAAGTTGATGGTGGAGAAACCAGCTGCAACTTGGGAAGCATTGATCGATGGCGAGGACCAGGCAAGCTCTTGGTTAAGATATCCGGCAATTGATCGGAAGTGGGGAGATACGAGAGACTGATGAGGCCCTCACACAACTTGTGGCGAACGAAATGACAATCGAGATCCACATGTTTTGTTCGTTCGTGGTAGACTGGGTTGCGAGCAATGTGGATGGCAGCTTGACTGTCGCATTTGACAGGAATTGGGAGAATCCCAGACACAACACACTCGTGAAGGAGCCGAGATAACCAAGCGAGCTCTATTGTTAAGCGACGAAGAGACCTGTATTCTGCTTCTGCAGATGAAAGAGATACAATCGGCTGCTTCTTAGCCTTCCAAGAAATAGGAGATCCACAAAAAAAAAATGATGAAACCACTGACTGACCGACGTGTGTGGGAGCAAGCAGCCCAATCAGAGTCACTATAACCAACAAGATCCATAGCTGATGATGAATTGAGAAGGATACCAATATCCTTTGTGCTTCGAACATACTTTAGGACATGAAGACCTGCACTGTAATGAGCAGTCGTGGGAGTTTGCATGAACTGACTCAAATATTGCACAACAAAGGCTAAGTCAGGGCAAGTGTTAGTGAGAAAATTCAGTTTTCCCACTAACTTTCTGTACTTAGTAGGATCATCTAGCAAGGTACCCTTAGATTTGTGTAAATCAATGTTGGCCTCAAGAGGAGCAGAGGCCGACCCTGAAGAGCAATCAAACTCAATGAGCAACTCTGACATGAATTTCTTTTGTGATAGCACTAATCCTTGAGGAACACGAATGAACTCAATGCCCAGGAAGTAATGGAGAGTTCCCAAATCTTTAATTTTGAACTGATCATCTAGGAAAGCTTTCAATTCAATCATGGCATGTAGATCATTGCCAGTGAGCAAAATATCATCCACATATATAGCTAAAAGCACAATGGAACTTCCTTTAATCCGAAAGAAGAGAGAATGGTCATTTTCAGAATGCATGTATCCTTGTAAACGAAGAGAATCCGAGAGCTTAGCATACCACTGTCTAGACGCTTGCTTGAGGCCATAAAGAGATTTGTTCAGGCGACAGACCAAAGAAGAATCATGAAGATGAAGACCTTGAGGAGGTTTCATGTATACTTCCTCGTGTAAGTCTCCATGGAGAAAGGCGTTGTTCACATCCAATTGAAAAACAGTCCAATTTCTCTTCAAAGCAACAGAAACAAGGACTCTAACAGTTGTCATCTTGACAACAGGGGAAAATGTTTCAGTGAAGTCAATACCAACTTTCTGTGTACACCCTTTGATTACCAAACACACCTTGTGCCTTTCAATTGTGCCATCAAGGCGTAGCTTCAACTTGTAAACCCACTTACAGCTAATGGGTTTCTTTCCTGTATGAAGTGGAACCAAATCCCAGGTTCTATTCAACTCCAAAGCTGCAAATTCCTTATCCATGGCTTCTTGCCAAGCAGGAGAAGAGGCAACCTCTGCATAGGTACCAGGCTCATGTGCAACAAAAAGGTTAAAAAAAAAAACAATGATCATCCAAAGACAAGACACTAACACTGATGGAAGGAGGGTTGAAGCAAGCTGATGTGATGGTGTTGAGACAAAAGGGTGTAGAAGAAATGGAGTTACACACATAATCTTGTAGGTGAGAAGGAATGGATCTCACCCTTGATGACCTCCTTAAAGGAGGAACTTGATCTGGGACCACTGGTGCAGGAGAGGGAGCAGCACTTTGCAACAAGAGGAGCATCACATGGTATTTCAGGTATGGGTATGGGTAAATGGACATGAGAGGCAGAAGAAAGGTGGTCTGAAGGAGAGGTTTTAAAGGGAAAAATAGTCTCATAAAAGACAACATTTCTGGAAATGATTATATCTTTGGTGGAAATGGACAAAAGTTTATATGCCTTCTTTCCAAAAAGAAATCCCAAGAAGACACATGGGTGGGCTCTTGGTAAAAACTTGTCTTTGGTGGGAGGAGAGGGTGAAGTGTAGCATAAGCAACCAAATGGTTTTAACTGGGTATAAGATGGAGGAGTGTGAAATAATCTTTCAAAAGGTGTGGATAGAGGTAGCAATCGGGCGGGTCGGATTGGGTTCGGGTTCGGTTAGTCGGGTTTCGGGTTATTCGGGTTTCGGGTCATTCGGTTTCGGGTAATGTCTAATAATTTGGTCATTTGGTTGGGTCGGGTTCGGGTTTCGGTTGTATCGGGTTTCGGTTCATTCGGGTTTCGGTTGTCTCGAGTTTCAGTTATTTCAATATTTATTTTGAAAAATTTACTAGAATGTATCTTAAAGTTCGGGTTATATCGGGTTTCAGTTGTAACGGGTTCGGGTCTTAATGGGTTTCGGTTGAATCGGGTTCGGTTCATTCGGATTTGGGTGAGTTTCGGTTATCGGTTATTTGGATTTCGGGTCCAAAATGGGTCGGGTTGATCGGTGTTCAAAACAATCGGTTCCGGGTCGGGTTTTCGGGTTCGGATTGGGTTTTACCAGCTCTAGGTGTGGAGTTTTGAAGGAGTTTGGATGGGTAGCGGTTGATTAGAAAAGTGGCCATGAGAACACACTCTCCCCAATAGCAAATGGGTAGGTTGGACTAGAAAAGAAGAGCCCGAGAGGTCTCCAATAGGTGCTTGTGCTTGCGTTCTACCACTCCATTTTGTTGAGGAGTGTAGGCACAGCTGGTCTGGTGAATAATACCATGTGATGCAAAATAGGACTGGCCTTGATTACTCAATCCAAGCTCAAAAGCATTGTCTGTGCGTATGATTTTTGGGGTAACAAAAAATTGTGTTTGGACCATTGAAACAAAGGACTGAATGGTAGACATGGCAGAGCCTTTGGTGAGGAGGAGATGGGTTCATGTGCAACGAGTAAAATCATCAACAATGGTGAGAAAATACTTGTATCCATTGTATGTAGGGGTGTGGTATGGACCCCAGACATCAATATGGACTAAGTCAAAGGCATTTGTGGTTTTAATTGTGCTATGAGGAAAGGGTAATTTGTGTTGTCTGGCTTTATGGCACACGTCACAAGGAACATCCAATTTGGGAAAAGCATAAGCTTCAACTGGCAACAATTTGATTTTATTGAAGGGCATATGCCCTAGTCTTAAATGCCACAAAGAGGCATCACAATGTGTAGCAGAAAAAGACAATGTAGTAGGTAAAGACAAAGCTGAATCAGCATTACAATTTGTAGTAGATGGTAAAGACAATGAATGAGAAAGATGGTGTTGTTTGCAGTTTAACAAGTATAAGCCAGCTTTTTGTTCACCAAGCACCAGTGGCCTCTTCATTGAAGGGGCCTGCAGAATGCATAAATTGGGAAAGAAATAAGCTCAACAATGAAACTGAGTTGTCAATTTACTTATTGACAACAAATTGAATCTGAAATCAGGAACAAAGAATACATGATGGATAGTGACTGAAGGCAAACTTTGTACTGATCCATGAAAATTAACAGATATAGAAGTGGCATTTGGTAGGGTTATTTTGTGGGGTTTGGACAAGGGTTTGATAGAAAGGAAAGAGGCTTTGTTAAAACACATATGGTCAGTGGCACCAGTGTCTAAAATCCATGTCTGATCATTATCTTTTAAACCAAACTGAGCACTAAGAGCAAGATACTTATCGTAATTGACAAGAGTAGAACATGTACCTGCCATTGTACATCCAGCCATCTCCATGTTTTGGCTTTGAGGTGCTCCTTTTGTCAACAAGTTGAGCAGTTGTGTGCACTGTTCCACTGTAAAACCTGGAATGGCAGATGCAACCTGGTCACCATTTGCCTCAGAAGTGGATGAGTGTGTTGCAAAGTTCTTGTCCTTAGCTGCTGGTGCCTTTGATCCACTTGGATAACAAATGAGTTTATAACAAAACTCGACTTTATGTCTAGTCTTCTTGCAATGAGTACATACATATGGAGATCGTTTGCCAGGCACAAAACCATCTTGTTGTTGTTTAGGCTTCTGAGAACTGCCTTGTGAGCCTGATCCTGAGCTGCCATTGGTTCGCTGACCTTGAGTATTCATTGCAGAAGATTCCCCAAAAGACTGACTGTTGCTCTTGAATCCAAGTTGTTTCTCTTCATGACTGATCATGGAATAGGCTTGAGAAACTGTTGGAGTTGGTTGCATCATCAAGATCCTTCCTCGTACTGAAATAAACCGATCATTCAATCCCATGAGCAGTTTAAGAAGACGTTGATCCTCTTCATTCTTGTAGTATTCCTGACGAGCGCCAATGTTGCACGTTGGTGCCAATTGCAAAGCCTTCAATTCGTCCTACAGACGCTTGATTTTGGTAAAGTGTGTGGCAAAATCATCGGCGCCTTGAGAAATCATGCACAGTTCTTTACGAGCAGTAAATCGTTGAACGAGATTCGATTGTCCGAACCTTGTGCACAAATCTGTCCAGATTTTGCTCGCAGAATCGCTGTAAATCACGCTTTCGGCGATCTCTTTGCCAAGCGCGCTCACAATCCAGGACACTACCATGTTATTACAACGCAACCAATCTCCATATTCAACTGTATCAATTTTTGGTCTACCAATCGTACCAGTCACAAAACCTAATTTGTTTTTAGCTGAAAGCGCGATTAACATTGAACATTTCCACGTTCCGAAATTGGATCCGTGCTCGAAAACCATTGAGACAAGAATCATACCGGGGTTATCCAAGGGGTGCAAATACAAAGGATTCCTTGAATCCACTCCATTTTGTGCTCCATTCTGCACTTGATTTAGCACCTGATTCTCTGGATCCATGGATGACGCTGAAGATGCGGAAGAAAACGAGTCGAGACAATCGAACGAGCAAAAAAATCAGAGTTTTCGCTCTGATACCATGTTGGAAACGAAAGTGATGAATGTAAAACTGGGAATGGAAACTGAGAAAACGAACAACTTCTTGATTGATTAGTTGGTTGTTACAGAAGCCACAACTTCACTTTATACAGAGAGGGAGGAAGACGAAGTTCAGTTCTGTTTGTTACAAAACAACCAAAACGACGTCGTCCTGAGTGAAACGCAAAACAAAAGTGCGCGAGCACGTGAGCGGGGCGTGCGTCCAGCGAGCTTGTGGAGAATGCAACCAGTCTTTAGTTCGAGCCACACTACCAGCATTACTCCAACAGGCTCCGACGGCAAAAAACCCTAAACCTAGAGTGAGAAAGAGCGAGACTGAAAGGAAGTGCCTTGCTCATCCATGGAGGGCTTGATTCCTGTCATTTGGAGTCTGCATCGTCTTCATATGGATTGAAGAGCTGTGAAAGGGGCTCTTACCCTTTCAAATCTCGGAACCTTTATCTCTTTCGTTTCTCTGTGTTTAGATTGCTAGCCCATTAAGCGTTTCTCGTCTGATTTCCCCACTTGTAACCAGATCTTGTATCTTTGTTCGAGTTAGTGGTATTCTCGAGATCGGGTCTCCCGTCTTGAGGCCCCGTGGAGTAGGGAAACCGAACCGCGTTAACAAATCCTCGTGTTCTTTAGATTTACGCTTGTTTATCTTGCTTAGAACTCGAATCGGTAGTTAACGGGTTAGGGGTTTTACAACCATTGGCTAGATTTTATAATTAGCTTTTGGTTTTTACATTATATAATTTCAAATTAAATTAATATAATATTTCAGTTTAATTATATAGGTTTTAGAACTGGGGTTTTTCAAAAGGTATTGATCCAAACTTTTGATTTTTTATTCAAAAGTTTTCATTAGCTATCCTAACATATAAGTTTATTAGCTAAAAATCATACTTCATCCGCTTAAAAAAATATGTTTTTTATGCTTAAATTTTTATTTGAAAATATAAGTTTTTTTAAGTTTTTGAGGTACTGGGATACATGAATTGTTACTTTTTTGCTTTTTACTCAAATTTTATTGATTGATGAGGGTTGTGGATAATTAATGAGGGATATAAATGTAATACGTTTATGATTGTCTTAATTTGTGTTCAAATGTCTATAAAAACTTATATTTTTGAATGGAGGTAGTACTAGATTATTAACATATATTGTAGAATTTTGATAGGGAAAAGCTTGTGTTTTCTCATTGATTGAATTTGTTTAAATAGATACATGTAGGAGAGAAATTCTATCCTAATTAGATAAGATATGATAAAGATATAAGGAAAGATATATCTAACAAATATCCTAATATATCTCAATACTCCCCCTCAAGTTGGAGCATGGTGAAGATGAATGCCCAACTTGGACAATAGAAGATGAAATTGTTGTTCTCCCAATGCTTTGGTGAAGATGTCTTCCAGCTGAAGAGAAGAAGGAACATGAGATAGGGCGATGTTGCCTGACTGAACCTGATTTCGCACAATATGATAGTCCACCTCAATATGTTTTGTACGCTCATGAAAATACCGGATTGTTGGCGATATGAAGGGCTGACTGATTGTCACACCATAAGCGCATAGGACTCCGATGATCAAATCCAAGAGATCGGAGAAGAGACTTGAGCCAAATCAACTCACAAGTAGTCGTAGCCATGGCTTTGTACTCGGCTTCAGCAGAAGAGCGAGAAACCGTAGATTGCTTCTTGGTTTTCCAGGACACTGGTGACTCGCCGATCTTGACAATGTAGCCGGTGAGAGATCGACGGGTCAACGGACACGTGGCATAGTCAGAGTCACAATATGCAATTAGTCGAAGATCACTGTGACGAGAGAGGAATACACCTTGATCTGGCCGGCCCTTGAGGTACCGAAGGACACGCAATGCAGTCGTCCAGTGCCCCTAGCGTGGTTGCTGCATGAATTGAGCCAGAGTGTACACGGAGTAAGACAGATCAGGGCGAGTGATGGTGAGGTAGATGAGTCGACCAACAACCCGACGATACTGTTCTGGCTTTGGAAGAAGGGGGCTGGCGTCGAGTGCAAGGGTGTGGTGCTGCTCCATTGGAAAAGCTACTGGTTTAGAGCCTAGGAGACCCAGCTCACCCAAAATGTCAAGAGTGTACTTGCGCTGAGACAGAATGATGCCAGAGGTAGTCCGAGAAACCTCAATGCCCAGAAAATACTTGAGTGGACCAAGATCCTTCATATGAAAGCAGGAGTGGAGATAGGCCTTGAACCGAGTGATAGATGCAGAGTTGTTGCCGGTAATAATCAAATCATCGACATAAATGAGCACATGCAGAATAACACCTGATCGAGCATAGGAGAAAAGAGAGTAGTCAGCATAAGACTGAGAGAATCCGACCTGTCGAAGAGCAGACGCCAGCTTAGAGAACCAATTGCGAGGTGCCTGGCAAAGCCCGTAGAGTGATTTGCGAAGTCGGCATACCTGTGAAGAGCCAGTACCAGAGAACCCAGGAGGCAGAGACATGTAAACTTCTTCATCAAGATCACCATGAAGAACGGCGTTATGAACGTCCATCTGATGGAGTTCCCAGTTCTGAATAGAGGCGACAGCAAGAAATACTTTCGCAGAAACCAATTTAGCAACAGGAGCGAAAGTTTCAGAGAAGTTCGTGCCCTCAATTTGCCGATTGCCTAGAACCACAAGACGAGCTTTGTACCGCTCAATGCTGCCATCTGAATTATATTTGATACGGAAGACCCACTTACATCCGATAGCCTTCTTATGAGAAGGTAAGTCTGTGACCTCCCAAGTGCCATTGCGATGAAGAGCATCAATCTCAGAACGCATAGCATCCCGCCAATGTTGATGACAGAATGCTTCCTGGAACGAAGACGGCTCTGGAGTAGCGGCAATAGCAGCCAAGAATTGGTTGTGCATAGGAGTAACTGAAGACAAATCGACATAGTTTACTAAAGGGTAAGGGGTACCTGATGACGTGACAGAAGCTGATGAGGCCGAGATAGGATCTACCTTGCGAAGAGTTTGGCAGACGTAGTCTCTCAGCAGCACTGACGGGGTGTGGGGGCGAGCCGACCGAGGAGGAGGAGGGGGTTTAGAGGCTGCTGGAGGGGTGTCGACGGGCTGCTGAGCATCGTCATGGGTGGCAGGGGAAGGGTAGTTAGGGGGTTCAAGGGCAGGGGATTCAGAAAGAGCATAAGGAAAGATGTCCTCATGAAAAGACACATCACGAGAGACAAAGGTTTGACGGGTAGCGAGGTCATATAGGCGCCACCCCTTCTGTCCAAAAGGATACCCAATGAATATACACTTGCGACTGCGAGGTGAGAATTTGTTTGAGCGAGGGATGACAGAAGCATAACAGAGACATTCAAAGACCCTGAGATGTGTGTAGTTTGGGGGCTTTTGGAATAGACATTCATAGGGAGATTTGTCGTCGAGGACAGGTGATGGGGTGCGATTGATGAGAAAGCAGGCAGTGAGGGTGCATTCACCCCAGAACTGTACAGGTAGATTGGCTTGAAACATGAGGGCTCGAGCCACATTAAGGATATTATGGTGTTTACGCTCGACACGGCCGTTTTGCTTAGGAGTGGTGACACATGAGGACTCAAAGAGGATGCCCAGATCGGCAAAATAGGGACGAAGGGCAAGAAATTCAGAGTCGTTGTCGCTGCGAACACGTTTGATTGTTTTGTGGAATTGGGTAACTGTGAAGGTGCAAAATTGTTTCAACAAATGGGAGGCTTCCGATTTGTGAGCCATAAGGTAGACCCAAGTGGCCCGAGAGAAGTCATCAACAATTGTGAGAAAATATGAGGCACCAGAAGAAGATGGAACACGGTTCCAAATATCACAATGAATTAAATCAAAAGATGCAGAAGCATTTGATAAACTAGTAGGAAATGAATGACGAGTTTGTTTGGCTTTGTAACAAACATCACAAGGTAAAACTTTATTTGAGAGACTATGACTAGAAATGTTTGGTAATGAGGAAAGCAAAGAAAAAGATGGATGCCCAAGTCGTTGATGTCATAGGGAAGGGGATTCGGTCTTGGTTAGGTGACAGGCAGAGCTGCTGACGCCAAGAGACTTGAACGAAGAAGCCCAGCAGAGCCAATAGATCCTATTCCGAACCTCACCCGCTCCAATCAGCGTCTTCAAAGTGCGGTCCTGGATCACACACAACTTATCAGTGAGGGTGACAACACATCTTAAATTGGCAGTTAAACACCCAAGAGAGATTAATTGACAAGTGAGGCCAGGAACATATAAAGCAGTAATATCAAAAGAGCCATAGAGAGTGATTAATCCAGCCTGATTAGCGGAGACTGTGGTGCCATCTGGATACTTGATAAGCCATTCATCAACAGTATGAATATTCCGGAGCAACCGGCGATCACCCGTCATATGAATCGAGGCTCCACTGTCAAGAATCCAAGGGGAAGAGGCAATACCTACTAAGGTGTCAGAACCGGATTTATTGTTGAATTTCTGAAACATGTTCAACATTCGGTCCCACTGCTCATTGGAGAGGGTGATCCCGGCTCGATCAGAAGGATTGATGTTATGGGAGCCGGATGCGGAAGTTGATGGCGTGAGGACAGAATTGATGCTGGCGGTAGTGGTCCACCCACGCCCTCAGCCAGCACCCGAATCAGGAGCAGCGCCACTGGCAGGGGCAGGGGACTTCGGCTTCGGCGGTGGGGCACCAGTGAAGCAGGAGAGGCTGTCATGACCGGCTTTGTTGCAGTGGATGTTGACTAAGCAGGAGTATGTCGAGTATTGAAATAAATATGAAGTATAGATCAGACTGACTTCCCTGTCTCAGCAAATAAATACAAGACTTCCTCCCGTTGTAGTAAGAGAAAATCAGGATCGAATCCACGAGGAAGCACGTCAGCAGTTCTTAGGTAGCTGTAAATTCTCACAGAAGCAGAGCAGAAAGACAGAAACAAATAAACCCGGCAAGGGTAAAAACAAAAGCAAAGAATAAACTAAAGACAGAAAGTAAAGCAAATGAAGTAAAGAACAAAGCAAAACAGAAGCAAAGCAGAAACTAAAAGCAAGGACACAGAAGCTACTCGATCTCGAGTAGCTGTCCTCTATCTCGACAGGAACAGAAATAAAAATAGAAAACAGAAAACAAAGGGCAATCAACTCGACAAGCAAGAACGTACTCGACCTCGACAAACACAACTCGAGATCGACAAGCAGTGATCAACAGGAAGTGAAAATCGACAACAGAAAGCAGAAAACCAACTCGACTAAGACAAGTCCCTACTCGAGATCGACAAGCACAGTACTCGATCTAGACCAAGGCTCCTCTATGTCAACAAGAAACAGTAAACACAAAATTGCAGATTTTCGACAGAATTCAGAAATTTGACAGAAATTAACTCAAATTATTAAAAGACCTCCAAGGCCAGGGTTTCAATACCACAACGATAACCACGTAAAGTAACACATAAAGGCATAAAAGATCATGCTTTCCATCAAATAACTTTCGTCATTAACAATTAGGCATATAGAGGCTTTCGCATAAACCCTAATTGTTACTAACCCTTTTTCACATAATTAATCCAAGTTGCATTAAGATCACTTTCGCTTCAATAATACAAAGAAGGATCACCTTCAACTCTCGCAAAAGAATCATGCTCATAGGGATAGAAGATGAATTGCACAAAAGATCTGACCTTTATCGCATCGCCTCACATGGCCACCGTCGGGCTCACCCCAGCCCCAAAAGTAGGTGGACTACTCACGCCTCATTGCAATCGCAGACATTGATGTATAAAAAAGAAACTTGCATTAACTATATTCAAAAGCCTTTACAATTCCGGCAATCAACTTTCGCAGAAAGCCAAAACCCTAAAAACCTTAGAACTCCTAAACTACTCTACTAGAACTAACTAATTGTGTGTCTTGAATGATCTCTGAACTGGAATTTATAAAACTGAGCCCCCTAGGGCCTTATTTATAGCCTTCATTCCCTAGCTATTCTAGGAAAGAAGATATCTATCTCTATCTAAAATTATATCTAAAACTTGAAAGGATAAATAAAAGACATAAAAGAATTAAATCTATAAAGAAAAGATAAAACTAATTAAGGTAGGTCTTCATGTCTTGATAGATCTTGTCTCCTTGGATAGAACTTGATGGAATCGGATAGAATCTTCCGCCTTCGGCCCCAAGGAATCCCAAGTCTAGTCGGACAAGTCTCGTCGAGAAGCTGCTGGACACGGCTCTAGTCGACCTCGAGTTGGGCTTGTCGACCTCGAGTAGCATGGTTCGTCGAGTGGACTTCCTCAGCTAGATCTGCTCGATGTGGCTCGGACTTGGTCACTGGTGCTCGTCGACCTCGAGTAAGCCTTGTCGACCTCGAGTAGGGATGATCGTCGACTAGGTCTCCTCGAGTGGCTCTCCTCGGCAAGCTCGGATCTGGACTCAAGGTCTCGTCGATCTCGACAAGGGTTCGTCGAGATCGAGTAGGGCTCTTCCCTTCCGCTTCCGCTCCTGTGAGTTGCTTCATCCGCTGGCAGCGAGTGGCCTCTTCCGCGGCAGCGAGTGGTCCGCTGCAGCGAGTGGAGTCGCTGGCAGCGAGTCTCGCCTGGTCGTCCTCGGCTCCTCTCCTTGTCGACTCCGGACATGGCGCTGAGGCTTCGTCGATCTCGACTAGTGGTCCTCGAGATCGAGTAGGGCTCGGAGCCCGGGTTGGTCTGGCTCTCGATCAGGCTCTGCTCGACCAAGCTGTGCTCGGACAGGCTCGTCTATGTCGAGTAAGCCTACTCGAGATCGAGTAGCCTTGATCTTCAGCTTGATTCCGCTGCTTTGACCTTGGACTTCTGTAGTGGTTTTTCGAGCTTTTCCGACCTTCTGTAGAATTGCTGTAAAATGCCTCGATTTCTGCGAATTAAACAGAAACTGGTGTAGATTCCATAATTTGGCAAATAAACATAAACTACATAGATTCTGTACTATCTAAACCCAAATGAATGCAATGTATACAGAAATCGATATAAAAGTTACTGTAAAACATGGCAGATTCAGCTCACAACAGTGGACGCAAAACATCGACTTTTTGTCGATAGGAGCAGAAGAGGGGCGAGACGAGCGCTGTTGAGCAGCAAAAGCGAGAGCATCGCCGGTAGGTTGTTGGGTAGTGCGCATCGACAACATCCGTTCCTCCTGAACCGCGAGCGAGTGAGTCTTGTTGAGACTAGGGAGCGTGTCCTGAGCGGCGATCGTGGAACGAAGGGTCCCATAACTGAGATCATCTAGGCCCATAAGAAACTGATGGGTCCGTCGCGCTTCTCCTCACGTTCCTTGGCGTAGTTGCCGTAGGTACATGTCCGAGAGGCGAGGTTGGTGTCGAGTTCATTCCAAAGCTTGGTCAGACGGCCAAAGTATGAGGCGACGGACTGACCGTCTTGACGACAACGAGCAAGTTCAGAGCGTAGTTGAAGCCTCCGAGAACCGTTGCCGATGGAGAATCGCTGGGATAGGTCGTCCCAGAGTTCCTTGATGGTGGAGAAGTAGGTGATTGTCGAGCGTAAGGAGGGCTCGATAGATTGTGTGATCCATCCGATGAGCATAGCGTTAACAGGACGCCAATACTGAAGATCGGAAGAGGTAGCAGCAGGTTGAGTGATTGAACCATCGATGAAACCATCTTTACGCTTAGCAGAGAAGGCGTTCTTCATAGCGATGGTCCATTCTTGGTAGTTATCTCCTTTGAGAATCACCGGACAATAGAGAGACCCGGGTGATCGGAAGGATGAAGGTAGTAGGGAGAAGCGGGCGTTAGGGCCGCTGGTGGTTGAGCCATGAGAAAGGCGGTGGTGATGGCGGAAGATGGTGGCGGCGGCGGTGTTTAGGGCCGACGGTGGGTTAGGGTTTAGAGGATCGTAGTTAAGCCTGATACCATGTAGAATTTTGATAGGGAAAAGCTTGTGTTTTCTCATTGATTGAATTTGTTTAAATAGATACATGTGGGAGAGAAATTATATCCTAATTAGATAAGATATGATAAAGATATAAGGAAAGATATATCTAGCAAATATCCTAATATATCTCAATATATATTTAACACAAACAATCAATTAGTTTTAACTATCCATTAGCTACACCATTTTTTTTTTAATCAAACATAGCCTAAAATATGAGCAGCGTCTTAAGTGTAAGTTGTAACTCTGGTTGGATTGGGAGATCAAGGTCCAGGGCAAAAAAATATTTGTCCTTAGTCTTCCCAATTGTATATTAGAGATCTGAATTCCACTTCAATCCACTAATGTCACTTGAAACAAAATATGATTCTATCAACCGCGGCTTGCAACTCCTCCAATTTCTCATTATACTCCTCCAGGTTGTCCAATTGCTTGAGTTTAGTGAATTCTCCTACAATCTCTTATTCCTTTCTACCCTCGTATCTATCACACATGTTTTTGAAATATGAGTTTGTCCCGCATTGAAAATATTGAGATATCATTAACAACATATAAGTTTGGCAGACTACTCATATCATTTGTAAATTGATTTTGAGATGAAATCTCGTTAGATTTGTAGGTTGTCCGTGCCTACGTGGATCCCGACACTTGAAATTTCACAGTTCTCGGCTTTGCTTTTGATCAGTAGTCTGAAATTTAGAGTAGCAATCAATCATTAATGGACACCCAATCTAGCTAGCTGGAGAGTAATCTACAAATACCTTTTGAGTGTGGTTATCTTATGGTTCGATTTATTGCCTCCGTCCAAAAATACATGGACTTTACTATTTACGCACGCTTTTTTTAAGAAGGTAAAAAATATATAAAATATTGACTTTTTTATTAATTTTATTTAATAATTACAAACTTATTGATAATAAGTTTGTAATTATTAAAAAAATTAATAAAAACGTTAATATTTTATATAGTTTATAGCTCTTAAAAAAACGTGCATGAATAGTAAAAGTCCATATATTTTTAGACGGAAGGAGTATCATTTTTTTTTTTGGTGAAACGGTTCGATATATCATTATAACCTTTTATAATTACGAGGTCAGGATCCCATTTAACACAAAAGTTTAATTAAGATATTGTATAGAGTTTTATCTTTCTTTATAACTATAATTTTTAGTTTTATTTTATACTGTATATAATTAATGTGAAAGGGACATCTCTCTACCAAACCCATCTTAGGGTGTGTTTGGGAACGGGATGAATTTTAGTGGATTTGTAGGATTTGAGTGGATGTGGGGATGGGGATGGAAGAGATGGAAACTCAACACCCAAATTTTTGGGGTTTGTGTTTAGTTGTATTTTGATTTTTTGGTTGATGGAGTGAGGGGAAAAGCCTGAATTACCCCCACTTACCCACACAAAAAGACAAAATTGCCCCCATTTTCATACCCCTATTGTCTTGTAGTTGATCTATTGTTCTCGATATTTTCTTGTTCAAAAATCAAAATTTCTTCAATTCCTTAACATCCTTGTGATGTAGTTGCAATGTCCCTTCAATTCCTTCAAATTGCAATGGCGTTGACGGTGAGAAGAACAACGTTGGAACCAGCGATGACTCCGAGAACAACGCCGGTCGTCCCCCACACCTTTCGGAAATTCGGCCACTCGATCTCCCGAATCTCCTCCGCGACGCCGCTCAAGAAATCTCCTCCTCCTTTCTCCTCCTTGCTCTCTCGCTCTTTGAGTATTTTCTTAATCGAAGCAGGAGGCCCATTCGATAGCTCCACCGCACCGAAATCGGCGGGATCTTCTTGGTCGGTGGTGCTCATGATGGCCCCTGGTTCGGCCTTGGGGGAAGGTGGGTATGCGATATGGTGGCCTCCGGTTCGCCCTCGTGGTGGCCTCCGGTCGGCGGTGCTCATGTTGGAAGGGGCGGAGGGTGAGGATTTGGGGGAAGGTGGGTAGGCGCCGGTGGGGGGCGAGAATGGAAGGGCGGGAGAGTTGCCAGTTGCCAGCGGGGACGTCTCATGAATCAAGTCCCGTGGATTTCAAGGACTGTGTATGATCAGATCTGGGAGGGAGGGCAAAAAATGACATCTCGCCTCTCCCATCCACCAAACCTTCTCTAAGGAGGATTGAAAACCCATTCAGCTCCATTCCTCAAACCCCCCGTTTCCCAACCCTCGCACCCAATAAACACGGTCACCCAAACATGATGGCGGAAAACCCGATGCAGTTTTCCCATCCCCAAACCCCATACACCCTACCCAAACACACCCTTAGAGCTTCAATTGTCTCTTCCCCACAACATTAGGCATTAGCAATGCAATATTGAATACACTAAAATTTCCATAATCAATGTTGACCAGGGACAACACTACGTCGATCTGTGCCTTATATTAAAGGTTAACATTCCATTAGTTGTATTGAAGATTCACATTCCATTAGTTGTAAATGGCCGGTTGGCTTGTCAATCTGGCACTTGGGCTTTCTGGACTAGTCCATTTCATTCCCCAATTCTTTAGCTTTTGGGCTTTGAATATATTAACTTATCACGAAATACTAGTCCACTATAATATTTTACAAATTTTAAAATTTAAATTTATGATGAATTTATATATAATTTATATTAAAACATGTTTTTTTAGAAATATCAACAATTTTTTTGGTTTACATTAATCATACATTTTATCTTCTTTTGAATGTGTATTAATACTTATAAAAAGTTAAATTTACTAAAGTAATTAAAATAAAATTGATGATTAGTTGGCTCTCTACTTTTCAAATATTATAGAAATAATTGATTAGATAAAATAAAATTAGTCTATTTAGCTTCTTATAAAGGTTATTTATTTTGTTTTTAGTCTCTTTAATTTCTTATAAAGATGATTTTATTTTCTTTTTAAAATCTTCAATATTTCTCATTTAATCCACCCATTTATGACAAAGATGATTTATTTTCTTTTTAAAATCTTTAATATTTGTCATTTAATCCACCCATTTATGACAAAAAAAAAGCTTCTTTTACTAAAGAGAAAGATTAGTAGGAAACATGGCAGTGAAGTAAAGTTTTTAATCAATTATTTGTGTAATATTTTGAAAGTCGAAAACCAATTATCATTTTTAAAATCAACACTTGAGTATTTGATTAAAAAAAAATCAACAATTGAGTAAACACAATATACAATGAAAACAACAAATTATGCTATATTCATAAGCTTTGCCAAATATTTTTAAATTGTAAATTACCAAAAATAGACTCCATATATATAAACAAATTATTATATACAACAATATATTTTGAAACATCTAATGCTATAAAATTTTCATTTATAAATAAGTACTCCGTATAATAGTAAGGTGCATGTTCTACCATAATTTCACTTTCCGACAAGAAAAAAAAATAGTGTATAGAAAAATAAAACTAAAATAGTTTTAGTATAATCTAGATGGAAACCATACATACTTAATTTAAGGAATAACTAAAATATGAAATGAAAGAGTCTAAAAAGATCAAATAGATTAGACCGATTTTATATTTAATTAAAAAAATTGCATTAATATATGAATGTATATATTCATTGATATAAAGGTCGATAATCCCGTGCGTAGTATGTGGAGCTATCGAATGGGCCTCATTTATGTCCAATAAAAAAAGTTTTTTTATTGGACATAAATGAGGTTAAATAAATGATAAATGTTGAAGTTTTTTATTTATTTAAAAAAACAAATCATATACTTCAGTAAAAATCATCTTTGTCAGGAGTTAAAAAGTCTAATTTAACATTACCTAATCATTTGTTTTTATCCGAACATTACCTAATCAATTACTTGTGTAATATTTTGAAAGTAAAAAATCAATTATCATTTTTAAAATCAACACTTGAGTATTTGATTAAAAAATGCACCACTTGAGTAAACATAATATGCAATGAAGACAACAAATCAAGGGGTATTTGCAAAACTAACCCAAAAATCCGGTTGTGTTGCTCTCTCTATCCCTTCTCCATTTTATTTGCAAAAGGGTAGGCAAAATTGTTTTAATTTGGCGCCCCAACCGGTTACACAAAGGATAGGCACCGGTTGCATTGATGGAGGAGAGAGGGAGAGAGAGAGGGAGGCGTGTTGATGGGGAGAGAGTTGACAGTTTTGAAAAAAACTGTCACCTCAACCGCCTAGGATAGTGGTTTATTAAAGGGGTAGTTGAGCCCCATTGTTTCTCCATCTCTCTCATACATCTCTCTCATCTCTCTCATTTTGAAAACCGAAGGAAGAAGCGGAAGGGTTTCGAAGAAGAAGTAGAGCAAGGCGGTAGAGGAGACGACGAAGAAGCGGATATCAAGCCCTAACGCCCTTGCACACAACTGGCGACAACAAGTAAGTAAAGCCTAAACCCTAAAGCCCCCGAATTCTTTCCGATTGAACACAATATTAGGGCGAGAACTGTAGTTTCAGATTCAAATGTGTTTGCCATTGTTTGGAATGTAGAAATCAAGTAAGTTGCGCAAAGGTATATGAGGTTCCCTCTGTCATGTCAATTTCAACCATCGGCATGTACACATGAAGGGCTGGAAAGTTTCCGAAAGGAAATTGACGAGGGGGGTAGAAAGGAAATTGGGGGAAAATAACAATTGGTCTTCAACATTGGCTGGGGTTAAATGGATAAATTGGGGGACAACAACAATTAGTTGGATGGAGAAATTGTGGGATTTGGGGGAATTATCGGCATTGGAAGATTTGGGGGTTTTGGGGGAATTGGGGAAATTGGGGAAATTGGGGAAAGGCGCTTGCGTCTTATGAAAATAGGGCCAAGGGGAGTTCGAAATGTTTACTTTTGAGATGCCTTCCAACATTGGATTGAGTTCAGGGGAGACTTGAGTACATCTCATGTTTGGATTATGTCATGTTTTTACTAGTGAAATGTCATGTTTATAACATTTGTTGTCATGTTTGTTGATAGTCCTACGGTTTTGCTTCCCAATTTTCCAGGATATCAAGGACAGGCGAACATTGTAACGACCCGAAATTTAAATACCCGAATTAACCTCCATAAACCTACTTAGAAGGTAAATAAGGTTCGGAATACTAGATTATCGGGGAACGTTATAGAAGAAGTTTGATCTTCTTCCGTGAGCTTTGGATCTTACGACCGAGTACGATTTATTATTAGGTTCATTTAAGCGGAAGATTTAGTTGTCAAAAGATGGGGATTGCGAACCCCGAAAAGATCGTAAGCCCGTTGGAGGCTTCACCTGTCCTAGACTATCGCGAAAACGTTTCGAATAGAAATAAAAGCGGAAATCATAAATACAACAAAACGCCACGGCCACGCCGGGTCAAAACGATAAAAGTATGAGCAAAAGAGTACGATTGTCAAGCGCCTCCCTCACTCTAATCGTCCAAAAGGTCTGTCCCGAAAACCATCCACATAAGCAAGTCATATCGGGTAAGGGGTACCTGAATCTAAAAAACAAGAAATATATCGGGGTCAATCATCGGAAATATGCACACTCCGTGCCATATAAAGAGGCATACTTAAACTACATGAATGTTAAAATGCAACACATATGCAAGTGTATAGATATATATAAATGCGAAATAAACACACAAGGGCCCGTATCATCATCATCATAATCATCATCATCATCATCCTTCTCAAACGTACTCATCCTTCTCAAACATACTCATTCTTTCTCATCATAAGCCTTTCATTATTTCATTCGTGTTCCATCGAATATAAGTCATTCATTTAGATTTTGACGGCCGTCCTACCATAGACACATAGCATACATATGAATTATTGGATTTACTAAGTTCATCCTACGTCATATTACCAGTTTATATTCCTAAACATGTTACTAGGTCGCGTGATGCATGAAGACTCTCGATAAGACAAAGAGTATCACATAAATCCATCATGAGTAAGTCCAGGGGACTTACCTGGAGTCCGGAGAATAAGCAAGCAATAAAGTGCACAACCAAGGATCCAATCAACAAGAGCCTATTAATTTCATTAAGCTTTCATTAGGTGGTATTCTAATGCAATGTACCCAACCTAATAATCAACATACATCCACATAAGGTTCACGATTCTATAGATTAAGCACTTTGGTTAAGTGATCCGGACTTAACCAGTTATAATCTATATCGTATTATCACATAATCGATTTTCTTCTTATCGGATCATAAGCCAAGTTATGGGTATACTTCATTTCTGTATTTTATATGCTCTAAGTTTCGGTTATGCCATCACATATTTAACCATATTCTTAGCATTCCCTTAGCCAAGTTTTCTAACCGAGTCATTATAAACACTGGTTACTAAAATTATAATAACTCTTGATCCAACCGTTGGATCGCCCTAATTTTTTAAGGACAGTTACATAACATTCCCATGAACATCATATTAAGATTTCAGTCGAATCAGACCGTTGGATTGGAAATAAAGTCCAAATTACAGAGGCATATATATCCATTTTGTTGTTGTGACATTTGCTACAAAACGCAACCAAAAACACATAGAGGCTCCACTTCCTAAGCCCTAATTTACACATAAGGATCCTAAACTATAGAGGGGGGGGTGGATGAGAGATTACCCTCGAAGCCTCTCTCGAAAAAGACCAAATTACCCCTCCAAGCTTCCCGGGACCTTGCGCCAAACACCTAGCATTTTTGACAAATCCAAACCAAAACATAAAAGGAATTCTTAGACAAAAACCTTCAAAATTAGTTGTAAAACAAGTATAAAATCAGATTTGAAGGGGAGGAAACCAAGACTCACCCAAACACACTTGAAAACCTCAAGAACACAAAGGGCTCAGCACAGCTGGCTCGGAAACGGGGCTCAACGGGTGGCTTAATGGGACTGGATTTTTGTGAACTCACTATGGTTGGAAAGGCCTCTCTTTTGTGGATATTTGGGTTCAAGAATCAGCCAAAAAGCTTGAGTGAGGAGGGAGTTATGGTGGTTTGAAGTTGGCAAGGTTGCTAGGGCAACTTGCTCTCTCTTTCTTTCTCTCTTTCTTTTTCTTTCTTTCCTTCTTCTTTTCTCTGATTTTTGGCGTGTGGAATGGCTAAATGAGGCCATAAATGTGTCCTTAAGAGATCCAAAAGGGTGGGCAAGGGTGGTCAAGGAGTTGGTGTGTATTAGGTAGCATAGTGAATGGAATAGGACTTGGTCATTCAAAGGTGTCAATCCATGGGGGGGGGGGGGGGGGGGGTTTAATTCTTTAATCAACAAAATGATGGCTCATATTTGATCATATAAAGGGCTGAAATGGGGTGGTTTGGGCAGCAATTTAATGTTAAAACAACGTCCCGAAATGTCGCGACAAGTTACGAAAATTACCGAAATAAACGGATGACAAGGCTTTTGCCTCACTAATATTTCTCGGAATTTTATCATACGAATTCCAATAGATTGGAATTGTAATCCTCTTTCCATATAAAATATGTCATCCATAAATTTTAAATTTTTCCGGGTTTTCAAAATCGTCAAAAGAAGGATAATTGATCGAATTATCCCTCGGAAATTAATTAAATCTTAATTAATCATAATTAAAATTTTCGGTCTTTACAATCATCCACCTCTAAAACAAGTCTCGTCCCCGAGACCAAAAAGATTCAAACCGGTGGAGAAGGTGTTAAACCTTGAGTCCTTGGATCGGAACAAAAGGCACGCGATCATCTCGGATGCGTCGTCCAAGAATCTCATGATGCTTTTGTCACGACCGTAATAGTCTCGAACGGCGTCGTCGAGCATGTGAATGGGCGCCCCCATCACATCTCGCCTCAACCCCCAAGAGTATCACAACTCGAGAGAAATCATCATCCTACCGCTAGGTCTTAGCGGAAATTCCACGATGACCGTCGCGGAAAGTCCGTATCCACTTTGCGAAGCACAATGAGCTTACCCGGATCATGGAAGCTTTAACTCAAATCATTTTCGAATCAATTCCAATTAAAAGGTGTTGGCGTCCTGACACGACTTGGCCTAGACTCCTCTAGACTCCGCTCGATCTTCTCTCTCGGGAGGTGGTCATCCACCTCTAAAGTTCAAACCCAATTCCCGACATTCTATTCTCCCAACAGGAGTGTGGATCAAAATCCACCTCTAAGGATCAAACATATGATCTCATTACGACTCAATCAAAACAGAGGGTGGATTAACATCCACCTCTAAGGCTAAGCCTTATTCCTTTTCCTAGGTTCAATATTCCGACATACCATCATTTATCAACCATACTCACAACAATCACATAATTATAACGATATCATATCAGTCATATATCAAAAAGTATCACACATCAATGATAATCACATCATATAGGACCGCTCATGGGCCCCACCACGCATATCAATCACAGAAAATGCGCACTCAATCACAGAGGTAAACACCCAATCACACATAGTACGGCTAAGGGTCCCCTTCCCAGGTACTCACCGGCCACTCACGCAGTCAAAGCTATATCTGCACGTGGCTGTACATACGACGCTAGCAACTCATCTAATACATCTCCATAGCTCGCCCGTATACTCTCCTCTGTCTCCCAAGTGGCCTCCTCGGGGCTTCTCCTAGCCCACTGTATAAGTACCAACGGTACCTCTCTGCGCCTCAGCTTCTTGACCCGGCGGTCAAGAACAGCAATCGGATGCTCCACGAAGGTATGGTCAGGTGCTATCTCTAATCCGGAGTAGTCCAATCCGTGACTCGGATCTGGCTCGTACTTCCTCAGCTGTGACACGTGGAAGACATCGTGTATACCAGCCAAACGGGGCGGTAAAGCAACTCTGTAAGCTACCTCTCCTACTCGCTTGAGGATCTCAAAGGGCCCCACATATCTAGGGCTCAGCTTGCCCTTCATCCCGAATCGCCGGATCCCTCTCGTCGGTGACACTCGCAACCAGACATGATCTCCAACCTCAAAGGCCAACTCAGTCCTGCGCCTATCAGCATACTTCTTCTGTCGGTCGTGCGCAACCCTCAGATGCTCTCGGATCCGTCTGACCTGATCTGTCGCCTCCTGCACGTACTGTGGTAGTGTCCCCACTCGGTCTGCAGGCTCATCCCAGCAGATAGGCGACTTGCATCGCCTCCCGTACAACGCCTCAAAAGGAGCCATCCTGATCGATGAATGATAGCTGTTGTTGTACGAGAACTCTACTAGGGGAAGATGCCGAACCCAAAGGTTCCCCCACTCCAAAACACAAGCCCTCAGCATATCCTCCAGCGTCTGAATCGTCCTCTCGCTCTGCCCGTCCGTCTACGGGTGATAGGCCGTGCTGAAATGCAACTTGCTCCCTAGAGCCTCGTGCACCTGCCTCCAGAATCTCGAAGTGAAGCGGCCATCTCTATCAGATACTATCCTCTCGGGAACCCCATGCAACCTCACTATATGCTGGATAAAAGCTCGGACTAAATTAGACACAGGCCATGTCTCCTGAATCGGGATGAAATGGGCGGTCTTGGTCAACCTGTCGACCACCACCCAAATCGCATCAAAGCCTCGTACATCTCTCCTCAATCCTGTCACGAAGTCCATCGTGATATCCGTCCACTTCCACCACCCAGGGTCAGGAAGTGATCGTGTCATCCCTCCGGGCTTCTGGTGCTCTATCCGCACCTGCTGGCAGACCTGACATCGCGCTACAAACAAAGCGACGTCAGTCTTCATCCTACTCCACCAGAACGTCCTCCTCAAGTCCTGGTACATCTTATTCGATCCCGGATGGACCGAATAAGGAGTGGAATGGGCCTCTATCATGATCTTCTGCTTCAGGTTGTGCACATCAGGCACAGCAACTCGTCCCTGCAACATCAACATCCCATCATCTCGGACGGTAAAAGACCTACAGTGGCCTTGGGCCATGCGCTGTCGGATATCGGCAATCCGCGGACACTCTGTCTGCGCTCGTCGGATCTCATCCATCAACTATGACTGAACCTCTAGGAAACTCAGTTGTCCACTCTCTCGCTGTGACCAGACCTCTATCCCAAAACTGATCAGATCCCGCTGCAACTCAGGTCGAGCCATCAATCTGGACAAAACAATCTCCTGACGAGTCTTCCGACTCAAGGCGTCGGCCACCACATTGGCCTTCCCCGGGTGATACTCAATCTTCAACTCAGAGTCCTTGATCAACTCCAGCCACCTCCTCTGACGCATGTTCAGCTCTTTCTGCGTGAAAATGTACTTCAGATTTTTGTGATCGGTTATGATCCTCACTGACGTGCCATACAGATAGTGCCTCCAGATCTTGAGCGCATGTACAACTGCGGCTAGCTCAAGATCGTGCGTGGGGTATGACTCCTCCCCTGGCTTCAGCTGGCGTGAAGCGTAAGCGATGACCCGATCCCTCTGTTGTAGCACACAACCTAAACCTGAACTCGAAGCATCCGTGTAGACTACGAAGTCCTCCGTCCCTTCTGGTAGTGCTAACACTGGCGCGGATGTCAACTTCTTCTTCAGCAGATCAAAACTGGCCTGGCACGCTGGGCTCCACTCGAAGGGTACTCCCTTCTTCGTCAGCTGCGTCATCGGCCTAGCTATGCTGGAGAAGCCCTCGACGAACCGTCGGTAATAGCTAGCCAAACCTAGAAAAGACCTGATATCTCTGACGTTCTTGGGGACCTCCCAAGCAACGATAGCATCAACCTTCGATGCGTCTACTGATATCCCTGCTGCGGATATAACATGACCAAGAAACATCACCTCGGAGAGCCAGAACTCACACTTGCTAAACTTCCCGAACAGTTTATGCTTCTGCAGAATCCTCAACACAATCCTCGGGTGCTCAGCATGCTCCTCTCTGCTCCTCGAGTAGATCAAGATGTCGTCGATAAATACCACCACGAATCTGTCAAGAAAATCGATGAAGACCCTGTTCATCAACTCCATGAAGGCGGCTGGCGCGTTGGTTAGCCCGAACGGCATAACCACAAACTCATAGTGTCCGTATCTAGTCCTAAAGGCCGTCTTCGGTATGTCCTCTGCCTTCACCCTCAGCTGGTGATAACCCGAGCGCAAATCTATCTTCGAGAAGACGACAGCTCCCTGCAGCTGATCCATCAAATCGTCTATTCTCGACAACGGGTAACGGTTCTTCACCGTAGCCCGGTTCAACTCTCTGTAATCTATGCATAGCCTCAACGACCCATCCTTCTTCTTCACGAACAACACCGGTGCTCCCCACGGCGAAGCACTCGGCCTAATGTAGCCCTTCCCAGCTAGCTCCTCCAACTGTGCCTTCAGCTCAGCCATCTCTGTCGGCGCCATCCTGTACGGGACCCTCGAAATCGGCCTGGTGCCCGGCTCCAACTGTATAGCGAAATCAACATCCCGCTGTGGCGGAAGTCCTGGTAGCTCGTCTGGGGAAAACGTCAGCAAACTCACTAACAACGGGGACATCTGTCAGGCTGGGTCGCTCGCGACCCACCTCTAAAGCATAACACCAGTAGCTCGTGCATCCCTGGTCTAGAAGTCTCGCCGCTCGAACGACACTGATCTGGGCTCCGTTCCGTTTGGGGTCGTCCCCCCACACCTCGTGCTCAGTCCCATCCTCCGCGAGGATGGAAACTGTACGGGTCCTCAGGTTGAGGATTGCCCCATAGAAGTTCATAAAATCCATCCCCAGGATCATCTCGTCTTTCCGCAGTGGCATGACTATCAAGTCAGTGGGCCACTCTCGCTCTCCTATCCGAATGGGGCATCCTAGGATCTCACGCCCCGTCCTAACCCTAGCCCCATCCGCCATACGCACTACTAATGCGGGACATACCGAACATACAAGTTTAAATCTAGCTACGCATGAATCTGCTATAAAGCAGTGGGTTGCCCCGGTATCGAATAGAATGCGAAGAGTAGAGTCACAGAACGATATCGTACCTATGGAAGTCGGAGCTGTCGAATCACCGTTCCGCATCAGGAACGCGCGGGGCGGCGGGGGTGGTAAGAAATCAGTGTCTACAACTATCGCTGCCAGCTGTGCAGAACCTCTGCCCTGGCCTAGTCCTGTCGACCCTGCCGACGACTGTGCCTGCTGATGCTGGTAAGATCCTCGACCGCCCCGACCTCCTCCTCTACCTCTACCTCGACCTCCACCTCGGCCTCGTCCTCCTCTAAAGCTGTTGTCTCCTCGACCACCTCCGTAGCTACTATCTCCTCGGCCAGCTCCCAAGGGAGTCCCCCTCCCCTGACCCTGTGCATAAGAAATCTGAGCGGGTCTCGGTGCCTCTAGAAGGCGTAAAGCTGAAGCTGCAGGAGTGAATGAAGATCTCTCGCCCTGCGGGCACATGATAGCACGATGTCCTACCCCTCCACACGTGTAGCAGGAAATGAACTTCCTAGGGCAGTCTGTCTGGTAGTGGCCCTCCTCGCGGCAGCTGTGGCAGATAATAGCTCTCACTCTAGCCTCGCGGTAGGATGATACAGGTACAGCTGGAATGGCCCAAGTGGTCCCGCTAGTCGATCCTCCTCTCGCTAACCCCTTCCCTGGGCCCCTATCAAATCTGTGCTCCGCGGGTCGTGGCCTCTTTCCTCCAGATGGAGTGCGGAAAGCTGAAGACGGGGCAGCTGTCAGACGTAGCTGCTGGTCATAGCGAAGGATCATCTCTAGAAATCTGTCATATGTCATTCCCTCCATGCTGGTAGAGATCAGAAGAACGTCTGGCGAAAGCCTCATAGAAAGCATGCGGATGCGCATCTCGTCAGTGTTACAGACCTTTCCACAATAGACGAGCTCCTTCTTGAACTGGCAGACGATCTCGGAGATAGATAGTCGTGGGTCATAGCGGGTGCTGAAGAACGCAACCTCTCGTGCTGCTTGTGTCCCAGATGGACAGTACTCTCTCAGCATCAACTTCCTGAACTCCTCGTAGGTCCATGCAGTACGATCATCACAGTAGACAAGCCATCTGTCATAAGCATCTCCTCGAAGCTGCCCAGCCGCAAGCCTCTGTCTCTCCGCATCGGGTACTCCAATCAAGCTGAAAACTCCCTCGAGTCCTCTGAAGAACTGCTCGATATCCTCTCCGGGTCCGGCCTGAAAGATAGGCGGGCTACTCTGTGATAGTCTCTTCACCCAGTCGGTGACGCCAGCTGATCTCTCTCGCTCTAGCAACGCAAGTAATGCCCTCTCTATCGTTGATCCCTGCTGCTGCCTATCAGCCTCTCCCTCATGCTGCCCGGGGATCTCGACCTCAACATCGGTCTCAGTCTCTGTCTCTGTCTCAGGAATGCGGCCACGACCTCGGCCACGTGGTCTCCTGCGTCCTCTAATAATCTGGGTGTCGACCATGCTGACAACTAGACATTTAAATGTACTCAATATACAATTAAATAAAACGTCTTCTTCAAGGAAGACGGCCCTCAGGCACATTCATCTCACATAATTACATCCCTTCAAGGGGATGGCCCGTAGGCACAGTTTTATATCGCACAGAAGCTAACTATATAGCTATCCTTCGAGGGATAGCTTGGCGAGCCCGCCTCTAAATCCTATCTTACTCCAACCACCATGGTTGCTCTCTTGGAGTCTTCCAGGCCCGTCTGTAAGGAAAAGCTAGGCAGTCTACCCGAACCCTTCTACATCTCTAAGGATGCCTATCGCCTTGCCTCTACCCGTCGATCCTATCTCTCGTCTATAAATATCCTAACCATTTTCATTTTCCAAAGGGTTTTCATCTTTGCCCTTTAAACACTTCGAAATCCTTGAAAATTTCCAAAACGGTGGGCGGGTTTTGAAAATTATTTTTTTTTTAACTCGTGCGTACTCAGGTCGAACAACCTTGGCTCTGATACCAACTTTGTAACGACCCGAAATTTAAATACCTGAATTAACCTCCATAAACCTACTTAGAAGGTAAATAAGGTTCGGAATACTAGATTATCGGGGAACGTTATAGAAGAAGTTTGATCTTCTTCCGTGAGCTTTGGATCTTACGACCGAGTACGAGTTATTATTAGGTTCATTTAAGCGGAAGATTTAGTTGTCAAAAGATGGGGATTGCGAACCCCGAAAAGATCGTAAGCCCGTTGGAGGCTTCACCTGTCCTAGACTATCGCGAAAACGTTTTGAATAGAAATAAAAGCGGAAATCATAAATACAACAAAACGCCACGGCCACGCCGGGTCAAAACGATAAAAGTATGAGCAAAAGAGTACGATTGTCAAGCGCCTCCCTCACTCTAATCGTCCAAAAGGTCTGTCCCGAAAACCATCCACATAAGCAAGTCATATCGGGTAAGGGGTACCTGAATCTAAAAAACAAGAAATATATCGGGGTCAATCATCGGAAATATGCACACTCCGTGCCATATAAAGAGGCATACTTAAACTACATGAATGTTAAAATGCAACACATATGCAAGTGTATAGATATATATAAATGCGAAATAAACACACAAGGGCCCGTATCATCATCATCATAATCATCATTATCATCATCATCATCATCATCCTTCTCAAACGTACTCATCCTTCTCAAACATACTCATTCTTTCTCATCATAAGCCTTTCATTATTTCATTCGTGTTCCATCGAATATAAGTCATTCATTTAGATTTTGACGGCCGTCCTACCATAGACACATAGCATACATATGAATTATTGGATTTACTAAGTTCATCCTACGTCATATTACCAGTTTATATTCCTAAACATGTTACTAGGTCGCGTGATGCATGAAGACTCTCGATAAGACAAAGAGTATCACATAAATCCATCATGAGTAAGTCCAGGGGACTTACCTGGAGTCCGGAGAATAAGCAAGCAATAAAGTGCACAACCAAGGATCCAATCAACAAGAGCCTATTAATTTCATTAAGCTTTCATTAGGTGGTATTCTAATGCAATGTACCCAACCTAATAATCAACATACATCCACATAAGGTTCACGATTCTATAGATTAAGCACTTTGGTTAAGTGATCCGGACTTAACCAGTTATAATCTATATCGTATTATCACATAATCGATTTTCTTCTTATCGGATCATAAGCCAAGTTATGGGTATACTTCATTTCTGTATTTTATATGCTCTAAGTTTCGGTTATGCCATCACATATTTAACCATATTCTTAGCATTCCCTTAGCCAAGTTTTCTAACCGAGTCATTATAAACACTGGTTACTAAAATTATAATAACTCTTGATCCAACCGTTGGATCGCCCTAATTTTTTAAGGACAGTTAGATAACATTCCCATGAACATCATATTAAGATTTCAGTCGAATCAGACCGTTGGATTGGAAATAAAGTCCAAATTACAGAGGCATATATATCCATTTTGTTGTTGTGACATTTGCTACAAAACGCAACCAAAAACACATAGAGGCTCCACTTCCTAAGCCCTAATTTACACATAAGGATCCTAAACTATAGAGGGGGAGGTGGATGAGAGATTACCCTCGAAGCCTCTCTCGAAAAAGACCAAATTACCCCTCCAAGCTTCCCGGGACCTTGCGCCAAACACCTAGCATTTTTGACAAATCCAAACCAAAACATAAAAGGAATTCTTAGACAAAAACCTTCAAAATTAGTTGTAAAACAAGTATAAAATCAGATTTGAAGGGGAGGAAACCAAGACTCACCCAAACACACTTGAAAACCTCAAGAACACAAAGGGCTCAGCACAGCTGGCTCGGAAACGGGGCTCAACGGGTGGCTTAATGGGACTGGATTTTTGTGAACTCACTATGGTTGGAAAGGCCTCTCTTTTGTGGATATTTGGGTTCAAGAATCAGCCAAAAAGCTTGAGTGAGGAGGGAGTTATGGTGGTTTGAAGTTGGCAAGGTTGCTAGGGCAACTTGCTCTCTCTTTCTTTCTCTCTTTCTTTTTCTTTCTTTCCTTCTTCTTTTCTCTGATTTTTGGCGTGTGGAATGGCTAAATGAGGCCATAAATGTGTCCTTAAGAGATCCAAAAGGGTGGGCAAGGGTGGTCAAGGAGTTGGTGTGTATTAGGTAGCATAGTGAATGGAATAGGACTTGGTCATTCAAAGGTGTCAATCCATGGGGGGGGGGGTTTAATTCTTTAATCAACAAAATGATGGCTCATATTTGATCATATAAAGGGCTGAAATGGGGTGGTTTGGGCAGAAATTTAATGTTAAAACAACGTCCCGAAATGTCGCGACAAGTTACGAAAATTACCGAAATAAACGGATGACAAGGCTTTTGCCTCACTAATATTTCTCGGAATTTTATCATACGAATTCCAATAGATTGGAATTGTAATCCTCTTTCCATATAAAATATGTCATCCATAAATTTTAAATTTTTCCGGGTTTTCAAAATCGTCAAAAGAAGGATAATTGATCGAATTATCCCTCGGAAATTAATTAAATCTTAATTAATCATAATTAAAATTTTCGGTCTTTACAATCATCCACCTCTAAAACAAGTCTCATCCCCGAGACCAAAAAGATTCAAGCCGGTGGAGAAGGTGTTAAACCTTGAGTCCTTGGATCGGAACAAAAGGCACGCGATCATCTCGGATGCGTCGTCCAAGAATCTCATGATGCTTTTGTCACGACCGTAATAGTCTCGAACGGCGTCGTCGAGCATGTGAATGGGCGCCCCCATCACATCTCGCCTCAACCCCCAAGAGTATCACAACTCGAGAGAAATCATCATCCTACCGCTAGGTCTTAGCGGAAATTCCACGATGACCGTCGCGGAAAGTCCGTATCCACTTTGCGAAGCACAATGAGCTTACCCGGATCATGGAAGCTTTAACTCAAATCATTTTCGAATCAATTCCAATTAAAAGGTGTTGGCGTCCTGACACGACTTGGCCTAGACTCCTCTAGACTCCGCTCGATCTTCTCTCTCGGGAGGTGGTCATCCACCTCTAAAGTTCAAACCCAATTCCCGGCATTCTATTCTCCCAACAGGAGTGTGGATCAAAATCCACCTCTAAGGATCAAACATATGATCTCATTACGACTCAATCAAAACAGAGGGTGGATTAACATCCACCTCTAAGGCTAAGCCTTATTCCTTTTCCTAGGTTCAATATTCCGACATACCATCATTTATCAACCATACTCACAACAATCACATAATTATAACGATATCATATCAGTCATATATCAAAAAGTATCACACATCAATGATAATCACATCATATAGGACCGCTCATGGGCCCCACCACGCATATCAATCACAGAAAATGCGCACTCAATCACAGAGGTAAACACCCAATCACACATAGTACGGCTAAGGGTCCCCTTCCCAGGTACTCACCGGCCACTCACGCAGTCAAAGCTATATCTGCACGTGGCTGTACATACGACGCTAGCAACTCATCTAATACATCTCCATAGCTTGCCCGTATACTCTCCTCTGTCTCCCAAGTGGCCTCCTCGGGGCTTCTCCTAGCCCACTGTATAAGTACCAACGGTACCTCTCTGCGCCTCAGCTTCTTGACCCGGCGGTCAAGAACAGCAATCGGATGCTCCACGAAGGTATGGTCAGGTGCTATCTCTAATCCGGAGTAGTCCAATCTGTGACTCGGATCTGGCTCGTACTTCCTCAGCTGTGACACGTGGAAGACATCGTGTATACCAGCCAAACGGGGCGGTAAAGCAACTCTGTAAGCTACCTCTCCTACTCGCTCGAGGATCTCTAAGGGCCCCACATATCTAGGGCTCAGCTTGCCCTTCATCCCGAATCGCCGGATCCCTCTCGTCGGTGACACTCGCAACCAGACATGATCTCCAACCTCAAAGGCCATCTCAGTCCTGCGCCTATCAGCATACTTCTTCTGTCGGTCGTGCGCAACCCTCAGATGCTCTCGGATCCGTCTGACCTGATCTGTCACCTCCTGCACGTACTGTGGTAGTGTCCTCACTCGGTCTGCAGGCTCATCCCAGCAGATAGGCGACTTGCATCGCCTCCCGTACAACGCCTCAAAAGGAGCCATCCTGATCGATGAATGATAGCTGTTGTTGTACGAGAACTCTACTAGGGGAAGATGCCGAACCCAAAGGTTCCCCCACTCTAAAACACAAGCCCTCAGCATATCCTCCAGCGTCTGAATCGTCCTCTCGCTCTGCCCGTCCGTCTGCGGGTGATAGGCCGTGCTGAAATGCAACTTGCTCCCCAGAGCCTCGTGCACCTGCCTCCAGAATCTCAAAGTGAAGCGGCCATCTCTATCAGATACTATCCTCTCGGGAACCCCATGCAACCTCACTATATGCTGGATAAAAGCTCGGACTAAATTAGACACAGGCCATGTCTCCTGAATCGGGATGAAATGGGCGGTCTTGGTCAACCTGTCGACCACCACCCAAATCGCATCAAAGCCTCGTACATCTCTCCTCAATCCTGTCACGAAGTCCATCGTGATATCCGTCCACTTCCACATAGGGTCAGGAAGTGATCGTGTCATCCCTCCGGGCTTCTGGTGCTCTATCCGCACCTGCTGGCAGACCTGACATCGCGCTACAAACAAAGCGACATCAGTCTTCATCCTACGCCACCAGAACGTCCTCCTCAAGTCCTGGTACATCTTATTCGATCCCGGATGGACCGAATAAGGAGTGGAATGGGCCTCTATCATGATCTTCTGCTTCAGGTTGTGCACATCAGGCACAGCAACTCGTCCTAACCCTAGCCCCTCTCGCTCTCCTATCCGAATGGGGCATCCTAGGATCTCACGCCCCGTCCTAACCCTAGCCCCATCCGCCATACGCACTACTAATGCGGGACATACCGAACATACAAGTTTAAATCTAGCTACGCATGAATCTGCTATAAAGCAGTGGGTTGCCCCGGTATCGAATAGAATGCGAAGAGTAGAGTCACAGAACGATATCGTACCTATGGAAGTCGGAGCTGTCGAATCACCGTTCCGCATCGGGAACGCGCGGGGCGGCGGGGGTGGTAAGAAATCAGTGTCTACAGCTATCGTTGCCAGCTGTGCAGAACCTCAGCCCTGGCCTAGTCCTGTCGACCCTGCCGACGACTGTGCCTGCTGATGCTGGTAAGATCCTCGACCGCCCCGACCTCCTCCTCTACCTCTACCTCGACCTCCACCTCGGCCTCGTCCTCCTCTAAAGCCGTTGTCTCCTCGACCACCTCCGTAGCTACTATCTCCTCGGCCAGCTCCCAAGGGAGTCCCCCTCCCCTGACCCTGTGCATAAGAAATCTGAGCGGGTCTCGGTGCCTCTAGAAGGCGTAAAGCTGAAGCTGCAGGAGTGAAATTAATTAAATCTTAATTAATCATAATTAAAATTTTCGGTCTTTACAAACATGTCCACTTCCCGGTCTGTAAGAAGAGATCCCGCCTCACAGACAACAGGCGAGGTACGGTGTGCATAGTCTTGATCAAAGGAATATAGTCGTGTCGATGTGCGAGTGACAGTTGTGCGTTATTTTTGCAGGTCATCTATGCGGTCCCCGAGGACCAGCACTACAAGGGCCGTGTAAACCAGTACGGGCGTCCGGCAGTACTTGCAAACCTGGACAACTACCTAAGCGAGGGGGACTGTAAGAAGTTGATGGCAAGCCCGTTGGCCGCCATTGCGAGGCTTGGTTCCCATGTCCAGTTCTCAGCCCAACTGGTGCACTACGTCCTGCAACGCCAGCTGCGGACGAGAAAGGAGCATGAGAGCTGGTACATGATACACGGCAAAATAGCTCGGTTCTCCATCCAAGAGTTCGCGCTGGTGACCGGGCTTAAGTGCTCATTTATGTTGCTGCCTGAGGAGAATGATGGGGACAGGGCGGCCGTCAAGGACTTCTTTGGGGTGGAGAAGATGAGGATGGAAGAGTTCGAGGTTGCATTCCTAGTGGCGATGAAGGGCATAGAGCATTCGCCCGCGATGAAGTTTAAGTATGCGTTGCTGATGCTGGTTGAGGGTGTTCTATTTGGGAAGGATCCCCGCAACTACATTCATGGATGGGTGGTCAATATGGTGGGTGACGTCGACGGTTTCTTGCGATTTTCGTGGGGCAGGCACTGCTACGAGAGGACCCATGAGTTCCTCAAAAACGCTGTTGAGCGCAAGCTCCAGCATGGGGTCCAGGGCCCTCGGCCGTCATATTTTTTAGCTGGCTTCCCCCTCGCCTTTCAGGTATTGGCTTATATCTCAACTGGACATGCATATAATATAACTGGACATGCTTAGAAATTAACTGGACACCTTTATATTTTACCTGGACACGCTTATATTTAAACTGGTCAGGCTTATATTTACACTGGACAGATATTGACATCCATGCCCCGTGGTTTATGTAGTTGTGGGTTTATGAAGCTTTCTATCCAATCCGATCCCAATTTGCTGCCATCCTTGACGTGAATGCCCACCCTCGGTGCCTGCGGTACGCGTCGAAAGAGCACAACATCAAGTACGAGTTAATCGTCAGCCTCATGGTGGAGGAGAAGGACGAGCTAAAAAGCTTTGACTTTGAAGACAGTGTGCAGACAGTTTTAATCCCCGATGAGTTTGAGGCGAAAAAACGGGTGACGCACGGGGCTGTCTACCCTAGAGAGAAGACCGATTTGTTCTTCGACAACCTCCGCGTAGAGTACAGGAAGGGTGTGCACACGAGGGTGACAGCGGAGACCGCCACCCAGGCACCGACCCAGGCAGCCCTTACGCAGGAAAACACACAAGGGCCATCGGCGGGTGATTTCTCACTGATGTTGTCGAAGATGGATGACCTGACAAGGGAATTAAGAGCTGACTTCGCTGCGAGGATCAAACCCCTTGAGGATGCCATCCGCCAGCTTCAGAGGACGGGGAGGGAGGGACTGGACGAGTCCGACCACGCAGTCTCGCTGGGAGGGGAGGAATCGTCGGCGACGAAGGAGGTAAGAGTTTCATTCGCATGGAATAGCACCTTCGGGTTCCCGTTGTCATGTGCTTACTACGATGTTTGCAGGTTGATGAAAAAGCACAGAGAAAGGAGAGTGGGCAGCAACACCAAGTGGATGAAGAACCAAAGCCAAAGGATAGTGAGAAACAGGGCCAAGCGGATGCGAGCAAGGACCAGGAGATCACCAATGAGGTAGCTGGGGACAAGGCGGAGAAGGACCAAGGGGATGAGAACAAGGAGCATGACAAAGGGGATGAGAACAAGAAGCATGACAAAGGGGATGAGAACAAGAATCAGGACAAAGTGGATGCCGACAAAGTTTCTCAGGACAAGAGGGGGGATAAGGATGAGGAGGTGAAGAAGGCCAAGGAGGGGAAGAAGGGCAAGAAGCCCCCCAAGGGGAAGAAGGACGACAAGGGGACAGCCGACGTTGCCCCTGTCCCCAAACTGACAAGGGCCTATTTTGAACCAACGAAACTGCACATGGACAGGCGCATTGGGTTAGTGTTTGTCGAAGTACTTGTCCAGTTTTATAACATTCCCTGTCGAGTTATATTTAACAAGCGTCCAGTTATAAATAACATACTGTCCATTTCGGTTGTTTAGAACCAATGAGGTACATGTCCACTATGTGTTGCCCAACCTGGATGTATGTCGCACGACGCTTTTGTGTCATCATGTCGGTCAGGTCGCACGTGTGCTCGTCCACAAGCTTGGAGATAATCCAAATCCGCGTGTTCTTGTATGTGGAAACCCGACAAAGCCACTTGCAATTGGGACCACCGCAGCGCACAACATACAAGCTCTTCGTCGACTTGTTCACCTTGGTCGTGAAACACCTAGATAGGGCCGCCCATTTGATTGTCTGTTGGATCTCCTCCTTCGACCGAAACACTTTTCCCTCCCGGAGCTCACCCGTGTGCTGACGGGGACCCAATGGGTTCACCGCAACCATTGGTTCACTTTCCACACCCTCCGTATTCGGTCCCAACTTCTGTTTTCCGCGTGCGTATGCTTCCTCTATTTCCCTCACAGCGTGCTCGGCCTCAGTATCCCATGACCACGACTTGGTAGGAACTGCGCACCCGAGCTCCATCTTCACCGCATTTGGTAGTACCTCATCGTCAGAGGAGGAGCTCCCGATGTCAATGAGCACCCTTCCATCTCCACCCGGTGGAATAACTTCATCTTCCGGATCACTACTGACAGAAATGACTTGCTTCCCACGTCTTATTTCCTCGGCTTTCTTTGCCTTCTTTCGCAACTCGATCTCCAACTCCTCATGTCGCCCGAACGCGTCAGTACTATTATGTAACTGGACACATTCGTTTTCTAACTGGATGCATTGGGAATCTAACTGGACGCCAGTTTGTTTTGCCTGGACACATCCGGCTACCAGGACTGCGTCTTCTTCACCACCAGCCAGTTGGATGCCCGTATGTGCGTGATCTTCTTGGGTAACAGGCGACCCAGTTAATGGCAGTATAAATTCCTCACCTCCCGCCACTGAGATACCCCACCCTCCGGAGCCACCCGTTGACGATCCTTGTGTAGGTGCCACAGTGCTGCCACATAGCTTGGTTCGCAGGGAGACATGGAGGTCGACAGGCCACGATCGTTCTCCAGTGAGTCCGTTTACAAACATGAAGGCTTGCAGGTCTTCGTCATCTCCTATTGCATATGGCATGCAACCGCCCTTCTTCAGCTTCCCATATGTGAGCTCCACCTCATGCCTTCTCCCATCGACGTTAAACTTTTCCATCACGAGTTTCTTTAGTGCAACATAGTCGATACGTTCATCCACCAGCAGAGCCTTCTGGCTCCGTGACCCCTTGAAGACCCAACCGCCTTCTCCGCAAGCCCACCATCCTCCGAACACCACAGTCAGACATACGATTGTCTTCTCCCCTGTTCATTTACATAGAGAGGGGATACATTTAGTTTACATTAAGTTGTAGCAAAGTTTTTTTTCTCGTCATAATAATTATAAGACTACTTACCCATTTTGTATCTGCAGGCGGTCGAAACTCGGTCCAGTCTATTCCACCAGCTGTCACGTTGTTTGCTGTTGGTTGTCACGCTGTTCTCTCCCGGTTGTCTAGTTAATATTTACTCGTAACTTCCCCTTCAGCTTTAAGATAAACCCCGACCCACTTGCTTCTTCTACATTGGCTACTCTGTGAATCTTCAGATTTTTTTCCACCTGGTACCCATTAAATGCCACCCCCATCATTCCCTCCCATATCCTTATATAGATCCCCATATCATTGGCCACCAACCCTCCTCCTTCACTCTTTGTCGGCGCTTCTCCTTCCTCCTTTTAATTCTCCTACTGCAGTGCATTAATGTGGAATAATCATTGGACTGAGGTGGAGCTTCAATGCTTATATACTCTCCCCCTCTTCCCTCCTCCCTCCTCTTCCTCTTCAGGATTTTTTGGCGGGAATTTTCCTTCCCCGGACTGTCTTCCCTCCTCCCTGTCAAACTCAATTAGCTTCCTCTCTCTTTGTCTAATCAAACTCAACAGCTCCCTCTCTTGCCTCTCTCCTCTCAACGAACGTCTCTCTCTCTCTCTCTCCTTCCTTTTCTCTCTCTCGCCTTCCTTTTCTCTCCTGCGCTGAGGTGTCACGGTTGGCCCCCACTTCCCCAACCTGTTACCTGCTGGGCAGGTTTGCCGGATAACCGGTTTCACCCCATTTTCTTCCGGGTTGGGTTAACCTTGCAAGGTTTTTGGGTTTTTAGGTTACCTTGTGCAATTCCCTCACAAATCAAATTATATTCATAAGCTTCATCAAATATTTTTAAAGTGTAAATGACCAAAAATAGACCCCATATATAAATTTATTATATACAATAACATATTTTAAAACATCTAATACTATAAACTTTTCATTGATGGATAAATAAGTACTCTACATAACAGTAAGATGCATTTTTTACTATAATTTCAGTTTTCGACAAGAAAATAGAGGGAATTGCACAAGCTAACCCTAAATCCGAAAATCTTGCATACTTAAAACCATTTTAACAATTTAGCATAATTTAGATGAAAAATTAAAATCTTGCATACTTAATTTAAGAATAACCAAAATATGAAATGAAAATAATCTAGAAAAAATTAAATAGATTAGACCGATTTCTTTAAAAAAATCAAATAAATTAGACTAATTAAGTTTCTATTTAATTAATTTTATACTAGTGGATTAGTATTTCTCGAGTTTCTATTTAATTAGTTTCATACTAGTGGACTAGTATTTCGTGGACTATTATTTCTTGAGTTTCTATTTAATTAGTTTCATGCTAGTGGACTAGTATTTCTTAATTTGTGGAAATGTCAAAAAAGGATGAATTTTAGCATTTAATAATATTTTCATGTATATCATGTGGCTATAAAAAAAAATATTGCATGCATTTCGGATACTATCAAATAGCTTCGGCCTACCTGAAATTTTACCTAATAAAAAAAATGGTTGTTATCTATCACAAGTTGGGATGGAATCATAAATTCAAACTTTCATCGTCCATCATGCGGCTATCAAATTGGGTCAGGGGCAGTGTAACAATTGCTCCTTATTATTTGCGGAAGCTTTAGGCTTACGGATGAGAGTATTACGAACTAAGCAACTCAATACTATTAATCTTTCAATGAAAGGGACAATATTGTAGTTGCACGGAGAATCTTAAGAGACTAAGTATCTTTGGAATATAGAGTTTTTATAATCTGATTTAAAATGGGATCTTTGTACGTTTTCTAATGTTATTTTTCATATTTTCAGGGAATTTAATATTGTTGTAGGATCGCTCGTCTTACATATAATACTCGTATCGATGAATACTTGGAGACAGATAAATATGAAGGCCGAGTTAGCGGCGGCTGAGGCTGAGTTAGCATCGGCCGAAGCCGAGATTTGGGGTCCTTCTCTCTAGAAAACTAGAGAGAGAAGAGAGAGTTTCTACTATCGGATGATCTCTTGATTGTTTATACTCGGCTTTCATCCGTAAGCCTAAAGCTTCCGCAAGAGAGATTTTTTAGATGTATATTTTGTAAGAATCAATAGTAGAATTATTATAAAATAGTATTTTGTAATATTTTATTATTATTATTTTGCATTAACGGGGGCAGGGCCAAAATTTGACAATTGAACAGGGCCGAGATAGCGGGGACGGTGATGGCCTTGTTGTCATTCGTCAATGGTGAATAGACCTGGGCAAACGCGGGACGGTTCGCCCGGCCCGGCTCGCCCGTCTGTGAAATTGAACAGATTTGGGTAGAGGGAAAAGTCCACGCATGCCGCTAAGTCCGGCCCGCGCCCACAATGGGTATGGAATTGGGTAAGCCAATCTATCCGTTATTTTTTTTAATATTTATATTATTATATATATATTATTAATTTAAAAAATAAAATAAAATATCTATACTACCTACGGTATATTTGTTGGGTTGTGTACTGGACTACGGTCTACTGTTTTTATATATGTACTAGTGTATGCCCCGTCCCCTGCACGGGAATATTTTAACACAATATTATTAAATTACATTTATTATCTATAAACAAAGAACCATATTATAAATATGAAAATAAATAAATAAATAAATATGAATTGCAATATGATTATTAAACTAATAATTGAAAATATAAGATTAAAATTAATCTAGATCTAAATAACTCATTCTCTTGAAAAATAGAATATATATAAATAAAATAACTATGAAATAATTAATTCTTTCCACCAAAAATAATCGATAACACCTATCAAATATTTACTACTATGTATTTATTAATATTTTTTGTAATTATGATAACTGTTCTAAAAAAAACCTTCAAGGCTCGCACAGACTCCAGTCTCTCGCCTAAACCCCTTACCTCATCCCTCCACCAAGGCCTTCAAGGTCACCAAGACCCGCCATAAAATTCGTCTACATGGCAATTGGGTGAACCTAATGTCTTTTTTAGGTCCCGTTCATATAGTGTAATCTATATATAAACCGTCCATTGGATAGATTATTTATAATCCAGATGGAGATACACTTATATGGCAATTTGTATATCAATATATGCCAAATTTATTACTATTATTGCGTTTAATTATATTGATATAGTTATTTCCTTATATAATATTTACTCTTTTATAAGATATTCCATCTATTCAATTATATGAGTTAATGATAAAATAAAATAATTATTTTTAATTATATAGATTAGAACTATCTTATTATTTTTATTAGATTTCTTTTTTGACGGGAGAAAGATTTGCGAGACGCACTCACGCGCCGCCACGTAGGCAGATTCACTCACACGCTGCCACGCAGGCTCCAATGCATCGGTTTTAGTATGTAATATAGATTAGCAAGTGCAAGGGAGAAATTAACGTTCCATTTTTATATATATAGTAGCAAGTATATATATATTAGCAAGAGTTGCATTTTATTTTATTTTTTTAATGAGTACAGTAGTACAAGAGGGGAAATTAAGCGGGTACCCGCGGGTTGCCCGTAACCGCAATAGCGGACGGGATCGAACAATGTTTTCAACCCGTTAAGCGGGCTTAGCCCGACTCGCAACCGCAACAACGGGATAAATTTTCGGCCAAAACCCGTCCCTAGCCCGGCCAGCGCCCGCTTTTGTCCAGATCTAATGGTGAATATCAAAAGACATGGTGGACTGATTGGGGTTTGAATCTCATGAATTTGACCATCAAATTCATAGGTGAAGTTGGATTTTGCACTTACAAAAAAATAATTAAAAGAAAAATGATGGGAGTTGGGGTAAAAGAGTGTGCAAATCTAACCGTCGATTTTTTTTTTTTTTTTGGACAGTTGAGATTTAATCAACTACATCCAAATTATCAAATTCATGGGAGCCAATTCAGTGATTGACTAGCAAGTCTGTGCATGTGAAAAAATCATAAAAATAAGAAAGAAAAATCTACAAGTTCTCACTTTCTCCTCCGTCTTTGTTAGGGAAACTGCTTTCAGACATGATTATGGGTTTATACAGTACCCCTTAAAAAACAAGAAAGCAACCAATTGTCACTTTTAAAACAATTATTTTTAACCGCTTTTTTATTATATACTCTATGGGTATAAGATAAAAGCAACCCATATGAAAAAGATTCTCTATATTTGGATGCATAAACTAGGGGTGTTATGTGAGACAAGCTACTCGTGATCGGTTCGGGTTCGGCTCGTATAAAACTCGACTCGAGCTCGTTCATTTTCTAAACAAGCCGAGTATGAGCACATTTTTAAGCTCGGTCCAAAGCTCGGCTCGTTCGAATTAAACTCGAATAGCTCGAATTTTATGAAATTTCTAAAATTTTCTTAAAGTTATTGTATAACGAGCAAGTAGAATTGCCTAAAGCTCGAAAAAAGCTCGGCTCGAGCTCGCTCATTTCCTAAACGAGCCGAATATGAGCACATTTTTAAGCTCGAGTCAAAATTTAGGCTCGGCTCGAGCTCGTTCATATTCTAAATGAACTAAATATGAACAAGTAATACTCGGCTCGTTCGGCTCGAATAACAGCCCTAGCATAGACCATAGGAAAACATTATTAAAAATACCTAAAATAATTTAAATTTGAAAAATCTTTATATTTGTATCCTCTTATCCTGTGTACTTGGGGCATAGGATAGAAAAATGGTATTTTTAAAAATCAATAAATGAAGACTATGAAGTTAATTAGGAAGATCACGACCACTAAAGACGAAGGAAACTTGATGATTTCCTTAAATAAATTATTTTAAAATCTTATTTAACAGTAATTTTTCGTCATTAGTGATCCATTTGGTATGTAAAAGATCGAATGATATAGAAAAATCGTAGAATTAATAATTATTTAATTTTAATATCAGAATTTTGGTAGTTGGCATCGAATCTTATTTAATTAATTTATTGACAGATCAAAAGCTTCAGATTGGGTTTATACCGTGCCCCTACAAAAAAATATGTACCCAATATTAAATTTGTTAATATTTCATTTATATTTTGGGTTAAATATTTTTTCCTTCCCCACTATAAAACTCATCTTGTAATAATTAACGATGGAAGGCCTAATTAACAAGGCATATATTCTCATTCCTCCTTTGAAACTTCTTGACTTGATATACATTCCATTAATAGTTTCCCCTATATAAAAGGAAGCCATACTTGCCCATTATCTCTGTCCATCCATCAATCCCCTGTACATCGTAAACTCATGAATTCCTTCTATATCTTGTAGATATGGGCCAAAGATTCCGAATCTCTTTGTTTTTTCTCATAGTATGCATCTGCACTGCATTCTTCAGATTTGGCTTCCCTTGTAGCGAAGTTGAAAGAAGAGCCTTGCTCTTGTTTAAACACAGCTTTATCGATGAATCAACCTGTCTTGGTTCATGGGCGGGGGAAGGTAATTGTTGCTTCTGGAAAGGAGTTGGGTGTGACAACATTACCGGCAATGTCATCAAGCTTGATCTGGGAGGCGAGCTATGCTCTAATTTAGAAGCTGGAGAGGTAAACTCGGCTCTTCTTGAGTTGAAGTATTTAAAATACTTGGACTTGAGCTTTGTTTACTTCTATGTGTATGGATTTCCCCAATTCTTTGGATCCATGAGGAAACTAGAATATCGATCTAAACTTCTCACATACCCAGTTTAGTGGAAAAGTTCCTCATAACCTAGGCAATCTTACGAATCTTGTTGTCCTCGATCTTTATAATTTTGGGGGAATTGAGAACGAGGCAAACAACCTAGAATGGGCATTTGGGCTTGAGAAATTGCAATACCTTGACCTGACTGGGATTAACCTGACTCAAGCACGAGAAAGTCTTAGCCTTCTACTTCACCACCTTCCATCTTTGTCAGTGTTGAACTTGGCCTATTGTGGACTAGGAAACTCTCATACAATCACAACAACAAGGAACTCCACTATTTCTTATAGCCCCCTTCAACACCTGGATCTGAGTGGAAACCATTTCAGTGGCCCGATTCCTCATTTCTTGCAAAACATGAGCTCTATTAGATTTCTTGATCTTTCATCTAATCACTTCAGTTCTTCAATTCCACCATGGTTGGGTAACAAACTAGGCCTCGAACAAATAAGTCTTGCTTTCAATTCCTTTAACGGCTCATTTCCCCATTTTATACAAAATTCAAGCTCTCTAACTAGCCTTGATCTTTCAGTGAATCATTTCAGTTCTTCAATTCCATCATGGTTGGCTAACAAAACAGAACTTGAATATCTTGATCTTAGTGGAAATCAGTTTAACCGTGTGGATGGGGGGATCACAAACACAATAGGTTGTCTTTGTAGATTAAGAAAACTAGATTTGTCAGATAACCAACTTCAAGAAGAGGTGGCAGAATCACATGTTAATTTTTCTAGGTGTAGCAGATATGATTTGCAGTACCTATACATGGAAAACAATAACATCAGTGGTTACTCGCCAATAATTGGAAGCCTGTCATCCCTCCGACATATAGATCTGTCCAACAATAATTTAGGTGGTCTTCCTCCATCATTGGCAGGATTGTTATCCCTCGAATCTTTAGATTTGTCATTCAATCTCTTAAAGACCCTCCCTACATCCTTGTGGGGATTGCCATCTTTGACAAATTTATACTTTTCATCCAATCATTTTAGAGTCGTGCCACCATTAATTGGAAGATTGACATCCCTCCAAACCTTAGATCTATCTAACAACTTTTTAGAGGTTTTCCCTCTATTCTTAGGAGGATTGTCATATTTGAATGATCTAGACTTGTCATATAATCATTTAAGTGGTGTGTCGTCCATAATTGGAAACTTGACATCCCTTCAAACCTTAGATCTATCAAACAATAATTTAGAAATTCTCCCACTATCCTTGGGAAGATTGTCATCTTTGAGCTCCCTAGACTTGTCATATAATAATTTGAGTGTGGTGCATCAAGCAAGCTTGGCTAACCTCTCTAGTTTATGCAACCTAGATATAACCTCAAACCCTGTAAATTTCGACCTCTCCCCTGATTGGATGCCTCCATTTCAACTTTATTCTTTGAGGTTAAAAGATTGCAAATTGAACAGTCTCATTCGTAAATGGATTCTAAGTCAACAAAGAATACAGGAGCTTGATTTGTCTAATAGCGGGATATTTGGACCTCTTCCAGCCAACATTGGCAATACAATGCCATCTTTGCAAACCATACTCCTAGCTAACAACCAAATTAGTGGCTTAATTCCAAGATCACTATGCGAGTTAAGCTTGCAGGTCCTTGACCTTCAAAATAATAGGTTGTCGGGGATAATACCGGACTTTTGGGAGAACTCGGGAATTAATTTTCTGGATTTATCTTCAAACAAATTTTCTGCCCCCATACCCCACTCTCTTGCAAAGATCATCTGGTTACGACTCTTGAGGTTGAATAACAATTCAATTGAAGGGGAGCTTCCTTTATCCTTGAGCAATGCCAAAGGGTTGGAATTTTTGGACCTGGGTAGGAATAATTTTCATGGGAAAATTCCACATTGGATTAATGGATCAAACTTTCCTGATTTGAAAATTCTGATACTGCGAGAAAATAGGTTCAAGGGCACTCTTCCACAACAACTATGCTCCGTCTATTCCTTTCAGATCATCGATTTTGGAAGAAATAATTTGTCTGGAACTATTCCTCCATGTTTTGGTCAGTTCCGAGGAATGCGTCCCAATTCTACGTCCTACGTAGAGGACGACTCCTCATCAGCGGGTTGTATAAGATCAGTTTGTGGTCTTGCAATAAGTCTAATAGAAAAAATGTGGAGTGCAATAGAAGTTATAAAAGGAGAGGATAGAGAATACACCACAATATTAAAGCTGCTAGTGAACATGGATCTTTCATGTAACCACCTAGTAGGTGTGATTCCCGCCGAGATAACAAACTTATCCTTCCTTTTGGGTCTGAACTTATCTCATAATCATTTGAATGGAACAATTCCTAAGGAGATAGGGAAGATGGCAGCTTTGGAGTCCCTCGATTTATCAAGCAACAATCTTTCAGGGTCAATTCCAGAGAGCATCTCTTCTCTGGATTATTTGTGCTTTCTATTCTCCTAGATCATCATATCTTCCGAAGATACACACTTTTCTATATAGCTGCGGATCTTATAGAAAATTTCATTGGATAAAATATTTTTTTAAAAATAAAATAAATTAAAATTGATTTATTTTAATTTAATTTAAAACTACAATGAATTTAATTATTTATTAATTTGGGTTAAGACCCGATAGTGTTTTTTTAAAAAAAAAAATTTTGCCTACATTAAATTAAAATTTAATTTTTTTTAGGGGTGGGCACAAATCCCGCAAATCCCGATCCTGTCCCGGTCCCGTCCCGATCCCGGCGGGATTTAGGACAAAATAGCGAATCCCGTCCCGATCCCGTCCCGCAAAAATTATGCGGGACGAAACGCGGGACGATCCCGGTGGGATCCCGCAAATCCCGTCCCGTCCCGCATATAATAATAATAATAATAATAATAATAATAATAATAATAATAATAATAATTTTTATAATAATAATATAATATTATAGAATAATAATAATATATTATTAGTATTATTATTTTGAGCAAATATTATTTATAACTATAATAATAATTTTCAATTTATAATAATAATAATAATATTATATAATATTATATAATATTATAATATAATTTAATAATAATATTAATTTATAATAAAATTATTATTATTATTATTATTATTATATCATATTATTTTTTTTTTCTTGTAAAGTATAATTATTTTATAATAATAACAATAAAAATAAGTAATATTATTTTATTTTATTTTTAATTATAACGTGGTATTATTATTATTATTATTTTTTTTTTTTATTATTATTATTATTATAATAAAAACATATTACAAGAAATTAGTGGGCAACCGAGATACTATCTGGGCACCCACTCCTTTAGCGATAACAAAGCCAAGTCTAGTAAGAGCAAGCCCAACAGCTTTGGTAAAAAATCTCTAAAATAGAGATGAAAATGTCAAAATCTCTAAAACAAATCCACTCTAACTCCAACAGCTTCTCTATTTTACAGATTTTTACATTTATTAAAGACTATAATAAATAAATGTTGGAGATTATAAATTAATTTATTATTATTATTATTATTATAATATTCTCACATGATATTTTTTTAAAACAAACTCTAGTGATAACTTTGATATTTATTTTTAAATAGTATTAATATTAAATTTAGATTGTTACTATATAAAAGTTATCATAAAATTGGATAAAATATTATTCAAATTTGATCTTATTATTTTCAATTTATTAATATATATATTTATAAAATAAAATAATATTTTATAGATGTCTTAATGTTTTGTCTATTGTCATTGGGTTTGCAAATAATACAAAATTTCCGTTTGTGTTATTTTTATTTTATTATTGTTTTGTCTATTGTCATTGCATGGGTTTGTAGGTTTTTCTATATTATGGGTGAAAATGTGGGGTTGTGTCATTAAATTTTATATGGGGAGAAGTGAACATTAAATTATAGAGATCAACTTATCTTCCTACAAATTTAGAGATTTTTTCCCTCTCTCCATCCATTTCTCTATTTTAGAGATGTGTTTAGAGAAGCTGTTGGGGAGAAAAAATGTCGTTTTTCTCTAAAATCTCCAAATTTTTCTATTTTACCAAAGCTAGTGGGGTTGCTCTAAAAATATAACGTGCAGCACGAGCCCCAACATCCTGAGATACCGAGAATTTCTGAATCCGCTTCAGCAATGCAACCGCATCTGTATCCAACTCCCCCAATGAAGAGAATGAGAAGGGTAGGAAACCATAACTAGCCGCCGTACACAAATCTCGATACTTGACACACTTACGTCGAGCAACATCAACAACAGCACGACCAGGCATAAAGTCAGAAATTCCAGACTGAGTCAATGGAGAGGATCCCGTCAGATTGACACACACATCCCGCCCATTTAGAGTTACAAGAGGCAATTAGCTAATTAAATACGGTATTCTTCCTAACTATCAATCGATAATTAGACAATATTGGTAAATCTCGTCTCAATTCCTTTCCGTCCTGATCTAGTAAGATAATGTAGCCAAATATGTTGAACATTATAATTAATTATACAATCATTGTATGAATTAATAATAGTATTATAATATTAATATTAATAATAATAATAATATTATTATTATTATTGAATAATATAGTTGAGAATAATACCGTATTCAACATATTATACTAAATAATGAATTATGAAAGCATTTTTCACTTTGCAAATTTATATAATATTTTATTATTTTTATATGCGGGACAAGGCCCGTCCCGTCCCGATCCCGTCCCGTCCAGACATCATCCCGTCCCGAAAAAAAAATGTCAATCCCGTCCCGTCCCGTCCCGTGCCCACCCCTAATTTTTTTAATAAAATAAATTTTAAATAAATAAATTTGAATTTTTTTTTAAAATTAAATAATAATTTTTGTATAAATCAACCTGATTTTGAATTTTTACATCATTCTAAATTAAAAAAAAACCATAAAGAAACCAAAGAAACCAAAAAAATAAATAAAAAAGGTCCGTACTAAGTTGCGGAGTGCTTTGATTTTTTTTTTTTACATATTTAGGACTCCGCACCCTAACGCGGACCTCTCTCCGCAACGTCTTGCATGCGGACATTTTGTCGATGGTCTTTTAGGGCGTGTTTGGCCTGATGTCCGGTGATGTCCGCAAGGGGTAGCGGAGCTCGATCCGCAGGGGGTTGCAAAGTTTAACGTTGTATATATCCAGTAAAAATTAGCGGTGTATTTAGCTTTCCCGTTCATAAACCAATTAGTGGATTTTCCACTTCAAGTTGAAATTGAGCAGATCTATACATATGGAATTTCTTGCAACTTTTGGGTCCAGATCGTAGACTCGTTCCAATGTGGAAAATTTGCAATACTAAGATCAAATCCCAGAAAGCATCTCTTCTTTACACTATTTGGCCAAATTGAATTTGTCGCTCAACAACCTTCAAGGACAAATCCCGACCGATAGCTAGCTCCAAACTCTTGATGCTGCATCATACATGGGAAATCCAGGCTTATGTGGCAAGGGCAACCCATTGCCAAAGAAATGCTTCCTGAGCAAGGTTGCTCATCAACCAACAAGCACATTGCTTGAAGATGATGAAGAAGAAGACAATAAGCATGAGAAGATCGATGTGGTTCTACTTGATGATTATGTTGGGTTTCGCCACCGGCTTTTGGGGAGTGATTGCGAGTTTAGTTGTTAAAAGGAGATGGAGGCATGCTTATTTTTTGCTTGCTGAAGAGCTTGTAGATTGGATCCTTGTCAGAGTTGCGCACTAACGATTGCTCGAGCGAAGAGAGGAAGGTGATTAGGTGAAGGTTGCAGGAACATCTTATTTTGTACTTGTACAATTAATAAGAGTTTGTAATTTTATTTTCTTGTACAGTGTTTAATAAGAGTTTGTAATTTTAATTTTCTTGTAATGGTGTTTCATAATTACCCACCGGCAATGTTCTAAAAGGCGCTAGGCAGCCGCTAGGCGGTGGGTGGCCGCCTAGCGCCTAGGCGGTTAGGCGGGTGCCTAGGCGGACTTAGAACAAACTTGATTATTTCCTTATATTTTGACGAATAACACTTGTCAATAATTCATAAAATGTAATAATAATTCATAATATCACTCATAAATCCAAATTTGTAGTAGTTAACTAACACTAAAGTAAATAAACGCAAAAGTACATGTCTGACTAACAACTCTAAACCTCATAAAATCCAAAACTATAAGTTCGACTGAAAAGCAAATGCATCCCGACATGGGGGATAAAAAAACCCTAAGTCAACTAATCATATGCTTAGAAGCGCAAATTGAATAATCGTTGGACTAGGCGGTGCCTAGGCGGCGCCTAGGCGAGATCAGTCGGGCCCAAGCGACGCCTAGGCGCGACCAGGCGGTGCCTAGGCGGCGCCTAGGCGGGACTAGGCGGTTCCTGGACGAATTTCCGCCTAGAGGTCCGCCTAGGCTTAAAAATTCCTAGGTTCTATCCCGCCTAGCGCCTAGGCGGCGCCCAGGCAGCGCCTAGACGCGATTTTTAGAACACTGCCCACCGGGAGAATTGAAGCTTCAAGTAGATCGATCTGTTCTTAAAATTTGGATCACATCTCAGTGTTTTACCTCACAGCCAAATCAAAATTTTGGAAGCAAGCTATTAAGATATGTTGAAATAATCTATATAATTACTTAATTCAGAATGGGACAATTTGTAAACTATCTATATTAGGTGGCTAAATTAGCCAAATATACACGTTTTCAAAAAAAAAATTAGCAAAATATACAATGACTCTCCTCACCCCCGTGTGCTACAGTGCACTCTCTCCCCCTGGGCCCCTCCCTTCCCTTCCTTCCTTCCTTCCCGTGTACATGTAGGTACGCTCCCTCTCTCTCTTTTATTTTTTCTTTTTCTTTTTTCTTTTTTAAATTTATGGGAAGCATCCATTTTAAACTTTTTATTTTATTTTTCTTTATTTCTCTTTTCCTTTGTTTTTTCATTTCTTTCATTTTCTCCCTTTAATTATCACATAAATTAGATTTAATACTAATTTTTTTTAACTAATATATATTTTTTAATTAACATATATTAATACTAAATTTTTCTTCTTGTTTTTCGCGCGCGTCAGTGCTGACGTCATCGTCGGAAATGTTGACGTCATCAATGCTAACGCCGTTTACAAGGAAGATTTTTTTTTCTTTCGCGTCAATGCTAACGCCGACGTCGGGAATGTTGACGTCAGCATTGCTGACGCCGTTTACAAGGATGCTAACGCCAACTTTTTTTTTTCCCGCGCGTCGGTGCTGACGTCGACGTCAAGAATATTGACGTCCGCATTGCTGACACCGCAGAATCCGACAACGCTGACGCGGAAGACGTCGACGATGCTAACATCGGGGATGTCGACGATCCTGATACCGTTTGAGGGATGCTGACGCCGTCTACGAGGATGCTGACGCCGCCGACGATGACATCGGGAATGCTGACGTCAGCATTGCTGACACCCTCTACGAGGATGCTGACGCCGATGGTGATGACATCGAAGATTAATATATTTGACGTATTAAGTCATTAAAACTATAAAAGGGGAAGAACAAAGAGACAAAGGAGTGTTCTACCAAAAAAAAAGAAACGAATATTTTATTTTATTTTTGGTAGTGAGAAACAAAGGACAACGGTAAACAATTAAAACAAAGAATTTTTCGACGCCGACGATGCTGACCTCCTTCCTCATCCATCTCTTATATTGCAAAGACGATGTCAGCAAATATATACCTACATAAAAATATGCATAAAAACGATGTCAGCACTAAGAAATAAACCAATTTTTAAGGACTCAAGCATACATATATACTTACATATATGATATCAAATGAAAAACGATGTCAGCACTAAAAAATACGCATAAAACGATGTCAGCACTAAAAAATACAAATAAAAACGATGTCAACATCAAAAAACAAACCATTTTTTAACGACTCAAGCATACATATATACCAAAAGAGCAACCTAAACAAGGTAATAAAGACCATGTCAGCACAAGGACAGACCTTCAATTTGATGATATACTCCTCTTCCTTCTCGACAAAGACCATGTCACCGAATCGCTCAAAATCACTGAATCTTTCCGTCTTCATCTCTTATATTGTAAAAGCGATGTCAGCACATATATACCTACATAAAAATACGCATAAAAACGATGTTAGCAATAAATAATAAGCATAAAAACGATGTCAGCACTAAAAAATACGCATAAAAACAATGTCAGCGCTAAAGACGACTAAAAACCATTAAAACAATACTATAATCCAGTGGATTCGGCAAAGGTCAAAACATGATGAAACGACAAATCAATACTCAACCAACACTTTAATAAATTGAAACTGTATATATATCATTCAACCATTCATGAATGATGCAAATTAAAAGTACAATACACACATAGGGAAGAGTTCCAGTGAAACGAAAATTAGGGTGTAACGTGTAACATCGTAGTGTCCGTTGGATTATAATAAATGAATGGATGTGATGAAAGGGTGTAAATTGAGAATATACACGCAGATCACCAAATCTCTCTTCATCAATACATTAACCTACAAAGTTAATTATTTTCTCTCTCCAAAACTTATCAGTTTTAAAATCTCTATGGGTTTAGAAGGAAAAAAATTATAATCTTTTTCACCTTATGACCGGCCATTTTACGCTGTGTATGTAGGTTAATGCATAAACCCTTTATAGAATAATTCTTTTACTAATTCTGAATGTTTAGGTTATAAGTTATGAATATTTCGTTAAAAACATATGAATATTTCACATATTTGCATGAATATTTCAAGTTATATTTCTATTGATTATTACTATTTAATTTTTGTTAATATTCATCGTTAACAAACTAAATATTCATGGTGAACTATAGCATCATGTTTGGGGTTAAATTTATATGAAACATAAATATTCATATTTAACGACTTAAATATTCATAGTCAAAAACATAAATATTCATAATTAATGGCATAAATATTCAGAGTTAATAATAAAAATATTCATTAACAAACAACTTAAATATTCATAGTTAAAAACATAAATATTCAAAATTAATGGCATAAATATTCAGAGTTAATAATAAAAATATTCATTGCATGGTAATGACTTAAATATTTCTATTTAATTAAAAAATAATATATTTATACCAAATTAATCAAAATGAAGAACGAGAGGAGCAATTTGTGATATTGCACCTTACCAAACAATAAATGGGAGATGGATGTAACCGCTACTTTGCAATGAAATTTAAGGATTAAAATATTTCTTTCCTTTTAAAGATGTAATTCAATGAAATCTGATTATACCAATACTGTGCACCTACTTCTTAATCCCAATCGGTACGTTCATTTGCATCTCATCTAACGATTCATACGTTTCACGTTTCACTGGAACTCTCGCCTACACACATATACTAACAATTAATTAGTGCAAATTCATATGAAACCTTAATCCACCAATTTATTAGTGCTAATTCATATAAAACCTTAATCCACCAATTTACACTGGACTTCAGCAAATATGACACATACGGTGAAGATTAAGAAAAGATTTGCTGGACTTCACCAATTTACACTAAAAAGCATTAAAACAAATACTATAATCCAATGGATTAGTGCTAATTCTTTGACAGCTGAAGATTAATAAAACATTTGATGGTGCAGGTGTCGGCCTCAATTTACACTGCACTTCAGCAAACTGCAAAGCAACATCATTCACACTGTCAACACCCTCCCATAGTCCCATTAACAATTAAAATTAAAGAAAACACCCTGCATCCTCTTTGTTTCATACATTTCAAGAAGACCAAAAACAAAATTCACTCGTAACAAATATGGCACATACGGTGGTATTTTTGAAAGCGAAGACAGTACTATAATTTATAAAAATATATGCAAACAGGCTCATACCAGTATTGTTAAAGCCTCCTTGACAGCACCTGCTATTGTCACTGCAAACCAGATGAGGACGATTTAGAATCCTCAAATTGACAGTACCGGAAAGGCAACTCCACCGCTCCCTCGCCCTACCTCGGCCTTCAATTCCAACCGCACACAGATCGGACCTCGTCACCCTTCCCTTGCAATCACCGAAAGATCCATATGCTGTCAGCAATGGAGCCGTTGATTGAGAGAGAGCAAGTTGAGCGATAGAGGCGAGGGAGATGTTGCCGAAACTTCAGCAGCAGCGGCTTGACAGAGGATGTAACGGCCCAGAATTATAATTTCTGGGTTACGTTTCAAGGGATAAAACCCCTTGTTCGGATCTTGCAATCCAGGTACGGGTTGAGGTTTCAAACTCATTTTAAGATTTGTAGAAAGAGGGATTTCAAACCCTAAAACATCGAAGGGCCATTGGGTACCCTTAACCTGTCCTAAGACTATGTCGCGGAAACCATTTCAAACGGAAGTAAAGCGGAAGTAAAGTACAGATACAAGTGCCACGGCGGAGCCGGGTCAAAACGGAGTCAAAAGTATAAATCCAAAACAATATAATCAGAGTCTGGTGAAGTCTATAACTCCAGCGCTCACTCTCCGCCGACAAAATGACCCGCGCAATAAGCAAACAGCACCGATAGGATGAACATAAATAATTCCTAAAAAAATTGATTTGGGGCGGGATCAGATCGATGCCCACTTAACTCTGCATCCCAACCATAAGCACACATATACGCTATACCTAATAAAGATGCTCTAATGCAGTACGAAATTCAAACACACTAGCATGCTCCTAGTTCATAATATTGTGAAGAAGTACTGTAAAGGGCCCAAGACAATGCCAAGTGGCATATCCCTCTCCTACCTCCACCCCTTCCGACAGGCGGAGACTGGCCAGCTCGTGAATGCATTCATTCATAATCGGGGGGCGCGCATGCCTAACCCGCTCCACAATAACGCCCGCAGGCATATCATAATATAAGGAAGTACTCGATTGACTCAGGGTACCCGATGAGGCTGGGCTACCCTATGACCCTAGCAAAGACTTCTAGGACTATCACAGATAACAACCGTTCTGTTTACATACGCACAAAGAAATAGAATGCTCAACGATCGATGCAACCTAGCATGGTACTACATGGCATGCTGATCATGAATGCAATCACCTAGTATATCATGCACCTAAAGCAGGGAATAGCTCTATTCAATCTGAGTAAGCTCCGAAGAGACTTACCTGGAAGTGCAGAACATCAAAAGACAACAACTAGGTATACAGAAAGCCAACATGTCACAGATGATCACCTAACACATATATGTAATATAAATAAGTCTACTACTAATGTTACCTAAGCATATAATATCATACAAAAGTCATCCAATTTATTCCTCATTTTCCCAAAATTTCCCAAAACTCTTTTAAAAGCTCAAGTTAGATCAAATCACCATTCAAAACGCTTTCTCAAATCATCCATAAATCCATTTATAACACATTACTCTTTCATCGACTTATTTTATTATTATTTCAAGGCAAATCCGACAAGGTTAGTATATTTTCAAAATCATCTTTTTAGTTTTATTAAATCAATTCTCCATTCATCAAAACAATTTTCAACCTTGAAGACATGTTTTTCAAAATTTCTCTTTTATTAAAATCCAAGTCCAAGTATTATACTTTAAATCTCAATAATAATATTCTATATTATATTCCATCTATTTAACATTTATAAAATCAACCCTTTATTAATTTGTCAAAACCGACCCCTCCCTCTTGTTAAAATTCCAAACCGGATCCAAAGCCCTCAATCTGAATCCTCTTTTTAAAACAGGCCCAAAACATTTGCCCCTTTAAAATACCAATCCAGGCCCAATTAAATTAGGCCCAAGGCCACACATTTAGTTAAGAGACCTGTTTGACATTTAAAAGAAGAAGTGGGCCCGGCCGGCTGATGTGGCAAGGAAGGGGACCCGGCTGGAGAAATTGGGGAGAGGAGAAGGGGCACTGTTCCCCTATCTTCTTCCTTCCCACGTACAGGCTCGAAAACGGAGGGAACGAGGGAGAGGAAGGGTGGTTCGCCGGCGTCCATTCGGAGCTCCAACCACCCAACCGACATCCAAGGATTCAAATAGACAAGGAAAGGGGAGAGAGAGGGAGTGCTCACCGAGGGCGTCGACTCGCCGGAAAACGCCGTCGGGGCTCGATTGGACTCGTCGGAGACTGAATCAGGAAAAATTGGCCTAGGAAGGGAGCAGTGAGGGTTAAAGGTGCGACCTTATGGCGTTTGGGAGCGGAAAAGTGGGGAGGAGGGAGGCTTACCGTGACTTGGGCGGAAAAACAGGGAAGGAAGAAGAAGGTGGCGGCGCCGGTGGTGACTCCGGAGCTGGCGGCGACGGCTTCCTCAGGCGGCGTCGAGCTCGTCGGACCGAAACAGGGAGGAAGAACAAGACGTCGGGTGGTAGTTTGCAGGAGGTGGTGCAATGGTGTTTGTGGGCGGCGGGGTCAATAAGAGAGAAAGCAATAGTGAGATAAGGAGAGTGAATGGGGAAATGAAAATGGGGGATGTTGGTGTTCAGTGAGAGGAGGTTGTTTTCAATGTGAATCAAACACAAAAAGGGGTTAACTTGTGCAGGAGTAATTTCTTTTTCTTTTGACTTTTACCAAATCCGGATTACTTGAAAATAGAAGTAGAGAGTTGAGAATGGTGAAAGTTGCAGCTGGACTGTTTGGACATGTGAAGGGGAAAGGAGAGAAGGAAAAAAAAAATCAACTCGACCCAAGAAATTCGAAATACCCGGAATATAATTTCTCGAAACCCGTCCATTCGATCTTATCTCGACTCAATCAAAATAACGTTCTAAAATCAAGATGATATCGGTGACGGAAGGAATTTTTTTTTGAATCCTGAATTAAAAGACGGATTCGATCTTTAAAAAAAAAAAATTGGGCCTGAATTCACTTTAAATTCATTTTTTAAAATTTCTTTTTCTAAAAAAAATTAATATTTGAAAATCCGGGTCTTTACAGAGGAAGGTTCTACGGTTGCTGCACATACGAACGAGGAAGGACAAAGCAGTCGGCGGCGGGGGCGAGGACGGGAAGCCATGGAGGGAGATCTCCGGCGGTTAATCTGAGAGGGAGATTGGTGGAGAGGACCAGAAGCCATGGAGGGAGAGCTCAAATCTGTAGATCGCAAATCTGGCAGGCATGGCAGCAGAAGATTTCGGAATTTAACACGGAGGAGGATATAAGATCAAATCGTTGTCGGAGATCAGGTAGAGAAGGAATCAAATTGCTCCAAAAACCATCTCCGACCATCAATGGAAGAAGACGAAGACGATGATGGGGCGAGGAGCTTTGCCTTCGACTTCCGTCAGCGCACGAGGAGGAGCATCGTTGTCTTCATCGACGCCCCAATCTGGTAATAGCATCTCCCATGGTAAGCCAAAAAAATGGGTTTTGGCCTAATTTTACTCCCACCTTAGGCCAAAACCTATTTTAGCCTTTTTGTTTTTGGCCTATTTCCAAAACAAAGGCTAAATTTGGCTTCCTATTTTGGAAGGCCAAATGCTATTTATTTATTTATTTGTTTATTTTTAAGTGTTTAATATTTATATAAATCTATAAATAATACAATTATAAATCTATATATTATATAGTTATGATATTTAATTAAAAATAAAAGTTGTATTATTGTAAAGATATTTAAGAGTTCTTCGATATGAATATAATATTTGACATATTTAAATTATCATTGCATAAATAATATTTTTAGAGAACGAAATTAATCTTTTTTACTATAGATTCATCAAAATTATAATAAAAATAAACATTATGTTGCTTAATGTATTAAAGATATAATCGAATTACGGAAATGAGATGTAAAAGTTCTAAATTATATTAGTATTTATATGAAATATAGCCTGCCAAAACTAGCCTACGGTGGGAACAACAAAACCGTATAATAGGCCAAAAGAGAATATTCTAGAGAATATTCTCTTTTGGTAGGCTATTTCCGCTGGCCATTATGGCTTGCGGGGGAAGATGCTCTAAGAGGTGAGAAAGAGATGGTCTTCGTCTGCGCAGAGAGATAGAGAGGGGCGGTCGTCTTCATCGCCTTCAATCGCGCCTACATCTAGATCTGGAGAAAAAGGGGAGAGATAGAGAGGTGATGTGAGATCTGGAAAGTTATCTAATTAATCCAAAACATGGAAAGTTATCTAATTAATCCAAAACATGTATATTTTTTGCAATTTTAGTATACTTGCCTAATTTGGCCGTTCGGCGCAAATTTTCTCATTCAGAATACCTTACGCTTACGTGGTAGTCTCCCCACGTTTCACTCCTTTTCACCCAATCACGTACGTTTTTTCTTTTAATTTTCATTTTTTTACCCATTTGCTAACCATCTATATCTAATATCTAATATCTAATATAATACTAAAACATATGTTAATGATGCCACTTGCCATACTCTCCTTAATTATAGACCTAAAAATCCAATGTGGCGAATTTTTATGCCTCTTGGACCCACCTTAAATAATTAATTAACTTAATTATTAATTACTTCAATATTGTAGTTTAAATAAAAAATTGATAATTATTATTATTAATTATGTAACGGCTCGGGATTATGATTCCCGAGTTACGTTTCGAGGGATGAAACCCCTCGTTAGGACCTTGCGCCCCGAGTACAGATTGAAGGTTTCAAAACCTACTTTAATGTTTTCAAAGGGGGATTTCATACCCAAAATCAAAGGGATCGTTGGAATCCCCGGGGAAGTCCCCTATACCTATCGTAAGTCTAAGCGTGGAAATCAGAAATCATGCAACTAGCGAAAAACAAGTGTAATACAAGAGGGTGCCACGACAGAGCAGGGTCAAAACGGAGTCTAAAGTGTAGATCCAAAAATATAATCAGAGTCTGGTGAAGTCTATAACTCCAGCGCTCACTCTCCGCCGACAAAATGACCCGCGCAATAAGCAAACAGCACCGATATGATGAACATAAATAATACCTAAAAAAATTGATATGGGGCGGGATCAGATCGATGCCTGTAACGGCCCAGAATTATAATTTCTGGGTTACGTTTCAAGGGATAAAACCCCTTGTTCGGATCTTGCAATCCAGGTACGGGTTGAGGTTTCAAACTCATTTTAAGATTTGTAGAAAGAGGGATTTCAAACCCTAAAACATCGAAGGGCCATTGGGTACCCTTAACCTGTCCTAAGACTATGTCGCGGAAACCATTTCAACGGAAGTAAAGCGGAAGTAAAGTACAGATACAAGTGCCACGGCGGAGCCGGGTCAAAACGGAGTCAAAAATATAAATCCAAAACAATATAATCAGAGTCTGGTGAAGTCTATAACTCCAGCGCTCACTCTCCGCCGACAAAATGACCCGCGCAATAAGCAAACAGCACCGATAGGATGAACATAAATAATTCCTAAAAAAAATTGATTTGGGGCGGGATCAGATCGATGCCCACTTAACTCTGCATCCCAACCATAAGCACACATATACGCTATACCTAATAAAGATGCTCTAATGCAGTACGAAATTCAAACACACTAGCATGCTCCTAGTTCATAATATTGTGCAGAAGTACTGTAAAGGGCCCAAGACAAGCACCTAGTATATCATGCACCTAAAGCAGGGAATAGCTCTATTCAATCTGAGTAAGCTCCGAAGAGACTTACCTGGAGATGCAGAACAGCAAGATAACACAAGTAAGGGCCCAAATGCAAGTCCAGAGCAATCCAAAGGCAATACACACCTATCATCAATTCATTTCCATAAGCTACCAGACCGATATTCATACATACGAAACCCAAGTTCCCAACATACTCAAACCAACCGATAGTGAAACCGTTTTCCGAAACCTTTCCATTATGATCAACATAAACCAAAATCATTCTTTCAATCAAACCCTATTGATAAAATCGTACTTAGCCAAATCTCGCCATTAAACATTTAAACCTTAAAACCAATCTCTCAAAATCATATTATTAAGACAATCCCGGTATGTTTATTTTCAAAATCATTATATAAATAAATTCCGGCATTTAGTCACACAATAATTCTATTTTCACAACCCATATTTCAAATTTCCTAAAATCACAAATTAAAACATTAAATACCTTATTCCAAATAATGCCCCTTTTAAATCATTTTATAATATAATGAATTTCCAGAATTTATATTTAACACGAAATCTCAGGATATAATAATAATGATCCATTCACATACACATATATAATAACTAGATAGCAACATAAGGTATAACACATTTAACATAACACATAAAACAACACCCTTTAAATAAAACACTCCAACCCAATACCTAGAGGCCCAAAATCCGAAATGAAGAGGCCCAACCCGGAGGCTTCCTCTAACTCACAAGGGCGACCCGGAAACCCGACCCGAAATCTGAAGGGAAGGAAGGAAACCCGAATGAAGAAGGACCCGGATCCATACCCATTTGCCCAGCCCCAAGACCCGGACAAGAACAGGCCCAAAAGCCTGGAACTTATCTCCCTCAACCAAGAGAACAGAGGGCCGGCTAGAGCGGCGACGCCGGAAAATAGCAGGAGAAAGAAGACGATGAATATGGCCTGCCGGACTCCGTTCGACCCAGACCCTCACTCAGCCTGACCAACAAGATTTTCCGACTATAACCCACACGAAAGGATGAAACGCGCACAGAAAGAAGGGGAGAGAAGGAGAGGGCTCACAGCGCGATTCCGGGGAGTCTCCGAGCGTCACTGGTGGTTCTCCAGCGGCGACTCCGGCTGCAACACAAGAGGGACGCCTCGGCTGGAGTCTAGGAAGGGATAAGGAGTGAGCAAAACGAATTGAAGGTTATTTGAATCAAAACCGACATGAAGAGCGAATAAAACCTTGAACGGAAATCGGGGAAAAAGGCGGCTCGCTGGTGGCGCTCCTGGGCTCGATTCTTCCTCGTCGGCATCGGAGGAGGCTCGGGGCTGCGCTCGGTACAACGCTCGGGGAAGGGAAGGCGGAATTGAAGGTCGACGCTGCTGCTGGGTTGCTCGGAATCAGCGACAGAGGGACAAGGTGCTCGGGTGAAACAAGGGACCAAGGGCTTCAGCTGTCTCACGACGACGACGTGGGGGCTGCTCGACGGCTCCGGCTCACCTGGGAGCTCCTGGGCACTCGTCGATGTCGGGGAGGATGTTGATGATGCTCGATCCAGAAGGAGAAGCTGCTGATGCTTGGAATCGGAACAAAACGGAAGGAGGTTGCTATGGCGGCAGTGGATCTAAGGTCCGAGGGTGGTGGCTGCCGGTGGCTGATTGTCCAATGTAAGGGATAAGGAGGAAGCTTTTGGAGGTTCCGCAAACCAGAGTACAAGAAAGGGAGGGAGGGGTACCTTTTGTGGGTTTGGAAATGAAAATGAGAGGTGAAGAGAATCCTATGGATTTTGAAGCAAAAGGCAGAGGGAGGCTATGCAATCAGACAAAACTAATTAAGGGTCTGTGAATCTCTCTAGGCACAGCTGCAGAAGGCATAGGAGTTGCAGTCAAATGGAACAAAAGGGTGAGCTGCGTGGGAGCTGTAGAATTTGAAGGTAAGAAAGGGAAAAAGAATAAAACTTAAGATGGTTCCAAAATTCTAAACGTTAAATACCCGTAATATAAATCTGAAACCGGCTCACTCGACCTTATCCCGACGCGACTAAAATACTCCTCAATTTTCCAAATCCGAATTTAATATAAGACTCCAAATATTATTTTCAAATTTTCGGTACATAAAAGCATAGTATAACGTAATTTAAATTTCCAATTAAATAATGCCGAAACTCGTTTTAAGGGTTTCAATTTCGATTTAGGAAATTAAGGACGAGTTTTTCTTGAAATATCCGAATTTTTATTTTATTTTATCTTATTATTATTTTCGACTTAAATCCATTTATATTATTTATCGAAATTTATTATTTAAAAATCCGGGCCTTTACATCATCCACCTCTAAAAACAAGTCTCGTCCCCGAGACTAAAACCAAAATAAAGTAGGGGATGAAGTTTGAAATTGGTGAGTCCAAGGACCATGTCAAGAATCTTGTAATCATCTCGGTTGTGTCTTCCGGGATTCTCACAACATCCTAGTCACGGTCGTGACATCTCCAATTGGCCTTGACAAGTATGCGATAAGCGCCCCTATCACATCCTCGCTTCGACTTTTCGGAAGTGCCACAACTCTAAAAGTTCTACAATAGCATCACTAGGTCTTAGCAAGCATCCTATAGGCGCCTCCATAAAATGTATGTATCCACTTCGTGAAGTATCATAGAGTTGCCCGGGTTTGAAAAGTTTCTAAAGGGATTCCGCAATTGAAAGCGTCAAAATTCTCGATAACGTTTATTCTTTAAAATTCCAAGTAATCCCTTTTCAGATCGCTCAAAATCTTCAAATAGGACGTTTAACCAAGCAACCTTACACCAAAACAAGTAAAATCCTTTCAATCGAAATTTCGTCAAAATCCTCCAAAACCAAATCAGTTTTCCACATAACAATCAATCAAATTCAGAAGCTCGGAGGTGGAATCATCCACCTCTAAGGGCTAATCCCATATTTTCTTCCTAGTTTCCATAATCAAATCAATCTATCAGTCTCAATTCAAGCAAGATTCACAAGACATAAGCAATGCATAACCACATAACCCATCGATCCTCAACGAGTACATCATATAACAAGTCTCAAACATATGTCAGCACACTACCACAAGATCACATCAACGTCTCCACGTCATACTAAAGGTCATAATATGCATCTATGCCAAAATCATAGCACATATCTCGATATCACACCAAGGTCATAAGAGGTACATCCTCATCATAAAGTCAACGAATCAAACTCATTGTCAACACATCAACACAAAAAGTCATGTTATTAATATTCCGCGAAAGAGGAGGTCAAACAGTAGAGCAATCATCGAATGTAAGCATATTCACCAAACATCATCTTAACTCATCACAATGTCATATAACGATCATTTAGAAATCTGGTATCATTATCTCACATATACAAATTATATTCATCCTCAAGGTCATATTCATCATTTAACATACCCACGATCATGCTTAACGATCATATAACATAACATCATGTTGTATCACCTCATAATATAATATAATGTTTTCACATAGCAACCTGTCATTATCTCATGATTCATATAACACACCATAAATGCTTCTATAACGCATAACCGGGTAGTAATGCTTCAATATATCATGATAACACTAGTCACTGTCAATTAGAGTTCAATATTGCAGATCAGTATGTAATATCATCATATATCAGGTTCATCATGGTTGCTATGTAGCATCATGCCAACAAATATAAATAAATCACAAAATCAAGAAAATTCTCACATCATACCAGTCAAAATAAAACAAAATCCCCACTCACCCATCTCCACTCTCAAGCCAAGAATAATCCTCTTCTAGACTCAACAACACTAACTCCGACAAAATCCCCTAAAGAAATCTCAATTCATTTCGATACTCCAATCTCACCCCTCATTCCGCCAATCAATACCACACCATCCACCTCTAAGAACCAACTCCTATCTCTAACTGCACACCCGAGTACCCTCTCGTTCTATGTTCTCAATGCTCTCAAAAGTCATTTCTTACACTTCTCTTACTACCCAAGACATCACAAGCATCACCCAAAAGCTCATCAGAAACCACCAAGTATTGTCTCATGTACATCCCAAAACTCACTTAATCTTACCTCAGTCAACATCCCTCTCTCGCGACTTACCTCATAATATCATCGTTCATCCTAACCGCTTAAATTCTTTCACCACTCTACCAAATGACCTCACCCACAGGTTTAAAGAAAAAGAAATCATGGAAATCATCGAACATAAGGTCTACATCATATCAATTTGCATTTATAACATACATCATGGGTTCAACAAGCCTTAATTTTTACCATCATGCTCAAAATTATAGCACAACACCATATATGAACATAGTCAATTCAAGCTAGCAATTTTCATCATAACCTTATCAAATCACAATTCAGGCTTATCAACATTTACTGTTCACATTTTACAGGCGAGTAATTTAAATCATGCTTATCAACTCAGAGTATCACGCATCAAGTTAGCGGAGATAGGGGAGTGACAAGAGAAGACAACCCAAAGTTCACTTCGGAACCAAACATAGACCAATGCTAAAGAACGACAAGACTAGAGACAAGACTTCGACCCGAGAATGACAACGATTGCCCCTATGAAAATCTATGAGGTTACAATTGGTGACAAGTAGCAAGGGTTCGTCTCAATCAATCAACCATATCAACCCACACTAACATGTACCTATCTCGAAGATCAACAACATACATGTACATTCAAAAGACACATTCGAGTTCTACCTTGAGGGGCATGCGAGACGAGCTAACAGCCTATCGATTCATGAAAGCCATAATGCCTAGTAGTCTTAAGCGAGTTATGCGGGATTTACCATACCGAGCAAATATCACATATATGAGTAATGCACTAGCGGGGTATATATATCAACAATCAAGGTCAATGCATCATGATGAGGTTATCGTAACAATCCGACCTAATGTTATACGAGAACACATAAGAGCAGCATAGTATCTATCACATATGGCAACCATGGTCATATAATAAGTCAAGAATGGCATGCAATCAGACGAAGGGTCACATTCAGAAAGCATAGGTCCTACATGATGCTAGCGATGCATGATGGGATACAAGCATAGTCAAGAGTCATTAAAAGGAATTCAATATAATATTCGCGAAACATGAGGCATCATCAAAAGTAACAAGAAGGGCATCATGGGAAATATTTTATAATTATTCTAAGAACGAACCGTCATATAGCACATGTATGGTACAATAGTCATCACACCATAGAACAAGTACAACACGTGATCATTTAGCGAGTCATTCTAGAAATCATAAGCCCTACAAGACACTACTAGTACATATCGAACATCGAATTCAACTCCAATCCAATTTGCATGAGTAAGACATTTCAAGATGATAGGAAGAGGGAAGGATCACACTATCAGGGACCTAGCTCGAGGGGGAATCAGCAACAACGTAGGCTAGATACAAGTTCGCAGAAGTCACAATCGAGGATCCTTGACGGAGGGGAAACCTGTCGTTGATCCCGTCAAAGTAAACTCAAACCTATAACTAGTATAGCAATAAGTAAGAGGTCGATCCCACAGGGAAATTTATAACTCAAGTGCGATTTGAATGTTGATTAAGTAACCAGAGAAGGGGGTTTTTGTGTGAAAGTTTTTAAAGCAAATTAACGAAAGCAGAATAAGTGATTTTGGTTTAAACAATTTAGAGAAGCAATTCCACCTACAATTTTCCACTTTATCGGATTGAAGCGATCCTTGTAACTTCTTCTCGTCCTATTATGTTTCCTATGAATGCCCTTGTCCCGACCTAATATAGTTACTAGTCCAACCAGTCCTAGCAACCCTTATCAATCGAACAGTCCCTAAAGAAGGATTTAACCCAATTGATAGCTTTAAGTTCAGAGATTAGCCAAGGTATTTGCAGTCCCTAAAAAAGGATTTAACAACACATTCAACTTCCTACTTATTCAATTAGTTCAACCAGCCCTAAAGGAATAAGTTTGCCACTTAGGTTAAGGTTCACAACCAGGAATCTACAAAACCTTAGCGATTGAATTGATCTAACGAGTTGGCCAGACAAGATAGAACAAAACAATAATTAATTAAGCACAAAGAAGTTGAAGCATTCACAAATAAGAAATCAGGAGCGAGAATTAGAAACTCACAATCAATCCGAATAAAGCTTCAAATTGCAGGCAGAATAGATGAGTTTAGTTCCTCATGGAAGACATTGCTCAAATTCTCTAAAGAGTCTAATGGTTGAATGAATAGAATGAATGCTTAAGAAAAATAATATAAAAGGCCTCATTAAAACATCCAATTCGGCCTCCAACCAAAATAGATAGAATTTAGGGTTTTCCAAAAACGAAACGGCGCCTGTCCGTACGTGCGGCGGCCACGGCAAGGGCTGCGGCGCCCGCCGCAACTTCCTTTCCAGCTGCTCGCTGCGGCGGCCACTGCGGCGCCCGCGGCACTTCATGCGGCGCCCGCGGCTCACTCTTTGCCGTGGTCTTCTAGCTCCTTTGCGGGCTTCTCTCGTCTTGTCTTGCTTCTTCCTTACTTGTTCCTTCCCATGTATCTTGTGTTCCTCTTCGAGATATTCCATCTTCCAAATGTGTTCCGATTCAATCTGCGAGATAAACACAAAATTGCGCAGAATCCGAACTTTTCTAAAATAAACACAAGATGCAAATTAACAATAAAGCAAGCAAGAAATGCAACCTATCTAAACTAATTATAACTATAATGCCTATCTAAAATATGCATTATCAAATCCCCCACACTTAACCTTTGCTTGTCCTCAAGCAATGCTAGAATGAACATGAATCAATGTATCCCACAGGAAATCCCTTCACGCTTCAATATTACCAAAAACAACATCATAGCAGGTGAAACCATAAACCAAGCAAACAAACGTCATAGCATGTATTCAGGTGATCAAAGCTTAGAAGTAGACATCAACCAACCTCACCAGAAATATGTGTTTCACTCATGTGTCTAGGCTTTTAGGTACAACTCTCAACTCAAACCAATAATGCACTAAGCTCATAGACATTGACCACCATATCACCAATTATCTACCAAAATGTCATTACTTGCGGGATAACATAAAGAAACTAAAAATGCAACACTTTTTTTCTTTTTCTTGTCTTGGTGCTTCCTTTACGCGAAGCGCAAACATGGGTGTCATGAATGGCCCCGGTCTGTCAACACCTTAACTGTGAATATGAATATGAAGTCCACTTGAACATCTTTTGACGCAAGTTGCAAACATGGGTGTCATGAATGAACCTGGTTACTCAATGATCAAGCTTTCTTTCCTAGTGGTTAATTTTCAACACCTTTTTGCGCGAATCATACCCATGGGTGTCATGCGTAGACCCGGTTACTCAGTGCATCAACCATTGCCACCTTATTTACTAGATATGCATAAAATTGAACAAAAAGACTCAAAATATAAACATAAACTCCGCAAGCAATAAAACATGTGCATCGGCCTTTAAAAATAGATACTGCAGTCAACGCCAAGAGGTAGCAACACTAGGCGAGTAATTCACACAATTGAGTAAAAGAATTCAAATAAGGCCAAAACATCCTCACAGGGTCATGTTTTAGGACTTCAATCACACTTTAGCTCAATCATACATGCTCAATTATAATTGCTAGCTCATGCTCCACAAAAATCATTTAGCAATAATAATCAAAACATCCAGAACTCCATGGGATTTATATGAATCATGCTTGAAATTTAAATTAGAGGACAACTAAGCAAGATGGGTATTTGAATAACACATATATATGCAATGCATGCTCTATTTTAATATTTTCGATTTTTCTTTTTTTTTCTTTTTTTTTTTTTTCTTTTTTTTTTAAATTCCGAAAATTAAACTAAATAAAAACTAAACAACAACTTAATTAAACTTAAACATGGTGCAGAAAATGAAATATGCTCTAATTCGATGCACTATGTAAATAAAACTCCTCTCCCCCGCACTTGAAGTTTTCATTGCCCTCAATGAAACATTAAAGACAACAAAAGTGAAACTCATATACTCAGGGTGAAGGAAAAGAAAAAGAAAATAAATCTGAAAAATGTACCTCGGGTTGCCTCCCGAGAAGCGCCTTTGTTTCATGTCGTTGGCTCGACGTGATGGCCCTTGATTGGCCTATGTTCCTCCATCAGGGTCACCAACACCGGTCATTTCATTGACAAATGCAGGCACCCTTGAAAGGTGTAGCTTCCTGTTCCAGCGTTCAGCCATTTCTCTTAGCTCCTCTCCATGGGCTATGCCTGGGGGTTGTCCTGGAATCACATAAGATTGCAATTTGTTAGGAGGTTCAAATTTCCATAAACTATGTTCCTTAGTTGTCTCTAACAAATCACGAAAATTATTGTTATGATCAGTATTTTCAGCAATAGGCATATCTAACGAAGTTTCAGGAGAAAGCTTAGCGTGATTAAAGAGAGAGAATTCTATCTTTCTTCCATCAAACTCCATAGTCAATAGGCCCTCACAACAATCAATTTTCGTCTTTGCAGTTTTCAGGAATGGCCTTCCCAGTATAATGGGTGTTTCAGGGGTTCCCTGCCCCATATCTAAAACAAAGAGATCCACAGGGAAAAACAAATCATCCACCATAACTAAAACATCTTCAACAACGCCTCTTGGCCTGATTTGTGAACGATCAGCAAGCTGCACTGTAACCCCAGTCTCAGTCAGAGGACCCAAACCCAAAGACAAATACATGTTATAAGAAATAACATTAATTGAGGCTCCTAGATCTAACATGGCTTGTTTGAATCTAGTGTTCCCAATCGCACATGGAATCGTAAACATACCTGGATCTCCGCATTTTTCAGGCAATTTCCTTTGCAACATAGCAGAAACATTTTCATTCAAGCTTACCTTTTCCTTCTTTTTCAGTCTCCGCTTCCTCTTGATGGTGCACAATTCCTTCAAAAATTTAGCATATCTAGGAATGCTCTTAATCAAGCTAAGTAAAGGAATGTTTACCGCACACTTGCCGAATGTCTCGTAGATCTCCTTGTCATTCTCATATGTTCGTGTGTCTTTCAAGGCTTCCGGAAAAGGCGGGACGGGCTTTGGAATCTCCATAGGTAAGGGAGAAGAGGAAGAAGAAGAAGAAAGAGGAAGAGGAGAAAGAGGAAGAGAGGAGGAAAGAGGTAAGGAAGAAGACTCACCAGGAGCTGAACTGTCGGCGGCTGAACGAGCGGCGGACGCGGCATCAAGTGCGGCGGGCGCCGCAGAGGGAGCAGCGGCGGGTGCCGCTGGAATCGCCTCTCTGGCGGCGGGCACCGCAGAGGCTAGCGGCGGGCGCCGCAAAGGTTGCCGCGGGCGCCGCACCTCTGTTACGCCGTTTTCACCTTCATTTATCTCTATTTCTTCGTCCATCATCTCCTCATCGTCTTTTTGAGTTGTGGCAATCAGTTCCTTGCCACTCCTAAGCATTATTGCACTGACATTCTCCTTAGGATTCTCAACCGTCTGTGATGGAAGCTTACTTGCATCGTTTGCCATCTTCGCGCTTAAGACCTGAATGAGCTGACTCATTTGATTCTCAATATTTGTCATCCGATCTGATTGCTGCTTCTCTAGAGTCGCCATCCGCTCTGACTGTTGTTTATCATTCCTCATGACCAATCGTGACAGTTGCTGCAATGGGTCCTCATTATTCCCATTTGATTGCTGCTGACCTCCCTGTCGAGGTTCATATTGTTGTTGAGGCCTTTCCTGTTGCCCCCCTTGCTGATTGAAAGAGGCTTGATAGTTCCCATAGCCTTGCTGATAGCCCCTATTGTAGTTGTTGTTGTTGAAATACCCAGGATTTCCATAATTGCCTTGCATAGGCCTTTGTTGAGCGAAGTTCCCAATGGCATTCAATTCAACATTAGGATCTTGTAGAAGTGGGCACGTGTCCATGGGATGAGTGTATTGACTGCAGAGACCACATGCCTTCAGTTGTTGAGGAGTCCTATCAATAACCATTCGTTTCATCATCTCCTTAACCTCTGCCATATCAGTCTGAAGTGCAGCCACATTAGCATCAACAGCGAGTACACCCCCAGCGCGAGGGCCCTTGTTGAACTGTCTGGAGCCCTCAGATAGCTCCTTAAACACCTCCCAAGCTGCGGCAGGCGTCTTGTTCAGCATGTTACCTCCACAAGCAGAATTCACTGTTTTTCGCTCTATATCAGTCAGCCCATTAAATAGAAAGAGAACCAGATCCTTTTGAGCGTACCCATGGGATGGGCAGCTAGCGCAGAGTTTCTTGAAACGCTCAAAATACTCATGAATGGACTCTGTCGCGTACTGCTCAATGCTGCTGATAGATCTTTTCAAAGCATTTAGCTTTGTTGCAGGGAAGTACATCTCTAGGAAGACTCTTTTCATCTCGGCCCAAGTGGTAATAGATCCCGGCGGTAAATAGAAGAACCATTCATTGGCGTCATCCTTTAGAGAGAAGGGAAAAGCTCTCAATTTGATTTGCTCTGCAGTGACGTCCTCAGGTTTCATCCCAACTACCACCCTATGGAATTCAGCCAGATGTTTGTGGGGGTCCTCCCCACTCAACCCATGAAACTTGGGTAAAAGATGAATTACCCCAGACTTAAGCTCAAATTTGACCCCTTCTGCTAGCGCAGGGAATTGGATTGCCAGGGGTTGTTGTGCCAGATCAGGAGCAGAAAGCTCCTTAAGAGTGCGGTTTTCGTTAGCCATCTCTGTTGTGGTGTCTCCTTGATCAAAAGGGAGTTCGCGAAAGCGATCATGAGCTTCTCGCCTTAGAGCGGCAAGGGTCCTTTCAATCTCTGAATCTAACGGCAACAAAGAAGAATTAGTAGCACGGGTATGGACCATATAAGACGGTCCACACCAAGATCAACACTAAAAACACACAAGAATTAAATAAAAGTTCCCCGGCAACGGCGCCAAATTTGACGGAGGGGAAACCTGTCGTTGATCCCGTCAAAGTAAACTCAAACCTATAACTAGTATAGCAATAAGTAAGAGGTCGATCCCACAGGGAAATTTATAACTCAAGTGCGATTTGAATGTTGATTAAGTAACCAGAGAAGGGGGTTTTTGTGTGAAAGTTTTTAAAGCAAATTAACGAAAGCAGAATAAGTGATTTTGGTTTAAACAATTTAGAGAAGCAATTCCACCTACAATTTTCCACTTTATCGGATTGAAGCGATCCTTGTAACTTCTTCTCGTCCTATTATGTTTCCTATGAATGCCCTTGTCCCGACCTAATATAGTTACTAGTCCAACCAGTCCTAGCAACCCTTATCAATCGAACAGTCCCTAAAGAAGGATTTAACCCAATTGATAGCTTTAAGTTCAGAGATTAGCCAAGGTATTTGCAGTCCCTAAAAAAGGATTTAACAACACATTCAACTTCCTACTTATTCAATTAGTTCAACCAGCCCTAAAGGAATAAGTTTGCCACTTAGGTTAAGGTTCACAACCAGGAATCTACAAAACCTTAGCGATTGAATTGATCTAACGAGTTGGCCAGACAAGATAGAACAAAACAATAATTAATTAAGCACAAAGAAGTTGAAGCATTCACAAATAGGAAATCAGGAGCGAGAATTAGAAACTCACAATCAATCCGAATAAAGCTTCAAATTGCAGGCAGAATAGATGAGTTTAGTTCCTCATGGAAGACATTGCTCAAATTCTCTAAAGAGTCTAATGGTTGAATGAATAGAATGAATGCTTAAGAAAAATAATATAAAAGGCCTCATTAAAACATCCAATTCGGCCTCCAACCAAAATAGATAGAATTTAGGGTTTTCCAAAAACGAAACGGCGCCTGTCCGTACGTGCGGCGGCCGCGGCAAGGGGTGCGGCGCCCGCCGCAACTTCCTTTCCAGCTGCTCGCTGCGGCGGCCACTGCGGCGCCCGCGGCACTTCATGCGGCGCTCGCGGCTCACTCTTTGCCGTGGTCTTCTAGCTCCTTTGCGGGCTTCTCTCGTCTTGTCTTGCTTCTTCCTTACTTGTTCCTTCCCATGTATCTTGTGTTCCTCTTCGAGATATTCCATCTTCCAAATGTGTTCCGATTCAATCTGCGAGATAAACACAAAATTGCGCAGAATCCGAACTTTTCTAAAATAAACACAAGATGCAAATTAACAATAAAGCAAGCAAGAAATGCAACCTATCTAAACTAATTATAACTATAATGCCTATCTAAAATATGCATTATCAATCCTACATGATACTAATGGATCGACATAACATGTTATACATATTAACATTTAATTGATAATTACGACGGTAGGCAAGGAACCAATCACTCATATCCGACGATGTAGAAGCATGGGGCAAGCGTTCCAATTTAATAATACTAAACGAGACACGCATATATCAAGATATTACTTCGATAGCATGGCCACAGATGGAACTACTAATTTAATCAAGCAAGGCCAAGGGCAGCACTAGCTAAAATGCTGAGGAGATCATCTTACGGGGCATTCGTACAAAGAGGAGCTTACCACACTATCATGGACCTAATTCACGGAAGGCAACATTCATATAGACCCATATCATGCCAGTCATGTTTTTAACCAACCAGTAGTACGATCATTACAACAGGTCAATTAGACACGCGAAACCAAGCATAATCATGACAGAAAGCGAGATGCAACACGAGACCTAACAATGTGACTAGCATAGATACAGAATGCTATACAATCACGAATTTACATTAAGGATCATCACAATACATGTACTGGAATTTACGTACCATATAAGGCATGGTGACATCAAGTTGTAGCACGTATCAAATAAGAAACTTGCTTCATCAGGGTATCAAAATTTAACGATCACACTATCATGAACCTAGTAGAGTAAAATCATGCGGATTCATTTCATGCAGCTCACACATCCATTCAATCCTACGATCAACAGGCCAAGTATACATGCTATGACAACATATAATCATGGTAGAAGCCAAGACATAACACAAGACCTGAGCAAGGTAACCAATCATAGATGCAACAACATGAGTAGCTTTTTACCAATGGGCATTCACAAGGTACATGCCAAAGATTACAAAATCATGTTATGCAGTTCAGAGAGAGTCACAATTACAACCGGACAGAGATCTCTAAGGGCAACCATTGACTTTTCCCAACCGACTCATCACTCCTCTTTCCCGTGGAACTTTGGTACGACTCTTGTGGTAGGAAAACACTGGTTAATCATCGTAAAAATCAAGAAAGACAGCCTCATAAACACCTTCCTCTCGACTCAAAATGACATCAAGAACTACCTTCCAATACTCACTCAAACCACCTTTATATTCATACATGTTCCGACACAATGTGTTTACCGACCCGATTCCCCGTGGAAGACACTGACATCTGGGAGGAAGACTCGATAGAACATAGTTGAAGGGCTGTTTCACACAAGCTGGACACCATATAGAAATAAAGGTACTCCCGCTATCCCGTTTGCACAGGTAAGTCAATACACATCTCATTGTTAGGCATACCAAATCAGATCTCTAGCATAGCAAGCACTCAGCACAGAATCAGTTAATAACACTCATAATGATCTCATTTGAGTCTCCCAACCCATCTGTAAAGAAAAAGCTGATATTTTGCCTACCAATCCCAACTACACCCAATAGGGGTGGTCTAGCGCCTTTACTACCCACTCGTGTCCCCGTCTGGTCGGTTTTCATCTTTTATTACAAGTCGAGTTCATTACTTAGTCCAATTTAGGTTAGGCACCTTAACTTCATTTTGCCCTTTCAAAACACTTCCAAATCCTTTGAAATTCATGGCGGTTTTCCAAAACATACACTCGACCCTTGCGTACCCGAATTGCACAACCTCAGCTCTGATACCATCTTTGTAACGGCCCAGAATTATAATTTCTGGGTTACATTTCAAGGGATAAAACCCCTTGTTCGGATCTTGCAATCCAGGTACGGGTTGAGGTTTCAAACTCATTTTAAGATTTGTAGAAAGAGGGATTTCAAACCCTAAAACCTCGAAGGGTCGTTGGGTACCCTTAACCTGTCCTAAGACTATGTCGCGGAAACCATTTCAACGGAAGTAAAGCGGAAGTAAAGTACAGATACAAGTGCCACGGCGGAGCCGGGTCAAAACGGAGTCAAAAATATAAATCCAAAACAATATAATCAGAGTCTGGTGAAGTCTATAACTCCAGCGCTCACTCTCCGCCGACAAAATGACCCGCGCAATAAGCAAACAGCACCGATAGGATGAACATAAATAATTCCTAAAAAAATTGATTTGGGGCGGGATCAGATCGATGCCCACTTAACTCTGCATCCCAACCATAAGCACACATATACGCTATACCTAATAAAGATGCTCTAATGCAGTACGAAATTCAAACACACTAGCATGCTCCTAGTTCATAATATTGTGCAGAAGTACTGTAAAGGGCCCAAGACAATGCCAAGTGGCATATCCCTCTCCTACCTCCACCCCTTCCGACAGGCGGAGACTGACCAGCTCGTGAATGCATTCATTCATAATCGGGGGGCACAAATGCCTAACCCGCTCCACAATAAAGCCCGCAGGCATATCATAATATAAGGAAGTACTCGATTGACTCAGGGTACCCGATGAGGCTGGGCTACCCTATGACCCTAGCAAAGACTTCTAGGACTATCACAGATAACGGCCGTTCTGTTTACATACGCACAAAGAAATATAATGCTCAACGATCGATGCAACCTAGCATGGTACTACATGGCATGCTGATCATGAATGCAAGCACCTAGTATATCATGCACCTAAAGCAGGGAATAGCTCTATTCAATATGAGTAAGCTCCGAAGAGACTTACCTGGAGATGCAGAACAGCAAGATAACACAAGTAAGGGCCCAAATGCAAGTCCAGAGCAATCCAAAGGCAATACACACCTATCATCAATTCATTTCCATAAGCTACCGGACCGATATTCATACATACGAAACCCAAGTTCCCAACATACTCAAACCAACCGATAGTGAAACCGTTTTCCGAAACCTTTCCATTATGATCAACATAAACCAAAATCATTCTTTCAATCAAACCCTATTGATAAAATCGTACTTAGCCAAATCTCGCCATTAAACATTTAAACCTTAAAACCAATCTCTCAAAATCATATTATTAAGACAATCCCGGTATGTTTATTTTCAAAATCATTATATAAATAAATTCCGGCATTTAGTCACACAATAATTCTATTTTCACAACCCATATTTCAAATTTCCTAAAATCACAAATTAAAACATTAAATACCTTATTCCAAATAATGCCCCTTTTAAATCATTTTATAATATAATGAATTTCCAGAATTTATATTTAACACGAAATCTCAGGATATAATAATAATGATCCATTCAAATACACATATATAATAACTAGATAGCAACATAAGGTATAACACATTTAACATAACACATAAAACAACACCCTTTAAATAAAACACTCCAACCCAATACCTAGAGGCCCAAAATCCGAAATGAAGAGGCCCAACCCGGAGGCTTCCTCTAACTCACAAGGGCGACCCGGAAACCCGACCCGAAATCTGAAGGGAAGGAAGGAAACCCGAATGAAGAAGGACCCGGATCCATACCCATTTGCCCAGCCCCAAGACCCGGACAAGAACAGGCCCAAAAGCCTGGAACTTATCTCCCTCAACCCAAGAGAACAAAGGGCCGGCTAGAGCGGCGACGCCGGAAAATAGCAGGAGAAAGAAGACGATGAATATGGCTTGCCGGACTCCGTTCGACCCAGACCCTCACTCAGCCTGACCAACAAGATTTTCCGACTATAACCCACACGAAAGGATGAAACGCGCACAGAAAGAAGGGGAGAGAAGGAGAGGGCTCACAGCGCGATTCCGGGGAGTCTCCGAGCGTCACTGGTGGTTCTCCAGCGGCGACTCCGGCTGCAACACAAGAGGGACGCCTCGGCTGGAGTCTAGGAAGGGATAAGGAGTGAGCAAAACGAATTGAAGGTTATTTGAATCAAAACCGACATGAAGAGCGAATAAAACCTTGAACGGAAATCGGGGAAAAAGGCGGCTCGCTGGTGGCGCTCCTGGGCTCGATTCTTCCTCGTCGGCATCGGAGGAGGCTCGGGGCTGCGCTCGGTACAACGCTCGGGGAAGGGAAGGCGGAATTGAAGGTCGACGCTGCTGGTGGGTTGCTCGGAATCAGCGACAGAGGGACAAGGTGCTCGGGTGAAACAAGGGACCAAGGGCTTCAGCTGTCTCACGACGACGACGTGGGGGCTGCTCGACGGCTCCGGCTCACCTGGGAGCTCCTGGGCACTCGTCGATGTCGGGGAGGATGTTGATGATGCTCGATCCAGAAGGAGAAGTTGCTGATGCTTGGAATCGGAACAAAACGGAAGGAGGTTGCTATGGCGGCAGTGGATCTAAGGTCCGAGGGTGGTGGCTGCCGGTGGCTGATTGTCCAATGTAAGGGATAAGGAGGAAGCTTTTGGAGGTTCCGCAAACCAGAGTACAAGAAAGGGAGGGAGGGGTACCTTTTGTGGGTTTGGAAATGAAAATGAGAGGTGAAGAGAATCCTATGGATTTTGAAGCAAAAGGCAGAGGGAGGCTATGCAATCAGACAAAACTAATTAAGGGTCTGTGAATCTCTCTAGGCACAGCTGCAGAAGGCATAGGAGTTGCAGTCAAATGGAACAAAAGGGTGAGCTGCGTGGGAGCTGTAGAATTTGAAGGTAAGAAAGGGAAAAAGAATAAAACATAAGATGGTTCCAAAATTCTAAACGTTAAATACCCGTAATATAAATCTGAAACCGGCTCACTCGACCTTATCCCGACGCGACTAAAATACTCCTCAATTTTCCAAATCCGAATTTAATATAAGACTCCAAATATTATTTTCAAATTTTCGGTACATAAAAGCATAGTATAACGTAATTTAAATTTCCAATTAAATAATGCCGGAACTCGTTTTAAGGGTTTCAATTTCGATTTAGGAAATTAAGGACGAGTTTTTCTTGAAATATCCGAATTTTTATTTTATTTTATCTTATTATTATTTTCGACTTAAATCCATTTATATTATTTATCGAAATTTATTATTTAAAAATCCGGGCCTTTACAATGCCCACTTTAGCTCTGCATCCCAACGATAAGCACACATATACGCTATACCTAATAAAGATGCTTCTAGATGCATGACGGAATATTAACACACTAACATGCTCCTAAGATCAAGTACATAATAATAATAAGGCCTTAGCACAGAATACCAAGTGGTATATCCCTCGCCTACCTCCACCCCCTTCCGATAGGGCGGAGACTGGCCAGCTCGTGAATGCATTCCATCATAATTGGGCGGCACGCATGCCTAACCCGTTCCACAATAAAGCCCACAGGCATCTCATAATATAAGGAAGTGCATGACTCGATTGACTCAGGACGGGACCCGATGAGACTAGGTCGTCCTATAACCCTAGCAATGACTCTAGTTACTTCACAGATAACGGCCGTTCTGTTTACATACGCATAAAGAAATAGAATGCTCACGGTCGATGCAACCTAGCATGGTACTACATGGCATGCTGATCATGAATGCAACACTAGTAGAAAAAAGTGCTTTTAGCCCGAGCGTTTTTCATATTATAGCCCGGATGTAGAGCCTATGGGGTCCAGGCGATTGGTTAGTGTGATAATAGGTAAAGAGCCCGGACCCCTAATCTACACGCCCGGGCTAATAGAGGTAAGTCAGATTTGGGTAAAAATCTCACAGCTTTTATAGCCCGGATGGAAGTTTAATATCCGGGTTATTTAGTATATCAAATATCCCGGATATTTTATCTCCGGGCTATTTTCCCTGTCCAAAAAATTACGTGAACCTATTATATAGCCCGGATATCGGTAGATCCGGGCTATTTGGTCTGTTTTTTTACAGCATGTAAATTGTGTTTTTTTCCCGGATTTAATACGTCCGGGCTCTTTTATATATATATATTTTTTTTTAAATGGCCATTTTGTGTAGGTCCAATTCCACCTGTATGTTTCACATTGTTTCTATTCACTTGTTTTTTTTTACAAATATATACAGCACAAGCACCAACAAAATGCAACAACACAATACAAGGTTGGTTATCATTAAGACAATCCAAACACTAGTGAAATGCAAACCTTGAACATGGCACTTGATAAAGCTTGAAACTAGAGTAAAGTACTTGTCTCTCCCTTGCATAGTACGTAGAACTAATGTATATAGGACAAGGGCCAAATGTCTAGAGAGTTTAGATGCTAAAAGACACCACTCATATGCTAGAATTGAGAGTCAATCTCGGTGGGTTCTTCGTTTGACAGGAATTGCAATCTTCGTGATTTAAAATCTCCTTCAGTCCTGCAAAAATCGGCAGAGATAAGCACATCAGAAAAGCCGAATAAATCCATCTAAGGAGGCAAATCTGAGTTACAATCTTCTTACATTAATTTAGGATCAAGTTCATGAAATTGCACAAAAATAATGATGGGTTACCTCATTGGGTAAATTGCACAAAAACAATAGGGATGGATTCGAAAATGAAGTGTATTTTTAATACGTACCATTTGATACTTGCACATGCGATAAAATAGGCTGACTTTAGGCCCTGCATTTTTTTTACCAACAATCAACATAAGCTCCCAATGATGATTAATAAAATAACATATGATAGTGAACACTTAGGCGCAAAGTTATCAAAAATGATTGTCCGTCCCGGATTCAAGAAGTAAAAGGAGCCATGAAACCACATTACACATCATTTGTTTCAAAAAATATAAAATCAAAATATCATTATCAAACATCAAGATATCTGCATAAACAACCACTATCTTCCATTTCTTGTATGCTAAACGAAAAGACTATCAACTCCAAAACATTATCACGCTCTCCTGAATCAGTCAACAACACATAATCCCTGGTTGAGTATCGTGAGGAAGTCTGTCTCTCTCTGGTAGATCTTCTCAACTCAACTTCAGGTTGGATAGAGGGCTCCTCTTGTTGAGGTTGTGGAACTTCTGGTGGATTAACATCACCATCATCATGCTCATCTTCCTGCTGATTCTGAACTGAACTTCTCTGCACAACTTGAGGGAAAACGGGATCAAAGGTGACTGGAGTTGGAGAGGAAGACGACGGTCGCTGGAGCTTTCAGTCATCAATAGTCTTGTCTTCCATGAACACAACATCTCTGCTTCTGACCACTTTCTTGTCTGTAAGATCCCACAATCTGTACCCAAATTCATCCTCTGAGTACCCTAGGAAGATGCATGGCTTTGTCTTGCTATCAAGCTTGGATCTCTGATCTCTAGGAACATGAACATATGCTAGGCATCCAAAGACTCTCAAATGCTGGAAGGAAACATCTCTCCCAGTCCAAACCCTCTGTGGAACATCACCATCAAGAGGAACTGAAGGCGAGCGATTGATGAGATACACAGCAGTCAACATTGCCTCCGCCCAATAGGACTTTGGCAGCTTTGCAGTCGACAACATACTTCTGACTCTTTCTACTATGGTTCTGTTCATCCTCTCTGCAAGCCCATTCAGATGTGGCGTCTTTGGCACTGTTTTCTCAAGCCTGATGCCCTGACTCTTGCAATACTGCTCAAACGGACCCCTGTACTCTCCACCATTATCTGATCTGACACACTTCAACTTCAAACCAGTCTCTCGTTCAACTCTGGCTTGGAACTCCTTGAAAACTATCAGAACCTGATCTTTGCTTTTCAACACAAAAGCCCACAATTTTCTAGAATAGTCATCAATAAAAGTGACAAAATATTGTGCACCACCATGTGACTTGCAATCCATAGAGCACACATCTGTATGAACAAGATCTAATGTATGCTTTCTTCTAGATGGAGGTCGAGTATGAAATGCTACTCGATTTTGCTTTCCATCTAGGCAATCAACACAAGGTTTGAGAGAAATACCTTGCATATCTGGGAGAATGTCTTTCTTGGCAAGCATTTGCAAACCCCGCTCGCTCATGTGTCCAAGCCGCTTGTGCCATAGCTCTCCGGCACCATCATCAATCATATTTGCTTCTTCTCTGCAAATCTTGGCTTGCATCACATACATGGTATTCTGCTTCTTTGCCCGGGCTACAATCAAGTTTCCCTTGGAGCACTTCCAAACACCGCCTTGTGCATTTTGAGCATAACCATCATCATCAAGTATCCCAGAAGATATCAAATTCAATCTGATATCAGGAACATGGCGAACATTTCTCAAAATCAAACTGCAACCAGTGGATGTCAACAAACAAACTATGCTCGTGCCAACAACATTGGACACGCCATCATTTCCCATCCTCACACGACCAAAATCTCCACAAGTGTAGGATGAGAAGTACTCCTTGTGTGGAGTAATGTGATATGAAGCAGCTGAATCAACAATCCACGTGCACTCACCACTTGCAAGATTCAAGGAACCTTCATCAGCCGCCACAAACAACTCCACTATGTCATCACTGATTGTAAGAGCAGCGGTGTCTTTATCTTCTTGATTTTTCGACGTCTCCGACTTCTCAGGTTCTTTGCCTTTGTCCCTCTTGAACTTTCGACAATACTTTTGAATGTGACCCGGCTTCTTACAATAATAGCAAATGTACTTGCTTCTAGACTTCGATCTCCCTTTGGACTTGTCTCTGTTCTGCTGCTGTCGTTGCTTACTCCTTCCTCTGTTGTTACCAGAACCCTGCGTCACATTAGCCTTCTGACTGTGAGGAGACACCCATCTTCTTCCTTCTAGTCTCTTCGTTCAAAAGACTAGCCTTCACACATTTCATAGTCAGCTTGCCTTCCGGAGCGGAATTACTAAGTGACACGACAAGTGTATCCCAACTATCCGGCAACGAGGAGAGTAGTAGTAGAGCTTGCAACTCATCATCTAACGACATCTTCGCAGAAGCCAACTGATTAACAAAGCCCTGAAATGTGCTCAAATGCACAACAATGCTCTCACCATCTTTGTACTCCAATTTCACAAGCTTTCTCATCAATGACGCCTTGTTGAGGGCATTCTTCCTTTCATACATCCCTTCAAGCTTATACCATAACTCATAAGCATTCGTGTCATTGGCAATATGCTGGAGCACACTCACATCAACAAATTGTCTGATCGTAGCTACCGCTTTTCGATTCAGAATCTTCCATTCAACATCAACGACACCCGCTGGAATCTCTTTGTGCACAATCGGCTCATACAGATCTTTCACATACAAAAGATCTTCCATCTTTATCTTACAATCTGAGTAGTTGCCTGAATTCAACACAATCATTCCCTGAAAACTGTTCTTTTCCTCCATCCTAAACCAAAAGTTCTGATACCAGTCTGTTGTGCCGGGAAGCAGGGGACGTTAGACAAACCCCTTTAACACACATGATTCGGGATGAACAAGAACTGTAAACCAGAGAGCCAAACTCAAGCAACCCAAACCAACAATCAGACACAAACATAAGATAAAATAACCAAGCACAAAGAACACCAGATTTACGTGGAAAACCCCAAAACGGGAAAAAAACCACGGGAGCCAGAAACTTCCACTATCAACAATAACAAGTGGGTACAATCTTCCCTAGACAAAGCTAGAGGCATACAACATCATCAAGCATGAACAAGCTTGGCCAAGTCTCCACATTTCATCACCCAATTGGTGGAAATCAACAAAACCCAAGAGAGGACACTAGAAAAGGGGATATGAGATTGGAGGCTCAAAACGACGATCAAATCGTACAAAATGAAGCCTATGATGAGGTGAACAACATACCAGAAAATCGTCCCAATCGGCAGTCGTTTGGTCGTCAATCGGGGCACTTCAAAATGGGCTGAACAAGGGCATACGGGATTCTCTCTAAAGCTCTCTCTTTTCTCCCTTTCTCACTCTTTGTTTTCTCTCTCTCTTACTTTCCCAAATGGAAAGACACCCCCTTTTATAAGGAGGAGGGTAAAACTTCACATGGTAAAAACCATATGGTAAATAGTCCATTGGACTCTTCTCCCATATAGGAGGGAAACACAACACCAAACATATTACTAGCTTCTAAAAACTCTAATTACAACCTGATCAACTATGTTTTACCAAACTGATCCTAAATTATAGATGTCGCTAGTTGGGCGACATGCCCATTGGCATAGCTAGAAATTAAATTGTGTAGCTAGTTGGGCGATATTTTATTATTTTTTATTCGTACATATTGTAGTAACTGGTATGAAATTGCTAACTATATATAAATACCCTTTGATCGGCGAGAGCAATGATAAACTCACAAACATATATATTTTCTCAGGTTATTGATCATATATATTATCGATTAATCAATCAATCAATCGACATGGATAAGAAAATCCTCGGCCTTTTCCTCCTCTTAGCCATCGTGCTCTCTTCAGGTATATATATTCAAATTAACTAGTCGCTTAATTAGCCGCTTAGCTATCTAGTAAATTGATCGATAATATCAACATGACAAAAATAAATGCGTATTATATATATACATACGTACACATAAATGAAGCGTGCGCATTAATTTGCAGAAATAAACATGGTGAAAGTGGAAGGGTATTGTTGGAAGCCGAGCGCGTACTACAGTGGCTATTGCACGTCCGACGAGAGCTGCACCATCGAATGCGTGAGGGAGCCCGGCTGGAAGTACGGGGTGTGCGTCAATCATGGCTTCTTTAATATCGCCTGCGAGTGCCGAAAAGACGATCAAGACTGCTAAACCATCGATCTCCTGCGAACTCGATCATATATATATCTATATATTACTCCCTCCATTCGGAAATATAAGATCATTTAGTTTTCGGCACGTAGTTTAAGGAGCTAAATACTATATAAAATATTAATTTTTTTAAAATTATTTTTTTACAATATAACACTCTTTATTAATAAGTATTAAAATGTAAAAAAATAATTTTTAAAAAATCAATATTTTATATAGTATTTAGCTTCTTAAACTACGTGCCGAAAAGTAAATGATCTTACATATTTGAACGGAGGGAGTATATAGCATTGCACGCTCGTGCATTTCTCATACGTACGTACGTACAATAATCAAGGATACATATATAATGTGTTATCCCTATGTTTCCTATTTATGCTTCAAATATACTCCCTCCGTTCCATAATACATGTCCCTTTGCTTTTCGGCACGCTTTTTAATGAGCGAAAAACTCTATAAAATATTATTTTTTTAATTAATTTTTTTATATAATATGATACTTATTACTAATAAGTATCATATTATATAAAAAAATTAATGAAAAAAATAATATTTTATAGAGTTTTTCGTTCATTAAAAAGCGTGTCGAAAAGCAAAAGGACATGTATTATGGAACGGAGGGAGTATTTTATATAGTTCACTAAATTAAGGTACCCTGCGTTCTCAATCTATAGTCATTGAGTACGTTTTGTATGGTAATGTTTGCTCTTGTCTTCGTACGTACTTTGTGTAATATATCAATATATATATATGATGTACGAATAAATTGGGTATAATTAATATATTGTGCCTGTACGAATCAGTTAAGGTTTATGCTGTTTTTTTCTTATTCTAGTTTTTCACACACACATATATATATGATATTATTTTCCTATACGTATATATGTACAATTTCGACACTTTTTATTGCTATTTTCGACACCACCAAATACTGTTGAAAATTTGTATCTCGACGTTTTTTAAAAACGTCGGTAATTTTGGTGTCAGAATTGGCATGATAATTCTCGACGTGTTTGGGCGTCGAAAATGACAGCCAATTTCGATGCTTTTGGGTGTCGAAATTAAATGGCATTGCCATTTGCGATGTTTTTGAATGTCAAAAATTACCATTGCCATTCTAGACGTTTTTTAGCGTCGACAGTTGTCATCCATTTCACAGTATGTTGAATTCTTTTTAATATATATATATATATATATATATATATATATATATATATATATATATATATATATATATATATATATATATATATATATAGGGGTTGGTTCCGGAGTACTCACCCCTTATTGTGTATCAAGTATTCAAATCTAGGCCGTTGATTGAGTTAAATGGGTGGATGAGATTAATTGGCAATTTTACAATTTTTTTAAATAAGAAAATGGTGGGACCCACCTACTTTTATGCTTCACTTGCTGGTGGAATGGAGCGCGTGCACTTGCCGGTGGAGTGGATTGGGGTGGTTATGAATTTGTGGGACCTAGTTAATTTTTTTTCAATAAATTTTTATTCGATAGTATCACTAGATTATTCGATCGTATCAATTGATTATGCGATAGTATTGATAGATTATTCTAATCAAATAACACGCTAAAAATGCCTTGAAAAATTATTCGATGGTACCGCTTGATTATTCGACGGTATTACTTGATTATTCGCTTGATTATTCGACGGTATTACTTGATTATTTGATTATATCGCTTGATTATTCGACGGTATTACTTGATTATTCTATTGTATCGTCGGATTATTCAATCATATCGATGGATTATTCGATGGTATCCATTTGCCACATGAGTAAGCAATAGTATCACTGGGTTATTCGATCGTATCGATGGATTATTTGACCGTATCAATGGATTATGCAATAGTATCGATTGATTATATATACTCAATAATAGATAAATTGGTTCAAGAAAATGAAACAAGCCGCCATGAAAACACATTTCAATCACCCATTTCGTTCAAGAAAATAACCAAGCCCTAATTGGGGACGAAATCAATGAGTACAAGTCTGTAATAAACGCCTCTTAATTTCAATTTCAATTGAGCGACCCTCGAATCAATTGGAACGAAATCGACAAAATTATATACCTGAAATTGAATCGAAGGGAAAAAGAGAAAGGAAGAGTGTTATGGGTGCAGCGGCAGCCGGCCTTGCCAGAGGTGAGCCATGGGTCTTCTTCGAATAAAAAAGTTCGGCCTTCGAAAACCGTCTGCGACCACCGAGGAGCGGCGACGGTAGAGCCGCCCTTGCCAGAGGTCCCGCCGCACCTTCGAAAACCGTCTGCGCCTCGTCTATACGTGAGGCCAGAGAGGAAAGCGGTTCCGGATCTTAAGGAGATAGAGCTGAAATTTCCTGTGGGGACGAAACCGTCATGGAAAGATATGGTCTCTCCTCTCCGGTTGGAGATGGCTGGACTGAGCCTTCCTCACCCTCGTATAGGTTGTAGCTGACTTCATAGACTGTTCTAGCTTTATGACCGTCGCGGTAACGGCTTGGTATTTTATGTTTCTGATCCTCTTCGCATTTCGTATGACTTTGTGCAGGTGCTGTTGAGTTGAAGGCCATGGTGGACGCGGCTAAGATGTCTTCGGCTCCTCCTTCGAAAAGGAAAATCCCGTCTGACGTTATGAGCGCTTTAAAACGCCCCAAGACTTCTGCTTCTAAGGCTAAGGGGAAAGCAATTGTGAAGGAAGTAACTGTCGTCGCGACCCCTCCCCCTCGGGCTGTCCCTGTGGAGGTTGCTCCTTCCGTCATACTGATTGATTCCTCTCCTGCTGACGACGCTCAACCTTTACCTTTGGACTTTCCCGCGGAGCGCCAGGTTACCTCTCCTAGCGACGCAGGTCCTTCAAAGTCGAAACCGAAGAAGAGAAAGACGCGGTCGTACCCGCCGTGGGAGGGCGTGAGCTGGGATGTGCCAGTCTTCCACGTGGATGCCAACGGCCGACCCGCGTATCGGATGCCCGACTTCCATTCCGACACTCTTGAGCAACTAGCCTTCCCTCCAGAGCTTGGGAAAGCGGAGCTACGATATCTGGACCGCTTGACTGATGAACAGTTCACGCTAGAACAAGAACGATGGTGCAACTGGGTAAATGTGAAACCTTTGTTTGTTTTATTTTCTCGCGTGTCCTGTGTCCTCACTGCCCCTTTCTGCGGACAGGGTCACGTCTTTACTCACAGCGGCTGGGGAAGGTACCTTCGCTTGGGCCATCATGCTCAGGAGTTGGAGAAGAGGCTGGAGCAAGTGGAGGGGCAGCTCTCAGAGGCAGAGACGCCAAAAAAGATGGTTGAATCTCTTCGATCGCGGGTGAAAGAATCGGACGACATTATTGCAGCCGAGAAGGCCAAGAACAGCAAGCTGTCCGAGGATGTGGAGACGTTGCAAGCTCAACTCGAATCTTCTCAACAGGCGATGAACGCGCTGCGGGCTGATTTTGAGAGCCAGAAGCAAGCCTTTGAGAGCCAGCGGCAAGGATTCGAGGCCCAAAAGAAGGAATTTGAGGATCAACTGCTTGCGGCTAACGAGGCGAAGAGTAAAGCTGTCATGGAAGCCAATCGTCGCACCATTGAGCTGGAACGATATCGAGCCCGCACCGATGGTGACATAGTCTTGTCCTGGTTGGAAGTTCCGCATAACCGTACCAAGTTGGTGGATGATTGGCTGAGATCCCCATCTGGTATAGACTTCATGAAAAGCGCGGTCCCTTGTTCGGTAAACGAAGAAGCTGGGCAGGATTTCATCCAAGATCGGTACCGAGACTGCTTTTTCATCGGGATGAAGGCCGGGATTCACCAGAGTGTGAAGAAATCCGCGGAGAATCCAGGAGTCCCTCTTCAACCGTTTTCTCCTAGTGAGGATCGGGATGATTGGGGTTTGGTGGAAGATGATAAAGTAGGCTTTTCCGGTGATGGTCTGTAGAAATTCGTTTAGTCGAGCCCGGGCGGCTTTACCTATTTAAGCAAACTTCGGTATTTTATACCTCTTTTGGGATGATGGATGTTTAAACTTTGTAATGGAAGGTGGTGGGTGGAAACTTGGTCCGCGGTTGGTTTTTGGGAATGGCCTTCACCCCTGGTTCCACAGACGGACAATGCAGGGGGAAGCCAGCTTTGCAACTTTTTATTTAATAGCGATTTTCTGTCTCTTTGAAGGATTTTCCGTAAAAAACAGCCTATCTTGGTCATCTCACAGCCTATCTTGGAAAACTCTCCTTCTTAGGGGGAATCATCACTACTTTCGCCCTCCGGGGTGGTCTCTCCTGAGGGTATGTAAGTTGCCTTAAAGCGTGAGTCGCCCAAATATTTGAACACCACGGCCCCTCCTACGTGCACATTCCGAGACCTAGTGAATGCCCTCCATCCTTGGGTGAGCCAGAGTACTCCGACTTCGTCCCTGTCTATCACAGTGCGGATGCCCCTCCTTCCCGGTCCGTTGGTTAACACGACCCTTTCGACGCCGAAGAGCCCGTACTCTTCCTCAAAAAACTCCGGCAAAGGCTGGGGTAGTGTGGAGGAAGCGATCAGTCGTAAGAAAGAAAGTGAAAGACATGCGTACTGAGAGAGTTATTTGAGACGTTACCATTCTTTGTAAGAAGGAGGCGTTCTGGATCAAACGGATGAAGTCTCTCCGGCGGCCTCCGCCTGACGCCATATTTTCTCCGGTGCTGTTTCAAGTGATGTTTCTCTCTGAAGATGGGGTACCTTTGCGGGGGTACTGAATCCCCTGCTTTTATAGAGGGGGAGTGAGCCTCGATCCCTTCTGTATGTAATCTTTAATTTAATGCTGCGATATTCGAGTATCTTCTCTGAATCGTCCCTTCCCCAAGTTTCTTGGGAAGGAAATTTGGTCAGTAAAGGTGAAAACAGCTTTATTGGTTTCCAAACTGAAAAAACATAAAAAAGGAAAACTTCCATTCGTTTCCCTGTTCGTTGGTGCTTGTAGATTTATTTTTCTGAATCTTGGCGTCTTAGCGCCCTGAGGGCTCCAGTGGGTTTCTGATCAGCTCCCTTACGGGGTTTCAGCCACCGCGTACAAGGGGCTGAGACGGGGTTGTGCCCGTTCGCGTTTGGAGAACTCGCGTCGTCGAAACTTAGTCTTTTGGATGGAAGGCGAAGAGGGATCCCCATGGTCTGGGTTTTTCAATCAACCACGGAAACCTCGTGTATTGATGCTTACCTGATGTAGGTGATTTCAAGGGGTGGCGCCGGTTCGTCCGCGGATATGTTGGGTTTTTTCCACTAATTTGAGACGCTCGAACCCTTTATTACTTATCAAAAAGACACTGGGAACCGTTATTTCTCATAACCAGTTTCCCTAGGTCTGGGGCATTTAAAACTACAAGTACAGATTACAGAATAGAGAGACCTAGAGATCTCTTCGTTTTTAAGCTTCCTCGATGTCGGGATTGATTATTTTAACTTCGAAAATGGAATCCCCCATGTAGGCGAAAATCAAAGCGGATCCTACCGTAACTCGGTTTGCTCGAACAAAGTGGGGCCATCCCTGGGTTAGCCAGAAGAGGCCGTCGCTATCCTTCTCCACCTTCACCTCATGTTCTTGATTGGAGCGGGACCAAAGGTGGGCTTGCGATTGCGTGTCCTCGTCTATCAAGACGTACGTGAGTGGTAGGCGGAGTGTTTGGAGCTGTTCTTCCTTCATGATGACGCGACAGAATGTCCTAGGACGCGACAGAACGTCCTGGGTGGTGTCCCTGGGTTCATCGTCGTCATTAAGGGGGGTCGTAAACCTCGAGTCGTTAGGGTCTATTCTTATACCCCCTGAGCTAGACCCTAGCCTCGACGTGGTCGTCCTCATGGGTAGGAGCGATGTTCATGGGTTTCTCTCTATTCTTCTTTTCGCTGTTTCCTTTCGGGGGTGTAGGCCATGACCTGCACGTAGATCCCCATCCGTCATACACCTGTCTGCCATGCTCAGCCTAGGGTAGCGATGCTCTGATCGTCTGTTAGTGTTTCGGCTTATCGAGAAGGCGCCTGTGCGGCCCGTGCCCCCTGAGGGTCTCCTTTTCCCCCTTCGTCTTTTCTTTTCAGGGTTGCAGACTGTGTCCTACGTGTAGTGTCCCCTCTGGCATACACCTGTCTATCATGCTTGGTTTGGGGCAGTGACGTTCTGACCGTCCCCAGGTTTCCCCCTGTTTTTCTTTTTCAGTGTCTTGGCTTACCGAGAAGGCGCCTGCGTAGCCCGTGACCCCTGAGGGTCCTCTTTAAAAGGAGCAGTCTACTCGTCCTCTAATTTCATCGAAGAGCACCTACCGCAAGATGCCCTCCTCAGTACCCCAGACCTGGGCCTTTTTCCGTTCTCTGGACTTCCCGGAACAGATGTATCATTTGGTATGTGGTGATTGCGGCTTAAATGTCTTTGTTCACTTTCTAGGCTAACCCACCCTTTCTTGTTTATTCGGTGTATTCGAGCAGCGGCTGCCTGCTCGTTTCGAGATTGAGTACGGCCCGGATCTCCCCGAGCGCGTCCTGTTATCGTCGTGGATTTTGCGGGACTTCCCTGTGACGGTGTACCGGGGTGATTACCGGGTCCCCTTCTTGGGACAAGGTTGGAATCATTTTGCCAGCACTCATGGTGTCGACATTGGATCCGCCATTACATTTCTGCACAAAGGGAACGCCCGGTTCGAGGTCCATATTTTGTCCGCGGATGGCAGCGAGGTCGACGCTGGGTGGCAAGAGCCTCATCCTGAAGGTCCTCCACCAAATGGAACTCGCCTATGCGCCGACCGAACTCGTCTGGTTTCGGATCGACCTCGGGACACACCTTAAGTTATCCTAGTGTTTATCTAAAGTACTGCGTCTACTTCGCCTGTTTTAGCTTTTCCGGACCTTCTTTGCATTTCTCGCTTTCTTGGGTACAATCTTCTTTATATGTTAGCAGCCCCATTTTTTGGGGTCGAGTTTATGGTTTTAGTCGGGCCTCAAGTTTGAGTTCTTTCTTCCAAAGGCACCGTTACCCGACGCGGAGCAAGCTCCAGCGTCTCGGGACGAAGTGTCGATCTGGGAGCTCGATGCGTCCACCAGAGATCCGACGCGGAGCAAGCTCCAGCGTCTCGGGACGAAGTGTCGATCTGGGAGCTCCATGCGTCCACCAAAGATCCGACGCGGAGCAAGCTCCAGCGTCTCGGGACGAAGTGTCGATCTGGGTGCCCAATGCGTCCACCAGAGATCCGACGCGGAGCAAGCTCCAGCGTCTCGGGACGAAGTTTCGATCTGGGAGCTCAATGCGTCCACCAGAGATCCGACGCGGAGCAAGCTCCAGCGTCTCGGGACGAAGTGTCGATCTGGGAGCTCAATGCGTCCACCAGAGATCCGACGCGGAGCAAGCTGCAGCGTCTCGGGATGAAGTGTCGATCTGGGAGCTCGATGCGTCCACTAGAGATCCGACGCGGAGCAAGCTCCAGCGTCTCGGGACGAAGTGTCGATCTGGGAGCTCAATGCGTCCACCAGAGATCCGACGTGGAGCAAGCTCTAGCGTCTCGAGATGAAGTGTCGATCTGGGAGCTCGATGCGTCCACCAGAGATCCGACGCGGAGCAAGCTCCAGCGTCTCGGGACGAAGTGTCGATCTGGGAGCTCAATGCGTCCACCAGAGATCCGACGCGGAGCAAGCTCCAGCGTCTCGGTACGAAGTGTCGATCTGGGTGCCCAATGCGTCCACCAGAGATCCGACGCGGAGCAAGCTCCAGCGTCTCGGGACGAAGTATCGATCTGGGAGCTCAATGCGTCCACCAGAGATCTGACGCGGAGCAAGCTCCAACGTCTCGGGACGAAGTGTCGATCTGGGAGCTCAATGCGTCCACCAGAGATCCGACGCGGAGCAAGCTCCAGCGTCTCGGGACGGAGTGTCGATCTGGGAGCTCAATGCGTCCACCAGAGATCCGACGCGGAGCAAGCTCCAGCGTCTTGGGACGGAGTGTCGATCTGGGAGCTCAATGCGTCCACCAGAGATCCGACGTGGAACATACGCTATCTCAAACTCGGAGAGCTCGATGGACCATTTCGACATTCGCCCTGAGAAGTCTGGGGAGTGAAGGATCTGCCTTAAGGGTAAGTCTGTCATGACTTCGATCCGATGATCCTGGAAGTATGGCCGTAACCTTCTTGCAGCGAAAATCAGACACAAGACTACTTTCTCGACTGGATCATACCTAGTCTCGGCGTCTTGTAACACTCTGCTCGCGTAGTAGACCGGGTATCGCCCTTCTCTGGCGAGAACCGCGCTGATGGTGGTCGTCTTTACCGCGAGGTAAATCTGTAAGTCCTCTGTCTTTTGTGGCTTCTGAAGGGTTGGCAAATACCGCAAAAAGACTTTTAGTTCGTCGAATGCTTGCTGGAGTTCCGCCGTCCACTGTATCGGCCCCTTCTTTTTCAACAACGCAAAGAAAGGTAGAGACTTGTCTGTGAGGCAGGAGCAGAAACGTCCCAGATAGTTGACCGCACCGTTCAATAACTGGACTTCTTTGATAGTCCGCGGGGGACGTAGTTCTTGTATTGCTGCTATCCTCGCCGGGTTTACGTCTATCCCCCGCTGACTAACCATAAAGCATAGAAATTTCCCAGACTCAACTCCGAACACGCACTTTTCGGCATTCAAATTCAGCCCTCCGCGCCTCAATGAGTCGAAGGTTTCTTGTAAGTCCGCGGCATGGTTTTCTGCCTTCTGGCTCCTCACCACAATGTCGTCTACATAAATGGATACATTCCGCGACAGTTGGCTGCGGAAGATCTTGTCCACTGTCCTCTGGAAAGTGGCTCCTGCATTCCTTAGACCGAAGGGCATGACCTTGTAACGAAAAATTCCCTGATTAGTGATGAAGGTGGTTGCCCTCTGGTCCAGGGGGTCTAGCTTGATCTGGTTGTACCTGGAGTAAGCATCTAAGAAGCTCAAGGCCTCATTACCGGTCGTGATGTCTACCAACTCGTCTATTGATGGCAATGGGTAGTTGTCCTTTGGGCAGGCCTTGTTCAGATCTGAAAAATCAACACACATCCTCCACTTCCCATTGGCTTTCTTAACGAGGACCACATTCGAGAGCCATTCGGAGTCCTCCGCCTCTTCAACGAAACCGGCATCGAGCAACTTATCCACTTCTTCCTTCGCTGCCCGGGCCTTCTCTGGGGCCATCTTTCTTTTCTTTTGGGCCACCGCCCGAGCGTCATGTCGGATTCTGAGCGTATGAATTGCGATGGAGGCGGGGACGCCCAGTAGATCCCTTGGGGACCAGGCGAATACGTCTCGCGACTGCCGGATAATCTCCAAGACCCTTTCCTTCTCCTTTGCTTCGAGGGCCTGGCCCATGTAAATTCTCTCCTCGGCATTAGGGAACGGCTGGTGGACCGTTCTTGAATCCGCGGTCGTGACCTCTCTCTCGGAGGGTCGAACCTCAAGCTCAGCTTCCGACCCAGCCTCACCCATCATCCTAACTGGTTCATTCCTGGGTGAAGAGTCTCTCTCGGTGATCTTATTCCGGCTCTGAGCTGTATCTTCGAGGCACAAAACCTCCTTCATCTTTTTCAATGATGTCGCATAGCTGCTTCGACTTTCTGGTTGTTGTCCGTACACTTCCCCAGTTCCTCCCCCAGAGACCGGGAACTTGGCCTTAAAATGGTATATGGACACTACCATCTGGAATTTAAAGAGGGAGACCCTCCCCAAGAGCGCATTGTAGGTGGTTGGAATTCGGACCACCGTGAAGGTGATGTTCTCCATCCTCCGGAGAGGGGGGGTTCCTAGAACCACTGTAAGCTCTATCGTGCCCGCCACTTGTACTTCATCTCCTGAAAAGGTAATCAGGGTGCCGTGGTAGGGTTTCAAAGCTGTTGCCGACACACCAAGCTGGGAGAAAGCTTCCCATGAGAGTATATCAACCGACGACCCGGTGTCGATGAAAACCCTTTTTACAGTTTTAGTTGCTATCTGAGCGTGGATCACCAGGGGGTCGGCATGGGGCATGCGGACTTGATCCGCGTCGGTCGATGTGAAGATTATTTCCAGGTGTGGATTCAAAGCGATCTTCTGACTCGCCAGGGATGGAGGGTGTCTGGACTCCCTCTCATAATTCTTTCTCTCTTGCCGGCTAATTCCTGAAATCGACGGTCCTCCCGCGAGGGTGTCGATAAAACCTTCTGGCTCCGGGATCCTGTTGACCCGTGACCCCCCTGGGCGGTCTTCACGTTGTGGCGCCTGATTGACCGATACTTGTGCAGGCTGACCCTGCCCTATTCGACCGTCTCTCCACCAACATCCCCGTCCTCGACCCCTAATCCCCGGGGGGTACCGTCGTGGTTCATCCCTCCTCCGCGGATCCTCCATGCGAGTTGCATGGTGATGATGGCTTCTTTGGTCATCTGCGTGTCCTCGATCCTGGTGCTCTCGGTCCTGTTGATGGCGGTGAAGGTCATCGCCGCGCTCATTTCTTCTGGCCGGGTAATCCGGCGCCCTGTGTTGGCGTATTTCTTGGTCACCGCCCTGATATCTGTCGCCTAGCTTCTCCTTCTTGTGGTTGTAGTGGACCTCATCCTGCCGGGACGCGGGTGTCCCACCCGCGGAGTAATTTCTTCTTGGCTTTGCGACTCCTTTGTCTTTCCAGAACTTTCCCACTATCTTCCCCAGAAAACCACGCGAGCCTTCATTAGCTCTTGAACTAGAGGCCGCGGCCTCTTCCGCCTCAATCTGGGCGGACACCAGGTCCCTCAAAGTATCATAGTCTTTGGGCTTCTTTCTGAAGAGCCGAGTTTCGAAGCTTCCGTCTGCGATGTTCCCCATTAGGATTATGACCGCGGACTCATGGTTGAAGTTGGGGATCTGCACCACCACAGAGGTGAAGCGAGCAAAGAACTGTCCTAGGGTCTCATTATGCCCTTGTCTGATTGGGTTAAGGTTCAACATGGTCTTCTTCCTAGATCGTGAACTTCCAAAATGAGATTTGAAGATCTGAGAGAGCTGGAAGAAATTTGAGACTGAGTTCTGTGGTAGATTGGTGAACCACGTCAATGCGATGCCCGTTAGGGTCGACGGGAAGGTTCGGCATAACATTGCATCGTTGTATTCATTAACTCCCATGGCCGTCGTAAAGTGGCACATATGGTCATCAGGATCAGTAGTGCCATTGTACTTCATCAGATTAGCATCTCTCCACCGCTTGGGTACAGGCGCCAGGCAGACCTCAGTGGTAAACACGGAGGGGACGAGATCCACCCTCCTCACGTTCTCACGGGGTGAGCTTGTTCGGGTAGACGTGGATATATCGGACGAATACTCCCCCCTGTGTTGCTTGGACGGGTGTCTGCCTTCACCCCGATAGCGCGATCCAAAGTCGTCAGTGAATCTGGGTTGGAACTGGTCCTGGAATACGCCTCCATACGCACCATGGGGAAAAAATGGGAAAGGATTCCCTGTCTGCGGCGGGGGGTAACCGTCGTACCCATAGAAGAAACCTTGCTCCATGTTCTGGTGGGGCACATACTGATTTCCGGGCATAAAGTAGCCTTGGGCCATCTGTGGCGGGACATATGGCGAGACGGCCGGAACCTCCGGTGCACTGATCTGCCCTGGGGAATTTACGGGCCCCTCGTTCCCTTGCGGCCCTCCGTTATCCTGACTCATCATCTCAGGGGTGGCTCCTCCATGGTCCCCGCTCATCTTCCAACCTGTCCAGAACTGAGGGGTGTTAGATAATGGTAGCATTAAGAATAGTTAATCAATATGTTCTAAAATCGGGAACCTCTCAGGGTGAGAGTGTTCCCACAGACTGCGCCAATGATAAAACCGCCTAAGAAAAACGACCGACCGGTCCCTCCACGTAATCATGAAGGGGAATGCATGGGGATCCATCTCCGCGAGGGAGAGGTGTAACGGGCTTACCTGAAGCTCTCACGACCCCGGTCGTGCACCTAGGGAGGATGTCCGAGCCGAGGTAGTGAGGGTCGTTACCTGAGCCGCACACTCCAAAGGATCATGCAGACGGTCTTACCCTTCCATGGGATCCATGCCAGAGGCGGGGGTCCCCAGGTCGGTGCCGCTGAACCTTCCGAAAAGGTCCATATCATTATCCGAAACAGGTCTATCAAGTGACCCAATGGCGAGGAGAATATGCTTGATGTCCTTGCGAGAGTGGAAGTAATAGCAAGTATACTCGTCACCCCGCCACCCCCCTGTTGCATGCCTCACTACCTGTCCAGAACTGACCACCACTACTTAGAAGCTACAACTGTCCGCGGATGCGGGGGATGCGAGTAAAACAGGGATGGCCTAGGCGTCGTGACTCCTCTGACGTAATTGCTCCTTCCCTCTCCTAAAGCATGAGCACTCTCCCCTTGTGTTTTCCAAAAAAGTCCCCTTCTTTCTCTTCTTCTTCTTCCTTTTATACTGGGTTCTCTCGCTCCCCTCTTTCTGCCATCTGTCGATGTCGGGGAGCCAAGTGTTACGAAGCACCCGAACACTTGGGTGGGCGGCATGGCCGACACCTGTCCCCTTTCTGGCCATTTGTCTTCCTGATGTGGGCGTTCTCCGTCCGCGGACCGTAACCCTTTATTGGCCCGAACTTTACGATTAATTACCCTTTTCTCCCAAGAAAACCATTTGTAGCTTTTCTTGATCCCCTTTATCTTGGGGCGTCATTAGTGAAGAACAAGCTGGGATTTGTGGAAGGAACGCTGATTGAATCGCCAGAAAATGCTCAGATGTGGAATCGATGCAATAATATGGTGTGTTCTTGGATTCTGAACACCGTATCCAAAGAGATCTATGCAACAATTGACGAATTCGACACAACAAGGGAGATGTGGTTCGATCTTGAAGAAAGCTATGGGCAACAAAATGTGGTCCTCTGATCTTCTCTCTTAAGAAAGAGATTCAAGATTGCCATCAAGGAAGTTCTTCAATCACAGATTACTTTACTCGTCTCAAACGTCTGTGGCAGCAATTTTCTGCTTTAGTTGCTCCAATTCACCTGCATCTGTGGTAAGTGTGAATGCAACATCCAAGCTTAGGTTGAAGCTCAAGACCGTGAGAGCAAACTTATGCAATTCCTCATGGGTCTTAATGAGGATTATACGGTTTCACGACGACAATTGCTGCTTAGCACTCCTCCTCGATCCTTCTGCGAGCACTGCACATGCTCTCCTTCTCCAAGATTCCATTAGCAACAAGCTTTCTGGTTTGAAATCTGTATCTGTTGACTTAACTGCTCCAATGGCTAAGTAGGGTGGGTGAAGTGCTCCTAAAGACAAATCTAAGAAAGAAAAATGCAGTCAGTGCAATTGAAAACTACAAGGCTGATAGGTGTTGGAAAATGTTTGGGTACCCTGAATGGCATTACAAGAGCAAGTTCAAGCCACAAGTGTCCAAGAATGGATCTGATGCAAGTGCTCCTTCGAAATCTTCATCTGCTAACAGTGTTGCCTCTTCATCAGATTCTCATGTGTTGCAACCTTTAATTGCTAATCAACAGAAGATGCTCGATCTACTCCTGGATCAATATGATGGAGCAACACAAGGACAAATTGGTTGAGATAAACTTTGCAGGTACTAGTATCTGTTGCAATGCTTCAAACTTCACAGGGTTGTGGATTCTTGATAGTGGAGCTACAAAGCATATTACCTGTTACACAAAATTTCTTGTCAATCCACCAGTAGAATTGATCTCACTGGTAGTGTCAATCTTACCCCCTCTTTACATCTTTCTAAAACCCTTTTTGTTCCACACTTCAAATTTAACCTTGTGTCCATTAGCAGATTGATTCATGACTCTGGTTGTTTTGTCATTTCTTCTCAAATAAATGTGTGATTCAGGACCCTGGAAGGAAGATGCCGATTGCAGTTGATGAAGAGCTGGGTGGACTGTACCCATAAGTCAAGCATAGGAAAGGAATCTTGGATGAGTTAGCCATGTATTTGTCCAAATTTACATTGCCTATTATACCCCATTGTGCCACAAATTCTGTATTGCTTATGTTTTTGCCTCCTAAATACACTAGTTCTACTTCTTTGTGGCACTTGAGACTTGACTTGGCCGGGCGCGGCATGCCCCTCGATCATGACAAATTGAGATAAGATCATTTTGATTATATAGACCTTATCACATGTATTGTTCCATTTTCATTCTTTTATTCTTTTTATTAAGTTTATAGACCCAAACACTAGCTACAATATTGCATATAATTAGAAATTTAGAATCATTCATTGACCACTTCCTGTGGGCACCAAAGTCACTGAAGCACTCGGCTTGCTATTTCCCCGAACATTCGTGGGAGAAGAATTCAACCCCAAAATATATCAGTGTTAAGACAAAGTTAATCCTGCTATATATTGCGATTCAACTTCAACGAAGGATAATTTTTCCATTTTTATGATTTTATATAGTGTCCCTTGCACTACTACTGAGAATATAAGTTAATATAATATTATAAATAATTCAGATAGATTCTAATAAATAAAAAAATATAAATATAAACATCGATATAAATAATATTTTTCCACCAAAAAATAATATAAATATACATAAAATTATTTTGATAGATTATATATAATCTAAATATCATTTACTTAGGTTCTCTCAAAATATAAATAAAATTCATGTTTATAAGGTAAAATATTTTTTTTCTAATTTATATCATTAATTAAATCTCATGTAATTTAATAGATAACTGATTTTTAAAAATATTTTAATATCATTTTTTATAAACTATGTAGTATATATTTATTGTGTTAGTTTACTAAAAATATATTTTCACTACAAATTGATTGTGGCTATATATTATGACTACATAATATTTTGATCATTTATTTTGGCCCCAAAAATTATTATAAATATAAATAAAATAACAATTATTAAATAATTAATTTCGATGATGCATGTTGTTGCTTCCATTGAAATTTATCTTGATTGTTGCTTCTAGCTGTTTGTTCCATATCTTAGATGATGTTGTTTTATATTAAATGGATAAAATAGTGTAAAAATGAGTAATAACTTACAAACATAGCTTAGCTTAGTTGGGAATAAGGGGTTTTTTATTACGATCATGAGTTCAAACCTTATTAACTTCACCTTTTTTTCATTATTTTTATTTCTCTTATTTTTTTCTACTAAAAATACCTAATTAAATATATATTTAAGTTTTTCTCTAATATATTTAAAAAAAACATTATTTTTTATATATACATATAAAAAAATTCTCATTTTTTTATAGTTTTATTTTTAAAATTTTTTATTGAAAATAACTATTTAAATCACAAATTTAAGATTTTTTTCTTTTATTCTTTTATATTTAAACAAAAAATTTATTTTTCATAGATACATAGAAAAAAAAATTCTCAAAATTTTTTTAGCCTATTCTAAAAAAAAAAATTCGTACCCGTCACTGGTAGTTACGATTCATGGTTTTCGATCTTATATAAGGAAATTTAGCATATCACAAAATTTCCATACCAATTTCCTATTTCCTGAATTAATATCCATATTTCTTATTAGATATGGGGCAATTGCAAATCAATTTCATTCTTCTGTTAGTTTGCAGCTGTAGTGTAAGCATTGGAGTCAGCTTCACCTGTAAGGAAGCCGAAAGAAAAGCATTGCTCAAATTTAAACACAGTTTCATCTTTGACACTTGCAACAGTCTTGCTTCATGCATGGGTGGGGGAAGATTGTTGCATCTGGAAGGGAGTTGGGTGTCACAACGTTACCGGCAACGTCATCAAGCTTGATCTGAGCCCTGATGAATCATCTCCTTACCTCTTCTGTTTAGAATCCAGCGGAGAGGTAAAACCTGCTATACTTGAGTTCAAGTACTTAACTTACTTGGACTTGAGCTTTGTTTCATTTTTTGGGTTTGGATTTCCCAAGTTCTTTGGTTCAATGACGCAACTGCAACATCTAAACCTATCTTGGACATTTTTATCTGGAGAAGTCCCTCAAAATCTAGGCAATCTTACAAACCTTGTTGCCCTTGATCTCGGCGGTTCTTGCAATAACCCTTCTCTAATGGAGAACAGCATAAAATGGGTATTCAAACTTGAGAATTTGCAATACCTTGACTTGAGTGGGATTGACTTGAGCCAAGCACTTGATGCACTAGATCTACTTCGCAAGCGTTCATCTTTGTCCGTGTTGAAGTTGGCTTGTTGTGGACTAGGAAACCATCACTTGGTCACAAGGAATTCAAATATTTCTTCGAGCATCGTTGAACACCTCAGCCTTGAATCAAACCATTTCTCTGGTCCATTTCCCTATTTCATACAAAACTTGACCTCTCTCAAATTTCTTGATCTTTCAGAAAATGATTACCTGAATTCTTCAATTCCATCATGGTTGGGCAATAAAAGGGATCTAGGATATCTAAGTCTTTCTTACAATGAGTTTAGTGGTCCATTTCCATACTCCCTACAAAACATGACATATCTTGAACATCTATACCTTGGTAGGAATCATTTTACCGGCTCATTTCCTCAATTCATACAAAACTTGAGTTTTCTAGTAAGCCTTGACCTCTCAGCTAATCAATCTAGCTCTTCAATTCCATCATGGTTGGCCAACAAAAGATACATCAAATCTAGCTCTTGATGTTACTTTCAACCAATTTTCCCATGTCGAAGTATTATGAGATAGTATATCTAGTTATCCATATATATCTTATTTGTTAAGTAAAAGATCTCGTTAGTTAGATAGAATTTCCTATTGTATTTTCTACTATAAAACTCTCAAGAAGTTAATGAAAATAATCAAGCTTTTGCCCTCTAAATCGTTCTTCATGGTATCAGGCTTTTTCGATCCTCTAACCTAAACCCTACCCTTTTCCGCCGCCGGCTCTATTTCCATCAACACCCTTCCCGCCGGCGCTAATGGCCACCCCACCAGCAGCTCTCACGCCTGCTTCTCCTTACTACCTTCACCCTTCCGATCACCCGGGTCTCTCTATTTGCCCGGTGATTCTCAAAGGGGACAATTATCAAGAATGGACTGTCGCTATGAAAAACGTCTTCTCTGCGAAACGCAAGGATGGTTTCATTGACGGATCCATTACCCAGCCGGTTGCAACTTCCTCCGATCATCAATATTGGAGGCTTGTCACTGCAATGCTCATCGGTTGGATTGCTCAGTCCATCGAGCCTTCTCTCCGCTCTACAGTTACTTACTTTTCCACCTTCAAGGAGCTCTGGGATGATCTCTCTCCACGATTCTCTATCGGCAACGGCCCTCGGATCCTTCAGTTCAGATCTGAAATCGCTCGTTGCCGGCAGGAGGGTCAGTCGGTGTCAGCCTACTTCGGCCGTCTTACCAAGCTATGGAAGGAACTCGACTCTCACTTGGCTCCTCGTGCTTGTACCTGCGGCAATCACGTCAAGGAACGAGATGAGGAGCGGACTCATCAGTTCTTGATGGGTCTGGATGACATCGACTACGGCACTCTTCGTTCCACTGTGGTCGCTCAAGATACTCTGTTGAGTCTCAACAAGGTTCATTCCCTTGCTGTTCAGGAGGAGCGTATGTTGTCGATGTGCACTACACAGACGCCGGTCATGGACATGCTGGCGTTTGCGGCTCAGCGTCGTTCTCCTCGCCCTCCGTCAGGTACCATCGACAAGAAGTCTCTTTTTTGTGTCCACTGCAATAAATCTGGCCACGATAGTGCTTCTTGTTTCAAAATTGTCTGCTATCCGGAATGGTGGAACAATGGCCGCGGTGTGTCTGATCCCGTCACCGGTGCTCCTCCGCCTCGCAACAAGTCTCCCACGCCTCCTAACTCAGGCCCTGGCAAGGGACGGGGCAAGGTCTCCACTGCTGCCGTCAATTCGGTTCACACGAACCCTTCCTCCTCTGCCGGTTCTTCCTCTCTCACTGCTGCTGATCGTGAGGGCTTCACAATCACCAATGAGCAGTGGGATCGTATGCTAGATATGTTCAAAAATTTCAACGCCAAGTCTCGAAACGATACTCTCGCAAGTATTGTCTCTACTCCTTGGATTCTTGATAGCGGTGCCTCTATCCATATGACTGGTGATCGTCAGCTGCTTCGAAATGCTCATACCGTTGATAACTGGCACATCAAGTACCCGGATGGCTCAATTGTCTTGGCGAATCAGGCTGGCTTGATTACTCTTTGCGGTTCTTTTGAGATTACTGCTTTATTCGTTCCTGGCCTTACTTGTCATCTGATTTCTTTTGGTTGCTTGACTGCTGATTTGAGATGCATCGTTACCTTGTCTGACAAGTTGTGTGTGATGCATGACCGCACTTCGAGGATGCTGATTGGAGCGGATGAGGTTCGGAATAGGATCTACTGGTTGTGCTGGGCTCCGCCGGTCACCACCCTTGCTGCTCAACACTCGGCATCCATCTCCCCTTGCATCGAGTCCCCTTCTTTATTGCATCAACGTATCGGGCACCCTTCTTATTCATTACTTTCATCTTTTTCAAATACTAGTAGTCAGTCTTTGCCAAATAAGAGTGTTCCTTGTGATATTTGTTACAAGGCTAAACAAACTCGTTGTTCTTTTCCTATCAGTTTGTCAAACGCTTTGGCGTCTTTTGATTTAATTCATTGTGATATTTGGGGACCTTATCGTGTTTCCTCTTCTTGTGGTGCATCTTTATCTCTCACCATTGTAGATGATTTTTCTCAAGCAACTTGGGTCTATCTCATGACTCATAAATCAGAGGTCTCTAGGCTACTCAAACAGTTTTGTAGCCTTACCGTCACTCAATTTCACAAAACCATTAAATGTGTCCGTAGTGACAATGGCTCCGAATTTCTTGCCTTGCATCCTTTCTTTGCAGATCAAGGCATCTTGTTCGAGTCCTCCTGTGTTGCTACTCCTCAACAGAACGGTCGGGTTGAGCGTAAACATCGTCATATTCTCAATGTTGCTCGAGCCCTAATGTTTCAGGCCAATCTGCCTATCAAATTTTAAGGGGAGTGCGTTCTGACCGCGTGCTTTCTCATCAACCGCACACCTTCTTTCGTTCTTAAAGGTAAAACACCCTACGAATGTCTCTTTCACAAACCCCCTGATTATACACATCTTCGTGTCTTTGGGTGTCTATGTTATGCGTCTGTCATTCCTCGCTCCACAAATAAATTCTCTCCTAAGAGTCGGAAGTGTCTGTTTCATGGGTATCCGTTTGGTCAGAAAGGGTGGCGTCTGTATGATCTAACCACTCATCAGATTTTTGTCTCTCGTGATGTTTCTTTTCATGAGGACATCTTTCCATATTCGTTGATTGAAACACCTACTCCAGCACCACCTGTCTACCCCACTCCGGCTACGCATGATGCTCCCCTGCAGCCCCCTCTCGCTGCTCAGCCGGAGCCTCCACCACCCCCGCCCCCACCACCCCCTCGGTGTTCCTCTCGCACCCCAACCCCCTCGGTCTTACTCCGAGACTATGTGTGCCATACTCTCCGCAAGGTTGATCCTATTTTGGCTTCTCCGTCTTCGGTCACGTCTTCAGGTACGCCTTATCCTTTGTCACATTATGTTGATTCCCATACTCTTACACCTAGTCATATCAGCTTCTTAGCGGCAATCAGTGCCAGCCCTGAACTGACGACATTTCGTGAGGCCTTCTCTCATCAGCACTGGAGGGATGCTATGCGTTCTGAAATTGATGCTCTTCATCGCAATGGTACTTGGGAGATCACTGAGTTGCCTCCTCACAAGAAGGCAATCGGCTGTAAATGGGTGTTTCGAGTGAAATACAACTCGGATGGTAGCATTGAGCGTTACAAAGCTCATCTTGTTGCTCTTGGGAATCGTCAGATTGAGGGTACGAACTACTCTGAAACTTTCGCTCCAGTTGCTAAAATGGTATCTGTTAAGGTATTTCTTGCAGTTGCCTCTATTCAGGACTGGGAACTTCATCAGATGGATGTTCATAATGCATTCCTTCATGGTGATCTTGATGAGGAGGTTTACATGTCTATGCCTCCAGGATTTTCTCATTCTGGTCCTCGCCGAGTTTGCAGACTCAAAAAGTCTCTCTATGGTCTTCGTCAGGCTCCTCGGAATTGGTTCTCTAAACTGGCTTCCGCGCTCAGACATGTCGGCTTCTCTCAATCCTATGCTGACTATTCTTTGTTCTCTTATGCTCGATCCTGGACTGTCCTACATGTCCTTATTTATGTCGATGATTTGATTTTTGCGGGGAACGACTCGGTTGCCATTGGTAGATTCAAGGCATATCTTCACTCTTGTTTTCATATGAAGGATCTAGGCGTGCTCAAGTATTTTTTGGGCATCGAGGTATCTCGCACTTCTTCTGGAATTTACCTTTCACAGCGAAAATACACACTGGATATTCTTGGGGAGGTCGGTCTTCTTGGCTCTAAACCAGCTGCCTTTCCTATGGAGCAAAATCATAAGCTCGCTCAGGACACTAGCCCCCTCCTCTTGCAGCCGGATCGCTATCGGCGGATAGTTGGTCGCCTCATCTATTTGACGATCACTAGACCTGACTTGTGTTATTCAGTACATGTTCTGGCTCAGTTCATGCAGGAACCTCGGCAATCTCACTGGATGGCTGCGCTGCGAGTTCTACATTACCTCAAAGGGCGGCCTGCTCAAGGGATCTTTCTTTCCCGCCATAGTGATCTTCGGTTGCTTGCTTACTGTGATTCTGATTATGCAGCGTGCCCTTTGACACGTCGGTCTCTTACTGGTTATATCGTCAAGCTTGGGGAATCTCCGGTCTCCTGGAAGACAAAGAAGCAGACCACTGTCTCCCGCTCACCTCTTGCGAGCTGGTTTGGCTTAAAGCTCTTATGCGCTCTCTCGACATCCGTCATCGCGGCCCTATGCGTCTATGGTGTGACAATCAGTCCGCCATTCATATCGCAACCAATCCTGTCTTCCACGAAAGAACCAAACATATTGAGGTTGATTGTCACATTGTGCGTGATCATGTTCAGTCCGGCAACATTGCTCTGTTTCATGTTCGCTCTTCCAATCAACTTGCAGACATCTTCACCAAGGCTCGTGGACAGCATCAATTTGACTTCCTTCTAGACAAGTTGGGCATTCATCGCACTCACGCTCCAACTTGAGGAGGAGTATTATGAGATAGTATATCTAGTTATCCATATATATCTTATTTGTTAAGTAAAAGATCTCGTTAGTTAGATAGAATTTCCTATTGTATTTTCTACTATAAAAAACTCTCAAGAATTCAATGAAAATAATCAAGCTTTTGCCCTCTAAATCGTTCTTCACGAAGGGGGGATCATCAACATCATCAACCGTTTTTGTAGCTTAAAATATCTAGATTTTTCATATAACCAACTTGAGGAGGAGGTGTCAGAGCCATATAGTAATTTTTCTAGGTGTAGCCAATACAATTTAGAGGGACTATGGCTGAGTAACAATAATATGAGTGGACAATTGCCAACAATGAGGAGCTTGCTATCCCTCCGAGAGTTACATCTATCACATAATAACTTTGAGGTCATCCCTGCATCCTTTGGGGAGTTGTCGTCTATGGAGCGGGCATATTTGTCACATAATAGATTGACTATTGTTCAACAAGGGAACTTAGCTAACCTCTCTAGTTTAAGGAACCTTGATATAAGTTCAAATTCACTAACTCTTGATATCTCTCCTGATTGGCTTCCTCCATTTCAACTCGTGTCCTTGAGTATCCTATCTTGCAATTTGAGCAGTTGTTTTCCTATGTGGCTTCTAAGCCAAGAGAATATCTCAGAGCTGGACTTGTCCGGTACAGGAATCTTTGGACCTCTTCCAAGTAATATAGGCTATGCAAAGCCAAGAGAATATCTCAAAGTCTAAAACTCGCAAACAATGACATTAATGGCTCCATTCCATCATCATTGTGCGACGTAGCAAACTTGGAGGTCCTTGAGCTTCAACACAATACGTTGTCAGGGATGATTCCTGATTGTTGGGAAAACTCTGAACAAATCGTTGGTGTAGAATTATCTTCAAATAGACTCTCTAGCCCTATACCCATTTCTCTAACAAAGGTTAAGACCTTAGAGTTGTTGAGCTTGAGTAGCAATTCACTTGAAGGAGAGCTCCCTTTATCCTTGCATACTTGTAGAAATTTGATGGTTGTGGATGTGGGTAAGAATAATCTTCAAGGAAAAATTCCAGCTTGGAATGGAACTGGTGTTCCTTCTTTACAAATACTCATACTTCGGGGAAATAGGTTCAAGGGAATAATTCCACCACAGCTATGCTCGGTTCATACACTTCAAATTATGGATCTTGCAAGCAATCTTTTGGTGGGAACTATTCCTCCATGTTTTGGTCACTTTAAAGGCATGGGCTTCATTCAACATCCAGGCGGTTTCATTGCACTGACTTCTAGTCCAAATGAATGGAGTGTTGAATCACCTCCTTCTGAAGCACCATTAATAGTAGTCGGTTTGGATGAATGGAATGCTTCAGCACCTTCGGTTCTTATGCCTCCTTCTGCAGCACCAGTAGTTGTCAGTCCGGATGAATGGAGTACTATGGAAGTTACAAAAGGGGTAGAGAGAGAATACACCAAAAATCTACACTTACTAGTCAACATGGATCTTTCATGTAACGAACTAGTAGGTGTGATCCCAACCGCAATCACAAATTTTTCCCGCCTTTTTGGATTAAACTTATCACATAATCATTTGACAGGAGTGATTCCTATGGAGATAGGGAAGATGAAATCCTTGGAGTCGCTTGATTTATCAAGCAACAATCTGTCAGGACCCATTCCGGAAAGCATCTCTTCTTTGGATTATTTGTCCAATATGAATTTGGCATTCAACAACCTTCAAGGCCGAATCCCAACCGGTAGCCATTTCCAAACTGTTGAAGATCCATCCATGTACATTGGAAACCCAGGCTTGTGTGGCGATCCACTGCCAAAGAAATGCTTTGGGGACGACACTGCCCATCCCCCAACAAACATGGTCCTTGAAGAGGAAGAAGACAATAAACATGAGAAGATGTGGTTCTACTTGATCATTATGTCTGGCTTTGCTGTTGGCTTTTGGGGCGTCATTGGACTCTTGGTTGTTCACAAGAAGTGGAGGCATGCTTATTTTTTACTCTCTGAAGACCTTGCAGATTGGATATATGTCAGATTTTCATTGAGCATTGCTCGAGCAAACGGAGGAAGGTGAAGATTGCAAAAAGTCATGGAATATGAAATGACAAATAATACGGCGATCTATGTGATGTTGGGTATTAGACCGTTGTTATTTTAATGCATGAATTTGTATGCATCGAAAAGCTTCCATTCCATAGTTTGAAGGAATTATAATTAGGTTAATATACTATTTTCAATTTTTTAATGGGTAATTATACCAATGGAAGTTTGTTTTGTTAATTGTACCTTTTTGGTTTTTGATGATTGATTTGCCCCTAGAGATATCTTCCTTAAATCACGTCTAACTGACTCCTTCTTCCCAAGTTGATTACAAGTAGTGTTAATCAGTCCATACGATCTTCTTAACAATCACTCACTACGTTATTCTCAACCATCAATTTATTTTGGTGCAACTTGAAGGTATGTGGTTATGTTTTTGTGCTATAATTCTTGCCGTATAGTTCATAGTTATTTGAGATTATTACTAGATTGTTATTTGTAATAATATACTGGGTGAAATTTAATTGGACAATTAATCGATTAGCCGTAATCGATAGAAGACCTAGTGTCGTAATCGATAGAAATTTGAGTCCGATTACAATAATCATTGTTTCCGTAATCAATAGAAGTTTCAATTAATTGGACAGTTAATTGAAATTTAATTGAAAATATATAAGCACGGTTGCCACCATTGATTACAATATTCATCAACTAATTATTTTGTGTATTTTGACCCTATTATTATTGAAATATATGGAATGTGTTTATTGTAACCTATAAAAGCCCTATCAATGAGGTTAGTTACGATATAAACTCGATACAATTAATTAATTACAAGAATAAAATTGCCTACAAGCGCCAACAAATTAGTTACAATATTTATTACAATGACAGGTACAATTAATTGGTTACAATTATTTAGTTACACTCTATCGTGTGTATTTATTGTAACCTATTACAACCTTAACAAAGATAGGCTTCAATAGTGGTTACAATATTGTTAAAACGTAGACTTCAATAGGTTACAATAGTGGTATAACGTAGGTTACAATAGGTTACAACAGAGATAGGTTACAATAGGTTACAACAAAGAGGTTACAACAAAGATAGGTTACAATAAGTTACAACAAAAGTAGGTTACAATAGGTTACAACAAAGTGGTTTACTGTAAAAGTTGAAACCTTACTATTTGATTTACATATGTTACAATAAAAGTGGGCTACAATAAAAGATATGTTACATACGGTCAAAATAGCACTACTAGAGATATCGATTAGCACAAGAAAATAGCATAGTACAAGAATAAAAGTGGAGATATCGATGAATGGTAGAATCAATGTCGATCGATCGATGAAAGAAAATAGCAAAGTACAAGAATTACCTTCAATCCTAAACGATTCACAAGATTACGAACGGAACAATTGATAGATGAAGTAGAGTCTTCCCTTTTCAAAGCGTAAAACTGATGGGCGAAGTAGTATCTCCTTTGACAAATCCTACGCAAATCTTATCAATATCTATTTATTCTTTTAATTCTAAAAAGAAAAAATATTACTTTAAGGGTATTTAGGTAAAAACTGTCCTAAAAAGGTATAGATAGTAAAAAGAAAAAACTAGAGGGTATAACTACCCAAAAAAAAACTTGAAAAAAAAATATTCTCTCAAATTTTCACTAGTTTGAATGATTTCAAATTTTCATTAATTCTTCCCTTGTTTGCATTTTTCTGATTGTCTTTTTCTCTATGAATCATTAGTGACATTTTCGAAAGGATCAATGCCCTTTAAGGTACTTAATTTGTTTGGTACCCAGGCCTCCCCACAATAGGCTTGGATCTTGTAGATATGGGCCAAAGATTCCCATTCACTTTGTTGTTTCTCTTTGTTTGCATCTGCAATGCAAGCCTTGTATTCACATTCACTTGTAAGGAAGCCGAAAGAAAAGCCTTGCTCCAGTTCAAACACAGCTTCATTGACAAGTCGAACCGTCTTGGTTCGTGGGTGGGGGGAGATTGTTGCAGTTGGAAGGGAGTTGGGTGTCACAACGTTACTGGCAACGTCATCAAGCTTGATCTGGGAAGTGATACTGATGACGTATTCTCACTCTCTAAATTCGAAGCTGGAGAGGTAAACCCTGCTCTACTTGAGTTGAAGTATTTAACATACTTAGACTTGAGTTTTGTTAACTTAAATTGGTCTAGATTTCCCGAGTTCTTTGGGTCCATGAGGCAACTAGAATATCTAAACCTCTCGAATGCTCTTTTTTTTGGAAAAGTTCCTCAAAATCTAGGCAATCTTACAAAACTCGTCGTCCTTGATCTGAGTCGTGTTTTGAGGCCAGAATTTTCAATTGACGATGAGATCCTAGGACTGTCATCTGTAGTCAAGCTTCCTAATTTGCACTACCGTTCGTCCCCATTTTGGGGAATGGAGGCAAACAACCTAGAATGGGCATTGAAGCTTGAGAGTTTGCAATACCTTGACCTCAGTGGGATTAACTTGAGTCAAGCACATGATAGTCTTAGCCTACTACACAAGCTTCCATCTTTCCTAGTGTTGAACATGGCTTATTGTAATTTGGGAAATTCTCACCAAGTCATGAGAAATTCAACTGTTTCTTCAAGCCCCATTCAACACCTAGACCTTAGTGGAAACCTTTTCAGTGACCCATTTCCCTTTTTCTTGCAAAACTTGAGCTCTATTAGATTTCTTGATCTCTCATGGAACTACTTCAGCTCTTCAATTCCTTCATGGTTTGGTAACAAAGTAGACCTTAAATACGTGAGTCTTGCTTACAATTTCTTTACCGGATCATTTCCCCATATCTTACAAAATTCAAGCTCTCTAACTAGCCTTGATCTTTCAAGTAATCAATTTAGTTCTTCAATTCCATCATGGTTGGCTAACAAAAGATACCTTAAATATCTTGATCTTAGTCACAATCATTTTAACCGTGTGGATGGAGGGATCATGAACATCATAAGCCATCTTTGTAGCTTAAAACATCTAGATTTGTCATATAACCAACTTCAAGAAGATACGTCGGAATCACTTGGTAGTTTTCTTAGTTGTCGTAGATCTAGGTTGGAGTTCCTATATCTGAATAACAATAACATCAGAGGTCAGTTGCCCATAATTGGAAGTTTATCATCACTTCTAGTGTTAGATCTATCCTACAATAACTTAGAAACTCTCCCTCCATCTTTGTGGGGTTTATCATCTTTGGTTCTACTTGACTTGTCATGTAATATTTTTAGAGTTGTGCCACCACTAATTGAAAGTTTGTCATCTTTGGTTTATCTAAACTTGTCATATAACCGTTTAAGTGTTGTGCATCAAGTAAGCTTGGGTAAGCTCTCTAGTTTAAGGAACCTTGATATAAGTTCCTCAAATCCTCTAAATCTTGATCTCTCCTGGGATTGGTTGCCTCCTTTCCAACTTATACGCTTGAGTATAAGAAGTTGCAAACTGCGCAGTCCATTTCCAAAATGGATTATGAGTCAAAAGAGCGTGTACTTGCTGGACTTGACTGAAGCCGGAATCTTTGGACCTCTTCCAGATAACATTGGTGATGCATTGCCGGAGTTGGAAGAACTACAACTTTCTAACAATGGCATTAATGGTTCAATTCCAATGTCATTATGCAATTTAGAAAGCTTGTCATTCCTTAATCTACAAAAGAATAGGTTCTCTGGGATGATTCCTGATTGTTGGGTGAACTTTGTGAACTCTGATTATTCTGATCATATCCTTGGTGTAGACTTGTCTTCAAACCAACTATCTGGCCCCATACCAAAGTCTCTGACAAATGCTTCCAACTTAGAGTTGTTGAACTTGAATAACAAAGCACTTGAAGGAGAGCTCCCTTTATCATGGAGGAATCAGGAAAATTTGAAGGTTTTCGATTTCGGTAAGAATAATCTTCATGGGGAAATTCCGCCTTGGAGTGGAGCTGACTTTCCTCACTTGGAGGTTCTTATACTGCGAGAAAACAGTTTCAAGGGAATAATTCCGCCACAACTATGCTTGATCCATACACTTCATATCATTGACTTCGCTGGAAACAATTTGGTAGGAACTATTCCTCAATGCTTCGGTCACTTTCAAGGCATGAAGTACATTCAAGGTCCGAGTGGTTTCACTGCATCACCTTCCACTGATTCGCCGTTTGATTATCTTGATGAATGGAGTGCTGCAGAAGATATAAAAGGGGCGATACGAGACTATACCAAAACATTACACCTGCTAGTAAACATGGACCTTTCATGTAACAACTTATTAGGTGTGATCCCCGCGGAGTTGACAGGCTTATCGAAGTTGATTAGTTTAAACTTATCGCATAATCATTTGGGAGGAATAATTCCCAAGGAGATAGGGAAGATGAAATCTCTGGAAGCCCTGGATTTATCAAGCAACAATCTTTCAGGATCAATCCCACAAAGCATCTCTTCTTTGAATTATTTGTCCAAACTGAATTTGTCGTTCAACAACCTTCACGGACAAATTCCAACCGGTAGCCAACTGCAAGCTCTTGAAGATCAATCTTCCATATACACCGGAAACCCGGGCTTATGTGGTGATCCATTGCCGAAGAAATGCTTCAAGGACAACTTTGCCAATCCCCCAACAAGCAGTGTCCTTGGAGATGAAGTGTACAGTAAACATGAGATGATGTGTTTCTATTTGGTCGTTATGTTGGGTTTTGCTATCGGCTTTTGGGGAGTTATTGGAATCTTAGTTGCTAAAAAGAGATGGAGGTATGCTTATTTTCGGCTTGCTGAAGACCTTGTAGATTGGATGGATATTGCCGGTCGTAGTGAGGATTGCTCGAACAAAAGGAAGAAAATGAAGATTGCAAAAGCCGCATGGAAAAGGAAATTAAAAAGTAATAATTAATTGTCTTGTATAATGTCTGAGTTAGTGAATTTGTATACAATATTTTCCATCATCTAGCAATACATGTAGTGCAACCAACATAGTTTGAATGTTTCTGATTATCTTCGTTTGGATGAATCATAAAAGGACATATTCACCCGGACAAATATCCTTGAAGGTTTTTTTTGTCTGTCTTAATGGGTTAGAGAAGATTGGGAAAAACAGTTGAATGTTTTCAAAATCGTACGTAATGCTTTAAATTAGGAATCAACTGCTACATCACCCAAATCCTCACTTAGTTTTTGTGCATGTTACATTAAATTTCCCAAACAAGCTAGTTTATTTTCAAGATAGAGACTTGAATGACAACAAGCACCACAATATCTATATATTATCTAGCTAGCATCATCAGAACATTCCCTTGACAATGAATTTCTTGTAATAATAAATTTTCTGTAACAACATGATAATATACAAAATAGTTTATTTTCCAGCGAACGAATTTCCCTAGTTGCTTATCAGATTCGTGCTGGAGAATTTTTTTTCGAAATAGCCAAAAAACACAAAAATATTTGGAGAATAGCCAAAAATCGAAAGTATTTTGGTAAATAGCCAAATTAGGGTAAAGTCGCTCTTTCAAAGAGCGACTTTACCCTATGTTTTTAAAAAAATTAAAAAAATATTAAAGTCGCTGTTTATAACAACGACTTATCTTTTTTTTTTATAAAACTTTTAAAATACATATTTAGCTAAAAAAAATAAAAAATATATAAAAGGAGAGCCGTTACAACAGCGACTCTCCACTTTACCCAATTAATTCACACTCCTAACTCCTCTCTCTCCAGATTTCGTGGCCCCAGGGGCTCTTTCTTTATTCCCTTATCTCATCAATTAGTGTGGCCCCACCTAGGACTGTTCATATTCGGTTTGAACCGAATTTTTGGACCGAACCGAACCGAAATAACCTGAACATAACCGAACCGAGGTGTTTCGGTTTAGGTTTTCGGTTCAGTGAATTTTCATTTTCGGTTTTAGGTTCGGTTAAAACCGAAAAAACCGAAATTGAACCCAATAAGAAAAATACAGTAGGAAATAACCCTAGGTCTGTAGTAATCTATCGCCGCCCGCATACCTTGCTAACTTACCTTCGCCATTTGGACACGCTCAATGAGAAAGAGAGAGGGTGAACGAAGAAGGAGAAGAGGCCGCAAGTGACATAAAGAGGAGGGAGAGAGGGCGGCAATTGGCGAGGCAACAAGCGACAAAGAGAGGATGGGCGAAATGGGAGAGAGATGGTGGTGAGGCGGAGGTGACAGAAAGAGGAAGGAATAGCAGGCGGTTGCGAAAAGGGGAGGTTGCTGGCGTCGGCCGGTGGAGGGAGCGAAAAGGAGAGGAGCCCGGAGGCTTGGTGGTGGTCCGGCGAGGCAAGAAAAGTGGTGATGCATGTGAAGAGGGAGATAAAGAAAACACAGGAGGCGGGCGGGTGCGGGAGGGAGAGGGCAACAATGGAGGCATGCTTGTAGAGTTGTAGTGGATCCGTGGCGCAGGGACGATGATGAGAAGAAGGAGAAGAGGAAGACAAAAAGAAATTAGGGATTAACCTCAAACATATGTCCAATCTTCTTCCTCAATTCAGTTCAAGCTGGTGTGATTTTTGGGATTCAACAGCTAGAGTTTGGGGAGATTAGGGATTCAGACTTTTGAGCCTTTTTTTTTCTGTTGTTGGGTTCAGTTCACTTAGGTTATTACCGAACCGAACCTAAACCAAACCGGTAAAAAACCGAACCAAACCTATTAGTTTAGGTTCGGTTTTCGGTTTTCATTTTTTGGAATTTCGGTTTTTGGTTCGGTTCGATTTGACCAGGTTCGGATCGGTTTTGAGCCGATGAACAGTCCTACCCCCACCTCCGTTTTCCAAACCCCCTCCGACCCTCCCTCTCTGATTGTGGAAACTCCCTCCCTCTCTCTCTCTCACATAGTGTGGCCCCCACCCTTCCTTTTCTCTTTCTCTGCTATCTGTTTCTTTTCACGAGAGTAGCTAACAATTTTTTTTTTTTTTTAAAAAGAGACTCGCTGTTTATATATATATATATATATATATATATATATATATATATATATATATATATATATATATATATATATATATATATATATTAGTTTTTTAGCTAAATAAATATATTAAAAGTTAAAAAAAATAAAAATATATATATAAGTCGTTGTTTCAAACAACGACTTTACTCCACTTTGGCTATTTCTCAAAATACTTTCGATTTTTGGCTATTCTCCAAATATTTTTGTGTTTTTTGACTATTTCGAAAAAAAATTCCGTGCTGGAGAGCACTTATAATGTTGCGATATAAATGTGGATTGATCAGAAACAAGATCACCGGGCTCAGTTGGAGAAGCAATGAGCTTTGCTCTGGACATGCTACTACGTACGCTCTAAGGAGAGATCGCAGAAACCGTACCCTCGTGCGTCACTGCTCACACTCACGCGATCCAAAAACCGTACCCTCGTGCGTCACTGCTCACGCGATCCAAAATAAGGAGAGATCGCAGAAACATTGATCATCGTATATTCGTATTTGCCCTAAGCTTACTGTCAAATGACAATGACAAAGGTGAGTGCATGGGGATCTCATAGTCTTAAATACTAAGTTTACCTCTTATCCTTCATTTTTTTTTTATATATAAATACCTATCTCATAAATCTTAGTCTTAAATCTTTGATTATTTTTTCAAAACTTTTTTGGTCATAATTTTTTTTTTCAAACTAGTCAAAAATATTTTTTTAAAAAAATTAGGGAAATAGTGAAACTCAAAAAGTACGGTAAGACAATAGCCAAAATGAGACTAAATCGCAGTTAGAAATAACTAGTCTAGCACAGCTTAAAAAAATAATAATAAAATAATTATATTCGTTTATAACAACTAGCTAGTCTAGCCATCCAATTTCATATCTAGTTCAATCCTAAACTCGAATCCTAAAAAAATTATCTAAATTCATCAAAATCAAATGCAACAAATGCAATCAAAACATCGTGAACGTCAATAGATTAAGACAAGGGCAAATCAAGCATCGAATGGTTCGAATTCAATCCAAAAAAATATCATCGAAATTGTTTCTTTTTTTCAATTGAAACAATTGCTATTCTTCTTTTTTTGTTGTGTCTCGGGCCAAAACATAATTATACTTTTGTGAAGTGAATGACTAGTGTGTAATTTGTTGAAAATTATGTTGCCAATAGACTTTTTATGATTTATCGTTTTGTCAATAGCCCTTATAATTAAGGGTTAAATTGAGCACCAATCAAAATCGTCAAAATCTCACGCACGTACCAACCCGAATTTAGAAATACAAAGATGATTATGTATGTACGTTATGTAAAATTTCGGATACCGAAAGACTTGGACTAGGACTGATCGATAGACTTCAAGTCTTCCCGAAACAAATCAAACGTACACATTCCCTCTCCCTTATGTCTTCTCTATGAAAGCACCTGCAACTTTTGGTCGAAGGTGTGTTGTCGACACCTTCGACCATAAGTCTAAATGGATTTTAGTTTACCATTTCGTTGTCATTTCCAGATTTTGTACATGCATACAATAGAGAGACGAAAAGTAAACTCGAAATTTAATATAGGATCGGAGGAGTTAAAGGGCGGGATATGCTTGTTAGTTGGTTCTATATATATAAGGAGTCTGGATCTCCTATTCTTCACGGTGCACCACTAAATTATTTCTAATTCTAGGCTTTCTAGGCTTTCTAATTCACATGAATATTTCATTGACCAACAAGCGTAACGGAGATCAAGGGAAACAAGTTGAGTAAGATTTCCTAAAACATTAGGCACTTTTCCGGTGAAAAAACTTGCATAAGATAAGTCTAGATGTTGCAATTGCCTCATGGACCCAAAGAACTCGGGAATTCTAGACCCACTGAAGTTAACAAAGCTCAAGTCCAAGTATGTTAAATACTTCAACTCAAGTAGAGCAGGGTTTACCTCTCTTGCTTCTAAAGAGCATGGGTCACCTCCCAAATCAAGCTTGATGACGTTGCCGGTAACGTTGTCACACCCAACTCCGTTCCAGCTGCAACAATCTCCGCTCACCCATGAAGGAAGAGGGTCGCAATATCTGTCATTAATTCTAACACTAACACACCTCTATGGATATAGTACACTTCTTATAATAAATGCCTCTTTTTTTTTAAAAAAAAAATGATTATGGTTTAGTTTGTTTAAAATTTTAAACTTCAGAAAAAAAATATTTTTTTAAAGAAAATTATATTTTAGATTTATTACATCCACCCCTTATACTTATAAAAACAGAAGCAGAGTCTTTGTAAAAAATTGAGCCACGTATCATTATTTGAGAAACGATAATAAGTACGGTTTTCACTTCTCGCCCACGTTCTCTTGCCTGTGAGGCTGTGTGACTACCAAAAACTGAAACTGAAGCCATCCACCCTCTGTCAAACAAACCTCCTTCACGCACTCTCTGTTATCAATTTTTTAGGGTTTGGGTTTGGAAACCATCGGTGAGGGACCAGGAGGCATTGCTAGGAGGGAGAGGGGCGCCGGGCCTCGGGTCTGCCGGAAAAGAGGGCGGAATCCCAGAGCCAGGAAGCAGTTAGAGGACGGTCGCACCCTCGCCGACTATAACATCCAGGGACCAGGAGTCGACGCTCCACCCGGTGCTTCGCCTCCGCGGTGGCGCTAGGAAGAGAAAGAAGAAGACCTACACCAAGCCGAAGAAGATTAGGCACAAGCACAAGAAGGTGAAGCTCGCCGTCTTGCAATTCTTCAAGGTTGATGATTCTGGGTTCAGAGGCATAGGATGGAGTGCCCTAACGCCGAGTGTGGTGCCGGAAATTTCATAGCCAACCACCACGACCGCCACTACTATGGTAAATGTAGCCTCATCTACCTCTACAAGGCAAGCGACGATTGATTTTCGTGATTGAGGATTGCGAAGATCGTTCCTTTTATTTTCAATGAGAATTTCAATTCTTTAAATTTAGCTGCTTTTATGATTCCATCCATCTGTTTAGACAATTCATGATTAATCAATTGTAGTTTCCTCCAAAAAAAAAAGAGTTGGTACTTTTTCAGAAATGCTTCAAGGATAGAATTTTCCGCACAAACCCTAAACCCCTTTCTCCAATCTCCCGTATCTGGTTGTTCTGGTCCTAACCCTTGAATCGGCTACTTCTGCACAGATCCTTCGGGTCCTAATGCCACCTATACTCCCCGTCACTTCTTCAACTTCTGTTGGCGTGGGGAGATATGAGCAGAAGTTGTCAGAGTTGGAGGCCGAGTCACTGAAAGAGTTGCTGACTCAACTGCTAGCGCCTGAGGCTGAGGCAAAGCACCCTTTTCTGCCACCATTGCTGCCCTCGGAGGAGACGGTGCCTTTAGAGGCTGAGGAGACATTGTTGATGCTAGATTTGAATCATTTGATAATGTATGGATTCTCAGGTGCTTCCTCTCAATCTCGATTTCTGAATTTATGTTCGATTTTAATTTCCTTGCTGTTTCTTTGTTGCTAATCTATTTAGATGTCTGTTGTTGCACAGAATGCACTTGCTATTCAGAGCTTGGGTTTGATTCATCATTGATTATTTTTCTTTTTCGAATCTTAAGTATTCCAATTTTGATATGAATTAAGAAAATGAAACTAATGGCAAATGAGAGAAAAATCAAGGTTATTATGGATTCAACTTAAGTATTCCAATTTTGATATGCATCTGTTGCATTTCATAAGAAGCTCATTGTGGATTGGGTTGCCGCCCATGATCTCGAAGATGAAATGAAAATCAAGATTATTGTCACATTATGTTCTTTCTTTATGCTCTAGCTGACCGTCCTTTGATGAATTAATACATTTTTTATATGCTTGGGTGCTTACAAGTTTACATATTGCAGAATCCTGAAAATTACTAACACGGCATGGAGTCAGCTCAAGGTTGGTATCATCAATATGCTCAAATTCAATCTGTTATAGTGTGATTTCTGTCATCAAGTACCAAAAAGTTAGCATAAATATTTAAGAGCAATTCCTAATGAAAAAATAAATAAAATTTTTAAAACAAGAGGCATATGGTTAAACTTAAAGTTTTTGGCATGGACGGGGTGAGGTTTTGACAAGAGTGGGAAAGGGAACGTGTTATTGTTATATTGTAAATCCTTTGTGCTTCAATTGTCTGATTGCTTTTTAAAAATTGCTAGAACGCCAATGATTTCTTGGTTTCGGGAGGATTTGGTGATAGAGGGGTTCAAGGGAAAGTTCTTGCTGCAAAGTATGCTAGAGAAAACCGAGTCACATACCTTGGAGTTTTTCTGGGCATGCAGGTGGCTGTGATAGAACATGTCAGATCAGTTCTTGGTGTAAAGGATGCAAATAGCATAGAGTTTGATCCCAACACCTGAATTTCATATGTTATATTTGTGCATGAGGTTTGTGACTTCATCTGTTAGCATAAAGGAAGAAGCCCGTTTTATTCATTTCAGAGCAAGCACTAGATTTCTTTGTTGTATTTGGCAGGGTTCAAAAACACATATGGGAGGAACTATGCGACTTGGGTCAAGGAGAACATACTTCCAAGTTGAGGAATGCAAATCAGCAAAGATGTAAGACCACAAATAATTCTGTTCAGGAATGCAGAGTTATACATACACATTTTGAATAATTTCTGATTATGGTGTTTTGAATGTGTTAGGCATGGCAATGTAAGTTATGTGGATGAAAGACATCTTCACAGATATGAGGTTTGTTGAAATATTTCACAACTTTTCTCATGCATGAGACAGGGGTCATCACTTATCATTGGCAATTATATCGCTTAAAGCACCTTTTATTCATGTAGGTTAATCCTGAATTTGTCGACCAAATTGAGAATGCAGGATTGATTTCAAGGGTAAAGATGAAACTGGCCTGAGAATGGAGGTTAGGAATTTTCTATTGTTTTGCGGTTTAGGTCTCATTTCCTTCTCATCCATGGTAACTTCCTTTTTTATTTCAATCTTAGATTTGATTTTTTTTTCGGGGGTTCTACCTAGGAATAGAAATCAAGTTTTCATCCTTCTCATCCATGGTAACTTCCTTTTTTTTTTGGGTTCTAAAGCCTGAAATACGAAGGCAAGTAAATGTCTATCATGACAGTTGAATGCAAGTTAGCTATCCCTAGAATTTAAAGGTAAGTTTAGCTATCTCTGAAATCTGACATGACAGTTGAATGCAAGTTAGCTATCCCTAGAATTTAAAGGTAAGTTTAGATATCTATGAAATCTGAAAATACGAAGTCAAGGTAGCTATCTTTGAAACACGAAATCCTAGCTATCTTTAAACTTCGAAATATGAAGGCATGTAAATGCCTGTCGTGAGGGCTGATGGAAAAATAGATTTCAGAAGTTGAGCTGGAGTACACAACTAATAATTTCTGAAATCATTTTTTCTTTAAATCAATAGTTATTTTGAACTCAAGGCCATGCTACCTGGAATGGTATTCGGTCTATGTCTAGTAATCCGGTTTTTTCTCAAGGCAATGCTTAAAGCCAAAAGACGAGAAGACGAGAAGAAATATATTTCATCAAAGAAGTAACCTTCTGAAAAATAGATTTGATGACATTTGTTGCTTTCCTGTTATGAAAAGGTGAATTAACCTAATGAAAGGGAGAATTGTAAGACGTCAAAGTTTGATCATTAGTACTATTGATTTTGACTTAGTATTTACTACTCCGTATTTAGTAAGATTTGGTTGATTTTGGATGTCTTTGTAATATCCAATTTTGTACAGAACTTTCTATTCCTTTAGATTATAATATGAATTATAATATGAAATTGCAGATTAAAAGAGGAAATTTAGATCTGTTTGACATGAATTATATGATTGTATTATCTTTGATTGGAATAATGTGTTCACTTTGATGAAAATGAAATGGTTTTTTCACTTTTCAGTAATGCTATCTTTTCAATAGGCTAATATGTTTGGTATTCTCTACAAGGAAAGTGCATGTAATTGTGAGTGATCAAGTGCATTCTGTAAAAGATCTTGAAATACCTTCTCGAGCATGTAATTGACGCAGCTTCATGGTGTCTTCATTTTCTTGTATAGGTGAAATGGTGTGTCAAACTTTTATTGCTTGACAACAAACTCTGGCTATGTGTTTTGTAGTCCCTTTGTTTGCTTAGAATTCTTATGTATTAATCTCTAAATCATCTTTTCTCTATCACTATAAATACTGAATTCTGGTGTTACACTGACTTACATAAATCTAGCTGGATACTGTAATGTCTTAAATGCTACAACTATTTAGCTTAAGGATCTTTGCTGAGTTATGCAATGGCAGTTGAACAATAGTCATAGATGATTGCTTCTGTCCCCCACGTGTTAGAGCTTGCAAGTTAACTTCTTTCTCATGTTATTTGCAGACAGCCAAGGGCTTAATGGAGCCGAGTAGCAGCCCGGCCCCTGCATAACTGCTTGAGCTACAAGAGCACTATATGTACCAAATAGGACACTCGAAAGAATACACTTTCAAACTGTGAGGATATGCAGCAAATAATGCAGTAAGCTTCTTGCTTGTGATATTATTATTATAATATGTAACATTGACTTTCGAACTGTGAGAGGAACCTACCATATGCTGATTGAGAGAAGGTTCCAGTAAGAGGGTGGTATTGGACAAGCAGAGGGATCAGACAGGGAGAGAGCCTGGAAAGCTATGTGGAAATTGAACATCATTCCAAAGGCGAAATCCCTAGTGTGGAGAGCGGTGGAAGATGCTATACCCGGCAAGTCAAATCTCATGAAACGAAAGGTTTTAGAGGAAGATTTATGTGATCTGTGCGGGAGACAGGAGACCGCTTTCCATGCTTTGTACGAATGTAGACTGGCGAAGAAAGCATGGAGTAAAGTGCCAAGGGTTGCTAGGCACTGGAAAGGAGCAACTTCGGTTCTGGAGGCCTTTATGTCGACCTTCATCTCAGCTTCGATCGAGGATAGGCAATGCTGGGTAGTGATTCTATGGCAAATTTGGCAAGCTAGGAATAAACGAATTTTGAGGGATCCGATGTACAACCCGCCGAGGTAGTTAGAATGGCATTGGCAATGGTGATGGATTTCAGAAAGTGTACAGATCACACGAGAGTGTGTAATAGGCCTGCTGAGGGGACAGGAGGAAAAAGGTGGACGAAACCATTGCAGGGGATTACAAAATTTAACTGCGACGCGGGAGTTTCGAACAAAGGAAGGGAGTCCATTGGATTTGTTCAAAGGGCGGATGATGTGAGTTTTCAGGCAGCAGGACAGAAATCGATTCAGGCCACAAACGATGTGGAGATTGCAGAGGTGGAATCCATTAGATGGGCTGTGAGGTTTGCAAAAGAAAGAGGCTTGCAGCATGTGCAGTTCGAGACGGATTGCTTGTCCCTCGTATCTAGATTGTCGATAGGGAATTCAGGCAGGGGAACATTGGGCCTCATCATCCGAGCTGCCATGGAGGATGCAAAGGGCTTTACGTCACCGTCGGTCAGCTGGACTCATGTTAGACGTGAAGGGAATAGAGTAGCTCATAGCATAGCTTCTCTTAGTGTCATGGATTCTTCACTGTTCTTTAGTCTTGAGTTACTTCCAGACACTTTCATTACACAAATTCTGAATGAAATGCAATGAGCTCGAGGAGCTTGATCTCAAAAAAAGAAAGTACATGAACTTGATAATGATCTTCTAGCTCTAATCGCGCTCTCTGCATTTTTTTCTCTAGAGCATCTGATTCGTTGTTCTAATTTCACCTAAGATGATATGCTTTCATAAACCCTTTTTTACTTTACAAATAAAATAATATGTTTTTAAATTAGTTTATACCTTATGGATGGACACTTATTATTATCTTGACTATTTACAATTTTTTTGAGGTATAAAATCTCTCAGCAGTGTGAGTGAGGTATCAAATATTGTATGAATCTTCTCATATGTTTCATGGAGAAGATCAACTTAGAATAATTTAAATGTTGAGGGATTATAGCATTTTTTTGAGGGAATTGCACAAGGTAACCCAAAAACCGAAAAGTGTTGCAAGGTTAACCCAACCCGGATTAAAATGGGGTGAAACCGGTTATCCGACAAACCTGCCCAGCAGGTAACAGGTTGGGAAAGTGGGGGCCAACCATGACACCTCAGCGAGGGAGAGAAAAGGAAGGCGAGAGAGAGAAAAGGAAGGAGAGAGAGACGTCCAGGAAGGAGAGAGAGAGACGTCCATTGAGAGGAGAGAGGCAAGAGAGGGAGCTTTTGAGTTTGATTAGACAAAGAGAGAGAAAACTAATTGAGTTTGACAGGGACTCTCTGAACAGTCCGGGGAAGGAAAAATCCCGCCAAAAATTTGCGCCAAAAAATCCTGAAGAGAAAGAGGAGGGAGGAGGGAAGAGGGGGGAGAGTATATAAGCATTGAAGCTCCACCTCAGTCCAATGATTATTCCACATTAATGCACTGCAGTAGGAGAATTAAAAGGAGGAAGGAGAAGCGCCAGCAAAGAGTGAAGGAGGAGGGTTGGTGGACAATGATATGAGGATCTATATAAGGATATGGGAGGGAATGATGAGGGTGGCATTTAATGGGTACCAAGTGGAAAAAAATCTGAACATTCGCAAAGTAGCCAATGTAGAAGAAGCAAGTGGGGCGGGGTTTATCTTAAAGTTGAAGCGTTACGAGTTAATATTAACTGGACAACCGGGAGAGAACAACTTGACAACCAACAGCAAACAATGTGACAACTGGTGGAATAGACTGGACCGAGTTGCGACCGCCTGCAGGTACAAAATGGGTAAGTAGTCTCTCAAGGAAGATGAAGAGAAAAAAAAACTTTGCTACAACTTAATGTAAACTTACTGTATCCCCTCTCTATGTAAATGAACAGGGGAGAAGACAATCGTATGTCTCACTGTGGTGTTCGGAGGATGGTGGGCTTGCGAAGAAGGCGGTTGGGTCTTCAAGGGGTCACGGAGCCAGAAAGCTCTGCTGGTGGACGAACGTATCGACTACGTTGCACTAAAGAAACCCGTGATGGAAAAGTTTAACGTCGATGAGAGACGGCATGAGGTGGAGCTCACATATGGGAAGCTGAAGAAGGGCGGGTGCAGGCCATATGCAATAGGAGATGACGAAGACCTGCAGGCCTTCAAGTTTGTAAACGGACTCACTGGAGAACGATCGTGGCCTGTCGACCTCCATGTCTCCCTGCGAACCAAGCTTTGTGACATCACTGTGGCACCTACACAAGGGTCGTCAACGGGTGGCTCCGTCGGGGTGGGTCTCTCAGCGGCGGGAGGTGAGGAATTTATACTGCCATTAACTGGGCCGCCTGTGACCCAAGAAGATCACGCACATACAACCATCCAATTGGCTGGTGGTGAAGAAGACGAAGTCCTGGTAGCCGGACGTGTCCAGTCGAAACAAACTGGAGTCCAGTTAGACGCCCAATGCGTCCAGTTCGAAAACGAATGTGTCCAGTTACATAATAGTACCGGCGAGTTCGGGCGACCTGAGGAGTTGGAGTTCGAGTTGCGGAAGAAGGCAAAGAAAGCCGAGGAAATAAGACGTGGGAAGCAAGTCATTTCTGTCAGCAGTGATCCGGAAGATGAAGTTATTCCACCGGGTGGAGATGGACGGGTGCCCATTGACATCGGGAGATCCTCCTCCGACGATGAGGTACTACCAAATGCGGTGAAGATGGAGCTCGGGTGCGCAGTTCCGACCAAGTCGTGGTCATGGGATACTGAGGCGGAGCAGGCTGTGAGGGAAATAGAGGAAGCATACGCACGCGGAAAACAGAAGTTGAGATCGAATACGGAGGGTGTGGAAAGTGAACCAATGGTTGCGATGAACCCATTGGGTCCCCGTCAGCACACGGGTGAGCTCCGGGAGGGAAAAGTGTTTCGGTCGAAGAAGGAGGTCCAACAGACAATCAAGTGGGCGGCCCTATCTAGGTGTTTCACGACCAAGGTGAACAAGTCGACGAAGAGCTTGTATGTTGTGCGCTACGGTGGTCCCAATTGCAAGTGGCTTTGTCGGGTTTCCACATACAAGAAAACGCGGATTTGGATTATCTCCAAGCTTGTGGACGAGCACACGTGCGACCTGACCGACATGATGACACAAAAGCGTCGTGCGACATACACCCAGGTGGGGCAACACATAGTGGACAGGTATCTCCTTCGCTCTAACCAACCTAACTGGACAGTATGTTGTTTATAACTGGACGCTGGTTACAGATAACTGGACAGGAAATGTCATAAAACTGGACAGGTACTTCGATAAACACTAACCCAATGCGCCTGTCCATGTGCAGTTTCGTTGGTTCAAAGAAGGCCCTTGTGCCGGAGCAAGTGTAGGCTCTGACGAAATCCCAACTGGGGGTGCCGTCCAGTTACTGGAAGGCGTGGCGAGCCGCCATGAAGGCGAGGGACACCACCTACGGGAAGGACGAGGAAAGCTACCAGAGGATGTACTTGTACATGCACATGCTAGAGCAGTCCAACCCTGGCATGTACACCAGGATAGAACGCGACACAGAAGGACGATTCAAGTATGCGTTTGTCAGCCTTCGAGTCCGGCGGAGGGCGGTCCCCTACCTACGAAAGGTCAGTCCCTCATTCTCCGTACCTTGTGTGTCCTCTACTGCAAAGCCGTTAAACTCATACAACTACTACCATTACAGCGACCAACTACCTTCCATGACGTCTGATAAGGCATGTTTCCAATAGGCATTATAGGTTAGTTTAGGTGCATTTCATTGTTATATAATCATGTTTTAGTGTTAATTAGATTAGCATTCATTTTGTGGAAAAGTTCGGAATCTACGCTATTTCGATGGTTTTATGTAGATTCGTAGATCCGAGGCAATGAACACGAGGAACGGAGCTAAGTAAGGCTAAGGCGAGACTTTGGAGAGCTTAAGGAAGAAGTCCCGAAGAGAATGGAACAATCTAAGGAGCAACGGAGTACGAAATCGAGGTCTAAGAGCGGAAACGAGGGCGAGTCGCGAAAGCTGTCCGCTCGGCGAGCTGAACTTGTAACGCACTTTCCGGAGGCCTCGGATGTCCGATCGACGCATATGAGCATGCGTTGGAAAGCTCTTTCGAAGATCTACGTGATGGTGTTCTGTTGGATTTTCGCTTCCAGAGAATGCCTTTCCGCTGCAGCGAATCAAGTCAGCAACAACATGTGCGAGAAGGTGGCCGGCCTGAGCATGAGTCGCTGCCAGCGAATGGCATCTCGCTGCCAGCGACTGGAGTCAGCGGAAGCATATCCAGGAGCAGCATGAGTCGCTGCCAGCGAAAGGAAACTCGCTGCCAGCGAATGGAGTCGCTGCCAGCGGACGACCGGATTCGCTGCAGCGGATGTAAACTCTCGCGGCAGCGAATGGAGACTCTCGCGGCAGCGGAAGGGTGGACTCGCGGAAGCGGAACCGAAGAAGCTGAAAGTTTTCTAAGGCATGGACATTGGTTGGTAGCGAGTGTGGTAGCGAAAATCCAACAGGAGCTTGATTGACTCCATTCGCTGCCAGCGGAATTTGAAGCTGAATTAAATTTGGAAAGTCTATCTTCTATCTAGTTTGTTTAGGAAGTTTCTATCTAGTTTATCTATCTTTTACCTTATTTATGGAAGACATTAGACTTATAAATAGGATGTTTTAGGCTTAAGTTTTTAAGGAATTAATTCCAAGTAGAGAAATCACCATTGAAGAGAAGAAAGTTTAGGTAAGCCATGTTTGGCTAATTTTGTAGTTTCCGCCTACACTTTCGAGACTTGGTTGGTGGTTTGTGAGTTCTAATATAAGTTATTTTTCCTCTATAATTCTTTCAACTTCTTTGTGTGATATTGATTATGTTATTGGTGTTATCTTGATTAGCTACCTTGATAATATTGATTTCATGCTAGGATTTAATACTTTCGTATTTGTGTTATTTCCGTAGTAGCACGCATAAGATTGTGGATTCCGTGTTTGAAGCATGATTATGTAGGGAGTTGACATATATCTTAAACATTGATTTACCGTGTTTAATTGGTGTTATTTATATGCTCAAGTTCTTGGGACTATTTGCTATCTCTTTGTTAAATCTTGACCGTGTTAAGGTTGCATTGAGGTGTAAGGGATTAATTGGACTCGTAGGACTTTTAATCTATTTAAACCAAGACGGGAGGAATTCGTAGGAAACGATAATAATTTGAAAAGGATTCGATGATCAATAAAAACAACCAAAGTCGAGAACTTGTAGGTGGAAACTCTTTTCTTCTATCCTTTATTTGCTTTTGTCAATATTATTTTCATTTATTTTCATTCATAAAAATCGTTTCTTTTATATTGATAAATACACAATATTTAGAAATACTTGATTCTCTAGGGTTCGACCCCTTACTTGCATACTATACTAGTTTGTTTGTTTGGGAATAATTTTTGGCGAGGGAAATCAACGACTTTTCCCTCCCTCAACGTCCTCAGGGAATAACATGACATATAGGTTATATGACATGACATTAGTCAATAACGACATGACAACGGTTACCATTGGGGTTTTTGAATTTGCAGGTGGTGTCAGTAGACGGGGGGTTCCTGAAGGGGAAGTTCCGAGGGTGCCTCCTGTTCGCGACTGCACAAGATGCCGACCACTCTGTCTACCCACTTGCATTCGCAATGGTTGACGGAGAGAATGATGGGTCGTGGGGGTTCTTCTTCAGGCAGATGTTGCATGTTGTTGAAGATACGACTGATCTCATGTGGGTATCTGACCGCCATATTAGCATCAAGAAGGGAATACGGGACAGCTACGTCTTCGCCAAGCACGGCATATGCATATGGCGGTTTCTCCCGCCGCGGGCCAATACCTACGGGAGGCCGAATTCGAAAAGTGGGCAAGGGCGTGCTACCCGGGTAACAGGTACAACATAACCACCACGAATAACTCAGAGTGCTTGAACTCGGTTTTCAAGTATCCTCAGGACTTGCCACTCACCACGCTGATGGATGCCATTCTTGAGACCGTCGGGGACTGGTTCGTGAAGCGGAGAGAGATCACCTCAAAACCTGGGAAAGTTGTAAGCGATTGGGTCGCTAATGCCATTAAAGCAAACTTTGCTGAGTCTCTGTCGATGTTGGCCAGGCCGCTCAGCCCCCACGAGTTCGAGGTCCGCAATGGTCATTCCACTTGGCTTGTCAACCTCACGGGACGATTACGCACTGGCTGCTGCACAATTACGCGGGGTGGATGTCCACTCACTAGTCAACGACTTCTACAAGGGAGAGGCGTGGCGTGCTTGCTACGCGGACGTTTTGTACCCAGATCCGTCTCCAGACACATGGAGGGTGCCCCCGGAAATTTCCAAACAGACCTGCCTCCCGCCCAGTGTGAAGGCCCGTCCGGGTAGACCCAAGACTAGATGTTACCCCTCGCAGTGGGAAAGGAGATACAAGCGCCGGACGAACTAGGCAATATATGGGACAAGACATGACGTTCAGGTAGGAACAACATGACGACCAACTAGGATTAACATGACGTTAATGCATCTGTGGGTTTTGGGTTTTGGTCAGCTAGACTAGAATGCGTCTGTGGGTTTTGGGTTTTATTCAGATGCACATGAAGTCCCAGATGGGGTTACTACCGCGTCTTTGTACGTAAGTGTGTTTATGTGTGGGTCGTCGTACCTTTTTGCTAGTAACTGGTATGTCACTTGTTTCAAACTTGACGGGTAATGTTTAAGACATGACGGGTAATGCTGTTGACACGACAGAGGTAACGAAAGATGTTCAACATTAGCGATGGCAATAATCCATCTAAAACGACAATCTAAAACATCAATCCCAAACACATCAAAATGAGGTAGAAATGTCATCAAAACATCGGAATCCAAACAGAGTATTGATGTTAACGGCAACTACAACCATATAAACCAACAATGTTCACTGCTTCACATAATGACGAGGGGACTACTTAGGATCGCTGTTGACACCGAAGCCAAGGTGGAAGATAGAGACGCATAGGAGCTGACGGTATGCAGCGATGAAGTCGTCGTCCAAGCCATCGAAGACGCGGTCCCCCATAGCGAGCTGCTCCATGTACCGGATCGTGTACAGGCCATAGTCTCCACTGAACAGGGTCATCATTTGCGTCAGTTGATATTTGGTAACATTACCAAAAATGAGGGAAGCGGGACAAGGACTTACGATTGTTTGTTTTGCGGGATCCCCTTCACGCGGGTGAGGGTGAGGGGGAGGGCAACATTGGCTTTGTGCTTGGCATGCATCTCCTGGTGGACGGCGAACATGGTGGGCAGGACGTGCGTCACGGGCTTCAGCAATTGGGTCAGCTGGAGCTCTCTTATGAAGTTCGTATCGGGGTCAAACACAAGCACGGTCCATTCGGCGTGGTTGATCTCTAGAGCCACCCAATGCTCGTTCTTCAAATTCCAGGGAGGAGGATGCGGTCCACGGAGGCCCACGGCTTGGGAAACCTCTCTGGCAGTACACCATCCATGTACAGCTTAAGCTCGTCCTCGACCACCAAGCCTGTATGACGCTCCAGCAAAACCCGGAAGAAATTGTCGAGCACGGCGACGGAGGCGAACATCGGGTCAGTGAGTATGGCCCTGCGAAGGATTGCGCATGCCTGCTCGATGTGTTGCGGATCACAACTCGAATGTCAGAGGTACATCAGGGGGAGATGCTCGATATGTGAGGCAACAAAAAATACTTGTGCGGGAGGAGATTTACCTCAGAGGTTACCCAGTTCGTCGGCGCCTCTAGGTCCAGGAAGAACTTCTTCTCGAGAAGGGTACCCTCGATAGACCGTGTAGGAGTTGTGCCCTCTTTCATCCAAGCTTCGTAGGCGTCCAGCTCTGCCCTAGTCAGAAGGCCCAGGACAACGGCGTCCTTTTTGGTCTTGGACTTGCTCACCCGTGACTTCTTCACAGGCTGAGTGACCTCGTGCCCAGCAAATGCAGCATTAGCCTTACGGGCTCTCGTCCCCCTCCACGTTAGCGGCTCGACCTGAGAGGTGTCCTCCATGTCCATGTCACCCTGCACACACATGACAACGGGAATATTTGAACATGACAACTCGACCAATTCAACATGACAACAGGAATCTTTCAACATGACAACAAGAAAATTTTAACTGGACAATATTAACGTTCGAAGTGAGGTGACATACCTCGCTTGTTTTCTGGGTGGGTGCATCGCCGAGGGCCGCTTTCACCTTCTTATCCATGCGGCCACCTTTGGGCTTCGTCAAACCTTGGCCATCCCGGTCACCATCGTCCTGCACACACGGTTGAAAGGGACATGACAATTGCAAAATTTTAACATGACACTTAACCACCATAACATGACAGTTGAGTATCCATAACATGACATGTGAAGGGAATTGACATGCCTCAGCGCTTGTCTGTTTGGGGACGTGGGCAACGTCGGCTATCCCCTTGCCGTCCTTCTTCCCCTTGGGGGGCTTCTTGCTCTTCTTCCCAACCTTGGCATTCTTCACCTTCTCGTCATTCTCCCCCCTCTTTTCTTCAGAAACTCGGTCGGCATCCCCTTTGTCCTGGTACTTGTTCTCATCCCCTTTGTCCCGCTCCTTGTTCTCATCCCCATGATCCTTCTCCGCGTTGTCCCCAGCTACCTCATTGGTGATCTCCTGCTCCTTGCTCGCAACCCCTTGGCCCTGTTTCTCACTATCCTTTGGCTTTGGTTCTTCATCCACTTGGTCCTGCTGCTCACCCTCCTTTCTCTGTGCGTTTTCATCAACCTGCAAACATCGTATTAAGTACAGTCTTGGGTACCCAAAGGTGCTATTCCATGCGTAGGAAACTCTTACCTCCTTCGCCGCCGACGATTCCGCCCTTCCCAGCGACACTGCGTGGTCGGACTCGTCCAGTCCCTCCCTCCCCGTCCTCTGAAGTTGGCGGATGGCATCCTCAAGGGGTTTGATCCTCGCAGCGAAGTCAGCTCGTAATTCCCTTGCCAGGTCATCCATCTTCGACAACATCAGTGAGAAATCACCCGCCGATGGCCCTTGTGTGTTTTCCTACGTGGGGGCTGCCTGGGTCGTTGCCTGGGTGGCGGTCTCCGCTGTCGCCCTTGTGTGCACACCCTTCTTGTACTCTACGCGGAGGTTGTCGAAGAACAAATCCGCCTTCTCTCTAGGGTAGACAGCCCCCTGCATCACCCGTTTTTTCGCCTCAAAGTCATCGGGGATTAACACTGTCTGCACACTGTCTTCAAGGTCAAAGTTTTTTAGCTCGTCCTTCTCCTCCACCATGAGGCTGACGATTAACTCGTACTTGATGTTGTGCTCTTTCGACGCGTACAGCAGGCACCGAGGGTGGGCATTCACGTCAAGGACGGCAGCAAATTGGGATCGGATTGGATAGAAAGCTTTGTAAGCCCACAACTACATAAACCACAGGGCATGGATGTCAATATCTGTCAAGTGTAAAAATAAGCATGTCCAGTTTAAATAAAAGCATGCCCAGTTCAAATATAAACGTGTCCAGTTAATTTCTAAGCGTGTCCAGTCATATTATATGCATGTCCAGTTGTAATATAAGCCACTACCTGAAAGGAGAGGGGGAAGCCAGCTAAAAAATATGACGGCCGAGGGCCCTTCACCCCATGCTGGAGCTTGCGCTCAACAGCGTTTTTGAGGAACTCATGGGTCCTCTCGTAGCAGTGCCTGCCCCACGGGAATCGCAAGAAACCGTCGACGTCGGCCACCATATTCACCACCCATCCATGAATGTAGTTGCGGGGATCCTTCCCAAATAGCACACCCTCAACCAGCATCAGCAACGCATACTTAAACTTCATCACGGGCGAATGCTCTCTGCCCTTCATCGCCACTAGGAATGCAACCTCGAACCCTTCCATCCTCATCTTCTCCACCCCAAAGAAGTCCTTGACGGCCGACCTGTCCCCATCATTCTCCTCGGGCAGCAACATGAATGAGCACTTCAGCCCGGTCACCAGCGCGAACTCTTGGATGGAGAACCGAGCTATTTTGCCGTGTATCATGTACCAGCTCTCATGCTCCTTTCTCGTCCGCAGCTGGCGTTGCAGGACGTAGTGCACTAGTTGGGCTGAGAACTTGACACGGGAACCAAGCCTCGCAATGGCGGCCAACGGGCTTGCCATCAACTTCTTCCAGTCCCCCTCGCTTAGGTAGTTGTCCAGGTTTGCAAGTACTGCCGGCTTCCCGTACTGGTTTACACGACCCTTGTAGTGTTGGTCCTCGGGGACCGCATAGATGGCCTGCAAAAATAACGCACAACTGTCACTCGCACATCGACACGACTATATTCCTTTGATCAATACTATGCACACCGTACCTCGCTTGTTGTCTGTGAATGGGGATCTCTTCTTACAGACCGGGAAGTCGACATGTTCGCCTGTCCTTGATATCCTACAAAATTGGGAAGCAAAACCGTAGGACTATCAACAAACATGACATCAAATTTTATAAACATGATATTTCACTAGTAAAAACTTGACAGTAAATGTTCTAAACGTGACATTTCACTAGGAAAAACATGACATAATCCAAACATGAGATGTACTCAAGTCTCCCCTGAACTCAGTCCAATGTTGGAAGGCATCTCAAAAGTAAACATTTCGAACTCCCCTTGGCCCTATTTTCATAAGACGCAATCGTCTTTCCCCAATTTCCCCAATTCCCCCAAAACCCCCCAAATCTTCCAATGTCGATAATTCCCCCAAATCCCCCAATTTCTCCATCCAACTAATTGTTGTTGTCCCCCAATTTATCCATTTAACCCCAGCCAATGTTGAAGACCAATTGTTATTTTCCCCCAATTTCCATTCTATCCCCCTCGTCAATTTCCTTTCGGAAACTTTCCAGCCCTTCACGTGTACATGCCGATGGTTGAAATTCACATGACAGAGGGAACCTCATATACCTTTGCGCAACTTACTTGATTTCTACATTCCAAACAATGGCAAACACATTTGGATCTGAAACTACAAGTCTCGCCCTAATATTGGGTTCAATCGGAAAGAATTCGGGGGCTTTAGGGTTTAGGATTTACTTACTTGTTGTCGTCACTTGTGTGCAGGGGCGTTAGGGCTTGATATCCGCTTCTTCGTCGTCTCCTCTACTGCCTTGCTCTACTTCTTGATCGAAATCCTTCCGCTTCTTCCTTCGGTTTTCAAAGTTTGAAATGTATGAGAGAGATGTATGAGAGAGATGGAGAAACAATCAGGCTCAACTACCCCTTTAATAAACCACTCTCCTAGGCGGTTGAGGTGACAGTTTTTTTTCAAAACTGTCAACTCTCTCCCCATCAACACGCCTCCCTCTCTCTCCTCCATCAATGCAACCGGTGCCTACCCTTTGTGTAACCGGTTGGGATGCAAAATTAAAACAATTTGGCCTACCCTTTTGCAAATAATATGGAGAAGGGATAGAGAGGGCAACACAACCGGTTTTTTAGGTTACTTTTGCAAATACCCCCATTTTTTTTAGCTTATCTCAAACTGATTTTGGCTAAAAAAAAAAGCAACCAATTCATCTGTTTTCAAATTGAACAACGAAAAAATAGTACTATTGAAATTCCATCTATACGGGCTTGATCGCCTTCATCTATGAAATCCAAATCAAGCTACAAGCAAGTAAGACAACAAATCATAATGACAAATGAACTAATTTGTAGGTATTTGTATACTCTTTTTTATTTGAGGGACATGTCTTATCCCATCTTGGCCCGTAAGTGTTGCCTAATTGATTTTAACCTTGATAAATTATCATTCGCAATCCATCATTTGTGGTATGGTAAGGGACATGTCTCATCCCATCTTTCGACGTGTTTGATAAATTGTCTTTGCATCAATAAGATAAGGTGTAACAATTAATTTTGCCTTTTCAGATTTCATTTTTTTCATATCGTCTTTTTAGATTTCAATTTTTTTCATATCTATCCATTTTCAATTTGTAGTCGAAAGGGCTTCCTATTACCTTTGCTCTCCTCTGTGGGTTTTTCTTTCTGGGTTCAATTGGGTATGTTATAATGATTTCAGATTTTCAATGTTTATCAATATGGATTTGGTGATGGAATTTGGATACTAATTTTGCGCTCTCCTATTTTTATTATTTTTTAATTTTTTTTTGGTGTTTGTGAAGGATTTGCTTGCTGTAAATATTTGCATATGCCGGAATCAATTACAACTCTCCTACATTAGGAGCTGCCTAGGAGCTGCCATTGGCAATCTGATCCCTGTCTTCACTTTTCTTCTTGCAGGTTGCCTTGGGTATGTTTCAATTTTCAAGTTTTGATCTTTGGATGCATTTTAAGTGTTGAAATCAATGCTTTAAGCCTTGTATTTAGCAGTTGGTGATAGATGATTTGGGTCATGTCTTAATGTGATTGATTAAGATGGAGAACCTTGATCTAAGGAAAAGTACCGGTCAGGCAAAATCTTTGGGTACAGTTGGGTATACATGAATTGAATATGTCAAACCAAATGTCTTGGATGCCTTATTACGAACTCGCGAGACCAAGTTCACAAGCATTTGTTCTGTCAAATATCTCAGGACTTCTTTTTGCAACGCAAGACCCAGAAGCTTCAAATTGTGAGGAAAACTAGCATAGAAGAACTGCAGAAAGTTTCAACTTGATCCATCTTTTTTTTAAAAAGCATTTTACAAAATGTCATTGACAATTAAACAATGTTTTGCTCACGCTTATTCATGCAAATTATGTTTGTAACTTAACATATATACTATTTGTGAGGTTACTAGCTCACCCGACATGCCTCAAAGGGAGGCATTTGATGTTTGTTAAGTATATGTAAATATGTATTCTCAGTTGGCTATGTGTATGCAATGTTCATTGATGTTCTCTTTCGACTATATATGCACAACGAGGACATTTTATTTTTCTAAGTAATTTAACACATAGTAATTTTTTAAAAATAATTAAAATTGCTTACTCAAACCCCGGCTTATGAGTGTTTGGTTGATGGCTATGCTCTTATTTCTATAGTCTTGTAAATGAGGAAAAGTCTTAAGTGGAAACTAAAGAGATCAACGAATATAAAGATGACACACAACCCTTTAGTGCAATGTGTCTTAGACTCTTAGTTCATCAATCAAGAAGAATTTTCTAAATTGAGAGATGTAACTTCTTTTTTATTTAAATGTAATGGATAACATGACAACAATTTAAATGAAATGAAATATATTCATGGTATGAGGAAGAATTAAAACGGTAGATTTCAATAAAAAAATTCTCTCCCGTACAAGGTACGGGAAAAGTACTAGTTTATTATCATATTTGAAACAGATTATTTTTTTTGGGGTGCAATTTTAAACAAATTATTACACTTATTAAGTTATTATCATATTTTAAACAGATTTTTTTTTTTTGGTTCATAGGTAGGCACTTAGATTTTAAACAGATTATTAATAGCAGTTTAAAATACCATGTTAGTATATTCTCGTATGTACATAAGCCGAGACATACGCTAGTGTCATATATAATATGTACATGTATCGCAAGGTCGATCACCAACTGATGTTTCGTCAAAGCATTCGGGTCAGCTCCATTTGACCAATATTTCTCCATAATTATATACATGTTTGAATGATTCATAACCCATTAATAGATTTTCCACTGCAAGGTTGAAATTGAGCAGATCTATACGTATGGAATTTCTTGCAATTTTTGGGTCCAGATCGTAGACTCGTTCCAATGTGGAAATTTTGCAATATTAAAACCCAAATTAAAATTAGGGATGATTTGCCAAATATACAAATATGAAGGCCAAATTAGCTAAATATACAAGATTTTGAGAAATTTGCAAAACTATACACAACACTACCACAAAGCCTTGTGCCCCTCCTATGTGCCCCTCCCCCTCCAGCGCCCCCCCCCCCCCCACGCCCCCCCTCCTGCGTGCCCCCCTTCCACGTCAGCAATTTTTTTTTTCCCGCGCGCGTCAATGCTGACACCGTTTTACAAGTTTTTTTTTTCTTTTCCGCGCGCCATTGCTGACACCGACGTCGGGAATGTTAACGTTAGCAATGCTGACACCGTTTACAAGGAAGATTTTTTTGTTTTTTTTTTTCGCGCGTCAATGCTGACACCGTTTATAAGGAAGTTTTTTTTCCACGCGTCAATGCAGACGCCGACGATGGGAATGTTGACATCAGCAATGCTGACGCCGTCTACAAGAATGCTGACGCCGACGACAATGACGTCGGGAATGCTGACGTCAGCATTGCTCACACCCTCTACGAGGATGCTGACGCCGACAATGATGACATCGAAGATTAATATATTTGACGTATTAAGTCATTAAAAATATAAAAGGGGAGAACAAAGAGACAAAAGAAGTATTCTACCAAAAAAAAAGAAACGAATATTTTATTTTATTTTTGGTAGTGAGAAACAAAGAATAACGGTAAACAATTAAAACAAAGAATTTTTCGACGCCGACAATGCTGACCTCTTTCCTCATCCATCTCTTATATTGCAAAAACGATGTCAGCAAATATATACCTACACAAAAATATGCATGAAAACGATGTCAGCACTAAAAAATACGTATAAAAACGATGTCAGCACTAATAAATAAACCAATTTTTAAGGACTTAAGCATACACATATACTTACATATATAATATCAAATTAAAAACGATGTCAGCACTAAAAATTACGCATAAAAACGATGTCAGCACTAAAAAATAAACCAATTTTTAAGGACTCAAGCATACGTATATACCTACATATATAATATCAAACTAAAAACGATGTCAGCGCTAAAAAATATACATAAAAACGGTGTCAGCATTAAGAAACAACTCGGTTTTTAAGAACTCAAGTATATAAATATACCTACATATATAATATCCAACTAAAAACGATGTCAGCACTAAAAAATACGCATAAAAACGATGTCAGCACTAAAAAAAATACGCATAAAATCAAGTAGGAGCCAACCGGGCACGCAATCGTGCAAAAGTGACTCAGTGTCATCACCTTCGTATTGTCCGCATCGATCTCTGGTCAGCCTCTGGAGGCTTGCAAGTTGCAACACACAATAACAGCAAGACCTCGTCCATCAACTGTGAAAGAAGATCTGAGATCTTAGCAGCAGCAGCAACAAAAACCAGTGACAGATATATGTTTGATTTTGAGTAAGAAACCAGCAGCAGCATCAAAAACCAGCAGCAACATCAACTGTGTAAGAAGAACACACACTCAGCGAGGAGATTAACTTCGAGCGAGAGCGTTTTGAGCCTGTAAGAAACCAAACCGATTGGAGCAAACACCGAGAAGCAGAGCAGCGAGAGGATGAAGATCCTCTGTCGCTTGTGAAACTGCTTCATAAATTGATCAAAATCGCAACAAAGGCTAGATCGAGATGAAGGTTTGCACCTCCGTTCTCTTCAATCTCCGTTGCTGACATGAAATTGGAGCTCCGTTGTCTTCAGTCCAGATCCGGCGTCTTCAATCCTCTTCTTTCGTTGCTCCCTTTCGCTCGAAATCCATGAGTTGCGATCGAAACCGCACCGCCGCTGGTGCCGAAATCCATGAGTTGCGATCGAAACCGCCGCTCGAAACCGCACCGATGAGCCTGAAGAAGCCGCCGCTGGTGCCGGTCAAAACCGCACCGCCGAAATCGGAGCCAGATCTGGTCCAATTTGGCGTCGGCATGGGTGCACTCGACAGGAGACGATCATCTGCGAGTAGAGGAGGGCATCGATGGGAGGGAGAAGCCGCAAAAACTCTCACCTCTTGGCGAGCTGTGCAGCGATGGTAAGTGGAAGAAGGAGAAGGAGCGGGACAGAGACGGTGAGATCTCTCTGATGGCCATGGCAGCCATGGAAACGGAGGAGGAGGAGCGAGAGCGAGGGAGGAGACGATTTTGGATCTGACATGGATGGGGGCCGGTTTGAATCTGAAAGTAGGGTTACAAAATTAAGATGTATACTTTTCTAATATTTACAAAAGTGTGTATATTTGGCTAATTTAGCCGAAAATTGGCACATTCGGTGCAAATTTTCTCTTAAAATTAATCGAAAAATGTATAGGAGAGGTCATGTTAAATTAATCAAATCTATTTACCAAAATCAAGAACATACTGAAACAATTTTTTTTAAAGACTTTATATTAGATTCAAAATTATGGAGCTATACTCAACTCAGCTACAGTAGTTGTTATCTATATATATATATATATATATATATATATATATATATATAGATATACTAAAACCGATGCATTAGTGCATACGTGGCGGCGCGTGAGTGCATATGCATACGTGGCGGCGTGTGAGTGCATCTCGCAAAACTTTCTCCTGTCAAAAAGGAAATCTAATAAAAATAATTATTATATTTTACCATAAACACATATAATTCGATAGATGGAATATCTTATAAAAGACTAAATATTATATAAGGAAAAATTATATCAATATAATTAAACATAGTAGTAGTAATAATAAAACTAATTTTCATAGTCATACTTACCAAAAATATTAATAGATAAATATGTAATATTTGATAGGTTCTATTTTATTTATATTTAGATTATTTTTTGCTGGAAAGAATTATTTATATCAAAATCAATCATTTAATAATTGTTATTTTATGCCTATCTATATTATTTTTTGAGGCCAAAATAAATAATTAAAATATTATATAGCCATATATGTAGTCACAATCCATCCGTACATAGATATTTTAGTAAACAAATGTAATAAATATATACTACATATTTAATAAAAAAGAATATTGAAATATTTTTAAAAATCAACTCTCTAATTAAATTACATGAGATTTAATTAACCATAGATTAGGGAAAAAAAACTTTTACGTAGTACCTTATAAATGTGAATTTTATTTATATTTTGAGAGAATCTAATTAAAAGATATTTAGATTATATATAACCTGTCAAACTAATTTTATTTATATTTAAATTATTTTTTAGAGAAAAAATAATTTATATTTACATTAACACATTCTCCGTACACGGGACGGGATCTACACTAGCAGTCCTATAAAAGTACGAACTACCCAACTGAGGAAAAATATACAACAATCCCTTATACAAGCCTTTCTTCATTACATAAATGTACACTTAATTTCTGGTAGGCCTTAGATCGAGTGGCTTACTTTAAAGTTTAGATATGGGGCGGCTACGAACCGCTTTGCTCTTCCTCATTGTTTGCTTTGGCAGTGCCAGAATAGGATTCAGCTTCGCCTGTAAGGAGGCCAAAAGAAAAGCCTTGCTCGAGGTAAAGCACAACATCCTTTTCGACCCATTGAACCGCCTTAGTTCATGGATGGGGTAAGATTGTTGCAGCTGGAGAGGAGTAGGCTGTGACAATGTTACAAGCAACGTTGTCAAGCTTGATCTTGGAGTTGATATCAATGACAACTCATCCTACCTCATAGTTGGAAAGGTAAACCCCGCTATACTCAAGCTGAAGTACTTAAGATACTTGGACCTAAGCGGCAATTCGATCAATTCCCTTGGTAATGGAACTAGCCTTATTCCACCATTCTTTGGGTCAATGAGGCAACTGCAATATTTAAACCTCTCTAATAATGCATTTTTTTTTGGTGACAAGTTCCTCATGGTCTAGGCAATCTTACGAATTGAAGCTCATTGTACTTGATCTTAGTAGGAATAGGTGGTCTGGGCATGGGTTAAACAACCTAGAATGGGCATTCAAGCTAGCTTGAACCAGGGTCACCTCTTGCCTGGCTGGCTTAGTCGTTCCACTACAACGCCTCAGGCTGAGGTTTCGATTCTTGGTAAGAGGAGGGAGAGAGAGAGAGAAGGGTTGAAGCAAAAAAAAGCTAGCTTGAGAATTTGCAATACCTTGACCTGAGCGGGATCAACCTAAGTCGAGCACTTGATAGTCTCAACATACTTGACAAGCTTCCATTTTTGTCAGTGTTGAATATTGCTAACTGTGGACTAACAAATTCTCATCAAGCCATAGGAAACTCAACCGCTTCATCAAGTCTTATTAATCACCTAGACCTTAGTGGAAAACTTTTCAGTGGCCCAATTCCTCAATTCATACAAAACATGAGCTCTATCAGATATCTTGATCTTTCAGGTAATCGATTTTCTTTAATTCCATCTTGGATGGCCAACAAGAAAGTCCTCAAACAGCTTAACCTGAGTGGAAATTATTTTAATGGCCCCTTTCCCAAATTCATACAAAATTTGACTTTTCTAACCATACTTGACATGTCTTCTAATGAATTTAGCTCTTCAATTCCATCATGGTTGGCTAACAATAGATACCTGCAATATCTTTCACTTAGTTCCAATCATTTTAACAGTGTGGATGGCGGGATTATGAATGCCATTGACCATCTTTGTGGATTGAAACATCTAGATTTGTCATACAACCAACTTCAAGAAGAGGTGTCCCAATCTCATGACTTGAAGTTCCTTCACATGCAAAACAATAATATGAGTGGAGGATTGCCAACATTTGATCACTTATTATCCCTCCAAGTCTTAGATCTATCGCATATATAATAACTTTGAGGTCATCTGGGGATCCTTTGGGAAATTGATTTCTTTGGAGTCATTGGACTTGTCGTATAATCATTTGAGTGTTCTACGACAAGTTAACTTGGCAAACCTCTCTAGTTTAAGAAACCTTGATTTGAGCTCAAATTCTCTAACTCTTGAGCTCTCCCCTGACTAGCTACCTCAATTTCAGCTCGAGACCTTGCATATTCTATCTTCTAAATTGAACAGCCTTTTTCCTAAATGGATCCTAACCCAAGAAAAAATCACAGAAATTAACCTGTCCAATACCTGAATCTTTGGACATCTTCCAGATAACATTGGCAATACAATGTCGTCTTTGCGGATCCTACAACTTGCTAGCAACGATATCAATGTCTCCATACCAAAATCATTGTGTGAGCTAGCTAGCTTAGAATTCTTGGATCTTCGAAAGAATAGGTTGTCGGGGCACATTCCTAATTGTTGGGGGAAATCTCAGATCTTTGGCATTCAATTATCCTCAAACAAGGTTTAACAAACTATCTGGCCAAGTACCCAACTCTCTGACAATGGTTGACACGATACAATTGTTGAGCTTGAACAACAATTCGTTCGAAGGAGAGCTTCCTTTATCCTTGGCCAGTGCCTCGGAATTGATGGTTTGGGATGTGAGTAATAATAATCTTCATGGGTAAATTCCGACTTGGAATGGAGAAGACTTTCTTTCTTTGCGGATTCTCATACTAAGAGGGAATATGTTCGAGGGAATGATTCCACCACAACTATGCTCACTCTATGCACTTCAAATCATTGACCTTGCAACAAATTATTTGCAACAAATTATTTGGTCGGAACAATTCCTCAATGTTTTGGTCACTTTGAAGGCATGGATTCCATGCAACCGATAGCTTTTTCTCCTGGACCTGATGCCGCGGTATTAGTTGAAGAAATACCGCCAGCAATGAATCTTGATCACTGGAGCGCGGTAGAAGTTGTAAGAGGCCAAGAGAGAGAATACACCACAGTGTTGCACCTACTAGTGAACATGGACCTTTCATGTAACAACCTAGAAGGTGTGATTCCTTCGGAGCTCACAAGGTTATCTCTCATGGACCTCTTGTGATTCCTTCGGAGCTCACCGTCTGATGGGATCAATTCCCAAGGAGATAGGGAAGATGCAACACTTAGAGTCCCTCGATTTATCAAGCAACAATCTTTCAGGATCAATCCCAGAAAGCATCTCTTCTTTGGACTATTTGGCCAAATTGAATTTGTCGCTTAACAACCTTCAAGGACAAATCCCAACCGGTAGCCAGCTCCAAACTCTTGATGATGCATCATACATGGGAAACCTAGGCTTATGTGGCGACCAATTGCCAAAGAAATGCTTCCCGAGCAAGGCCGCTCATCAACCAACAAGCATATTCCTTGAAGATGATGATGAAGAAGAAGACAATAAGCATGAGAAGATGTGGTTCTAGCTACTTGATCATTATGTTGGGCTTCTCCACCGCCTTTTGGGGAGTGATTGCAAGTTTAGTTGTTAAAAGGAGATGGAGGTATGCTTATTTTTCGTTTGCTGAAGAGCTTGCAGATTGGATCCTCGTCAGAGCCGCACTGACGATTGCTCGAGCGAAGAGAGGAAGGTGAAGATTGCAGGAACATCTTATCTTGTAATGGTGTTTAAAAAGAATTTGTAATTTTAATTTTTCTTGTAATGTTGTTTAATAAGTCCCCGGCCACCGGGAGAATTACATCTCAATTTTTAACCTCACAACCATATCAAAATTTTGGAAGCTAGAAGTTTTGATAGAGTGAAATAATTTCTTATGAAATTTCTAGTATGCTCGATCCGATTTTATTATTTTTATGGATTAAACGTTCATTAAATCATTATGATGGAAGGGAAAGTCATCAAAAATATATTTTTCCAATTATTAAAACCTCGCTGAATTCAAGATCTGATACGGAGTATATATTAAGCTTAAGCTTAATCAGAGAAGGTACGAAACTAAAAATTAAATTTTTAGTTGATTAGGCGCGGGGCCGGGTTAAATTTTTTTGATAGAGCATAATCAGAGCAGCCCACTTTGTAATTGTAATTTAGAGTATTATTTTTTACCTTCTTTTATCTCTAAAATTAGTAAAAATTATCAAAAAATATCTCATAAATATTATGGGGCTTCAGTCACCCCGAGCTCCCCTTGAATCCGCCACTAATTAAAACTCATGTCGAATCCCATAACGATGAATAAGATTCTTTATTATAGAGGTTAAGAACCGAATTGATTACAAATTGTGGAGTTTCATGAAAATATAGGGGGACTCATGAAATCTTAATAAGACCATGGGCCATAAAATCAAAACAGATCACGATATATAAGCCCGTTATAGCGCCCCATGACAGTGGTCTCACTGACGGTTAGCGATAGCGGTGTTATTCGAGTCGAACGATCTGAGTTTGGTATATTCAAGGTTGGTTCATTTGTTAAACGAGCCTGAGCCGAACCGAACCCTTTTTTTTTTTGGTCGGCAGCTGAACCTAATTTTTAAACGAGCTTTATTTTTTATCAAGCTTGACTTGTTTAGAAAATAAACGAGGTCGGGTCGAGCTTTAAACAGTTCTATTTAGTCATAACATATTAACTTAAAGAAAATTTTAGAAAGGGGTGATTACTAGAATGTCCTAAATATTGGGCCTTATTAGGAAAAATGCTCCCACCTCCTCCAAATTAGCAAAATGTCCACCGCCCCCCTTGGCCCCCGTGCCCCCCCTCCCACGCTAATTTTTTTTTTTTTTTTTTTCAGTTTTTTTTTTCCGCGTTTCCAGAGTTGCTGAAACGGAATTGCTGAAACTTCTTTTTTACCACATACGGTTTCAGCAACCTCTTTTTTGTTTTTTTTTTGTTTTTTTTTTCCAGTTTTTTTTTTATATATATATTTCCGCGTTGCGGAAACAGGGGTTTCAGCGCATCCGGTTTCAGCAACCCTTGTTTTAACTTTTTTTTTCCCGCATTGCTGAAAGAGAGTTTTTTTTTTCATGTCATCACTTCGACACCGGAATTGCTGAAACCCCTGTGCCACGCTCTATTTCAGCATTTTTTCCTAGTTTTTTTTTTCGCGTTGCTGAAATCGCATGTGCTAATACTGAAACTCCTGTTTCAGCAACCCCTGTTTCAATGTTTTTTTTACCGCGTTGCTGGCTGAAACGGAGTTGCTGAAACCCCTGATTCAGCACATTCGATTTCAGCAACCCCTGTTTTCAATGTGTTTTTTTTACCGCGTGGCTGAAACAAGGGTTCTTGATGCTGAAACCCCGGTTTCAGCAAAGTTGTTGATGCTGAAACCCCGGTTTTAGATGCTGAAATTGTTGCTGAAACCATAGTTAATTTTTTTCTTTTTTTTTTTTCCGGATCACCACTTCGATACCGAAGGTGTTGAAACCGGAGTTGCTTTTTTTTTCGCGTCACCACTTCGACACCGAAGTTGCTGAAACCAGAGTTTGTTTTTTTCAAAAATGCTAAAATGTTGAAATGTTGAAATAGTATCTCATACAATTTTATAAGAATTGATTTCAGCATACGACACACATTAGAATTATATATATTGCATAACAACATCAAAACAAGTTAAAAATACAAGGTCATTAATTTGACACACATTAGAATTATATATATTGCATAACAACATCAAAACAAGTTAAAAATACAAGGTCATTAATTTGCCACTTAAAGGCTTATTTGACCACTTCCAAAGGAGAGTGAGCTGGTGAAGAGGAAAATCCCATAAATTAAACATGACAAGTTGTTTTGAATAACCTCAGCCACTACATTGAAACCTATAATTACAACTAGTAGCAGGCATGTCCAGGCATGTTCAATCTATCATGCTAATGAGCGACAGATGCCAAGATAAGAGCTAAAACCTGTTGTATACACATTGTGACAGCAGAAACAAAATGAAGGACGATTGAAAATGGAGAGTAAGAGTTATGGTAACCATGAGTTATTGATGTTTGAGACCAAGAGCATGTAATATTGATTTCTTTAGTAGTTCAGATCCTCAATGTATATCAAGGACAACAACATGCATACCTGGACTTTCAGACAGTATATTGTCCATCACTAGATTGGGGGAAGTACAACCATCTTTGGGAATGTGTGGATCAACAAGATGGCGTTTCCGCAAGGCAGCCACGATGGTGCAGCAGTGCGGCCGACTCTGCGGCCACCGTCGATCTTCCTCACCAACATCTTCAAATGTTTCAGCAAATCCCATCCGAGAAGAGCATCGCTTCAAATTTACAGTCACAGAGGTTCTCAATTACAGTCCCAACGTCGGCGGTTTCAGCAACGTCGCCTTCAACGCCGGCGATTTCAGCAACGTCGCCTGCAGAACCGACGGAGATTTTCAGATCTGAGATTTTCAGACTTTGAACATATATACAAAAACAGATCTGAGATTTTCAGACTTTGAACATACCCAAGATCTGAGCGGACGAAGGTAAGGGATGATGAACAGTACCTCATAAGATCAGATCTGGCCGGCGATGAGTGCGACGGACGTAGGTGACGACGGGATCGAGAGAGTGACCGGAAAAGTGCGCCAGAGGAGAGAGTGGAGAGGGTGGGGCGTCGGTGGATCCCGCTGCGTTTCGCGTGCAGCAAGAGGGCGTCGATGGAAAAGCGGCGAAGGAGGATGGAGGAGGAGGGAGATCTGGGGGAGGATCTGGCGATTGTTTTCTCTAGATAACTGATGAGCGAGGTTTCGGGTAGGGGGGCACAATTTTAGGTCGTGTCCTTTTAGCTAATTTGACTGAGGTGGGAGACAAATAATTAATTTGACTTAAAATTTGCGCCTTCGGCGCAAATTTTCTCTTTTAGAAATTTCATAAAATTTCAGCTATTCAAGCTTAAATCGAACGAGCCGAGGTTTTTAACCGAGTTTGAAATCCTGTTCAGGCTCGACTTGTTTATATAACTGAACGAGTTCGAGTGGAGCTTTTTTTCGAGCCGATCTCAAGCTGTTCAATTCATATAACAACCCTATTCAACGAGACCACTGTTGTAGGGCTCTGCCTCCTGGGACCCGCGGTATTTAAGCTAGATCACCATTGTAGGCACTGCTAATAGGCCTTGTGATGATCAGCCCACACAGGAGCCCACACAAGAAGGAGGCCTTCAGCCCACATCAAAATCAAATGTAGACAATACATTGAATTCTCTAGAATAGAAACACGTTCCTACAGCTGTTCTCCACGGATTGAATTGTTCCTCAAGAAATCATCTGTGTATATATATTGTACATATTCCCAGAATGTGGATCATCCAAGAATGAATATTTCATAATCATTATCCAATCATTACCTTACTCTAACTGCCCCTATTTGAGAAAATGTCAAAAAGATGAATCTTGAAATCAAGACTTTTGATGACGCACAATAATTTCTCTTACCCAAAGTAGCTAGCTTCATTAATAATGGGCCAAGAAATATTGAATGGGAATATGCGACATCCAAGTCTTGGAAAACGAAAAATCAACCTATCATTTTGCCTCTGCGGCCACCATGGCATTTCTAGAAAGAAGAAATTTCTTTCGAGTTGCAGATCGATGATCGAATAAATCAGAACAAGGTATGCAGTTATGTCGATCGATTCAACTTTTGAAGGCCCAAATGACAACCCCCAACTATCCCGATTGAGACAACCCCCATCCAATTGTTGACTTGGTAGACCAACTAATTAAACCATGGGTTAGCCTACTATATATGGATGCTTGTTAATTCCTAGTACATCCACAATCCATACATCCACAATCAATCACCCGTACACTCTGCACTCAGATCCTTCTATCTTCTAGATATGGGCAAAAGATTCCGAATCTCTTTGTTTTTTCTCATAATATGCATCTGCACTACATTCTTCAGATTTGGCTTTCCTTGTAGTGAAGCTGAAAGTAGAGCCTTGTTCATGTTTAAACACAACGTTATAGATAAATTCAATTGTCTTGGTTCGTGGGTGGGGGAAGGTTGTTGCAACTGGAAAGGAGTTGGGTGTGACAACATTACCGGCAACGTCATCAAGCTTGATTTGGGAGGCGAGCTATGCTTTTTAGAAGCTGGAGAGGTAAACTCGGCTCTTCTTGAGTTGAAGTATTTAACATACTTGGACTTTAGCTTTGTTGACTTCATGGGGTCTAGATTTCCCCAGTTCTTTGGGTCCATGAGGAAACTAAAACATCTAAACCTCTCAAATACCCATTTGAGTGGAAAAGTTCCTCACAACCTAGGCAATCTTACGGATCTTGTTGTCCTTGATCTTTCTACTCGATTGGAATTTGAGATCAAGGCAAACAACCTAGAGTGGGCATTTGGGCTTGAGAAATTGCAATACCTTGAGCTGAGTGGGATCAACCTGACTCAAGCACGTCAAAGTCTTAGCCTTCTACTTCACCACCTTCCATCTTTGTCAGTGTTGAACTTGGCTAATTGTGGACTACGAAACTCTCACACAGTCACAATAAAGAATTCCACTCTTTCTTACAACACCCTTCAACACCTAAACCTGAGTGGAAACCATTTCAGTGGCCCGATTCCTCATTTCTTGCAAAACTTGAGCTCTATTAGATTTCTTGATCTTTCATATAATGACTTGAGCTCTTCAATTCCACCATGGTTGGGTAACAAAGTAGACCCCAAACACCTAAGTCTTGCTGGCAATTCCTTTAACGGCTCATTTCCCCTTTTCATACAAAATTCAAGCTCTCTAACTAGCCTTGATCTTTCATGGAATCAGTTTAGTCAGTCAATTCCATCATGGTTGGCTAACAAAACACACCTTGAATATCTTGATCTTAATGGAAATCAGTTTAACCGTGTCGATAGAGGGATCACAAACACAATAGGCTTTCTTTGTAGATTAAGAAAACTAGATTTGTCAAATAACCAGCTTCAAGAAGAGGTGGCAGAATCACATGTTAATTTTTCTAGGTGTAGTAGATATGATTTGCAATACCTATTCCTACAAAACAATAACATCAGTGGTTACTTGCCAATAATTGGAAGCTTGTCATCCCTCCTACAGATAGATGTATCATCCAACAATTTAGAAGGTCTTCCTCCATCCTTGGCAGAGTTGTTGTCTTTGGAGAGTCTAGATTTGTCACATAATAATTTCAGTGCTGTGTCGCCGATAATTGGAAGCCTGTCATCCCTCAAATTTTTAGATCTCTCAAAAAATAATTTAGAAACTCCCCCTTCATCCTTTGGAAGATTTTCGTCTTTGCGCTCTCTAGACTTGTCATATAATAATTTGAGTGTGGTGCATCAAGTAAACTTGGCTAACCTCTCTAGTTTAAGACACCTTGATATAACCTCGAATGATGCAATTCTTGACCTCCCTCCTAATTGGAAGCCTCCCTTTAAGCTTTATTCTTTGAGGTTAAAAGATTGCAAATTGAACAGTCGATTTCCTAAATGGATTCTAAGTCAAGAAAATATTTCAGATCTTGACTTGTCTAATAGCGGGATATTTGGACCTCTTCCAACCAATATTGGCACTGCAATGCCATCTTTACAAAGTGTACTCCTAGCTAACAACCAAATCAATGGCTCAATTCCAAGATCACTATGTGAGTTAGGAAGCTTGCAAGTCCTTGACCTTCAAAAGAATAGGTTATCGGGGATAATTCCAGACTTTTGGGAGAACTCGGGCATTGATTTTGTGGAATTATCTTCAAACGAAATTTCTGGCCCCATACCCCACTCTCTCGCAAATGTTACCAACTTAACATTTTTAAGTTTGAATAACAATTCAATTGAAGGGGAGCTCTCTTTATCTTTAAGCAATTCCACATGGCTGGAATTGTTGGACGAGGGTAGGAATAATCTTCATGGGAAAATTCCACATTGGATTAATGGATCAAACTTTCCTCATTTGAAATTTCTCATAATGAGAGAAAATAGGTTCAAGGGCACTCTTCCACAACAGTTATGCTCCGTCTATTCCCTTCAGATTATCGATTTTGGAAGAAATGATTTGTCTGGAACTATTCCTCCATGTTTTGGTCACTTCCAAGGAATGCGTTCCATTTCTACATTTACTCTGCCTTTCAACGGATGGGCCAGCTTCAGCTTCATCCCCTCTACAAGGGCTACAACCCTTCATGGGTGTTGTCGTTCATATTATGTTCAACCAGAAGAAACGTGGAGCGCAATAGAAGTTACAAAAGGAAAAGAGAGAGAATACACCACCAATGTATTAGACCTGCTAGTGAACATGGACCTTTCATGTAATCACCTAGTAGGTGTAATTCCTAGTGAGATAACAAACTTATATTTCCTTTTTGGTCTGAACTTGTCTCATAATCATTTGAATGGAACAATTCCTAAAGAGATAGGGAATATGGCAGCTTTGGAGTCCCTCGATTTATCAGGCAACAATCTAACAGGATCAATTCCAGAGAGCATCTCTTCTCTGGATTATTTGTCTGTTTTGAATCTGTCATTCAACAACCTTGAAGGTCGAATCCCGACCGGTCGGCATCTCCAAACTCTTGAAGATCCATCCACTTACATGGGAAACCCAAGCTTATGTGGCAATCCATTGCCAAAGAAATGCTTTGGGGACAACACTGCCCATCCCTCAACAAGTGTGGTCCTTGAAGATGGAGGAGACAATAAACAAGAGAAGATGTGGTTCTACATGGTCATCATGTCGGGGTTCGCCGTCGGCTTTTGGGGAGTCATTGGAATCTTAATCGTTCACAAGAGATGGAGGGTCACTTACTTTCGAATTGCCGAGGAGCTTGCAGATTGGATGTGTGTTAAAGTCGCGGTTAGGATTGCTCAAGCAAACATAGAAAGGTGAAGAGAAAATGCTATTTGGTCTTGGAGCAGGGGATGACTAAGCTATTTGGTCTTCAGCTTGCTGCCGATCGATCGAGAATTACTTCAAATATTTGCTCTATCGGATGCTCTTATTTTAGTTCAGTACTTAAGTTTCTTTATGCTTAATTTATGTTAGAATAATTATACTAGGCTATGTAATGGGTATGAGTATCTGTAGACAAGGAGAACATTGATGCACTAAGTGTTTAGCTAGAGGTTAGTTGTCATCGTAGTTTGGTTAATAGGTTTACCTTGTGTTATTATTGAAGGTTTACTATCAGTTTGTTAATTATTATGTCGATTCAAAAAGATGAGTACTAACCTATATTCAAAATCCTCTTCAATACAAAGGGAATTGGTGGTTTTTATCCTGTAGTGTAGATTGAGGGTTTCCACCGAAGAAGAATCCGACCCATAAGGAAACAAAGAGAAGTTGATCATGAATTCAATCTTTAATCAAAATTCAGAAACTGGATTAATTAAACTCAGCTCATTGCCTTTCCTTATCATTTTTATCATCAAGGTAAATATTTCGTATTAAGTTATATCGATCGTGTTCATCTGCAAGGTCCCAATGCAAAGGAAAGTGTTATGTCGTCTCTTCGGAGACATCTGATAAAATTGGAACGATAAAGAGGAAAGTGTACGGTCCTCCCATTCCTTACGACACTGCATCCATGCTGAAGAACGCACCATGTGGTCCATGTTATATCGATGATCATCTTCACCTTCCCACACGAAGTTAAACGAGCTCGAGCCCGAACCGAGCTGAGCCCAATTTTTAAATGAGTTTTTTTTTTTAAACTTGGCTTGTTTAGGAAATAAACGAGCTCGATCCGAACCTTTTTTCGAGCTTTAAACAGTTCTTGGTCATAAAATATTAACTTAAAATAAATTTTAGAAATTCTATAAAATTCGAGCTATTTGAGGTTAAATCGAACTTGTCGAGCTTTCAACCGAGCTTAAAAGCATGTTCAGACTCGGCTTGTACCATCAGCTGTTAGTCCGGATGAATGGAGTGCTATGGAAGTGACAAAAGGGGTAGAGAGAGAATACACCACATGCATTACTACACTTGCAAGTGAACATGGACCTTTCATCTAACAATCTAGTAGGCGTGATCCCCACCGAGATCACAAATAGGTCCCTTCTTTTTTGGTCTAAACTTGTCACATAATCATTTGACGGGAACAATTCTTATGGAGATAGGGAAGATGAAATCCCTGGAGTCCTTTGATTTATCAAGCAACAATCTTTCGGGACCAATTCCACAAAGCATGGCTTCTTTGGATTCTCTGTCCAAAATGAATTTTTCATTCAGCAACCTTCAAGGCCAAATCCCAATCGGTAGACATCTCCAAACTTTTGACGATCCATCCATATACATGGGAAACCCAGGCTTATGTGGCGATCCACTGCCAAAGAAATGCTTTGGGGACGGCACTGCCCATCCCCCAACAAACATGGTCCTTGAAGAGGAAGAAGACAATAACCATGAGAAGATGTGGTTCTACTTGATCATTATGTCTGGCTTTGCTGTTGGCTTTTGGGGCATCATTGGACTCTTGGTTGTTCACAAGAAGTGGAGGCATACTTATTTTCGACTACCTGAAGACCTCTTGCAAATTGGATATATGTCAGATTCGCATTGAGCATTGCTCGAGCAAACAAAGGAAGATGAAGATTGCATGAAGTAATAGAATATGAAATGACAAATAATACGGTGTTCTATGTGATGTTGGGTATTAGACAGTTGTTATTTTAATGTATGAATTTGTATACATCGAAAAGCTTCCATTCCACAGCTTGAATGATTTCAAAGTTTTCAATAATTCTTCGCTAGTTTGCATTTTTCTGATTGTCTTTTGCTCTATGAATCATCAATATATTTACAAGGTAGAGAGACTTGTAAACTAGGAATCAACCGTTACATCACCCAAATCCTCGCTACATCACCCAAATCGTAATGCTTTAGACTAGGAATCAACCGCTACATCACCACCCAAATCCTCGCTTAGTTTATGGGCCTGTTACATCAAATTTCCAAAACAAGCTAATTTATTTACAAGGTAGAGACGTGAATGGCAACAATTCTAAGGGAAGCACTGGAATATATCTATATATTGACAATTCTAACCGTAGAGACTATAGTCTCATGTTGTATAATCCTTAAGTTTTCAGATTTGGTTTAATGTCGGTTTTGGAGCTATGGGCCTTAATTATGTGTTGCAACCAGAATTTGGGCTTTGTAAGCCCAATTCTGAGAAGACAACGTATGACCCATTTCCATTGCCTTATATGTGTTGCACTGTTGCTGGAGCTAGGGTTACGGTTCTATTCAGATTGGTTCTAGGGTTTGCTCTCCCTCTTACTCTATCTCCTTGGCGACCATTTGTGGTTTCCTTGCCTCTGGGTGAGATGCCTTGATAGAGCCGGTTAATAGAGCTCCCGGTCAATCCAAAGAGCATGAGACACTGAGATTTCAAGACGATTTCATTGGAAATCGTTGGTGCAAAACATCATTGGATGTTTTTGCTTATGCCCTCGTTGAATCTCTCCTGGTTGTCTCCTTCAAACACATAGACACTTAGTTTCTCTGTGTCTTTCTCGTTCTTTCCTTGCGTTTCTTGAGCGTTCCAGTTGAGGCCTAAAGTTTTGTATTTATTTTCACACATATATTGAAATACATTATTGATTCAGTTGTCTATTGTTGCTTTGTTTGAGTTTTCAAACTGATATCAGAGCTTTGTTGATTTTTTTCAGGCTACGATTTGAGTTTCCGACCACTTTCTGTGTCGAAAAAAATAGATCTAAAGTCTTGAGCTACGATCTGTCTCAGATCTAAAGTCTCAAGGCCCGTCTCTTCAGTTTCTAGGAAACCTACATTGACACTGCATAATTTCTGTGGATCTCAGACTTCCTGTGGCTTAGATCTAAAGGATTAAGGCTCCTAAACTTGGATCTGAGTCAGATATGAAGTTTAGGGTTTTGAGTTACTTGGGGTTCTCTTATCTAAAGGAAACCTTTTGGCTGTTTCTTGTTTATTTCCTGCATTACTAACTTAAGTTGTCTTTTGTTTTGCAGGTACACAAAAAAAAAAAAATTGTTGCCGTTGTTACAGATCTGTGAAAGCCTTGACATTCACTAGATCCTTTGCATATCCTTTATCTTTTGTTGTTACCTTTCCTTATTTACTGCCTTTCTATTGCCTTGCCGACTATTATCTTTGTGATTATGCTTGTTGTGATCTGTTTTGATGTCCGAATCCTCTGTTAGAATTAAGCCTTTTGATGGGACCTCTGATTTTGCTATGTGGCAATTGAAAATGAAGGTTGTTCTTATTAAAGAAAAATTTTGGCCTGCTGTTGATGAATCTTATCCTGCTAGTCTTGATGCTGTGGCTAAAACTGAAATGGATCAAATTGCTCATTCTGAGATTATTATTCGTTTGCCTGTTGAAGTTGCAAGGCAAGTGATAAATTTTACCACTGCCAAATCTCTTTGGAAGGGTCTGACTAATTTGTTTCAAGTTAAGTCTCTGCCATCTAGGATAAGTTTGTTCTGTCGCATCTTTAATTTCAAAATGGATGCCTCTGTGTCTCTGCATGATAATTTGGATAGGTATCTTCGTATGACTCAAGCGTTAGAAAGATGTGATGATAAAATTGTTGATACTCATCAAGTTGTTATTTTGTTGAACTCTTTTCCATCCCAATTTGATAATTTTAAAGAGGTGATTCAATTTGGTACAGAGGAATTAACTAAAAAGAGGATTATTGAGGCTATTATATAGAAAAATGAGGTTATAAAAGTGTTTAAAGGAAAGGGTGATAAGGATAACAAATCTGATATTTTGTTCACCAAGGGTAAGAGTAAGAATCACAAGAAGAAGGACAAGAAGAAAGAGGATTCTTCTGCTTCTAATTTTGGTTCCAACTCAAACTCTGGAGAAACTAAGACTAATGAGACTAAACCTAAGATTGATAAGAGCAATGTTAAGTGTTATTATTGTGGTAGACTTGGTCATTAACTTTTTAATGCTTTAAGAAGAAAAAGGATGAAGGAAGTGCTAGAAACAATAATGGTACCACTGCTGTCCTAGAGTCTCAGTCTTTTTACATCGATGAACTTCTCATGTGTGCTATTACTGATATATCTGATTCTGATGCCTGGATTTTGGATTCTGGTTGCACAATGCATGCTACTCCTTATAAGCATCATTTTGATAAGTTGCATTTGTCTAATGAGGGTACTGTTAAATTGAGTGATCATTCCATGTTATCCATTAAGGGCATTGGTAATGTTTCATTTAGGATGCATGATGGGAGGGTTAGGGTACTCCAAAAGGTCAGGTGGGTACCTGGTCTTAGGAGAAATTTGTTGTTTGTCAGCATGTTTGATGATCTTGGTTATGATATTAACACTCGAAATGGCATTAAATCTGTGTCTAAAAATGGTAAAGTTGTGTTGAAGAGTGTGAAGAAAGGTGGCCTTTATTATGTGCTTGGTGTACCTGTCTTCCATGCTTATTATAACTTGTCGCCTGAGATAAATGCTTGCATGAATCTTAGTGATACTAAACTGTGGCATGCTAGATTAGGTCATATAGGCAATAGAGGTCTTCATTATCTATTCAAGCATGGCTCATTGAATCATAAACCTTCTGATCTGCCTTTGTGTGAAAGTTGTGTGTTTGGTAAGAAATCCAGAACTGGCTTTAAGAAATCTAAGTATGTAGCTCTTAGGCAACTAGAGTATGTACACGTAGACCTGTGGGGACCTGCCCAGATGGACACTATAGGTGGCAAGAAGTACTTCCTGTCACTTATAGACCACTATTCCAGGAAGGTCTGGGTGTACCTCTTGAGGGCCAAGAGTGATACTTTTGATTCCTTTAAGCTCTAGAAATCTAAAGTTGAAGGTCGGTGTGATTTTAAGCTTAAATGTCTTAGAACTGATAATGGCCTTGAGTTTTGTAACCATGAATTTGATACCTTTTTCCAGCTGAATGGGATCAAAAGGCACCTCATCGTGCTAGGCACCCCTCACCAGAATGGCACTGCTGAGAGGATGAATAGAACCTTACTTGAAAAGGCAAGGTGTATGCTCGTTAGTGCTGGGATGAAACACTCCCTTTGGGGTGAGGCAGTCACAACTACCTCATACCTGATAAATAGATCACCCTCTGCTGCTATTGGCTTTAAAACTCTACAGGAACTGTGGTGTGTAAGGAAACCTGGACTAGCACACTTGAGGCCTTTTGGATGCACTGCATTTGCCCACGTGAGTGATGGCAAACTGAATCCAAGGGCACTTAAGTGTGTTATGTTGGGTTATCCAGAGGGGGTGAAAGGTTATAAGCTACTGGTTGTGCAACCTGGTGGTTACAAGGTCATAACCAGTAGAAATGTAACCTTTAATGAGAATGATTTTCACTTAAAAAATGTACTTACTTCTTCTGTTGAGAATGCAGGTACCCATGAACAAGCTGGAAATCACTTCTACATGCCTAGTGAGGATGATAATGACTCTGGAGATGATGGAGATGAGTTTGACATTGGTCACTCACCACCAAATCACACTGGAGCTTCAAACCTTCAAGGGCAAAGTAATTTAAACTCAAGTACTGAAGAGCACTCACATGTGCACCCCCGACATTCAGGTGGGGAAGTAAGTGACTCAGACTCAGTTTCTTCTTCATCTCAGTCATCCTCTTCCTCCTCTTCTCAAGCTAATGATGAGTTTCTTGAGTTCTCTGCTTCTGATGCTTCTTCTGTTGATATTGATGCTAATGTTGATGAGCCTCCTAATTTAACCCATTATCAACTTACTAGAGATAGGTCTCCTTGTGTGAGGAAACCTAATAGGAAATATGTGAATGAGATTGAAGTATGTGTTATGATTGCTGAAGTGTTTTATGCTTATACACCTGAGCTTATGAACATGTTGTTAAGTGCTCTCATGCTAAGTCTTGGATTGCTGCTATGAAAGAGGAAATGGAATCACTGCAGATCAATAGGACTTGGGAACATGTTCCCAAGCCTGAAAAGGCAAGGACCATTGACTGCAAGTGGGTCTATAAGCTCAAAGATGGTGTTGGCCCTGGTGATCAACCTAGATTCAAAGCTAGGTTAGTTGCCAAGGGCTTCACCCAAAGGGAAGGTATTGACTATAATGATGTGTTTGCTCCTGTTGTCAAATTCAAAACCATGAGATTGCTTCTTTCCATGTATGTTGTGTATGATTTAGAGATAGAACAAATGGATGTTAAAACTACTTTCTTACATGGTGAACTGGATGAAAATTTTTATATGAAACAGCCTAAGGGATTTATTGACAAAAATAGACTTGATCATGTATGTTTGCTTAAGAAGTCTATTTATGGTCTTAAACAATCTCCTAGGCAGTGGAATCTTAAAATTGATTGCAGCATGAAAAAGATTGGTTTTGTTGTTAGCAAATATGATCCTTGCCTTTACTTGAAAGATGTCAATACTATTTTTCCCATGTATGTGTTGTTGTATGTGGATGATATTCTGATTATCTATAAATCAAGGGCAAAAATATCAACTGTCAAGTGCTCTCTCAGAAAATTCTTTGACATGAAGGACTTGGGCCCTGCTCAGGTTATTCTTGGCATGAGAATTTTCAGGGATCGAGATAAGCATTTGATATTTTTATCCCAAAAGGACTATCTGTTGAAAGTCCTTGAAAGGTTTAAGGTTTTAAATGCTAAAGCCTCCCCTATTCCTTTAGGAGGGCATCTTGATCTCACAAACACTAAGATGCCACTCTCCAAGGAAGAGAAGCTACGCATGAAATCTATACCATATGATGTTTATGTTGGTTCTTTAATGTATGCCATGATTTGTAGTAGACCTGATCTAGCTTTTGCTATTAGTGTCCTGAGTAGATACATGTCTAATCCTTGTGAAAAGCACTGGCTTGCCATGAAATATTTGTTGAGATATGTTTCAAGTACTTCTGATTATGGTCTTGTCTATGGTAAGCATTCTTCTAAGCTTGATCTCCTTAGTTATGTTGACTCTGATTTTGCTAGCAATAAAGACAATAGAAAATCTACAACCTCCTATATGTATACCTGGCATGGAAACTGCATTTCCTGGAAAACTCAACAGCAAGCTATTGTGGTTTTGTCCTCTACAGAGGCTGAGTACATAGAAGATGCTGAGGCTTCTAAGGAAGCAATATATGTCTGTATTGCATATGGACAGTTAGAGTGCCATCTATTTATGCAAGTATCCTGTCTACCATGAGAGCACCAAGCATATAGATGTCAGATATCACTTTATTAGAGACAAAGTGAATAAACGGGTGTTCTTGATTAAGAAAATTAATGGAAAGTTAAATCCTGTTGATTTTGGAACTAAAATTGTGATAGTTGACAAGTTTGTTTTCTGCAGGGATTTCTTACACATCAAGGATCTCAAGGCACACTAAGAAGTTGTTGTAACAAATAGGCCGGCCATAGAGAAGGATATAAGACTCAAGAAAATTGCACGCAAGGCTGTTTTACACTAGTAAGCTTAAGAATTAGAAGGGAAAATTGTAGAGACTATAGTCTCATGTTGTATAATCCTTAAGTTTTCAGGTTTGTTTTAATGTTGGTTTTGGAGCTATGGGCCTTATGTGTTGCAACCAGAATTTGGGCTCTGTAAGCCCAATTATGAGAAGGCAACATCTGGCCCATTTCCATTGCCTTATATGTGGTGCACTGTTGCTGGAGCTAGGGTTACGGTTCTGTTCAGATTGGTTCTAGGGTTTGCTCTCCCTCTTACTCTATCTCCTTGGCAATCAATCCAAAGAGCCTGAGACACTGAGATTTCAAGACGATTTCATTGGAAATCGTTGGTGCAAAACATCATTGGATGTTTTTGCTTATGCCCTCGTTGAATCTCTCCTGGCTGTCTCCTTCAAACACATAGACACTTAGTTTCTCTTTGCCTTTCTCGTTCTTTCCTTGCGTTTCTTGAGTGTTCCAGTTGAGGCCTAAAGTTTTGTATTCATTCTCACATATATATTGAAATACATTATTGATTCAGTTCTCTATTGTTGCTTTGTTTGAGTTTTCACTAACAACAAACTTGTTAGTGAGGTTGTTGAGAGTTAGTTAGAAGGTTAAGCTACTAAACTCTCTTATTAAGCCGAGCTATGTACATTTTGATCTCATTCATTCAATGGAGAATGTAACTCTTCCTCTCATTCTCTCTGTTCTCACTGTTACATCCCTCTATTTCTCAAATCTCTCTATGATCGTCATGGTATCAGTCGCTTTTTGATCATGGAGTTCTGATCTCACCTTCCGCGTCTCTATTCTTCTCTCACTCTTAATTCGGATGCTTTTGAAACAGTCTTTGGTTTGGCGTTTGTGGCTCGTTTGATTGATTCGTAAACCGGGTTTTGCAAGCTTGTGTTCGTGTTTCTCTCATGGAGAATCTTGAAGATCGATCTGTAGATCGTGAGAGGCGACGCCATGACATGATTTCGACGTCGGATTTACAAAATCCGCTCTTTATACATCCTTTTGAGAATTCTGGGATGATTCTCACCACAATCCAGCTTACCGGCGACAATTACCGGTGATGGAGGAAAGTGATCACCAAGGCGCTTGGATAGTCTATAAGGCGATGAATAATACTCTAGAGGGGGGGGGGGATGAATAGAATATGCTCGATTTTTGCAAAACAAAACCTTTAGAGGATTTCCAAAACAACTTGTCAAGACCTTGATATCGCTATCAAAACTTGACGAAGTAAAAGCGAGAAAAGTAAAGTAGATGTGGAATATAAAAGATGAACGCACGAATTGTTAACGAGGTTCGGCATGAACTTGACCTACATCCCCGCCTAGGGTTATCCAACCTATAGGATTCAACACTTCTTATTTCACTTCCTTGAGTCTAGAACTTCCTAGAAGAACTACCATTTTTCTATACAAAACCTCACCGCTTCTATTCTATCACCCAACCTCTCAAGTGAAATAAAAGCTCTCACCACACACCGGAGTGTGCCTTAGATCGAGTATATGATACTCTTAATGTAAATTAAATAATTTGTACAATAAGCGCTTTTGTTTCCCTCAACTTTCAGAAATGCAACACACGAGACTTTATGAAACATGAGAGAGAAACTGGAATAACGAATGCTTAAGATGACTTGATCCCTTTTGAATGTTTGATCAGTTGTTGTTCATAATCTTCTGCACACATCTATATATACCTTATTGGCTTTAAGGATAGGGATGACGAAAGAGCCGTTTGAACTTGAATTTCTTTCCAAGTGAATTTGAATTTCTTCCGAATTCATTCTTTCAAAATCTACGCTAGCAATCTTCTCCATGATCATGCACATACTCTTTGGAAAATCTGATGGATCTGTGATTTCCCTTTGTCCTTATATAGCTTCCCATCTTTCCTGAAATATCTTTCAAAGAATCCTTCCACACAATGGGTTAGGAAAACACATGACTATATATGTGAACATGGCTCGATCCAAGATGACTATTTTATAGCCCAATGAAAGACCCATAAATAATCGTGGCCCAAACAATCGGCCTTGCCTTAATTCCTGCACTTAAACGAATCAATTCATAGACAAGATAATATTCGATCAAACATTTTAGCCATGGTTTCAAGATCTTGAAAGCAGGCCTTGCTGTTTTGTCTTTCATCACCCTTAGAAACAACCTGCAAGTTAGTTCTCAAGATCTTACATTCAAGGTGGAGTCTTCAGCGCTGTCCGTGAAGAACAAGCTGGGATTTGTGGAAGGAACGTTGATTGAATCGCCAGAAAATGCTCAGATGTGGAATCGATGCAATGATATGGTGTGTTCTTGGATTCTGAACATCGTATCCAAGGAGATCTATGCAACAATTGACGAATTCGACACACCAAGGGAGATGTGGCTCGACCTTGAAGAAAGTTATGGGCAACGAAATGGTCCTCTGATCTTCTCTATTAAAAAAGAGATTCAAGATTGCCATCAAGGAAGTGCTTCAATCACAGATTACTTTACTCGTCTCAAAGGTCTGTGGCAACAATTTTCTGGTTTGCTTCAATTCACCTGCATCTGTGGTAAGTGTGAATGCAACATCCAAGCTCAGATTGAAGCTCAAGATCGTGAGAGAAAACTTATGCAATTCCTCATGGGTCTTAATGAGGATTATGCGGTTGCTCGACGACAATTGCTGCTTAGCACTCCTCTTCGATCCTTCTGTCACTACAAAAAAAAAACAATTTAGCATCGGCAATTTACCGTGGCGAAAAGCTGATCTGGGGTGGCAAAACCTATTTCGCCACGGACGTAGTCACGGGAAACTAGGGGTGGCCAAGTCTGCGGTGGCAAAATGTTAATAGCTACGGATGCTTGCCGTGGCGACCAACCTAGCCACGGCATAGCTACGGCTAAGCGACCCCATATGAAAGACACGACACATTTGCGACGGTAGGTTGCCGTAGCTAAGGTCGGGGTGGAAAATAAAAAAAACCCTGCTTTTTAGCCCAGATTCTTTAGACCCGGGCTAAAAAGTCCAATACTTTTAAAAAAAAAATACACACAATTTACCTATATAATAAATTTTCATTAATTATACAAAATTTACATTTATAATAAAATGACAAAAAACTACATAATTTATATAGAATAAAAATACATAATTACAAAATATACATATACAATAAAATGTCCAAAACTACATTTTAACCAAAAATAAAATGTCCAAAAGACAATAGTAATTCTAACTCCAAACTTACTGAACTAAAAGACAGTAGTGGCTGCCTCAACATATGTTGAAATCAACTCCGGTGAGTACCCGAGTCCAGCACCAGCTTATGGCAACTGTGAATATCAATCCTTCCAAGGCCTGCAACCAGAACCTCGAGTATTAGAAGAGTAACTTGTAAAATCACCTATGGCAACTTAAAGCAGTAGAAGAGTAACTTGTAAAATCAATTCTTTTGCCTGTTAAATATAACATATATATGAGTTGATTCTACAAGGACAGAGGCCTTACAAAGAACCTCGAGTATTTGTTTTCACGATGACTTGTCTGATTGAGAAGAACTTGAGGGTTGCATTACTACCTAGACACCACATATAAGATAAGAATATATCGGGTGCAAGTACTCAAAAGAGGGTTCTGATAGAGAATATAGAACAACAATGTAGAAAAACCATGGTTTATGTTCACACCCAGGCAGGATTCATATGCATACATAAACCATCAGATTTTTTTAACTTAAACAAAGAAATTAAGTTAAGCTTAGAACTAAGCATGTATAAAAAAAAACCATGGTTTATGTATACACCCAGGCAAGATCAATCAAAGTTGATCTTAGACAAGTAAAACAAGCATAGACAAGAATCATCCACACAAAGGTGACATGAGAATTTAAAGCATACTCAGATTTACAGGTATGGTCCATATGGACATTTGGACTAGTTTAAAATAGGAAACATAATCTTTATGAACAAGACTTAAAGAAGAATACAAGACTAATGCAGAGACTTATGCAGCAAGCCAACAACCCAAATAAAAAATGAAAGTTTGTCACCACAATTGCTAGGGATTCATGATTCCAGATTCAAAAATCATAATGAGTTGTCATGTAAATTACCTGTCTCATTATTTATGATAAGGAAAGCTAAAGCACCAGCTGGTTGTGCAATATTTCCTTAAGTGAATGTGCAGTTACCTTGCTGGACAATAACAGCATCTCTTGAAAGCTAAAGACGGAAAAAGAAAAAAGTCAGAAGACTACAAATAAGTGTTAAAAAACACGATAAAGCAAGTCCACCTAGAATATCATATTCAAGGCAAGATTCCTATAAAAATGGTTTTAGTTTGCAACTCCACAAGTTAAAAAGTAGTTAGAATTGGTAGCACATCCTTTGTCAAAACAACAAAGCATGAAGAACTATGTTATTAATAGCTCTAAGATTGTAAGAACTCCTATGTCGGGCCTTGGAAATAAAAAAAAACTTTAAACCCCCAAATTGTTCATACATTCAGAGTCCAATTCGATTAATAATTAATATAAAAAAAACACTTGTAAAAATATCCCATTCAAATCTGCAATTCATTTGAGCAAGGGTTAAGAGTATATACCCCAATACCCATAAGCTTACAAAGGTTTTGATGCTCACAGCTAAGGGTTCAAGGCGACCTTCGGTGCTCTCGAACCGGATCTGATTAGTTGTATGTACATACAAGAGAGAATAACATACACGAACTGAACAACATAGATCAAATTGCATTCTTTAGCAAACCTCTAAAAAGAAGGAAGCCCTCAATAATTGAAATCAGCATTACCTCTTCAGCAAGCACTCCTTGAGCAAACCACACATGCCATTAATATGAAGACCTAAAAGTGTTTTATAGAGTGGATATTAAAATTAAGGAAAAAAATGAAGTATAAAACTATTGTGAAGAGAAATAAATAAAATGATCATGAAACAAACACCAAGATATTTTATAGAGTTTATAAGTATTTTTTATATAATTAATTTCAAAATAAAATCCATTTTTAAAATTCAACTTCAACTCAAATCTTCAACCCATTAATTAGACCATATTTAGCTTGGGTATTCATAATAGTACACTGAATCTCATCTCATATAAGAAAAAGATGAAGATGCATATGGAAATTGAATACCCCATTTGCTTTATCTGACATCAATCATAAAAACAAGAAATCTACTTGAAGAATATTAATATGAAGAAAGCAAAGTGGAAAGTCTAGTACCCCTAGCAGAATACATGGTTAACAAACAAGAAATCTGCTTGAAGAAGAACCTCTCATACTTAGCAGCTCAAGAGTACAGTAATTTAAGTAACATTAATTTGAGCACCTAATCTCATCCACTTGAAATCTGCTTGAAGCAGAACCCCCCATGCCCATCATTTTCTGAAGAAGAAAGTTCTTGGAGAACTTTGTCCAGCCCCTTACTGATTGACTGCATCTCCTCAACAAGAAATTTTATTTGTACCTAGATAAAAAATTGTGAAATAGGTCAGAATTGTTGTGAACATATCTGCACAAATAGCATGGCCAAGCATGACTGGACCTGAAACATTGGCGTGAGTGCATTTATGGATAGTCATTGTGGCATGAAACCATTAATTAAAATTATAAGCATCCTTATAAAGTCACACTCAAGCTGGAACCAATTACATCTCTGAACTAGAAGGTGAGTCATGCCAAGATGATTAGTAACACTCATAGCATTAAACAAGTTACTGGAATCTTTGTTTCCATCTAACTTAGTTATCGAATTTAGAGTAAGAGATAAAAAGATGCTTACCTAGTAAGTTAATAAGTAATCAAAAAATAAATATAATGCATGTCGGAAGCATCACTGCACTTACATTGCCAAAGAACACCTTCCACACAGTGCATGCTTGGACATTCTTTTGCTTTAGCTCACCAATATTCATTTGTCGTTGGAGCTGCCACAACAAAAGGATGCATCGATCAGTTCACCAAAATTTAAAATGACTGGTCACTGAAGTCAGCTCACTTACCGTGTGTTTTCCATCAAGGTAGTCAAGACCTTCCTTTAACATGATACAAAACTGCACAAACAAGAAATCAGAGCAAAGACATGTTACAATCAAAAGATGGAAGAAGCAAAGTGAAAAAACAAAGAAGCAAAAAGGATTTAAATTACTCCTACAACGTGAGAAATATGAAAGGTTCTGGTGGGATCAATTCTGAAACAATTAACCTCATTTGTTCAGCTGCCTTGTCAATTTCATCCCTTGCAAATCCATAAGCTGAACTCTCATGAATAAATACAACCCCGGCACCAAATACAGCTATTACTTGCCAACCAAAGTAAAGTAATATCAAAGGAAGAGGGCAAAGGCAAAAAAAAAAAACTACTATAACATATACAATTAAAAACCAAGTCCACACCAGAAACCATACGGGGAAGAAGGGGTGGTAATTACAATAGACAGTGATCAGACCCAAAAGAATATCAATTACGGTAGCCTGACCACATAGGACGGGCATAAAACCCTTGAGGTTGTGGTTTTGAAGACACATCCTTGATTACCTAAGCATTTTACTGAAAGATAAGATAGTATACATTCCTTTTTTTGACAAGGCGAGTGACATCCATTTCAAAAGTAGCTCATTATAAAGAACCGCTAGTAAGACTTACATTTCTTATAGAATGTTTACCATTTGCAAATCCAAAGTGAAATTGTTACAAAAGAATCCTATTAATTTTCCTACATAGTCCTTTGCTTATTTAATGTAGGATTACTAGGCATTATAAGGAAGATGGTAAAAAATGAAATGAAATGAAATTGACAATGCAGTCAAGAAGACGGTAAAAAAATGAAATGAAATTGACAATGCATTTGATGATTAAGGATGACAGTAAAACAATATAAATAGGGCCATTATCAAGCACATTGTATGTCAACAACAACTCAACCGAAAATGGATGGGAGTTGACCAACATAACTAGGCCCATTATTATTGAAACTTGAAATTAGAAGTAAAACCTAAAATATACAAACTACAAACCTGCAAGCATGTAAGAACACAAATTTGATTCTGAAAATTAGGTAAAAATAATTTATAGGCATCTAAAATTGGTAAAGAGAACTAGCGAGAACCCAAATTGAGCAACAACACAAAGAGAGCATCTGGACCTAGTTATCATTACAAACACAAATTACATGTGAATTCCCTTGGATCACCTTTAGCTTTTTTAAACACTACTCCTTAAAACAACTTACCATACACAAATCAACAAATAACATCTTTTAGAAAGACACTCAATTCCAAACTTACAAACAGTTTTGTATGGGATTCAAGACATGTAACTTATAGTCTTACACATACTCTTATCTGGATAATATGAAATGTGACTAGAACTTACTAAGCCTAAACACTCATCCCATAAAAGTTAGCCAGCTGGATTCATCAAATCACAATTAACAACCTAAAAGAACAAAAAGGTGAAATGTGATAAACTCAAATAGTTCGCTTATCAAGCTCCTCGATCAAATAAACTCGATTCTGTGCGTCCTGCTAACCTAAGAAGTTCAAACAAGAAATCCTTTCAACATATCTCAAAATTGAGGATTCATTTAACAATCTCAAGACCTAATCGCAGTAATACTAAAACAAAAAAAAATGAACGCAATCACAAACAGATAAATGAATAAAAGAATACCGGCCAGCGACGTATAGAGAACCCATAGTAGCGAACATCGCGAGCATGAGAGTGAAGAGGAGAGATCCGACAAGCAAAGTACCACCGGCGGCCAGCCGTGAAGGCAAAGTACATGTGAATTCCCACCAAATCAAACAGGAAATCAAATCAAATTACTGATGAATAAGGTTGTGAAGAACAAATTAAGAAGAAATTGAAATAAATAGAAGATGGTGGAAAGCTTACCTCTTGAACTGGGAGAATCAAAACAAGCCGATGAACAAAAGCCACGAGGGAGGATCAGCAAGCCAGATCCGTGCTCAGTACACGCAGCCGGAAGAAGAAGACAGCACCGGAGGCGATTTCAGCTTCGTGCGACTGATCGACGACCGGAAGGAGAAGAGGAGGCGATTTCAGCTTCGTGCGACCGGAACCATTTTCGCTTCCACTCCCATCCATTTTCAGAGCATTCTACATCTGGAGAGAGGAGAAGATCTCCATTGGGGTTTGGGGTTTCGGATCTGAGCGATTTAGGGTTGATGTCGGGACTAGGGAGATTTGGGATTTGGGGTTCTACTTTGGGGTTTGGTGGCGGATGAAGCGTGAAGGGGTTCCCGAAACCTCTCTTTATTTTATTTTTAAAAAAAGCTTTACTTTTTTATGAAAAAAAATATATATGTTTTAGCCACGGGAGATCTATTGTCGTCGCAAAGTATCCGAATTTGTTGTTTTTTTGCCACGGCCTCCAAGCTGTTGCTACCGTGGGTGGCTAATGTGTTTTTTCTTACCCAATGGCCACGGCAAATCTTTGCCGAAGCTACCGTGGGTGGCTAAATTGTTTCTTTTTTTGTAGTGTGGCTACGGCAGATCCTTGCCGTTGCTACCGTGCTCCTCATCCGTAGCTCCACCGTGGCCAAAATCACCCTACTAGCTACGGCAGACCCTTGCCGTTGCTACCGTGCGTGGCAAAATTCTTTTTTTTTTGTAGTGTGTGAGCACTGCACATGCTCCCCTTCTCCATGATTCCATTAGCAACAAGCTTTCTGGCTTGAAATATGTATCTGTTGACTGAACTGCTCTAATGGCTAAGTAGGGTGGGTCAAGTGCTCCTAAAGACAAATCTAAGAAAGAAAAATGCAGTCACTACAATTGAAAACCACAAGGCTCATAGGTGTTGGGAAATGTTTGGGTACCCTGAATGGCATTACAAAAGCAAGCTCAAGCCACAAGTGTCCAAGAATGGATCTGATGCAAGTGCTCCTTGGAAATCTTCATCTCCTAACAGTGTTGCCTCTTCATTAGATTCTCATGTGTTGCAACCTTTAACTGCTGATCAACAGAAGATGCTCTACTCCTGGATCAATATGATGGAGCAACACAAAGACAAATTGGCCGAGATAAACTTTGCAGGTACTACTATCTGTTGTAATGCTTCAAACTTTATAGGGATGTGGATTCTTGATAGCTAGTGGAGCTACTGAGCACATTACCCGTGACACAAAATTTCTTGTCAATCCCACACCTACACAAAATTCTACCTCTATACATCTCCCTAATGGCTCCACCAGTAGAATTGATCTCACTGGTAGCGTCAATCTTACCCTCTCTTTACATCTTTCTAAAACCCTATTTGTTCCACACTTCAAATTTAACCTTGTGTCCATTAGCAGATTGATTGATGACTCTGGTTGTTTTTTCATTTTCTTCTGAAATAAATGTGTGATTCAGGACCCTGTAAAGAAGATGCCGATTGCAGTTGATGAAGAGCTTGGTGGACTGTACCCAGAAGTCAAGCATAGGAAAGGAATCTTGGATGAGTTAGCCATGTATTTGTTTAAATTGAGCTTGGTGGACTGTACCCAGAAGTCAAGCATAGGAAAGGAATCTTGGATGAGTTAGCCATGTATTTGTTTAAATTTACCTTGCCTGTTATACCCCGTTGTGCCACAAATTCTGTATTGCCTGTGTTTTTGCATCCTAAATACACTAGTTCGATCTACTTCTTTGTGGCACTTGAGACTTTGGGCATGCCCCTCGTGAGAAATTGAGATAAGATCATTATTCCATTTTCATTCTTTTTATTAAGTTTATAGACCCAAGCACTAGCTACTACAATATTACATATAATTAGAATCATTCATTGACCATTCATGACTGAAGCACTCGGCTTGCTATTTCCCCGAACATTCGTGGGAGAAGAATTCAACCCCAAAATATATCAGTGTTAAAACAAAGTCAATCCTGCTACTGCGATTCAACTTCAACGAAGGACAATTTTTCATTTTTTTATGATTTTATACAGGACTCCTTCTCATGCACTGAGAATATAAGTTAATATAATATTATAAATAATTCACATAGATTCTAATATATATATATATATATATATATATATATATATAAACATAAATATAAATATTTTTTTTCACCAAAAAATAATATAGATATACATAAAATTATTTCGATAGATTATATATAATCTAAATATCATTTACGTAGATTGTCTCAAAATATAAATAAAATTCACGTTTATAAGGTAAAATATTTTTTTTCCTAATTTATGCCATTAATTAAATGTCATGTAATTTAATAGATAATTGATTTTTAAAAATATTTTAATATCATTTTTTATAAAATATGTACTAGTATATAGTTATTGTGTTAGTTTACTAAAATATATTTGCACTACAAATGGATTGTGGCTATATATTATGACTACATAATATTTTAATCATTTATTTTGGCCCCAAAAAATAATAATGCATGTTGTTGCTTCCATTGAAATTTATCTTGAATTGATTGTTGCTTCTAGCTGATTTTTCCATCTTAGATGAAGTTGTTTTATCTTAAATGGATAAAATAGTGTAAAAATGAGTAATAACGTACAAACATAGCTTAGCTTAGTTGGGAATAAGAGATTTTTATTACGATCATGAGTTCACACCCTATTAATTTCACATTTTTCATTATTTTTATTTCTCTTATTTTTTTCTACTAAAAATACCTAATTAAATATATATTTAAGTTTTTCTCTAATACGTAGTATATTTAAACAAAACATTCTTTTTTATATATACATATAAAAAACTTCTCATTTTTTGATAGTTTTATTTTTAAATTTTTTATATTGAAAATAACTATTTAAATCACAAATTTAAGGTTTTTTCTTTTATTCTTTTATATTTAAACAAAAAAAATTTATTTTTCATAGATACATACAAAAAAAAATCTCAAAATTTTTTTAGCCTATTCTAAAAAAAAATTTCTTACCCGTCACTGGTAGTTACGATTCATGGTTTTCGATCTTATATAAGGAAATTTAGCATATCACAAAATTTCCATACCAATTTCCTATTTCCTGAATTAATATCCATATTTCTTATTAGATATGGGGCAATTGCAAATCAATTTCATTCTTCTGTTAGTTTGCAGCTGTAGTGTAAGCATTGGAGTCAGCTTCACCTGTAAGGAAGCCGAAAGAAAAGCATTGCTCAAATTTAAACACAGTTTCATCTTTGACACTTGCAACAGTCTTGCTTCATGCATGGGTGGGGGAAGATTGTTGCATCTGGAAGGGAGTTGGGTGTCACAACGTTACCGGCAACGTCATCAAGCTTGATCTGAGCCCTGAATCATCTCCTTACCTCTTCTGCTTTGAAGCCAGCGGAGAGGTAAACCCTGCTCTACTTGAGTTGAAGTACTTAACTTATTTGGACTTAGCTTTGTTTCCTTTTTTGGGTTTGGATTTCCCAAGTTCTTTGGTTCAATGACGCAACTGCAACATCTAAACCTATCTTGGACACTTTTATCTGGAGAAGTCCCTCAAAATCTAGGCAATCTTACAAATCTTGTTGCCCTTGATCTCGGCGGTTCTTGCAACCCTTCTCTAATGGAGAACAGCATAGAATGGGTATTCAAACTTGAGAATTTGCAATACCTTGACTTGAGTGGGATTGACTTGAGCCAAGCACTTGATGCACTAGATCTACTTCGCAAGCGTTCATCTTTGTCTGTGTTGAAGTTGGCTTGTTGTGGACTAGGAAACCATCACTTGGTCACAAGGAATTCAAATCTTTCTTCGAGCATCGTTGAACACCTCAACCTTAGATTAAACCATTTCTCTGGTCCATTTCCCTATTTCATACAAAACTTGACCTCTCTCAAATTTCTTGATCTTTCAGGAAATGATTACCTGAATTCTTCAATTCCATCATGGTTGGGCAATAAAAGAGATCTGGGATATCTAAGTCTTTGGGACAATGAGTTTAGTGGTCCATTTCCATACTCCCTACAAAACATGACATATCTTGAACATCTATACCTTGGTGGGAATTATTTTACCGGCTCATTTCCTCAATTCATACAAAACTTGAGTTTTCTAGTAAGTCTTGACCTCTCAGGTAATCAATTTAGCTCTTCAATTCCATCATGGTTGGCCAACAAAAGATACATCAAATCTCTTCATCTTAGTTTCAACCAATTTTCCCATGTCGAAGGGGGGATCATGAACATCATCAACCGTTTTTGTAGCTTAAAATATCTAGATTTGTCATATAACCAACTTGAGGAGGAGGTGTCAGAGCCATATAGTAATTTTTCTAGGTGTAGCCAATACAATTTAGAGGGACTATGGCTGAGTAACAATAATATGAGTGGACAATTGCCAACAATGAGGAGCTTGTTATCCCTCCAAGAGTTAGATCTATCACATAATAACTTTGAGGTCATCCCTGCATCCTTTGGGGAGTTGTCGTCTATGGAGCGGGCATATTTGTCACATAATAGATTGAGTGTTGTTCAACAAGGGAACTTAGCTAACCTCTCTAGTTTAAGGAACCTTGATATAAGTTCAAATTCACTAACTCTTGATCTCTCTCCTGACTGGCTTCCTCCATTTCAACTCGTGTCCTTGCGTATCCTACCTTGCAATTTGAGCAGTTCTTTTCCTATGTGGCTTCTAAGCCAAGAGAATATCTCGGAGCTGGACTTGTCCGGTACAGGAATCTTTGGACCTCTTCCAAGTAACATAGGCTATGCAATGCCATCTTTGCAGAGTCTAAAACTTGCAAACAACGACATTAATGGCTCCATTCCAACATCACTGTGTGACTTAGCAAACTTGGAGGTCCTTGAGCTTCAAAACAATACCTTGTCAGGGATGATTCCTGATTGTTGGGACAACTCTCAACAAATCGTCGGTGTAGAATTATCTTCAAATAGACTCTCTGGCCCTATACCCATTTCTCTAACAAAGGTTGAGACCTTAGAGTTGCTGAGCTTGAGTAACAATCCACTTGAAGGAGAGCTCCCTTTATCCTTGCATACTTGTAGAAATTTGATGGTTGTGGATGTGGGTAAGAATAATCTTCAAGGAAAAATTCCAGATTGGAATGGAACTAGTGTTCCTTCTTTACAAATACTCATACTGCGGGAAAATAGGTTCAAGGGAATAATTCCACCACAGCTATGCTCAGTTCATACACTTCAAATTATGGATCTTGCAAGCAATCATTTGGTGGGTACTATTCCTCCATGTTTTGGTCACTTTAAAGGCATGGGCTTCATTCAACATCCAGGCGGTTTCATTGCACTGACTCCTAGTCCAAATGCTTCAACACCTTCGCCTCCTGCTCCAGCACCAGTAGTTGTCAGTCCGGATGAATGGAGTGCTATGGAAGTTACAAAAGGGGTAGAGAGAGAATACACCAAAAATCTACACTTACTAGTCAACATGGATCTTTCATGTAACGAACTAGTAGGTGTGATCCCAACCGCAATCACAAATTTGTCCCGCCTTTTCGGATTAAACTTATCACATAATCATTTGACGGGAGCAATTCCTATGGAGATAGGAAAGATGAAATCCTTGGAGTCGCTTGATTTATCAAGCAACAATCTGTCAGGATCCATTCCAGAAAGCATCTCTTCTTTGGATTCTTTGTCCAATATGAATTTGGCATTCAACAACCTTCAAGGCCGAATCCCAACCGGTAGACATCTCCAAACGCTTGAAGATCCATCCATGTACATGGGAAACCCAGGCTTGTGTGGCGATCCATTGCCAGAGAAATGCTTTGGGGACGAAGCTGCCCATCCTCCAACAAGCATGGTCCTTGATGAGGAAGAAGACAATAAACATGAGAAGATGTGGTTCTACTTGATCATTATGTCTGGCTTTGTTATTGGCTTTTGGGGCGTCATTGGACTCTTGGTTGTTCACAAGAAGTGGAGGCATGCTTATTTTCGACTTGCTGAAGACCTTGCAGATTGGATATATGTCAGATTCGCATTGAGCATTGCTCGAGCAAACGGAGAAAGGTGAAGATTGCAAGAAGTCATGGAATATGAAATGACAAATATTACAGTGTTCTATGTATGTGATTTGGGGTATTAGACAATTGTTATTTTAATGTATGAATTTGTATGCATCGAAAAGCTTCCATTCCATACTTTGAATGATTTCAATCTTTCAATAATTCTTCCCTTGTTTGCATTTTTCCGATTGTCTTTTGCTATATGAATCAGTAGTGACATTTTCGAAAGGTTCGATACCCTTGAAGGTCCTTAATTTGTTTGATATATATCAAATAAAAACTTATTAAGGGCTTTGATGGTTTGGTCCCTCCTATATGGGGAAGAGTCCAATGGACTAGTTTACCATATTGTTTTTATCATGTGAAGTTTTACCTCCTCCTTTATATAAAAGGGATGCCTTTTCATTTGGTAAATTAAGAGAGAGAAACAAAGAGTGAAAAGGGAGAAAAGAGAGAGCTTGCAGAGGAATTTCGTATGCCTTTGTTCAGCACATTTTGGAGTGTCCCGATCGACGACCAAACGACCTCCGATTGGGACGATTTTCTGGTATGTTGTTCACCTCATTATATGCTTCATTTTGTACGGTTGGATCGTCGTTTTGAGCCTCCGATCTCATATCCCTTTGCTAGTGTCCTCTCTTGGGTTTTGTTGATTTCCACCAATTGGGTGATGAAATTGGAGATTTGTCCAAGCTTGTTGATGTTTGATGATGTAGTATGCCTCTGGCTTTGTCTAGGGAAGATTGTACCCACTTGTTATTGTTGATAGTGGAAGTTTCTGGCTCCCATGGTTTTCACGTAAATCTTGAGTTTGGCTGTCTGATTTGCAGTTCTTGTCAATCCCGATTCGTGTGTGTTAAGGGGTTTGTCTGACATCCCCTGCTTTCCGGCACAACATTGATTTTGTAAAGCATGCTACACGTACTACTCTCATATCCAAATCGAGATCCAGTAAATCAGAAAATTGTTCTGAAGCTTGCATTATCTTAATTAATATCTTTTTATGAATCATGTTTTGCAAAATACATTGATTTCACTCAACCGTCCAAATCAATGGAGGCGATAAATTCTATTGAGTGACATTTGGGGCATTTTAGTGATCAGTAGCAGTCAACTTATGTTTACTCAAAAAGAGAGAGAGAACAGTCAAGTTTTAGGACCACACGTAGTCAAGTACGTATCTATCTTGCCATCAGATCCACATGATAATTCATCAATTAATGTGGAGATAGGAAGATTAAGCCAAAAAATAAATTAGTAAAATTCAAGATCCACATGATAATTAATTAATTAAGGTGTAGATAGGAAGATTAAGCGAAAAATAAATTAGGAAAATTCTGTTGGGTATTTTGATGTTTTAGTGATTGATTCTGATTGGTGTGTTTTTATTCTTCGGAATTTTTACAAAAGTTCATTCGGTGTCCAAATTCTTCCCCAAAGACTTGAACTGTTTGGTGTATTTTTTTCAAAAGATGATTTTATGTAAAATGTGGGATACCGAAAGGCCCGGACTCATTGACTTCAAGTCTTCCCGAAACAAATCAAACACATTGCCTCTCCCTTACGGCTTCTCTATGAAAGCACCTGCTACTACTTTTGGTTGGAAGCCAAAAAAAAAATGATAGTAATAAACAAGAGAGGGAGGGCAGGGTACGCTTGTTAGTTTTTGTCCTATAAAAAGGGAAGGCCTGCTTTCCTAAAATTATATCCTTCTACACTACTGATTTTTTTTTATTAAAAAAAAAGGGGGAGAAAACGTACCCTACTTACTCTCCATACTGTTTGGTACCCAGATCTACCCACAATAGGCTTGGATCTTGTAGATATGGGCCAAAGATTCCGATTCACTTTGTTGTTTCTCTTAGTTTGCATCTGCAATGCAAGCCTTGGATTCACATTCACTTGTAAGGAAGCTGAAAGAAAAGCCTTGCTCCAGATCAAACACAGCTTCATTGACAAGTCGAACCGTCTTGGTTCGTGGGTGGGGGGAGATTGTTGCAGCTGGATGGGAGTTGGGTGTCACAACGTTACCGGCAACGTTATCAAGCTTGATCTGGGAAGCGATGACGTATTCTCACCCTCTATATTAGAAGCTGGAGAGGTAAACCCCGCTCTACTTGAGTTGAAGTATTTAAGATACTTAGACTTGAGCTTTGTTAACTTCAATGGGTCTAGATTTCCCAAGTTCTTTGGGTCCATGAGGCAACTGGAATATCTAAACCTCTCGAATGTCTTTTTTCTTGGAAAAGTTCCTCAAAATCTAGGCAATCTTACAAAACTTGTCGTCCTTGATCTGAGTCGTGTTTTGTGGCATACAGAATTTGCAAATGATGAGATCCTAGATGCGGAATTCAAGCATGATAATTTGCATTACGGGGCGCCCCCCATTAGTGCTTTGTTGCCAATAGAGGAAAACAACCTAGAATGGGCATTCAAGCATCATAATTTGCATTACGGGGCCCTCCCTAGTGATTTGTTGTCGAGTCGGGGAATGGAGGCAAACAACCTAGAATGGGCATTCAAGATTGAGAGTTTGCAATACCTTGACCTTAGTGGGATTAACTTGAGTCAAGCACATGATGTTCTTAACCTACTTCACAAGCTTCCATCTTTGCTAGTGTTGAACATGGCTTATTGTAATTTGGGAAATTCTCATCAAGTCATAAGAAATTCAATTGTTTCTTCAAGTCCCATTCAACACCTAGACCTTAGTGGAAACCTTTTCAATGGCCCATTTCCCCTTTTCTTGCAAAACTTGAGCTCTATTAGATTTCTTGATCTCTCATGGAATGATTTCAGCTCTTCAATTCCACCGTGGTTTCGTAACAAAATAGACCTCAAATACTTGAGTCTTGCTTACAATTTCTTTACCGGATCATTTCCCCATGTCTTACAAAATTCAAGCTCTCTAACTAACCTTGATCTTTCAGGTAATCAATTTAGTTCTTCAATTCCATCATGGTTGGCTAACAAAAGATACCTTGAATATCTTGATCTTAGTCACAATCATTTTGACCGTGTGGATGGAGGGATCATGAACATCATAAGCCATCTTTGTAGCTTAAAACATCTAGATTTGTCATATAACCAACTTCAAGAAGATACGTCGGAATCACTTGGTAGTTTTCTTAGTTGTCGTAGATCTAGGTTGGAGTTCCTATATCTGAATAACAATAACATCAGAGGTCAGTTGCCCATAATTGGAAGTTTATCATCACTTCTAGTGTTAGATCTATCCTACAATAACTTAGAAACTCTCCCTCCATCTTTGTGGGGTTTATCATCTTTGGTTCTACTTGACTTGTCATGTAATATTTTTAGAGTTGTGCCACCACTAATTGAAAGTTTGTCATCTTTGGTTTATCTAAACTTGTCATATAACCGTTTAAGTGTTGTGCATCAAGTAAGCTTGGGTAAGCTCTCTAGTTTAAGGAACCTTGATATAAGTTCCTCAAATCCTCTAAATCTTGATCTCTCCTGGGATTGGTTGCCTCCTTTCCAACTTATGTACTTGAGTATAAAGAGCTGCAAACTGAACAGTCCATTTCCAAAATGGCTCCTGAGTCAAAAGAGGATGTTCCAGCTAGACTTGACTGAATCCGGAATCTTTGGACCTCTTCCAGATAACATTGGGGATGCACTGCAGTGGTTGGAGGAACTACAACTTTCTAACAATGGCATTAATGGTTCAATTCCAATGTCATTATGCAATTTAGAAAGCTTGTCATTCCTTAATCTACAAAAGAATAGGTTCTCTGGGATGATTCCTGACTGTTGGGAGAACTCCTATATCCTTGGTGTAGACTTGTCTTCAAACCGACTATCTGGCCCCATACCAAAGTCTCTGACAAATGCTTCCACCTTACAATTGCTGAACTTGAATAGCAATTCACTTGAAGGAGAGCTCCCTTTATCATGGAGCAATTGGGAAACTTTGAGGGTTTTCGATGTCGGTAAGAATAATCTTCATGGGGACATTCCGCCTTGGAGTGGAGTCGACTTTCCTTACTTGGAGGTTCTTATACTACGAGAAAACAATTTCAAGGGAGTGATTCCGCCACAACTATGCTTGATCCATACACTTCAAGTCATTGACCTTGCAGGAAACAATTTGGTCGGAACTATTCCTCAATGCTTCGGTCACTTTCAAGGCATGGGGTACATTCCACGTCCGAGTGGTTTCACTGCATCACCTTCCAATGGTTCGTATGCTCTTTATTCACCGCCGGTGAAACCTGATGAATGGAGTGCTGCAGAAGTTATAAAAGGGACGGAACAAGACTACACTAAAATATTACACCTGCTAGTAAACATGGACCTTTCATGTAACAACTTAGTAGGTGTGATCCCCGCGGAGTTGACAGGCTTATCGAAGTTGATCAGTCTAAACTTATCGCATAATCATTTGGGAGGAGTAATTCCCAAGGAGATAGGGAAGATGAAATCTCTGGAAGCCCTGGATTTCTCATGCAACAATCTTTCGGGATCAATCCCACAAAGCATCTCTTCTTTGAATTATTTGTCCAAACTGAATTTGTCGTTCAACAACCTTCACGGACAAATTCCAACCGGTAGCCAACTGCGAGCTCTTGAAGATCAATCTTCCATATACACTGGAAACCCGGGCTTATGTGGTGATCCATTGCCGAAGAAATGCTTCAGGGATAGCCTTGCCCATCCCCCAACAAGCATCGTCCTTGGAAATGAAGTATATAGTAAACAAGAGATGATGTGGTTCTACTTGGTCGTTATGTTGGGTTTTGCTACCGGCTTTTGGGGAGTAATTGGAATCTTAGTTGCTAAAAAGAGATGGAGGTATGCCTATTTTCGGCTTGCTGAAGACCTTGTCGATTGGATGGATATCGTCGCAGTGAGGATTGCTCGAACAAAAGGAAGAAAATAAAGATTACAAAAGCAGCATGGAAAAGGAAATGATATGTAATAATTGTCTTGTATAATGTCTGAATTAGTGAATTTGTATACAGTATTTTCCATCATTTAGCAATACGTACATGTAGTGCAAACAACATAGTTTGAATGTTTCTTATTATATTGGTTGGATGAATCTATATATAATGACATTTTCTCGAACACATATCCTAGAAGCTAAGGTACTTTTTTTTTGTCTATCTTAATTAATGGGTTAGTGAATACTACTGGAAAAAAGTTGTAATGTTCTAAATCCTAATGCTTTAAGTTAACTATTTATGAATCGGACACTACATCACCCATATCATCGCTTAATTAGTACATGTGCCCAGTGGCGGCTGCATGATTTGCCAGGGGGGCGAAATTGTATGTTGGGAAAAAAAATTCTTCGTATATATAATAAAGATTTTTAAAAAAAAAATATTGAAAGAAAACCATAAATTGTGGTATAAATATGATAATTTATTACGAAAATTCATACAATAATTTAATAATTTATATGTATGTGTAGCATGATTAAGACGTTTTTTAAAATATTCAAAGAAAATTATAATTTTTTTAAAGAAATTGTCATTGGTAAATGAAAAAAAAAAATTGATAAGATTGAAAACTATGACAAAAAAACTCATAAATTATGTTTAACTATGACATTGATAGTAAAAAAATTTCATAGAAATAAAAATTAGAAGATTTTTTTAAAATATACGTGTAACATAATGAATAATCTTATGAACATATTAAAAGAAAAATATATAATTTGTTTTAAATATGACATTTATAAAAAGAAAAAGTTTTTTTTTTAATTTTTTTTAACACAATGAATAATCTTATGAAAATATTAAAAGAAAAATATAAATTTGATTTAAATATGACATTTATAATAGAAAAATTTTGGTTTGAAAGAAAAATAGTGGAAAAAGGTAAAAATTGAGGTTTGAACTCATGACCCCTTACATTACAGTTCCTTTCTTCCCTTCCTCCATTTTACCAACTAAGCTAGACAATTTTAGTGTCCTCATTCACATTTTTTTTATTTTTTACCTTACTTTTTTTAAAAAAATATACCTACGAAATCCCGTCACCGAAGGGTGGGGCGGCCGCCCCCCACACCCCCCTGCGGCCGCACATGCATGTGCCTATTACATCTAATTCCGAAATAAGTTACAGACTTTAATGGTAACAAATCTAAGGGAAGCACCGACCAACAATATATATCTAGCATCAGAAAGTGGAGAGAGCAATCCTTAACAATGAATTTCTTGCAATAATAAATATTATGTAACAAGTTGATATACAGAACAATTTTTTTTCCAACGAACGAATTTCCCTAGTCGTTGATCGATCTGATTCATGTTGTTATCTTCAGCATTGTCCTCAGTAACAGATTCTTCAGACTGACTATAACTTTGTATATTTAGTTGAACAACCATTACTTAATTCTTTGACTAATTAAGCAAACATACATGTATGTTGTAGTACGTATATATATTTGATGGTAAGAGAATGTTAATATGTCTTGAATTTGCTGCTGACCGGTAAACACCAGGGTTTAGGGTTTAGGGAGCAGTGTCCCATGTGTGTATCTTTGCTTCAATGGTTTAGGATATGGCCGCTCTTTATTTACAAATTCAGGGGAGCAGTGTCCCAGGGGGCGGAGCTCCCTAGCTGGTGGCGAAAAAAGGGCTCGGGAGGCGGCGTTCACAATAGTGGTATCACTATCAGTTAATGAGACCACCATCGTGGGGCGCTATAACGGGTTTATAGTGATCTGTTTTGGGTTTATGACCTATAGTCTGATTAGGGTTTCATGAATCCCTATATATATATTCATGAAACATCACAAATTTGTAATCAGTTCGATACTTAGCCTGCATAATAAAGAATCCTATTTCTCTGCGCTATGAGTAGATTTTTCCTTTCCAAAATGTGAATTTTGTAATCACTACTAAATGTTTTCACAATTGGAAAATTATATTTTTGTTGACCTCCCCTTCCATCATAATGAATTAATGAATATTTAATCCATAAAAATAATAAAATCTGATCGAGCATACTAGAAATTTAATAAGAAATTATTTCACTCTATCTTAATTTCTTGCGTCCAAAATTTTGATTTGGTTGTGAAGTTAAAAATTGAGATGAAATTCAAATTTTAAGAACAGATCTACTTGAAGTTTCAATTCTCTCGGTGGCCGGGGACTTCTTAAACACCATTACAAGAAAATTAAAATTACAAACTTTTATTAAACAAAACTACAAGATAATGAAACCTTCACTTTCCTCTCTTTGCTCGAGCAATCGTCAGTGCAGCTTTGACGAGGATCCAATCTGCAAGCTCTTCTGCAAGCAAAAAATAAGCATACCTCCATCTCCTTTTAACAACTAAACTTGCAATCACTCCCCAAAAGCCGGTGGCGAAACCCAACATAATGATCAAGTAGAACCACATCTTCTCATGCTTATTGTCTTCTTCATCATCATCTTCAAGGAATGTGCTTGTTGGTTGATGAGCGGCCTTGCTTAGGAAGCATTTCTTACGCAATGGGTCGCCACATAAGCCTGGGTTTCCCATGTATGATGCAGCATCAAGAGTTTGGAGCTGGCTACCGGTCGGGATTTGTCCTTGAAGGTTGTTGAGCGACAAATTCAATTTGGCCAAATAGTCCAAAGAAGAGATGCTTTCTGGGATTGATCCTGAAAGATTGTTGCTTGATAAATCGAGGGACTCTAAGTGTTGCATCTTCCCTATCTCCTTGGGAATTGACCCCATTAGACGATTGTGCGATAAGTTTAGATTGACCAAGAGTGATAACCTTGTGAGCTCTGAAGGAATCACACCTTCTAGGTTGTTACATGAAAGGTCCATGTTCACTAGTAGGTGTAACACTGTGGTGTATTCTCTCTCTTGTCCTCTTATAACTTCTACCGCACTCCAGTGATCGGGATTCATTGCTGGCGGTATTTCTTCAACTAATACCATGGCCGCAGGTCCAGGAGCAAAAGCTATCGGTTGCATGGAACCCATGCCTTCAAAGTGACCAAAACATTGAGGAATTGTTCCGACCAAATAATTTGTTGCAAGGTTAATGATTTGAAGTGCATAGATTGAGCATAGTTGTGGTGGAATCATGCCCTCGAATTTATTCCCTCTTAGTATGAGAATTTGCAAAGAAAGAAAGTCTTCTCCATTCCAAGTCGGAATTTCCCCATGAAGATTATTATTACCCACATCCCAAACCATCAATTCCGAGGCACTGGCCAAGGATAAAGGAAGCTCTCCTTCGAGCGAATTGTTGTTCAAGCTCAACAACTGTATCGTGTCAACCATTGTCAGAGAGTTGGGTATTTGGCCAGATAGTTTGTTTGAGGATAATTCAATGCCAAAGATCTGAGATTTTGCCCAACAATTAGGAATGTGCCCCGACAACCTATTCTTTCGAAGATCAAAGAATTCTAAGCTCTCTAGCTCACACAATGATTTTGGAATGGAGCCATTGATATCATTGCTAGCAAGTTGTAGGATCTGCAAAGATGGCATTGTATTGCCAATGTTGTCTGGAAGAGGTCCAAAGATCCCGGTATCCGACAAGTCAATTTCTGTGATTTTATCTTGGGTTAGGAGCCATTTAGGAAAAAGGCTGTTCAATTTACAAGGTAGAATATACAAGGTCTCGAGCTGAAAAGGAGGTAGCCAGTTAGGGGAGAGCTCAAGAGTTAGAGAGTTTGAGCTCAGATCAAGGGTTCTTAAACTAGAGAGGTTTACCAAGTTAACTTGTCGTACAACACTCAAATGATTATACGACAAGTCCAATGACTCCAAGGAAAACAATTTCCCAAAGGATCCAGGGATGATCTCAAAGTTATTATGTGATAGATCTAACACTTGGAGGGATAATAAGCTCTCGATTATTGGCAAATGTCCACTGATATTGTTGTTTTCCATATTGAGGAACTTCAAGTCATATCTACTACAGTTAGAAAAACTATAAACATGAGATTCGGACACCTCTTCTTGAAGTTGGTTGTATGACAAATCTAGATGTTTCAATCCACAAAGATGGCCAATGGCATTCATAATCCCTCCATCCACATTGTTAAAATGATTGTAACTAAGAGAAAGAAATTGTAGGTATCTATTGTTAGCCAACCATGATGGAATTGAAGAGCTAAATTCATTAGAAGAAAGGTCAAGGATGGTTAGAAAAGTCAAATTTTGTATGAATTTGGGAAAGGGGCCATTAAAATAATTTCCACTCAGGTTAAGCTGTTTGAGGACTTTCTTGTTGGCCATCCAAGATGGAATTAAAGAAAATTGATTACCTGAAAGATCAAGAAAGGCTATAGAGCTCAGATTGTGTATGAAACATGGGAATGTGCCGTTGAAGTCATTGTCCCGAAGACTAACATATTTGAGTTCTATATTGTTGCCCAACCATGACGGAATTGGAGAATTAAAGTGATTTCTTGAAAGATCAAGAAATCTGATAGAGCTCATATTTTGTATGAAATGAGGAATTGGGCCATTGAAAAGGTTTCCACTGAGGTCTAGATGATGAATAAGACTTGATGAAGCGGTTGAGTTTCCTATGGCTTGATGAGAGTTTGTTAGTCTACAATTAGCAAGATTCAACACTGACAAAGATGGAAGTTTGTCAAGTATGTTGAGACTATCAAGTGCTTGACTTAGGTCGATCCCGCTAAGGTCAAGGTGCTGCAAATTCGCAAGCTTGAATGCCCATTCTAGGTTGTTTAATCCATGCCCAAACCACATATTCCTACTAAGATCAAGTACAATGAGCTTCGTAAGATTGCCTAGACCACGAGGAAGTCCACCCAACAAGGCATTAGAGAGGTTTAAATATTGCAGTTGCCTCATTGATCCAAAGAATGGTGGAATGCCAGACCCATTAGCAATGACATTGCCGCTTAGGTCCAAGTATCTTAAGTACTTGAGCTCGAGTATAGCGGGGTTTACCTTTCCAGCTATAAGGTAGGATGAGGAGTCATTGACATCAACTCCAAGATCAAGCTTGACAACGTTGCTTGTAACGTTGTCGCACCCCACTCCTCTCCAGCTGCAACAATCTCGCCCCATCCATGAACTAAGGCGGTTCAATGGGTCGAAAAGGATGTTGTGTTTTAATTCGAGCAAGGCTTTTCTTTCGGTCTCCTTACAAGAGAAGCTGAATCCCATTCTGGCATTGCAAAAGCAAACAATGAGGAAAAGCAAAGCGGTTCGTAGCCGCCCCATATCTAAAGTAAGCCACTCGATCTAAGGGCTACCAGAAATTGTATATTTATGTAATTAAGAAAGGTTTGTAGGAGGGATTGGTGTATATTTTTCCTCAGTTGGGTAGTTCGTCCTTTTATAGGACTAACAACTATTGTAGTTCAGTATAGCTCCATGATCGGTTTTGAATCTAATTTGATCTTATAAAATTTCACCGATAATATAGTCTTTTAAAAAAAAAACAATTTGTTTCAGTATCTTAATTTGATTAATTTAACACGACCTCTCCTATACATTTTTCGATTAATTTAATTTAATTTGGGTTTTAATATTGCAAATTTTCCACAGTCTACGATCTGGACCCAAAAGTCAATCTTGCAGTGGAAAATCTACTAATGAGTTATGAATCATTCAAACTTGTATATAATTATGGAGGACTAAAATATTATAAATAATTGGTATCATTGATTGACCAATTCCTGTCGACACCAAAGTCAGTCAAACACTCGGCTTGCTATTTCCCCGAACATTCGATGGAGGAGAATTCAACCCCAAAATATATAATATCAATTTTAAAACAAAGTCAGTCATTATCCTGCCATGAATTGTGATTCAACTTCAATAAAGGAGAATTTTTCAATTTTAATGATTATATATATAATATATATCCTATATAGAATAGTTTTCTGGTGAGGACACCTCTTAATGTGAAATGAGAGGACAAATCTGATATGTTATATTTAGTTTGATCAAACGGTTAGAAATGAGTGTGGAGAAGTAATTCTTTAATTTACCACTCGAAAACTACCCATGATCTATTGTTCGATGGCAAAACCGCTTTCGGTGAAGTAACAGAACGTTACAACTAATGGGAAAGAGAATTCAAAGTCTAAATATTCATATTTAGATTAGCAATCATTCAGTGCTACCCAACTAATTATTGATACTAGGGGGCATGCCTGCATACGCACGGGACATAGTTCAATAAAATAGAATTATTAAACTCTCTTAACCTTTGTTTTTATTAGAAAATGAATCAAAAGCTCACATGTGTATTTTTATTGAATTTGTAATTATAATTATTATTTTTAAAGTTTTAATGGAGAAAAAAACTTTTGATAAATTTATGTGACTTATCATTTTAAGTCACTAAGTAACATATGGCCAAGTTTATTTTCAATTAAATTGTAAATGACCTTCATTTATGGCTACTAAGTTTATTTTTTAAATTAAATTGTATGATATTTAAATTATTGTGCATTGATAAATAATATAATTATATATTTTATCTAAGAAGTAAATATCATGTAAATAATTATTTGATCGAATTAAGAAGTAAATATCATGTAAATAATTATTTTTCCTAACAATCTTTTGTTTTGCAATACAAATTCTACAATAATGTAAACCTGATTCTTTTAGTTTTAATTTGATGCAATTACTTTGTATACATTTTTCTTCTCTATTGATTCTTTCTCTACGAACTCTTCTTATTCTTGTATTTTCATCAATATTGCTTCTCTACCACAACATTAACAAACATCATATAAAAAAATATTATTTTTAATTAAAAATAAATGTCAAATTTGTAATTTTTTTTAAATTAAGATAATAAGTTGTAAAATATTACTATCTCAGTTAACCAAAACATGTCACTTTACTATTAGGGTGTTTTGCTAAAATAACCCTTTTGGGTGAAACCCTTGCACGCCTAACCCCATCCGAAAAAAAATTGCACAATTCCGGATATCCGGTTTTTTGGTTCAACCGGTAGCCAGTTGCAAAGGAGAGAAAGGGAAGAGAGAAGGGGGGATCGGAGGCGGGCGAGGAAGGAAGGAGAAGGAAGGGGATCGAGGCGCGACGCAGGAGGAGGCGGTCCAAGCGGAGGCATCTCCCTCGACGGTGGATTGCTCGATGCGATGAGCAGGCAGAGGGATCTCCCTCGAGGCGAGGGGCAGACGACTAGAAGAGGATCGGCGCTCCGAAGTGTTGAGGATTTCATTTGGCAAAGTAAAGTGCTGAAGACGGAGGCTCCGGGCTCAGTGGGAGGGCTCGAGCTTAGTCGACAAGAAGGGAGAAGGAGGGGGGTCGGGGGCGGCGGCTAGGGTTCCGATTTGAAGAAGCCATGAGCTGTTCAAATACCGACCAAATTTCTTCGTCTAGCATCCCGGAATCGTGCTTTTTCAGGTTCTCTTCAACAATTCTCTTCAAGATTGAACCAATCGAGGTTGAAGATGATCCAGTGGCGAGGTTATGTCAAACTCTGTCACTGCTATTCAAGATTGAACCAATCATGTACCCTAGTACCTGGAGTTCCTCCCACAAAATTGGATAAACACTACCGATTGTTCATATCATAGCATATTTGATTTGATAAATAATGAATTGAGTGAAATCGATTAATCAATTATTGATTGATGATTGAATGAAGGCAGGTAATGGATGTTCCATTACATTGGAAATTTGCCTTCCGAATCAACTATTGACGATGTTGGGCACAAGTTTTGTGAATTTGGGCGTATCTAGTACGGTGGTATACAAGTTAAATCCAGCTATGTTTGTTGTAATCTATAACTAATACGGACTACTTCCTTAGTTTAGCTATTACTTTTTTCTGTTAATTGTTTGCTCATGTTATTGTTGTTTTGATGACAGGTTTCTGTTTCAGCTTTGTTGAATTTGATTCCTCTAGTTCTGCTACAAAAAGCACTTGAGGTAAATTTGAATCCTTTTTTATATGATGGGGGTAGCTTTTCATACTTGAACTAATGAATGAATACAAATAGTTTATCATGAGAGTTTTGGGCTGCAATTTGTGAACAAAGTTGCAATCTTTGGGGTGCTATGGAAAAGGATATGACTTTTCTATGAGTTAAAAAGATTCAAAACATCTGTGGAATCTTTTTTTTTCACCTTCTTTCCAGGGAACTTTCTACCTTTTCCTTGATTTCAGCTATTACTATGGCTCTGAGGCAGAAGGATTTGGCAAAATTGATGGCTCTGAGTCTCTTTGTCGGTATTTGCTGGATAAAGCTAAGGTAATGATCCAGTTTGGGTTTAAACAGCTAAAATTGATATCACCATTTTTGCATTTAATGATGTTCAAAAACATCCCATTGATTTGTGTAGAACCTTGGGTGCAAGTTATCTTAATAGGACTTTATTCTTTTTGTGTGTAGTATATAAAATCATGCCTTAATTATTATTGAAAATATTTGTAAAGCTCTTTATGATAGATTACATAGGTCTCCTATTGTATAGTGGGCTGAAAGCCCGTTAAGACTCAATACATTTGTAACCTATATATATGTTATATCAATGAATGGAAACCCTCAAGGAGGACTTTACATCAATTCTATCATTCTATATGGTATCAGAGCGGTTAGCCTAACGGCCCGTGTCGATCCTGGTCTGGGTTACCCAGTTGTCCAAGTCTCAACTAGATGGTCATTCCTAGTTGGACTTGCGGGGGCGTGTTAGAGATGTGAATGAGACCAAAATGTCCCACATCGAAAAGTTGAACATATCAAGCCCTAGTATATGAGTCGGTGGGCTACTCCTTCTATTGCCAATTGGTTTTAGAATGGAACCTCACTCGGCTTGTGTGCTAGGCTACTAGCGCATGTGCGCCCGTGCACACGACCCCCAGTCTCCCACACCCCCTGTGTCGTCGACAGAGTCTGAGTCACAATTCCCTCACTTCATTCTTCCCTAGAGCTCTCCCGGTGCTCCTGCGTCTCCACCTCCCCCACCACACTCTACCACCAGACCACACACCCGCAGCGTCTCCGGTGTCTTCAGACCCCGTCAGATCATCTCCATGACCACCGACCATCACCCCGCTATCCACCTCCCATCACCTCGCCAAACAGCCTCCCGTCACTTACGTGCGGCGGCCGCCGCAACCCCAAATGCTGCGCCCACCGCCCATAAACCCTCCCTGGCGGCGCCCGCCGCAGGTCATGCGGCGCCCGCCGCCCATAACCCCTCCCAGACGGCGCCCGCCGCAACCCTCGCCGCATTTGATTCGCCCGCCGCCTCTTCCCCTTGCTTAACCCCTCTTACCCCCGTCCTTCCCGACTCCCATTCACCCTCTGCCTCCACCCAGACCTCCCTCTCCCCCGTTCCCACCTCCCACAAAACAACCCTCCTCGATCCGAATTGGCAGGCGGCTATGCTCGACGAATACAGGGCTCTTACGAAGAATAGTACTTGGGTTCTTGTTCCTCGCCCTCTTGAGGCGAACACCATTCGATGTATGTGGCTCTTTCGTCACAAGTTCCGCTCTGATGGGACGTTGGAGCGCTACAAGGCCCGTCTTGTGGTGAACGGTAGATCTCAGCAGACAGGTATTGATTGTGATGAGACCTTCAGCCCTGTGGTCAAGCCTGCCACTATCCGAGTATTCCTGAATCTGGCTCTGTCGCGCAATTGGGCCATCCATCAGTTAGATGTCAAGAACGCCTTTCTGCATGGTCATCTGAACGAGACAGTTTACATGTTTCAGCCGCCGGGGTTTGCTGATGCTGAGCGTCCAAAGCATGTCTGTCTCCTCAAGCGCTCTCTTTATGGTCTGAAACAGGCTCCGCGGGCATGGTTCCAGCGTTTTGCCTCTCATCTGCTCCGTTTGGGTTTCACTGGCAGCCGTTCGGATACGTCTCTGTTTATCTATTGCAGAGGCTCAGACTTGGCATTCTTGATGCTTTATGTCGACGACATCATTATCACCGCCTCTTCTGATGCTCTTCGGACGTCCATAATCTCGCAGTTGAGTGCGGAATTCTCCATGTCTGGTTTGGGTCAGCTGTCTTACTTCTTGGGAGTTGCTGTTCAGCGGCATGCGTCTGGTCTGTTTCTCTCACAGAGTAAGTATGCTGCTGAGATTGTTGCTCGGGCTAAGATGGTCAACTGCAATCCCGTCGCGACCCCAGTCGATACATCCCACAAGCTCAGTGCTCATTCTGGTCCTTTGGTTGACGATCCAACACTGTACAGGAGCTTCGCTGGTGCTCTTCAGTATCTCACTTTCACTAGGCCTGATATCAGTTACGCCGTCCAGCAGATCTGCTTGTTCATGCATGCCCCTAGGGAACCTCACTTTCAGACTTTGAAGCGGATCATTCGGTACATCAGCGGCACCCTCGAGCTCGGCACCACCATCACTCCTTCCTCTAAGCTTGATCTTGTGGCTTACACTGATGCGGATTGGGGTGGTTGTCCAGACACACGTCGCTCCACGTCTGGTTACTGTGTCTTCCTCAATGACACTCTTGTGTCTTGGTCAGCCAAGCGTCAGTCCGTCGTGTCTCGCTCCAGCGCTGAAGCCGAATACAGGGGTGTTGCCAACGTTGTCTCCGAGTGCTCTTGGCTCCACAATCTCCTGCTTGAGCTACGATGCCCCTTACAGAAGGCAACTCTGGTCTACACTGACAACGTCTCCGCCGTCTACCTGGCTAGCAACCCAGTCCAGCATCAACGCACGAAGCACATTGAGCTTGATCTCCATTTCGTCAGGGACAAGGTTGCCATTGGACATGTCCGCGTTCTACATGTCCCGTCCTCTTGATATATTCACCAAGGGTTTACCTAGACAGTTATTCATTGATTTTCGTTCCAGTCTCACTGTACGGACCCCTCCCGTTTCGACTGCGGGGGTTTGATAGATTACATAGGTCTCCTATTGTATAGTGGGCTGAAAGCCCGTTAAGGCTCAATACCTTTGTAACCTATATACTCCCTCCGTATCGCAAAACTTGTAGTTTTAGCTTTATGCACACTTATTAATAATACCTATATTTCCTTTACTTTTATAGGATAAAGTACCTAAAAGCACTAATTATTACCTATAAAAAGAGCAATCATTACCTATAAAGATAATAACTATAGCTAAAACAACAAGTTTTTTGATACAAGTTTACTACTCTAAAACTAAAAGTTTTGCGATACGGAGGGAGTATATGTTATATCAATGAAATGAAACCCTCAAGGAGGACTTTACATCAATTCTATCATTCTACACTTTACATGAAAGTTTAGTTCTTTTTTAAAAAATGACATGGAAACTTTAAATTGAAGCTACACTACATGCATCTTTTTTAGTAGAACGAAGAAATAATATGTTGCCGTTGAGTGAGCTCATCCAGCAGGAAAAAGATTTTAAAAATTAATAAATAATCTGTAGTCACTGAGTTATACTATGTATCATGTTTTTTGGTGAATGTTAGGTTGCGTATCATCCAAGAATAAATAAATAAACTGAGCTCCATTGATGTAATTGTTGAAACACTTATAATCGTACATATTCATTGTTGTCAGGTTGCAATTGTTCCTGGAGATGCATTTGGCAACGATGACTGCATCAGAATCTCATATGCGGCATCTCTTCCTTCCCTCCAAGAAGCTTATGAAAGGATAAAGAGCGCTATCAACCTACTCAAGCGTCCCGTTGCAGTCTAATGCACCTAACCTCAAGCGTTCTTCCTCAAGGAAGCTTATGAAATGATAAAGAACGCTAGCATTACTTATTACTCTATACATCAATGTACTAGTGTGTAATAAATTTGCACAGGATCAAGGGTTGTTTCTCCTGTGAACCCGTTATTTTTTGTTTTTATTTTAATGTATGCGTCGTTTCCTTTATTTTGTTCGTCATTAGTTAGGTTGAAGAAGAAGATTATAAATGTACTTGATATGGTAGATTTTAGTGTTAGTAGTGTTATTGTATCCAAAGGCATCTTAAGTCATCAAGCTTGCTAAACTTTCTTTGGCTTCATTTGATTGAGAATGTCCACGTTCGATTTCTTGCTACTGCAAGCTTGACATTTATCTATTTGCCTTCTTTATCTTATAGCTTTATCTATTTGCCTTATATATATATAATCTTCATTAAAAAAAAGATATTGATGGTGAAAAGCTTGCCTTAATAAAAATAACATGACAGGTTATACTATTTAACATGACAGGTAATGCGAATAACATGACAGGTAATGTGAATCGATCATCTCCTCCTTAATGAAAGAAAATAACATGACATGTAATGCTATTAACATGACAGTTTATAACCTTTAACATGACAGGTAATGCGAATCGATCCTCTTCTTCTTAATGAAAGAAAATAACATGACATGTAGTGCTATTAAGATGACAGTTTATACCCTTTAACATGACAGGTTATAACGTTTAACATGACAGGTGATGCGAATCGATCCTCTTCTCCTTAATGAAAGAAAATAGCATGAGAGGTAATGCTATTAACAAGACAGGTTATGCCCTTTAACATGACAGGTTGTTTGACCCAAAAGTTCTTGGTGTTCCTGAACCAAAACTTGTCTATCCAAGAAATGAAAGCATGTTGTGCAAGATGCATTGCAGCTGGAAAAGCAAGCAAATTTAAGATTCCAAATATTTTCTTTAATTTCCTTGTTATGATCGACTTACTCCGTGACTGCTCCTGATTTAAGTAATTGCCTCTGATTCCAAAAAAAAGGTTTGGTTTCTTTCTCTACAGCTACTCAAAACTCTGTTTTTTTAATCCAACCATCTTTTTCCAATGTGCTGATCTAGTTGAACTATCAAATGATTCAATAATAAAGGATTTAAGAAACTTGTTTACCAAAAAAAAAAAGAATTTAAGAAACTTAGATGATTGACAAATTCATGTACTTGCTTTTTATTCTCACCAAAATGTTAAATTGATCTAAACAAATGATGGTGTGATTTTGTTTCTAATAGCATCTCCTATCCCGTATTGTCTAAATCTAACATGTAGCAGTTTACTTGTTTCTCGTTTAGGTTGACAAGCGTGCAGTTCTGAAACACTTTGATTGGCCTGAAAGTAAAGCAGATGCATCAAGACATACTAAGCGCTTTAAGTATGCGCTTTTCTTGTGTCATGTACATCGTATTTGAATGACATGTTCATAGCAGTTCATGTCATGTACATCGTCTTTGATTGATATGTTAATATCAGTTCATGTCATGTATGCAGGATTTCCTTTGATCGATCTGATGTACCAAGTGGGGAGAATTATGTATTAAACATCAATCTAGTTCATGAATCTAGTTCATGAAAAGTTTATACCCGATGTCTATGAACAAAATTCTAGTAGTGACTTGAAAGAGAGTTTCCAAGCTGTTGAGGTGCTCCTTACTTTTTCCTCATCTACAATGTCCATTGTCCATATAAATCAACAAATTTAAGGCGTCGAGCACTCAGCAGATTCCTAAGCTTATTGCATATTTCTGTAATTTCAAGCATCTTAAAACAATAATTGGAGCCATTACGTTCAAAAGTATTGGATAAATTTCAATCAGGATGATTGAACACCAAATGAAGTGACAAGTGTTTTTTTAGAAACAAATTAGATGTAAAAAGTCTCTTTCAAATTTCAATCACATAGCAAAAGTATTGGATAAAACCAAAGTTTACAAGTCGGCACTCTAAATTTGCTAACTATCTCAGCCATCATCAACCACCAAGGCAAGTAAAACGGGGATCTTTACACAATAGATCACAATTAACCAATAAATAAGGAATTAACACACCATAACAGCAATGAAATTGCACAAACCATCAAAGAATTAGACCAAAAACCTAGATCAATCAAGATAGACCTCCCCGTCCGTACAACATCCAAAGAGGGACCATGAAACAGTTAGGGATGTAGAAAACCGAGATCTCACCTTTTCGACAAGCTCTCAGCCTCTTCATCGGTCACCTGACCACCAAACACGACCTTGCTGATCCCATCCGATGGCTGCCATTCCAAAATCCCTCAAAATCAGGAGAAAAAAAGAGAGTAGGAATTTCGAGAGGAAATCAAATTCAAAGAAGAAGGAAGGGAAAAGAGGACCTGAACATTACGAACGGGACAGGGAATGGAGGCGACGGCGGATTCAGGAGGAGGAATCTCGGACCAAGTGAGCAGATCTGCAGTGGAAGTGTGAGGCTTCCTCACCGGAGTAGTTCGCTCCATCTTCCTCTTCTTGTGCTCTTCTATGGAGTTGGTGGAAATCCTAGAAACGCAAATTTCGAACAGCGGCTGGAGAAATTGAACTGAACGGAACTTGTTGGACACTGCAGATTCGGGATTGGGAATTGGGAACCCTCTGGTTCTCTCGCTCCCCTCATTTGCCGCCTCCGCCCTCCGCCTCTCTCTCTGATTCCGCCTTTCGATCGCTCATTCTCTCTCTGATTTTTCTGCCATCGATGGCAAAGAAAGAGACCGGCTACTCAAGGTAAAACATTACCGGCTGGGTGCAATTTTTTCAAGGGGGAGGGTTAACCATTTCAAATTGAAATGAATAGTGGGTTATGGGCGCAAAGTTTTCCGGGGCAAAGGTCATTTACTTCAATTCCTTCTTACTATTAATGTATGCTTTTACGTACTTTACTTTTTTTTTTGGATGAACTTTTACGTACTTTACTATTCAAAGTACTATTTGAAGAATCCACCTTGATTGTAAGATCTTGAGACCTAATGTGCAGGTGATCTAAAGGATGATGAAAGACAAAAGTCTGGGTTTCAAGGTCTTGAAAGCTAGACTAAAATGTTTTGGAATATCACGTATATATTTCTATTTGAAATGTTCTCTCACAGGAAAGAATCCGAGGCCAACCTTGTTGGACCTAAATTATCATGGGCCTTTTATTGGGCTATGAGATGTGATTTGGTCTTAATCGATTTATATATGTGTTTCTCATCTAACCCATTCTATGTGCTAGATACATTATGTATGTTCTTTGAGGATTTCATTTTTCATACAAGGAAAGAACGGATCCATAGTTGATCATACTTGATCATGAAGAAAGTTGAAAGAGCAATCTTGGAAGGCACACAAAGGATCATTTTCGAAAAGAATTCAAATACCTTGGAAAGGATTTGAATTTCAAACGGTCTCCCTCCAAGAAGCTCTACGAGTGTTCCAACTATAAAAAGACGAAGGATAAGAAGAATGAAAGCTAACTAAGCAAGCACTGAAGAAATCATAAGCATCCCAAAGCATTCGTCAAGTTTCTCTTACATTCTCCAAAAGCCTAGTTGTTGATCATTGTTTAAGAGTTGAGAGAAACACTAGCACTTATTGTACAAGTCATTCTTTTTACACTTAGAGTATTTTATACTCGATCAAAGCACACTTGGTGTGTGGTGTGAGGTTTTATTTCACTTGTAAGCTTGAGAGCTAGAATAGAAGCGGTGAGACTTTGTATAGAGAAAGGGTAGTTTCTCTAGGAAGTTCTAGGCTCAAGAGAAGTGAAATAAGAAGTGTTTGAATCCTACGGGTTGGATAACCCTAGGCGGGGACGTAGGCCAGTTGGTGCCGAACGTCGTTAACAATTCGTGTGTTCATCCTTTATATTCCGCATTTACATTATCATATTCGATTTTACTTTGTCAAGTCCTGATAGCCTATATCAAGGTCTTGACAAGTTGCACTAAATTTCTATTGTTGCGAAAATCGTCCATACTCTATTCATCCCCCCCTTCTAGAGTATTATTCATTGTCTTATAGACTCTTCAATTAGTATCAGAGCTTACCTCACTGTTTTGATTTAACAATCTTGTGAGTTTTCAGCATGTCTACCATAGGTGATGGAGGTTTTGCTCAAGGAATGTCAACCAATAGACCTCCACTTTTCTGTGGCAATAACTTTGTCCAATGGAGATCACTGATGCAAATGTTCATCATTGATCAAGACCTTGAGCTATGGGGCCTGGTCAAGAATGGACCATGATAGGCTAAAACATACACCGCAAGTGTACGGGTTTAGTCGTAGTATATCGAGTGTCGTATCCACAGGGACTATGTGGTATCGATTGCTAATTCAAACAGATTTAACTAAGCCAAGAAAAATAACGGGAGAACTAAGTATATGGAATGGAGGAAGTAACCAACTAAAAGGAAGCAACTATACAAAATTGGTACTATAACAATGGATACGAGACAAATCTAGGGTAAAGGATCACCATAACGACGCTATAGTAGATTAATATTAATATTCGTGCCACCTTGTCTGAATTTGTTGAAGGTAGATTGTCTAAGGTAATCGCAAATCTCCTTTCGGAATCAAAGCGAATGTGTCTAAATTGGTTAACAATCACCTTTCGGACTGAAGCAACCAATTTAGACCCTTTAGGTTATTAGAATTCTAGACGATAATCATATCAACGTCGCCTTTCGGTATCGATCAATATCAAAATCATCTAAAATATCTATGACAATCTATAAATCCTCAAGAAGCTTAATTTCACTTTCGATCAACTAAACTTCAGGTTTAATCCTATGGTTCCGATGGATCCAATAGCTTTTCGGCCTAAATTCACCATCTAAATTCTAATTTAGGGTTTTAGTCTTTCGATTTCAAACCCTAAATCAGTTCTAACCAATTTTCATCAATTAGGGCGGGTGCAATAGGATTAAATCACAAATCAACAGACAAACGAATATCAATCTTAACGCTACCAAATTATCATCGGGATCACCCAAACCCTAGATCGAAGATTCAAGCAAGCATAATATGATAATCAACGAAATAAATCATAGACAAAAATAAATCGCTGAAATAAAATAGAATGCAAACCGGAATTTCGTCTTCGATCCAAAGTGTATACCGAAAACAAGAAACCTAAACTCAAACCTTCATAGAAGCTGTCGGCCGAAGCCTTGTACGGCTCAACCCCGAAGTCCGAACTCCCCCCCTGAATTCTAAAACATACAGGAGTATAAATTAGGTTTTTAGGAAAATTACATTTTTTACCCACAAACTTAAATAACTAAATTGCATCCCAACACCCAATTATGAATTAACTCCACAAAACAGATCCCACATTTAGCAACTTCCGCACTTGACAAGTTAGCTCCTCGGGTCCGATCCATTATGATTGCCACTCCGCATTAAAGCTTGATTTTCATCAATATTAGCCTCAAAATGCCTGAAACAGACACAAACAAGGTGTAGACTCCGAAAATGCAAAATAAAATAAATAAAGTATAAAATATGATAAATATGCATGAAAATGACCTAAACTAATATGCAAATGTATGCCTAAAATATGACTAAAATAGATGCTATTAGACCACACGCTCCAAAAAAGACTGTCGACGGAAAGCAAGTTGATAAAACTGAATCTGATTATGATCAGACTGATCTTGAAAAAATTGCTAAGAACTACAAAGCTATGAATCTACTATATTGCGCTCTCGATGCTAATGAGTTTAACCGTGTCTCAGCTTGCAAAAGTGCCAAGGAAATTTGGGACAAGCTTATAGTTACTTATGAGGGCACAAGTCAAGTCAAAGAAAGTAAGATTAATATCTTTCTCAGGCAATACGAGCTTTTCAAGATGAATCCTGATGAGATAGTAAAGGAGATGTTTACGAGATTCACTCAAATTGTAAACAACCTCGACTCACTTGGAAAAACCTTCTCCAACCCAGAAAAGGTTCGAAAGGTTCTAAGGAGCCTCCCAAAAATCAAGTGGGGTCCCAAGGTTACTGCAATTGAGGAAGCTCAAGATCTCTCTACACTACCATTAGATGATCTTCTCGGAAAACTTATTACTCATGAGATGATATTAAACGAGGAAGATGGAGAAGTACCCTCAACAGCAAAGAACCTTGCTCTCAAAGCTAAGAAAGATCACTCACAATCTGAGAGTGATGAATCAGACGACGAAGATGATCCCTTTGCTGTCATCACACGGGGATTAGCTCGAATTCTGAAGATGAAAAAACAATTTTCCAACCGTGAAAATACTGATTCATCTAGATTCAAAAGCAAGTCTCCCAACATGTCAAAGAAGCCAAAAGTGCTAACATGTTTTGAGTGTGGCGAGACAGATCATCTCGTAAAGGAGTGTCCTATGAAGAAATGAAATAAGTTCAAGAAATATGAACAAAAGAAAAAGGCTATGCTTGCAACCTGGAGTGACTCAGATTCATCATGTGACTCATACACCGAAAAAGAACAGGCAAATCTCTATCTTATGGCTGAACACGAAGGATCACAGACTCAAGACCTTGAACAAGTGGTAAGAAACCTAATGTCTAGTCCCCCCGATGTTCTTTCTGAAGTCCTAAGAAATATGATTTCTAATGAAGATGCTTACAACAGTGAAATCAACATCTTGAAGGAAAAGCTGATAGATCAACATAAATGTATTAGTGATATGTCGCTGGAAATGAAAAATCTTGAAACATCTCGGTCTGCCCTTGACATTAAAGTCAAAACCTTGAGCTCAGAAAATTCTGATCTTAGGCAAAGCCTCTCCTCTCTAAAGAATCGTAATGAGGATTTAGAGAAAGAGAAGACAAAGCTAACCGATAAGTGTCAAGACCAGCAGACTTCACTCATTCAATTCACCAGATCTAAAGCTAATCTTGATAAGATGTTGGGTGAACAACAACTCTCTATTAATAGAAATGATATTGGATACAACAAGAATTTTCCAAAGAAACCTAGTACCACTTTTGTTAAAGCTAAAGGCTATTGGCGTTCACCTACTTGCTTCCACTGTTGTAAGAAAGGGCATGTTATAGAAACTTGTCCATATAGGAGAAAGAATCCCTACATCATTAGAAATACATTTCCAGTTCGACTTAATGAACAGATAAAACAAGTTTGGGTTCCTAAGGGGACAAGACTACCCAACATGGTCTATCCTCATTATGAATCTAAAACTATGTATTGGTCTAGCCGGAAAGGTTGATGTTGGTATTGCAGGATATCATCAAGAGCAAAGAGCCAAAATGGATAATGGAAAGTGGATGCTCACGACACATGAGTGGAAAGAAATCTCTATTTCAAGATCTTAAGGAACAAACCACTGGAACAATTACTCTCGGTGATAAAGGGAAGTGCAACATTATTGGTATTGGTAATATTGGTAATTCAGAAAGTTGCATTAAGGATGTTTATCTTTTTGATGGATTAAAGTATAACCTCTTAAGTGTCTCTCAGTTGTGTGACAAAGGAAACAAAGTTGGCTTTGACAGACACAAGTGTGAAGTCAGGAATGAAGAGACTGATGATCTAATCCTCACTGCTCACAGGCACAACAACACTTATGCTGTAAATGCTAACCATATTACAGGTACAAAACTCAAGTGTCTCAAGGTCTTGACAGAAGACCCCAGCCAATGGCATAGAAGACTAGGTCATGTAAGCATGCACACCCTCAACAAACTTAAAACAAGATATCTTGTTAGAGGATTGCCTGATCTGAACTTCAAGAAAGAAGATCTATGCAATGCAAGCACAAGAGGCAAACAGACACGCAGTTCCTTCAAACCTAAAAAGGTTGTAAGTTCCTCTCGCCCTCTTGAGTTGTTACATTTGGACTTGTGTGGACCTATGCGTGTCAAATCTCCAAAGGGTAAACAATACATCCTGGTTATTATTGATGATTTCTCTCGTTTTACATGGATCTCCTTTTTAAGAGAAAAATCAGAGGCTTTGCTCGAGTTTTCTAAACTTTGCAAAGAGTTGCAGACCTTGAAAAACATACCTATTGTCTCCATTAGGAGCGATCATGGTAGAGAATTTAATCAACTAAAATTTGATTTGTTCTGTGCTAAATATGGAATTTCACACAACTTTTCAGCACCTAGAACTCCTCAACAAAACGGAGTTGTGGAACGAAAGAACCGCACTTTGGAGGACATGTCTAGGACAATGCTTTTGGAAAATGGTTTGCCAAAAATCTACTGGGCTTAGGCTGTTAATACAACCAACTACATTTTGAATCGATGCTTAATTCGCCCTATTTTGAAAAAGACTCCTTATGAACTTTTCAAAGGAAGAAAGCCTAGCATTTCCTACTTCAAACCTTTTGGATGCACTTGCTTTGTTCATAACAATGGCAAAGATAACCTTGGGAAATTTGACGCACGTAGTGATGAAGGTATCTTCCTTGGTTATTCTACTATTAACAAAGCTTATAGAGTTCATAACAAGCGCACCAAAATTGTTGAGGAGAGTATCCATGTGGTATTTGACGAAAGCAACAATGGTGTGTTAAGTGAAGGAAGAAACATGCAAAAACAAATCCATGATACCAACGAGCTATCTCAAGAACTTGAGAAAGGACTACAGAATCAGGATTCAGTCATTGAAGAATCTAACACTCAAATTATCTCTCAAGACCTTGAAGAGAGACCTGCTACTATTTCAAACGATCAGGGTCCAAAGCTACGGAAGTTCAAACATGCCTCTTCATACTCAGCTCAAGATATCATATCAGATCCATCATCTGGGGTACAAACTCGATCTAGATTAAATAGTCTTTATGCCTTCTATGCTTTTGTTTCTCTTGTAGAACCAAAAACCCCAGCTGAAGCACTCAAGGACTCGGACTGGATCACTGCCATGCAAAATAAGCTAAATGAGTTTGAAAGGAACAAGGTATGGACTCTTCAACCCAGAACAAAGCACCAATCAGTCATAGGAACTAGATGGGTGTTTCGGAATAAACTAGATGAAGCAGGCAAGATCATTCGAAACAAAGCAAGACTTGTTGCTCAAAGATACAATCAAGAAGAAGGTATAGACTACGAAGAGACATTTGCTCCCGTAGCAAGGTTACAAGCTATACGAATATTACTTGCTTTTGCATCTTTCATGGGTATCAAGCTTTTTCAAATGGATGTCAAATGTGCATTCCTAAATGGGTTCTTAGAAGAAGAGGTTTATGTTGCTCAACCACCAGGTTTTGAAAGTGAAGAATTTCCTAATCATGTGTATAAATTGGACAAAGCTCTCTATGGTCTCAAACAAGCCCCAAGAGCTTGGTATGAAAGATTGTCCAAATACCTTCTTGAAAATGGTTTTCAAAGAGGATTGATTGATAAAACTCTCTTCATCAAGACTCGTGGAAATGATCTTTTGATTGTTCAAATATATGTAGATGATATATTATTTGGTGCTACTAACAATTCCCTCTGCAAGGAGTTTTCTGAGATTATGTGCAGAGAATTTGAAATGAGTCTCATGGGAGAATTGAACTTCTTCCTCGGTTTACAAGTTCTTCAAACAAATAAGGGTATCTTTCTGAATCAAGGGAAATACACCAGGGATCTACTAAAGAAATACAAAATGGAACAATCAAAGGTAGCAAAGACCCCTATGAGCTCCACTCTCTCCCTTGATCAAGATAAGAATGGTAAGAGTGTGAACCAAAAAGAGTACAGAGGTATGATTGGTTCACTCCTATATCTTACTGCTAATAGACCTGATATAATGTTCAGTGTCTGTATGTGTGCTCGGTTCCAAAGTGAGCCAAAAGAGTATCACCTTATTGCTGTGAAAAGAATCTTCAGATACCTAAATGGATCTCAAGACCTTGGACTCTGGTACCCCAAACAGAGTAACTTTCATTTAACAGGCTACTCGGATGCAGACTTTGCAAGATACAGGGTTGATAGAAAAAGCACTTCTGGTTGTTGCCAACTCCTAGGATCCTCCTTGATAAGTTGACACTCTAAGAAACCAAACTCAGTGGCCTTATCAACTGCAGAAGTCGAGTACATTGTTGCTGGTGCATGTTGCTCTCAGATTCTTTGGATAGCACAACAGCTCAGAGACCTTGGAATTGATCTTAAAGGTATTCCTATACTGTGTGATAATACTAGTGCTATTTCCATCACTAAAAATCCAGTGCAGCACTCGAGAACCAAGCACATTGATGTGAGACATCATTTTATAAGAGATCATGTGGAGAAAGGTGATGTATCAATATCCTTCATATCCACTGATTTTCAGTTAGCTGATATTTTTACTAAACCACTACCTGAAGATCGTTTCAATTTTATTAGACTGGAGTTGGGTATGCTTAATAGGGAAGCACTTTCTTAGGGGGAGTAATTACTCCCTATATGAAAGTTCAGAATTCAAATGACATCTCAAGGCCTTGACTTCATAAGGATCCGAGATGATCATCCGAATAAAATTATATTGGATCAAACTCTGTTAGTATCTTATGGATATTCAACAAGAGTGTCTTTTGATTTTATTTACCCCTTTCAAATATCGGTTTTCACATATTTTGTTTGGTTCCCATTTTAAAATTATTCCAAATCTCTTTAATTTTGCAAGTGGATGTAACACTTTGGGTTTAGAAAAATCAGATCATCATTACTTACTATTCATGTGAGTTAATGAATTTGTACTTGCCCATTTGAAAATATTGAGAAACGATTCAGTTTCCAGTGTTGTTGCTTTTTAATCCCTCCCTCCTCTCGGTCTAATCCACTCCACCCTCACTCTCTCTCTCTCTCTCTCCCTCTCTCTCTCTCTATATATATATCTCTCTCTCTCTCCGAGTTCCAAAAACCCTCCTTGTTTCTGAAAACAAAATGGTGGGATCAAAGCGCTCTTCAGCTTCTCCGTCTCCAGCTCCTTCTGCTAAGAGGTACAAGATGCTGGCAAACAAGGGCAAGCAGATCATGGAGGAATCTGAAGAACATTCTGAGGATTCCAGCGAGAACTCACCATCACCACCACCTCTGATCAGGAAATCCAAAGGCAAAGCTCCAGCCACTTTTGCTCCTGCTCGGCCTCCCTAGGTATCTTCTGGCATTTCCCCCAATTGGTTTTGCTCTAAAGAGGTTGAGGAGTCCTGGAAATAGGACTTTTGCAACCGTAGATTATGCTTCTGTGATGCTGTCGATTTCAACCTCCTCCAATCCATGCCCTTGCCTTGCATTTCCCTCCTCAAATCTACATGCTTCTGGACTTTGCTCAACCCTGGCAATTTTGCCTATCCCCAACTTACCCAACTCTTTTATGCTAATCTTACTGTTCATCGGGTAAATGGAACCCTAACCCTAGTATCTAAGGTCAAGAACACCCGAATCCGCCTCTCTCCTGAAAGCCTTGCTCTCATCCTTGATCTTCCAACTGAAATTCCCACAAAAGAATTCCCAAGCCGATTTGAGTGTCTCTCACGAGCACGAGATGAATTCTTCCTAAAATCTCAAGGCCCTGGATCTTCATCCACCCTCAAACCCACTCACACTTCCTTAAACCTTCAAGTCAAGCTCATCTTCACTATTCTGGCTCGCTGTATCTTCCCACGCATCCATTCCAGGGAATTGGTGACCGAGAATCTTCTCGAGATCCTTTTCCTAATCATGAACGGATACGAGCCTGACTTGCCCAAACTCATTCTCGACTACATGACCCACGTCTCTACCTCCTCTCGGCCTATGTCTTTACCCTATGCAAACCTCTTGCCCAAAATCTTTAAAGCCTTTGACATCGACACATCAGGAGAAGAAAAGCAAACCTACAGTGGGATTGTTGATGAAGGTTGTCTAGAGAGATTGGGTATTGTCAAAAACGTGAGGGGGCAATGGTTTCTGAAGAAAGATTCGAAGGGAAAACATGTTGCTGAACCTAATATGAATGAGGACAGATTGGCTGCTGTGGAGACTGAGATTCAAGACCTTAGGTTTGATCTGAGCAGAATGTGGTCGGATGTGGTGATTCGCCAGGACCGGACTCATGAGCTACTCTCTATGGTCAACTGCAAGCTTGATCAGATGATGCTTCTCAATGCTCTCACCTACACTGCTACAGGCTCTATCATGCCAATGGAGCAAGAAACTTTTGATCATGTGCGTGAGAAGACAGGGAATGTCATCCTCAACTGTGAAAATCAAGTAAAGAAACGTCCCATTATGCGCCCCACTCACCATGAACCCACCATCCTCACAGTCGAACAATATGGTGTGGTCAAGAAGTACAGGGATGTGGAACGTCAGAGACAACTTGCAGAAATTGAGAGAGACAAGATCTCTAGAGACGCCCTTGATAGGTGGAGGAAGAAGTGCAGAGATGAGGTAAGAATGAAGTACCTTCCACCCAACAAGCAGTACCCCACCTTCGGCGAATGGGTTGAGGAAGGCGCTGGCATTGCCCCTTCTGAAGATCCTAATACTCCTGGCGCCCCAGGCACATCCTCTGCTGCTGAGCCATCCACTGCTAAGAAAGGCAAGAAGGCTCAAAGGAGCAAGAAGAAGAAGGCTGCAGATGGGGATTCTGACTCAAGGCCTTGATTTCCCACCCTCTTTGCTCTACTTTCTAAAAACTCTTCTTTTGCTGCTCGTCTTTTAAAACTCCTGGTCTTTTGGTTGGTGTTTTTTGGTTGATGTTTCAGACATTTTCACCTCTCTGCCCCTTTGTTGGAAGACAAAAAGGGGGAGAATGTTTCGGTTGATGTTTTCGTTTTGGCACTGGTTGGTTAAGTGCTTGATGTTTTTTAAAAACTTAGATTATCCAAACATTTTCTGCTCATATTATATAATATGTTTATATCCTCATAATGATTGCTGGAAATATATTATGTATATTGAAACAGGTTTTGTCTTCCATCAAGGGGGAGATTGAAGACTCCCCCTTGATTGTAAGATCTTTGGACCTAACGTGCAGGTGATCTAAAGGATGATGAAAGACAAAAGTCTGGGTTTCAAGGTCTTGAAAGCTAGACTAAAATGTTTTGGAATATCATGTATATATTTCTATTTGAAATGTTCTCTCACAGGAAAGAATCCTAGGCCAACCTTGTTGGACCTAAATTATCATGGGCCTTTTATTGGGCTATGAGATGTGATTTGGTCTTAATCGATTTATATATGTGTTTCTCATCTAACACATTCTATGTGCTAGATACATTATGTATGTTCTTTGAGGATTTCATTTTTCATACAAGGAAAGAACCGATCCATAGTTGATCATACTTGATCATGAAGAAAGTTGAAAGAGCAATCTTGGAAGGCACACAAAGGATCATTTTCGGAAAGAATTCAAATACCTTGGAAAGGATTTGAATTTCAAACGGTCTCCCTCCAAGAAGCTCTACAAGTGTTCCAACTATAAAAAGACGAAGGATAAGAAGGATGAAAGCTAACTAAGCAAGCACTGAAGAAATCATAAGCATCATAAAGCATTCGTCAAGTTTCTCTTACATTCTCCAAAAGCCTAGTTGTTGATCATTGTTTAAGATCGAGTTGAGAGAAACACTAGCACTTATTGTACAAGTCATTCTTTTTACACTTAGAGTATTTTATACTCGATCAAAGCACACTTGGTGTGTGGTGTGAGCTTTTATTTCACTTGTAAGGTTGAGAGCTAGAATAGAAGCGGTGAGGCTTTGTATAGAGAAAGGGTAGTTTCTCTAGGAAGTTATAGGCTCAAGAGAAGTGAAATAAGAAGTGTTTGAATCCTACGGGTTGGATAACCCTAGGCGGGGACGTAGGCCAGTTGGTGTCGAACGTCGTTAACAATTCGTGTGTTCATCCTTTATGTTCCGCATTTACATTATCATATTCGATTTTACTTTGTCAAGTCCTGATAGCCTATATCAAGGTCTTGACAAGTTGCACTAAATTTCTATTGTTGCGAAAATCGTCCATACTCTATTCATCCCCCCCCCCTCTTCTAGAGTATTATTCATCGCCTTATAGACTCTTCACTATTAATGAATGCTTTATAGGAAATATTTAATATTGTTTTTATCATTATAAAAAAATGTATATAAATAGTAAATGAAATTATGAAATAGTAAATGGGGTACTTTTTATACATTTTTCTTTTCGATTGATGCTCTTTCTCTAAGAAATTCTCATCATTCTCACATTTTGTTCCTCCTAAACAACTTAAGTCAAACACATGTGGTTGTCTTGAAAAGAAATAATTTATATGATAAGGCATAAGAGTAGTATACTTTGAATATTATATGAAATTAATTTATGAGATGAAGATGGAATCCAAAGAAGTTAACATTGAAACAATTGAAAGATGAAAAGAGAACAATTTATTTACTTTGAATTAAATACATTCAATTTAATGCAAAAATCAATTTAAATTAATAAATATACATAAATTGGAAGATGAAAAGATATTTTTAATTCAATAAATTATAAATTTGTAATTTGAATTGATATAATATGAGGGTAATGAGAAATGCATTTATGAGGCTAAGGACTTACAATTGTAGATTTTATTAAAAATATATATGTTGCATTATTTACTTTATTTATTTATTTTCATTAAATTTAGAATTTAATTATAACTTGTATAGATTTATTTTAAGAAATTTCAGTATATGTGATGGCCCATACCAATTCAATTCAAATCTAACCCTCCTTAACCCGGTTCATTCAAAAAATAAGAATTTTTTTTCAAAATAGCCAAAAATCGAAAAATTATTTGCGAAATAGCCAAAACAGGGTAAACAAGATTTTTTTTTTTGATGACAAGGAACCCACCATTGGCGGTAAACCCCAAGCACGAGACGGCTCGACCCACGGGTAAGGAGCAAGGCAAACCTTGGATGAAAATCCCAAGGAAAGGGGTGGAGATAGGGATCGAACCGGGACCTCCTTCCCACCCTATTGCTCCTTACCACTAGCCCACCCCAACTGGGGCTACCCAAGATTTTTTTAAAAATTAATAAAATAGTTACCTCTATTTTGTATTTTTTTTTTAGTTTTAGGTTAAAAGAAATTAATTTTATCTAAAAACTCAAAAAAATTAATATTGGGAGAGTCGCTGTTAACAGCAACTCTCCATTTTTTAATTTTTTTTAAAGACGTCGAAGGTCGAACGGCAAAACGGAAGCCAAAAAGATAGGTGGAACAGCAAGCCGATTGCTCACCTACCTGTGTTGTGGCGCCGGGGACTTCGGATCTCAAATCCGCGGCGCCGAAGGCTGCAGTGGCTGGTGGCAGAATTGGAGTCCGTTTGGGGCACGCCGATCGACTGAGATTGTGGAGCAGCTGACGGGAGAACGCTGATCTTCAACCGGTAGAAGAACAAAGAGGGAGGAAGACTGGAAGAGGCCCTGTTACCCGTTCTACATTCAACGTTTTGGAAATAAAAAATAAAAAAAAGGGAGAGTTAATATTAATTTTTTTTTTAAGTTTTTAGATAAAATTAATTTCTTTTAACCTAAAACTAAAAAAAAAAATACAAAATAGAGGTAATTAAGTCGTTGTTTGTAATAGCGACTTTACCCTGTTTTGGCTATTTCGCTAATAACTTTCAGATCTTAGCTATTTCGCAAATAATTTTTCGATTTTTGACTATTTTGAAAAAAAATTCAAAAAATAACCGGCCCCCATATAATAATCTCGATTCATGATAGCACCTACATAAAAAATTCATGACAGCACCTCAACAAAATTCATGACAGCAAGATCCAATCGGCTAATCTCACAACCTTCATCCACCCGCACGTTCAGTCAGGACGATAGACCAGGATGATACGATTCATCATTCGTCGAACCCTCCTCTTCTTCCTCATTGTCCAAGAATTGGGCAAAGTATTTTGCAACCTTGTCTCCCGACTTAGGATCCTTGATAACGGATAGCCGTTGTAGAGATCCATAGTAAGGAGACATGGATATGATCCCCTGGAATACGATTCGGTGTGCCTCGGAGCAAGTAGCTACCTTTCTTAATGCCTCCCAAATTTTGACTACTCTCCCTCATTCTTGATCGAGCCATTTCCCCTTCGATTCTTTGAGGTCGACAGTCGAAGATCAGGCTCTCTCCCTGCCTCCCCATCTTGAATTGCGAATAAGAAGACCGACGATGATTCCGTTAGAGCCAAGCCCAGGCATCGCCTCAAACAACTTCTCCATTGGCGTTTGTTCTTCCTCTCGTTCTCTCATTAGTCGCATGCCAGGAGTGCATCCGAATCTGTCGAGATGCTAACATTGGACCCTCCAGGGATGTATTGATAGTATTGTCACCGACTTTGAACGTAGTCCTGCAAACTAGTAGTGGTGATGTCGTCCCCGATTAAAGGTTTCTTCTCTTCATCGAACTGCTCTCTCCCATTATGACTGACTAACATGTACAAGACGGAGTCAAGTGCTAGCACCATCACTTCTACATGCCTGTCTACATTGGGGTTGTATATATGATAAGTTGTCAGATTAGCAGGGCACCCTATATATATTATGGTGGAAGAAACGGCTATTGCAAAATTAATGTTGTGAAGTAGGTGAAACGTATGTGAACTAATTTGTAAAACAGGTGAAAGTGTGAAATGCCTAATGAATTTCAAAGATACTAAACGTCTTTCCACCCAAAAAAAAAAATACTAAACGTCTAATAATTATTTTCTCAATACAAACGGCAACACAGTTTAGTTTAGAGCACCCATATTGGGGTGTTTAAAGAAGAAAATTAAGGAATTTATAATAAAATAATAAAAGATGGGGATGTTTTATTAAGGAATGATGGGATGGGTTTGCTACTAAGGAACTCTTAAAAACCAAAGAAAGAAAGAAGGTGGAAGGCATTTGTGAGAGGGTAGGAAAGAGAAAGAGAGGAGTTTTGGGTAAGTGGTGGGGTTATTTTTAATTTTATATTATTTAGTTTATAATAAAATGGGTTGTAGGGATGTGGGTAAAAAATTTAATTGGGTTTCTTAAGGAGAGAGAAAAATAAAAAGGAGAGTTAAGGAACCGAATTGGGTTCCATGGATGCGGATGCTCTTAGTGTTGATGTGGAAGATACTAAACGTCCAATTAATAATTGCTCAATACAAACGGGAACACAATTTAGTTTTGATTAAACCGGTTGAACACAATTTTGTGAATTTTGTGAAAATAATTGAATACGCATTTATGAAGGTTTGCACACAACTTTTCTTGTTATATATATATATATATATATATATATACTCCCTCCGTCCAATAATACATGAGTTTTTAGAGGTAAAATTTTGTCCAACAATTAATAGATGAGTTTTTATGTTTTCTAGGTAGGAAGTTGTAATGATTTGTATTGGTTTGTGTGTTGTTGACTTTTTAAAATAATTTGATTGGTTAAAATGTGTAGTGGATGTTGAAAAATAATAAAAATTTATGAAAAAGTTAGTGCAACGATGATGTTTTTTTAAAAGTAAAGTGTTTTATTAAAACTTGTTTTAAAGGCTAAAAGCCCATGTATTGTAGGACGGAGGGAGTATATATTATAGATATAGATATATATCCACATATCTGACACATGTTTAATTGCAAAACAAATTTTTTTTTACAGTGGGCAAACAGTCGGAGCTATTACAGAAAATGTAAACGTGCTCCGGGATCATCCTTACGAATGATGGTACAAAGTTCCCAAAATTTGTTTCCATGATCTTGATCTGTTCTGCTTGGCGCAAAATCTCCCATCTGCTTTCTCTTCCTTTCGATAGCACCCTCATTAGCTCTTGGTTGTCACCTTCTACAATAATTTGTCTTAATCCAAATTTTGTAGCTGCTCTCATTCCTTCTAGTGCTGCTTCTGCTTCTGTTTGAATGATTGAACCTTGATCTATTTTCTGGTAGAAAATATCAGTTACATGGCCCCTTGAATCACAAATGATCACTGGTACAGAAAGCCGATTTTACCTTGGTTCCGTGTGCAAACTTTACCACGATTATGAACCGAGGTAAAAGTGGTTATGGTAAATCTGTTTACCACGTAAACAGAACCGTGGTAAAACAGGCACCCGTGGTAAATCTGGTCGAAGTGGTATGCTTGGCGAACCGTGGTAAATGTGGAACCGTGGTAAATAGGCCGCGTGGTAAATGTTTTGAACCAAGGTAATTTTGTGAACCGAAGTAAAAATGTATCGTAGTAATTGTGTGTTAAACCGAAGTAAATATATATGTATTGTGGTAATATATTGTTTCTTGATTATTATAGTAAAACTATGTGCAAAGCAACACATCGCTCTAGTTAGCAAATAAAAGCTGGATACAATGCAGCATATAGTAAAACAATGTGCAAAGCAACATACCGCAATATGAAACTTATAGTTTCCTAGGTGCTCTTCTTGGGCTCAGCATTGCTCTGTTTTAGAACAGGCTGGATCCACACGTACGACTTTCTATTCAACGTCTCCCCTCTTAGTGCGGCGATGTATGTGTCTTTCGTGTCTTCCTTGCACTGAAGCTCTCCGAGGTACTCAGCAAGCCTCTCCTGGTTGACTCTGCCCATCATTTGTCATAAAGTAGTAAAAACCATGGCGCTTAATGTCTACATACCTAGAACATAGAATTCGAGGAATGCGGAGCAAAGCAATATGATTTGGGTATTGTTTAAAAAAAAAGATTTTTTTTTTGCCATGCTAGCCTCCTCCAGTACCATGCTCAGTGTTCTAAAAAACGGTCTTTGCGGCCGCCAAGACGGCGTCAAGACGCATGGCGGACCCACACCGTCCCGAATTCGGCCTTGGCGGTGTAGCTTGGCGGGGGAGGACCTTGGCGGGAACGGAACAACACCTTAGCGGCCTTGGCGGGTGCAAGACGGAGACTTGGCGGCCTTAGCGGGTGCAAATCGGGCTTGGTGGGGAAGAGTTTTGGCTGGCACGGAAAAGAGGCTTAGCGGTTTTGGCGGTTTTAAATTGAGATTATTTAGTTCTTATGGTTTCAAATTTCTCTATTATGAAGTCGTGATACTTATTTGAATATATCTATATGATTTTATATTTGATTCAGACACCTTTAAAAAGGGTCATGATGATTTTTAATTTGATATGCTATAAACTTAAAATCAATACATAGTTTATTACATAATATATGTTTTATACATAGTTAATTGGATAAATATAACGAAATAATCAAAAACCGTTTTATCCGCCAAGAACCGCTAATAAGGCCGCCAAACCGTCTTGGCGCTTAGCGGTACCCTGCCGCCAAGCATTCGCCGAGCGTTTTTTAGAACATTGACCATGCTTACGTTACTTCGGATAGCACCAAGCATGCGCAACAAGCCGTTGGCATTCCACGACCCAAACTTGGAGCTGACAACTTTTTTTGTTTTCATTGTGTTTTGGCAAGGAAACAGTTAATATCCAGGTTTTATAGTCATATAGTGTACTATAAGTTTTTGGGAAATTTACAGAAAACCACCCTTTAAACATAAGTGTTTTCACTTAACCACCCTTTAAATTCAAAATTACAGAAAATCACCCTTTAAATGGTTTTTCATTACAACTCACCACCCATTCATCTAGTTTTGCTAATTTATTATTAAATATACTATATTTTAACATTTTTAAACTCAAATTTGATTATAAATCTATTAAAATTTTGAATTTAAGGGCTTGTTTAGATTATAGGGATCATTTGATTTATTTTTAAAAAATAATAATATATATAACCTAGAATTATTATCCTAATTTATGTTTGAAAATGCTTATAACTTTTTAAAATATTATGTAAATTACTATTTTATTTATAATATGATTAGAAATCATAATTTCAATTTATAAAGTTAAAAATAATCTTAAACTTATCATTTAATTATAGTTTAAATATTCCGTTCAATAATTAAACTTTGTTAAATATTTAAAAAAGTCTATAATTATATATAAGTTATAATATTAATCGATAACCTATTTTTTTTTTTAAATTAGGGAAATTTAAAGAAAAAAGTTATCTATAACAAATAAAATGGATTAAACTTATATTTGAAGTTGAAAAATATTAATTTTGTTTTAAAGATATAAATTTCTTTTTCATATAAAAAAACTTTATATATATGGGGGAATTCACCTGCCTTTTTCCTCAAATGAAAAAAAAAATAGTTCATTGATTAACCATATAACTTAAATATAACAATAGACATTTTTGAATTTTTATCAAAGAAAATTATTTGAACAAAAAATGTTTAAACTATATATTAATAAATACTGTAATAATATTTTTAAGTTATTTAAAATATAAATTAACAAGAGTAATTTACAGAATAATTTTAAAATTTATAAATATTTTCAAATATAAATTAAGATAAGAATTCTAGATTATATTTATTATTATTTAAAAAAAAATCATCCCTAAAATATAATGAAACCCTTAAATTCAAATTTTGAATATATTTATAATCAAATTTAAGTTTAAAAATATTAAAATATACTATATTTAATGATAAATTAGTGAAAATAGATGATGAGTGGTGAGTTGTAATGAAAGACCATTTAAAGGGTGGTTAAGTGAAAACACCTATGTTTAAATGGTGGTTTTATGTAAATTTCCCTAAGTTTTTATAGTTTTTATGTGAAATTTTAATCAAGTTTTTATAGTTGTATAGAGTGTTATTATAAGTGCTTATGGTGATAGAGTGTTTTTATAGTTATAAAGGGTTTAGGTTTTTTGTAAGAGATTATGATACATTCTAGTTATCCAGTGTCTTTATTTTCACTTCTAATCAAGTGATAATAAAACCACATTCATGTAGTCATATAGTGTTTTTATGAGATATGATCATTTATCCAGAATTAATAGTCAACTAGAAGTTTTTATAGGACATCCACCCCTTATACTTATTATTTTAGAAGCAAGGTCTTTGTTAAAAATTGAGCCACCTGTCTTCACTGAGTAAAGGTAAGAAGGAGGCCACGTTCTCTCCTCAACCGTTCTTCCTCACGTTCTCTTTCCTCACAATTACACGTTCAAATAGATTTCAACTTCCCACATTGCAATCGATTAAAGATTGGAGGAGGGCAAATGGTGGGCTGGAGGTCCGACGCAATTGGATCGGTGGTGGGTGGCTGCAATCGTTGCTGGAGGCGGGTGCAATCAGTCGACGATCGGAGGAGGCCGATTTTTGGGCGGCGATGCAGTCGGCGAAGGCAGGGTAATCTCTCTTTCTCTCTACTCTCTTCATCAGACCCAAACTGGATCGCCCTTAACCATCTGGTACTTACCGAGGCTAGAGTCGCTTTGGGAATGACAAAAATCTCATTCAAACCTTCATAAAACAACCCAGAAACAAATTAACTCTCTATTCCACCATTCCAACCAACAGTACGGCGGTGGCTAGGGCTTGCAGTGGGGGCATCGCAGGCGGCAGGAGGGAGGAGAGGCGTTTAAGAACGTCGACGGTCACGGAGAGAAGAAGTGGATCCGAGGGCGAGATTCAGGCTCATTGGACTCGGACTAAACCCTAGGGACCGGCTTGTCGGCCACCTCCGCTGAAGATCCGCTCGGTTCTCCGCCGCTCCGATCCTCTCTCTTCGCCAGATCTGATTCGTCTTCCGCCTTACTCCTCTTCCTCTCCGCCTCTAATCTCTTCACTTTGAATTGCAGGGACCTGCGAAAAGAAACGATCATCGGGTTCATCGGACTCGGATCGAACCCTGGAGTTAGGCGGAACACGATTCCCGCTTGCCCTCTCCGCAAAATTTTCTTATCGGGCTCCTTGGACTCGAACCCCTTCTCCAATTCCCATTCACCAATTCATGCTCTCAGGTAACTGTTTTCCGACATTTATCTCGAAATTGCTCCTCTGCTTGCCCTCTCAACAAATTTTTCTTATCAATTGCATGATAGAGAAGATGATAACGAGGACTACAAACCTAATTTAGATTGGTGTATCACAAACTTTGCTTCTTTCCTTTTGATTTGATCAAATTTCTATTTTCCGGTACTTTTTTTTTGTTTAGTTTCCATAAATTTTGATTGCAACCTCTGTAGTTAGGCCTCAGGCTAATATTGCTTATTGCATTCACGCCCTTGCTCGACGATGATTCTTACCTTAAGATTAAATGTTAATTTCACCTGGTAGAGTCCATGTTCATCTGTTATTTCAATTACTGTTTTCTTTCAATATGCAGCGTATTAAGATAGAAGGAATAAAATCTGATCCCTGGTTCTTAGAGAATTACATTCGTGCTGGACACGGAGTAGAAGAAGAGGTGAACTTGGATGATGTTCGGGCTGTTTTTTATGACATTGAGGTAAATTTTGTCTTCTATATTCTCCTCTCTTTTTTCTGTGATTGTAATGTATCATCATCTTTATGTGCAAAATCATAAGGGACACATATTTCGACTTGCTCTGTGCTAATTATTCTTCATTGTATTCTTCACTACCTTTTTTTTTGCCACGTGAAAACTGTGAATATTGATTTCAAGCTGATTTTTGTGTTTAAGCAGGACAAGCATGTGGCCGAGGAATCAAAAAGCAGTGACGGTGGACCTTTAGTTATGAATGCATTTGAGATGATTACCTTATCCCAGGGGCTAAATCTTTCAGCCTTATTTGACAGGAGACAGGTGTGATTTTCTTGGGACATAGTAGCTACTAAGGTCCCTTTATTCTGTTGTTTATTTATATTTTATTAGGGTTACATGAATGTGTAACAGGCATACGTGTAGTTGCTGATCACAGTTGACGGGCTGCGCCATTTTCTCATCTGTAACTCTGCCATGAAGCATTGGTCTGATTTTCTACAAGAGAAAATAAAAAAGAAAAACAAACCTGCATATCATGCTTTGCTAAAGGTGTTTACTTGATTGTTGCTGATATTTTGAGGACAAATTTACATGTTTGTAGGATTACGTGAAGAGGCAATCCCGTTTCGTTTCCCGTGAACCAGCACAAGTTATCATATCTACAGTGGCATATGTGGCTGAGTCAATGCGCCTGAAGGTTCATACACGTAATTATAAGGTACGTTTTCTTCGGGTAGTGTGATAAAAAAATAATCTCTTTCCCACTCTGTCTCTCGCTGTGGGTTTTTGCTGCACTTTTTCACACTATGCTGGTGTGTTCTATGCACATTATCACATTTAATCATTTGGGGAAAAAAAGAGAGTAAATAGTACATTGTGTTTAATGTTTCATGCATATAATCAGCATCAACTGACTGTTGCAAAATTTGATTCCCAGACTTCTGGTTAAACTACTGACTACACTTGCAATTTTTGCGATTGGCTCATAGCTTTTTCTGATGAAGAAAGGTTCAGGCTTTCGTAAAACAACCAAGTAGAAATCATTTTGTCCAGGGCTTCTATCCTCATTTCTTTACAAATTGGTTGTGACTACCATTTAGTGCTTACAAATACAGATTAATAAGCTTTCCAGTATGGCATGTAGACATTGGAAGACAAATATTGAATTTAGAGGGGAAAACAAAATGGTTAGACCAAAGCAAAGCAAGACAAAATCTCAGAATTAGGACTAGGACTAATCTGATGATAGAAGGTTAAGGATCAACACCCCTATGTAATATTATTACTTGTGTGTATACTCTGTCAAAAGGCAATGTCTCAGCAAGCATTGGCTGAATTACACTGGATTTTCTGGGTCAAATAATGACTTCTCACAGTACCAGTGTTAATCCCTGCAGACTACATCCAAATCCTACTGCTTTAAGGGTTACTTGATGAAGATAAAAGCTTTATGTGTTAAATAAGACATATCGATTTCAACAAGGAACTCGCTGAAGAAAATGTTAGTGTGGCCAAGGGCTGTTTTGCTGGTCACTCCATTGGGTGAATTAAATGCTAGGAAGTATGAGATTGGAATGTTGTAACTTTTAGGTAACTCAAAATTCTATGAAAAGTAAAAAAAAAAAGTCTTCGTACGTAAGTGTTACAAGTACACTGCACTATGATGCGAAAGCTATACCCATTTACTTAGTTTGTATTGTTCTGATGATTGTACAACTACCTCTTTGCCTTGGCTCTTTTCTAGACATCCTTCATCTATATTTATGTGGTGTATCTTTTAATTATTTTTTGGTACCCTGAAAAAATTTCAACGCACCTGTATCTACAGATGTCACAGAACCCCTCTTGATTGAGGTTGATCAGATTTATCACCTTGCCTGCCCTGCTTCTCCTATTTTCTACAAGCACAACCCTGTAAAGGCAAGTATAGTTGCATCATACTAAAAATATACAAGTTTATGCATGTATTTGTTTTCTTGAACAGAAACAATGGTGATTGTAAATATTGTGAACTTTCACCATATTTTATGCTTATAAATTTAGGGGTTGCATTTTTTTTTTAATTTAGCGTCAAATCATTATATTGTTTTATTGAATTTGTGTTCTATCAAATTTATATGCATAAAATATCGTGTTTACTGATCTTCATTTATTGCTGAAAACAGACTATCAAGACAAATGTGATGGGCACCTTGAACATGTTGGGTCTTGCTAAGCGAGTTGGAGCAAGGTCATTTCCCAGGCATTCTTTGTATAAGTAGTGATGCTAGAGAGATTAAGCTCATTCAATTTCTCTTGGTGTTCTTTCATCTGATTATTGAATAGGATTTTGCTTACATCAACTTCTGAGGTGTATGGTGATCCCCTTGTGCATCCACAGCCTGAATCCTACTGGGGAAATGTGAATCCAATTGGTATGTTCTGCTTGAGTTATTTTTACATTAATCAATAGTTTCATTCATAAAATGTGATTTACTTCTAAAAGTATGGATTTGTGAATTGTGTTATAGGTGTTAGAAGTTGCTATGATGAAGGGAAGCGTGTTGCTGAAACTTTAATGTTTGATTACCACAGGCAACATGGCATAGGTACACAGTTGTTCCTTATAGGACATTTCAATCAACCCCACACAGCCCATCATGGGTATAGCTTTCGCATCCCTCTTATAAATTCCAGTTTCTAACTTGAATAGGTATGACTGAACGAAACTCAATCTTGAATTGAATGTTTGAGATTGTAGCAACATAATTCAGGACCTCTGTTTCCTCTCTTATGAGCACATGATCATGTTTCTTAGATCTTGTGCACAATCTGTAACCTCTTAGACATTAAGCTTCCAAAATAATTCAAAACCAAAAATGTCATTTTCATTTTGAAAAGCTTCCAAAATCAAGAAAATTGAACTAACAAACCCACCTCTTGGGGGACACCAAGAGGAGAAGTTGTACCATAAGTCACTGTCCATGTGAAGAACCTGTAAGGGTCATCAGCACTCACAGGGGCAAAGCTCCATCAGCCACAATCCCATAACCAAAAATGTCATTTTATTCGACTTACTGTTGTGGAACTGAATGATTTCTTCTTCTTTCTTTGCAAGGGTGATTGTGTAATCCATGCCTTTGACAGTTTTCCTCCATAAAAGATCACACTTATTTTTAGTTTAGTTTCTATTCAAGTACTTGTAGTTGGACTTATTCAGTGAAACAAAGGCCATGTCTTTATTGAAGGCTTAAAGCTGAATTATAATATAATTCATCTGCCTTTCCCATGCTGTCCTTTTCTTCTTATTTTCTTTGGTACTATACGATTTGTTGGCTTTAAAACTATTACCTGTTTCTTTAGTTCTGTATACTGTTTCTGTTTAATGAAAATTGATCTTGCTTTAGAGGATAATCAGTTTTCCCCTTATGTTGCCCATGGCCAGTGGTCTCAACTTTGCAGAACTTCTCGAGGTTGTTTGTCCGCGCACACGAGGAGAACTGCCAACAGCTCGAGTTTGAGAAGAAGAAGGCCCAGAAGGAAGCTGAAAAAGAGAGACAAAAGATGAATTCTCCAGTTCATCCAGGCAGCAACAGAGATGATTCTCTTGCAGCAAGATTATTCCCCAGCTGACCATACATCTGCATCCGCATGGCCTACTACGAAGAATAGAGCAGAAGAAGATGTACACATGGACAAAATTTTGAGAACTTTCAGGTAAAAACACAGGAAAGAGGTGGAAGACGCATTCTTTGCGACAAAAGGGCGTGCATCTTTGCTGAACTTAGAACTTAGTATAAATTTATCTTAGGCATAATGAAAGAAAGGGTTATTTCTACTGATGAGTGATGATTTTCACTTTATAGTGGATTAGTAGTTTAGTTTTACATAAATTAGGTGTAAAAGGGTTGGATTTATTTGTTGGTTATTGGCATTCATTGTAAAGGCTGATGTATATGGAATTATGGATCAGTGTTTTCAACACCGTCAAGTGTATGTATGGCTTTTGCTGTCTGGACTCCCTTTCTAACGAAATTTATCTTTCTTACATCAATTTGGGCATTAACATCATTTGGTGTTACTGCCTTCACATTTAAAGTTTTGATATTTCCATGTCTAAGCAACATTGATGAAGAAATATTTGACCATTAACATCGCATTATCATTCTAAAATCATCATTGATGAGGCTATTGAGTGTGCATATAGTTTCAGAGAGCACAAGACAATGCACCCTCTAAACTTCATCCAACATGCTTTCAACCATAATAATTAGAAGTGAAACACAGAAGAGAAATATAATGACCCTAATGGGAAGCAAAGCTCGATGTCCCTAAGTGAGCTCATAAATAACAAATCATTGTTAGGAGATCACTATCTCATTCGAGTGCAGATACCAAGGCGAATAAGCGAGATTTATTCTAACACCCGATAACAGTGCTACACGGTCACAGACTCTTGAATACTTGTAAGATGTACCTATCTATAATTGTGAGTTTTCTTTACGTAGCGTAAACGAACAAAGATACTCATAAGCAGCATTCATCTACCCCTACCCTTGTGAAGCTGAAATGCGGGATTAACCCAAGCTCCACAACTGCATTGCATCCCCGCCCAGTTGAATGAGCCCTAGCGAGCCTTGCAACCCATGCAGTGCAGCTTCTCCTCAACAAGTCCATCTTGAACTGGCAGAAATCCGAAAATTCTAAAGTTAAATATTATGATCTTGAATCATCAAGGGGTTAATCATACTAAAAGGGATTAAAATTCTTCATACTAGGTTGCATCCATTTTAAAGGTTCTACAAATATTGAAGAGCATTCGGGTATGGATTGTTGCCCACTTGCCCGCTTCTCTTTTTCCACTTGAAGCATTCCTCTCCCCTTCCACGCTCATGGGCAACAATATTCTCTTGAGATGCAACTATTTGACGGCATTTCTTGCAGCGATAAATGACAGGTGGTTTCTGGATATCGGTCATATCAGAAGTATTGGCTTCTTCCATTGTATGATCTTGTACGTACGCAACTCAAAAACTGAAACAAAAAATACAACAATAAATTCAGTTTAGTGAAACCAAAGACAAGGGGCAAAGAGATACAAAACCACCTCTTGGTTACTATCTGAAGTTTTTAAAAAGGAAAAAATATCATAAGTATATAGCCTAATGTAAATAACTTCTATCTCCCATCAATACACAGAGTCTGCACATCACATGTGAAAGCCAATGGAGGGTTTCAAACAAAACTATTAAATCACAAGGATGACAAACGGTTGGATTATGCAGTTTGCTCAATGGGAACTCTATTCGAAACTCATTATTTACTTCATTTAAAGCGCCTAAACCCCAAATAAAATCCCATTCCCTATAACTGTAACTTTGAAATTTAAATCAACAACAGATGCGCTTGAATTACCTGGTTTGGTCATACCAATGCCATTGTCAAGCGCTCGAACCGAATTGTCATCCTCCTGTGCATCGAGCTCGCTCTTGTCCGGCAAGGCCTCCAACCGAATCTTATCCGGGGCCTAAAACCAAAATGAAAATCTCAATATGTTAGTAGAAAATTAATGTGTCAGATATTTTGTTTAAGATATCAAACTTGACAGAAATTATGAAACTTTTGTTTGTGATTGTGAGTGTTATTTTATTATAACAGGGGTTGTAATTGATAACATGACAACCATCCAAATGAAATGAAATATATTCATGGTATGAGGGGGAACTAAAACAGTAAATTTCAATAAAAAATAATCACCCGTACAAGGTACGGGAAAAGTACTAGTTAATTGTAATTTGTAAGTTATTATAAGTATTTATAGTTATCGAGTGCCTTTATTTTAATTTGTAATTAAGTTTTTATTTTCATTTCTAATCAAGTTTTTGTAGTTTTACAGTGTTATGATAATTATTTATCCACAGTTACAGTGTTAATTATGATACTCCAGTTTTTATATTCTTACAGTTTTTATAAGATATGATAATTTATCCAAAATTCCAGTGTTAGTATAAGTTTTTATAGTTTTTGTTTCAATTTCTAATCATGTTTTCATAGTTATACAGTGTTATAATTTTTTATAGGTATACACTCTTTTTATAGTTATACAGGGTTTAGGGTTTGTATAAGATATTATAATTAATCATTATAGTTATAGAGGCCCTGAAGCTAACTAACTCTTGTATGATTGCAATTAAGCAGTCCTCCCAGAGAGTCTGGCTAATTTATATGAGTGCATCCAAGATTTGTATTTGTTACTCAGCAAATATCTGATCCTCTTGAGCAAATGAATCTGTTAACACTTGCAAACATAAATACTAATGTATACAGAACTCATCCTAAAGGTAGAAAGGATATCAAGTCTTGTATAGTCTATCTTACTTGTAGATAATCGTTTCTTAGCCTACATAATGTAACTCATATATATTTTCATTAATAAAATCATTCAAGTATATAAGCCTTGCACTCTCATCTTTGTGCCTTCCCTGTCTTGATAATCAATCCTGGCAAAATACAGAGAATTAAATCCTATCCACAACATCACAACCAAGCACCAAATCATTTTAGTCTAGATCCAAAAGTAAAAAAGGCCCTAATCTACCATAACAACACATACCTGGGCAAGATCCTCCTAAACAATACGGAGTAATAAAATGTAAAGTCTGCATCACCCAAAAAAATGAAAAGAAAAAGAAGAAACTTAGAGAGGAACCAAATTAAAGAACACATTTGCCTTAGGCTACCTTGATCTACATTTGAAATCCAGAAATCAATAAACAAAGTTTAAGCAAATTTTCCAGAAAAGAAATTTAAGCAGAACCTTGTTCGACTTTGAAATTAATAAACAAAATTTGAGCAAAACCTAAAATCATAAGTGGTGGTGGTCGTAGAAGGGCGGTAAATTGAAATGGTAGATAGCTAACGGTGGAGGAGAGACAGGGGGAAGTAGGTAAATTGGAAATTCACACTTAACTTATATCACACAAAATCTATACATAAAAACCAAAATCTAAATAGAGGAAGACCAGTGGACAGAAAACCTCTTTCCTAGAAGTGAGGTTGAGTAGATTTGCGAACAACAGACCAAAGAAGTGGAAAGAGAAATTTGGAACAGCGGGCCAAAGAAGTGATGCCTCTGGCTACAATAACAACAACAAAATGAAAAATAAACGTCATTCAGAAAGGGGAGAAGTAACAAGTTAAAGCCCTAATAAAGGATAATAAATCAAAGAATTCACATCATGCAAGCTCGTTCAATGAAAACATGAGGCCACATGCTTCAATAAATGACATAGCCTCCTAAATAAAAATATACATTAAACCTTCTCTTTTCAGTTGATATGAAGGTAATTTGCAATGAAAAGAAAGCATGAAGTTAAATAAAAAAAATCAGATGCTTCTATTCATTAAAATCTTATATAAGTTGAATATGCTCATTCGGCCATTATTCAAATTAACACATACATATTCCTGAGCTGCAAGTTTTTCCTATGAAGCAAGCAGCTCTTCTTCTTTCTTGTTTAAGGACATCTCCTTTTCGTTTAGAGCCTACATAAGACATCCATTGTGTTCAGAGACACAAATAAATGTATCAAAATCAATCAACAACCATTGAATAAGAACACCAAAACAACATAAAATAAGACCCTCGGTCTCTTTCAGAAATAGATGCTATAATTTCATATCGATATCAAAGTATTTTATTGCGCTATCCATGATCCATAACCTCTTAGAGTGAGCAACATTGAAGAAAAACTTACCTGCAATTGGTGAGATTCATGCAAGGAGTTGTCAGCCTGACGGAGAAGAGAAATGATAGAGCCGAGCAACTTCTGATTGTCAGCAGATAGGCCTGAGGAGTTTCCAGAGTGAAGAAACTCATGAGCTGGATTAACCGCATTAGCCTTTGGACCAGAGTTAAGAGAGTTAGACTTCTTAGGTTAGGTTGCTCTGCACCCTTAGATTGAGCAGTTTGAGGCTTAAACTGGCTATAGAGATGAGAGGAAAGGCTACGTATTGCTTGTAAATCCAACCAAAATCAGCTTGTTCTATTACATAAGGAGCCTATTTATACTAATGTAAAGTAACTTGATCGGTAAGCTACGACTTCTAGAAGTTTACACTACAGGAAAAGCAGGCCATTTTCGACGCTTTTAAAGACCATTCTCGACGCTATAAAGCGTCGAAAAAATCAATTTCGACGCTTTCAAAAAGCGTCGGTATTTTCAGCGTCACGATTGGCAATCTGCCATTTTCGATGCGAAATTACGTCGGGGCCCATTTCGACGCCTAAAAGCGTCGAGATTGGCATGCCATTTTCGACACCCTGGGGCGTCGAAAATGGCTGATCTTGTTATCACTATTAACCATTTTCGACGCCCTAGGGTGTCGAAAATGGCTCATTTAATTTCTACTCTCAACCAATCTTGACACTTTAGGGTGTCGAAAATGGCTGATCTCCCTTTTTAGGCTGTCGAAATTAACATATATATATATATATTTTAATTAATATTTTTCTTTCTTCACTTTTCTAAATTAATTGGCACATATATATAAGGTTGTAGCACAAGCCATAAGAGATAAAGTATACATAATAGCTAGGTATAATGCATCATTTACATTCACACAACCACCATTGTATCATTTAAGTTCACATAAGCTACCATTGTCTCCTCTTGGGTACAATTTAGTACTTCAAAATAACCCTTAAGTTCTCACTTTAAGTCACAAAAAAACACACCCAAAAGATCATTGTAGATCAGCTATTTGTCTCCTGTTGCCTAACACATTTCCTGCTCACCTGCCCAAGAAGGAATAAAAGCTTAACACATTTCAATATACCAAAAGTAAAAAGAGAAATAAGAAGGAAAAACAGTAGCAACTTGATGATTGAACCCATAGGACAAGGTGGCCAATTATGCAATCTATAATGCCCGAGTAATTTACTTTCAAGAGCATCCTTGAATTCTAACCAGCCAAGAGGTTTTCTGGTGGAAATCAGTAAATTGTCAATTAATCTATTCAAGACACCTTCATCACAATCATCCAAACACTAACAGTATAAAGCACTAGTACAAATGTAGTCATCAATGACGTTTAAACAATGACGTTTGTTTATGAATTGTCGTTAAAACTATATTTAATGGCATTTTTGTAAAAAAACGCCATTATTTTGTATGATGCCATTATTTAATGGCGTTTGGAAGCCATAATATTTCATGGCGTTTATAAACGCCATAAAATAATGAGATATAGGATAAAAAAAATCTATCAAATTCTTTAAAAAAGCATGGCGTTTGTAAACGTCATGGTTGAAGGATGTATTGGGTGGAAATGTTTTTCCCGCAAATTTGATGCTATTTCGCGCAAAAAAATTGAGTCAAAATTTTTTAAATGAAATAATTTTTTTCTGTGAAAAGAAAAATATGGAAATAACCAAAGACGGAGACTCATTCGGTCATTCCTTTCTCTGTGCGTTCGCCAAAACCCAAACCCTAAAACAAACACCGAGCAAATCTCTGCGTTCGCTCCGCTCAGGAATGGCTGCTCGCAGAATCAAATCTGCGTTCCCAGCACTTCTCCTCTCCAACCCTAAGTAATTATTTCGCTCCGCTCAGACATTGGTGCTTGCCGAATTGATCGCCGTGGTCGCTGCTCCTCGTCGTCGTCGTTGTTCACCGTAGTTTCTGCTCATCGTCGTCGCTATTCATCGGACGTGGTTGCTGCTCGTCGTCGTCCTGTTCATCGTTGTTGCTTCATCCCCAAATCCCTAAAGTTTCAAGCAATTGATTCCAATCAAAACCCTAAATGTTCTTCACATAAGGTAATTTTGTTTTCCAATTGAATAAATTGCAACATAAAAGCCCCCAATTTCTCTATGTATGTTTCATTTGTTTCCAATTTTGTAAGTAGATGACTAAATTACAATATCAGTCATTGCTCTTTAATTAGTCCTTTTTATTATTTTCTGGAACATGCTCACTTTGTTATTGGCAAAAATCAGAAATTTCTGATTAATTATGTTTTCATTGTAGCGACAAACTTTACTCTTTTTGGCAATTGTATGACAGCTTTGTTTGGATGATTGACTAATAAATTTCCACCTATTCAGACTATGTTTCTACTTGGAGAAACAATGTCCGGTCTCGTTCCCGGGGGGCTGGAATAGGTTGTAGTTATCGAGCTGCGCATTGCTTCCTTGTGAAGGTGAACTTTCTTTCACAATCAATTCATGATATGGAGTAATAGTGCCCATAATTTGATCATATGTCTTTAGTTTCAAAAAACAACAAATGCTTTGATGAAGTGAAAATTCAGTCTAAACTTTAGATGTGCTTCAGATGCTTAGCATACTCCTGAGGTTTTTACTTTGCTCGATTATCCTAATTAGCAAATATGTTGATGATTTCACTGGACTGATACTCAAATAAACCAACCAGAAAATGGGTGGAAAAGAAATTGGGTGTAATAGGCGGGTCAAATCTGGGTACTGTCTTCTCACCAAACCGTTATATTATATATTATAAAATCTAGGTTAAATTATCATGAGCCAGCACGCTTCTCCCACCTCTCAACAAACACCCTAATTTTGATGGATTTCATCTTTTGTAGGGGATTCAATGCCTAAAGCTTTAGGAAAGGGATTGCAACAACTGGAAACATTTGTTCAAGATTTAAAGAGGTAATTAATGGTGAATGTTAAGAATATTTGACCTTTTCCATCGATTTATTGGTTAGAGCTTGAAATGTCTTAATTAGCGGTCCAACCCCAAAGAGGAACATTTAGATTTAAAATTTGTTAGCCGTTTGTTAATCTTTTATAAGGTCGGGATGATCAAAGTCCCCTTTTCTTTTAAGTAGTTTATCTTCCTTCCTATTGTGAATCAAGATTGACAGATTTAATGGTATGTAGTGGAGCAGATTTTCTTCCTCCAAAGTATAGTGTATGGATTTATTTATTTAATTTCTAGCTCATACATCAATATAAAGAGTACGTGTTTTTTTTCCTATAAACTAGGAAGGATTGAAAGAAGAAACATTTACTAAATTCTTTCATAGTAATTTTTTTTTATAGAGTTCTTTTATATATATGTATATATCATACTTAATATCTTATTTAGTGTCTATATATTAATGATAGGAAAAATCAGGAAGCAACCCTAAGTTGTAGCTCATACGATGATTTATATGAATGGGAAAAATTAGAAAACCACACCAACTAAATCAACGCATTCCCACAAGATGATTTATTTAAATCTTGCCTATAAAGGTACCAACTGAATTGGAAAGATCAATGCACTCGAAAATCTTAAAACTACCAAGTAAACTCCTTATGCGAATGATGTTGTCTTACTTATCTCGTATCTTTCTATATTGTGTAATTGTGTGTATAAAGTATCAAGTTATGTTGATACTCATGTTTGTCTTGTTAAAAATGAGTTAGCTATAATGATTCTAGAAATTCTTATAATGGATATTCAAATTTATAAGAGAGATTGAAGTATTCATTGCTCCATTGGAACAAGTTTCCATTTTTTCCTTCTTGGGTTAATACAGTTCAGTTTTATACCTTTCAAGTTTATACATTTCAGTTTTATGTTGTATTTACTGGTTGGGTTAATGCATGTCTACTCATTCCTTTTGTTCAAAAAATACTAATTTTTCTTAGGTAAGGAGATCCATCATATTAGATGTCCCTTAGCGTGGATAAAAGTTGGGTAAAATTAGATAAAAACAGTGAGGATTATCGAGAAGGGGTTAAACAATTTGTCTCAAATTCAAAGAGGCGTGGAAGGAATCCAGAAATGCTTATATGCCCTTGTGCAGTTTGTCGTAACCTTAGCCGGCAAACTGTTGACGACATGGAGGTACATTTGTTGCACTATGGTGTTGATCCTGATTATGATATTTGGTGTGCACATGGTGAAGAGGTTCCTTTTGACGAAGTGTTAGATAGTGAATGTGTTGATCCTTCTGATGTGGACTATGAACTTCCGGACGTGCTTCAAATGTATAAGGATGCTAGCTTTTTTGATGAAGGTGGAAGTCTACGAAGTAATGTCACAGAGGAACATTATAAAAAGAAAGTGGAAGATGCAGAAGTCCCTCTATATCGAGGATGTAAGCAGAAATATACAAAGTTGTCAGTAACTCTTATCTTTTATAAATTCAAAGCCTCAAATGGAATCGCTCATGAAGCATTTGATGAATTGCTTGAACTAATTAAGGATATGCTTCCAGAAGTCAATAATTTTCCAGAATCTCTCTCTACAATTAAAAAGTTTTTGAAGGGATTTGATTTAGGGTACGAGAAGATTGATGCATGCATCAACGATTGTTGCTTGTTTAGAGGAAATGACAAAGAAAATCTCAATGAATGTCCTGAATGTAATGCTTCGAGGTGGAGAGTGAATCCGAGGACGAATAGGATAGAAGAGGGAGTGGCAGCAAAGGTCTTGCGCTATTTTCCCATAGTCCCAAGGATTAAGAGGATGTTTCTTTCAGAATATACAAGTGAGCTGCTAAGATGGCACTCTACTCATCATAGTCAAGATGCCATGATGCGTCATCCAGTTGATTCAGTTCAATGGCGGACCGTAGATCAGAAATGGCCAAGTTTCGCTGCTGATCCAAGAAACTTGAGATTCGGATTAGCCACTGATGGGTTTACACCGTTCAACTCTCTAAGCTCAACATATAGTATATGGCCTGTGATTTTAGTCATCTATAATATGCCTTCGAATGTGTGCATGGCTGCAGAAAATTTGATGTTAAGTCTGCTTATTCCCGGGAAAAAACAACCAGGCAATGACATAGATGTGTATTTACAACCACTTATAGATGATTTGATGGAGCTATGGACTACTAGGGTCGAGATGTATGATGCATTTAAGAGGGAAATGTTCAACCTTAAAGCTATCCTTTTGTGGACGATAAATGATTTTCCGGCATATGGTAATCTAGCTGGTTTAAGTACAAAAGGGGAGTTCGCATGTCCTGTTTGTGGTCCCGAAACAAAATCTAAATGGTTACCTTTGGCAAACAAGACTGTTTATACTTGTCATCGAGTATTTCTTCCCCAATCCCACCCTCTTCGTAGTAAGCACAAGTGGTTTGATGGTACAAAGGAAAAAAGAAGGCGTCCAAAGGTTTTTAATGGGCTGGCTGTTGTTCGTGCTTTGCATGGGTTCAAAAATAATTTTGGGAAGAAAAAAAAGAAGCCGAAGTATAAGAAAGGAGACCCTGCCAAACAATTGAAAAAGAAGTCAATTTTTTTTGACTTTCCATATTGGGAGGTTAGTATGGGTTTGATCCTATTTTTTAGGTTATGTATTATGAAATGTTTGTGGGTTCACTAGGATCCTTGACCTAAATGATGCTTTCTACTGAATTTTAGGTACTTCCTCTACGCCACAACCTCGATGTCATGCATATTGAAAAGAATGTGTGTGAAAGTGTCTTATCCACCATATTAGATGTCAATGGCAAATCAAAAATTGAAGATGAGTCTCGTAGAGATCTTGAGCTGATAGAGTTGAAGAGCAATTCAAATTTCAGTAGCTATATAGAGTTGAAGAGCAAAGTACACTCAAGAGTGGAAAATGCAAAGAGGAGGAGAGGCTAAGAAATCAGAAGGTCTATATAGTTGTTTATTCAGAGACAAAGGAGGTCTAGAACTTATACCTCTTCAAGGGATATTAGTCACATTTGATCCATGCTTTCCTCCGAATCACCACTAGTAGAAGCGACCTTAATAAAAAAAAAACACTTTTTTAGTTCCTTTCTAACTTTTGCTTTTGGTTCATATCACAGGTTTGGTTATAATACAGATTCATGGTTTGTTTCATTTTTTCCCTTCGTTTTAGGATGAAACCTCTATGCAGTCTTATTAGTTTCTGAACTGTAGCTTTCTTGTACACAGTTTAGTTTCTGCCAGTTCATATCACAGGTTTGAGTTGCTTCAGTTCTAAATATGAATATTCGTACATTTGTGGAGTTTCCAATCTTGGTTTTCAAAAGGATCCTAACCTCATTGTTTATTAATTAATATCATATCTGCATTTTCCTATTCCATTTGATAGTTATTAGTAGTGTTATTTAAGTGGATGTTATAACTATCCTAGTGCCTTTAGTTGTGATTTTCGGGGTGGGTTTGTGGTGAAATCAGAAAGTATATATTGGTTAGGTAGGCTAAGGTGAACATTTTAAAAGTTGATGGTACATTTATGAGCTATGATTCTACAAAGGCAATATAAAATTTCTTGGAAACACAGTCACTTTCTTTTCCCCTTTGTGTTTTAAAATTTCCCAAAACCACTACTAATAGCTGCATAAGATGTGCTAAGCCCTCAAAGAACACATGCGTAGCTCCAAAGAAATGAATACTAATCATATGAGCAGTCTCCATCTCAAGTCATTATTCAGAATGCAAATATTTCAGTTCATAAGCTACTATTTTTATACTCTTTCAAGAATATCTTTCCCTCAATATATGTTTTTCAGCAGCAGTTCAAGCTTTACAAGAGCAGAACAATAATTTATAGAGCTCAATATTAACTGAAATTTTCAGAACAAACCACTGGAACAAATAACTTACAGTTTTTAGCTCAGATACTTATCCTCCATCCGCAGATAACATTATTTGCTTGTCATTAACTTGAAGATGAGAGCTAAGAGTCTGTCATTCAATAAAGCTGATATTCAATGAAGCCAATGTTCGGACACTCAAACCTATCCTCCATCCTCAGATAACCTTATAGCACTGTTAAATGCAGAAATTTTCATAATTAAACAATCTCATTTTAACCAAGTAATGATGTCTGCTGGTTAGGAAGAAAAACAGGAACATATAAAACAATAACAGCTTGAGAACAGTTTACTTATTTAAGTGGATGTTATAACTATCCTAATGCCTTTAGTTGTGATTTTCGGGGTGGGTTTGTGGTGAAATCAGAAACTTGCTGCAAGCAAAGACCATATAAAACAATAACAGCTTGAGAACAGTTTACTTATTTAAGTGGATGTTATAACTATCCTAGTGCCTTTAGTTGTGATTTTCAGGGTGGGTTTGTGGTGAAATCAGAAAGTATATATTGGTTAGGTAGGCTAAGGTGAACATTTTAAAAGTTGATGGTACATTTATGAGCTATGATTCTACAAAGGCAATATAAATTTTCACGTTCTAAGTTAAGTGATGTTATTTCATTATCTAACAAATATTAGAAGTTTGGTTATATCTTGAATGATGTCAAGCTACCTAGTTCTTGTCCATATATACTAGCGCTTTAGTTCTCGATCACTAGGTAATGAATTGGACACCAAACCAAAATGGGTAAACAAGAAACAATTCAATACCAAGAATATTATAAATAAGAAACAATGACTACTTAATCTGCAAGATGAATAGGGAAGTAAAGTATAGGAGGTCATAGTTTTGTTTGTTTGGACAGAAAGTTGCTTTTGCTGATTACAAGAAAAATCTCTGAATTCTTTTAGACAAACATGACTGATGAACTTAATAAAATAAGTAAAGAAACAATACAAAACATAAGTATATACCCTGTAAAGTGGTGAAAAGAAAAAGATATTGCTAAAGGTTAACACTCTAAATGCATTTCATAAATTTACAGAAGTTAAAGCTCCTGTTAAATGAACCTAAAATGATGTCAAGCACACAAATCTTTTACTCCACACAAATACACTGTTAAGAGGTAACCTTGTTAACCATCATGTTAGACTCTTTGAAAAAAACACTTCCAAAGTCCTTTTCAGGTTTAACTTGTTAACCTCAAAGTAAATCTTCTCTCCTATTTTCCAACTTCAGTTAGATTATAAACCACATCGATGAAGACAAACTGTCATCCAGTTAGTGAAATTTTGTCGTGTAGAAGCAAAATTCATGAACCTCGCACTTTATACACTTTATCTCAATTTCAATTTTCATGAACAGGGAATCAACAATAAATTAGAATGTATAATTTAATAAGCACAAGGCATGAAACACAAATTAACAAAAATCAGAATGGTGGGACAGCTATTTTGAGACTTATATTAGGTGGTCTTCTTACCTCTGAGTACTAACTCGGCAACTCCAATACCATCCGTTTCAAGCATCTTCCAAAGATGAACATTTTCCCACCACATACTAATGGTGGAACAGCTATAATAATGATAGATACCCGTTAATGTTGGATAGTTATATATGAGATCAACAAACAAACACCTTACCGTGAGTCCGTGACACAGAGAATCGCATCTCCAAGAAAAACGTACAACTCGGATTTTGCTTCTTTCTCGTGCCTTCCATTCATAATCAACACAAGAATATATTCCTACAACTCAAAATTAAGAAGATTAGTGAGCATAAATAACAAATTAAGTTCCTATTAAACTCGTAGCATTCATTTTCCTCATATAGGTATTCTATGGCCTTAGCTAGTTTAGATTTACTTGGGGTATGGACTCAAAACAAACTACACAATAAAATTTACACAAAAAATCATATCCACACAGTCCAATTGAGTGTGGACATGAAAATAGAAATTTGTACTACTAGCCTTTTAGGGAATTTCCCGAAAGTTTACCACCACTGTGCTTAAAGAAAGGAAGGTATGACCTATTAAAAAATCTCTCTAAGACTCTTAAATGTCAAGTTATGTCCCATTTGACATATTCCATTTAAACCAAGAAATATGCTAGCAAATCTATAAGACTACAACCGGTTAAGATCTGCTGACCTTGCTGCATCGAGGGATGAGGTCTTGTATTGCCTTCATCTTTTCATTTATCATGTCTCTTCTGTGTGATTAGAGACTGATGAGGCAGGGAATATGGTGTTAACTCTTGTTTAAGTGTAAACAAAAATAGAAATACTGACCCTTTCCGATAGATTATGCACCTCTATGGCACGATATCTCTTTCCAGATGCAATTTCAGGGCATTGCTTCAGAAGATTCAATCACCAGATCTATCAGAATAAGTAAGAACGAAGCCAAATTCACTAATAAGAAATTCGATTAAACGGTGCTTAACATTTTAAAATCCAAAATCGGAAACATGTTTCTTCGGTATCATATTCGACTGGTTAAGAGCACTAACCTCCCTCTGGTTGTCGGTGTTGACGGCGTTGACTGGTGCGCTGAATGATCAGATCCGCGGTGGCTGTGGCGCTAGCACTTGAAAAAGAGCCTCCGAACGATGTCAATGTCAGATTTCAAGTCTTGGAGCCCCTTATCATGGTTGTATACTCTCTACTGCCTCCTACGGTCGGCGTACCTGGAATGGATATGCTACCGCCTACGGTTTCGCCAGCTTGACTTCCACCACTATAAACCTTCACCGCGCTGCTCAATTCCGGCAAGAGCGATGATTTCGGAGTGTCGTTGGAATCCACAACCATCGATTCTCTCATATCACTGTTCCTCAAGCTCGTCGACTGTCCGGCTTCCGGAAACCTAGCTCTCAACCGCGTAATGTACGAAAAAGATTTAGATCTGACCTTGAATTAAAGCAAATGATGAGTAGATCTAGATGACGGTGGCCATGGCAACAACAAAACGGTGAACTGAGCAGAGAATGAGAGAAAGTAAATCCACCACCGGATGTACTACACCATTGTTGGTGTAGGGGAGTCGTAATTGCCGAGGAAAAAGGTATAAACCTCCGCTTCGAGATTCTTGTGGTGAGAGAAAGAGATTTCTGGCATCGATTCTCTTGTTTTGGCATCAATTTGGCTTTACATCTCGAGAAATTTGACGCTTAGGTATCCTTTGACGAGAGCCAGAGAGAACTCATCGAGGGGTTTTGGTGAGACGTGGTGGGTGGTTAGCTTTTTTTTATACGGAGTAATTATTTTACGCATGCCATTCCCGACGCAACAACACGTCGAGAAAGATGTCATTCTCAACGCCCAGATCTGTCGCAAATTTTCGACATGATAGGGTGTCGAAAATTATCGACGCATATAAAAAGCGTCGAAATGAAAGCGTCGCAAAAGCTACGTTTTTCTTGTAGTGTTATTACATAATGATGACATCATACAACTTATGAAATCACATCAGTTTTGCTACCGGTTTTTGGGGAGTTATATTTAATTAGTTGCTAAAAAGAGATGGAGGTATGCCTATTTTCGGCTTGCTGAAGACCTTGTCGATTGGATGGATATCGTCGCAGTGAGGATTGCTCGAACAAAAGGAAGAAATTAAATGAAGACTGCACAAGCAGCATAGAATATGTAATACTTATCTTGCATAATGGTCCCTGAATTAGTGAATTTGTATACAATATTTCCCATCATCTAACAATACATGTAGTGCAAACAATATAGTTTGAATGTTTATGATTATATATATATTAATTGGTTGGATGAATCTATAATGAAATTTTCACCAGAACAAATATCCTTGAAGGTACTTTTTTTTGTTTCTTAACTCTTAATTAATGGGCTAGTGAAGACTACTGGGAAAACAGTTGTAATGTTGGAATATATCGGACGCTATATACATCACCCAAATCCTCGCTTAATTAGTACATCTGTGATGTGTGCTTTACATCTAATTTCCAAAATAAGTTAGAGAGACTTGCAATGGTATTAATCTAAGGGAAATCTAGTCGCTTATCAGATTCGTGAGTGACAACTTCTGTATCATTCCAAATAGTGACTTAGCTCAACTTTGACTATTATCCAAAATACTTTTTGAGTTTGTCTATTTTTCTAATTTTTATTTTATTTTATTGAATAAATTGGAAAAAATTCCAAATCTATATATTCATTTATTTTGTTTCCTTTTTTTATCGACAAACATATAACAGAAAGAAGTTTAACCATTTTTCATCATCATAAAAAATAATTTAACATTATATAATAAAAAAGAGAGATTTTAAAATTAAATCAATTATATGGTATTAATGTACATTCTTATATCAGTAAAAATAAAAATTAAGGCCAAAGCACATATGTTTGATAAAGGTTTAATTATATTTAATATATACTAGTTAAAATATGTGTAAATTTAATACTCTGTATTGTGTAAATCAAATTACATTGAATTGGCCGAACATGCCCACTAAAATACATCAACACCTCCATTCCTCCATAATAGATCTACCCATATACCAATTTTGCTAACCATCACTGAATTTGAGTAATTTTGAAGTGGAAGCCTGGGAGGGGAGGGAAGGAGACGAAGGGTCGTCCTACTTTGCCAATTAATGTATTTTAGGTTAATTATAAAATTACAATTTATACCATGACTGAATTTCATTGGTGGTGTAAGATGATGTGTTTTACACTGAGGGTAAATCTACACTTTTCATACTCGTACTCTTTCCGTTCGCGAAAACTGGTCATTTTAGAGATTTGATTTTGATAAAAAAAAATTGTCACTTTAGAGATTTTATCCATATATTTTCAAATTTACCCTCATTTGTTTAAAATTTGAATTATCCTGAAAAATGTAATTGTACTTTGTTTTGAAATAATTAAGATAAAAATAGGGATAATTTTGGTAGTTTAAATATTTTTTAAATTTTATACTATGAGTTAAATGACAAGTTTTTGCGAACGGATGGAGTATTAGATACGTGGGAGCTAGAAAAAACAAGATAACCCTCATAATATTATGATTGAGCATCAATCAAAATCTCACGTACCAACTAGAATTTCGAAATACAAAGAAAATATGTCGGATACCGAAAGACTTGGACTGATTGACTTCAAGTCTTCCCGAAACAAATCAAAGTCTTCGCTATAAACAAATCATACACGTTGCCTCTCCGGCTCTCCCGTACGCGGCTTCTCTATGAAAGCACCTGCGACTTTTGGTTCCAAGCAAAAAAAAAAAAAAAAAATTAAATAAATACTGTAAATAAATCTTCTCCATTAAAGACTATGGTGTTTTTGCTAAATAGCTTATTTTAAACCTTTAGTTAAATAATTAGCACCCAAATTAATTTTATTAGGTAGCCTAGCACCCTTCCCAATCGGTCAACATTGACCGTTGACTGGTCAACGTTGACTTTTTTTTTTTTAAATAAACCAATTGATGCCACTTTTTTTAATGTCATTTTTAATAGTGTTTTGATGCCAAATTTTTAATTACATTTTTTTCTTTAATGTGATGCCACTTTTTAAAGTAGCGTTTTTTATGTTATGTGATGCCACTTTTTTCAAACTTTGATGACATTTTTGTTTACTGTGATGTCATGTGGACCATTGATGCCTTTTTTTTTTACTATTGACTACTGATGACACTTTTTTATGTCAATGTTTTGATGATATATTTTTTTACCATGATGCCATATTTTTTCAAAGTGGTATTTTGATGACATTTTTTTCTTTAATGTGATGCAAGTTTTTCAAATTAGTGTTTTGATACCATTTTTCTAATGTAATTATTTTATCTCACTTTTTTTAATCAAATCGTTTGATGCCATATTTTTTTTCAAGGTACTGTTTTCGTGGTGCCATATTTTTTCAAGGTAATGTTTAGATGACATTTTTTTCTTTAATGTGATGCAACTTTTTCAAAGCAGTGTTTTGATGCCATTTTTCTAGTGTAATTATTTGATGATTTTTTTTTAATCAAATCGTTTGATTTTCTAATAAAATGGACTGATGACACTTTTTTAATGCCACTTTTTTCAAATCTTGCTAATATTTTTTTGTTTCCTGTGATGCCACATTTACCATTGATGCCATTTTTTTTACCGTTGACTACTGATTACACTTTTTTGATATCAATTTTTTGATGATATTTTTTTTTCCGTGATGCCATATTTTTTCAAGGTAACGTTTTGATGACAATTTTTTCTTTAATGTAATGCAACTTTTTCAAATCAGTGTTTTGATGCCATTTTTCTAATGTAATTATCTGATGCCATTTTTTTAATCAAATCGTTTGATGCCACTTTTTTTTTATTTAATTAATTATATATCGATATATTTTCATCGATTTTACTTTTTATTTACTGATGACACCTTTGTGATTATACTTCATTGATGACATTTGTATCCAATAACTCAGTCAGCTCTTAAAACAAGAGTCGTGCAACTCTTACAACAGAGTCGTGCAACTCTTACATCGTATGTTGTGCAAAATATAATTTTTTTCCGCTTTTTTTTTCTTTTAAGAACTTTTTGTTTTGCAAAAATAATTTTACGTTGTGCACATATATGGACTGGTCGAGTCGCACATCCAGATCGCATATAAAAATATAGAAGAAGTGAATCATATAATAAAATACAAATAATTTTTTTCATTCTTATATTTATGGGTTAATTTTTGTAATTTTACAAAAATTGCTATTTATGGGTTAATTTTTGTAATTTTGTAAAATATGCTTCTTCAACCTATTGCCTCTGTACGCTTCTTCAACCTCTCTCTTCTTCAACCTCTGCCGCCGGCCGCCGCTCGTCAATCCTCGCTCCGGCCGCCGCTCCCGGAACCCTCGCTCTGGCCGATCAACCTCGCTCGCTCCGGACGCTCCGCCGCTCGTTCCCTCCCTCGCTCCCCCGCTCGCTCGTCATCGCCTCCTTCCCTCGCTCAGATCTGGAGTCGCTCGCTCCGCCTCGCTCGTCCTCTGCTCAGATCCGGCGCCTCCACACCAGATCCGGCGCTCCCTCACCAGATCCGCCCTCCTTGGCCACCAATTCCAACCATCCCGAGCCCAAATCCCGCCGATCCGACACCCAGCCCCCACCGACGAAGCCTCGCAAACTCCCTCCCGTCCTTGCACCGGCCCCGAAGCTTCGCCGATGATCTCTGACCACCCATTCCGGCCACCTCTCACCAGATCCGAGTCGGATCCACCGCCCTCGCACATCGCCGAGCCGGATTCCTCACCGACCAGTGGTTGGAGGAGAAGTCCTGAGAGAGGGCTAATAGCTAGGTGGAGTGTTAGGAGGCTAATTTTTTTTAATAAGGTGTTATATAGGCCAATTTATTTTATTAGGGTGCTAATAACCTAATTGAATTAGCAAAGGGTGATATTTCAGCAAATTTTCTCTAAAGACTATGTTAGGTGGTTTTCTTTTTTTTTTTGGGTGCAATGTTAGGTTGTTTTCTAAATATGGAGAACCTGTATATAATCTTTTCGGAATCAGTATGATCACTTGGCCCCGTTTGGTATTATTGATAGAATTGGAAGGGAATAAAAATCAAAATGAAATCAGAAAATCGCAATGATTTATTTATGAAGATGATTGTTTGGTACAATAGACCATTCTTAATATAAAAAAAAAAGAAATCATGTTGATTAATGAAAATTAATGGAGCTGGAGTTTGAATTGGAGACCTTTAAGTACTATTCGTAAGCAATTTCCAGTGAGTTATTCCTAAATTTTGTCCATGCATACAATATAGAGAGACGGAAATTAAACTCAAAATTTAATAGAGGAGTTAAAGGGCGGGATATGCTTGTTAGTTGGTCCTATATACAAGGAGTCTGGATCTCCTATAGTCCTATCTCTCACGGTGCATCACTAAATTATTTATGCTATAGTTTTACTTTTAAAAAAAAATAAAAATATATTTACATTCAGTATAATTGTATTTATATTTTTATAAACTTTTATTATAAAAAAAATTATTTGAAATAATTTATAAAATTAAAGGATCAATTATATTAGAAAATAAATTTTACGTGTTGTTAGAACATGATTTTTTTTCCAATAGAAGTCTATAAATACGTAAATAGTAGTATATACGTGGAATGTAAATATATTCTTTAAAAATTTTAATGGTGCACCGTACGTGGGGCGTAGCATATATCTGTAGGGTTGACAAATGGTACGGAAATTACCATACCAACCACGTACCAACCACAAACCAACTATGTTGGTAACCACACTTGTGGTAACCAACATAGTGATAACCATCTTGGTGGTAACCACGTGAAGGTGGTACGGTAATGGTAATAAAATCTTAATACCATGGTTATCATGGTTACCAAGTATATATATATATTTTTTTTTATTTAATTTTTTATTGTTATTACCTTTAAGTTTTAAGTTTTTAATTTATATTTTTTGTTTTGATTTTGACCTAAATTGATCATTTCTATTTTTTCTACTAGAAACAGTAGGGACATTTTGAATGTTTGAAGACTTAGAACTTCATTTGTTTGAACTTGTAGGAACATTTTGAATGTTTGAACAATTGAACTTGGTTTGTTTCAAAACTTTGAACTTGGTTGGTTTGAATTGGTTTGTACTTTAGGTTATGAATTTGATTTATTTGAACTTTTAATAGGTGGTAACCATATTATTTTTGGTAACCATATTTTTTCGTTTGATAACTTTGATAACTACTGGAAGGTAGCCAAGGGGTTTCAAAAAAAAATACAAATAGAATTGCAGTCTAGTAACCATGGTAATGTACCGATGGTAACCACAAGTCGTGGTTACCACGTATGCGGTAACCACGACTTGTGGTTGGTACGTGGTATAAAAATTTACGTACCACCATCTTGTGGTTGGTACGTGGTAATTACCATTTTTTGGTGGTTACCGTACCATGCCAACCCTATATATCTGGACTCTATAAAAGAATATACCGAATCACCCTTCACACATACTAAACCCCCCTTGTTTTACATCCTTTTCTTTAAAAACAAAAATATAAAACCATGCTTTTCAAAAAAATGTGGCGATTACAAATGGCTTTCCTATTTCTGGTAGCTTGCATGTGCACTGCAGCAACTATGGGATTCACAGTCACTTGTAAGGAAGCAGACCGAAAAGCCTTGCTCACCTTCAAACACAGTTTTAGTGACAGATATTGCGACCCTCTTTCTTCATGGGTGGGCCGAGATTGTTGCAGCTGGATCGGAGTTGGGTGTGACAATGTTACCGGCAACGTCATTAAGCTTGATATGTGGACTGCAGAAATTGCAGGGTCTTCATTTTGTGTTTTAGAAGCAACAGAGGTAAACCCTGCTCTACTTGAGTTGAAGTATTTAACATACTTGGACTTGCGCCTTGTTAACTTCAATGGGTCTAGATTTCCCAAGTTCTTTGGGTCCATGAGGCAATTGCAACATCTAGACTTATCCAATGCATATTCTTTCAGGGGAAAAGTGCCTAATGTTTTAGGAAATCTTACTCAACTTGTTTTCCTTGATCTCCATTATGCTTGTTGGCCAATGAATTCCTGTGAATTAGAAAACCTAGAATGGGCATCCAATCTAAAGAATTTGAAATACCTTGACCTGAGTGGGATCGATTTGAGTCAAGCACTTGATACTCTTAACACCCTTCACAAACTTCCATCTCTGTCAGATTTGATATTGGATGATTGTCAAATGGAAAATTCTCATCTATTCATAAGAAATTCAACTGTTTCTTCAAGCCCCATTCAATACCTATTCCTTGGTGGAAACCTTTTCAGTGGCCCATTCCCCCCTTCCAATTCTTGGGGAATATTCTCATCATTGTCTTCTCTATGGTTATCAAGAAATTATTTCACAGCTTTGTCTCCAGTAATTGGAAACCTTTCATCCCTTCAAAGGTTAGATATATCAGTCAATAATTTAGAAGATCTCCCTCCATTCTTGGGGGGTTTGTCATCTTTGAAGTCTCTACAGTTGTCCGATAATAACTTGAGTTTTGTGCCAACCGGAAACTTTTCATCCCTTCAAAGCTTAGATATATCATTCAATAATTTAGAAGATCTCCCTCCATTTTGGGGGGGTTTGTCATCTTTGGAGTATCTAGATTTGTCCAATAATAACTTGACTGTTGTGCCAACCGGAAACTTTTCATCCCTTCAAAGCTTAGATATATCATTCAATAATTTTGAAGATCTCCCTCCATTCTTGGGGGGTTTGTCATCTTTGGAGTATCTAGATTTGTCCAATAATAACTTGACTGTTGTGCCAACTGGAAACTTTTCATCCCTCCGAACCTTAGATCTATCACACAATAATTTAGAAACTCTCCTTCCATCATTGGGAACATTGTCGTCTTTGAGTTCCCTGGACTTGTCATATAATAATTTGAGTGTGGTGCATCAAGTAAGCTTGGCTAACCTCTCTCGTTTAGATTCCCTAGATTTAAGCTCAAACTCTGCAATATTTATTGACCTCTCCCCTGACTGGATCCCTCCATTTCAACTTGCATACTTGCAAATACTACCGTGCAAATTAAACAGCCCATTTCCTAGTTGGATTTTAAGCCAAAAGAGCCTCTTCAATCTTGACTTGTCAAATAGTGGGATATTCGGACCTCTTCCAATCAACATTGGTGATGCAATGCCATATTTGTCCAGTTTAAGACTTGCTAACAACCACATTAACGGTACAATTCCAACATCTTTATGTGGGATAGCAGGCTTGGATGTCCTTGACCTCCGAAAGAATAGGTTGTCGGGGAAAATTCCTGACTGTTGGGAGAACTCTCAGATTGTTGGTGTGGAATTATCTTCAAACAAACTATCCGGTCACATACCCAACTCTCTAACAAAGGTTGCCACCTTACAACTTCTGAGCTTGAATAATAATTCACTCGAAGGAGAGCTCCCTTTATTCTTGAGCAATTCTCCTAAATTGACGATTTTGGATGTGGGCAAGAATAATCTTCATGGGGAAATTCCACCTTGGAATGGAGCAATCTTCCCGTTTTTGCAGATTCTTATTCTAAGAGAAAATAGCTTCAGCGGAACTATTCCACTACATCTATGCTCGTTCCATGCGCTTCAGATTATTGATCTTGCAAGTAATAATTTGGTCGGAACTATTCCTTGGTGTTTTGGTTACTTACAAGGAATGGGTTCCATGCTACACTCGAGTGCTTTCATTGCATCAGCGCCCAATCCCGCTGCTTCAAATGTTACTTCTGATGTTGCTTCAGAGCCATCAGTAAGTCCTGATGAATGGAGTGCCGTAGAAGTTATAAAAGGAGAAGAGAGAGAATACACCACAAATTTACACCTACTAGCAAACATGGACCTTTCATGTAACCACTTAGTAGGTGTGATCCCTGCTGAGATCACAAGCTTATCCCTCCTTTTGGGTCTAAACTTGTCACACAATCATTTGAATGGAACAATTCCTATGGAGATGGGGAAGATGAGATCTCTGGAGTCCCTTGATTTGTCATTCAACAATCTTTCAGGATCAATTCCAGAAACCGTCTCTTCTTTGGATTCTTTGTCCAAAATGAATTTTTCATTCAACAACCTTCAAGGACAAATACCGACAGGTCGTCATCTCCAAACTCTCAATGATTCATCCATATACATGGGAAACCCGGACTTATGTGGCGATCCACTTCCAAAGAAATGCTTTGGAGACAACAGTGCTCATCCCCCAACAACTACGGTCCTTGAAGACGAAGGAGACAATAAACGGGACAAGATGTGGCTCTACATGGTCACCATGTTGGGGTTTGCGACTGGCTTTTGGGGAGTCATTGGCATCTTAGTTGTTCACAAGAAATGGAGGCATGCTTACTTTCAGATCGCCGAAGAGCTTACAGATTGGATATATATCAGAGTCGCGGTTAGGATTGCTCAAGCAAATAGAGGAAGGTGAAGAGATGATTTGCAATATATATTGTCCACGGAAGGTAAAGGATTAGATAATTACACTTGTGTCTTTAATCCCATATTTTACATTCCACAAGCATTATTAACATATTGTATATTTGTCTGTTGTCACTTGTCATGAAACAGGGGATGACAATGCTCTTCGGCCTTCAGATTACTGCAAACAGATGATGGGATCATCTATTCATCTATCTGATGCTCTTGTTTTAATTCAGTGCATTGAATTCTCTGTTAGTACATGTGCCTGTTACATCTAATTTCCGAAACAAGTTAGAGATTGACATGAATGTCAACAAATCTAAGGGAAGCACCCACAATATCTAGCATCATCATAACATTCTCTTGACAGTGAATTTCTTGTAATAATAAATTTTCTACAACAACATGATGATATACAACAGTTTATTTTCCAATGAACGAATTTCCCTAGTTGCTGATCAGATTCGTGTTGTTATCTTCATCTTCGTCGTGAGTGACAGCTTCTTCAGACTAAAATCTAAGGACATGGTCATCGTGAATGACACCCTCTTAATTCAGGATCGTCTTATGGAACTTTGGATAAAGTAAAGAGTTAAATAGGTATATAGACCCGTATGGTTAACTAAATAGACCCCATCAATAATTTTTTTGTTAAATAGACCTTGTAATATTTTAATGGCTAAATTGCCCTTTTAACCTTTATCCTTTTCTTTCCTATTTTATTTACAAAAAATAATAATGATAAATTATCAAATATTCTTAAATTATCCTTTTACTTTTTACCTTCATTCTTTCATGTTTTTTTTTTTATATTTTTTTAAAAGATGTAGAACACGGAGTATATGTAGTGGATAATTTATTATTGTAATTATGTAATGTAATGTGTTACAAGAAATACAATATGTAGTGAATAATTTATTGTAATTCTGTAATGTAATACAATAAAAAATAATGTAAGATATTATTGTAATGATGTAATGTAATGTGTTACAAGAAATACAATATGTAGTGAATAATTTATTGTGATTCTGTAATGTAATACAATAAAAAAAAATGGGTTTGGGGAATATTAATTATTGTAATCTCATTTCTTACAATCAAATCCAATGAATTATTGTTGATGAGTAATATAAGGAATTCTACATAGAAACGAGAGAATGAAAGATACTAGCTTGTGGAGCCAAATCTTGGGATGGCAGACGATCAAAACAATGAGAGATGACATAACAAGAACCAATGAATCACGAATCAGCAGATGATATCAATCTCTGTTTTACTGCTAAATGTGCCTAAATGTGATTGCAACTGATATGCAAGACCATAAAATACGGAAGTTACAAGCAACATCTACCCCAACAAAAGCTCATTTAAAAAATTCCGAAAATATTTAATTGTAAGAATCATAATCAAACACACTAACGATCACAAAAGGGGCACCCAACAGTTGCCACTAAGCAAGGCTTTGGGCCGGTAATTATACCCGTACGTAGGCTCAATTTAGCAAACACACTGGCCATCACAAAATAGTCTGTATTGTTTAAATTTATTACGGAGTATCTTTTTTTTTACAACTAAATTTAAGGGCATAGTAGTAATAACACACACAAAATAGTCTATATAACTAAAAAAATTATTATAGGGTCTAAAAACTAAAAAAAATAGTGAATGAGGTACTAATCATCCAATTCCCTCTAAAGGAAATTAGCAGGCTGATACGGATGCTTTTATAGGAAAGCAATATGCTAGGAGGAAACCAGCCTAGAGATTTGCTATGCTTGCCAAGCTTGCCTAGTTAAAAGATTTATATAATTATATTATTCTAGGGTTTAGTTTATCTTAAATTAAAGATTATATTTTAGGATATAGCTTAATTATCTTCCCTTATTATTAGGATCTTCTATTATCCTTTCCTTATTATTATGTACTGCCTATATAAGAGGTTTTATTATTGAATAAGAGGCAAGCAGTTTATTCCTAATAGAACGAGAGTTCTGAGAGTAAGGGCTCTGTCAAGGACGAGCCTTTTCCTTCACATATTCTCTCAGAACGAGAGTTCTGAGAGAAGGCTTTTCTTGTTTCCATGGCTAGAAACCATTGTTTTTCATCTTTGCAGCTACTTGAATATCATACAAGATACCAGTCTTCCATTTGTAGCTTTTAAGAAGCCACTGAAAATTTATGGCTTTATTTTTTCTTTTTTTAGTTCGACAAAACTGTAGCCTATAGATTGATTTGTCATAATTTTTAAAATGATACATAGTCATAATTTTTAAAATGATACATCATTTCATTTTTTGAGCTAAACTTGTTAGTTTTACTTCTCTTTTTTTTTTTTCTTTCTTTCTTCCATTTTCTGCATTGATCTTAAAAGGGAAGTTTGCACCTTTGATTTGCAGAAGCTGCAACCAAAGCCTCAATATGTAAAATAAATGTTATTAAAAAATTATGAAAACAAGATGATCAAAATAATAACTCAGCAATAATAAATTGGGGATTTTTTTTTATGTGATTTTAGTAATTCCCATTGTTAACTACTTGAACTTCTTGGTAATTTATTCAATTGTTTTAACTTCTAAAGAATAAGTTTTTAGTCCCTCTTGTAATCTATTTTAGGCTGGATTATCATCATGATACATGATCGCTGGCATTTAGTTTTTAGACGTTTCTTGTAATCTACTTACTTGAATTGTTTATCTATCTTTTTCTTGTGTTTTTAATGTAGAATTTTTTTTTTATCTCTATAATCTTTTCCCTTTCATTAGGTTGTGGGGTCAAATTGAGAAGGGATGATCCTGTTGTCACGAAGCCACGAAGGTTCTTCAGCAGCAAGAGCGGCTATGATGTTTTTTTTTTTTTTGATTTTAGGGGTTAATATATTGAAAACAGAATGAATATTTACAATGTACAAAAGGGCTGACAATGTCCAACGGACACTTTGCGTAGCTACCAAAATCATGGAACATACATAAGGTTGTTGTTCCAATCAATGAGGTGTGTTGAACACATGGTTTGGGGCAACTCCTATCTCATCAAGCCTCGGCTATCAGAAGTCGGACCCACCCCCTAAGGTTGTGCAAGACTAAATCTCCATTCGGCTCGGCCATCAAGAGATTTAATCACCCACAACCTTAGCACACCTAAACCATAAACAAGCATTTTAAGGACAATAAGCTATGAAGTTGAATCCACTCACCATTGCTGAGCTTAACAAAGTAACTTACTGAAGTTGCTCTTCTTTCTGTATTGGACCGGGTCGAGGAGAGGGCTATATAAGTAGAGATTCAAACTCGTCGTTTAGGATCGGTGAACTGCATTTTACCTCTTATTTGGAACTCTGGTTCCCTGCTTGTATGGGTTCAGTTGAACCGGGTCGAGGAGAGGGCTATATAAGCCTCACTCCGTCTCTTTCACAGTTATCCAATTACATACAAATTTCTTCTTCTCCAAACAACTCTCTCTCTCACTGTTACATTGTCTTCACTTGCTCGATTGGGGAGTTCCGCTACATATCCACCGGTCCTCAAGCGTCGATAGCCATTTTCGGACTCTCGAGGTCCCTGATTGGCCCTATCCAACTCAGATCGTCATCACCTTGCTCCGGCAGCCCCCAGCCGCTGAGCTGCTGTCAAGGACTAACGGTGACGCCGCTTAATTGCACTTGAAGAAGGCGATTTTTGTTGGCCCTCGCCGTCTCTGTCGTGGTCAACTACCGGGCCTCTACTTCCTCTGTCGATCGTCGCCGGCCATGGTATGCTTTTCATCTCTTGAAATTCATCCAATCTTAAAATTGTATGCGAATCTGCACTTTTTTCTCTCCATCTCTCTCCACTTGCCCCAATTCATTCTCTGTTGGTTCTTTTTCATTGCTGGATTTCTACCCTGGTTTGAACTGAATGTTTGCTTGAAATTGATTACCTAGTTACTTGGAAGAGGAAGAAACATTTGGTGTTTTAGCTGCGATTTCCCCACTTGTGTTGTTTTAGCGGTCACCTGAATTTCATTTTGATAGCTCGTGGAGTAGATGCTTAATCAATTATTAAAGTCCTCACCTTTGTTTGCAGTGTACTGCATTTGCTCTCTTCATTTGACATCATTTGGTAACCTCCTCTCATTCTGTAGTTCTCTTCATTTGTTCTCCTATTGCAATAGAGAATGCCTTCTAGGGTCGACATCAGAAAACTCTCTTCATTTATCTCTCAAAATGGCAAAAGGAGTGCACTTGACAAGTTCCTGGACATTGATTGCAAATCAGGCAAACTGGATATCAGTGATGCCCATTACTTCCTCCACCACATGCTCTCTATGAGACCTTCACCCTCAAATTCATGTTTTTCTACACTATTGAGTGCTCTGGTTAAGTGCAAGCATTTCTCTGTTGCCATCTCTTTCTACAAGACATTAGATGTATCAGGTGTTCTTGGGTCGAGATCAGATCCAATCATCTTGAGTATTTTGATCAACAGCTATTCTAGAATGAGACTAGGGAGCGCTGCATTCTCTGCTTTGGGCCTTGTGTTGAAGAATGGGTATCGCCCGGACATCATTACTTTTAATTCGATGGTCAAAGGATTGTGTTTGGAGGGGAAATTGTTTGAAGCTCTTGGTTTGCTTTCAAATATGATTCAGTTGGGCTGCACTCCTGATGTAGTTACTTACAGCACTATAATCAATGGTTTATGCAAGACCGGGAACGCTGCCACATCCCTTCAATTACATCAAGACATGGTGCATGGTAAGGTGGGAATTGCCAAACAGAATTGTAAACTAAGCACAACGTCTTATGTTCTGATTGATGGTCGATGCGTGGAGTGGCCTACATCTTATACTAAAGAACACAAGGCAAGAATTGCTCTGAATGTTGTCTCTTACAATTGTTTGATTGATGGTTTGTGTCGCTCGGGTTTGGAAGAAGATGCCAAGTCTCTCCTTTTTCAAATGATAGATAATGATGTCCATCCTAATGTGGTGACTTTTAGCATTATGATAAATTCACTATGCAAGAAAGGGAAGGTAGAGCGAGCAATGGAGGTTTTTCAAATAATGATAATGACAGGCGAGCACCCAAATAGAGTTACATATAGCACTTTAGTGGATGGTTTCTGCAGAATTGGGAAGATGGAAGAAGCTATGTGTGTGTACAATGATATGCAGTGTATGGGAATATTAGCTGACAATGTGACTATAACTTCCCTACTCAAAGGTCTTTTTCACTTGAAGAAAGTGGAAGATGCTATGAGCTTATTTAGCAACATGAAAAGGATGGTCGCAGATGGTGCTTGTGGACCCAATCAAGTAACTTATGCTACTATGATAGACGGACTATGCAAAGAAGGGGATATAGCTAAGGCTGAAGAACTTTTCTTGGAAATGCAGGGCAGCGGTTTTTCTCCGGGTGTCATTATTTATGCGTCTTTGATTGATGGGTTGTGTAAGCATAGGCAAATAGGTAAGGCTGAAGAGCTCTTCATAGAAATGCTCTCTAGTGGTGTCTCCCCCGATGTTGTTGTATGTAATTATTTGATTGATGGATTATGTAAAGAAGGGTATTTGGATAGGGCTAAAGAGCTTTTTTCGCAAATGCAAAGAAGTGGCATTTCTCCGAATGTCATTTCCTATACTTCTTTGATTGATGGGTTTTACCAATGTGGAAATAACGCAGAGGCAAACATGTTCTTGGAGAATATGATTGGAGATGGTATTGTGCCAAGTGTGGTGACTTTCAACATTATAATCAACCATCTTTGCAAGAAAGGGAGTATTGAAGAAGTAAAGAAAGTGTTAGAGTTGATGACCCGAATGGGTGAACTTCCTGACATGGTCACTTATAGTTGTTTGATCAAGGGGCTTTGTTTAGAAGGAAGGATTAGTGATGCAAGGAAAGTGTTTTCTTTGATGGAATGTTGTGGCTTTGAGGGTAATGTTGTGACTTACAGCACACTCATAGAAGGGTATTGCAAAGAAGGGATGTTGGAAGATGCACACGATTTGTTCCTTCAAATGAACACCAAGGGGTGTTCCCCTAATGTAATCACATTTCACACATTGATAAATGGGTATTGCAAAGCAGGTTTGCTTGAGAATGCACTCGATTTGCTTCTTGAAATGGAAGCCAAGGGTTGCTCCCCAGATGTCGTAATTTATAATGCATTGATCAGTGGCTTTTCCCGTGAGAAAAATGGTACAAGAATTGACGAGCTAGTTCAGAAAATGCACGCCGACAAGATTCTACCGGACTTGGACACAATGTCCATTTTATCGGAACATAGCAAAATGGTTGAAAATTTCCAATCTTGGATAAACTCTCTCCCCGATTTCTCTTCATATGGAAACCCAAACAAGAAACGCATTGAATCTCAATGTGAGTTTGCTCTTTGATCTTAATTCTAGTTTTCTGCTTTCTTAATTCTTCAATTTCTTATATTTTACTTCTCCCAATGCCTTGCGAAGCATTATGTGTCATTGGATGTGTTACTTACTTATAATGACTTGTTTATAGGTTCGAACTCTTACAAGAAGAAACAAAGGGGTGCATGATCAGTGAGTGCAATGTAAGCGCTGATAATGTAGATATGGTGTTTTCTTCACAATGAGCTTATTTTTTGCTGTATCTCATCTAGAACAATTTGCTACCATATAATTTGAGTAGCTAACTGAATGTTTGAATGCTGATTATCAAATCTTGTGGGTATGAGTGAATGTTTGGTTTGACTAATTAGATCTTTTATAAAGTCATTTATATAACATTTTGTGGCTATTTTCTCTTATTTTCGAACTAATAATGTCTTAAAGAATATGCTAGACCTGTTAGCTTGGCCAAATCAATATTTTATCAGATTTTCCCTTCTTTGGCCTGTTTGATTTACAATATTGGTTACTGCCAGTTCTTATTGAATTGGGTTTTGCTAAAGCCCTGCGAGGATCTCCACTGTATCTTGTCTCTTATTTCAGGGAAGTCTTTTGCAGTCTCCCCAAAGTTGATTTCATGGAACAACCATAAATTGTCGATGCACATGCATACTGCAGTGATGGAGATCGAGCCTGAAGATTGCATTTAATTGGTTGCTGATACAGTACAAATGCAATATATCTGCCACTCGTAAGTCGCAAGGGGCTTTAAACAACAACAGCTAACAAGAATCCAACTTAAAAAACCGTGTATCGTATTTTCATTTGAACATATTCTTCTTTATACTTCACTAATAAAATTTCAATAAAAAAGATTCTAAATTTCTAATCAACATAGGAAGTTCACTTGTCTTGACATACTATATAAGTTACACTTCTGTCATTTTTCAAAACAAATTTTTATCTTATCCAAATTTTATCCTCCAAATATTAAAATTCAGCCAAACAACTTTTTCTTTTTCTTTTTTTACTTTTTTATTTTATAAAGTGCAACTCGTGTAAAATCATAGAACAGGAAACGAGCTAATGGGTGGAAGGCTTACTATGCAGCTCTTGTTAGTGTTAATGTGGAAATATCGTTTTCACGTTTCCAGAGAGCTCTTCACAGGGTAAAATATTTTCTTGATAGTAATTGCCATTACTCATGATTGATGCATTTGATGAGCTTCCATGATTGCTTTCAATGATATTTTTTTCTATATTTAATGCTGTCTCATCTGATGAGCTTTTCATACAAAAAATATGTGATTTGGATTAAGAAACATTGTATGCTGCCATATGTTTATGACACTGGTGTTTCCCTATTTTGGGGACGAGTGGAGTTGTGGTGAACTTAAAATTCGGTTAGTGTATTACTTGTCTTGGTGTCCTGCCCCGCTTTTTTTATGGTTGCTCAGCTGCGAAATCTTGAGAGACGGGGACAAGTGGCATGTGGCATTGTCATGCTTAGTTCTTAGTCACAGTGATGAAGGAACTAAATTCTGCTGGGTTTTTTCAATTCATCTCTGACTGGCTTTTGCACTCTATATTCATTTTAAACCATTTTTATATTCAATTGAAAGCCTTTTCTACATCATTGTAGGGTGTGTTTGGATTCCAAAATGCATTAAATATAATGCATTATTTTTATCTCGGTTTATGTGCTCGTTTGTTTACATTATATATTTCACCTCGATATTTACGACTTTTTAATTGTGCAACCAAACATGCACATAAATCGAGGTAAAAATAATGCATTATATTTAATGCATTTTGGAATCCAAACACACCCGTAGTTTTGGTATTCTGACTTGAGTACCAAAATAGCTCTGATATGGTCCTTCCTCAAAATTTATACCTTGCTTATAAACTTCTTTATAAACAATGGGTATTAAGTGTGGGGCAGAGTGACAATATAAAAAAGTTGTTGATACCAGAATCTCTTGTTGGCACTTTCCTCGGATAATCTCACTTATACGGATTGTAGCACGTACACGATCAACAACCTTGTAGAGAAAGATCATGAAAATTTTGTAACGAGGATATTCACCCTAAAACCCGATCTTCATATTTCTATCCTGTTGGCTTGGAGGAACCTGCAACTGTGATTCATGAATAGCTCTGCTCAGATGCAGCATACTTGCTGATCAAATCATCCGACACTCAAGTAGGCATTCTGTTCCTTTGTTATTGGTTTTCATTCTAGAGCTTGATCAGTTTCTCATTCAAGTGCGATTTCAGTCCCGGAATTTTGTTCTCATACATGGTCTTTTCATGCTTCTTACCCAATCTTTTAGTTTTGGAATTTTGCTACTCCAGCAACTCTCTCCGTAATAGTCATCCTTTGTGGAATTGGAATGTGGGTGCAGTATTGGGAAGGGAAGAAGCCGGGTGAGTCGAATCAGTGCATCAATGTTACACATGCACCGGCTTGAGCTAGATGGTTCGAAGTACAATTATGCCTCAAGGGCTAAGGGTGCTAAGTCGGCGGCTCATAACAAGGAAGCTAAAGGGGCAGGCAACATCTTGGGGAAGGACCATGACCAGTGTTCGGTTGGAGGGAAGTTTGTGGTGGTTGAGCTTGCGGAGGAGAGTCTTGTTGACGCGGTGATGATCGGGAATCATGAGCACCATTATTCAAATTTGAAGGAGTTTGAGGTCCATGGGAGCTTGAACTACCCGACAGATGCGTGGTCGGTTCTTGGGAAATTCATGGCTTTGATGCGTGGTCCTACTGTTGTATTTGATGTTGATCCACAATCAAACAAATAACTATCTGAAGCGGCAACCGCCTTATGAGTTATGGCAGTATGCAAATACTAAGATGCACAGAAGATAGAAAGCATACTTATTTTCTATGAATTCCATCTTTAGATCTTCTAATGGAAATCCGGAAGAAGTAACATAAATGTTCCGATCTGCAGAGCGGGTGGTTAGAGAGAGAAACTCTCAAGGAAGAGAAATCTTCCTGCCTTCCCCCTTGCATTGAGCAAGCTCCACCGACCTCCAAACTTGTTCACCGGTGACCTCCAAGGTTCCGGTAACGTCTTTGGCCTCACCTGAAAGCAAACTCCCTCCTAATTTGTGTCTATCAAGCACCGACAAAGGTCCCCAACATGTGAAAGGGAAACAGCTGCCAGCCAACCCACCGACCACCTGCATTTACTCCACTAACGAACCTCTTTTATAATTTCCCCCTGAATTTACTTCCCCCTACGAGTACTTGGCGTCTTCCTCAAAAAGGCCCTACTGAGTCGATTTCCCGGTGTCCACCGCCCCCCGGCGGCGGCGCCAGCCGCTAAGCTCAAATCCGAACCCAAAATCATTCCCAAGCTGAAAGTAAGCGTCCGTACACCTGCAACTAGGCGTTACTCTCACTAACGGTCAAAATTTTCAAACTTTTGTTTGACCGTTGGAAAATCTGACACCCCCTTTCCGTCGTAGATCAACCTCTCTAAGCCTTTTCCGGTGCCGGAAAACGCCGACCATACTGTTTTCTGGCATCCCCTACCTTCCTCCCTCCTTTCATCAATCAAATTTCTAACCGTTTCATCCTCGTCTCCATAGTTCGAAGAAGTGAACAGTGACCTCTCTTTCCTCTCCTTTCGTAAGACCCATCCTACCTCTCCTGCTCAGAAATTGGGCGTTCGAACCTGCCTCTCTCCCCTCCATCTCCCTAAAACCTTGAGAATTTAAGTAATGGTGGCCTGTATGGAAAAACCCCAATTCAGCTAAGGTTTGAACCCCCGATGTACAGTGTCCTCTAATACTCAGAGCATAGGGAAGCAAAAATCATCATGAGCAAAGAGACATCTCCGGGCTCTGGACGACGGGCTATTAGCCTCACCCCAACTCCGATCACAGCGGCAAGCAATGCGAACACAACCTCCAAGATGACAGTGTTAGGGACTCTGCCCAAAAGCACTGCTCCTCCTCTTCTTCAATTGGACAAAGAGAACTCGACTGCAACTAAATTCCCACCAGGTTCTTCTCCCTCATCTGTATTCCGTCCATTCAGTACTGCAGAGGTAACTCACTCTCCCTCTCTTCCCCCGGATCTTGCCGGGTCCTCTAGGTTAGCAATTGACATGAAGAAGATCCCAATGGAGGGACAAACTGAGTGTTTAATTCCTTCTACTGATTTACTATCTATTGCCCAGAAGATCCCAATGGAGGGACAAAATGATGATTGTTATGTTGCTCAATCTTGTTCTTCTCTTTTACAAATAAATGTTGAAAAGATCCCTAAGGAGGGACAGATGAATGTGAGCAATGCAAATAATGAATCAAACCAAAAACTGCCTGAAATTGAAACTCCAACCGTCATTACTGCTGAAACTGAGACAATGGTTGTTGATGCTTGTCAAACTGCTGGCCCCAACCCTCCACCAAACATCTCTAGCAGTATCCCAAACCCTGAGCCTACTCCAGCTGAGGCTTACAGAGCCACTCCTCCTCCAAAGACAGTACAACCTACCCAAGCCAGGACTCCCATTACTCAACAACTCCAAGGTGCTTGGGCCACAAATAATGCTCTCACAGGAAGAACCTCTAAAGGAAAGGGTTTCAAGCTTTCATACCAAAAGTCAGGGGAGGGGGATGTAGTCAAGGCCAGTAAGAGTGATTGCCTTAGCCTGGAAGAAGCTTGGGGATATGCCTTAGTAGGATATGTGGTTGGCAGATTCCCTGGGTTCCAGGCTATAGGTAAACTAAAGGAAACCTGGCCAAAACATGAATTCAATGCCCAAGGGGGTTGGTTTATGTTTAAATTTTTCAACGAAGATGATAGGGACTCTGTACTGCTAAAAGGACCATTTACAGGACCTGGGTATACTCTACTGCTTAAGTGTGTACCGGAGAGATTCACCTTTGATAAAGCCCTATTCTCTAGCCTCCCAATCTGGATCAGAATTCACAAGTTACCCACTGAATTTTGGACGCCTGTGATGTTACAGAAAATAGCTTCTAAAATTGGGGATCCAATCATGACTGATGAATATACAGAGCACAGAACAAAGCAGTTGTATGCTAGAGTGTTGGTTGATATGGACTGCTCAAAGGAGTTGAAAAGAATGGTGAATATTGAGTTTGATGATGCCCCTGACCACCTGTGCTTTATAGAGTATGAAAACCTCCCACCTCGGTGCAACAGATGCCTAACCTATGGTCATGAGACCAACAAATGCCCGGCTGCTAAAGGATATGCCATTGACAAAGGGAAAGATTTCTTATCAGGAAAACAAAGCTCCTCTCAACAACTCCCCAACACAAATGCTACTCCTTCCAATCTCTCCTCTTCCTCTAACAATGATGGCTCCTCTCCTCCTCCCCCCCACCCCCCACCACCTGATAACATCACAAACTCCACCAACTCCACCTCCTCCTCCCCACCCCCTTCTACGGATGAGCCTAACCTCAACCACTCAATACCAACATCAAACCTCCAACCTCCTCTTCTCCCAACCCCCTCTCCTAATCTCTCCACTGTCAACCCCCCTCACCCTTCTACCTCCTCAGGCCCCCCTCAAAGATCATCTCTCAAACCAGCCTCTTCAGTCTCTCGCTCTACCAAAACAAATGTCAAATCTTCCCTCTTTTCCTCAATAGAAAGAATCAACCAAGCCTATCAAAAGAAAAAAGCCTCCCCCCCTCCCCCGCCTCGGGTTGTGGATCCTCATGGAACACAAGCCACCTTTAGGGAAACCTCTTTAAGATTGGATGAGGAAAAGAAGCATACTGAGTTGAATGAAGAAGCTGAGAGGAGATCAAAGAAGAAAGTCAGTTTTTCTAATCAAAACAGATTCCATGTCCTTGAAAATATGGAAAATGAGGTAAGTAATCAGAGTCAGGAGATCTTACTTCTAACAAATGGACAAGAGGTGGATCTTGTAGACAGAAACACTAGCAGTGATAAAGGAAAGGAAATCCAGGTGGAAACAACAAATGACACACACCAGACACAAGCTACTGAAGTTAGAAGAAGTTGTAGAATCTACAAAAGAAAATCCACTCAACACCAGAGCACAAAGAGAGATAAGAATGAGGATAACAGCAAAGAGGAACAGAATGGGAAGTATGCAGAAAAAGAGCAGCAAGGTATGGGGTTGAGTCTCCAATACTGGCCGGGAGAAGGACCCGGAGGAGATGTAAAGGTGGATAAAGGGCCTAGCACCCTTATAAAAACGAGGAAATGATAATAGGCTCATGGAATATAAGGGGTTTGAACAGCTCCCTGAAGCAAAAAGCTGTAAAGAAATTCCTTAGGGAAAAGAATATTTCTTTCCTAGGAATTGTGGAGACAAAACTGGATGAAAGAAAGCTAGAAGATATCATGAAGAAAGGCTTTCCTCAGTGGAATTTCAAGCACAATTTTGAATACAGTACAGCTGGGAGGATAGTCATAATATGGGATCCTACAAGGGTGGACTTTTCTCATAGAAGAAGCACTGATCAGATGATAAGTGGTCAACTGAAATGCATAGTATCTGGGAAAACTTTTGAGATTGCTCAGGTATACGGGCTGCACACTATAGTTAGGAGAAGGGCACTGTGGAATGATCTTACTCAGGAATGTAACAGCAGACAGGGACCATGGCTCATACAAGGGGACTTCAATGCTATAATGAGATCTTGTGAAAGGAAAAATGGCAATACAGTTTCAGCTTATGAGATCTCTGATTTATGGGATTGTTGTGTTCAATTGGGACTGAAAGATGCAATCATGGTAGGGCAGGAACATACATGGTTTAAGGGCAGCAAATCGACAAAGATTGATAGAGTTATGATAAATGATGGTTGGGAGAGTTCAGAATATTATTGCAAAGCAACTTTCCTTCCTCCAAAGGCCTTTTTTTATCACAGCCAAGTTGTAGTAGAGGTACTTGAGCAGCAGGAAAGGAGAAAGAGTGCTTTCAAGTACTTTAACATGTGGGGACAACATGAGGACTTCCAGGAGACAATTGCGTCTAAATGGGTGTACCTTGGGAACGGCACTGAACAATATTTGCTCTGCAAGAAATTAAAGAATCTCAAGATACCTCTAAAAGAGCTGAATAGAAAACACTTCTCAGACATCTCGGATAGAGCAAGGAAAGCTGAAGAAGAATATGAAAGATGTTTCCACGCTCTCAGGGATGACACTGAATCAGAAGTGCTGCTCCAGATAATGGAAGCTTCTAAAAAGAAAGCAAGAAGACTAAAGGAAGCGGAATATAAGTTCAACTCTCAACTGGCCAAAGCCAAACATACATTCCAAGGAGATAAGTGTACATCCTACTTCCATGGATTGATGAAGAAGAACATGCGCAGGAATCATATATGCTCTCTAGTCAAAGAAAATGGGATGGAAACCATGTCACTAGAAGAGGTTGCAGACCAATTCGAGATGTTCTACAAAAACCTCTTAGGAACTGCAAGAGAAACTGGTGATATAGATTATATGCTAGTCAACAATGGAGGGGATATTTTAAAAAATGACAGGCATGACTCTCTCACCAAATCTGTTACTATGGATGAAATCAAAAATGCACTTTGGGATATAGGGGATGACAAGTCACCGGGTCCGGATGGTTTCACTTCTAAATTTTTCAAGGACACATGGGAAACAACCGGGGATCAGTTCTGTAGGGCTGTCAAGGAGTTCTTTGAAACTGGCAAGCTGCTCAAACAGATTAACCACACAAGCATTGCTCTTATAGCCAAAAAATCTAATGCCAACACAGTAGGAGACTTTAGGCCTATTTCCTGTTGTAATGTTACATACAAGGTCATCACAAAAATCCGAGCTAATAGGCTTAAACCTGAACTTGTGTCTATTATTTCTCCTGCTCAAATTGGCTTTATTGAAGGGAGGGTTATGACTGAAAATATCATGCTCCTCCAAGAACTAATCAGAAAATATACTAGGAAGAGGATAAGTCCTAGATGCATCATTAACTTGGACCTCAAAAAGGCTTATGACACAATCTCCTGGAAATTTGTTGAACACATGCTTCTAGCTTTGAATTTCCCTTCTAGGTTTGTTAATTGGATTTTAGAATGCATTTCCACTGCATCATTCTCAATTAATGTTAATGGAAACATGCATGGCTTCTTGAAAGGACAGAGAGGATTGAGACAAGGAGACCCTATCTCTCCTCTGTTATTTGTGATTTCAGTGGATTATTTATCTAGAATCCTTAAATGTTATACTCGGCTTCCAGATTTCAACTTTCACCCTAAATGTGGATTGTTGCAAATCACTCATTTAGCATACGCAGATGATATAATTCTACTGTCTAGAGGTGACAAAGGTTCAATCAAAACCCTGCTTGACTCACTTGAACACTTTACTGATGTTTCTGGACTTGAGGTAAGCCCAACTAAATCCTCTTTCTTTCTGGCCGGAGCTAAAGCTGAAGACAAGGACTACCTTGTTAGTAGATCAGGTTTCTCACCAGGTGCTTTCCCCTTCAAATACTTAGGCATACCTATTTCATCTGGAAAGCTAACTGTTTCTCAGTTCTCCCCCTTCCTAGATAAGCTTTTAACTAACATTAGTTATTGGAATTCAAAGACACTGTCGTATGCAGGTAAGGTGGAGCTGATAAGGACAGTTTTGCAAGGGATTCAAGCTTTTTGGTTCTCTGTTTTGCCATCTCCCTCCACTTTAATTGACAGAGTAAATAGGTTATGTGCAAAATTTCTATGGAAATCACACAGGGTGAAATGGAAAGACGTGTGCCTACCAAAGGATGAAGGAGGATTAGGACTCAAAGATTTGAAGACATGGAATACAGCTTTCCTTTCTAGGCTTTTGTGGGATATTTTGAAGAAGAAAGACAGCCTATGGATAAGGTGGATCCACCACCAATATTTGCGACAAGAGAGTATATGGACATGGGAAGTTCACAAAGTCAATGACTCCCCTTTAATTAAAAAAGTGCTATCTATTAGAAATGAGCTACTAACCCTTGCAGGTTCTGAAGAACAGGCTCAAGTACTACTAAATTCGTGGTGTCAAGGGGGGAAATATAGAATTAGTGCTGCCTATAACTTTTTCAGGAGAAAAGCAATGAAGCCTCCATGGTGTCCGGTGGTGTGGGACACAACTATCATACCAAAGCACTCATTCATCTTATGGTTAGCAGCAAGAAGAAGATTGGCCACAAAAGATAAGATTAAAGCTAGGGAAGTTGACTTAAACTGCACATTTTGTAACCATGTAACCGAAACACATGAACATATATTCTTTGGTTGTAATTTCTCTTCCCACATATGGTCTCAGGTAAAACAGTGGCTAGGAATCTGGAGGGGGATGACCACATTGTCGGGAGCTCTCAAGTGGATGAAAAAAGAAGCAAGAGGAAGAAGCTGGCAATCCAAAGTGAAAAGAGTGGGCCTAGCTGCTACCGTCTACTATATCTGGAAGGCCAGGAATGAGAAGATTTTTGAGGAAACTACTAAGAGCATGGATGAAGTTATACACCTCATCAAAATCCATGTATACAAGGTGCTAAATCAACGGTTCTCCCTGCACTTTAACGCTGCACCTCTGCTACAGGATGGCCTGCTCAGTGACGATATCACTGGAGAGACAATGCACTGAGTAGAATGGCGTACACAACAGCCCCTTTTTGAAAGATGCTGGGTATGGATCAGCAAGTGCATACTACCTGCAACACACCGTTTGGAGCATAACGAATGTGTGTTGGCAACCTTTTGTCCCTTGTTGCCACACTATTACTTTAGGACTTAAAGTCTAGTAGGTTCGTGTTCATGTTGTCAATGTTTGGAGATTATGAGGCTTACATATGGATTTAGGGTGCTCAAAGTGTTAGGATGGAACCTCCTTGATGGCCGAGCCGAAGGGGAGGTCCCATGTTAACACTTTTGAGGTGTGTGTCCGACTTCTGATAGCCGCGGCTTGAAGAGATAGGATCCACACAAGGACATTGTCCCACACCCTCATGGCTAAGATTAGGAAGTGAGCCTTACTCACCTTTACGGCCACAATTGAGCTAGCCTTGGTTGTAGCCTAATGACCGTCACTACACTCTTTTTGTACATATTTAAATTTCCAGCAATATATTTACCTTTAAAATCAAAAAAAAAAATGACCAGTTATTAGGGGAATGGGAAGCAAAGGTAGTATTGAGGTAAAGAGCAGTGTACTGCTAAATCCGGAAGAAGTAACAGCAAAGAAAAGATCAGCTCTGATACAAAAGGATTTAGTTTTTTGAAAAAGCGTTGTATTTTAGTATCAGATCAGCAGTCAGAACATCAGAATTCAACACTATGTTTGTCCCCTGCAGCTCAGCCTCGAGTGTCTTCAATTTAAAAAAAAAATAGTACTACGTAATAATTAAACTAGATCACTCATTTGATGGTGAAAAATCAGTAATACTTTCTTAGATGTCACTCCGTTGCATGCCAATCCTCATCGTTTTTTTCATCTCTAACCATAACCACATCAACCGCATACTACTCAAGGTTTCGGTAGAAACAATTTACAGAGAGATGTGAAACAATCCAGACAGTAAAACCATCTAAACAATGACATTTATTTTGATACATGAATAAAGGCCTACAACAACCTAAATTTCTAGACGGAGAGAGGACTTGTTAACACCCCCTATATTCTATAATACACCAAATTTTCCATAATCGATCACTAGCTACATCCATATATGACCTTTCTCGATCGATAGGGACAATAGGCAGGGGACAAGTTCCATTAGTTGCATTATGCAAGGGGGGGTATCGGTTTGATCCTGGCTTGCGGCTTGCTATGTTCGATTGATTTGCATAATAATGTCCAACTACCCCCAACTAGGTAGATGTGACATTCCAAGTCTTGGCAAACGAAGAGTCATACGGAGTATATGTTAACCCCTTAATTTCCCTCTGCGGCAGCCATGGAATTTCTACGCAATTTCCTTCGAGTTGCAGAATAAGGAATTGAACGACAGTTATATTGATTGAAGGCCCAAATGACAACCCCCAACTATCCCGATCGAGACAAACCCCATTCAATTGTTGACTTGGGTGTGTTTGGATTTGAAATGTACTTGTAATTATAAATCTAAATACTTGTAAAGTGTTTGATAAATATACATATAGTTCTAAAAACGTAACCTACTCTCCATACTGTTTGGTACCAAGGCCTCCCCACAATAGGCTTGGATCTTGTAGATATGGGCCAAATATTCCGATTCACTTTGTTGTTTCTCTTAGTTTGCATGTGCAGTGCAAGCCTGGGATTCACATTCACTTGTAAGGAAGCTGAAAGAAAAGCCTTGCTCCAGTTCAAACACAGCTTCATTGACAAGTCGAACCATCTTGGTTCGTGGGTGGGGGAAGATTGTTGCAGCTGGATGGGAATTGGGTGTGACAACGTTACTGGCAACGTCATCAAGCTTGATCTGGGAAGAGGTCTATTCGAGCCATACCTTTTAAAAGCTGGAGAGGTAAACTCTGCTTTGCTTGAGTTGAAGTATTTAACCTACTTAAACTTGAGCGGTATTGATTTTAATGGGTCTAGAATTCCTGAATTCTTTGGGTCAATGAGGCAACTGCAACATCTAGACCTCTCTGCTGCGCATTTTTCGGGGGAAGTACCTCCTCATCTAGGCAATCTCACAAATCTTGTTATCCTTGATCTTAGCATTTTTCAGTTGCTTTGGTCGTGGACCTTCATAGCTCCAGACCTGCTCTTAAGCGAGGATGCTTCGGAACTTGAGGCAAACAACCTAGAATGGGCATTCGGGCTTGAGAAATTGCAATACCTTGACCTGAGTGGGATCAACCTGACTCAAGCACATCAAAGTCTTAGCCTTCTTCACCGCCTTCCATCTTTGTCAGTGTTGAATTTGGCTTTTTGTGGACTAGGAAACTCTCATACAATCACAACATGGAATTCCACTATTTCCTCTAGCAACCTCCAACACCTGGACCTGAGATTTAACCTTTTCAGTGGCCCGATTCCTGATTTCCTGCAAAACTTGACCTCTATTAAATTTCTTGACCTTTCAGCTAATTCCTTCAACTCTTCAATTCCGCCATGGTTTGGTAAAACAATAGACCCCAAATATCTGATTCTTTCTCTCAATTCCATTAACGACTCATTTCCCCATTTTGTACAAAATTCAAGCTCTCTTACGAGTCTAGATCTTTCCCACAATCAATTCAGTTCTTCAGTTCCATCATGGTTGGCTAACAAAACATACCTTGAATATCTTTCTCTTGAAAGAAATCATTTTAACCGTGTGGATGGAGGGATCTTGGGCATAATGGGCCACCTTTGTAAATTAAGATATCTGGATTTGTCAGATAACCAATTTCAAGAAGAGGTGGTTGAATCACGTGTTAATTTTTCTAGCAGTAGCGTATATGATTTGGAGTACCTATCCATGCGAGACTATAAAATCAGGAGTTACTTACCAATACTTGGAAGCTTTTCATCCCTCAAATTCTTAGATCTATCATCTACTGACTTAGAAGATCTCCCTCCATTCTTCAACAGATTTTCATCTTTGGAGCATTTAAGCTTGTCAAATAATAATTTGAGTGGTGTCTCGCCGGTTATTGGAAGCTTGTCATCATTGAAATTTCTAGACTTGTCATATAATAATTTGAGAGTAGTGTCCTCATTAATTGGCAACTTGTCATCCCTTGGAAGCCTATATCTATCAAACAATAATTTAGAAACTCTCCCTCCATCCTTGGGAAGATTGTCATCTTTGAGTTATCTAGACTTGTCATATAATAATTTGAGTGTGGTGCATCAAGTAAGTTTGGCTAACCTCTCTAGTTTAACCGACCTTGATATAAGCTCAAACTCTGTAATTCTTGACCTCTCTACGGACTGGATGCCTCCATTTCAACTTGAGTCATTGAGTATACTACCTTGCAAATTGAACAGTCCATTTCCTAATTGGGTTCTAAACCAAAAGAAGATCTCAGACCTTGACTTGTCCGATACCGGTATATCAGGGCCTCTTCCAGACAACATTGGCATTGCGATGCCATCTTTGTCATTCTTACGACTTGCTAACAACCACATTAATGGTTCCATTCCAAAATCATTGTGCAAGGTAGCACCATTGTTCTCCCTTCATCTTCAGAATAATAGCTTGTCAGGGATGATTCCCGATTGTTGGGAGCCCAACTCTGCAATTGAATTTATGGATTTGTCTTCAAACAAACTTTCCGGCCCCATACCCAACTCTCTCACAAATGCTACTCTCTTATATTCGTTGACATTGAATAACAATTCAATTGAAGGAGGGCTCCCTTTATCTTGGACCAATTCTATAGAGTTGGCACATTTGGACTTGAGTGGGAATAATCTTCACGGCGAAATTCCACCTTGGAATGGAGTAAACTTTCCTTCTTTGCAAGTTCTCATTCTGCGAGAAAACAAGTTTTCGGGAAGAATACCACCGCAATTATGTTCGATCCAGACGCTCCATATCATAAACCTTGCAAATAATAACTTGGTGGGAACAATTCCTCAATGTTTTGGTTCCTTCAAAATGATGAGCTCTATGCTGCACTCAAATGCATCTATTTCCTCAACTCATAGTCCTAGCATTGATCGAAATAGTAAACGAAGACCTCTCATGGACCTCTCATCAAGTGATTTGAGCGCTCTGGAAGTTGTAAAGGGGCAAGAGAGAGAATACACCACGATATTAGACAAGCTAGTAAACATGGACCTCTCATGTAACCAATTGGTAGGTGTGATCCCTGCAGAGATCGCAAGCTTATCCCTCCTCAATAACCTCAACTTATCGCATAATCATTTGATGGGAAATATGCCTATGGAGATGGGAAAGATGAAATCTTTGGAGTCCCTTGATTTGTCAAGCAACAATCTTTCGGGATCAATTCCAGAGAGCATCACTTCTTTGGATTTTTTGTCCGATTTGAATTTGTCATTCAACAACCTTCATGGGCCAATCCCGACTGGTCGACATTTGGAAACTCTTGATGATCCATCCATATATATGGGAAATCCGGGATTATGTGGCGGTCCATTGATAAGGCAATGCTCTAGGGGCGACAGTGGTGCCCGTCCCCCGACTAGCACGGTCCTTGAAGTTGAAGAAGACAATAAGCACGAGAAGATGTGGTTCTACATGGTCATTATGTTGGGGTTTGCTACTGGCTTTTGGGGAGTCATTGGAATCTGTCAGAGTTGCAGTGATGAACAATGCTCGAGCAAACAACTGAAGGTGAAGAAATGGTCGATATATATATGCAACAACGTTCACTCCAAGTAAGGTGATGGATCAGATAACAACAATTATATATGTTTTTTTAGTTGTGTTATATGCAATAATTGTAATAACAAATTTGTATTTTTGGTTGATATCTTGAAACAGGGGATGACTATGCTCTTTGGTCTTCAGCTTGCTCCCGAAAGAGGATGGATTCATCTATTTGCTCTATCTAATGCTCTTGTTTTGATTCAAAATGCACGTACATCAAATTCTCTCTTACTTTACATTTGTACACAGCATTTCAGCTCTCCGTGTTATGTTGCTTTTGTCTATTTCTTTCTTGCGTATTCGTATTCAGTATATGATTGTAATACTGTGGTTGCGCACTTTGTGCAAAGCACTTGTAGAACCAAAAAGAACCAGCTGAATTATCATTAATGCACAAGTATCAACCTTTGGATCAATTCTCATGGTAGTCCTTCAGCATTAATGTGTACCATTTAACGCAATTTGTTTAACAAACCTTGATGCAAAGTAGAAGAATTTTACATCAAATTTCCGAGACAAGCTAATCTCTGTACCAAGTAGAGGCTTGAGTGGCAACAAATCTAAGGGAAGCACCCACAATATCTAGCATCAGCAAGTAGAGAAAAAAACAATCCCTTAACAGTGAATTTCATGCAATAATAAATTGTTAGAACAGCTATGGTGGATCACAGGACACACGCAAGCACCACAATTATAGAGGGCACACAATTGGGAAGAAAAAACGTCAACAGTTTCTCTCTTGTAGCACATAAGTCAAGCAGGGTTCCATCCTAAAACCAATTGGCAATTAAAGAATTAACCCACTAGCTAGCTAGCTTATATACTAAGGCTTGTTCTTTCATATTATCAACGTGGGACTCTTAGGTCTCTTCACATCTCTCATCAAATACCCAAACACAAGCTCAACTGCTTGAGCAAAGTAACTACCACTACCTCCACTAACATCATGCCTAAGTAGTGCTTTGATTGAAAGAAACAAAAGCTAACTGCTAACTTAACTTCTAACACAGATTTGCTCCTAACTGACTTAACTAACTCGGAGCTAACATACTTGATGCTTACAGTTTGAATCACATTCACATTTAACATAAATAACAGCATCTGCATGATTAATGATATACAAAACAGTTTATTTTCCAACGAACAAATTAATTTCCTCAATTAACACATTGGACAATGCAGCAGGGATAATTTTTGAAAAATTGGGTTTTACTAGTCATGACAGCAAACTTACCTGCCCTCGGACTTGACTAGCTGGGAGAACACCTTGCTCATGGAAACACCCGAGAGATCATCCACATTGGCTCCCTCAAAGTTCACTTCATAAGTATCACCAGCATCGTCTTTGTCTTGGTTGAAGTTGTTGATCTGCGGAGAGAGGTCACCAATCATATTCATACTGTTATATTCAGGATCGTTTGTTAATGACTGCCTCCAAGTTTGATAAGACATCTCCCATGGAAGGCCTGTCAACGCCAAAAGTCAGTCAAGCACTTCTCGGCTGTTTCTCCGAACTTCCTTAGGCACTCTGGCTTTAGTTAACGTTTCCCAGCAAGAGTACTTAACTTGCTGAGTCCATAGGGTTCATATAGTCAAGAGGATTAGCAAATTATTTTATTGTGTAATTTTTGTTTCCACCTTAGTTAACTTGGCAGATTGGTGAAGAAGAATTGAATATGCATTATATGATGTGGAATTCAAAGTCCTCAAAAAAAAATATATATAAAAGGGAGAGGTAGACCGTAGACTGTGGACTGTGAAACCATCTTATATGAGTGTAGCATATCACAAAAATTTTCATACCAATTTCCTATTTCCTGAATTAATATCCCTATTCCTTGTTAGATATGGGGCAATTACAAATCAATTTGGTTTTTCTGATGGTTTGTAGCTGCAGCATAAGCATTGGATCCGGTTTCACCTGTAACGAAGCTGAAAGAAACGCCTTGCTCAAGTTGAAACATAGCTTCACTGATACATGCAGTAACGGTCTTAGTTCATGGGTGGGACAAGACTGTTGCAGCTGGAAGGGAGTGGGATGCGACGACGCTGCAGGCAACGTCATCAAGCTTCATCTGAGCCCTGAATCGCCTTCTTACCTATCTTGTTTAGAAGCCAGAGAGGTAAACCCTGCTCTACTTGAGTTGAAGTATTTAACATACTTCGACTTGAGCTTTATTGACTTTAATGGGTCTAGATTTCTGGAGTTCTTTGGGTCAATGAGGCAACTGCAGCATCTAGACCTCTCTTTTTCAAATTTTAGGGTAAAAGTACCTACTGTTTTAGGAGATCTTAGTGAACTTGTTTTCCTTGATCTCAGTTTTGCTTGTTTATATTGTGATCAATGGAGACAAACAGCTAAGAATGGGCATTCAATCTTAAGAAATTGAAGTATCTTGGACTAGATGGGATTGACTTAAGTCAAGCACTTGACTTTCTTAACATCCTTTACAAGCTTCCATCTCTGTTAGATTTGAAACTGTTCGACTGTCGACTTGAAAATTATCATCTATTCATAAGAAATACAACTGTGTCATCAAGTCACATTCATCGCCTACACCTTGGCAGAAACAATTTTGATGGCCCAATTCCACATTTCATACATAACTTGAGCAGTATCAGGTCTCTTGATCTTTCTTTTAACCACTTCATTTCTCTGATTCCGTCTTGGTTAGAGGATAAAGTAGACCTCGAGTACCTAAATCTTGCTAACAATGACTTCAATGGCTCCTTTCCCCATTTCAATGATTTGGGAAGATTTTCGTCTTTGTTTTATCTAGACTTGTCACATAATCATTTTACAGTTGTGTCAACATTTTCTAAAAACTTGACATCGCTCCAAATCTTAGATATATCAAACAATAATTTAGAAAACCTTCCTTCATCCCTGTGTAGGCAGTTGTCATCTTTGTCTGATCTAGACTTGTCATGTAACAGTGTTAGAGTTGTGTCACCAGCAATTGGAAACTTGTCAACCCTTCAAAACTTAGATCTATCAAACAATAATTTAGAAACCCTTCCTTCATCCATGTCGCAATTGTCGTCTTTGTCTGATCTAGACTTGTCATGTAACAATGTTAGAGTTGTGTCACCAGCAATTGGAAAATTTTCATCACTTGAAAGATTAGATCTATCAAACAATAATTTAGAAACCCTCCATCCATCCTCAAAGCAATTGTCATCTTTGTCTGATCTAGACCTATCATATAATCATTTCAGTGTTATGCCACCATTTATTGGAAGCTTATCATCCCTTCAATACTTAAGAATATCACACAATAATCTATTAGCTCTCCCTCCATCCTAGGGACGACAATGCCCATCCCCCAACAAGCGCGGTCCTTGAAGACGAAGGAGACAATAAACGCGAGAAGATGTGGTTCTACATGGTCATCAACTCATCGTGTTGGGTTTTGCTACCCGCTTTTGGGGGGTGATTGGAATCTTAGTTGCTCACAAGAAATGGAGGCATGCGTATTTTCAACTTGCTGATGCAGACTGGATATACGTCACATTCAGAGTGAGCATTGCTCGAGCAAACGGAGGAAGGTGAAGATCACAAGAAGTCGTGGAATATGAAATGATAAATGATACTCCGTATGTAAACATTAACAAGGTAACTTCTGTACAACGTAGAGACTCGAGTGGCAACAAATCTCAGGGAAGCAATCACAATATCATGTAACATCAGAAATTAGATTGAAAACAAATCCCTTAACAGTGAATTTCTTGTAATAATAAATAACAGCATGAAGATATACAAAACAGTTTATTTTCCAACCAACGAATTTCCTAATTAACACAATAAGAAGCTCCATTGGAAAATGCAGCAAGGATGATTAAAAAAATTGTGTTATACGAACCATGCAAGCAAACTTACCTGCCCTCGGACTTGACTAGCTGGGAGAACACCTTGCTCATGGAAACACCCGAGAGATCGTCCACATTGGCGCCCTCAAAGTTCACTTCGGAAGTATCACCAGCATCGTCGTTGTCTTGGTTGAAGTTGTTGATCTGCGGAGAGAGGTCACCGATCATATTCGTGCTGTTATCTTCAGGATCGTCGTTAATGACTGCCTCTTGAAGCTGGAGAGCATACTCCAAGTTCCATAAGACGTCTCCCATGGAAGGCCTGTCGACGCCAAAGTCAGCCAAGCACTTCTCGGCTGTTTCTCCGAACTTCCTTAGGGACTCTGGCTTTAGTTTCCCAGCAAGAGTTGGGTCTATGATTTGGTCCAGCTGCCCCTTCTTCTGCCACTTCAGTGCCCACTCTGCTAGGTTGACCATTTCCCGCGACAGGGTTGGGTCTATGACTGGCCTTGCACAGACGACTTCGAACAAGACCACTCCAAATGAGTACACATCGGATTTCTCTGTCAACTGTTGTCGCCTGAAGTACTCAGGGTCAAGATACCCGAAGCTTCCCTTCACTGCCGTGCTGACATGGGTCTGGTCTATCTCAGGCCCTGTCTTGGACAGCCCGAAATCTGCAACTTTAGCCATGAAGTTCTCGTCGAGCAAGATGTTAGCAGACTTGACATCTCGATGAATGACGGCTTTTGCATCCCCGGTGTGGAGGTAGTGAAGGCCCCTAGCTGCTCCAATACAGATCTCAAGCCTCTGCTTCCAGCTCAGGCTGGGAAGACCTGATCCGTAGAGGTGGCTCTTGACAGTCCCGTTCTCCATGTACTCATATATCAAGATCATCTCATTCTTCTCATCACAGTAGCCAATGAGAGAGACCAAATGGCGATGGCGGAATTGCGAGAGCATTTCGATTTCAGTTCTGAATTCCGCAAGCCCTTGCTGGGACCGGGGGTTTCCCCTCTTAACAGCAACTTTTGTCCCATCACCTAACACTCCCTTGTAAACCTTTCCAAACCCACCAATTCCAATAGCTAAACTCTCATCAAAATTGTTTGTTGCCTCTGAAACTGCGGAGAAAGGGACACGATACCCCAAGTTGGGGGCAGCACTGTTTGTTGTACCATTTGAGTACTTGCCAATGCTTCCCATTGTGTAGGAGCTTCCTCCAAGAGATAGAGGGATCCAAGTCTTGGAATGGCCTTGTCGTGCTAGCTTCTTTCGCCTTCCCTGGCAGAAGATGCAGAGAATGCCAAACAAGGCAATAAAGCAAACGCCGCCAACAGCAGCACCTACAATCATGCCCACCTTACTCTTACTGCCTGATCCAGATGAACTTACAGCAACATTTCCACTGAGGCTGCCAAGAGAATTGTTCATTTTCATGATCTCCAAACCATTGAGGATAGCATTAGGGTAAACGTTAGTCAAACTGGAGGGACCGATGCTCACGCGAAGCTTCCCACTGGTTGCTTCTGGTGTAACAGAATCCACAAAAACAGGAGCCGCCAGAAGATTACTGGTTAAAGAGGCAAGATCAAGGTTTTGAGAGACCAACCAAGAATCAAGATAAACATCGAAGTACAGCTGGTTCAAGGTACTACTCACTATATCACAGTAGTGAAATCGAATAAGATACTGAAACCCAGAGTCCACATCAAACTCCCATGTGACATTGAAATTAGCTGTTGGGTCTTTTGCAGAGTTCATCCTTTTTGCTGTACCATATACCGTGGTTGGAGCACTGTATGTTGTTGCCAGGCCGTTAGCATAGTTGACTGCTGCCATATTCGACACATTCACAGCCAAGTTTGGATTTACCAAAAAAGAATCATCGGGGACCCAAGTTCGCCAAAGAGTGTCATTGTCATAATTCACTGCAGGACCTCCCATATTTACTCTCGCAACTGTTTGAAATGCTTGCAACGTAAGGCCTTTGTAACTTCCAGCTGGGTTTATTGAGTTTGCATCATCTATGATGAGAGAATCTGGGACAGAAACAACTTCTAGAGCATTCAAGAAACCAATAGAATTTGCAGAAGGTGAGAATGTGATAATTAGGCTGTTTGACGTCACATTGATCAAGTACTCCTTCATGATAGCAGAACTCTGAGGAGTAAAATCACTCAGCAACACAAACTCTTGAGTAGAAACACCAAACTTGGCACTGGTCATATCATAATTCTGATAAACAAACGGGAAGAAGTAAAGACGGATGAAGTGCCTCCCTGTCTGGCTTATTGGCAAAGTATATTTCAACGATCCATTAAAAATCCTGGCTGTTTGGTAAAGTGGCAAACTCGAATTTTTTACTGAATTAGATGATGTGCTCCCCAAAATGTCTTGTTGTACAGAGATGTATTTGGAGGCATAGCTATCAGCCAAAAATACCCGGCGCCCTACTGTTGTATTTGATGTTGATCCACAATCAAACAAATAACTATCTGAAGCGGCAACCTCCTTATGGCAGTATGCAAATATTATGATGCACAGAAGACAGAAAGCATACTTATTTTCTATGAATTCCATCTTTAGATCTTCTAATGAAAATCCTTCATCCCTCTGCACATCAAAACATAAATGACCAGATATTAGGGAAATGGCCAGCAAAGGTAGTATTGAGGTAAGAGCAGTGTAGAGCTAAATCCAGAAGAAGTAACAGCAAAGACAAAATCAGCTTACAAAAGGATTTAGTTTTTGGAAAAAGCATTGTATTTTAGTATCAGATCAGAAGTCAGAACATCAGAATTCAACACTTGTCAATCACATGCTGCAAATCATAAGACAGAGAATATACAGCTGTACCAACTATGTTTGTCCCCTGCAGCTCAAGTATCTTCAATTTTTTTTTTAAAAGTAATAATTAAACTAGATCACTCATTTGATGGTGAAAAATCAGTAGTACTTTCTGAGATGTCACTCCGTTGCATGAGAATCTTCATCGTTTTTTTCATCTCTAACCATAACCGCGTCAACCAATAGCCTACTGCTCAAGGTTTCGGTAGAAACAATTTACAGAGATGTGAAACATTAATCCAGACAGTAAAACCATCTAAACAATTTCCACAATTATATACCCTAACATACAAATTCGTTTAGATTAAGTTCAATTTATTTATCCTTGAACAAATGTCCTACTGCATTCAATTTAAAAGCCTTCATAGTCTAGTTTACTCATTGGAAACAAATAACTAGTCAGTAAGTCATCTAGATAACGCCCAAAACTGTATAACTTAACATACAAATCCATTTAAGTAATGCACGATGATCTATCCATGAAGAAATGTCTTACTCTATACAAATTAAAAGTCTTCATATTCTAGTCTAGATTACACAATCGCCGCCAGAAAATGATTCCAACATGAATACAGTAAAAATTAATTAGGGATTCATTTTCTTCCCAGTTTTAATCATATTTTAATCCAATATCTAGCTAGATGAGAACAGCACCATCTTTCTCTTCCTAGCTTCTTCACTACCATGATCCAAATAAAGCCACATGAAACCATATTGAATACTATTTTCATTGCAAAAAGGAGTCAATTAAGATGAGCCAGAAAAAGCCCATACTGTAGCTGTTAAGAGAAGAAAAGATCAAATACTTTGGATGTCTGATTCATCAAAATAGAATGAAACTGAGGAAACCACTTTAGGGAGGCAAAGAGTCTAAATTTATTGGTTGATTGGCATAAAAAGGAAAACCATTTGCATTCTCACCCAATCAAATACACTATCAGAAGCTCTTATTCTAATTCCCTTATTTGATTATTTCTTTCGCGAACCAAACACCCCTTTAATCTTGCCTAAAATAGAATATTGATCCAATAACAATTGCAGAACACAAATTGAAACAAAATCCAAAGAGCTGAAGCAACCTAAAGCTAGAAACCACTAAAACGGCTTCAAAGCATTTCCGAGCTTGAAAAACAGGCAATGAGATTGAGAATGAGTCGAAATCCACAAAAATTGAAACAAAAACAAAAGATTCATCTCCAATCCATCAAAACCTAACACATCAAGATTCATAAATCTTCCCAGATCTAGAAAATTACAGCTGAGCTCCGTAGATCTGATTTTAGATACAATACCGAGCATAGCTCGATCAACAACATATCAAATTTCATTCAAGCAACACCACGAAGCTCAACAAAACTGAAAAAATAGAAAAGGCAATCAACGCAGCAGATTTATCAACCTGCAACTCTTTTTTTCTCCTTTTAGCTAATCAAATAATCCGAAACAACAGAGGATAGCAAAAGCAGCAGAAAAAACTTACAAGCTGAAACGCCGATCTAGCGAGATAGAGAGAGGGAGCGATCGAAAGGGAGAGGAGAGAGAGATAGACCGGCGCACGACGGCGACTGTTATGACTCGTTGGAGAGAGGGAGGGAATGTAGTGTTACAAAGCGTAGCGGTGTATATATATACTGAGGGTATTTTGGTAAAAACGTTATGTGGGCAGTTGAATGTCAGAGTGGCACTTTCCTTTTTTTCTTTTCTTTTTTCCGCCTCTCTCAGTCAATTAATGTATGCCCGTCTCTCGTCTTTACGACCACTTGAGTCATTAAGCTTTTTTTTTTTTTTTTTTTTTGTTTGAAGCGAGATAAGAAATTCAGTTCTCTAGACAAGTCTAGAAAAACTGAGAGACCAGACAAGTTGATGGATGGACTAACTATAATGTACAACTGAAGCAAATAACAGAAGCAAATGACAGAAAAGAAAAAAGAAAAGACAGAAGCAAATGACATAAAAATACAAGGATTATACAAGTCATCCTACGCTGTAAATCACAAATCAGAAGAGAAACGAAACGATCAGCCAAAGAGACAACGCACTCAGAGAACTCTAGGGAACTAGCGGACACCTCAGATTATGGAATCAAAACAGCCATTAGGTGTCGATCGCAAACCACGACGTCATCGAACATAACAAATCATCAACCGCTCACAAGAAACCTACAACACATGAACAAGAACAGACCGGTACACCAACCCACAAAATCAAACCCAAACCACATCATTGCCCATTCAAACTCCCGTGCACTCATTTCAACCCTTAAGGACGATAACTAGATCGTGAGCGGACTACCACAAGGATAAGTCCAAATAGAGGCGATAAAAAACGAGAGAAGGAAACGAAAAGGAGCAATAATGAAGCGGAGAACGATTGAAAGTGCGGGCGAAACAACAATCCCAATTGTTTAAGCTCGTTGACAGGAACAACCGGAGTAGGCAACGGCGGAAGCAGACGCCGATGAACCTGGAAAAGGCTAAGAAGTTGATGAAGAGGCGGCGACGGCCAAACTAGGGTTCCCAACCCAAAGGGCTATAAGGCTTTTAAGTTATCTCTTAAGTAATACTACTATCTCGAAAATCTTTACTTGAAAAAAATGCTTAATAATGTGTATGCAAAAGTTTCAAACAAATAATTATTGGTAACTTTACAAAGGTTTTAATCTTTGTAAAGTTTAAAAAATAAATGCGTGGCCTTTGTAAAAAAAAGGGTTGAAACTTGAAAGCCAAATAATTTATTACTCCTTCCGTTCGGAAATATAAGTTCATTGACTTTTTGACACGTTTTTTAATGAGTTAAAAACTATATAAAATAATAATATTATTTTTTACATAACTATATACTTATTAGCTAGTAATATATATCAGTAAAATATTAAATTTTTTTGTTAATATATAATACTATGTAAAAAATTTAATATTTCATGGAGTTTTTAGCTCATCAAAAAGCGTGTCAAAAACTAAAAGCCTGTATATTTTGCAACGGAGGTAGTATAGTTTTTAACTCTTTGAAAAACGTGTCGGAAAATCAATGGACTTATATTTCCGAACGGATGTAGTATTGACGATCTTTTGATTGAATGGTACAATTTCGGTATTGTGTAAGCAATTCTTGGAGATTATCCCTGAGAATAAAGGTGTTTGAATGAAAATACATAACTTCGAGTCCTTACGTATGACGCTCTAAAATAAATAACTATTTAGAGAAACTATCGTTTCTGCCCTAATTTATTTTATTGATTAAAAAAAACTTATTGAAATGCTTAATTTTCTTTTAGAAAAAAAAATTAACCATGTCATTTAACTTAAATCCTCAATCGACAAATATCAACTCGCAAAAAAATGAAAATTTTCAATAACAACGTTTAAAATATAAGTCTATTATTTTTTTTTATACATTGTTTAAAAAATAATAAAAATAAAATATATAAAAATTGACATTTTATAGTATTATTTTTTTAGAAAGGTACTTAATTCGTTACAGGGAAGATCGAACCTATAACCTATTAATCACGTTATTTTCACTTGTTAAACTAGTAAAACTTCACATATTTTATATCCTATTTCAACCACTTTCAAACCGTGTCAAAAGGTCAATGGCGAAAGAAGATCAGTTAAATACCTAAAAATTTAAATATAATTGAAACCTAATTAATTGTTCACCAAACTATATAGTCCAATCCAAATTATACAGCTATATCATTCTATAATTAATACTGTAAAAAAAAAAAGTTACTCCGTAATAACATTGTATTAAAATTTTATCCCTGTAAGAAATCCGTGGTATCTTTCATCATACTCGAACAACTTATTTTTTTTTAAAAAAAAAATCAATCTTGAACTACAAAATAAATAAATAAAAGTCAGTCAAAGTTATACAAAGTCAAGGTCAGAGCAGACATTAACAAAAAAAAATGCACAAGCTGAAGCCTGAAGCTGCTACGGCCTACCGGTGGAAATGGTGGAATGAATCCACCCTCTCTCTCTCCCCTTCTTCAAATTAATTACGGAGTATTATTTTTTTTTTTAAAAAAAGGTATTGTTTGAAAGGGATTTACGAACTATTCAACATAATAAATTTTATTTATAAGTTAATTAAGGAGATGTTATTTTGTGCATATTTTTCTCAAGAATATAATATTTTTTTGGTTGGTGATTCGTGAATATGATCATTTTATAAAAGAGCTTCAATGCAGTCAAAAGAGAATTTATCAAAATCACAAGATGCTATCCCTAGACTTATTCCAAATGTTGGCGTATTTCATGAAATTTGTATGTTTCACGGGTAGGATACACAACTACCCCCAAAATTGAGACATTTTATGCAATTTTCCTAAAATAAAAGCCTAAAAGGGCACTTACTTGTAATTATATAAAATATGAAGATGCTAAATGCAATTTTTCCTTCTTGACTGATTCTGCTTTCGTTAAATCTTCTTTTTCATGGTGTACTGTTGTAGTCAGCTCATTCACATAGAGTTTGGTAAAGAGGCGTAAAGGGCACTGCACGGACTCCGACGAAGAGGTTCGATCAGCTTGCTTTGCCTAAATTCCCCTCCCTTTGCCCTTTCCTTGCAGATTTCCTCCCCCTTGGTGTGATTTGAAGTAACTTTCCTTTTCAAACGAGGTAGGTTTTTTGCATTTTTGGTTGCAAAATCATGTTATTTTTTTGGTTGATTGCTTTGTTTTGCCATCTGGATCTTCCTTATTTGCTTGATTCCGTGATGGTTTTTGTTGATTGATGATCAATTTTGCTTTTATGGATACTGATTGAAGGATCATAGTCTTTCAGATGTAGCAAGCTGCATAATTCAGGTTGGAATTGGATACCCCAAGTTCTTTTTTTTTTCCACCCAATTACTCTAGTTTGAAAACTGGACTGTACTTTTGTTCTTAGCTATGGATTTCAGGTTGAAAGCCCCATGAGAGAAGCTGAAGGCAAATGGATTGGTTCCTTGTGGATGAAACATACTCCATTAGAAAAAGTCCATCTTTTCCCCAAATTTTGAAATTGGGAAGTAAAAAATGTTAAAATACAAGGGCAATATTAAATCTTTCCCTTGATTTTTAGCAACCCCTAAAAGAATCTAGAGTAGGAAAGGGTTATTTAATTGTTGAGTTTCCTTGATTTATATTGATCTGCTTAAGCTGTTCTAGCTTTCCAACTAGCTAACTGACTCGTACGAGGAAAACATAAATGGAGGATCTAAGCTTTGGGTCACTTGGAATTGGAAAAGAAGTTTGTGCATCTTTGTTGAATGCTCTTTGTGCTTCAGTTGATTCTTCTCTAATGTCAAGTTCAACATAGCTATGTTGGTTACTGAGCTTTTGAACTTATTAACAATTCCTCCTGGCTGACTCGTTTAGATTATTGTGTTAAGGTAGACCAAAAATGAGTTGTTTCGGCTGCTGCAATGAAGATGATGATCTCCACAAACCTGATTATGATCGACCCTATCCTGCAAATACCGGGGCAGGTATACAACCTTCGATGTTTCTCTAGGAAACCTATCATTTAAAATCCTCCTTAAATAATTGAGAACTTGGATTTAGACCCAGTGGAATCATCATTATTTCTGCCACTGTTGCTATTGTTATCGTGGAAGGGTTACCTTGTCAAGGCTCATTGCAGCTTTGTTCTCTGGATACAATGCACTAATCGGATATTTGAAAATGTCTAGAGTTTCAAAAGAAAAGTAGGAAAATGTTAATATAGCCTAAAAATGCGCATTTCCTCATTAAAAATAGTTGAAAAAGTGTGCCTTCGTCTAGGAGAAAATTCAAAGTTTGCCGCACTCGATTGAGAAGTGTTCAAGCCAGGCACGTTTGGAGTCGGTTTAGTTGTTAATTTCACGTGATTGAGCACTGAATAGCTGGAAAAAATTCATGATTTAGGAAACTTTGCAGGTTCCATGAGCACTATGAATGAACCCAAGGAAATAGAAGCTGTGAAATACCAACCTCCTGCAGTTCCTCCTTTAACAGTGGAGGAGTTGAAGGAAATCACAGATAACTTCGGAGCAAAGGCACTGATTGGTGACGGTTCTTACGGAAAAGTTTATCATGGCGTACTAAAAAGTGGGCAGGCTGCCGCCATAAAGAAGCTAGATTCTAGCAAGCAACCCGAGAAAGAATTTTTATCACAGGTTAGCTTTTCGCTGATAAAATGCATAAAACTGCTTGCTGCTAGTTGTTCATGTATGTGAAATGTTTGAGACATGAATGTAGGTATCATTGGTATCAAGACTTAAACATGAAAATGTCCTTGAGCTACTTGGATATTGCATTGAAGGAAATGTTCGAGTCGTTGCCTACGAGTATGCTCCCAATGGATCCCTGCATGATCTTCTTCATGGTAAGTAGTACTAAATCACTTCTTTGTCCCTTATTCATGAATAAAAATGTTATGTGTAGAATAAGTGAGATCAGCTATGTTTATCATAATTCAATCCTACTGACATGTCCTTGCTATTGCAACTGAAAAAAGTTCATTAGGATGAATCCCGATGCCACGGGGTTTGTTGGGTGAAAACCTTAATTGTTAAATATTTTCAGCTGGTCGAATGTTCAATAAAGTGTGAAGCCTAATTGTTTCATTTGCCATTAGTCCTATTTCCTTACTTTGATCCAATTGTATATGTTTCATCAAGCAGCTTGTTGGCTTCATGAGTTGAATTACTTCTTATGAGCATGTTGTTTTACACAGGAAGGAAAGGGGTTAAGGGAGCTCAACCTGGTCCACTTCTATCATGGGCGCAGAGAGTGAAGATTGCCATTGGAGCCGCAAAAGGGCTTGAATATTTACATGAAAAATCAAAGATGCGCATTATTCACCGTGATATCAAATCAAGCAATGTTTTATTGTTTGACGATGATGTTGCTAAAATTGCTGATTTTGACTTGTCAAATCAAGCCCCTGATGCATCGGCCCGTCTTCATTCCACCCGTGTCCTTGGGACATTTGGTTACCATGCTCCAGAGTATGATTATCATTTGTGGATCACACATATATTTGAACAGAATCAGAAAGTAGTTGATGTGTCATGAATCTTGCCGAAATCTTGATTTTCATTTCTGATACCAGGTATGCAATGACTGGGCAGTTGAGCGCTAAGAGTGACGTTTACAGCTTTGGTGTTGTGTTATTGGAAGTTTTGACAGGGCGCAAACCTGTGGACCATACACTACCACGAGGACAGCAAAGTCTTGTAACATGGGTAATGCATTTTACCTCTTGTTTTCCCTGATTTTAAATGATGGCCAGCTTATTTTATCTGGAATCCATTCGTCTAAACTTTTACTATATGACAGGCAACGCCAAAACTCAGCGAGGATAAGGTAAAGGACTGTGTTGACCCAAGATTAGGATCAAATTATCCACAGAAGGCAGTTGCTAAGGTAACAAATTATAAATTTTCCTATTTGGCCCATCAATCTAGATTTCGTTTTGATTTTAATTTTGATCCTATACCACTGCCCTGTTTACCCACCTGACCAAAAGCGTTGTAGATGGAAGTTTGCTATTTCACCTGGTGTCGGGTCATGTTATAGCAATTTTGATCCTATACCACTGCCCTGTTTACCACTGCCCTGTTTACCCACCTGAACTTCCCAAAAAAAATGTTCTATTTTAATTGATGCTATGATGCTTGTATACTTGGAAGCAATTCACACTTTAAAATTCCCCAAAAGCTATCAAAAATACCCTCATTGCCTTGCCTCACTGGTTATATGCCTATATTTTGTGGTGACAACATAGGTCATCTCATCCATAAACATTGCATATAACAGATTCCTGATTATGAGAACGCCGTCTATTTCTTGTTCATATAAACTTTTTGCATAACCCTCCTTTCATCAAGACGCTTGTTTTCTTTTTCGTGTCATGGAAAATGGTATGCAGTTTGCTGCTGTTGCTGCTCTTTGCCTGCAATATGAAGCTGATTTCCGGCCAAACATGAGCATCGTCGTGAAAGCTCTCCAGCCCCTGTTAAATGCCCGCCCTACATCTCATTCGGATCCATCCAATTTGTGAATGCAAGTCCCCTTCCACGTATTTATAGTTCTTCATGTTGTGAGTTTTCTTGTAGTATCCATGTCGATAACCTGCTTGTGTATGTTTTCATCTTACGGGATGTAATACCCAATTACCAGTTGGTCTAGTAGGATGAACTGAAGTGTTCAAATCTCAGTGTTGTGGATGGATCAAGCTGAGTTGGGAGGGTACTGCAGGGCCAAATCAAAACAAATATATATATATATATATTGTGGAGTGTAATAATCTGAAACAAAAGAATGAACTTCTTGCCTTTTGTTGAGATATCTCTTTTATCTGTTGACACAATATTGCCAATTTGCTATAAAATGGAACCACTGGTTCCTTTTCAAACCATCACTTGTGTGGCGAAGTCATATATCGCGTGTTCAGTACTGTTTGCCTGTTTATTGCACCGTTTTTTGTACTCTGTTGTATTGTGATGGTCTCTCGAGAATCAGTTTATCTGATCTCGAATTATTACTTTATCAAAAAAAAAATCACTTGTGTGGCGCATTGGTACTATTAATTGGGCCCGTCGGGTGATTGTTATGCGACAAGGTGTTTATTATGCGATAATGTGTTGATTGTTGATAAGGAGTTTATTTACTTGGATAAGAAGATTGTGTGTGTGTGCTGATAAGGATTTGATCTCTCAAATCAAAGCTACATAGAAAATTAGAAATTGTTTCAGAATGATTATTTCTTAAATTGACAACAGTGAATTATGAAGAAAAAAACCAAGTTGAAATCACTCAAGTTTGAAAAATGTACAGTAATAAATCGCCCATTACATCTATTTCATTGATCAAAACCTACAAAATTCATCACCCTCTAATTAAAAAGGTCAAAAGTAGGTTGTAAGGCATGTGTCATAGGCATGTAAGCATGAATGATTTGCTTTAATTGTTCCAAATGTCACCCCGTGACCAGTTGAGCTAAATCTATACGGGCGTGATTTTCTGTAATTCACTGTATAAATGGGTGTTTTTTGCAAACATGAAACACTTAAAATGGTTTCCCAATACAGATTTTCTGTAATTCACCTATATAGTATGTGCAGGTGCAGCTCTTCCGACAAGGACCTGTTGTTCCATGGTGTCGTATTGACAGCCTTAATCCAATGATTAATATTATGGATTAACTCAGTTTTTATACAAGCTCTAAATTGCTAGTAACATGCCAAGGAATAATCTTTTTCCTTTCTTCTTTGTGAAAGCCAAGGAATAATCACTAATCATACACTTGGAAACGGGTAATAACAGACTATAGATTAAGTGATTAAGTATTCTTATTTGGGGAAAAAAATTAATAAATGGATAAAATTAAATTATGCTGTATTAAAAAAGGGTAAAATAAAATAATAATATATGAAACTTAACAGTTGATATGACGCCTCATTAATCAGAATAATATACAACTTGAGCTTTTTAGGTAGCGGAAGCTTAATGATTAGTTGTATAAAATATATGTTAAATAAACTGTTAATAATGTGTTTGGTAACCTTAGCTGGTAGAGTTGTTGATAAAACTAACCGATAAAAGAGATAAAAAAAATTGAATAGATTTGTGTGTATAAAAGAAAAGCTCTAAAAAGTTTGGATGTAGTTGATAAAAAATTAATTTCAAAATGCTAATTAAAATATAATCTTAGTTTTATTTTATTTAAAACTATATAGGGGGATTACATAGAGAAATTGAGTAGTATTTTGGCTAAACACTTAACAATTGTAACCCAAAATGGTAAATAAGACGATCTTGAAAGTTTCTCAAAATCAACTCTACCCAACTCGTCCAATATATAATGATGAAAAATGATCAAGACATGGAAGATATTTGAAAAGAACATGTGGCATTGCTCAAAAAGAGGAGAAAAAGAACATGTGAAGCAGTTGATTTCATCTTGGATGCACACATAAAACCATGTGGATAACGGCGACTTTTTTCAAGTACAGTTGCCATTTTTTGGCATCTCACATGGGAACCCCAAAATCACATTATACTTATTTTGGTATCCATTTCACAAATCATTTGCTTGCCGTGGAGGCTTCATCTTCATCATCTCCCATGTTGCATCCACAACCAATCCATCACTAATCCAAAATACCCTTGACCCCATTTCGATAGGGATGGTAACAGGACAGGTTCAGAACGACGATAATCGCCCTATTCTAGGTGTATTATTTGAATTTCTAAGATTGATAGATCATTTTAGCATTGATAAAACCGTAAAATGGTATTTTAGACTATGTTTCGTAAAATGGTAGCTAATTGAGTGATTGGATAGCTGAAACTGATATATTATTTGTGTTAAATATATATATATATATGTAAATAAGTCAGTATAGTTCTTGGAAAACTCAACTGTTAGAGTAGTTGAAGTAAACGTGTGAATAAAAAAACAAAAGCTCCAAAAAGTTTGGTGGGTAACTATTGAAAAGTTATGATTCCAAAAGTTAATTAAACTAAAACATTATATTTATTTTATTTAAAACTATATAATATCAAAACCAAATGCTCTGAAAAAGCTACCTCAAACACGAATTTAAATTCTCTATAGTCGGGAAATCCCCGCCCCATTGTCATTCATAAGGTTCAGACGCGGATCGGAGGAAAACACAATATTATTCAAAGATTGAAATGTACATATAACATAGAAAAACAAGGAATAGCTTCAGGGTTTCACCCTCTTTTTACTGCCTCTAAGCAATTTCATCAATCAAAATCCTATAGTATCTAAGAATTCTGTACAACAAGCAGATTGCAATCTAACATTTATATGAAACTGTCATATTACCGTCTGCCGCTGGCAGTAAGATATACTCCATAATAAGGATAGAGCAACTATATACCAATCCAAGCAGAAAATGGGGGAAATCAAGAAACAGATTTTATAGCAGTTGAGATTCATGAGATGCGTTTTTCTAGGGTCCTTGATGTGGACCTTGTGATGTTATGGCCTTCATGTTCTCCTCGTCTTGCTCTTTGATTTACTCTGTGAACTGGAATTTTCATCTTGATGTGTTTCTGAGCTTTCTGCATTACTTCTTCGCCTTCGGTCCTGGAAATTTTAATGCCATGCCATGAATTAGCAGCTTGTTTTTGGACTGAAAACTTCGAGGCAAATTAAACTAAACAGTACAAGTTAAGCAATTTGTGAAAAACAATTGACCAAGTTGGAAGAAAGAAAATGCCTAAACAGAAAACTCCAAACCACTAAAGAACAATTATGTAAGCTCAGAAGTAGTTAGATCAGAAAGAGAACCTGCACTAGATATGTTGAACACAATTTTAGAGATTTAGAGGTGCTCAAAAAAAAAATTGTATTTATATATTTTTTTAAATATTTTGTTTTTGTTTAGATGCTGACATAGTTACTTTTCAGAGTGTTCAAACAAGTGCAAATTAGGGAATATTTATTTGGCAAAATTGATTTTAAAAGGAATGAGAAACCAAATGTAATTGTTTAAATACACTATCAGCAAATCATAGTTCTCATTCTTATATACTACTCCCTCCGTTCGGCAAAACTTGTCGTTTTAGAGTTTTGTTTTTGTTCGGAAAAACTTGTCATTTTAGATATTTTTACTTCTACTTTACTAAAATGCCCTTGATTTGATTGATGTGTTGTGAGTTGTAGTCTTTGATAAAGTAAAAAGTAGAGTAATTAATGAGGGTAAATTAGTAAAAAGGAAGTGTCATTATTAGCTTTATTAAAAGTTGTGTAGAGAGTTAAAATGACAAGTTTTGCTGAACGGAGAGAGTATTATATATTATGATTTTGATTCTCATTGCCTCATTTGACATATAAAACTACACATGTAATCCAGGATTAGTTAAAGTACTATTAAATTATTAATAATATATGAATTCGCGTTTTGACTACGCTATTTCCTACCAAACACCTCATAAGTTGAGTAGTTATCTGGAATAGGTTTGTTTAATATGACTAGTAGTTGTGAACTGTTCCAGTTCACATATCACGAGTGATGACTTCACCAACTGTGCATTTAAGTCAAGAAAAGAGTTTGAAACTGTACCTCGCGGGAGATGGGGTATTCCTCGGATTCCAGCATTCGGACAACCTGGCTCATAGTAGGCCTCTTCTCAGCATCCGGGTCTACGCACCTCAGTGCTGTCAAGAGAGCTCTTTTTAAGGCTCTCGTTGAGGGACGGGTATCAATGTTTGGGTCTATCACCTCTTCAGAGCGTCTGTTGCCAACCATATTCTTCAGCCAGTCTACTAAATTCACCTGCAAAAGTGTCGACTTTCAGAAAATGGATAAACCATACATATACAAGCATTTGTGTAACTTGTGTTCTATCTCGGATACTCTTGTGTACCTCATTTGCAGGCCTACTATAATCCACAGGATCCCGTCCTGTAATTGCTTCCAAGAGTAGAACGCCAAAGCTGTAAATATCACTCTTCTCATTTAGCAGGCCACTGTTCGCGTACTCTGGTGCCACGTATCTATAAAAGAAAGACGGGAATCAGACAAAGAGCTGCAACACCTTCAAACCGACAAACAAGTATACATGGAAGTTAAAGATTGGCAATATAAATGTCGAGGAAATTACACTCACCCAAAGGTTCCCATAACTCTAGTTGTTATATGACTTTCCCCGGAACCCAGCAGTTTTGCCAGGCCAAAATCAGAAACCTTTGCATTGAACTCATCATCGATCAGTATGTTACTTGATTTGATGTCCCGATGGACCACCTTAGGCTCAATGGCCTCGTGTAAGTAAGAAAGGCTGGAATGACAGTATGATCATCAAAAACCAACTACACAATAATCAAATAACAATTTTGCTAGAGAAAAATTTCCAAGAGACTTACGCCTTAGCAGTTCCGGTAAGAATCTTCACACGAGCCTCCCATGTGAGATATCCTAGATGGCTCATAGCACCATGGAGCCATTGTTCCAAGTTTCCGTTGTTCACATACTCGTAGACCAGTAGCCTATATGTATTTATGGACAATCATTAGCAAAATATCTCAATATGAGACAAGATTCTAGCTCAATTTGTACGAAACCTGGCAAACTGTGTAAAGGAAACTTACGCAAACGAGTTCTATAAAGATGCATTTTCACTAAACTAAAGATCAATTTATCACTTGGCCTAGAATAAGCATGATATGACAGCTAAGTACTTAAGAAGGGCATGGTTATCAATACCTATGCGTTCCTTCGACACAGTATCCCAAAAGTCGGACTAAATTCTTATGTCGGACATGACCAATAGCCTCAACTTCTACTCTAAACTCCTTCTCTGCCTGTCCACTGCAACAGAAACACCAAAACATTATACAATCTGCAGCCCACAAAGACATAGTAAACTGAAAAACACTAATCCATGAACATACACATTGTTGAGGATCTTCTTGACAGCAACAGGAGCCCCATTGATCAACTGACCCCTGTAAACGACTCCATATCCTCCCTCACCAATAATATTTTCTTTTGAAAACCGATCTGTTGCAACCTCCAGATCTCTCAGTGTAAACCAGTGCCCCCACCCAAGCTGTGAGAATTCAGGCAGGCCTGATAGAGGAGAAGCAATACTTATCAAGCGTGGAGAATGCCTGAACTTGCCGGAGTGCTCCTCGTCCCCTGACTGGCCACCAGCATCCTTTTCAAAATACGTGAATGAGTCGGATTGGCTGCTTGCATCTCCATATTTCGTCTTCTCAACCACTTGCTGCTGAACCGAGAGCTTCTCTGAATCTTTCTCACTAAATTTTTCCTGTAGGCTTTGAAGGACACCATTATGATAAGCATAGTCATCATGAGTTACTTGACTCACACTAATCTCCTTGATTTCCTTCGAAATCGTGGGGATTTGGGATACAGGTAGCCCGCCATTATACCTCCTCGACTTCTTCCGCGAGGTAAGACAGTAGTACAAGAGCACCAGAAGAATGATCACAAAGAATCCACCAACAAGGACCCCTATTAACTCCCACACCTTGACACCGCCTAGCGATTTCTTTGACAAAGCAGCACTTATTGATGCCATATTTGTTAAAACTCTGTAATGCCTAGACGAATTAAGGCAAACATAAGAAAGCAACACACACAAACTCATAATAAGTGCAAAGTTCCAAATTATACACTAATACACAGACAATGCATCTTACAAAGAGAGAAAATGCTCCTGAATTTTTCACAATATTAACAGTAGAACTTTCATAAACAAAAACCCAGTTGATTTCATCAAAATAAGGGAAATTTAAAAAAATCCACCCACAAAACAGTCCACTTTTCTCAAAATCATTTTCGAAAAATAGTGTGCAAAAAGCAACCATTAAATAAAATTTTGCAAGAGAGCACACATAAAACACATCAGATAGCAAACTACCACCCACCTCAAATTCAATTCATTTTTCACAATATTGACACTACACTTACGGACAAAAATCAGGACCATGCTCATCAATTTAAAGCATTTCTGTAGCAGCCATGGTTGAAATCTCATAACATCTATGGTCCCAACGGGTTAAATAACTTAAAAGCGTCACAGTGAAAAATTGACTAATAGTGACTACTTACATTGAACAAAGGAAGGAAAAAGTCACAGAACAAAGTACTCCAAATTTATACACAGACATTGCATCTAACAGTGAAAGAAAACACTCCAAATTTCTTACAACATTCTCAGTAGAAGCATCAAAATACCAATTCATGATGATTTAAATCAATCGAAAGCACTTTTGTAGTACCCAAGCTTTAATTTTGATCACACATAACTTTAAAACACCAAATTGCAAAAATTAGGTGATGTTAACTTAAATTGAACAAAAGTAAGAGAAATTTCAAAAAAATAAAAAAGATCATACCTGTAAACCAATTATTTAAGACAAGAAGCCTCTCCAACCACTATGATAAGAAGAAAATGTTGAGATCTCTAGCAAAGGTTTGCTCCAAACCCCATCTCATATCAAAACAAGCCTAAATCATCAGCTTTGCTTCTACCCATTGAGGGAAATTGTGCAAATTTGGTTTCAAATGGCCAAAAGGGTATTTGTATTAGAAACCCAATTGGAAAAAAGAGATGTGTAAATCTGGTGAAATGGGGAAAAGGGTATTTGTATATAGGTTCAAAATATGGTCTGAGCTTTTCCCCTTCTTTAGAAGCAAACCCTAAATAACAGATTCAAGGCCAAGTTTATGAGGAGCTAAAAGGGGTGGAAAATTAAGAACACCCCCCTGGGAAGCTAAGCAAAGCCAATGGGAAAAAATATAATAATAAAGGGGGAGTTGGGGGATGTGTTTCATGGAATGTGATGAGGTGGAGCTGTTGCTTGTTTGTGGGCTTGGTGAGGAGAGGGAATGCTGTAATCAGCGGTAGGTGGGGGAGAGAGAGAGAGGGATGGGTGATGAAGTGGTGCTTTTTCTTCATATTTTGCAATGTGGAAACAGTAAAAATAAAGCATGGAAAGCTCAAAGAAAAGCTCTTTCTCACTGTCTTTTCCTGGAGGGTATAATTTTGTTTAGAGCATCCATAATAGTTTTGGATAAAATATACATATTTGTATAAGATAGTTAAAAATATAATTACTTTTTAACAATTTGCTCTATTAGTAAAATGTATACATTTTACACACCATTCAGATATAACTTATTTAAAACAAAAGAGAAAATAAAACTATAAAAAAATCAACCAATAAAATTGTCTTACTTTATGTAAAAGTTTTTGCACATAGAGAGGTGGTGTGCTCAAATTTGCATATTACATGCTCAAATATTTGCATTTGCACATAGCTAAACAATGGAGTTAAAAAATGTTTAAAAAATACACATTTGCATATTTGCACACAACAATTGTGGATGGTCTTATAGTATTTATTTTGATTATAAATCAATGTTCACATTTTTTGAAATTGTATTTATATTTTATGCATTTATTATTTATATTTATAAAATTTTATAATGCTCGAGATGATCGTCGTGGACATACAACAGCTTCTCCAACACTTTGTTTGATCCTCCTGCAATTATGTTTTCCACGAGATCAATATGGTGGCTGACAAAGTGGCGTCTTTGAGGCATACTCTAGACCACGATGCAATTATATTGCACCCAAATGTCCTCTCCTTTATCAGAAGAGATGCAGTTGGGTGGTGGGTCAACAAGGTGTGACACCACCCAAATTCTTACTTGTTTCGGGTGTTGCTAGATACACCACAAATCACAAGGTTAAAAGGACGTGCAAGCCTTGTGTCTAATAAATATTTTTTTTAAAAATTAACCCTTTTTAATCATGCACGTCATTTGGGGTGTATATAATCGAACCGCTTGTTTCAAACAAATATATATAATGCAAAAATTATGTTTAAAAAAATAAAGATTTATGACCAAAATAATTAAATTATACACCGAGAATGATATAGAGGTATTAATGTATTATATAGGTAATTCACACATTTGTTTCATCATTCTATATTTGTTACATTTTCCATCATGTTCCTCTCGTTCAAAAATCATAATCATGTAGCATGTTATTAAATAGTTATGGTTTGATTCTCTCTATGGTATTTTTGTGATTTCTTACATACGGTTTGATTGTTTGAAACATGGTTTATGAGGGCGATTGAATGGAGCGTTATTCTCTGATTTGGAATTGTCTCGATTAATACCAATTAACCGACCTAGTGTTTTTATGTTGAGTATTGATCAAAAAATACTTATTTTGTGTGCAGAAAATATTATTTGTACCTGTTAAAAAAATTATGATTGATAAATATGTTGATTGGAATGTTTATTGAAAAGACTTCTTTGATATTTTTCCGCATGTTTAACATAAAGAGCCCATGATTTTTTTTGTATTTATTAATAAAAATATACTCAATCATTTTCACCAATTAATAATAATAATAGGATAATTATATCGGGGTATTTTCTGATAAAAAAAAGTAAATTATTATTTAAAATAAATTAGTAATCTGTTTTAAATTTACAACTCAAAGACACAAATATATTTCTAAGTGTAAAAGTTGGGTATACAATAGTTTTAAGTTCAAATTCTCTTAAAAGTGTATGTGGAATATGGGTTATTCTTTGACAATATCCGATCTAAATATAAAGTGATTAAGACGTCTGATCTTAATTAGACTATGAGAAAAAACAGAGACAAATTACCATTCGTCGTGAGAAAATAAATATTTTAGGTTTAAAATGTATGGGATGGGATGGGATTTGAGGAGGCGAAACCCTAATTCAACACTAGCTAGATTTCTCTTTCAGGGGAAATTAGAACGTCCTTCTTCCATGAAAGGGATGGTTTATCTGCAGAGAAACAATCTACTTATAAAGCAAATTAATATTAAAATAATCCCACAAATCCACGAACACATGTGAGAGTACTAAACATAAAAAGGCCACATATTTTGTGGTTATTCCTTCATTTTCAGAATGTTAAGGGATTTATATTTAAATAATATATATGCACACATTATCGGCTTAAATTGATGTTTAAGTAGGGCCAAATGGGAAATTAATTAGGGATTAATTAAAGACGTAGATAGATGGTGCGTAGTTTGGGCGAGGGAGAGGGGTTGGACAAAGCTGAAACAGACTGGACCGGACAGCACACAACACAACATTAACCAATAAGGCAATTACAAGATATAGCTAATTAGCCATATACATATTATACATATGGCCTTTAAAAACCCTAAATGATTGCTTCACGTTTTCATGTGAAGATTTTAAGTTTTCCCACTATTCCTCATGACTCAAAGAGCCCACGACCATACGCTATTGTGCTTTTTTTTTAAAAAAATGTTTGGTACGAATTAAACCGAGTTTGAAAACCACTTTCATGAATTGAATTTGATAAACATCTTAAAAACGGTTTAAAACCCTTAACTAGACAAGATTTCACGAATTTTAACTAGTTTAATTTTTTTAATTGCTTTATTAGAATTTATACTTTTTATGATAGGAAATCTTTTTTAATAAGATTTATAAGAAAAAAATTATTGGTAAGACTTGTTCAGTCTATCGACGAGATGAACTTTACGTCATTACACTCAAAAGTCCTTTTTCATTTTTTACAAAATAATTATGATTGACTTGAGATTAAAAAAAAAAACTTTAATCCTAATTTTTAACAGCCCTCCTACCGGTCTTTCAACCCACACAACCATCTTCCATCTCTTCAGATCTTTATATTTTAGAGTTTTTTTTTTGCTGAAATCTACACCAATCTATCGCTATAATGATATGTTATCCCATATATAATGTTAAAATCTTATTGATTTTGGGTGGATTTGACATATAAATTAGGGTTTTTAAATTTTCGTGGGAAATTTTACAAATCGAAATCTCAATCGATTTAAGGCTTTTTTTTTAGGTTTTGTTGTGTTTAGTTGTAGTTAATATGATAGAATGGTTGTATTTGCAAGTTTGGGTGTCAATGTGGGTTAGAAATGCTCGATTTAGGGGGATTCACGGGTCGAGAAGTACTCGGCAAATTAACCTACCCGAGGAGAAGGCATAGGCTCGGTGAACTAGGGCGAGGATATGTACTTGCCTCATAGAAATTGGCTAAGGTTGCACCAAATGCTCGAAGAATTGTGCCAAGGGAATACTATAGCCTCAACAATTTTAAACAATTATATCCTTACGTCGAAAACACAAAATTTTCTTGTCGAAATCATAGTATCTCAAATGGAGAAAACCCCCCAAAATAGATCCAAAATACCCTTTTTCATCACATTCATCGAGATTGACGATAATTTCGAGACTTCAGTATTTCAGTTCATCGCTGTCTTCCTGGCCGGTCCGTAATTATTTGATAAACAATGAAAAGGACCCAAATACAATTACATAAAATTCGTCTTGACAATAGACAAAACATTTCTTGCCAATAGACTTCCTCCTAAAAAAAATCATTTTAAAATTACTTAATAATCGAATCTTATACTAATTTCATGATTTTTCAAATCCATTGATTAGAATGAAATTTTTTCTTTTATTATTTTTCAAATCCATTGATTAGGCCATTACAACAAGAAAAAAATATTTGAACCCATGACCTATTGATCGTTATATGTCATCTTTACCACTTAAGCTAGTAAGGCTTGACATAATAAGATTTCTTAATTTTTTATTATTATTTTTAAACAGATAAAAATTTGGATAGAGTCAACCCATGTTAGAGAGTCTTTCAATAGCATCATTGCGGATAAGGATATTGAGACTCCTCTCAAAATTGATCTCTAGAGCACCATATGTGAGGAAAAAAGTGCACAATACGGTCGACACACTTATTGATTTCCTGGAAGTTGTGCATGAAGCTAAACATCTCAAAGGATGAATTAAATGTGATGAGATTTTAATTTTAATTAAATGATTGGTTGAAGATATAAATGTACAATTTTTTTCATATTGATTCCCTCTCCGAACATATATAGTCTGGATTACATCAATTTTTCATTATAGTTCTTTAATTTTATGATGATATAATGAGAAAATTATTGCAAAATCACAATCTAGGAATGCATATTTTAGAATGAAATAAGGCAATTCTTCAAAAACTTGCTAGATTGTAAATGAATAAATGAAATAAGTGTAGAAAACAATAGGAGGCAAAGCTTGCTCTTCATTGATTAATTGAGTAGAATATATACACAAGAACTAGGTTAAGCTAGGTTAATTCTATCCTAACTTACAAAGATATAATACTTGCTATACAAGGATAAAATCAAAACTAATTACAAAGATATGATATCTCAACATTCCCCCTCAAGTTGGAGCGTGAAGATTCCGAATGCCCAAATTGCGCAGGAGTGTATGAAACTGGGCGTCTCCAAGGGCCTTGGTAAGTATATCGACCGGCTGAAGAAACGACTGAATGTGAGTAGTGACGATGGTGTCGGCCTGAACATAATCACGAATCAAATGACAATTGACCTCAATGTGTTTGGTGCGTTCATGAAAGACTGGATTAGAGGCGATATGAAGAGCAGCCTGATTGTCACACCTAATGTGCATGGGTTGGCGATGAACGAACCCGAGTGACACAAGAAAGGACTTGAGCCACACAAGTTCACAAGTAGTATTAGCCATGGCACGATATTCCGCCTCGGTAGAAGTTCTTGAAATAATGGATTGCTTCTTAGTCTTCCAAGAGACGGGTGACTCGCCGAGCATGATGAAGAAACCCGTCAATGAGCGACGAGTAAAAGGGCACGTAGCGTAGTCGGAATCACAATAGGCGTTGAGCCGAAGATCACTAGAGCGAGACAAGAAAATACCTTGACCGGGGCTACTCTTCAGATAGCGGACTACACAGAGAGCTGCTTTCCACTGGTTCGCTGTAGGGGATGTAAAGGCTCGGATTTTTAAAATATTAATTTTCAGAAAAAGAAAATCAAAATGAATTTAAAATAAATTCCGACCCAAATTTTCCGACTTAAAAATCAATTCCGTCTTTCATTTCGGTTTTGAACGATCAATCAGCGGAAATTTAAATTCCCGACTCGAGACCTCAATTCCGTCATCTTTCTCACATCCTTATCCAAATTCAACATTGGTTTCTACAATTTGAGCTTAATTTCAAATTTCCCATCTCTTTCAATCTCTTCCTAATTAACCCAACACACATAACCTCCCCTTTTCTTACCTTGTTTGACTTACCTAGAATGGAGGTGAGACTCCCATGTTTTGTCCAATGGGTGCAATTAAGGTCTCAAGTAAACCCAAAATTTTTGTCATAAAATCTGAACCTTTTAACACACCTTTCTACACCCCACACAAACACAAACCAAACAGCTTTTCATTCTCTTTTGGAGGAATAGCCGAGAGCAAGAGGGAGCCTCCCACCTCCATTGCCGCCACACCTCACCACCTCCACCACCACACCTCCGTCGCCTGCACCACCGTCTCCCCACCAGCCTTCCCGGCGTCGACCACCAGCAGCCACCAGGAGCAGCCGGAGCGCCGCCCTCGTCGTCCTCCTTGCGCCCTGTTTTCCGTCCTCACCTCGGTAAGCCTCGATTCCTCTCGTCCCCTCCTATTTCACCCTTAACAGCCCAAAAGCTTCCATCTTTAACTCTCCTTGCTCCCTCCCTAGGCCGAGCTGCGTGATTCCGACTCCGGCGAGCCCATCGAAATCTCGACGAACTCCGACGAAGCTTCGAAGCCCCTCGGTGAGCCCCCTCTTTCTCCTTCCCTTCCTTTCTTGTCTCGTGCGTGTGTGTCGGGGTGGCCGCCGAGGCTGGGTGGCCGGATTTCCGGAGCGCCGCCGCCGGAGGTCCCCCATTTCCCCCTCCTTTCCGTCGATTCTGGGCAACCAAAAATGGGGGCTGGTTCTCTGTTTCTTTCAAACAAAATGGAGAGGAAGAAGACCTGTGGGCCTTCCTCACCACCTCACCCTCCACCTCAGCCTGGGCCCACGTTTTTTTTTACACCTCAGCCTTGGCCCACTCCTCCTTTCTTTCCCACGTTTTGTCTCAGAACAAGTGAAATGGAATAGAAGGTTATTTTTGGGCCTAATCCAACTGGGCCGAGTTTGGTGTTTAGAGGGCATGTTGGGCCTATTTTTTTTTGGTCCTCAGATTGGGTTTTAATAGAAGGAAGGGCTCGGTTTGGGTTCAAATTTAAAGAAAAGGTCCGGTTTGGGTTAACAACAAGGGGTTCGGTTTTGTGTGTTAAAACATGGGCCGGTTTTGGGGTTTTTATAAAATAAGGGTTTGGGTTGGTAAATTAAAAAGGATGTTTTGACTTAATAAATATTGTTGGGGTTTTATAAATATTTTATAAAGTTGTTAAAATAAAAGATGTTAGAAGTAGTATGTAAAATTATTGGGATTTAAAATATAAAATGTTGTTTTGAGATTTAAAACATAATATTGTGGTGATTTATTATTTGTGGTTAAATGTTATATGATTATGTTGAAGATGTGCAATTATATGCTAAGTAAGATTTTGAAATGATGGCATGCAAATTGGTTAAGTATGAATCGGAATTATCTTAAGTTGGTGAATTGGAGAATTATATTGAGCATGGTTGTGAGAAGTTGAGATGATAGATTATGAGATAAGGTTGATGATATGGAAATGATGATGTGACAGTTATTATGTTAAATTGTGAAGTTGTGTGTGTGATAAATCTATGCTTTGTGTGCCTTAGAGATAGACTCATTGATGTGCTTATACTTGTTAGGTGATCATCTGTGACGTGTCGGATTTCATATTGCCTGGTTGATTGCCTTTTGCTGTTCTGCGATACCAGGTAAGTCTCTTCGAAGCTTACTCAGATTGAATAGAGCTATTCCCTGCTTTAGGTGCATGATATACTAGGTGCTTGCATTCATGATCAGCATGCCATGTAGTACCATGCTAGGTTGCATCGATCGTTGAGCATTCTATTTCTTTGTGCGTATGTAAACAGAACGGCCGTTATCTGTGATAGTCCTAGAAGTCTTTGCTAGGGTCATAGGGTAGCCCAGCCTCATCGGGTACCCTGAGTCAATCTAGTACTTCCTTATATTATGATATGCCTGCGGGCTTTATTGTGGAGCGGGTTAGGCATGCGTGCCGCCCTATTATGAATGAATGCATTCACGAGCTGGCCAGTCTCCGCCTATCGGAAGGGGTGGAGGTAGGAGAGGGATATGCCACTTGGCATTGTCTTGGGCCCTTTACAGTATTCTGCACATTATTATGAACTAGGAGCATGCTAGTGTGTTTGAATTTCGTACTGCATTAGAGCATCTTTATTAGGTATAGCGTATATGTGTGCTTATGGTTGGGATGCAGAGTTAAGTGGGCATCGATCTGATCCCGCCCCATATCAATTTTTTTTAGGTATTATTTATGCTCATCCTATCGGTGCTATTTACTTATCGCGCGGGTCATTTTGTCGGCGGAGAGTGAGCGCTGGAGTATAGACTTCCCACACTCTTATTATACTTTTTCGGATTTACACTTTAGACTCCGTTTTGACCCGGCTCTGCTGTGGCACTCTTTTGTATTATACTTGTTTCCGCTAGTCGCATGATTTCTGATTTCCACGCTTAGATTACGACAGGTACAGGGGACTTCCCCGGGGATTCCAACGATCCCTTCGATTTTGGGTATGAAATCCCCCTTGAAAACATTAAAGTAAGTTTTGAAACCTTCAACCTGTACTCGGGGCGCAAGGTCCTAACGGGGGGTTTTATCCCTCGAAACGTAACCTGGGAATCATAATCCCGGGCCGTTACAAAGGGGTATCAGAGCTGAGGTTTTGCAATCCGAGTATAATAGGTTGAAGTGGTTTTGGAAATAGCCCAAGGTTTTCAAATTATTTTCAAGTGGTCTTCAAATTATTTTCAAGGGGCAAAATGAATTTAATTGGACATAAGTATAAATTAATCAATTATGAATGGCAATCTCGTGGGGTAGAGACTATGCGATAGGCATCCCTTATGGGTGTAGAATTCGGGGAAGGTAGGCAAAATAATAGCTTCTTTTACAGATGGGTTGTGAAGATTCCAAGGAACTCGAGGGTTGGAGTAAAATGGGTTAGGAGACCGTGAGGTATTTGCCCCTCCGGTTAGTCGTCCCCCGAAGGGCGACATAGATCGTCTCTGTGCTTGTATGTCTTAAATTCAATTGGGCCTGAGGGCGATCCTCCTTGAAGGGGGTCATATTGAATCGTTGAGTGCTTCTGTGCTGAGTGATATAATTATTGTTATGTAGCAAGCATGGTTGATCCGAGACGTGGCTTAGATGGGCGTGGGGGTAGGGCGCGTCGCGGCAGGGGACGCCCTCGTCGAGTTGTTGCTGAGGGTGCCGAGGAGCGAGTTTCGCCACCGCGAGTTGATGACCGGGTGCCAGCTTCCCCAGAGACTAGGATTGGGCAGCTAGAGGCAGCACTTCATGATATTCTGAGCGAGCTACGTGGAGGGGCTCGATCTACGGCGCCGACACCAGAGGTTCCAGTTCAGCAGCCAGCCGAGCCTGTGATTGATGCGTGCCCTGAGAAGCGCATCGATTGGGTCAAGAGGTTTGCTCAGTGTAGCCCGCCGACCTTCGCGGGAGGCGTCGGAGATGACGTTGAGAGATGGCTGCGTGATATGGAGGGGTTATTTGACCATGTTGCTGTACCTGACTCTGAGAGACAGAGACTTGCTGCTGGACTTCTGCGGGAGGACGCGAATGCCAGATGGTTTGGCTGCAAGAGGGAGCGGACCGAGTGGACGTATGACGACTTCAGATCCCTGATGCTGAGGGAGTACCGTCCACCAGGGATACAGTTGGCTAGGGAGGTATCTTTTATGCGCGGCACCTATGACCGGTCGGCTTCTGTAGCTGCTATCGTTCGCCAGTTCAAGAGCGAGCTGATATACTGCGATCACCTGTGCCCATCAGACGAGAGTCGGATCCGTTTGCTCTCTATGAGATTGCCGCCTCCTGTACTTCTGCATGCGTCCAGCTTGGGAGCTGTCAGCTTTGACCGATTTCTGGAGGTCATCCTTATGTACGATCAGCAGAGGATTCTGTGTGAGACTTCCTACTCTACTGTTCGCCCTGATGCGAAGAGGGCGCGTCCAGCCGACACCCGTGGAGATGACAGATCTAGGAGAGGAGCGTTTAGAGGAGGATATTACGGAGCTGCACAGAGAGCACCCCCAGTTCAGACTTCTTATGGAGGAGATGCCAGAGTGAGGACTTGCCATGGGTGTTTCGGGAGGGGCCACTTCATTGCTTCTTGCCCAGACCGCTCGACTGTCTGCTATACCTGTGGTACCATGGGGCACCGAGCTGCTACATGCCCTCAGAGTCGTGGAGCTCCCGCTACTGCACAGCCACCGAGACTTCCTGTGGCTCCTCAGCCACCATTGCTGACATATCCCCAGGGTCAGGGCCAGGGACGAGGTGACCCTTCCGACAGAGGCCGAGGCGGAGGTAGAGGAGGTAGAGGTTCTGGACGTGGAGGTAGAGGACCATCTGGGTCAGGTCAGGGTCGTGGATCATCTTCTGCAGGACCGTCAGGGTCAGGGTATGATCGTGGCCAGAGTTCGGGAGGTCGAGGACCAGGAATACCCCCACCGCCCCGCGTATTTCAGATGCATGCTGATGACCGCTCAACCCCGACTTCCGCAGGTACGGTATTCTTCCATGATGAGTGCCTATCTATCTTGTTTGACACTGGTGCGACTCACTGCTTCATAGCAGAGGCGTGCGTGGCCAGGCTGAGCCTGAGCTGCACGAGTGGTTCACCCCTTACTATTGGTCTGGCGGATGGGGCCAAGGTTAGGACGAGTCGTGAGATTTTAGGGTGCCCCATTCGGATAGGTGAGCGAGAGTGGCCTACCGACCTTATAGTTATGCCATTGAGGATGGACGATCTCATCTTGGGTATGGACTTCATGGACCACTACGGGGCTATCATCAACTTGCGGACGAGGACAGTGTCGATTTTGGCATCCGACGGGACCGAGCACCAGGTTTGGGGGAGCGACCCCAAGAGGAATGGATCACTCATCAGCGTAGTCAGAGCCGCCAGACTTTTAGACCAGGGTTGCGTCGGGTATTGGTGTTATGCTTTAGAGGTGGATCGCACGCACCCTAGTGTATCAGATGTTCCCGTTGTCAGAGACTTCGCAGATGTGTTTCCAGAGGAGCTGCCAGGACTTCCCCCGCTGAGAGAGGTCGACTTCGCGATTGAGTTAGAGCCAGGCACCAGACCTATCTCGCGAGTTCCTTATCGCATGGCACCGACGGAGATGGCCGAGCTGAAGGCTCAGCTAGAGGAGCTAGCTGAGAAGGGCTACATTCGGCCTAGTGCATCGCCTTGGGGAGCGCCAGTGCTATTCGTCAAGAAGAAGGATGGGTCGTTGAGACTGTGCATCGATTATCGGGAGCTGAACCGGGCGACGGTGAAGAACCGTTATCCTCTTCCCCGGATTGAAGATCTGATGGATCAGCTGCAGGGCGCCGTGGTCTTCTCGAAGATTGATTTGAGGTCAGGTTATCATCAGCTGAGGGTGAAGCCAGAGGATGTTCCGAAGACCGCTTTTCGGACTCGCTATGGTCACTACGAGTTCGTGGTCATGCCGTTTGGGCTGACCAATGCACCAGCCGCGTTCATGGAGCTCATGAACCGAGTGTTCATCGACTACTTGGACAAATTCGTCGTCGTCTTCATCGATGACATCTTAGTCTACTCGAGGAGTAGAGAGGAGCACGAGGAGCATTTGAGGATTGTGCTAGAGACGCTGAGGAAGCATCAGCTGTATGGGAAGTACAGCAAGTGTGAGTTCTGGCTCACAGAGGTGGCTTTCTTAGGCCACGTTATTTCAGCTGAGGGAGTTGCCGTGGATCCGGCAAAGATTGATGCCATCGTTGCTTGGGAGGTGCCCTAGAACGTCAGAGATATCCGCTCATTCCTGGGATTGGCTAGTTACTACAGGAGGTTCGTCCAGGGTTTCTCGAGTATTGCTAGACCGATGACACAACTACTGAAGAAGGACGTCCCCTTCGAGTGGAGTTCAGATTGTCAGGCCAGCTTTGAGCTTCTGAAGCAGAAGTTGACGACTGCTCCGGTGTTGGCTCTGCCAGATGGGACAGAGGACTTCGTTATCTACACAGATGCTTCGCATTCCGGCTTGGGTTGTGTTCTGCATCAGAGAGATCGGGTCATCGCTTATGCTTCGCGTCAGTTGAAGCCTCCAGAGGTGTCTTACCCCATCCATGATTTGGAGTTGGCAGCCGTGATTCACGCTCTGAAGATCTGGAGGCATTATCTGTATGGTACTTCTTGCAAGGTGATGACGGATCACAAGAGCTTGAAGTACATTTTCACACAAAAGGAGCTCAACATGCGTCAGAGACGATGGTTGGAGCTTCTGAAGGACTATGACTTGGACATAGTCTATCATCCAGGGAAGGCCAATGTAGTTGCAGATGCGTTGAGTAGGAAGACTCATCATGAGGTGACCGTTGAGAGGCTTACAGCTCAGCAAGATTTGCAGAGAGATCTGTTGAGATGCTGCTTTGAGGTTTGGATTCAGCGAGATCACGGGCAGTTGTCGTTCTTAGAGGTGCAGGCAGAGTTGTCAGCAGAGATTCGACAGGGTCAAGCAGATTGTCCAGAGATTGCAGTTCTGAGAGAGCGGATGGCTCAGGGCAGATTCAGAGAGCTTGCAGAGAGAGCAGACGGGATGCTGACCTTCCAGGGCAGAGTTGTAGTTCCATCGACGTCAGATTTGAGGCAGAGGATCATGCAGGAGGCTCACTCCACCCCTTATTCTGTCCATCCAGGGACGAATAAGATGTATCAGGATCTGAGGAGGAGTTATTGGTGGCAGAGGATGAGAGCAGACATCACAGAGTTTGTGGCCAGATGTCAGATTTGCCAGCAGGTTCGGATTGATCACCAGAGGCCGGGAGGACCCGTCCAGTCACTTCCAGTTCCCGAGTGGAAGTGGACGGATATCTCCATGGATTTCGTCACTGGGCTGAGGCGAGACGTCAGAGGATTCGACCCTATTTGGGTCGTGGTCGACAGGTTGACCAAGTCAGCCCATTTCATAGCTATTCAGGAGACATGGCCAGCTTCGAAGTTAGCAGACGAGTTCATTCGCCAGATTGTGAGGCTTCATGGAGTACCAGAGAGGATCGTATCTGATCGAGATGGGCGCTTCACCTCGAGGTTTTGGCAGCAAGTTCAGGAGAGTTTGGGCTCCAGATTGCATTTCAGTACGGCTTATCACCCGCAGACAGATGGCCAGAGCGAGAGGACGATTCAGACGTTGGAGGACATGTTGCGATCGTGCGTCTTGGACTGGGGTGACCATTGGGTCAAGCACCTACCGCTAGTGGAGTTTTCCTACAACAACAGCTACCACGCGTCGATCGAGATGGCCCCATATGAGGCTTTGTATGGGAGGCGATGCAAGTCGCCGGTTTGCTGGGACGAGCCTGCAGATACAGTTCTGTCGTTGCCCGAGATGGTCAGAGAGACAGTTGATAAGGTTGGACGCATCCGAGAGCATATGAGGGTAGCCCAGGATCGACAGAAGAAGTATGCAGACAGACGGAGGACCGAGCTTGAGTTCGAGGTAGGCTCGCATGTATGGCTTCGAGTTTCACCCACCAGGGGAGTTCGACGGTTCGGCATCAAAGGGAAGTTGAGTCCGAGGTTCATTGGCCCATTTGAGATCCTAGAGAGAGTCGGTGTGGTAGCCTACCGTTTAGCCTTACCTCCATCCTTGGCCGGCGTCTATGACGTTTTTCATGTCTCCCAGCTCCGTCAGTATATTCCCGACCCTAGTCATGTCCTTGACCACTCAGACCTTCACGTTGAGCCTGACCATACCTTTGTAGAGCGTCCGGTGAGGGTCCTTGATCGTCGTGTCAAGAAGCTTAGGAACAGGGAGGTTCCTTTGCTTCTGGTTCAGTGGTCTAGGAGGAGCCCTGAGGAGGCCACATGGGAGACCGAGGAGAGCATTCGGGCTAGCTATGGAGATGTCTTAGATGAGCTACTTGCGTCCTATGTTGAGCCGAGTGTAGACATTACCTTGGCTTCTCGAGTGCGGTGAGTATGCCTAGTTAGTTGGTTGGGATTGGTTAGTGGTGTCTCTTTGATTTGCGTGCTTATACTTGGTAGTTATGTGCAGATCCTTGGTGATATGATGTGATGAGCCTCGATGATATGATGATGTGCTAGATATTATGGTATGTGACTGCCTTTGATGTGCTATAATCTTCTGTTTATCTTGAGATTATGATCATTCTTCTATATCCATGATACCAAATGTTAGAAATGCTAGAGATTGAATTGTGGAATTATGATTTGACTCGGAACCTAGGAAGAGAATGTGGGATTAGCCTCTAGAGGTGGATGTAGAAAGATTGGGAATGCCTTGCTTAATGTCGAATTTAAAGAATTTCAAACGGTGATTTGAGAAGGAACATAGAATTTGAGAAAACTCTTCCAACCCGAGCTTTCATTATGACGCCCCACGAAGTGGATACAAGCATGTATGGGGGCACCTGTAGATCGCTTGCTAAGACCTAGCGGAGATGTCATGATGGTTTCGAGTTATGGTATGCCCGAGGAGTCGGAGTGGGGTGTGGTAGGGGCCCCTGCCACATCCTTACTACGACCGATTGGGAGTATTATAACCATGACGACGGTACTGTGAGATCTCATGGGGGCACTTATGAGGTACTTACGGGATCGATGACGTGATCCTTGGACTCACCAATTCCAACTCCATCCCCACTTTAGAATGATTTTAGTCTCGGGGACGAGACTTGTTTTTAGAGGTGGATGATGTAAAGGCTCGGATTTTTAAAATATTAATTTTCAGAAAAAGAAAATCAAAATGAATTTAAAATAAATTCCGACCCAAATTTTCCGACTTAAAAATCAATTCCGTCTTTCATTTCGGTTTTGAACGATCAATCAGCGGAAATTTAAATTCCCGACTCGAGACCTCAATTCCGTCATCTTTCTCACATCCTTATCCAAATTCAACATTGGTTTCTACAATTTGAGCTTAATTTCAAATTTCCCATCTCTTTCAATCTCTTCCTAATTAACCCAACACACATAACCTCCCCTTTTCTTACCTTGTTTGACTTACCTAGAATGGAGGTGAGACTCCCATGTTTTGTCCAATGGGTGCAATTAAGGTCTCAAGTAAACCCAAAATTTTTGTCATAAAATCTAAACCTTTTAACACACCTTTCTACACCCCACACAAACACAAACCAAACAGCTTTTCATTCTCTTTTGGAGGAATAGCCGAGAGCAAGAGGGAGCCTCCCACCTCCATTGCCGCCACACCTCACCACCTCCACCACCACACCTCCGTCGCCTGCACCACCGTCTCCCCACCAGCCTTCCCGGCGTCGAACACCAGCAGCCACCAGGAGCAGTCGGAGCGCCGCCCTCGTCGTCCTCCTTGCGCCCTGTTTTCCGTCCTCACCTCGGTAAGCCTCGATTCCTCTCGTCCCCTCCTATTTCACCCTTAACAGCCCAAAAGCTTCCATCTTTAACTCTCCTTGCTCCCTCCCTAGGCCGAGCTGCGTGATTCCGACTCCGGCGAGCCCATCGAAATCTCGACGAACTCCGACGAAGCTTCGAAGCCCCTCGGTGAGCCCCCTCTTTCTCCTTCCCTTCCTTTCTTGTCTCGTGCGTGTGTGTCGGGGTGGCCGCCGAGGCTGGGTGGCCGGATTTCCGGAGCGCCGCCGCCGGAGGTCCCCCATTTCCCCCTCCTTTCCGTCGATTCTGGAGAACCAAAAATGGGGGCTGGTTCTCTGTTTCTTTCAAACAAAATGGAGAGGAAGAAGACCTGTGGGCCTTCCTCGCCACCTCACCCTCCACCTCAGCCTGGGCCCACGTTTTTTTTACACCTCAGCCTTGGCCCACTCCTCCTTTCTTTCCCACGTTTTGTCTCAGAACAAGTGAAATGGAATAGAAGGTTATTTTTGGGCCTAATCCAACTGGGCCGAGTTTGGTGTTTAGAGGGCATGTTGGGCCTATTTTTTTTTGGTCCTCAGATTGGGTTTTAATAGAAGGAAGGGCTCGGTTTGGGTTCAAATTTAAAGAAAAGGTCCGGTTTGGGTTAACAACAAGGGGTTCGGTTTTGTGTGTTAAAACATGGGCCGGTTTTGGGGTTTTTATAAAATAAGGGTTTGGGTTGGTAAATTAAAAAGGATGTTTTGACTTAATAAATATTGTTGGGGTTTTATAAATATTTTATAAAGTTGTTAAAATAAAAGATGTTAGAAGTAGTATGTAAAATTATTGGGATTTAAAATATAAAATGTTGTTTTGAGATTTAAAACATAATATTGTGGTGATTTATTATTTGTGGTTAAATGTTATATGATTATGTTGAAGATGTGCAATTATATGCTAAGTAAGATTTTGAAATGATGGCATGCAAATTGGTTAAGTATGAATCGGAATTATCTTAAGTTGGTGAATTGGAGAATTATATTGAGCATGGTTGTGAGAAGTTGAGATGATAGATTATGAGATAAGGTTGATGATATGGAAATGATGATGTGACAGTTATTATGTTAAATTGTGAAGTTGTGTGTGTGATAAATCTATGCTTTGTGTGCCTTAGAGATAGACTCATTGATGTGCTTATACTTGTTAGGTGATCATCTGTGACGTGTCGGATTTCATATTGCCTGGTTGATTGCCTTTTGCTGTTCTGCGATACCAGGTAAGTCTCTTCGGAGCTTACTCAGATTGAATAGAGCTATTCCCTGCTTTAGGTGCATGATATACTAGGTGCTTGCATTCATGATCAGCATGCCATGTAGTACCATGCTAGGTTGCATCGATCGTTGAGCATTCTATTTCTTTGTGCGTATGTAAACAGAACGGCCGTTATCTGTGATAGTCCTAGAAGTCTTTGCTAGGGTCATAGGGTAGCCCAGCCTCATCGGGTACCCTGAGTCAATTTAGTACTTCCTTATATTATGATATGTCTGCGGGCTTTATTGTGGAGCGGGTTAGGCATGCGTGCCGCCCTATTATGAATGAATGCATTCACGAGCTGGCCAGTCTCCGCCTATCGAAAGGGGTGGAGGTAGGAGAGGGATATGCCACTTGGCATTGTCTTGGGCCCTTTACAGTATTCTGCACATTATTATGAACTAGGAGCATGCTAGTGTGTTTGAATTTCGTACTGCATTAGAGCATCTTTATTAGGTATAGCGTATATGTGTGCTTATGGTTGGGATGCAGAGTTAAGCGGGCATCGATCTGATCCCGCCCCATATCAATTTTTTTTAGGTATTATTTATGCTCATCCTATCGGTGCTATTTACTTATCGCGCGGGTCATTTTGTCGGCGGAGAGTGAGCGCTGGAGTATAGACTTCCCACACTCTGATTATACTTTTTCGGATTTACACTTTAGACTCCGTTTTGACCCGGCTCTGCTGTGGCACTCTTTTGTATTATACTTGTTTCCGCTAGTCGCATGATTTCTGATTTCCACGCTTAGATTACGACAGGTACAGGGGACTTCCCCGGGGATTCCAACGATCCCTTCGATTTTGGGTATGAAATCCCCCTTGAAAACATTAAAGTAAGTTTTGAAACCTTCAACCTGTACTCGGGGCGCAAGGTCCTAACGGGGGGTTTTATCCCTCGAAACGTAACCTGGGAATCATAATCCCGGGCCGTTACAAGGGACGCCATAAATTAGGCCAAAATATGAATGGAGTAACTTATCTCGGGTCTAGTGATGGTGATGTAGATAAGGCGGCCAACCAAACGACGATATTGCTCTGGCTAATCGAACAAATGACTTGTATCCAAGGCCAGCTTATGGTTCTGTTCAATGGGGAAAGTCGCCGGTTTGGAAGCCAACAGTCTGGTCTATGTGAGAATGTCGAGTGCGTACTTGCGTTGGAACAGGAAAATGCATGTAGGAGTGCGAGTGATCTCAAGACCAAGAAAGTAACGCAACTGGACGAGATTCTTCATGTGGAACCGAGAGTGCATGAAGGTCTTGAAGCGAGCAATAGAGGTCGAGTCATTGCCAGCAATAATAAGATCCGAAGTATGAATCCGAAGTGCTTCAGAGAACAGGGAGTAGTCGGCATAGGACTGTATGAATCCGAAGTGCTTCAGAGCCGAAGCGAGCTTGAAAAACCAATTACGAGGAGCCTGACGGAGTCCATACAATGATTTCCGGAGATGGCAAACATTGGAAGTGCCCGAAATATAGAATCCAGGAGGCATGGTCATGTAGACATCCTCGTCTAAGTCACCGTGGAGAAAGGCATTATCAACGTCCATCTGATGAAGTTCTCAATCTCGAATCATAGCCACCGCAAGAAACACCTTGACAGAGACCATTTTGGCAACCGGAGAAAAGGTTTCAGAGTAGTCAGTATCTTCGGCTTGCCGATTGCCAAACACAACCAAGCGAGCTTTGTAACGCTCGATGCATCCATCCGCCTTATATTTAATCCCGAAGACCCATTTGCAGTCGATAGGAGTTTTATCAGAAGGTAAGTCGACGACCTCTCAAGTCCCATTGTGATGAAAAGCGTCAATTTCAAGACGCATTGCGTCCCGCCAATGCTTGTGCTGGACAGCCTCACGGAAGGACGTGGGCTCGAGGGTGGAACTGACGGCTGCAAGAATGTGACGATGGGCCTGGGACAAGTTATCATACCTCACATAATTAGCTAAAGGATACAGAGTACCTGAAGACGAGATAGAAGAGGGATCCGACGAGATAGGGTGACAATGTTGAGCGGCTGAGCACACATAGTCGCGAAGACGTGTGTTGGGTGTGGTTGACGGCTGTTGCATCGAGGGGCTGGAGGAGGAGGTGGAGGTGTATTCCCCCTGTCATCGGTGGGCGTTGCAGAGGCTGATGTGTCCTTATCATAGGAGAGGGGCGAGGGGTGAAACTGAGATGGCTCGACACCGATGACTGCGATGGGCGAATTTATCGGTATGGCAAGGGATTTGAGTGGAGTAGCAAAGGCACCCGAAGACTCGTAGGTGAAAGAAGGTAGGAGGTTTGTGAAAGAGGAGTTCATATGGAGTTTTACCATGAAGAAGTGCGGTTTGATGTGATTGATGAGATAGCAAGCGGTGAGTGTGGGCCCCAAAATTTTTATGGTAAAGAAGCTTGGAACTCATGAGCACGAGAGACGTTAAGAATGTGACGGTGTTTTCGCTCGACACGACCATTCTGTTGAGGAGTGCTAACGTAAGATGACTCAAAGAGAATGCCATGCTCTTGAAAGAATGGTTTAAGAGCAATGAATTCAATGCCATTGTCACTGCGAAAGCATTTGATAGAACGGTGAAATTGTGTTTGAACCATGGAGCAAAAATTGCGTATCAAAGTCGAAACTTCATATTTATGAGACATGAGGTAAACCCAAGTAGTGCGAGAATGATCATCCAATAGAGTAAGGAAATAAGAAGCACCACAAGTAGAAGAGATACAATAAGGACCCCAAATGTCACAATGAACTAAATTGAAACAAATAGTAGCCCAAGTAGTACTAATAGGAAATGAAAAGCGAGTTTGCTTGTCCTTATAACAAATGTCACAAGGGTCGCTTTTATTGGGAACAAGTTTGGAATTGGAAATACTCGGGAAGGACTTAACCAAATGATGGGATGGATGCCCAAGGCGTTGATGGCATAAGGTGGAGGAGTCGATAACGGTAGTGTGACAAGAGCGGTCGTGGGGAGGAGACGGAGGCGGAGTAAGCCATCGCAGCCAGGACACCCTATCTCGGACTTAGCCCGCTCCAATCAGTGTCCTCGAAGTGCGCGCGGGCATGTGTCACAAAAATCTTGTCAAAGGATATGATGAGGCAAGATAACACAGCAGAGAAACAAGCAGATGACAGAAGGTGACAATCAAGCCCCGGAACCAATAACACATGTGAGAGGGTTATGCCAGGGCACATGCGAAGGCTTCAAGCCTGTGTTACCGTCGAAACAGTAGCATTGGGGAGCTTGATATGGCACGTCAGGATGTCGAAAGATCATGGAGAAGGCCGACATCACCTGTCATGTGAAACGAGGCCCCCAAGTCGAGAATCCAGGGTGTAGAAATTATACCTGACATATGGTCGGAAGAGGACTTAGCATGAAAGTCCTTAAATGTCTCAAAGAGGAGGTTCCAATCGGCATCAGTCACCAGAGAGACGAAAGCATCACGATCAACAGAATTGAATTGTGGAGAGCCGGAAGAGGAGGCGGAATCGGCCATTGCGGCGTGCATAGCAGTAAGGGCTTTGGACGGCGGGGCAGGCGAAGGGGTAGAGACTGGGTACCACGCGGCCGACCACGACCAGGAGACGGAGGTGCACCCGTAGTAGGGTCAGTGACGCCTTTGCCGTGATTACACCAGTCGGGGAAGCCGATTACCTTGAAGCAAGAGGAGACGTCATGGCCGGATCGTCCACAGTGAGTGCAAAGGAGGCCGCTTTTGTCTGTCTTGCCCGTGGAGGAGCGAGACTGGGAACGAGCAACCATAGCCAGCGAATCCGAGCGAGCCTCACGATCCTTTGCGATGGTGTGGAGACGCTCCTCCTGAACATCCAGCGAGTAAATCCGATTGAGCGGCGGAAGCGGGTCCTGAGCAACGATGGTGGACCAGATGGTGGCATATAAGAGGCATCGTCGAGCCCCATTAGGAATTGATGGGCTCACTCAACCTCTCGCTCCTTAGCGGCGTTGCCGCAGGTGCAGGGAGTGGAAGCGGTGTAGGTGGTGAGTTCGTCCCAGAGCTTCTTGAGACGACCAAAGTAGGCAGAGATCGATTGGCCATCCTAACGACAACGAGTGATCTCGGAACTAATCTGAAGGATCCGGGGACCGTTGCTGACGGAAAAGCGCTGATCAAGGTCATCCCAAAGTTCCTTAGCGGTGTCAAAATAAGAAATGCTAGAGCGGAGAGAGGGCTCATTGGATTGAGCGATCCACCCGATCAGCATAGAGTTAACTCTCTTCCAATAGGCAGAATCGGCAGAGCCAGCAGCAGGCTCAGTGATGGAGCCGTCGAGGAAACCTTCTTTGAATTTCGAAGAGAAAGCATTGTGCATAGCGATCTTCCATTCGTGGAAGATCGCACCACGCAAGATCACACGGCAAATAACAAGGCCAAGGTGATCAAACGAATGAATGTAGTAGGGCAAGGAAGGGTCGATAGGTTAGACGTGTAGGAGGATCGAAAAGTCTGATACCATGTAGAAAACGATAGGAGGAAAAGCTTGCTCTTCATTGATTAATTGAGTTGTATATATACACAAGGACTGGGTTAAACTAGGTTAATTCTATCATAACTTACAAAGATATGATAATTGCTATACAAGGATAAAATCAAAACTAATTACAAAGATAAGATATGATATCTTTTTTTTATATATACAAGGCAAGGATTGGGTGATGGTCAACCGCGATTGATCCACCGCCCCATAGCGTCCCAACGGACGAAATCTGCTATCTCGGCGGGTACACAATCAGCAACAAAGCACGAGGACAAACCCAGATGCGCTAACCGATCTGCCACTCGGTTACCCTCTCTGAAGACGTGCATAAAGGAGACACTCTCGAAAGATCGACACAAGCCAAGAGCATCCGAAATCGTCATCTCGATCTCCCACGGGCATTGCCAAAGGCCCCGCAAGACATTGATGACGGTCAAGCAATCGCCTTCAACCACCAACCGAGCGAATCCCCGCTTCGAAGCTTCTAGAAGACCAGCCATAAGACCATAGCATTCTGCTTGCACAACAGATACCATACCGTGGCTACTGGCACCACAAGAAAGGACTCTTCCCTGGCTATCACGGATAACAAAGCCAGAAGCAGCACAACCCGACCCAGTCCGAGCACCGTCAAAATTAAGCTTAACAACCTCATCAGTAGGTTTTTTCCATCTAACTACGTTTTGTTTTGGCATTCTCTTTTTTGGGGAGTTTGGTCTTGATGTATCAATGTCGTCTTCTTGTTCCACTGTGTGTGCTTTTCTCCAAGTAGTCCTATATTGTTTTATATTGTTTATCCATTCTTCCATTGTACTGATATCATTATTGTCAAAAATTATTTTGTTTCTCATCGACCATAAACCCCACAGAGCGAAGGCAAGTTAAGGGTCGATTTTTGTTCCATAGATAGTTGGTGGAATATTTCTGAGATGATATCCTTATATAACTTGTTTTCTTTTTCAGTGTTCCGGATTGTACGTTCAATCTGCCTATCTAATCTCTCGATGAAACACATGGATGTCTGACATTCTGTAAAGAGATGGGTGTTATCTTCTTCATGATGGGAGCAAATAGGGCATTCCATAGGCATATAAATTCCTTTACCTTGTAATCTAACTTTTGTCGGGGTTCCGTTTAGTAGGTTTTTCCAGATGAAATTTTTAATCTTAGGCGGACAATCAATTTTCCAGATCCAGTCTAGTAGGTCTGAATTGATCCTTCTGTTTCTCGTGATGTGGTATAGAGCGCTAGCAGTAGAGAACCACCCATTTTTACTTGGTTTCCAATATAACCTATCTTCAATTTCATTGGAAGGAATATAGATGTCTAGAATTTTATCAATAATATCCGATGGGAGGTAGTTACTCAATTTTTCTTTGTCCCAAGTCTTGTTTGGTTTCATAAACTGGTTGATAGTTTCTTGTTCATCAACTTGATCTAAGATGCATTTTTCTCGAAGGTTTCCTTTGTTTTGAACCCAGTTGTCCTTCCAAAATCTTATGGATTTCCCGTTTCCCACCTGCCAGATAAGCCCTGCACAGAATTCCTCTTTGATATCCATTAGTTTCGCCCATTGCCAAGAGGAGTTCCTTTTTCGTTCATAGTTCCAAATATTCTCACTTTTAAGGTATTTATCTCGGATGATTTTAACCCATTCATTTTGGGACTCCGCAAGGATTTTCCAAAGCAATTTCATTTGCAGCGCTTTGTTCATGTCTTTGTTCTTGTGTAGTCCGAGCCCTCCTTCTCTTTTTGGTCTGCAGACTTTATCCCATCCAATAAGGGGCTTGTATTTAGAGTCTTTGTTGGGTGAGTTCATTAGCTCTCCATTTTGTTAGTTGGTTCTTGGTTTTCCCAATGACTTCTTCAAACGTTTTTTTATTCACTCTACCGTTGATGATAGGGCACCCAAGATACTTTTCTAAAGCAACGTGGTTAGTTATTTGTAGGCAGGATTGAATTCGCTGCTTTTGTTCGTTTGAAATTCCTTTTGTGGCTTGGAAGGCGGATTTCTGAAAATTTACTTTTTGGCCCGAGATCTCGCAATATTCATCGATTATAGTTTTCACCATTCGACAGGCTTCTGGGGTTGCTTTTGAAATGATCATGATGTCGTCCGCAAAGGAGAGGAAAGGGATTGATGGACTACCCCTAAAGGTTTTGAAACCGATTGATAAGATATGATATCTCAACAATAAGCTGGTCCTAACTCCTAATATTTTATTTTTAGTATCATATTAGGAGAGTCCTAAATTCATATACGAATATCTGTAATATTTATTTCTGATTAAAATCACCGGCTAACAAAATAAAACGAACACAAGACTTTATATGCATGCATATGGCCTTTTGATGAACATGAGAATTTGACAAAATGAAACATTTAAGTTAGTTGAGCTTCATAATTAATTATATAATGAAAAATAAAACCGTATTCACGTTGTAAAATTATTAAATGTGTAAAAATAGAAAATATAAATTAATTAAGTTTAAAGGTACTGGAGTAATTAATAAAATGTATTATATATAGGACAATCTATTAAAAAATGAGACTTTACTTGCAAGTTGCAAATCCTACCAAAACACAATCTATTAAAAAATAGCCACTCCCTTTTCATTTAATTCAAATTATTATATATAGGACATTTTTATTTGTTCATATGAAACATACCATGACATTATAATGGGAGAGGAGAATCAAATTCATGTTCACAATTCATAAAGTTGATTTTGTCAATTAAGTTAATAATTGGCATTTAATACATTATTTTGTACCCAAAAAACATTGATGTGAATACGAACTTAGTTTTAACTAAGGTAAATTATGTTTCCAACTTCTAAATGTATTTTTTTTTATAGGGGTGATTACTAGGATATCCTAATTTTTTGTCGAAAATAGATCACAAGTGCTCCAAATTAGCAAAATGTTTACCGCCCCCTGTGCCCCCCACCTCCACCTATGCCCCTTGTGCCCCCCTCCCGTGTCATCAGCTTTTTTTTTTCGGTTTTTTTTTTCGCGTTGCTGAAAGTCCTGTTTCAGCACATTCGGTTTCAGCAACCCCTGTTTCAGTGGGTTTTTTTTTACCGCATTATCGAAACAGGGGTTTCAACACATTCGGTTTCAGCAACCATTGTTTTGACTCTTTTTTTTCCCGCGTTGCTGAAACGGAGTTTCTTTTTTTTCTTTTCTTTTCGTGTCATCACTTCGACACCGGATTTGATGAAATCGGAGTCGCTGAAACCGTGTTGCTGAAACCGTTGTTTTAACTTTTTTTTTCACGCTGCTGAAATCGGGGTTGCTGAAACCGGGGTTGTTGATGCTGAAACCCCGGTTTTAGATGCTGAAATTGTTGCTGAAACTGGATTGCTTTTTTTTTTCCTTTTTTTTTTTCCGCGTCAGCACTTCGACAACGGGGTTGCTGAAACCGTGTTACGGGATATAAAATTTAGCCTATACGGGATTCGAACCCATGTATTAGCGCATAAGCACATCGCTCTATCATTGAGCTAAGAGGCTTTTAAAAGAGATTTAAAGTAAGGAACATCAAAATTCATTGCAGCCCGCATTTCAGCAATTGCTGAAACTCCCCGTCCGCATTTCAGTAAGGAAAAAAATTGCTGAAATTGTCAATATCCAAACTCAAACCATGTAAAACATTAGACAACTAAAATTACAACAACAATTTCGCGCAATTTCAGCAAGTCAATACAAAAATTGGTATTCATTTCAACCAATCAATTAGATAAGCACAAATTAAAATCACATCAATTAGATAATGATTAAAAGATAGCAGCAGCTCAGGTTCAAACACCACAACTTTGTGGTGTTCATCCAGACCAAAGCTAATGAGAAAAAAGAAAGGCCAAAATATGCAAAAATCAGCAGATCAACTAAAGACTTATTAGAAATACACAGTTGAAAGTAATATTGCAAGGAGAAACAAATTAATTTCTAAAACCCATAACAACCAGGTAGCCTAGATGAATGACTAAACAAAGAAGCTTGTTGAAACCACTAACAAAGAAGCTTGCTGAAACCATTCAATTGGGAACAAAAAACATAAGCAATTGTCTAACTGCAGACTAGTAAGATGATGAAATTATGCCTTACAATAGCATAAGAGTAGTTGGCGGAATCGAGGAGGATGGTTGGTTGCTAGGAGAAAGAGAGAGAATGGAGTTCTGATTTCAACCATCTGAGGAAGCAATTGATCGAAGGTGGATTGATGTCAAAAGCATACCTCGCTCGATTGGCGACAAGGCAATCAGTTCCTTGCTAAAATTGTCGGAGACGCCATTGAAGGAAGATGATGGAGATGTCGGAGACGTCATCATTTGGATGCATCGAAGTCGTTGATTCAGCAGATACAACAAAAGTGTATTCATGTCATGACACAACAGTCAAGTTTTATTTCTACTTATTGAGGCCTGAATAGTGAATTCCCCAGCAGCACTCTTCCGTTATAGATGAAGAACAGGAGAGAGAGAGAGAGAGAGAGAGAGAGGGGGGGAGAGATTAGATGAATTTGGGAGAGGTCGCCTCCTCGGCCAGATCTGGAACGAGGTCGACTCCTCGATCGATCGATGTTGAAATTCCCGTTACAGATGCGGAAACGGGCGGACGATGATAGTGGTGCGGCGGGAAGAAGACATCGAGCGATCATGGATCTAGAGTTGGAGACGCGCGGACGCCTTCGATCGGAGAAGACGCGCGGATGCCTTCGATCGGAGCCTTCGATCCCCTAGCAGCACTCTCCCGGGGACACAATCAAGGCCGCAAGTCGTCGTTGGTGATGGCGATCCTGGATCTTGAGTTCTGCGCCGTTGGTGAAATCTGCACCTTCGATCGGGTCCTGGATCTGGTGTTCCGCGCCGCTGGTGAAATCAGGTGCCGTTGTCGAACCTCTCTGATGTCCGGAACCCTAGCTTGGACTACGGATCTAGAGGCCGGAGGAAGGTCGCCGGAGATGAAGTCATGGGAGACAGTGCTGTGTTGTTGAAACGGTGAGGAAGAGAGCAAGAGAGGAAGGCCCCGGATCTGATCTCTGATTGTTTTGTCCATCTGAAGAGAACCGATGAGCGAGGTTTAGGGGAGGGGGGCACAGATTTAGGTCGTGGACTTTTAGCTAATTTGGAAGAGGTGGGAGACAATTAATTAATTCGGCGCAAATTTTCTCTTTTTTATAAGAAGGGAACGTAACACTGTTTTTTATTTATTGATATTGTAGATAGAAAACTCAACATTGTACTTTTAGTAACCGTGATTAGGGGTGGGCACCTTTTTTTGGGGACGGGATCGAGACGGGATGGTGTCTGGACGGGACGGGATCGGGACGGGACGGGCCTTGTCCCGCAAATAAAAATAATAAAATATTATATAAATTTACAAAGTGAAAAATGCTTTCATAATTCATTAATTTGTATAATATGTTGAATACGGTATTCTTCTCAACTATATTATTCAATAATAATAATATTATTATTAATATTAATATTAATATTATAATACTATTATTAATTCATACAATGATTATATAATTAATTATAATGTTCAACATATTTGGCTACATTATCTTACTAGATCGGGACGGAAAGGGATTGAGACGAGATTCACCAGATACTGTCTCATTATCGATTGATAGTTGGGAAAAATACCGTATTTAGCTATTTGCCTCTTGTAACTCTAAATAATAATAATAATAATAATAATAATAATAATAATAATTCCACGTTATATTTAAAAGAAAACTAATATTAATATTATTACTTATTTTTATTGTTATTATTATAAAATAATTATACTTTACAAGAAAAAATATAATATGATATAATAATAATATAATAATGTAATATAATAATAATAATAATAATTTTATTATAAAGTAATATTATTATTAAATTAAATTATAATATTATATAATAATAATATTATTATTATTATAATCAATTATTATTATAAATTGAAAATTATTATTATAATTATAAATGATATTTGCTCAAAAAATAATATTATTATTATTATAAACAAATATTATTATTATTATAAATGGAAGATTATGATTATAATTATAATTATAATATTTGCTCAAAATAATAATACTAATAATAGATTATTATTCTATAATATTATAATAATAATAATGTTATTATTATTATTATTATTATTATTATTATTATTATTATTATTATTATTATTATTATTATTATTATTATTATTATTATTATTATTATTATTATTATTATTATTATTATTATTATTATTATTATTATTATTATATGCGGGATAGGATGAGATTTGCGGGATCCCACCGGGATCGTCCCGCATTTCGTCCCGCATAATTTTTACGGGACGGGATCGGGACGGGATTCACTATTTTGTCCTAAATCCCACCGGGATCGGGACGGGACCGAGACGGGATTGGGATTTGCGGGATTTGTGCCCACCCCTAACCGTGATTGTTTTTTAAAATAAATAAATTGGAAGAATACAATCATATTGTCATTAATATGTGCAAATAATTTCAAATGAAATACTCCGTATTTGTGATGTGCGAAACGTACAATTTCATTATATTCTTATTATTTTCGATATATTTAATAATTGTTGTCAAAGATATATAATTTTTGCCGTCATAATTTACACAAAAATCATTCCTTATATTCTATGAAATGTTATATTAAATGAAATAGAGCATATAAATGTTATATAAAAAAGTCATGGATATATTACTTTGCAAATAATTTCAGATAGTATACACATAAACAATAATTAATTAGATTGTTTTTTTTTTGGGTACGTACATAAGTTAGTTAATCATCTTATTTAACACAAATTGTCTTTTATAAAATATTATTATTGGAGTTGCCGTAGTCGTTGCTAGAATCTTAATTAGACTGGCGTCTCCATGTGATGTACATCTATGTTTACCTATTGAGACCTTTTATTTTTATTTTTTAAAAATGAGCTTTTAGTTTAATATAATAAATTCATAAGTCAATCTCTATTCTCTAATATTTTTGGTTGACTGACTCAAACCGTTTTTACATATAAATTACGCAATAGCTTGTAATTTAGAATACTTAATAACTTCTTAGACCAAACCGGCCTCCAAATTGAACGTGGATATATGATCGATCTTTGTCAATAGGGTTGGTGTTGAGATTCTGTAGGCTAAAGGTAAAATGAAGTAATTGGTTTTTTTAATGCAAAATATAGTAAAGTTAAATACTTAACCAACATGCAAATATAAAAATAAAAAAAAATCAAATAACACTAATCAAGCCTTTTTACTAATTAAACACCACGTAATAATTATATCCATATGTAAGAAAAACAAAGATATTATATATGGGTCATTTATTCGTTCATCTTGTTTTTTTTTTTTTTGTTTTTTTTTTTTTTATTATGAGGAAATCCACCTTTGGTGGTAAACTCCGGGCACATAGCCCAACCGACAGGAGTCGCGTAAGGCAAATACCTTGGATTGGCGGAGGTAGGGATCGAACCCGAGACCTCCTGACATCCCCTTACTCCTCACCAGTGAGTCACCCCGACATGGGCGCTTTTTTTGTTTTCCTTAGTGTACATATATACATATTGATGTGTACTTGGTAATCTATTTGTCGATATTTTGAATTATTTTATTTTTATAAACAAGTAACAATTCGAAATATTAGACACAAATCTTGGTACATTCCCCACCTATAGACGAGAATATTTTGAATTATTTACTTATATATAAAGAGGATAATACCAAAAAAAAACACAAACTATAGGACCTATGCTACATAAAATGATAAGAACTTTCTCGAGAGGCCGATGAATCGACAAACGAAGAGCGCCTAAATATACAATGAAAATAGAAAATTGCGCTAAGAGACAAACAAGCAACATGTTTTTGCACACACTTACACAAAACTACTATTTAGTGTTGGGAATATGACGCGTGAAAAATATAATGAATACAAACATTGTATAGAAGTGGGTGGACTACTCATCAAATGTCAATTGATTTTAAATAGAACATCATTTAACTCGTGTGTTCGGCTTGATTAGCACATGTGCGTTTGAGCGTATCAGCGCTCGTATGACCCTCACCTCATATAACCCACCGTAATTTCACATGATAAAAGTAGTAATAAAAACCTCTTATTTATATATGTTTAGATGAGCCATATACTATTAAGTCGAATGTTCAATCATATTCTCCTACCAAACAGTCTACAAATGGTCCCAAAAGGAGTTATTAGGATTAACGAGCTAGGTGAAACATGAAAACCCATATCCAGTACTTGATTACTGTTTATATATTTATTTGGATGTCATATTTATTCATTACAAGCCTATTGTACCCTCCCAACTAATTCTTTATTATTCCTTTATTTCCTTACTATTATAATATTTTTATTACTTTTTTTTTTTTGAAGATTTATCTAGGGATTAGGTTTCTAAAGCTGGATTTGGGAAGAATAAGAAGTGAAAATCGAAATGACTTTTTTTTTAATCAAATTGAACAAATTTTAGCTGTCCATACCACAATTGATCCAGCAAAATTCTTTGCACGTGAGTGGGAGGGTCAACCCCTTAAATGAGTCATACAGTACCCGATCCAGACGTTGAACGACTGGGTAGATCGAATTGGACTAAGATATATAAAAAAAAAGAATTTTTTCAGTGTAATGCCAAAATGGACTGAAACCCAAAGTTACAGTAAAATATCCTATTGGACTCAATGCCAGGTAACACAATGATCTTTTAGGGCCTATATCTGGGCCATTTGTTGTAGGTGGGTTGGGCCCATAGTAATAAATTCGGATCTCAGCTGAACTTTTATTATGTACATTAAACTGAAGTACAAAAAAATGTCGGTATCGATTCAAATTTTGAGGGAGGATTTTATGGGTTATATGAACTCTTCAGATCAAATCTGCAGCAAATAAGTCATCTATGCTTCCATTGCCGAGAGGAAGCATATGACTAAATAAAGCATATGACTTACCACATAGGCTAAAAGAAGCAAACATCACTTAAATTTAGTAAAAATCCAGTGTAGCACCCGGTGTTACAGGGGATCCAGACTAATCTATGGTTTCCTAACTTATTGGACAACCCTAAGTTTTTAACCTGATTGAAGACAAACATCACTCAAATTCAAAAGGATGCTACTAGACGATTGCTTGTATCCGGAAGGACGACAAACTTGGGTTCGATCGCTAGCTTTGTACTTAGTTCACCAACAACAATAAGCATTCCCAATTTATCATACCTAGATAAATGATGTTCAACGTAACCCTCTATGACATGAATGATGTTCCTTCACGACATGCTATCTCTAACCATGTTCTCATTAAGATCCAGAAAGTTAAAATCTTGTCTATTCATCTCCCTCCAACTCTTCTTTAATTGATCTCCCTTTGCTTCGCCGAACTCTATCAATCTTCAAACTGTCACATCTACACACTATCGCACTCAGATCGATCTCTCCTCTATATATGACCAAATCAACAAAGCCTTCACTCACACAACTTATCAAGGATACTGCTTACTCCAACCTTATCGCGGATAACCTCATTTCTTATCATTTCAAGTCTAGTATATCTATCCATCTGATAATCCTCATCTCTACTCCCGGAGAAAGAAAAGGAAGTAATGAGTAATACATGCAAGATAAAAGCTGAGATTGATAATAATACATGACCATATATATAACCCAAACATATGACTCAATATATTCTTTTCTAAAGTGGTAAATACATATATATAGAGGTATAACAAAGTTACAAAATATACGCACCCAAACTACAGGGTACGTGTAAGAGGGTCACGTAGGACCGATATCCCAAAGTGGCAAAAGCTACATTTCTAACAATAAGCTTTGATGAGCATATATGACTATCCAAGAAAGTTGATGTTTTTCCAACTTCAGTTGAAGAAAGACTGTAAATCCTTGCTTGCATTGGTTGCGGCCTAGACATAATCAAATTCAATAAAACCAAAGCCCATGGAGACATTCTTCCCATTCTTCAATCTACAAAGGTCATAGAAAGTATACGGTAAGCACTCGCCCTGACGCTTGTAACTTTCCCGCCTTTATTGTTTACTTTCATGCTTCATTTGTCTTAAACTTCAGATTGTTGACAAACAGCGAGCGTGACTGGATCGGAGAATACAAAAAGCCCCAGATGCGACTCGCCAATAGATCGAGTGGAGACCGCGAAACATAATAAGAATGGGTACAACCGTACATCTACAAGCACAATAAGCAAGCTAGGTGCGTTGTTTTCTTGCTACGAAGGTACATTGGCCATAGCAACTCATGTAATCTCAAACCCATCATCGAAATAGACTTTCTAGGATGAGTCGGTGCAAATCAAACTACTACAACTTGGCAACAGCAAGTCATTCCTATATCACAAACTGACTATTTAGGAACACATGTCTACAATCATCGCACGCTAAGATAATCTATTTTGTAAGCCTGATTAATATTGCGATTTATGCACAACTCAATCATGTATCTGGGATACTGATCAGGTAACCTTCTTGAGAATCGGTAGGTGAAGCAATCATGCAGAACGAAAGGATGGTCGGGCTGACGACCGTAACTAACTCTGGATCTGTTACAGATCCGGATCAAATACCTCCATCGCTCTCGGCTCTTGCCCGCACCCAGTCGCAAGCCCCTCTAGCTCCCATGTGTCATATGGAGACCTCATAAAATGGGGAACATGTATCTCCCCGTAATCGTCTATCATATACATCGCATGGCTAATAAATCTCAATAGAAACTCCTGGTGCAATCTATTTAACAATAAATCGATATATTAAGGAAACTTATCTATAATCTATAATATACTACAAAAGTTGTGTGTATGATTCATTAATGTCTATCCAATTTGTTTTTTTTAAAGCAAAACCAATTAATTAGCCATTTACTATATAATGTTGTCAACCGGTTGTTCCACTAAGGTTTGAAGCCATTATTTTCTTAATTTGCTTCACAAATTAGTCATTTACTATATAATGTTATCATTCTTTAACTTGTAATCGGTTAGTGTCCCTAGCATTCAAAAGGAGGCGTTAAAAGCATGACATAATGGAGTAGTAAATTTGACGCGTTAGGCAATGAAACCGCTTGACAAATTTATTATAGTCGTTTTACCTCAATGCACAATGTTGATCCACTTTTAGTCGTTTTTATATCTTAATCCATATTTTTATGTCATTATTTTTTTTTTATTCACAAAGTAGCCATTTATCGTATAATACCGTCATTCATGTTATAGGCCATTAGTATCATCCTAGCATTCAAAATTTGAGAGTTACGTTCAAATTAATTCACACAATTTATTATAGCCGTTTCAACTATGTACAATATTGATCTACTTTTAGCCATTTGGTTCTTTCTCCTTCATATTATATATGGGTAATCTCCCATTCACAATCACGCCACACTCATGGCTTCAACTTGATTACACAAAATGTAGAACAAATTAGCCATGAATGAAGCAAAACAAATCAAGAGCAGTTAATACCGCGGCCTAAATATGCAAAGCTGGATGCATCATCGACCTGGAAGAAATCGACGATTCGATGACAGAGTCTGAAGATGCGAAGCCGGATGCATCATCGACCTGGAAGAAAGGCAGCATCGATCGCTCGCACGCACAATCAATCTTGCCTCAACCACCAGAAGTTACCGTCGTCGTTCCATGTCTCCACTTGTGCTTGTAGTGCAAGTGTGTCTGTCAGTCAGGGTAAGATTTCAGTTCCAATTTCAGTCCCTTTGCAGTACTTGAATTGTTGAATTGTTTATGGGATATTCTGATAGGAACGTAGAGTCCGAATACAAGTTAATTATAAGTTTATACGAATCTAATTCGAAAGAGGAAGGTGGCAACTAGAAGAAAACAAAAGAATTTGTGGTTGAATTTTAGAAATGTGTTTCGCCTTGCTATATGATTGGAACCACTAATACAATATCTTAGCAATATCCAAATTTGGGTTGTTATCACTAATTTGGCCTGAATTAAAGTGGTGATTTCAGCTTTTATTTAGTCAATTTATAAGAATGGAAACTTAATTCATTGTACTCTTTCTATCTGCTGATATGTTTACGTTTCATATCTTAATTTCTCTCCGAGACTGCGGTTCTCGCCCTTGATTGTGTTACTTTTTAGGGGCTCTGAATTTTGATTCAACTTATTTATGCTTACCTCTAAACCTCTAAATGTTTCAATTGCTTTTCAATTAATACATATGATTCAGATAAAGGTTTGGCTCAGATACAACAGCAAGTTGCCGGTGGTTGGTGCTCGGTGTCCTGGTGATTTTGGTGGATCAACAACCCTCGCGCAAACAGGTATAAGTTGTTGTTGAAGATTGAAAAGGTGAAATAGTTTGAGAACATGGATGATTGATTGAAATTGAGGAGAGAGGGGGCAACCAGGAGATCGTATTTGGAAAGAAAGAGAAATATACGAGTATCTAATTAGTTACAGTAGTTAATTTGGGAAGAAAGATTTGATCAATATATTGTACTTAGAAGAGATAAATTTTACTTTTTAAATTAATTTTTTCATAAAAAAATCCTCAACTATTTTAATATACCTTCAATAAATAATTTCACCTCAAAACCCCAAAATGAAAAAAAAATAGTTCAATATATTTAAATCAGAATTTCCTGAAATAAATTTATAAAAATTATATTATGTTATAAATTTGATGAAAATAAATAAATAAATAAGGTAAACATTACAATAGGAATATATTCAACAAAGTCTAAAGTTCTGTGTGATTGGTCTCATAAATTCGTGCCTCATTCCTCTCAATATTAAATCAATTCAAATTGCAAAATTATCCTTGGATTACTAATAATAATATCTTTCAATCTTCCAATTTATGTATATTTATTTATTTTATTTTTTCATTAAATTGGATGTCTTTAATTAAAAAAAAAGTACCTCCTATGTTATTCAAAAATATTCATACCCTTGTGGCCTTGTGTCATATCCTGTAATTATTTTCTTTCAAAACAAGCTTATACATTTGACATACCTTCATTATGAGGAACAAAAATATTATAATGAAAAGTTCGTAGATAAAAAGCAATATCAACATAGACAAAATTTGATGTATACAAAATTTGATATCTTTTTAATTTGGAAAAAATAATAATTTTTATATTATGTTTGTTAATGTCACTGTAGAGAAGCAATATTGATGAAAACATATGATAATGAGGAGAATGAAATCATAGTGAAAGAGCATCAATCAGGATCAATCGATAAAAAAAAAAATACACAGTAAGTCAAAACTAAAAGAATTAGGTTCGAATAGTGGTAGAATTTGTTTTGCAAAATAAAAGTACTGGGAAAATAATTATTTGCATCATATTTATTTCTTAGATTAAATATATAATTATATTATTGGTCAATGCACAATAATTTCATTTTTACACAATTTAATTACAAATAAATTCGATAACCATATTTGAAGGTCATATATATACTGTTAGATGATTAATTTTTTTGCCAGATTTTTTAGGTTCTATGATAAGTTACATATTTTTTTTTAAGATTTCCCCTTTAAGACTCTTTAATAATAACAATAATAATAATAATAATAATAATAATAATAATAATAATAATAAAGCCATTGGTTATGGTTTCTTACCCTTCTCTTTCTCTGCGGTGGGGTAACTTGAGTCAAACACCATAACCCTCCTTAAAAGGATCCAGAAATTCTCTCAAGCTCAAGATATTGGGGCTCGAAATGCGGCTCATGTTTTCACTAGGGTGGGGTTTTCTATTGCTAAAGGTGTGGGGGCCCAGATTGTTTCCCGGCTCCCCACTAATTCTCTATAAATTCATATTATTAATATAATAATAATAATAATAATAAAATAATAATAATAACAACAACAACAAAAATAAAAACACACCCACAAGTCTTTGCTCTTATTTCCGTTAATAAGAACCAAGTATATAAATTTTTAATACAGTATTAACTCAAAGTTATTGAATTATGTCCCATGCGTAAGCACGGGCATGCTCCCTAGTATATGAAATATCTAGCTACCTAGCTATGCAATTGATAGCATTCAATTATGTGGAAAAAAATAAACATATTTCTTTTTTAATTGAATTTGATTTATCTTACTTGATTTTAACTAGGTGGACTCATGCGTGTGAAAAGTTAAAGGCGCTCCGATCATAGCGTTGCTGGGACAAAACAGGATGAATTCTCATCCTCGTGCAATCAACGCCGCCCACAAACCTAGCATGAACAAAACTGGCTCGCAAGTGAAGCGGAGAAGGATAAATGAAAAAATTACTCATAAGTTTAATTAAAATAATCGATCGAGATGACATTTACTTACTCTTTGAATGGAGTGTGGTCGCCATGAGGTTCGGAGCATGAACAAAACTGGCTCGCAAGTGAAGCGGAGAAGGATAAATCTCCAATTTGTTCACGCCTCAAACCTCCTAGCGACCACGCTCTATTTAGAGAGTAAGTAAATGTCATCTCGGTTGATTATTTTAATTAAACTTATGAGTAATTTTTCCATTTACACTTGAATGTATATATATACGCCAGAGCTGATTCTCCTTCATATACAATCATACAAACATTTCAACCTCTCCACGGATGTGGGCTGTTCCAACTCTCCAATAGCATTTATCACAACAATATAGTATTCTGATTCACTTTCACTGTAAGTTGATGTTTCCCCTGACCCTGGGGAAGATACAAAAAACCACCAACTGTATCATCCTTCGATACAACCAACTTATCAATTGTAATATTCCCGGGCTGAAGTCCCCTCGAACGCAAAGAGTTTAAATCTGTAAGAATCCCATAAAGTATTCCAACCAAAGCACCATACCTCATAGATCGGAATAACTCAAGCGTGTCTCATAGGACGACATGTAACACCCTCGTCTTAAATCAGATACAATAAGAATGTTCGGAGTGATTTAGAATTGATTTAAGCCCTACCTATATCACAAGAGCTCTTCTTTTTCAGATTCCAAGCGAGGACAACGGACGTGAGAAGGCTAGGTGGCTAGGCTGAAAAAATTACTAATAAGTTTAATTAAAATGACATATATATATTTATTTATTTATTTACAAATTCAGGTTTAAATGAAAAAATTACTCATAAGTTTAATTAAAATAATCGATCAAGATTACATTTACTTACTTTTTGAATGGAGTGGTTGTCATGAGGTTCGGGGCATGATCAAACTGGCTCGTAAGTGAAGCGGATAAGGATAAATCTCCAATTTGTTCACGCCTCAAACCTCCTAGCGACCACGCTCTATTTAGAGAGTAAGTAATTGTCATCTCGGTTGATTATTTTAATTAAACTTATGAGTAACTTTTTCATTTACACTTGAATGTATAAATATATATATATATATACACGTCAGGACTGATTCTACTTCACATACAATTATACACACATTTCAACCTCTCATCGGATGTGGGCTTTTCCAACTCCCCAATAGCATTTATCACAACAATATAGTCTTTTAATTCACTTTCACTGTAAGTTGATGTTTCCCCTGGCCCTGAGGAAAGTTACAAAAAACCACCAACTGTATCATCATTCGATACAACCAACTTATCAATTGTAATATTCCCGAGCTGAAGTCCCCTCAAACGCAAAGAGTTTAAATCTGTAAGAATCCCATAAAGTATTCCAACCAAAGCACCATACCTCATAGATCGGAATAACTCAAGCGTGTCTCATAGGACGACATGTAACACCCTCGTCGCAAATCCGATACAATAAGAATGTTCAGAGTGATTTATAATTGATTTAAGCTCTACCTATTTCACAAGAGCTCTTCCTTTTCAGACTTTAAGCGAGGACAACGGACGTGAGAAGGCTAGGTGGCTAGGCTGAAAAAATTACTCATAAGTTTAATTAAAATGACACACACACACAAATTTAAGTTTAAATGAAAAAATTACTCATAAGTTTAATTAAAATAATCGATCGAGATGACATTTACTTACTCTTTGAATGGAGCGTGGTCGCCATGAGGTTCGGAGCATGAACAAAACTGGCTCGCAAGTGAAGCGGAGAAGGATAAATCTCCAATTTGTTCACGCCTCAAACCTTCTAGCGATCACGCTCTATTTAGAGAGTATGTAAATGTCATCTCGGTTGATTATTTTAATTAAACTTATGAGTAATTTTTCCATTTACACTTGAATGTATATATATACGCCAGAGCCGATTCTCCTTCACATACAATCATACAAACATTTCAACCTCTCCACGGATGTGGGCTGTTCCAACTCTCCAATAGCATTTATCACAACAATATAGTCTTCTGATTCACTTTCATTGTAAGTTGATGTTTCCCCTGGCCCTGGGGAAGATACAAAAAACCACCAACTGTATCATCCTTCGATACAACCAACTTATCAATTGTAATATTCCCGGGCTGAAGTCCCCTCGAACGCAAAGAGTTTAAATCTGTAAGAATCCCATAAAGTATTCCAACCAAAGCACCATACCTCATAGATCGGAATAACTCAAGCGTTACTCATAGGACGACATGTAACACCCTCGTCTTAAATCAGATACAATAAGAATGTTCGGAGTGATTTTGATACGGGGTTAGCCGTGGGGTGGCCCGATCTTCGACAATCAAACTAGGAATAATAAGAACGGAAGCAAAGACTCGATTAACAAGAATAAAGACTCGAAATTGAAAACAAGACTCGACCGATAGTGGACTGATTCGAACTAAAATAGAACGAGATAAAGACCCCAGGCCTCCTAAGAGGGTAGGAACCAAATACCAACGACTATAAAGCCCGCCTCTACAACCTTACACAACCAAACGGACAACTTGGAGGCACAGGGAGGAGGCTCGTGAATACCAGGATCATCAAGTCTTGCGAAGTTGATGAACACAAGGCAAACCAAGCTAAAAACAACACATCGAAACCTATCCCACGCAAGGGAACTCGGTTCCTCCCTAGGAGAACTCTCCAAGTATGACTTTTTTCCAAAAATTCAATTCTAATTTTATTGAATTAATGAAACGTTTAAATAGAAAAATAACTAGGGTTTGGTTGGTTTCCTTAGACGCTAAGGATTGCTTGCCAAACTTAATCCTAACTACATAAAAATATCCTAATTAATAAAGATAAAACTAATTAGATATAATATCAATTAATTGAAAAGTCAACTAATAGATATTATTCTAATTTACATTATTCCTAAATAAACATAAGGATAAAATGATAAATTAAATATGGAAAGATAATTATTTTCGTCCGAACAGTGAACAGCTGCAAAGATGTTGATTTTCGGCCATGTTCTCGGTAAATTCTGGAAAAACCTTCAACAAAAACGTTGTAGATCTCTTCGTCCTCGTTCCGACAAGGTATGGCACGATCCAATCCGATCAATATGGACTCCAAACGACTCATTTTACTGAGATGTCGCAAAACTGTCAAATCTGCTGAACGAATCCAAACTTGTTGATAAGCACCACTTATTTTCCCTTCATCAGATTTAGAATTGATTTAAGCCCTACCTATATCACAAGAGCTCTTCTTTTTCAGACTCCAAGCGAGGACAACGGACGTGAAAAGGCTAGGTGGCTAGGCTGAAAAAATTACTAATAAGTTTAATTAAAATGACATATATATATTTATTTATTTATTTACAAATTCAGGTTTAAATGAAAAAATTACTCATAAGTTTAATTAAAATAATCGATCAAGATTACATTTACTTACTTTTTGAATGGAGTGGTTGTCATGGGGTTCGGGGCATGATCAAACTGGCTCGTAAGTAAAGCGGATAAGGATAAATCTCCAATAGGACTGATTCTACTTCACATACAATCATACACACATTTCAACCTCTCCTCGGATCTGGGCTTTTCCAACTCCCCAATAGCATTTATCACAACAATATAGTCTTCTAATTCACTTTCACTGTAAGTTGATGTTTCCCCTGGCCCTGGGGGAAGTTACAAAAAACCACCAACTGTATCATCATTCGATACAACCAACTTATCAATTGTAATATTCCCGAGCTGAAGTCCCCTCAAACGCAAAGAGTTTAAATCTGTAAGAATCCCATAAAGTATTCCAACCAAAGCACCATACCTCATAGATCGGAATAACTCAAGCGTGTCTCATAGGACGACATGTAACACCCTCGTCGCAAATCCGATACAATAAGAATGTTCAGAGTGATTTATAATTGATTTAAGCTCTACCTATTTCACAAGAGCTCTTCCTTTTCAGACTTCAAGCGAGGACAACGGACGTGAGAAGGCTAGGTGGCTAGGCTGAAGAAATTACTCATAAGTTTAATTAAAATGACACACACACACACAAATTTAAGTTTAAATGAAAAAATTACTCATAAGTTTAATTAAAATAATCGATTGAGATAACATTTACTTACTCTTTGAATGGAGCGTGGTCGCCATGAGGTTCGGGGCATGAATAAACTGGCTCGCAAGTGAAGCGGAGAAGGATAAATCTCCAATTTGTTCACGCCTCAAACCTCCTAGCAACCACGCTCTATTTAGAGAGTAAATAAATGTTATCTCGGTTGATTATTTTAATTAAACTTATGAGTAATTTTTTCATTTACACTTGAATGTATAAAACTATATATATAAAACTACACACACATGTCAGGGCCGATTCTCCTTCACATACAATTATACAAACATTTCAACCTCTCCTCGGATGTGGGCTTTTCCAACTCCCCAATAGCATTTATCACAACAATATAGTCTTCTGATTCACTTTCACTATAAGTTGATGTTTCCCCTGACCCGGGGGGAAGATACAAAAGAACTACCAACTGTATCATCCTTCGATACAACCAACTTAATAATTGTAATATTCCCGGGCTGAAGTCCCCTCGAACGCAAAGAGTTTAAATCTGTAATAATCCCATAAAGTATTCCAGTCAAAGCGTCGTTATTGAGTAATCCTGGTTTGCCATTGAACTTGTCATTATAGTATTACTTCAAAGTAGTGAATGGCTTGAATAAAACTACATCCAGATCCACTCCACGTTTAACATTATACTCACTCCGTCCTAAAATACATGGTCTTTTAGCATTTTGCACAAGTTTTAATAAAACACCTTACTTTTAAAAAAACATCATCATTGCACTAACTTTTTCATAAATTTTATTATTTTTTAACACCCACTACACATTTTAACCTATCAAATTATTTTAAAAAGTCAATAACACACAAACCAATACAAATCATTACAACTTTTTACCTAGAAAACCTAAAAGCCCATATATTGTTCGACAAAAATTTACCTCTAAAAACCCATGTATTGTTGGACGGAGGGAGTAATAGCTAAATCGGTCGAGCGGATATAAGGACATTCCTGAGCACAATCCTCTAAACTCGAATAAGGAGGTATTTGAAAGTCGGCCTCTCGCGTAACACAAAGAGTGAATACAAACTCCTCTCCTGGATCGCCATGGAGTCTAAATAGTTTAAATCTCTTTGTATTGGCTACCGTCAATGAACTAGCACTCAAATTCCTTGTGCATATTCCTTCTGATGGTGGCTGAAGGTCCAAGTTCTTCGGGACGTGCACGATAGAAGTCAGAAACTGAAATTTTTGCTTGAGGGGCTGATTATAAAGGACGATAATGAATTCATGACAAATCCACATACCCCACTTCCAAATCACAAACACAAAATTCACAAATTCATTTCTCACAACCACAATCACTAACCACAAATCCAAAGAACAAACAAATTAAAAATTCACAAATTTATTCTCACCACACCCATAAACCACAATTTACCCCAAATTTATATATATGTGTGTGTATGTAATATTAATTAAACTTATGACTAATTTTTTCAGCCCAGCCACCTAGCCCTCTCATGTCCGTTGTCCTCGCTTGGAATATTTAAAGGAAGAGCTCTTGTGATATAGGTAGAGCTTGAATAACTTATAAATCACTCCGAACATCCTTATTGTATCTGATTTGAGACGAGGGTGTCACATGTCGTCCTAGGAGACACGCTTGAGCCATTCCGATCTACGAGGTATCTCACCAACTTATATATCGATCTATCTATTGTTCAGTTATATATATGATATTGCAAATAGTAGACAATATGTTAAGTATACCTCACATATATAGTAATTTTTTGAGGGAATTAAAAGAAATGACCCTTGCCCCGGTTTGGTTTGCTAGCCTAACCCACTACCCGATTCAATTTGCAAGGGTTAACCCTCCCCCTTACAAAAATTGCACCCCAAGCGGTAAACTTTACCTGGAGCAACCGGTGGCCTCTTCTTTCCTTCGCCTCTCTCTTACCCCAAATCTCTCTCTCAGTCTCGAGCGTAAGAACGGAATCGGAGGCGGGGAGAAAAGTCTTCGTCTCTAGGCAAGAGGGCTCGAGCGTAGTCCACCACAAGAACGGATAAGGAAGGGGATCGGAGGCAGTCGCCTCATCTTCTTTCCTCTCCGTTGTGCTCTCTTGGAAATTGGAGGCCACAGGCGAACAAGCAACTCGAATCAGGTATCCTCGTCGATCTTCTTCCTCTCAACTCTATCTTCCGTCCTCGGCGCCGCCTGGTACTCCACTTCTCTTTCTCTTCATCTTCTCTTTCATTACAACGATTTCATCCTCGGATTCAACTGCCTTAGGGATTTCGGAATTCGAAACTTGATGGTTGTTAATTTTTTCTGAGCTTGGAATCAGAAAATTGGACTTTGTATTTTGCAGGGGGATATATATTACTGGAAGCAGTTTGATTGATGCAGCTATAAAGGCTCCTCGAATCACTTTGAAAAATCTGATTAGGTAAGCCTCCCTTTGTGTTTCCCCCTTTTAGTTCTGTGGTCAAATTTGTGGAATGCATTAATGTATGATGTATAGCAGTAAGGGCGGTATATTTTCAGCTGATAAAAAAAGTAATAAATTGGTGTCTACCATGTTGGATCACACACTGGATAAGAGATTGTGAAATTAGACAAATTTTGGAGAGGTTATCCCAAATTTCAAACTTAAGAAACCTAGCCCAGAAAGAATGAAGCTTAGATGGAAATGATTAACTTTTAAAGGAAATTCAATCTTGTTGAAAATTTCTTGGATGAATTCCTCGATGATGTTCTTGCAAAGTCATTCTTAAGCATACAACAATATGGAATTGCTGGGACCTACTGAGGTCTAAGTCTCGAGAGTTATAGCACCTAGAACTCATAAGCATGTGCTAATGGAAAATGGAAGGACTGAAGAAAAAATTGAATCCTATTGAAGCTTCCCAATTGTTATGCCAAGTCTATGTCGAAGTTGAGTTGTTTGTTGTTGTTCATATCTTCATTCTCAAAATCTATGATCAATTTCCCTTTCACGAGAACCTTCTATATTCAAATGCAAGAGAGAAAACCTGGACTTTTGTAATATGGTGTTTAATTGCTCTATTCTCCATTGTGTTTAGATTGTACAGTATTTTAGAGGTGCATCTCTTTTAAATCTGTAGATTCAGCTTAAACAATAAAAATGTCATGTAGCAAAGGATATTTGTCATTTAGTTTGATACATACAAGTTGTTCAGATTTTCGAATGTCTTGCAAACTGTGTCAGTTCTTCATGTAATCATATCCATAGCTTATTGAAGTACAAAGAGCTGATGCATTTTCTTATTTCTTTAGGTGCTATCTCTTCTCCCACCATATGAGGGGAAATCTGTTCTTGAGCTTGGAGCAGGTATTGGTCGCTTTACCGGTGAGTTAGCGAAGAAGGCTGGCCAGGTTCTGGCCTTGGATTTCATTGAGAGTGTGATAAGGAAGGTATATAAACCCTTCTGCTCCCACTCATAAGGGCAATGTTCTGTATAGTAATCGGATTACTGATTAGCCCAGTCATGTCTATTTTCTTGCAGAATGAAAGCATAAATGGTCATTATGAGAATGTGAAGTTCATGTGTGCTGATGTAACATCTCCCGAGCTGAACATAACACCAGATTCAGTGGATTTGATATTCTCCAACCGGTTGCTGATGTATCTCTCTGACACAGAGGTAAGCCTCTTGTTATATTTCAAACTGATCTAAGTTTGTAACTCAGCATGTATTCATACTTGATCCTTATTTGGTCGGGTATAACAGTGGTAACATAAACACTATATTGCCTATTTAATGAGGTGTGTAAAGGAGAATGTGTTAAAGTCCTACTTATCTGACTTTGATCTAGAATTCGTTTAACATATTGTTGCGAATTCTCTTATGAATTTTTAAGGTTATAATTGGAGTAAGTTTGAGCGTTACCCGAAAATTAATCATGATATTTCTTCTGAGTGGCAGGTAGATTATGTGGTTGAGAAAATTATTAAATGGCTGAAGGTTGGGGGACATATCTTTTTCAGAGAGTCATGCTTCCATCAATCTGGAGATCACAGGAGAAAGAACAATCCCACCCATTACCGTGAACCTAGATTCTATACAAAGGTGCTTAATTTTGCTTGTTTGATTATGTATTTAGCATTTAACATACAAAGGAGTTCCTCTTCCACTGCATATGTTGAAGGAAATAATCCATTAGAAGGCACAAACAAACCTGATGTTTTTGAGCTACCAATATAACAACTTGCAGTACAAATAACTAGTGTATGATCTTTGAGAGTGCTGGAGGAGCAGCTCTTAATTATTATCATGGCAAAAATCTAAGTTTCTTTTGCATGTTGATCAACGAAGTGCATTTTGAATATAGGTTTTTAAGGACTGTCACATCCGTGATGCTGCCGGGAATTGCTATGAGCTTGAGCTTGTTGGCTGCAAATGTATTGGAGCTTATGTTAAAAACAAGAAGAACCAGAACCAGGTCTTGAAGATCTCTTGTTCTTGTTATCTTTCATCTTCACAAAACTAAGCAAACTAAAACATCTGATGACCTTTGTTATGATTGCAGATTTGTTGGATCTTGCAGAAGGTTCAGTCTGAAGATGATAAAGGATTCCAAAAGTTTCTGGATAATGTCCAGTACAAATGCAGTGGTATTCTACGCTACGAGCGTGTTTTCGGACAGGGTTATGTGAGCACAGGAGGAGCTGGTTAGTAAGCAGCAAGGATAAGTGTATCTTCTTTTGTTATTCACAAGGAAACTTGTCACAAGGATAAGTGTCATGTAATTTTTTTTGTCCGTCATGTAACATATTTTAAGTGTCATGTTAATCAAGCTTGTCGCCTTAATTGTGCGTGTTGGTAAATAAAGTGGATCTTGGACTGCAGCAAAGGTTTCAGTTTCAATGCCTGGGGAGATTTAAATGCCAGAGCTGATCATTCAAATATGCTTGATGAGTAAAATTCTCAGAAGTTTCTTTCTTGTGTTTTTGGTTGATGGGTTTCATGTTTGTATCTTTATGATGATGGTGTACACTTGCTTGAAACTCAATGACAATTGATAAATAGTTCAAATTTGTGAAAAATTATTGATAGACCATGGTGATAAAAGCGTGGATTTCATGGCATAACAACCTGATGAGATAATTTACTTTTCAATTTCATATAAATATTTTTATTGATATTTTGAAAAACTGGTTACTCATCACTTCGTCTTGCTCTCTCTTTCTCTGCTTCTTCCATGGCTACACTAATTTCAGTGCTTTGTTTCTCGATCTGATTGATTCACATCACATGTCATGTTAAAGGGTATAACCTGTCATGTTAATAACATCAGATGTCATGTTATTTTATTTCATTAAGGAGAAGAGGATCGATTCGCATTACCTGTTATGTTAAAGGTTTTAACCTGTCATGTTAAAGGGTATAAGTATAACCTATCATGTTAGAAACTGCTTAATCTTAGAAGAGATGGAGAAACTGCTCAATCTTAGAAGCCTTGACTTATCTGGCTGTAAGTATCGTCCCGTGCAACTGAGTCGGTTAGCTGAAGCACTGTCGCGTCTCCAGTGCCTCCAGATGTGCCAAGAGGTGAATTTGAAGGATATGATGAAGCTAAATCAACTCAAGGGATTAGAGTGTTGGTGGTGGGCACCAAATGCTTTACTGGCTTATGTGACTATTATGTTTCAGAATTTTTTGTGAAGGAAGCTTTACTGGCTAACAAGCTGTTACTCCTTCCCCTTGGGATCACATGGCATCTAGGGTCGTGCAAGTTAAATGAATATAGTGTGAATTGTTTTACTTGACACGTGAATTGTTTTACTTGACACGTGAATTATTTTACATGACACGTGAATTGTTTTACTTGACACGTGAATTGTTTTACATGACATGTGAATTGTTTTACTTGTCACCCACTAGAATATACATGACACCTATTCGATTGTACATGACAACTGTAATGTGATCGCAACCCCGGATGATTTTTTCTTCAAATTAAATAAAAAAAAAAGGGAAAAAGAAGCATGGATACACTCATGACCCTCGTGTTTACTACATCTCCCATTCCCAGAACCTGTCTTTTTAAGAACATCTTAGCTTTTTCCAATAAGAACTCGGATATTTTGATCAAGTTAGAAGGGAGAAAGAAGATTTTGAGTTTTCATTACGATAGCCCAGAAGAGAGGAAAAACCTAAAACGTGTCCAGTAGACAACCGAATGCTGTCCTGTAGAAAATCACAGGGTGGACAGTTAATATTTACTATTGACATGGCCACCCTTTACAACACAACGTCATGTTAATATTAATTGGTGTCATGTACAAACACTGAGGTTGTCAGGTTGGTCACCCACTTGTAATACCCTACTGGACAACCTACCGGACAAGCACCAAATATGTGAACAATTTTAATTTCTTCGCGCTAGTTGCTACCGGTTGATTATGAAATCAATTGACGGAAATGGAAATCGGAAAAAGTCTGTCTTTCTTTAAGAATGTTCCTTTACTGTCAGAATCAAATTGCCTAGTTCAGGTCCTTTGTTCCCACTTCCCTTAGTAACCGTCCGCTTATCTGACTCCTTCGATTGAGATGCTTTAATCTTTGCAAGCATTTGAGAGTAGCTTTGTCGATTCTGTCATACAGAAGAAACAATAGTGAAAAATGGCCATGGCTAAATATGAAATACATATGTCACGAGTTGAAGCATAGCATACTCCTATACCATGTTCAAGGAATGAATACTGAGATGTTCAGATAGATAACAATTGATAGTGCCAAGGAAACAGAAGAAGCTTTCATAATTGTTTAAATTTCAACAATAGAAGTAACCAAGGAAGGATGATAGAAAGACTCATACTTCTTTAAATAACTACGGAATCAATTTGGTTAGATGAGACGAAGGCCTATAGGATCGTTCCTAGATAGGGTCCATAAAAGAATTTGGTTTTGTATTTAACCTATCATGTTAAAGGGTATAACCTGTCATGTTAATATCATTACTTGTCATGTTATTTTCTATCAGTAAGGAGAAGAGGATCGATTCACACTACCTGTCATGTTAAAGAATATAACATCTCATGTTAATAGCATTACGTGTCATGTTATTTTCTTTCAGAAAACAAAGTGTCGTAAGACATGGTAGTGTTCTTGTTTTAGGCATTCATCTTATATTAATAACATAAAACAAAATTTCAGACAGTACGATCTCTTTTATGGGTTAAGAAATCTAACCGATAACCCATACTGAATTTACATGTCACCCATATCGGATTTACATGACACATAATGTATTTTACTTGACACATGAATTTCAGACATATTATATTCCTTTTTACTTGACACCTAAAAATCAGCTTATAAAGAAAAATTTTATACGTAATTTTAGATTAGCCTATGCGGGATTTGAACCCGCATCTTTGTGCATAAGCACATCGCTCTTCCATTTGAGCTAATAGGCTAACATTGTGATGCTATATATTGCTATTTACTAATACTTGACCTCTTCTTTCCCAGAACTACCAAACACATGCCGTCTAAACCCATTTCATCAAGTCTTGTACCCAACGAAGAATATTATCCAGGTTGTCACTCTCCTTTCAAACTTAGCAAACTAAAATTTGTTTCTACATTACATCAATTTCACTTTCTGGCTTAAAAGTGCTTTTGGATTTAGCTTCATGGACATTGTTAGGTAAATGTATAGTGTAGAACTTATCTCGTTAACTAACCCTAGAGCTTGACAAGCACAAAAACTTCCGGTTTCAGGCAAAATACAATACCAACTTACTGATACATATTTATATGAAGTTGGTAGCTCAAAATCGTACAAATTAAACCCAAACTAGAGAAGAAGAATAACAACTTACCCTGGGAAACTGATATGTGTGCAACCATAATTTAGCTTAAAGGCTAGGTCTGGGGAGCATTTAACACCTGAGGATCCCACTTGATGAGTTCTCGGAGATTCGACAGCTTCAGTGAGCTTCGATGGTGACAAAGAGCACTCTGAAGAGGTCTTCCAATTTGGGGGGATCACAGGTGATGATGGATCTCTATAAGGGTTAAACCCAATAGGTCCAGGGCATCCAATAACAAATCCATACAGAATTTCCTCTACAAGGAAAACCAATTCACATATCAATTTACTTAAGACCTCAACCAACCAAATTCTACACCTAACAATAACAAATGGAGATATATAGAGATTACCATGTATGAACTCACCAATTAAGTGAACTAACTGACTGCTTACATAAGAAGTCAAGTTCAAAATCCTAGCAAAAACGTCATCCATTGATCATCATCTTCCAAGTTGCTCAGAGGGAAAAGGTGAACAAAATTCCTTAACAGTTGAACTTGCACAGAATTCAGATCAGCTTTTGTGTTCAAGCGGTCACATAAGCACTAAAGCATATCAAACAAAGAGAAAAATAACCTTAAAATAAGATCATATATACATGAACTGTTGAAATCAAAACACATTCCTAAAAGCAAGGAACAAGCTAGGAAGAGAAGATCTTGAAAAGCAAAAGGATTTATGCAAAGGGAGAAAGAAATGCAAAGTCAACAAATCCTGGATGTAACTTGGAAAAGAACCCACAAGCTTACATCTCCAAGTCCCCATGTCCAGTTAAATCATAAATTTCTATGCTACTGTGCAAGTTCCAACCATATTCATTCACACCATTAAATTGACACCCATCAAATGAATTGAATCACCTAAAAATCACACACCAAATTCTCACGGACAGGAAAAAAAAAGCTTGAAATGATAACAAAGTATCCTCATCAATACTTCTCATTCAAAGAAAACAACAAATTAACAAAATCTTCAACTGCTATCCAAATCCAGCAAAAACCCACAAAAGATACACTACCAAATACCAATTTCTCAATCAAACAACCACACACATCCCCAACTGCTATCCAAATCCAGCGAAATCCCCAAAAATTATCAGAATAGGTGTAACTAGATCGATAAGAGAGTTACCTGCAACTATCCCTATTAGTTGGATGCTCCCATCAATTTCTTTAGACAGATCACTCTTAATTTTGATTTCTTCACTCTCAATTTGTGCAGACATTTTGTCGAACACTTTGTGAGCGACCTCACTGATGGATTCCTTTGCAACAATAGGACCCTGGCCTCTAGACTTAGGCAACACCTCCAACAAACCATAGCTACCAGTCATAAAAAATAGTCCTCCGGGATTGAAACACAACATCTCATCACCATCATTTGTCTTAACATAAACATTCCCTAATTCGCGAATACGTGAAAGAATTTGGTCCCGATAATTACAAGAGTTACCTGTCGGGATGCTTCCTGGTTGAACGATCTCACCAGTTTCCATACTAACCTCGATCTCCCTGCTCCCCATTGATGTAGCCATTTTGTCGAACACTTGGTGAGCGGTCGAATTGATGATTTCTTTTGCAAGCGCAGGCTCGGTTGAATCATCACCTACTGGATTGGGCGATTCCTCAAGCGTATGAAGGCCTTCTTCATCATCCGTCGACTTCAGCCTGTCGGATTTGAGCAGATCTGGAGATTTCGATGTGAGGGCTATCGACAGACTATTGACACCGAGCTGGTTGTTGATCTCCTGAGATCGGATTGGATTCCCTACCGATACCATAGAGGGCCAGAGACAGATGGTGAAGTGCCGACGGTGCTCGGTGGTCTGGACTAGTGAATCCATCATCGTCTTCTTCCTCCTCTGTTTCCTCTTTCCTGTATTTCTCTTTTTTTCCCTCTTTCCTGACTCCCCTCATGACCGGCTACCGATTTCACCCAAAATCCGGTTATCCGGAAGTGTGCAATTTTTTTTCGGATGGGGTTATGTGTGCAAGGGTTTGACTCAAATGAGTTATTTTAGCAAATTTGCCTAATTTTTTTCATTTACACGTGAACAATGTTCCAAAAAACGCTTGGCGGGTGCTTGGCGGTAGGGTAGGGTCAAGGGTCTAGGCGGATTTCATGGCGGAGCTTTGTTGTCTAGGCGGGTTTTGACGACCTTGACGGCCTTGGCGGTGGGGTGAGTTCAAGGGTTTAGGCGGGGGTCTAAGCGGGTCTTGAAGGGTTTTTTAGAACAATGCACGTGAATGTATAAAACTATATGTATATGTATGTATGTATGTAATAATGTAACTAATAGCTACTTGAATGTATTTGCGGCTGAGTTGGTGCAGATGTTTCGACAGATTGCTAGGAGGCACATTGAGATAGTGAGATGATCCGGGGCTAGGTTTGTAGGCTGCGTTGATTGCACGAGGATGAGAATTCATCCTGTTTTTTCCCAGCAGCGCTATGATCGGAGCGTCTTCAACTTTTCACATGCAGGAGTCCACCCAGTTAAAATCAAGTAAGATATATCAAATTCAATTAAAAAAAATGTTTATATTTTTCCACATAATTGAATGCTATCAATTTCATAGCTAGCTAGCTTGATATTTCATATATAATTTTCCTTAATATATTGATTTATTGTTAAATAGGCTGCACCAGGAGCTTCTATTGAGATTTACTAGCCATGCGATGCATATGATAGACGATGACGGGAAGATACATGTTTCCCATTTTACGAGGTCTCTATATGACACATGGGAGCTGGAGGGGCTTGCGGCTAGGTGCGGGCAAAAGCTGAGAGCGATGGAGGTATTTGAACCGGATCTGTATCCCAAATACAGATCCAGAGTTAGTTACAGTCGTCAGCCCGACCATCCTTTCGTTCTGCAGGATTGCTTCACCTACCCGATTTAGGAAGGTTACATGATCGGTATCCCAGATACAGGATTGAGTTGTGCATAAATCACAATATTAATCAGGCTTACAGAATAGATTATCTTAGCTTGCGATGACTGTAGACTTGTGTTCCTAAATAGTCAGTTTGTGATATAGGAATGGTCTGCTGTTGTCGTGTTGTAGTAGTTTGATTTGCACTGACTCACCCTAGAAAGTCTACCCTGATGGTGGGTTTGAGATTACATGAGTTGTTGATGATGTTGTAAATTTAAAGCGCTTCACATTTCTCCTAAAGTGGGGAAGTTCATGGTTTTGTCTGCTGCTAATTTCTAGATTTCGTCTTTACTTAGTAATCAGAATGCATATCATTATTAACCTGGCTTGATGTAATAATGACTTACACCTACCTATCACTAGGAAAAACGTTTTAGTGTATCATAACAACTTAACAAAGATGAAGGCTCATCCTATATATGGCATTATTATCATTGGCAATGGCAAATTGGTATTTGGTAATGGTGTAAGATAATATTTTCAATTATATATGCACATTTATTTGTGTAGGTTGTCATCCAAGCCTACTTAAAATTGGTGACTTCTCTCTTCTTTGTGCTCCTTTGATAACTCGGATGCCCAATCACACTAGCACTATCCACCCGAAAAACCACCAACTCTTACACAATTCGCCAACTCTTCCTAAATGTTTGTAATTAAGTCATACTCTATAGTATGAGCTATGATCTAGGCGGTCGATGGATTGGCCGTTTTGAGCACAACGAGCCAAAAATCAGAACCTATATTATATCTTTTTATAAGAAATTAAGCAACAAGGAGAAACAACAAGGCTCCAGAATGGTTTTGAAATCAGAAATGGTTCCGGGATGGTTATGAGGAGAAAGACTAGGAATGCATGACAATTGACAAGGGACTACAATTGACTGCATTTACTTCCATCAAACTGGCAAGCCTCAGTCAAAAGGACTTGTTAATAGCTAGACCTATATTATATCTTTTTATAAGAAACTAAGCAACATTATTATTAAAAAAAAACTATCTTGTAGTAAAACTAAGAATACAACAAACACAGATGGCTACATGCAAAATGATTCTTCATTGTTTTCTAAAGCATCCATCAATTGTTCTGATAAATGAACATCTTGATGGATTGATTATATTATCAATTAGAATTACCACAAGACAATTCATGACACTTTGTAATAAATCAACAATTTCCACAATACTGTAACATTGAATTGGTCTGATTGATGTTCAATGCAGTGCATAAACTGAATGGATCAAAAATAGCCCAACTACTTTTAATTTATAGGTATATACTTCCCTTTGTTCCAAAAAAGTCAAAAAGTTTGGAAAACCGTATCATCGTCATCTCTACTAGTTTACAACTTATGAAGTATTAGGATCACACGCCGAGTACAGCATGCGCTAACCAAATCGAACACACAAGACTTAAATTCCTCGTACTATCGATTAATGTGGGATGGTTATTTCACATCTTCCGCATCCTTCAAGTTCGACTCCATCCTCTCCTCCGACCCCAATCTCTCCCGCCTCACCCTCCACCTCTCCTCCCTCTTGTCCATCGCCGTAACCCATGTGTTAAGATTCCCAAGGCAAGATTCCCTCACATCAGAACAATTTAACGTGAACCATTAAAATCACGGTTAAATTATCTATTCTGCAATCAGCGTAAGCACTTGGAGTAGATATCGTGATGGGTTTTCTGTGGTGATTAGTTTTGTGAATTGCACCACAAAATTTGTAAGCCCGGGATCAAATAATTCAATCTCCATAGACTATTACTAGTACAATTCCAACAATATGACAAATTTTTTATATATAAATTATATAACAAATTATTATTATAAAATTAAAAAAATATTAGCAAAGTTAGCATAAAATAAGAAGGGTGGAGACTAGTTGATAAAGTAAAAAATGTAAAAAATAAATAAATTAATTAATGTGGCTTTTGAATTAACATAACATGCAGATAGATATATAGATGGATTAGTAAATTAGTTATAAATAAAAGAAAAAAATTGTAATTAGTTTAAAGAGATAAAAAGAATAATAAAAACTAATAATTCTAATTGGTCAAAAAATCTAAAATTAATATAGTATTAATGCATCATAAAATAGATTTTAAATTAATATAATATATAAATAGATAAATATAAATCCCGGAGGCTTGTCGGTGGCCGAGGAGCTTGGCCACAGTTTAGGATTAACCGATTAACTACCACGGAGGGAGAGGGATTTGCCGAATAGTCCAAATACAAAGGGCGAGGCCCATCTTAAGATTCGTTTACCCATATCATCCAAAATCGTCCCTCTCTAATTTAAGATAATCCCTCCATTTTTATTTTGGCATTATTTATATTTTTGGGGAAATTAATATTCTAATACTATGATAACTTTTATAATTTAATATACTTTTTTTTTATATATAAATTTCAGGTAAATCTTAAACCACTTCTTTATAGATAAATTTCACTATTTTATGTACTTAGTACTACGTATATATTTTATGGAAGGCTTAAAAGAAAGCTTTCAAAAACGTGCACAAATTGTTGTGCATAATCTTGAATAAATGGTCCCTTATTGAGTGATTGAGTCTCTTATTTTCACAAGTATCCCTTATTTTTATATAATCACATATCGTCCTTTAACTCCAACTCGTCCCTACACGGCTAGCCATTCGCCATAGCCTCTACATATATAAATCCTAATCTTCTTGAGTATCAATTTTATCTGCGTCGTCAACTTGGCCTCCTTCAATCTCTCAATCGGGCCCTCATCAATAGGCGGAGCTAGGGAGGGGGCAGGGGTGTGCATGATTCGGCCCAAAACGAATTTTTGGGCCGAACCAACACAAACCGAACCGAACCTAACCGAACCGAAGTTTTTCAGTTCGGCTTTCGGTCCGAGAATTTTTCATTTTTCGGTTTCGGTTCGGTTTGTGTTCGGTTTCGGTTCGGTTTGTGTTAAACCGATTTTTTTTAATATTCCACTATATATATTTATACAATACTTTTTATACACTACATAAATACAATATACATATATTGGTATACTTTATATATACATATATACGCTATACATATACTTTATATAAAGTGTATATACATATATACACTATACAGTGTATATACACATTTTTTGTGTGTGTGTAGTGTGTATATATACACATATATACCGTGTATATACACACATATATACGCTAATACATATATTTTTTGTATGCTCGGTTTGTGTTAAATCGAATTTTTTTAAGAGAATTTTTTTTTATGAAAATTCGGTTCAACTGTGTTAAAACCGAACCGAGCAGAAACCAAACCGGCAAATAACCGAACCGAACCTAATGCTTTCGGTTCGGCTTTCGGTTTTGAAATTTTGAGATTTTCGGTTTCGTTTCGGTTCGGTTCGGCCCGATTCGGTTAGGTTTTGGGCTGATGCACACCCCTAGGAGGGGCAAGGGGAGCATGCACCCCTCCTTTCATCCGACGAGTTACCTATACTTGTTTTACTTGTCGATAGCTTCATTTTGATATATTATAAGTCTTAATTCGATAACCGAGTAAAAAGTTATGAACTCAGATTAATTATTTGAAATGTCTTTTAATAAACAATGCTTTTATATTTCCCTAAATAACTTGATATTTTAATAATATAATTCAACCAAAGAGTTTCGAAACAAGAGGTTATATTACTAAATTCAACCATTAGATAATAAATTATGCAAGTTTAAAATTTTATATCTTGTTACAGCTATTGTACGCTAAGAGAACAACAAATTACATATTGAATCATAAGGTTTCAAATGGTGTCTTTTTAGAGAAAAATCATGTCGTTATAGACTAAAACGACTTCTTTTTATCCGTTTAAAGAGAAAATATATACAACAATTAATGACACAATATTGAACTATATTATCATTTTGAACTAAAACACTGTAGTTTTGAACAAAAATGTCATTGTTTTGAACTAAAAATCGTCGTTTAAACTAAAATATCATAGTTTTGCTATGCCAAACTTAGAAAAAATCTATCGAAGATGAACTGAACAATTTGTACAAAATTACGCCCCCAATTCGATAAATTTCTGACTCTGTCCCTGCCCTCATCCTTCAATTTCTTACTCGGCGTCACCCTTAATTTGCCGTTGAATGTAAGATAATGGTAGCACTTGGAAATGGGGGCAAAAGCGGATAAAGTTGGAATATTAGGTAAATGTTTGTAAATTTGGAGACCGATAGTTAATTTTTTGCTAATTGTCAGTTTATAAGGACAGTTATGCAAAAATTGCAAAGTCATACTCCGTAGTATCTTTCTTCCAACTGCTCTCGCTTCACTCTTCACGCCTCTGCCTTTATTTATCCTCTCTCTCTCTCTCTCGCGGTTGCTCACACTATGCATTGCTCCCATCGCTCTGGAAATCAACATCGAAGAGCAACGATCCACAAATCATCGATTTCGCCTGGTACGTTTGCCTATCGCATATCACTTCACTTGCCATTAGGGTTCAGATCTTTGAAATCGGTGTTCTGATTCGAGTTATTTTCATCGTTTTAGGTCTGTACAGCTGGTTTATTGATTGAATTGAATCTTGCGAACCCTGCGTGCTATTTAGGGAAGAATTAGAGATGCGACATGTTTTAGGCGGTGTTCGGGGATGGTAATTCATTGGAAATGCGAGCATTTTCAGGCAGTTGCTTTTCTTGGATAAACAGCTAGCTGCTTCCGGTCCTTGTGCTTTCTTGATAGGATTGGTTGTAGATGAGAGGAGTTTTGGCTGTCTTTTCAGATTCATGTTGTAAGTATCTGATTTAGTTCATCAGGGGCAACCTACTGGGAGAGGGCGCTGTTTTACGTGATTAAAGATTGGGAAAAATGATCAGCAGATCTCTTGCATTGACTTATCTATACTTGCTTATCTACATTTCACTTTCCTCTGGTGTTATACTCTACAATAAGGTAATCTTGTCCTCTCCAGTACTCGTATTCTCTCTTATGTACCTATTACTCTATTTGTTGATTTATGCTTTGCTCTGCTTCATATATTCTTTGCAGTGGGTTCTTTCTCCAAAATACTTCAATTTTCCACTCCCCATAACACTCACAATGATTCACATGGGGTTTTCTGGACTTGTAGCGTTTCTTCTTGTTCGTGTATTCAAGGTTTGTTTCGCCAAATTTCTGGATTCATGCAAAAAGTGCACATAATTTGGTTTACACATTGAAGTAGATGCTAAGCTATTTTTTGCTGTTTAGCCATTGGTCCTGGATGGTCACTACATCCATTGGTCCTGGATTCTCTTTTCTGGCTCTTGTTTCCTAATTCTCCCCCCCCCCCCCCCCCCCTCTTATTATTTTTTACATCTGTAATTCTGTAAACGTATACTGTATGATTTTATTTTTTGAGCCTTTTGTTTTATGCATATGGATGTTTTAAGGAGCTAAATACTACAATTGTGTGAAATAAGTCAAATAACTCAGTTTTTTACTTATGTGATTCATGTATGTAGTTTTTGACTCTTTTGTTGAAATCTGTTTGGCCTTTAGCTATCTTGACTTAAAACTGAAACAACCTATAATTTGAATTTAGAATTTTTTTTCTTTTTTCTTCGATATTTTATTGGCCTTTTAAAACTGATCAATAATTATGCAGGTTGTGACTCCTGTCAAAATGACATTTCAAATGTAAGTTCCATTACTGAACCACTCATTTGATAGTTTTGTCTTTCATTTATTTATCGTGCCTCCTTCAGTATCTCACACAAACTAATTTGTAGTCATGAATGTATTTTCCCTCACAGATATGCAACATGTGTAATTCCTATTAGTGCCTTCTTTGCCTCAAGTCTTTGGTGAGTGCTTTTGGCTGAAATTTATGTTCTTTAACTATTAATAATACTTTCTTCTTCATTTTTCATTTCACTTGTTTTCACTGACGGTAAGCCAAAATGAGGTAACCTGGGTATCCCGAACTTCTAACCTTGGTAAGCTGACTTTGAACTTTGAAGTTGATTTTGATTTAAATTCAGATTTATGTCTGTAAGACAATAACGGACGATTATCAGGAGTTTGTTGGTGCAATATTGGACACTTTTATGGTGCATGAAGAAGAGTTACTCATTTTTTCCATGTTTTAACTATTTAGCATTTTTTTTATTAGTTTCCACTATGTTTATTTTTTGGGAAGGGTGTTGGTGGCGGGAGAAAGTAACAGAATGGCACGGATTATTCAATCTTTTAGTTCTTCAGTTGCACGAAAGATTAGATATGCATTCTGATTCCAGAAATAATTGAAATATTATAGCACAACTATTGATCAATCATTTTATTTTCCCAGGGCACATTAGCCCTTCAAGTTCTGTCAACCCACTTTCTAGAGTGATATAGAATTGCAATTGCTGACATCTGTCTTTCTTGTGGTTACAGGTTTGGTAATACTGCATATTTGCATATATCTGTCGCCTTCATCCAAATGCTTAAAGCTTTGAGTAAGTAAAATCTGTTCATTCGTGTGCTATCCTTTCTTCGAAATACCTTTTGTGTAGCCTTCTTATGAATGTTGTTTATTCCAGTGCCCGTGGCGACCTTTCTTATGGCTGTGGTGTGTGGCACTGACAAACTAAGATGTGATGTGTTCTTGAACATGTTGCTGGTCAGTGTTGGAGTAGTCATTTCCTCATACGGGGAAATCCATTTTAATATAGTTGGTACAATGTACCAGGTTACTGGAATATTTGCTGAAGCTCTAAGGCTGGTATTGACTCAAGTCCTTCTCCAAAAGAAGGGCTTGACATTGAATCCCATCACAAGCTTATATTACATAGCCCCATGCAGGTATTAGTTTCATTCTTTCATGCAAAAATTCGTCTTTTCTTCTGCTGCTTATTAGTGGTGGCCTTTGAAGTTATGAAAATTGCCCCTTATTTCTTTATGTGGCTAGCTAATTTCTTTCTTACATTCGTCCGAGTGCACTAGTACTACATATGGGTACTGCTTCTATTGGAAGTTGGAACTTGATCTTGCACTAATGGTTTTCATAGTTGATACAAGACATGTCTCTTTGTTTTTATAATAGTGTGTTATTAAATTAGTTATTCTCCTTGATGTTTTGTTTTGTATCATTCCCCAAGTATATTTTGAGTATTCAACTTTCCTTATCTACATGACTTGTCAAATGTTCTCTTGCCATGTGGTTGATAGCCATTTTTTGTTGCTTGTGTTGGCCTAGCCCTGCTCTTTGGATAGGTTTCAACTTGCTTGCTTGCATGGAATATGCAATCAATATTACATCATAAAAGTAAACTAGGTTCGCTTTGGCTTGTGCAAGTGAACTGATTTTTCTGTTTTTTTATAGTAAATGTACCTTCTATTCAAGGTTCTAAGGTTTGAATAAGGATCTAATAGAGGAGTCTTCTGTGTGTTAGTGATGTACATATTTATAGGGTATGTTCATTAGAAGTGCTCAAATTGAGTGCATGGTTTTTGTGAGCTATAGCTATATCATCAGCTACTGTTTCTTTTCAGTGTTTGAAGGATGTTGATGTTGTGTACGCTGAAATATAACTCATTTCCTTGCTATTTGTAGTTTTATGTTCCTCTTCATACCCTGGTTCCTGCTGGAGAAGCCTGGGATGGACCATTCACAGATCCAATTCAACTTTTGGATCTTTTTCTCCAATGCTCTTTGTGCCCTTGCATTGAACTTCTCAATCTTTTTGGTAATCGGTAGAACTGGAGCAGTTACCACACGTGTCGCTGGTGTTTTGAAAGACTGGATACTGATAGCCCTTTCAACAGTAATATTTCCAGAGTCTACCATTACTGGACTTAACATCATTGGCTACGCTGTTGGTATGATATGAACGTATCTTCTGATAGGTTCAGTAATATTTCAAAATCGTATATGCTTATGACAATTACACCATAATATCTATTGTCTTTGATTTCTCCAGCACTCTGTGGCGTTGTCATGTACAACTATTTAAAGGTCAGAGATGTGCGGGCATCTCAAACTTCTTCCGCTGAAAAGCTTCCTGAGAGAGTTACACAGGTACAGCTGGTTCTGTCATTACTTTGCCAGTATTTAAATTTAACCACCCCGGCATCTTGTTTCCTTGCTTCGCTAAGAGAAGCAATTCTTACTTGTGAAGAACGTGCTACAGGCCTTTGCTTGTTAGCAGTGTTCTAAAAATCGCGCCTAGGCGCCGCCTGGGCACCGCCTAGGCGCTAGGCGGGACGGGACCTAGGAATTTTTAAGCCTAGGCGGACCTATAGGCGGAAATTCGTCTAGGAACCGCCTAGGCACCGCCTAGGCCCGACTAGTCCCGCCTAGGCACCGCCTAGTCCAACGATTATTCAATTTGCGCTTCTAAGCATATGATTAGTTGACTTAGGGTTTTTTTATCCCCCATGTCGGGATGCATTTGCTTTTCAATCGAACTTATAGTTTTGGATTTTAGGAGGTTTAGAATTGTTAGTCAGACATGTACTTTTGCATTTATTTACTTTATTGTTAGTTAACTACTAAAAATTTGGGTTTATGAGTGATATTATGGATTATTATTACATTATATGAATTATTGACAAGTGTTATTCGTCAAAATATAAGGAAATAATCAAGTTTGTTCTAAGTCCGCCTAGGCACCCGCCTAACCGCCTAGGCGCTAGGCGGCCACCCACCGCCTAGCGGCCGCCTAGCGCCTTTTAGAACATTGCTTGTTAGCCACCTCTTTCTGGTTCAGGCCAACTAATGAAAAAGTATGCGGGTTTAAATGCTAATGGAAGTGTGATACCAAATGGCTTGTCATCACATTCTATTTTCTTTCTGAAATACCAAATGGCTCGTGAATTTGTCTTTTCCTTGACTTCCCCGTATTTGGCCCTCTGATGCATAGGACCTCAAGTATGAAAAGAAGTCGTCTGACATATTCAAGCCTGATGACAACAATGATAAGAGTGGAGCCACTGCAGGAGGAAACGGTTCAGGCTCAGAAGTAATCGTTGATGAAGAGGCACCCTTGATCGCGTCCTCACGGTTGTCATATATAGGACGGACACAGGTGGGTAAGCTGTAACACGTGATGGCTGGACTTTCACCTTCTCAGAATGTCAAACCAGTTTGCTCAGAACCCGAAGCATACCAACTTGCAGTGACTGGTGCATTTTCTTTAAACCTCTTGACTCTGATCTTCATTTTCTGGAGGTTTTATGAAGGAGTTGCTATTAGTGGTATATGCTTGAAGGATAACAAATTTGTAGCAAGGTTCCATACCCCAAACAGTGCAATATATCTAGGGCCAGGCGATGTAGATAGAATTTAGAGCAAACAATGGCACGAGTCTACAGACTAGTACCGAGAAATTCCCTATTCTTGGAAATCTCATTTTACGCACAGAATCTTGATCAAAACTGTTCATTGATTTCTTGTATAACAAGTGAGTTTGTATGTGTTTTGAGTTGCCAATTTGTCCGGCTTCTTGGATTGATTTACGTTACTGGCATTTGGCAACACGTTGAATCCGAGTCTTGCCAAAAGCTTCTCTGCTTCAGATGTTTAAGGTTTATAGATCAGACAGCATGTCCATTATCCAGAAGAACATAATGGATGTTCATCTAGATTGACTTGGTTTGTATGATACCGCTGATTCAATTCAAGTCTTACACCCTGTTTGGATGGAGGGATTTGGTGAGATTTTTAAGGATGAGAAGTGATGGGAAAGTAAATTATGTGTTTGGGTGATCAATTTAAAAGAAGGGTGGGATTTCAGTCATTTCACAACCCACCAAAAGGTTGGAATTTGGTGGGAAAGAGAAATTCCTCCCCCTTCCCTTCCTTTCCCCTTTTCAATTTCTCATCCCTCCCTTTCCCTAAAAAACCCATAAGCCAAACAGAGCATTAAGGCTGTGTTTTCTACACACCCTTTTTAAGGGATGGAGGTGGGGAAATCTGGGTGGAGATAGGGCAAAATTTGCTACCTTTGTGAGAGAAGGTAGGGGAGATGGAGGAGATGGGGGATCTAAATGAAGGTGGAAGAGGGCGGTGAGAAAACACAGCCTAAAAATGATTAAACTTTTCGATTAAAAAACAAACTTTAGTCTGTAGACATTGTAGTATTGTACCAGTGGCGCAACAACGACGGCAACTTGATCTGATTCAAAATAAAAATGTTTTTATCAGACTGCCATTCCATTTTGGAAGCCATAACACCTTGGGGTTATTTTCCAGCTTCAAATAGTTTATAACCCCACCAAACATTTACAAAATACAAATATACCAAACACATTTCCATCCACAGCACCAGAACCCTAAAAAGGAAAAATTCAAGCATGTACATTCCACACAATCTAATTTTTCCATAATTCAATCTTGAGAAAGGCTACAACATCTGAGGGAACCTTTGCACAGCCATTTGAAGGAAATGGTGCAGCAGACGACATAAAATAAAAATGAAAAGAATAAGCGATCTCGGTTTAAATATGTTCTTCCAGCAGTCTTTTGACTTGATATACATCGGAATGGTATGCACTGTGGCTGCAACCTCAGAATGGTTTACAAGGAAAATAGTTGTACGGCAAAAAACGCAAATAGGGCGAGAACGAAGAATGAAGCAATCTCACATGACTTGTAAAAGACAAACCACAAACAGGATATGCACAATGAATCACAAGGCCCCGACAAAAGGGACATAAAGATAAAAGCATCTGATTCCGTGAAAGAAACCACTCTATATACCTCGGTCCTGGATGGTAGAACATAACTGGCGCGTGGCAGAAGTGTTTTTCTCGTAATGGAGTCTAGTTTGGATACGTTGTAGTCCTTGCGTACAACAGTCTTCTTGTTGTGGGAGCTGGAGGTGCCAATCCCGGAATGTCCCTGATGTTTTTGTTATTAGGGTTCACAATCTACACAGGAATATGCGAGTTAGAATGGAGTACAAGTGTACAACTGTTACAGCCCATCCAGTGACTTCAAAGCCTAAATAAATTGATTTTGAAAATGCATTTCAGAGCAATTTAAAATAGCAATCTCCAGGTTAGCAAGCTTTTATTCTGAAGCAACTGGATAAAAACTAAAATATTTACCTTCACGACAATTATTGCAATAACTCCACAAACTATCAGGAAGAGGAAAAGCATGATACACCTGTCAGTAGCCATCTGAAACGACCATATAGAATTATGCTTAGAAATAGAGACATGACAAGCCATACTATACAAGTGTGCAAGGGCGGTTAAAATAAAATCAACCTGGCGACCAATCTCTCTCACAAGCTGAGAGGCCTTCTTGATTGAAAACTGAATGGTATCCAGTTCATTCACAATACGGCCCATTTGTTCAGTCTACAGAAAATAGGTGAATAAGATATATGAACGCCTTTCACTTGAAAATTTACACACATGATAGATTATAAAGTAGCAGATAAAATAGGCAGACAACAGAAAGCTGAAATGATTAATGTAGCATACTTGTCCCTTCAATGTAGTAGCAGTTTGAGTTCCCACTTCAATTGTTTGTACAACAACCTGTATGAGTAATATTATAGTCAAGGATAAAGGAGGTGATGAAATATGGAATTGGTTTTTAGGAAAGAAACCGTTACTTGTTTAGAACGTTCAATAGCTTGATCAGTCTCATCCATCGTCTTTCTACCAGCATCAACAAGTTCTTGGTTTGTCATTGCTGCAAAGGGAAAAAAAACCCATTAGATATTAATATGCTGTTTGTATAACCCAAATACGCAAGCATACAAATCTTGAAAAAAAAAGAGTTTTCCCCTGGTAAAAATGTCCACAAGTAATTGTCAAAATGATAATATAAGTTTTCATTGATCATTTTTGTTTGGCTTTCTTTACGCAGAATTTCCCAGCATAACAAAGAAAGGTCCAAAAGATTATCAGCTGCTATCAAACTTAATGCCGAGAAGCTGGTAAAGAACAAGTCTTACTTGAGGCTAACTGTACATTGTCTTCTGCAACTGGTTCACTGATCCCACCAGCCCCATCAAATAGTTCAACCTTCTTATTACTGCTCATAAACCTGCAATTGGTATCCAAAGTATTAAGCATCACAAGCACATATGAGAAGCAACCACTAGACTAAAGGTGGAGCCATGGAAAGAGAGGATGGCAAAAGATTGCATTTTTGCAGATGACTATTTTATCCACAAAACAGGCACTTGAACAGTTGCAAGACAAAATCCTCAATGAGATAGAATTATAGAATAACACAAAAATGTTTTGGTTAGTTCTTCCACCCTAGAGATCTTTTTGTTCATTGTTAACATATAATTTTGAAAATGCTAGTCCATGTACATGGTTACCTTGGACACAGTTATTATAAGAGCAATTTCCACTCGCAAGTGCCACAGAGAGAAAGGAAATATTAAAGACAGCAGTGAATTCCATTATTGTGTGCAAAATGAAGTGTCTAAGCAAACTGAGATTTAACAGATATATGGTCCTTGAGAATTAGATAAGATGTCCATGGGCATCTCAACCAACATGAGTAAAAAACTAAAAACTATAAACATCAAATTTAACAGGTTAAGTTGAACTTACGTTTTCCTCAAGGCCACATAGGAATTTAGGTCTTTGATCTGAAAAAGAGAATCACCATAGTCAGGTTAAAAAAAGTAACAGAAAGCATTTCAAATAACCCTATTTGACAATTAAATAGGGCAAGAAGACTAGTGCACAAACTTCAGAAGCTCCAACTTTCTAAATTTAATATTGCAGATGAAAAAAGCAAAAATATATCATCCAAAGGTTCTAGAAGTCTATTGCGTGCAGCTAAAGGTGGAAGTCCAAAGCCTAGGAAGATATAACTGGTATATATGCATGCAAAACAAGGAAGAAAGTCTATTAGCAAAGTCATGTATGCATGCAAAAAATATCCAATAATATGTACACAGACCACCAAAACTAAAGGAAACAGGCTCCATATATATATCTAACCATTGTCTGCTTCTCATCATTGAGCTGCTTGTGAACTTCAGGTGTATTCTTGGATTCCTCGTCCTTAATTTCTCGATCAAACTCTTTGATTAGCCTGCAAAATACTCACAGAACAATTCAAATCCACCATTTCACAACCTTATTAGACCCAAGGCATCATTTGCTAATGAAAAATGAAAGAAACAAGTAATTTAGCATACCTCTTACATTCCTTCATTTTATCAGTAAGCTCTTCCAGTTGCTTACTTTGTCTATTGGGATCTTTGACCTTATTGAGCCTTTGGAATCCATTCCTGTCATGAAAAAATTCAGATATATGCATTGATGTATTAGGTCAAGATTAAATTGCATACACACAGGAAATAGAGGAGAAGGGATTAGAATTTCCATCATTGACTCTGTTTTGTAAGTTTAAAAATCCAAGACTAGAGGCATCTCCAAGGTGATTTTTTAAGGCCTCTCGAAAACAGATTAGAATGGCTCACAATTTCAGCTAAATAGGAAAGGAAGACCTAGTTGATGTGCTTTGGAAGATCCCAGACTAAATTTCAATCAACTCATGAACATTGCAGTTAATTAAGACAGTTCATAATTCATATCAACACATTTTTTAAAAACATTAAAACTCAGAATGTAAATTCCCTGCCCCTTCTCATGATGTGATGAATAATATAACATCATATGTAACACTGTAATAAGTAATAAGTAATTTATTTACCACATGCTAGCAGCAGGACTAGCAGCCAGAAAACAGAAGGCCTAGAATACAAACTATTTAACTTTTTTGTCCTTCTACAAGAAAATAATTGCTTATAGCCCATTACTATAAATCGTTTTTCTATAAAAAAAATGCTTTCATAAAATACATGGCATGCCTCCCCTGCTGCCCTGTCATTTGCCCTTCCTAGGCTGATTACCATTCTTTTTTTTTCATTCGATGATTCCCATTCTATGAAGTTTGAACAAAACTGATATACTTTTGTCTAGAGTCATTTTTACCTAATTGCATCGAGAGATTAGAAGGCAACAAAAAGAGAATTTGAACAGGACATGTCAAAAGCAAGATACCATAGCCCTTTTTGCATTTGACTCATAGCTTTGCAATTAGTAGACAGCAATACACCGCAAGTAATACAATTTCGAAGTTATACTTGTGCAATTAAACAGAGCAACATGGATAATTCCCTTAATTTCCTCTCTTACCCTTAAGATCACCTTTCCTCTTTCTCTGTAGAGAAGGAGAAAGAACAAAAGCTTAGATCTGGCTATGTTTTAAACTTCCAAGTTCTAATGCTCAGTCCAACTTTAGTGATGACTGATGAGAACTTTGTTCTTAATTTAATTCCCTTGCCCAAAAGTGATACACCTTTGGAGTCTCAAAGGGTGCATCAACACCTTAGGCTTGATTAGCTAATGTATCTCTTTAGTAGCAATTTCATTCATATATATAAGAGTTAACAAAATCGTCGGTATACAAAGAGGTTGTGTTGATTCAAACCAGTAGCTTGTAATATATAATTGTGAATATGGTAAACTAGGGTAAATAGAATGGATCAAATGCCAGCCGTATATCAAATAAACTGCAGGCCTTGAAGCTTCAATATGTAAGAATTTCTTCATGTTTCAACCAACAAACGACTTTAGTTTCCAACTAGGTAATTCAAATGAACTGAGACAACCAAATTACATCTTCCCATAGGCAGAGGGATCCTCAACACTTCTCCACACAAATCGAATTGAAGGATAAAACTTTCCGAGTTCAGTAGTTCGGGTTGATGATACATAAAAAAATCTAAATCTACATAGCCTCTCAAATTTCAATACCTAAGAATCCAAAGCCCCAAATCATGTAATCAACAACAAAATTAAACAAACTCTGAAGATTCACTCAGCGAAGGCCAATTCACTCAGCAACACAAACTCGTTCGAAACTACTACACACAGTAGATCCCAAGACAATGGAGAAAGAACAAGAGACAGGAGGGGGAAACATACTCAAGAGCTCGAAAAATGTCGCGGATTTCACCGTAGATCTGCTCCATCTGAGAGTTCATAGGCAAGTCGGACGCCATCTTCGCCGAAGCTCGCCTTGATCCCGGGGGAAATCCCCTTCCCTTTCAACAAATCGAGAATGAAATTGAAGCCCCGATCGCAATATCCAACCAGAGATTCACCGCATATTACCAGATTCCGAGTTCCAACAAGCGAGGCAGAGAGAGAAACTGAAACGAGGCTCCGATCCAAATTAGACCATTGCAATGCCACTGAAAAAAGAGAGGTATCTGATCTGAATAGGTTTGGGAGCAGTTGCTGACTGAATTCAGGAGAATTTAGGGTTCAGAAGAAGCAGACAAATCGCAGACGAGAAGGAATTCTTGAACAGAAAGGGAAAGAGGGGAAGAGAGAGATTGTGAAGAAGGGAAATAATAAATTATTAAATATATGAGTAATTACAGGCTGTCACTGTGACGTTGTGTTCTGTTTTGTGAGCTGTGTTTTTTTTTTTTTTAATTCACCTTGGACTTGGAAGTGTTTAAGAGAGGATTCACTAGATTGGATGTAGAGGACGACGGTCTAACGATAAATGCCTTTAAAAGGGTTTGGAATTTTCCGTGAGAAATCGAAATGATGATGTGCTCCCTATTTGTCTTGCCTCTGACGCAATCTCGTTTTCCCACGTTTGTAAAGAAGGCAACCAGGTTGTTGGTTGGTTAGCTCACCTTGGTCTGACTTTGACTTTCACAAATTGGAGATCATGTGAAAATCTCGTTCGAAAGGACGTCCTTGATTGTTTGCACACCCGCGGTTGATTACCCCAATCATTGCCTTGTATAAAAAAAGCAGGTTTAGATTTTAGAATGTTTGCATAATTGCAACTAATATAATGAAATTATGAGTCACAACCATAAAAACAGAAATATGAAGTGGGCGTTTGTGGTTTGGATTGCAACCCGGGTTCAATTACAAACTATGCAACTAGCGAAGGACCATAAAAGAGCAAAGGTTGTGGCTTGTCCGTTGTGTAGTAGGGTAGAGGAATCGAAGGCCCATCTTTGGTTTTAATGCGAGATAATCATGGAAGCTAGAAGCATTGTGTGGAAGTGGATTGGGCTCCCTCTTAGAGACGATGGGATATTCAACTGGCTTCGGTGGTTTGCTTGCGAATCATCGAGTGTGTAAAAGAGTGTCATATTTAAAGTTAAACATATATTACACCTACTTGGCTTGGTAGGAGCAAATTTTTGTTTAGAAGGGTTGATTCACTTGATTGTTCATCGGCCTAAAGCCAAGCCGAACCGGGCCACACCGAACCGAATCCCCAAAAATATAAACCGAAAATCGAACCGAAACTAATAGGTTTGGTTCGATTTTCAGCCAGTTCGGCTCCAGTTTAGTTCGGTTTTGAACCTAAGTGGATTGAATTTAATTGAGCGATTTGAGTTTGTGGAAATTTCATCCGAATTAAATTTTTAACCCAACATAAAAAATAAATAAAAAATTGTACAACAGTGCAATTGTACCGAAAAACAAACAAAAATTGCACAACATTGTAATTGTGCATTCGTGGGATAAACAGGTAATGACCAAATTGGCAGATATCATTCCATGGTGTGAATCAACACAAACCGATGACTGATTTAGGGGTTCCCTTAATCGAAATAAGGCAAAATTTTGAGAAAAATATTCGCCATCTCTTATTTCTACACAAGCTTTCCCCTTTAAAAACCAGCTTCAATAGGGATGTAGATTGGTCGTTGCTCCTACATACCCCCCTAACGGAGCCAGAGACCTCAAACCTCACCACAAAACCTTCGTCTTCAATCGAAATCTGATTCGATCAAGAAGAAACGTTTCTTCTAGTTTCGAATCACCGATTTCGATCACCGGAACCCTAAATCCCCAATTTGCCTCCATTGAAGCCGAATAAGGTGAACTAAAAGCTTCATAAAAGGGGGAAAACCGAATTGCTTCCGATTTCAGACTCCAATTTTACGATTTTCGAATCTGTGGAGTTTGAAGTTGGAAGCAATTTGGTGTGGCGCTAGGGTTTACCGTTGATTGACGGAGGTGTTTGTGGTGAGCGTCGGAGGTTACGGATCCCATCCATAACTTTGGGGAATATAAATTAAACCCCACATAAATTACAAAAAAACGTCCAATTTTTGATAAGATTTCCTATTATGGACTTAACCCAATACGCCGATCCCATCCCTCTATGGAAGACCGTAGTGGTTGCATCCATACCGGCTGGGGTTCAATTTGGCGGAGCCCTATTCTCTCTAGTGGTTCCGTATATACAACATTTGGGCGTACCACATGCTTGGGCGTCGCTCATATGGATATTTGGTCCGTTATCGGGGATGATAGTGCAGCCCATTGTGGGCTACGCTAGTGACCGATCCAAGAGCCGATTTGGGCGACGTAAGCCATTCATCTCTGCCGGGATCATGTTGATCTGCATCGGAGTTTTGATGATTAGCTATGCACTTGATATTGGAGTGGCACTAGGTGATTCTATGGAGGAGCATTCAAAACCCAAAGCAATTGCTATATTTGTCATGGGCTTCTGCGCCGTTGATGTTGCCAATAACATGGTCCTGGTAGGCAAAATCTCGTGTTCATGTTAACTTAGATGTCGATGGTATAATAGATAATGCATGAGCAGTCTAAATGTTAACGTGTGAACATATCTAAAACGTTAGATAAAGAAGATTCAATAAACAACAAGACTGTCGGTAAACATTGAAATTATTTGTCACTAAAAATGTGATTATTCATAGGGTCCAACAAGGGCCTTCTTGGCTGATCTATCGCTCAACAATCACCGGCAAATAAGGATTGTGAATGCCATATGTTCGTTCTTCATGGCCGTGGGTAGCATTCTTGGTTACGCGGCGAGCTCCTACACAAAAATCTACAAGGTTTTTCCATTCACCGAAAATGAAGTTTGCGGCGAGTTTTGTGCCAATCTCAAGACTTGCTTCCTCATCGACATTCTCTTCCTTCTATGCATCTCTATCTTTGCCCTCATCATAGTTTCCGAGCCTCCTTATAGCACTCTGACTCCCTATGCCGCCAATAAACTATCCTTCTTCGTGCAATTCAAATCCGCGTTTACCAACCTAGGCAAGCCAATGTGGCTACTCTATTTAACCACGGCGTTCAACTGGATGGCATGGTTCCCTTTTATGTTGTTCGGCACTGACTGGGTCGGAAAGGAGGTTTATGGAGGAGACGTGGATGGTACGCCACAGTTGAAGGCATTGTATGATGCCGGTGTGCACGAGGGCTCATTAGGCCTGATGTTGGCTGCCTCCTCTTTTGCGGTGATGTGTTTGTGTGTTGATCCGGTGTCGAAGGTTCTTGGAGGAGCTAGGAAGTTATGGGGCCTGTCAAACATGATTTTGGCGTGCATACTTGCTTCGACCGCGTTAATCACTAAGATGGCCGAACATTCTAGGCAATTTATGCCACCCGGAGCCCCTCCTTCTGATGACGTTAAGGCAGTCACCTTGAGCCTGTTCACGCTCATTGGCTTCCCACAAGCCGTAAGTACCGACAAGAATGCGAATTGAATCAAACATGTTATAGTATAGTTTTGTTTACAAGGTTTTTTTTTTGGTATGAAACAGGTGACTCTTAGCGTTCCTTTCGCGCTAGCATCAATTTTTTCGTCTGATAGTGAAACCGAAGCTGGACATGGTAAATGATATTTCGATAGCTTTGATTTGATTTGTTTTGAGGTAAACTCCGAGTAACGTCGTTGATGTATACATATTATAACTTTGCAGGGCTTTCACTCGGAGTTTTGAACTTAGCAATTACGATACCACAAATGGTGGTGTCACTGACTATCGGGCAATGGGACTCCATTTTTGGAGGTGGTAACCTCCCAGCCTTCGCCTTCGGAGCAACCATGGCTGCAATTAGCGGAGTTTTGGCACTCATCGTACTTCCTTCACCTAGCTCCAATACTTGACTAACCACACCATTGATCGATCCATCGATCATTCATGTATGAGATTGTGATTTTACTTGTTTAGGAGTACCACACCACACATCCACTGATCCACATGTTATATGCATAGCTATCTCAAATCTTTTTTTTGTGTGCAAGTTGTAAAGAATGCACATGATCGAAGTTGATATGAATGTTTGGGTTTAAACTCTCGAATCTGCTCGATCGATCGTTAAGCTTATACCGTGATATCGCCCAACCTGATAATCCCGGATTGAATCAATTGGAATTATTCATGTAAATACAATCCATTATATACTTGAATTTATTGATAATGATTTCACATTTTGTCATGTAAAAAACTATTAACCAGTGTAACAATCGAGTCCCGTTACTCCATCAAACTTCATTTTCGCAGCGATAAGTTTGAAATAAAAGCTGTAACGAACCACATTCGATCAACAAAAACCCATAACTATAGCTTGTCAGAAAATTGAAACATAAACCATTACGCACCCATACCGATCTTAGCCACAGAAACCCTAATCCCCAAATTGATAAAGTGGAAGCTCAAAAGGCCAAGGTCCAACCATGTACTAATTGCAACGGAAAATCTGTACTAATTGCAACGGAAAAGCTCAAAGTTCATCCGCCTTGTGTCCTCGCCCAGACACGCCTTCCTTGACATCAGCCGCCTTATTCTTCGTCGCCTCATAGGCTCCCCCCACCTTCTGCTTGCCAGCGTCATAGTTCGCCGCCGCTTTTCCCTTGGCGGCCTCGTATGTTTCCGTCGCCTTCTCCTTGGCAGTCTCGAGCGTCTCCTCCGCCTTCCCCTTGGCGGCGCCATAGCCCTCCTTCACCTTCTCCTTGGCCACATTCAGCTTCTCCGTCACATCATCAAGGTCCTCGTTCGCGACCTCCTTGTCTTTCTTGTACGCCTTCTTCACCGTCTCAGAAGCCGCGTGCTTCAATTCCCTTCCCTTCTGCGCCGCCCACTCCTTATTGCTTCCCGCCTTCTCCGCGGTCTCTTCCTCCACCCGACGCTTTGCTTCCGCTGCTTTACCCGCAGCAGCCTCTGTCGTCTCATTGGCTTTCTCGCCGGCGGCATCCTTCAATTCATTTCCCTTCTCCGCCGCCCAATCCTTAGTCCTTCCCGCCTTCTCCACGGTCTCTTCCACCCGACGCTTTGCTTCCTCCGCCTTACCCGCGGCAGCCTCCTTCGCCTCACTGGCTTTCCCGCTGGCGGCGCCCTTCAACTCCGACGCTTTTCCGGCGGCTTTGTCCTTCCAATCACGTGCGGTGTCCTTGACCTCTCCCGCCTTCTCCGCACCTTCAGCATATATGTAAATATCAGCATTTCTAGAAACGGTGTCGTTTTGGAGTTTCAAATATGTAAATAATTTTAAATAAATATACAAATTAATTACCAGGAATAACTTGCTGGATGTTTTCGGCGTTATGGTCGGGCGTGATGCCGAGGCCCTCTTTGACACGTTCCTTGGCCCAGCCAGTCCACGACTGGCCGGCTTCCGAGTCCTTCTCCCCGTCACGATGTGTGGTCTTCTCCTGATCGTCGTATTCGTAGAGGTGCGAAACCTCTTCCTTGGCTAAGGTGTAGCTCCCCATCACGGTAACCGCTAGCAACACCGCCACCGCGGTCACCGTCATTGTCTTCTTCGCTCTTGCTACCATTTTGAATCAGTTTCTTGTCGCTGTCGAAGAAGCGTTAATTCCGAGCTAGGCAAGTAACACAGTCGTCGATTGATCGATCGATATGCTTGTACGGTCAAGACTTAGTGCTGTTTGAAATGAGTGGGTGAGGGCGGCTTTTGTATTGAGATGGGTTGAGGACACGTGGCGTTTGGGGGTGTGGAGGCGGTGACACGTGGTGGTCGGGGGTGTGCACGTGTCAAAGCGGGAGGAGGGGGTACGGTGTGAGTGTTCAACGTCCAACGTCGATCCGCAGGATGACATTACACGTGGCGAGGGCACGTTAGTCCGCGTCGCTGTTGTTACCAATTTCGCATCGAATTTCAAATAAAACTAAAATTCTAAGTATGAAACTAGTGTTGATACATGAGTCAACTTCGAGTTTGACTATAAAAAAAAAAATTCAATTCAAACTTGATAATTTGATAAATAAGTTGACTAAATGATGAAAAGTAGGTAGGAAATCAAAAATTAAAATTTGAATAGGCTTTGATATGCTAAAATTTATATATACACATAATTTGTATTAACAAAAGTATTATTCTAATAAATAAATACATATTTTTTTTTCTAATTTTTACCTATTTTTTACTTTATAAAAAAATAGGACGGACTGGAGCGTATCCCATTCCACCTCTACATCCGTGCATGATGGAAAGACATTAATTGAAGTTTTTATTTTAAAGTTGGTTTGGAAACTATGAATTCGAGAAATTAAAAGTGTAAATCAAGCATTTGAATCAACAATTTGAACAATCTCCATCGGAGCAAAACTGGATCGAAAATCGGAAGGAAAAATGAGTTTGTTACAACTCCTGTAACTGCAATTCCCGCCTTATAAAGGCAGCTGTACATTGAGGTTAAAATGACGATTTTGCCCTTGTTGTGTTGTGTGTTCTCTTGGCTTGTGCACTTGCTGTAGTCGACAGTAAAGGTCCTGAGCTTGCATCAACAACCAACCAATCATCTATGCATACTAACTCACATACCCCCTCAAGCTGAGCCTAGAGCAGGGAGAACTAGGCCAAGCTTGGCTCGGAAAAACTCATGCTGTCTAGCCCCAAGAGCCTTAGTGAAAATGTCAGCAACCTGGAGAGATGTTGGAACATGTACTGTGTTGAGGAAGCCAGCAGCCACCATTTCTCGAATAAAATGAGCATCAATCCTAACATGTTTAGTGCGCTCATGGAATATGGGATTGATGGCCAATTGCTGAGCTGATTTGTTATCACAATATAGAGAAATGGGAAGGGAAATGTGTATGCCAATATCAGACAGAACCCCTTGCATCCACACCAGTTCACTGGCCACATAGGACATAGCCCTGTACTCACTTTCTGTTGATGACTTAGACACTACTTTCTGTTTCTTGGTCTTCCAGGACACCAAAGAAGAACCAAGAAAGACACAATAGCCAGAGAGAGATCGTCCAGTGTCTAGGCAGTTGCCCCAATCAGCATCAGTAAAAGCTTGAACAATGAGGGATGATTGAGATGAGTAAGAGAGAGCAAGATTGAATGTCCCTTTAAGGTATCTGAGAAGATATGTGAGGACATCCCAGTGAGGTTTCAATGGATTTTGAATGAACTGACTAAACTGTTGGACAGTGTAGGATATGTCTGGTCTGGTGAGGGTAAGGTAGAGCAGACTCCCAACTAATCTTCTATAGTCTTCAGGGTTGGGAATGGCATCACCTATGCTTGCAGATAGTTTAATGTCATGTTGCATAGGAAAAGAAGCTTCTCTACATCCATCCATCTGGGCATCATTAAGGATATCTAGAACATATTTCCTTTGGTTCAATAGGATACCTGCAAAAGATCTCGAGATTTCCATGCCAAGGAAATATCTAGCTGCACCAAGATCCTTGATGGTGAACTGTGTGTGCAAAGCAGATTTTGTGCTCTCAATTTCAGTGATGGAGCTCCCCATGATCAACATATCATCAACATAAACCAGAGCTATGGTTAGGTGGTTGTCTGACCTTTTTACAAATAGAGAGAAGTCATGTGAGGACTGAGCATATCCCAAAGTGATCATGAATTTTGTGAGTTCATGATTCCACTGACGGCTGGCTTGCTTTAGACCATATAAGGATCTAGTCAATCTACACACACTCCCATTTGCCACCTTGTATCCAGGAGGGGGATTCATGTAGACTTCTTCCTCTAAGAAGTCATGCAAAAAGGCATTGTTGACATCCAATTGATGTAGCATCCATCCTTTACAAGCAGCAATGGCTAGCAAGATTGTCACAGTAGAGAGTTTGGCAACAGGTGAGAATGTCTCTTTGTAATCTCTATCCTTCACCTGATTATACCCCTTTGCTACTAACCTGGCCTTATACCTCTCAACTGTTCCATCAGCCCTATACTTGACCTTGAAAATCCATTTGCAGCCTATAGGTTTCTTCCCTGTTGGAAGATCAGTGATCTCCCAAGTGTGGTTATCTGTGAGAGCCACTAATTCCTTTTCCATAGCTGCCTCCTATTCAGGAATACCCTTAGCTTGAGAGTAGGTTTTAGGTTCAAATATGGAGCATACATTCACCAGGGAATGAACATACTCCTGGGAAAGGTGGGATAGATTTGATGTGGAGAACACAGCAAAAGATTCAGATTGAGAAGAATACGGGCTTCCTCTGAAAGGAAGGTGAGAATAGGCAAAATCATTAAGTCTTGCAGGTCTAGTGATATGTTTTCTTAGGTTGGCATGAGGGACAGGAGATGGAGTTGAAACAGGTCGATGAACAGATGGAGATGATTGTGATGAGGAGGGAGAATCTGAAATTTGTATGTCATCTAAGGAATGAAGTGAGGGAGGAGAAATGTTTGGAGGTGACTCAGTTGAGTGTGGAGGTGACTGAGAAGGTGAGTTATGATGGGATCTATGATGGATGGATAACCAATCATCATTTCCATAAGAGGGCTCCATGGATTGGATATGATGTTGTGGTCTGGCAGGTTCTTTGAAGGGAAAGATCTCCTCTTCGAAAGTGACATGTCTACTGATGATAACAGTTCTTTTGTCAAGATCATACAGCTTGTAGGCCTTCCGATTTGGTGGATAGCCAAGGAAAACACATCTTCTGGCCACATCTCCCAGCTTATCTCTGTGATCATTTGGTTGTATAGCATAGCAAAGACAACCAATTATTCTTAGTTGATCATAACTAGGTGCAGTGTGATAGAGAACTTCGAAAGGAGATCTCCATTTCAAGATGGGAGTAGGCATTTTGTTAATTAGATGAGTGGCACCAAGGACACAGTCTCCCCAAAATCTCAATGGTAGGCCTGCCTGCATCCTGATAGCTCTAGCAGTTTCTAATAGGTGCCTGTGCTTTCTTTCTACCCTACCATTTTGCTCATGTACACCTGGGGCAGTTCTCTGGTGAATAATGTCTCTTGAGTCAAACAATTCTCTGCACCCTCTCTGAGTAAACTCAGTTCCATTATCTGTTCTAACTACTTTGACAGATACCTTGAACTGATTCTCTACCATGTTAATGAAGGTTGTAATCAACCTTAGCACTTGCATCTTATCTTGCATCAGATAAACCCAAGTGCATCTAGAGCAATCATCTAAGATAGTAAGGAAATATTTTGCTCCACACAAAGCTGGGACTTTATATGGTCCCCAGACATCAATATGCAAAAGATGAAACACATTATCAGCTATAGAAGAACTTCTATCAAACTGTAACTTGTGTGCTTTGGTCATAGCACACACATCACAATGTAAATTCTGAGAGTCAACATCAGTGTAACCAGGCACATGTTTGAGTTTAGAAATCGAAATATGTCCCAATCTGGCATGCATCAAAAGCATATTATTGCAACTCACATTATTCAAAGAGGCATAATACTGAGACTGATGTTGCACCTCCACTCCAGTTTTCAGCACATACAGCCCCTTGTCCTCATGACCTTTAGCAAAAATCCTTTCAGTTGTAAGGTCCTGTAACCAACAACCTACACTGTCAAAATTGAATCTCAAATGCTTCTCAGCAAGGCACTTTGAGACAGACAACAAACTGTGGCACCAGTAACACTCTATTCAATACCAAATCAGAGTTTAATCTAACTGTACCAAAATTTGCAACTGTAATACACTTTCCATCGGGCAATCCAAGTTTGATTGCACTTTGGAAGTCATAGATTTCTTAGAAAATCTGGTGATCAAATGCAATATGATATGTGGCTCCAGAATCCACTATCCACAGATCATGTTGTGATTTGTTCACCCCAATAAGAAAAGAAGAGCTTAGGGTACCTGCAAAATGCACCATGGCCTGATTGGCAGTGCTATCAACACTTTCCATCTGAGATTTCCCTTTCATTAGTTTTAAAACTTCCTGGAACACAGCATGTACTACAACTTGGTCAGGCTTGCTGGTGTTGTATCCATCTTCCTCAAAAGGACTCTCCTGTTGAGTAGATTCAAACTGAGCAGCAAACTTTCCACTAGGTCTAGTCTTCTCATTCTCCTTAGGTCCCCTAAACCACTCAGGGTATCCTATCAGTTTGAAACAGTACTCCTTGATATGCCCTCTCTCACCACAATGATCACATTTTCTTTCCAGTTTGGCCTTCTTGTAGTCTCTATAACTCTGCTCATTGCTCCTGTCATAATATCTGGTCTGTTCACCATTTCTATAATCTCTGTATCCCTTAGCTGCATTAGCTTCACTATCCAGTTGATAGTTTCTATCCATTTGGCCAAATTTATCTTGTGGGAACCTGTCAAACTGCCTGGTAACATTCAAAGCACTTTGTTCACCTTGAATTGCATTGGTTACTCCCTTGGATCTTTCAATCTGTGTAGCCATTTGAAAGGCTTTGTTGATCCCTAGCATAGGATCCTTGGACAGTATATTGCTCCTTAGATTCTCATAAACATCATTCAACCCCATCAGAAATTGCATAACCTTCGCTTTCTCCTCCCTGTCAACTATCCTTTTCAGTAGACCACAACTACAACCATTTATTCCTCCACAGTTGCATACAGGAACTGCATCCAGTGATTTCAACTCATCCCAAATCTTGCTCAATTTCCCAAAATAAGCTACCACAGACATATTTTCTTGCCTGAGATTAGCCAAATCTCTACGCATCTGGTATACTAATGGATCATTACTCTCAACAAACCTCTCTTTCACCTCATGCCACAGTTCTCTTGCTGTTTCAACATACATAAGGCTTTCTGCCACTTCTCTAGTCATAGAGTTGAACAACCAACACATCACCATTTGATCCGCTCGCATCCAGTTTTCGAAATCATCACTTCCTTCTGCAGGCTTCACACAGCTCCCAGTTATGAATCCGAGCTTGACTTTAGCTCCTAGTGCCATCTTAACACCTCTACTCCAACTTGTGAAGTTGGCTCCATTGAACAAATTCGATACCAAAACCATTCCTGGATGGTCGGAATTTGATAAGAACAAAGGATTCACATGAGCATTTGACATACCTTGCATCATGTCTCCAAATTGAATCCCTGGATTCGGAATATTCCAACCTCTGCCGACGCCAGATCCAGGTGCTGGAGGAGTCAGAAACGTTCCCCTTCCTTGTCCATTTTGGTCGCCTCCACCACCTGATGATTGGCCAGCTCCTCTTCCAACCATTTTCGTTGCAGCAACTTCAGATCTCACGGATTCTTAGCAAATTGCGAACACGAATTCCGAAAGCAACTCCAAGCCTTCAAAAATGCCAGTAAACCAATCGAACACCAGCAAAACTACAGATCGAAACTCATTAGCTCTGATACCATTTGGAAACTATGAATTCGAGAAATTAAAAGTGTAAATCAAGCATTTGAATCAACAATTTGAACAATCTCCATCGGAGCAAAACTGGATCGAAAATCAGAAGGAAAATTAATGAGTTTGTTACAACTCCTGTAACTGCAATTCCCGCTTTATAAAGGCAGCTGTACATTGGGGTTAAAATGACGATTTTGCCCTTGTTGTGTTGTGTGTTCTCTTGGCTTGTGCACTTGCTGTAGTCGACAGTAAAGGTCCTGAGCTTGCATCAACAACCAACCAATCATCTATGCATACTAACTCACAGTTGGCAAATTCCAACCTTATAATAAAAAAAAAAGATCGATATAACTTTTTTTTGGGGGGGGGGCGTGGGGGGTTATGAGGTTATCGACTAATCTCCACGGGTCCGAGCACCCACTAATACACAAATTGTGTAAGAAGTGAGATTTGAACCCTTGACCTCTTGCAAGAGGCCACCTCTCCCTTACCACTAGGGCAAGGGGTCATTGGTAAAAGATCGATATAACTTGATGTATGTTTGCCGATCAATCAAATATTTTACAAAGATAATTATTTAAAACTTTGAAAATATAGTAATCCATCTGTTAATTAAAAATTATTGTTTATTATTCATGTACGCTTTTTAAAATAATAAAAATTAAAATATATAAAATATTAACTTTTTTTTTGCATTTATTTTTATAAATTCAAACCTCATAGTTATAAGTATGAAATTATTTAAAAAAATATTTAAAAAGTTAATATTTAATATAATTCTTAACACCTAAAAAAACCGTATATAAATAATAATATACCAAGTTTTAATTACGATGAGAGTATCAAATAAGAACAATCCTTGTTACTGATTGGCTGTAGATGTGACCAAACTAGCAATCCGTGACTTCATCAAATTCGGACCAAACACTTTGGAACGTACGCAACAGAGTAACAAGACTGATGGTTCAAAGCTTTGCGTACTTTCGAAGACCGTCGTTGGCCTCCTTAGGATTCTTCGCGGTTGGGATGTTACAAAAGACAGTCACCCGCGAGGTCGATACCAAGATCTTGGTCGTCATATTTGATGGCTCCAGTTTCCATGTGTTAACCTCCCATACCTACATTAAGCAGCTCAGTATGTGTCACTATCTTCATGAACAAAAACAGATCTTTGTCACAACATACAAGGTCGATGGAAAAGATTTGTCACCCACACAAAACCTAGGGCAACAAAACTTGTAATTTGTCGCAAAAGGTTTGGGTGACAACATGTCACCAAAAGTCAAGGGTGACGAAAAAGAATTCACTCAATTAGAGCGACGAATCCATAACATAAAAGGCCGACTTCGAGGAAATTGTTTTCATCATAGAAAGGGTTGGGGCCGTTGGGCGACAAATATATAATTTTGCGATGAAACTTTTAGTCGGCTAGCTAAAATGATTTTTTCTGTAGTTGATATTGTCACGTTTTCTTACAAGTTATCTACTTTTAATGAGAAGACATTTAAAGGAAATTAAGGGTAAATTACATAAAACAACTTCTATAATTGGTAAAGTTTTACAAAATCAAAAATAAAAGTTTATAAAAAATTACTCATAAATTTATTTTTCTTTTAAAGAACCAGCCTGACCATTTAAATACGTATAATGTTTTTTAAATGTTCAATTCTCACTTTTTATATTCAATATAACCTAAGTATACATTAAATTAAAAGTTTTTATATATGGGTTTTTTTTTGTAAACTTTAATTTTAAGGATAGTTTTCTAAAAAATCGCTTTAAAAGTTTACCCAATTAGAAAGTGATAAAACCTTTTAATGTTGTGGAAAACGAGCAAAGAAAGAAAAAAAAATCGAATGGATACACCTACTATTGAGAAACAGGACTAAGATCTGTTTGAACCTCAACTTAATATGTGTCTAGTATTAAATATGTCTGAGATGATCCGTTCAATATAACAAACTGATCAAACCGTGTTAAATTTTCTTTTGAAAAGTTTGAAACTGAACAAAAAAACGGATGAATGGTTTGACACAAATTTTATTTTATTTTTTTCAAAAAATTGAACTTATTTTTTAGAAAAAACACCTAAACAAATCTATGATCGTTAATTATATTAAACATGTTTAAGATCCGTTCAATATAGGCCTGATACATGAGCCCAGGAAGCTCGGGATCGACTCGGGCTCGGCTCGATAAAAATTCGACTCGGGATCGCTTGAATGTTACATGAGCCAAGTTCGAGCCTGTAAATAAGCTCGAGCTCGAGTAGCTCGCCAGCTCGTAACTCACTTGAATTGACAAAATTACCCCTCAAAATTAGTATGTGTGTTTCCCGTCATCCCCAAGGCGTCAAACATGAAACCCTAAATCCCTGGCTGCTGCGCTGCGTAACCTCTCAGGCTCTCATTCACCCTCAAGCCGTCAACCATCGTCCGCCGGCCAGTCAGGCACCCTATTCCGGTCGGCGGTGCAGCCTCTGTCGGTGGTGCGCCCTATTCGCTGTTGCTCGGTGCCCTCGCTGTCAGTGGTGCGCCCTATTTTCAGATCTGATTTTCGACTCCATCGCGCCTCGCTGCTCGCAGCCCTCGTTCTCGCCGTTGCTCGGTGCCCTCGCCCTCGCCCCTCGCTGCAGCTCAGGGCAACCTCTCTCCGAGTCTCCGGTTGTTCTTCATTTGATTTTGTGCTTCGATGTTGATTACGATTTTGCAGATCTAATTTCGTTTTTGTTCTTCATTTTGCAGATATAATTTCGTTGCTACTTGGTCCCTTCCCCTTTGTTTCCGGTTCACTTTAATTTTAATTCGAGTCATACGAGTTCATCGAGTCCGAGTTTGAGCTCGTAACGAGCCCAATCGAGCTCGAGGACAAACGAGCTCAACGAGCCGAGCTCGAGTCCAACACCCAACACATATAGGTACTCGAATAGAATTTGAGCTCGAGCTCGGCTCGTTTATAAACGAGCTAAGCTTGAACAACTAGTACTCGAGCTCGTAGGCTCGTATAGCAGGCCTAGTTATATATATATATATAGGGTTGGGTTCGGGTGCAAAGGTCACCAAGAATGAGAAGGAAAGAAGCAATTTGATTGGTCCACGTGTGCAAAAAGTGAATTAAAATATGGGACACGCGGCTTCCTAAATTAATTAGTAACACACACCCAAATTAATTAGTAACACCCCCACCCTCACCTACACACTAATTAATTGCACGCGCCAACTTTTTAATCAATTAGAAATTGTACGCACATGTAAAAGTGTTCACTTCAACTTTTAAAAATCATTTTTTGACATTTTTCACTTGTTAAAAAAATATAAAAAATATATATTTGGGTGTAATTTAATTTTATCTACACATAGACACCCACTTTGTATATGTTTTGTTGAAAAAAAAAATTCACAAGAAGTGGTTCAGCAATTTTATTCACAGTGGTTCGGCAATTTTATTCGATCACTGAACCACACTCTATTCGGTCACTGAACCACTCTATTCGGTCACTGAACCACACTCTATTCGGTCACTGAACCACTCTCTATTCGGTCACTGAACCACACTCTATCGGTCACTGAACCACTCTCTATTCGGTCACTGAACCACACTCTATTCGGTCACTGAACCACACTCTATTAGGTCACTGAACCACACTCTATTGAGTAACTGAACCACTATCTATTTGGTTACTGAACCATCTTCTATTCGGTCACTGAACCACCGTCTATTGATTCACTGAACCACTCTCTGTTCGGTCACTGAACCACTCTCTGTTCGGTCACTGAACCGCCCTCTATTGAGTCACTGAACCGACCTCTATTGAGTCATTGAACCATTATCTATTCGATCTCGGAAATCCAACCAAAATATCAAAATAAAGTGAATTAATAAAGTGAATTTCAAAACCTTAACATTACCAATTCAGATCCAATTAAACATGGAATTTATAAAGTGATTTTGCAGGAAATTCAACCAAAATATCAAATAATATAAAGCTCAACACCACCAACAGTAGCGTAGCTCAACACCACCAATTTCCTTGCAACTGCAGCAACAAACTATGATTTCTTCGCCATGAAACTTCAATGGCGAAGCTCAACACCACCAACAGTAGCTGCTGCAACTGCATTCCATTTCTCCTCTTTATACTTTTCATTTTTTCTACTCTCTCTTTTTCCGAATCCGTCTCTTCGCCGCTAAATCTAGAGACTTACTACCCTTACACGCTCCCGGTGCCGGCTCCGCCGACCTCCGTCGCTGTTCATCTCCTCCAGTCGGCCTCCGTCGTCGTTTGCGGAGCCCCATCTTCTCTAGTCCGTTTGCTAGTGGTCACCATTTCTGATCGAATCGAAGTCGCAGAGATCGAGAGCAAGGAGAAGACTAAAACAACGAAGGTGGTCACCATCTCCTCCATTCTTCATTTGCTGGTGGTCGCCATTGCTGAGGGTGAAGTTGGTGCCGTGGTGCAGTAGCGAGCAGGTCTTTCCTCCGGGTTCGGCTCAAACGCCGACGATTGTGTGGGCGAAGGTGGGCGGAAGGAAGCGGGGGAAGGACTGAGGGAGCACGTGGTGAGGTACCGGCGGTAATAGCGGCGAAAGGAGCTCTCAATCCCCTCCCCTACTCCCCCGATTGATCAACATCTCCTTCTCCGGCTTCGATCTCGGCGATTGAATACTCCAGTGGAAGGCGATCGAATCCTTCGGTGGAGGAAGGGCGAACGGCGAAGGCTGTGAGGAGGTGGACAGTGATCTAATCCTCCGGTGGAGGAAGGTGGCCGGAGGTGAGAGAAAGTCGATGTCGGAGGAGGAGGAGAGGAGGAAAGCAGAGGTAACGGGAGGCGGAGAAAGGGCGGAGGAAGAAGAAAGAGAGGCGGGGGTGAGCGGAAGCAACAGGCGCGTGAGGTTGTTTTATGTTTAAAAAAAAATACATCTATTTCAACCAATGAGAGTGCTTCTTTCCTTCTTTACTTCCTACCGGAAGGAGAGCTTCTCACTTGAACCCTACCCTATATATATATATATATATATAGGGAAAAGTTCTAGTAAAACAGAAATTACGGTGCAACGGTGAAACGAATGAATATTGTATCATGTTAATATGAATATTGTATTATATGAATATGAACACATGAATATTATGTTGTGTGAATATGAATATGATGTAAATATGGGTATATGCATATGATATTATTTATATTCATATAACATAAAATGAATAACACTATATTCATATTGATTTACCATAATATTCACATATGCATATCCACATAACTCAATATTCATATTAATATTACGCGATATTCATTCGTTACACCGTTGCACCGTATTTTCCGTTTCACTAGAACTCTTGCCTATATATATATATATATATATACTCCATCCGTTCCAAAATACATGGGTTTTTAGTTTTCGGCACGCTTTTTAAGGACTAATAAGTATCAAATGATATAAAAAATTTGATTAAAAAAATAATATTTCATGGAGTTTTTCGCTCCTTAAAAAACGTGTCAAAAAAGAAAAAGCCCATGTATTATGGAACGGAGGTGAGTTTAACAAAAAAATAATAATAGTAGTACATAATAATTATTTACTTAATCCAAAATAAATGATCATTTAACTATTTGCACAAGTTTTAATCATTTCACTAACTTTTTCATAAATTTTGTTATTTTTTAATACCCACCACATATTTTAACTAATCATAATATTTTTAAAAGACCGTCTATTAAAAATAAAAATAAAAATTATCACCTATATTAAATCCATCTATTTTGAGGTGAAATCGGATGTATGTAAAATTGATAAATAAGGTCTCGTTTGTTTGAACATGGGAAGTGCAATTCCCAGGAATTTAATTCTCGTCAATTGTACTTCCGGTTAATGGAAAAAAGATGTTTGACTAGTTTTTAAATGATAAGAATTTCAAATGGTGGAAGTGGTAATTTTGCACACAAAATGGCCGGTGGAAGTTCAACTTACCTAGTCCCCCTAGGTAAGTTAATTCCCCCCTCAACTTTATCCCAGTTTTGCTGAGGGAGCAACCCCGTTTTTCCCCTGAATTGGTCAAAATATGCGGAATTTCTTACTTTTCATGGAGGATTAGACCGAGTAACTGGGGGTCTATGATAAGTTAAATTCCCCCATTTCATAGGAATTGGAATTCTTGAGAATTCAAGTTCCTGGGATTTTGAAAGAAAAAAATTATAACCAAACACATGTATTTATTTTAATTCATGAGTTTTTTCACTTCCTGGGTTTTTTAATTGTTAACCAAACTAACTCTAAGTAAAAAGATAGTACTCCCTCCGTTTAAAATTATAAGTCATTTTAGACTTTTGTAGACATATTAAGAAAAGTCTAAAAATATTACTTTTATACCTCTCATTAATTATCAACTACCATTATCAAACAATAACATTCCACAAAACAACTCAAAAAGTTACTTTTCTTTTGTCCCAAACGCCTCGAAAAACCTAAAAGGACTTATATTTATAAATAAAATTTTAAGCCTAAAAAGACCTATATTTTTAAACAAAATTCTAAGAGCAAGCCCAACAGCTTCTCTAAAATAGAGAAAAAGAGAGATTTTAGAGAAAATGACCATTTTTTCACCCCAACAGCTTCTCCAAACTCATCTATAAAATAGAGAAATGTATAAAGAGAGGGAAAAAAAATCTCTAAATTTGGAGGAAGAGAAGTTGATCTCTATAATTTAATGTTCACTTGTCCCTATATAGAATTTATTGATGCAATCCCACATTTTCACCCATAATATAGAAATAAATATAATTTTATACTTAATTACTAGTAATAAAAAAATAATTATTTTTAAAAATTAATTAAAAAGTTGATATAATATATAAATCAATTATGTTAAATCAATATAGATAGAACAAAACATCATAATTCTATGTTAACTTTTATAAATAAAATAGCATAACTAATTTCATCCAATTTAATGCTACAAAATTCACATTAAAAAAAATTAATCTATGAAATTTTCACTTCAAAAATATAAATATCAAATTTAATATTAATACCATTTAAAATATAAATATCCAATTTTATGATAACTTTTATAGTAAAAATATAAATTTAATATTAATACCATTTAAAATATAAATATCAAATTTATCACTAGATTTTGTTTTTAAAAAATATCACATGAGAATATAATAATAATAATAATAATAAATTAATGTCATGCAAGAGGATGGGCAGTGGCGAAGCCCGACCGTAAGATAGGGGTGGGCGAGATTTAGGCTAAAAATTAAGTAATAATGAAACGAGTTTTGTTAAACTTTAAATGAATTTAATTGTGAAGGGTTATGTAAAAAAATTCAAAGATTTATCCATATTATTAGAAGTGATCGAATAAAATTTATAATTAGTTAAAAAAAATTCAAGGAAACCCTCAATGAATGACTAAAATAGAATTCAAACAATACTAATTGAAATTAATTATTCTCAATTTAAAAAGATATTTGAACTTATATAAAAAGATAGTTAAAAATAAGTGAAGAAAATGTAAAAAGTGGGAATTGAACCTCGAGCTCTAGACAAAGAGGAAAAAATTCCTCATTTATACTTTACCAACTAGGCAAGGTAAACTTTATGATCCATTTTCACATCTAAATTAATTTAGACCTTTTTATTTTTTATTTTTTATTTTTTATATATTTAACCTTTCGTATTTTTTTCCGGGATTTTACGAGCCCACCCCTAAATCCGCTAGTGAGGATGGGTAACATATAATAGTTCACCAACAAATGTGAGGTTAAATGTTAGATTTAAGTTTAAATTATGCTTTTAGAAATGTAGAATTAAATATCTTTAATAAATACATTTATTGATTATAGTCTTTAATAAATGTAAAAATCTGTAAAATAGAGAAACCGTTGGAGTTGAAGTGAATTTTTTTTAGAGATTTGGACATTTTAATCTCTACTATTGGACTATTAGAGATTTTTTACCAAAACTGTTGGACTATTAGACATTTTAATCTCTACTATTAGACATTTTAATCTCTACTATTGGACTATTAGACATTTTAATCTCTACTATTAGAATTTTTTTACCAAAACTGTTGGACTTGTTCTAAGGCTAAAAAGACCTATATTTTTAAACAAAGAGAGTATGTTTTTACGTTGACCAAGAAAAGGGTAAGTTGAAATTTCAAAAGAAATGTTTTTATGGTAACGACGTGTCCAACGAGAAAGAGGTGGAAAAAAAGTCAGCGCTATGAATGCCAACTTGCAAAGCAATACATCCAATTACCATTATTTTTCAGTTAACTATTCGAACGAGAACTATTCATTTTTTATAACAAAAAAATGTTTTTTTTATTAATTCTAATAATTTTTATTTTAACACGTTTTTTAAGTTGAAAAATTCTTTAAATATTATTTTAATTTTTTTTATAATTATTATTAATCCGTATGAAATTATAAAAATAATACTTAAAAAACTAAAAAAATTATATATTTCATATAGTTTAATTAAAAAGAAAAACATTATATAATATTAAACATTATATAATATTAAATGAGAATACAAGAAAATTAATAATAATAAAATGATTTTTGTTATTATTAATTTTCTTAACCAATTTTATAAAATAGAATATTATTGACTAGGCACATTGGTATAATTTATCATTTTCCATAGGCCTTGATATAATTAAAATTTAGAAAGATGTAAATGATAGTTTTAAAGAAATTGAAAAAATATATAAATAATTAGGGATATAGATATACTTTTATTTATTTTATATTTTATTAAAAAAAATACTATAATGATATGTTTTAATTTACTAGAATAATGTATAACAATTGGAGAAGATATAAATAAATAATAATAAAAGACAATTTGTAAAAAAAAAAGATAATTTTTTGTCTAATATATATACAGTATACAGTATTAAAAAAAATAGAGAGAGAGGGGGGAAATCCTCAAAAAGAGGAGGAGACTAAACCTGAAGGGTGCGGCCAACGCTGACCGGCGTGGCCTCAGCCTCGATGACATCGCCGATAGCGGCGCTCTTGACGTGGTGGATGCTAACCTGAACTCCGGCGACTCTCTTGAGTCCGCATGCCAATCGGGCCCCGTTGCTGGCCAGCGACTCCGCTATCAACGCCGATACTCCGCCGTGCAACACCTTGAACGGCTGCTCTTGAAACCGATCCAATCAGTTCGATCAATTTATTTATCGATTGAATTGAAATAGCAATAAAAGCAATTGACTTAGCACCTACCTGACAGCATTTAGCGGTGACCGGGAGACGGCCGGAGACCTTATTCGCGGTGATTTCTTCAAACTCGAAGCCGAACAAATGCAGCGGCGCGTCGATTTCCTCCGTCTTCGCCGCCAGGGGCGACGTTGAGGAGGGAGGCGGTTGATCTTCTTGTTGGTGTTTCATCGATCTGGAACCTCCTATCCCTCTCTCCGCCGTCTCCGTTTCCAAAGATATATGCGACAAAAATTGGTTTAGTTTCAACTCATATCCCCAACCTAATAAAATCGAATGGAATGGTTCATCAAAATATAAAATAAAAAATAAAAATGGAAATACGGAGTAGGTTTTTGAAGTAGATGAGTTTTAAACGTAAGTTTTTGTTTCGAGATAGATATGGAGTAAGTTTTATGTTTTTAGGTGGGGACGATACTCTTTTTATCTCAAAATTTAATAATAAGTATAATATTATTTAAAAAAAATAATACATATAATTTTTAACTTCTTAAAAATGTGTTAAACGATTTGTATTTGTTTTTGTTTTTGTTAATTTTGTAAAATATTTTGATTGGTTAAAAACTTAAAATGTGTAAGTAAGTATTAAAAATAATAAAATTTATGAAAAATTTAATGGAATGATTTTTTTTTAAAAGTGCATATTTTATTAAAATTTGTACACAAAGCTAAAAATGATTTTATTATTATTATTAGACAAATTTGCTAAAATGACCCTTATATCCGGAAGGTTTGCACAAGTAACCCAATCCGGAAAAAATTTGCACAAAAGCGGATATCCGGATTGAGGAGGTAAGCGGTAGCCGGTAATCGAGGGATTCAGGAAAGAGGAAAAAAAAAAAGGAAAGAGGGGAAAGGGGAAAGGGGAAACGGAGGAGGAAGCCGCACCACCGTACCCTCCACACCTCCTGCCGGCCACCGCTGGGATCTCTCGCGTCACCTACTAGATCCCGCTAGCAGCCAGCACACTCCCTCTCGGCGAGAGCTGAAATCGGAGGCCGGATTGGAGGCGAGCTGGAATCGCACAGGGGCGTGGCGCCGTCGCAGGGTCGGTGGTGGAGGCTGGCTTCGTCTCCGTTGGCGGCGTCGAGGTCGTGGCAACGAAAGGTCGAGACAAGGGAGGGTGGCTGCAGGGTATAGGAAGGTGCGTGGGAGATGGTAATCAGGTCGGAGTTCACCGATTTATGCTCCTGGAAGGTCGAGGTAACGAAACCGATCTCAAATAGCCGCTTTCTGCTCCTGTACAGTCGAAGGTCGAGGCAACTCGAATCCAGGTATCCTCGTCTTCTTCCTCTCATCTCTATCTTCCTACTATCGATTTGGGATAGAATCATAGAATGATTCATCAAGAACACTTGGAAAGATAACTTGAGAAGTGCCTGGAAGGTGTTTGATTCAATGCCTGAGAGATGGAATGGTTTTATATTTATAGAATGAGGATTATTGTTTGCATAAATTGCCTACATTATGCTTGTTGCAATCCCATGTTTTGCAAATTCGGTCATCTTTACCTTCCAACGTATAATGTCGTCGTTGTTGTCATGCTTAGTGATTTCTTCTTTCATAGGTATGATGTTACTTGCCACAAAATTATGGGTCCATTGTGAAACTTGCTTGCATATGGCATCAGAATCTATTGGAAATGGATTATTGGGCGTCATGTAAAACTAAACTAAGTGTCATGTCAAACTAAAGTAAGCGTTATGTGAAAGAACACTTGGAAAACTAAACTAAGTGTCATGTAAAACTAAACTAATTGGCTTAGCTTGATGTATTGATGCTGAGTATGTGGTTCAAAACTGTAGATTACCAAAGGGGTTATAAGGATAAGATTGTGGACATAAGGGAGGAGATTCTACGCAAGAGACGAGCAGGGAAGCTCCCAGGCGACACGCCTTCTGTCTTGAAAGCTTGGTGGCAGTCACACTCCAAGCTAGTGGCCTTACCCAACAGTAAGATCTTCACTGTATAACTAGCTAAAATTTTGAACACAAATCTCAGTTTTGTACTCGAGATGAATGTCGTGTCATGTATGCTCCTTCCCTAATCTTGTATCTTTTCACTATGATAAATAAGACTCCCTTGTTTGAGAAATTGAAATTTGAAAACAAGGAATTTGACAACAAATGACAGTTTTGCTCGATTCAGAGATGAAAATGGATACGGTCTCTCTGGTGTAACATATCACTGAATCTTGTGATGGTGTCCCAGTTGTCAGTAATTTGTAATCTGGAAAAGGACTACCACAAGTGTCAATATTTTCAAACGAATATGAAGAGAATAAAGTCAAAATAAAAAAGGAATTCGTAGGCGGGAGTAGAAGCATAAAACTTTCGGAAAGCTTAAGCAGTTCATTATCCTCTACATCTAATCTGTTGTAGAATTGATCATGCTGTATGGAGCTAAAGCCATTATAATCAGGCATTTCTTTTTAATGTGTTTATCTTATTGGTAGACTAGTTTTTTCATTCCAAAATTTTGGAACTTGTACTCATCTATTTAAATACTGCTGCAGCTGCAATATCAAACATATTCTCATCATACTTTTTGTATCGGAATCCCAAATATAAGAATGCTGGAAAACTCGTATCTCTGGCTGACTTTCTTGTGGAATATATATATATATATAAATGGAACTCGTTATGTGGACTTGCTTATATATGGTCAGTTTCATACAAGTATCGGAGGAAAAGTGAATCTTTTAGTGTTATCAATTCGAGAAGTTGTGGATGATGAGTTTTTGTTCTTTTATACACGTTTGATATCTAATTGATTCTTTGCTAGTTCCATCTTACTTCTGAGGATTCCTCCATGAAAAGCGCCCCACCTTTATGATTTCGTCGGGTACTGACTACTAACAGATGAAGTCTTGTTTTGATGGATAAGGGCGCCTGCAACTGCAAGCAATGGAACCACTTAAGGTGAGGTTTGAACTCCCGGCCAGCTCCAACTAATTAACCATTTTTTTCGGGTTTTATAGGGATTGCCCTCCGGATATGGAAGAAGCGATCTCTAGCTTGATATTTGCATCCTCAAGATGCTCTGATGTCCCTGGATTGCTGGCCATCAAAGAGATTTTTCAAAATAAATATGGGAAAGATTTTGTGTCAGCTGCAACTGATCTACGTCCAGACAGTGGCGTGAGCCGCTTGGTATGTATATGATAAGTTGCTTTCTAAGATCAATAACTCGAAATTGCCATTTTCTGTCCTGTTGAGGTCTAACTTTTACGGGTTCTGATCTTGTTACATTTCTACGTTCACAGCTGATTGAAAAGCTCTCAACTAGAAATCCAACCGAAGAAGTGAAGTTGAAGGTCATGAAAGAGATAGGTAAGGAGTACTAGGTGGAATGGGACACAACAGAGACCGAGCAGGAGCTTCTCAATGTCATAAATGTTAATGAGAGACTTGTCATTTAGCTTGTTACTCCCAATGTCATAAATGTTAATGAGAGACTTGTCATTTAGCTTGTTACTCCAAAGATCTATAGAGTAGACCTTTTCTTTGCTTTGCTTTTGATATGAATGTGATCGTTGATTCATCTGACTGCGGGTTAAAACTGCTGACACTGGTTACATGTCTCGTAGGCTGATTAAAGCCTTGGAGGATTTGGCTGTCTATTACGACATGACAGTTCGCAATCCTAGTGGATCTATCATTCAGTTTCTCTATGGAGATGATAGCATGGATCCAGCTCAAATGGAAGGAGCCGAAGGATTTCCTTTGGACTTTGGAAGGTTGCTTTTGAAAGCCCAGGTATGACCATTATCTAAATGCGGTTGAGTTCTCATTCAAGTTTCATCAGGTTCCAAGCAAATTTTGGTGTTGTTGAATCTTATGTATAGGCAACTTGTCCTTATGTAAAATAAACTGAGCCAAATTAAACTATTTAACCCCTTGAAGTTCAACCCATAATCCAACCTAGAATGATACTTCTTTTTTACATTTAACCTGAACTACAAAATTTATCAATAGCACAGATTCAAAAAGGAATGGATTATTGGGCGTCATGTAAAACTAAAGTAAGTGTCATGTAAAACTAAAGTAAGCGTCATGTGAAAGAACACTTGATCTATGTGTTGCTTTTCTGCCAGCAGTAATGCTCTTGATTTGATAATGAATTGAGTGAAATCGATTACTGATTGATGATGAATTGAAGGCAGGTAATGGCTGTTCCATTACATTGGAAATTTGCCTTCCGAAGCAACTATTGACAGATTTCTATTTCAGCTATTACTTTTTTCTGTTAATTGTTTGCTCATGTTATTGTTGTTTTGATGACAGATTTCTGTTTCAGCTTTGTTGAATTTGATTCCTCTAGTTCTGCTACAGAAAGCACTTGAGGTAAATTTGAATCCTTTTAGATGATGGGGCTAGCTTTTTATACTTGCATTAATGAATGAATACAAATAGTTTATCATGAGAGTTTTGGGCTGCAATTTGTGAATATCCAAGAAGCTCCAAAAGAAAATCTGTGGGGAAGAAATACTGCCCCTGAGAAGTGAAAATCTACCAACAGGCAATTCAAGTCCTTTATTTGTTCCAATATTCAATATGTCTTTCTAGCCCAAGTTTTCATTAGACAGGTCATCCTGATAAGGGCATGTGTTTTTACATGCGTGGAAGTGGAACTAGTTCAAAACTGGCAACTTCTAGTGCAAGATCTGTCCTTTTGCCTTTATTGTTTTCCCTTTGAATGTCATGTATATTACTAGTATGTCTAAGAGTCACCTGTAACTTCTGTCTTCAACATCCACTGCCACTGGAATGCTTTGTGTTATATCATAACGAGAATGGTGCGTTGATCTATTTTTATTGTCAAAAAAATGTTTATTGGTATTAACGCTTCATACTTTTTATGTAAATTTAACATTGTTTACTGATTTTCAACTATATGGTCGTCTCAATCACTGTGTGACAGCATCTGAGAAGAGGTTACTTAAATCATGACTTACTAGACCATTGTATCATTCAGGATTAATTATAAGGAGCGGCATGATGCTGTAGCTTCATTCAAGGTTTATTTCTTTCCTTGTTACTTTGTTATGTGCTTGTAGTCCTCGTATAGGTTACTACTGAGTAGTGACTAGTATAGATGATCTACAGTTCTGAAATGTTTCTTTGATGCAACTGTATGGATTCTCGTATTGTTTACTACTTAAGATAACTGTAACTTGTACTTTCTGTGCTGATAACTGTAACTGGAACTCGAAAATATAGCTTAACTAGTCAAGTGGTCTCCATCTAGCTCACCATTGCCTTGTGGCACTTAGCATTGGTCCTCAAGTTCATGTCATAGAATTTTTGTGAGATTCGTGTAGTTTTCCTTGTTAAAAAATGCTCATATAGCCTATTAGCTCAATGGAAGAGCATTGTGGTCATACACAAAGATGTGGGTTCAATTCCCACATAGGCTTATTATTCATGAATCAATGCCGACTATCAAATTATGTTTAGAACAAGTCAATCTTGCTACATCACCAAGGTTGAATTTGAAACCAAGTTCAAAAAAAGAAGTCTAGCAGAATGAATTCTAAATCATCGAAAAGGAATAGAATATGTCTCAAATTCAGGTAAGTTAAAAAATTCATATGTCAAGTAAAATACATTATATGTCATGTAAAATACATTATATGTCATGTAAAATACATTGTACTAATCAGATCACCAGAACATAAATTGATGATCAATCAGAAATCACTCTTCTCTCTCATTCGTCTTGCTCTCTCTGTCTCTGCTTCTTCCATGGCTGCACTAATTTCAGTGCTTCGTTTCTCGATCTGATTGATCAATGCTTTATCTATTTGCCCATGATATAAAATAACATGACAGGTAATGCTATTAACATGACAGTTTATACCCTTTAACATGACAGGTAATGCGAATCGATCCTCTTCTCCTTAATAAAAGAAAATAACATGACAGATAATGCTATTAACATGACAGTTTATAACCTTTAACATGACAGGTGATGCGAATCGATCCTCTTCTCCTTAATGAAAGAAAATAACATGACAGATAATGCTATTAACATGACAGTTTATACTCTTCAACATGACAGGTTATAACCTTTAACATGACAGGTGATGCGAATCGATCATCTTCTCCTTAATGAAAGAAAATAACATGACAGATAATGCTATTAACATGACAGTTTATACTCTTCAACATGACAGGTTATAACCTTTAACATGACAGGTGATGCGAATCGATCCTCTTCTCCTTAATGAGAGAAAATAACATGACAGATAATGCTATTAACATGACAGTTTATACTCTTCAACATGACAGGTTATAACCTTTAACATGACAGGTGATGCGAATCGATCATCTTCTCCTTAATGAAAGAAAATAACATGACAGATAATGCTATTAACATGACAGTTTATACTCTTCAACATGACAGGTTATAACCTTTAACATGACAGGTGATGCGAATCGATCATCTTCTCCTTAATGAAAGAAAATAACATGACAGATAATGCTATTAACATGACAGTTTATACTCTTCAACATGACAGGTTATAACCTTTAACATGACAGGTGATGCGAATCGATCCTCTTCTCCTTAATGAAAGAAAATAACATGACAGATAATGCTATTAACATGACAGTTTATACTCTTCGACATGACAGGTTATAACCTTTAACATGACAGGTAATGCAAATAACATGACAAGTAATGCGAATCGATCCTCTTCTCCTTAATGAAAGAAAATAACATGACAAGTAATGATATTAACATGACGGTTATAACCTTTAACATGACAGATAATGCGAATCGATCATCTTCTCCTTAATGAAAGAAAATAACATGACAGGTAATGCTATTAACATGGCAGGAAATACCCGTTAACATGACATGTTATTTGCTGATCTGCAATCTAAAAGCTTATTCAGTAAAAGAGAGACATTGTCCGAGTTAAAGTAGGCAATGACTAAGATGAAAATCAAGTCTCATTTGAAGAGGGTTTATTTGCACCAATCAACCACATAGTCTTCCTAATCTCAACATAGCTAGGCAGATATGTGACAATGTAACATAAACGAAAGAGAAGGAGATAAAATGCTTTTGTTTTTCTGTAAACTGTATTGTGTATGATTACATGATACGGGTATGTATTTATACCATTACAAGACCACTGTTCAGCACTTTCAATATAACAAAATTGTGCTGACTCACCACTAAGGCAAACCATAGTCTATAAGATCCATGATGTGAGCAACCAGCGGAAAATGAGGATAGAAAGGTTTGGGGGATTAAGATTTAAGCAGATAAATATATAGAGCTTGCATTACTTCACTTCACATAGTTTAACCAAATATTTACATTTCTTACATTCTTGCATATTTTGTACAGACCAAGTTACATTTCATGATCTCGGAACAATTCTTCAGACAACAAAGCCCAGTATTTCTAGTTAACTAAGTTGAACAACACTTGAAAAATCATACCGGATGAAGTTCCGCCTAAAACTACATCCCTTTCTCCTCAAAGCCCACTATTGTCAATGAACACTTTAACCAGTTTACGCTCTAGAGTGCAGGGAAAAGGCAGCCAACAGTCCATCCCAAAAGCAAGCCTGCCCCAACAAGGCTCAACCCGAGAGCGAAGGCAATGGCATACTTGCAGAAGTCACATCCTAGTAACTTCCGCTTGTGTCTCTTACTTTTGAGAATCTTCCTCCAAATTTTATGACGGCTTGATGGGGGCTTGCAAGGGCTCCATGGCGAGAAATCATCAGGAGGCAGTGCGGATCCATTTTGAGGGTGGTTAGAGTTGTTTTGGCCTGCAAAAGGGAGGACTCAAGCTGAAGTAGTCTGAACCACTGTTTGTATGCAAACAATTGGGATGCTTGTTTGAAGAAAAGCTTGACAATATGTTCTTTTTCAATATAGGCTTGCTTTGCTGCATTCTCTGCTTCCCGGGCACGAGTCTGAGAATGGCACAGTGCTTCTAGAATCTTATCATTGGCAGAATCCCCACCATAGTGTCTAGGTTTATCGATCATCTCACTGTAGTTAATACTGCATAATCCAAGAATGCAAATTGCAAGATAAGCAAGCGAGACCATGTAAAGAACAAGATACTTGCCTATATGGGAAGTTGTGTGTTTAAGATCAGAATAATCCTAAGGTATTGTCATCATAATCAAATTCCACTAAAGCAACTGCTATAAATTTAATCTTGTGAAAAAGCAGGTTTAGAATGAATTTTAGTTACAGCTTTATGACCTTATCTACACCAAATATAGCAGTTTGAAACTCAGTTGTCTTGGAGCTGCTTATAACTGGTTCTTACTTTGGAGGTGTTTTTATCTAACACAACTACAAAAACTGAGGGCGAACATTTTAGGGGTTGAAAAATATTACATTCCCCTATCATTGCTTTCATTGTCTATCACAGTGATTAGCATGCCCTTATAGCGATTCTGTGAACCCTAATCATTGAAGAGGTGAAGAGAAGTACGAACCTGAGAGCCTAATTGATCGACCACAACGAATTTGTACAGAAACAGGCCCCTGAACGACACCGGTGAAGGTGGAACCCGGAGGAATTGGGGAAGGGTGTGGCCGGTTCACCGTCTCGATGTCCTCCGCTCCTGCCCAGAAAACAGATGCCAAATCCCATAAACTATACAAATCCCCCAATCTAAAGCCTAATTGCATCACAATGGAGAGAGAATTGAATAATTGAAAACAGAAAACACAAATCATGGAGAAGTAAACGAAACTCAACTGAGCCAAATCCCCCAATCTAACGAACCTGTAACTGCTGGAGGAAAGCCGAACATCGACGAGTGTTGCTGCCTATTGGAAGAAGAAGATGAACATCGCCTCCTCCTACGTCCTCTTTTTGCTCGCAGCCCGCAACGCCGACATCGCCTCCCACGGACCTCCGAGCGCGGCGCAACCCCTCCGGCGACCTCCGAGCGCGGCTTCAGTTTCGCTCGATCCCTTTCCTTCTCCCTCCTTTCTCGCCCGTCCTCCTTCAATTTCTCGCGTTGATTCCGCTCTCAATCTCTCTTTCTCGCGTTGATTTCGCTCTCAATCTCTCGCCCTCCACTCTCAATCTCCCTCTCTTTTTCTGCCATCGCCATCGATTTTGGGGCAAGAGTGAGGCAAAGGAAACCGGTTGCTCCAGGTAAAAGATTACCGCTTGGGTGCAATTTTTTTGAAGGGGGAGGTTTAGCCTTTACAAATAGTTTCGGATAGGGGTTAACTAGCAAACCATTTCGGGGCAAGGGTTATATAGTTTAAATCCCTCTTATTATTATTGTTTTGGGTGGAAAGACCAAAAAAAAAAAAAGGGATTTGATTGGATATATGTAGCACGTTGACCATTAAGAAAGCGATTTCATCTAAACCATGAAAATGATGATATCAGCATATCGCCCATTTTTGTTCTCTTTTAGATAATCTCTTTCACAATGATCAACATGCACCAAGTCCAAATCATTGATTTAGTAAAATACAGATTTGAAAATTAAAACCTTACACTTACTATAATAACTTTGTTTCAATAACCGGCCCATTCAAATGGAAAGTTTCTAAGGCCCAACAGTTATGTAGAAAGTTCAACTGTAAACCTTCTGAGGCCCAAATCGGAAGCCCATTTCCTACATATCTGTTGGGCCTCAGAAACTTTCCATTTGAATGGCCCAATACGTTCTACCAAGTCTTGGATTTTCAAATGTCTTTTGCCAAGCAACTTTGAGGACTCACAAAAGACATCTCAATTCAAGGTAGGAATGGATTGTGCTTTGTGAAGTTGGATAGACTCGATGGCGTTGCAGTTGAAAGGGGCGGAGGAGCTTCAAAGCAACAGCGACAATGGTAGGATGGTGCGACAGCGATGCAGTTTTATAGGTGAAAAATGTACCAGATCATATATGAAAGTGCACTACTTCCATATATGTTGATAAGTGAACGAATGATATTTGATTATACCACATCAAAAACACAATGAAATACTCCCTCCGTCTTAAAATACATGTCTTTTAAGCCCCTAAAATTTTGTCAAAAATACATGTCTTTTTAGATTTAATCATTACCTCTAACCTACTTTTACATCTAATCATTATCCTAATTTTTACATCACCACTACTCTTCCTCTCACAATTTTTTTTTTAAAAAAAAACAAATACTCTATTACCAAAGTTTAATCATTACACTTACCCTACTTTTTACATCTAATCATTACACTTAACAATCTAAGTATATAAAGTTGGTGGATGGTTGACTACCCCTTGTGCTATTAATTAGTTTTATAATATTTCGAACCTTTAGCTTATGTACTAGACTTGGATTGGATGTGTGACCCTCTCCCCTCCTGTTATATTGACCACTAGAATTTAATCAATTTATCATGTCAAAGGTTTTTTTTTTTTTTTTGTTTTTTTTTGTTTTTTTTTTCAGTAGACAAACATCGGATGGTTTTGATAAGGTAAATACCATTACCGATTAACTTGAAAGATGATATTACCAAGCTCCCGTAATAGTGGGAGTGTCTCCATAGTCCATATTATAAGTAGCATTAGCCTAACAGTGGGAGTGTCTGTGTCTCCTTATTACAAGTAGCATTAGCCTTAGCTATGAGATCAGCAATACCATTCGATTCTATAGAATTTCTATGTAGCAGTGCTTAAAACTAATACTGTATAGTTGAAGCTTCTTATGAGTTGCTGGATTTCTTTAACCGTTCCGAGGAACTCCCACGGAGTAGACAAATTTTTTTGTTGGTGGTGGAGATCACCCCAAGGTTGTCTCCTTCGACAATGAGATTTTTTTTATCCTTTTCTTGATTGTCGTCTTTATTCCAGTACAGAAAGTTGTTGGCTTCTGTTTGCAACACTGATCCCGTTGGAGTCTCTTGCTGAAAAATATCAATTACCCGACCATCACTATACTTAATTAATCTCCCGACCTTACAAGCGCCACAAGGTTTTGAGCTTATGTGTTGAATTTGGTCTGACCTGTGATTAATGTTCTAAAAAGCGTTAGGCGGACCCTAGGTGATCGTGAGGGGCCGCCTAGTGCCTATGCGGCACCTAGTTGGTCAAGGTGACTCTCTAGACGTGTCTATAGGGCTGTTATATGAACTGAACAGCTCGAGCTCGACTCGGGATCGGCTCGAAAAAGCTCGACTCGAGCTCATTCACTTATTTAAACAAGCCGAGCTTGAACAAAATTTTAAGCTCGGTTGAAAGCTCGGCTCGTTCGAATAAAGCTCGAATAGCTCGAATTCGATGGAATTTCTAAAATTTCCTTTAAGTTAACATGTTATAACCAAGTAGAACTATTTAAATCTCGAAAAAAGCTCAGCTCGAGCCCGTTCATTTCATAAACAAGCAGAGCTTGAACAAAATAAAAAAACTCGTTTAAAAATTAGGCTCGGCTCGGCTCGACCTCGTTTAAAATACGAACAAGCTTGAACATGTCAGGCTCGGCTCGTTCGGCTTGAATAACACCCCTAGGTGTCTAGATGCTCATCTAACTCTAGATGAAGGGGAGTCGCTTCGCATCTAGGCACGATTTTTAGAACAGTACATGTGATATACTTTACTCACATGTGCATCCCAACCAACATTATGCGCTTTTACATATATAAAGCTTATACACTTCTTTGAAGCTTAATGTTCGCCCCTGCAAAATTCAGATTCGTTTCCCAAAATTGGATGATTGAGATTCATTCATAGTTCTCACTCGAATCTATGCTACATGCGCGTATATAGGTAATTGATTTCACTTGAACTAACTTTATATATTAAGCTAAACTCTTTGACTTAATCATCCAATTCATTAATATACAAACAATTAACCAGACAATTTGTTCTTGAGAAACTATGAACTTGGTAACATATAGTTTTTGAATCCAAATAATATATACACAAAAGACCCTATTGACTAAAACTTGATAGATTGACTTCAAATGAATGGAACTAAAAATTAAATATATAATTATATGTGTGCTAGCTAGAAAAATTTGACAAAAATAATAATTAGATAATACTAATTAGCTAAGAGCAACTTGACAGCTTCATTAACTTTGATTAACTCAAATTTAAAGAACCAAACGTGCCAAATTATTAGCTTCTCTAATTGAAGCTAGGAATATTCTCAATAGAACTCATTAATTAACAAAGGAATAACTTTCCAGTCATTAAGACCATCTCTAACAATTTCCCTAAAATTTTCTCAAAATGGAGAAACAAAATATATATTCTTCAAATTATTTTTGCTTTAACTCCAACAGAATCATCTCTATTTTTTCCACTGCTTCTCAATTTTAGAGAGTGGGAAGAAGAATCTGTTGGACCAAAAAATACATTAAAATCCTTCTAAAACTCCAAAATCTCCCCAAATGGGAAAACTGTTGGAGATGCTCAGGTCATGTTTAGCAACAATTTTTAACCCGAATTTAAAGGATATATAAACTCAGGTTAAATAAGTTTTTACTCATTTAATCTATTTATATTTTTTTTAATAAAAAATTTAATCTCAATACAAATCATAGCATTAAACTAGATTAATCATAAATGCTAAACATATATAGATTATAGATAGATAGATAGATAGATAGATAGATAGATAGATAGATAGATAGATAGATAGATAGATAGATAGAGAGGGGTTGGTTCCGAGGTACACACAACACACCCCTTATCGTGTACGCATAAATTATTCGTCTATTTTCACGTGATTATTCGTCTATAATTATGTAATTATTCGTTTGTACAAATAGTTTAAGAAATATAAATTTTATTCTAATGAATAATCGTCAAATATCATCGAATAATTTCATTCCAACGAATAATCTCTCAATACCAACGAATAATCAAAAGTTATTTTTAATTTCATTTGTTGATCTTCTTAATTCAATGATCCAGATTTATTAACATGATACACAATAAAGGTTGTGTACATATAATCTATCAACTTAATCAACATATACAGATTAATCAACTATATCAGATTAAATTAGCCTAACTTTTATTCATGAAAGCCCAGTGTACTACGTACAATACAACAATAGTACTATAAAATTAGAGTGGAGAAATACCTAAACAGTTGGAAATTAAGTTAATACTAATTTATTACTATACCAAACATGTCAATTAAGTTGGTATAATTTCTATATACTACGGAGTAATATATAAATAGCCGTAAAATAACATTTAAAAAATAAATAGAAAAAGTAGCCGTTGTCTTAGTAAAGCAAATATTTTAATTTTACTCCAGTTTATAGGATAGACGTGTCGCCCTAACTTGTACGTTAATTGAATAATTGAGTACTTTGGTTGCTACTTTATTCATATCAAAAAAAAGAGATTTTTAATTTAATTTAATTAAGATGCTTAAAAGCTAGACAGCTTGATGCCTCTGAAGTTGGCCGAGGATTTAAAATAAGGTCTTATTCATATTTATAACTTATTTAATTAAGCTTAAACTCAAAGCAAAAGCATATAGCTTGAAGTATTGAACAAGGAAGCTGCATAAAATCAAAAGTCTTGGATTTTTTTTTCAAAGAGTAATAATAAAATAAAAGTAAATACTACTCTGGTCTCAAGTATCCGCTATAAAGCGATACTATTTAATTAGTAAAAAGATATCATTTTAAAACCAATAGACAATGACAGGTTAGGTTAAGAGTAGTAAGTTATATACTATTCGATTTGAGATTATTTTAATTTCTTTACCTCTCAACGGGATATCATTTCAATTATACAGTACCATTACATTGGAGCCAAATATCTTTATTTTTATCAAAAAAAAAATTATTTATTCATCCAATTTTAGTAGAAGATTTATTTATTTATATCCAACTTTTCTTTGATCAAATAAAAAGGTATCCACCTTTCAAAACATGCTCTCATAAATGTGTACACACTGCACACTGCTATCTTTACACAGTTTGAATTCGTCTGAACGTACTTTTGGACTCATTATTTTAATTAGATCTTCAAGGGATTAGGTTTCTCAGGAATATACATTATTTAAAACCAAAGTTTATAGATTCCATGAACGTTTTAGTCAAAATATTGAGAAAAAAAATAACTTGAGCTAATCCAACTTCTAAAGACTAAATATGTGCTATGGTAGCCTATTAATACTTAAACCATAGATTGGAATAATCCAACAAATATAAGATATGTATTTGTACAAATTAGACTTAAAATGGCCAAAATTGATACTCTATTCGGATCACAATATAAGTATTCATTAATCGATAATAAAATATCTTAGAATGACAATTATTTGATAAATGTTGTATAAGGTTTTGTAAACTCTTCTGGCTGAAACTAACCATTAAACCAGGTTTAGATCAAGCTGTTAATCCAAAAAAAAATGAAAGAAATTATTAATAATAGGGATAATAAGTGTAATTACTAAGGTATCGACACATATTCCTTATTCCCTATTTACCCTCTCTCTTCCTCAAATCCTTCATGGAAGCCAAAGTTTCCACTTTTTTCTGTATTAATTATCTAGATTCGTTATCTCAATAGTCCATACATTGCATAAAGCAAGTTCAGATATAATTCAAAGTTATGAATTAATTAATTAGGTACGTGCATTGCATTTGTGACATTATAATATTTAATTTGTAAGTTTGAAAATTAACCTATAATGTACAGAGAAGGCTGCAGGTACGTCCCTAAATGTTCCTTTATTCTTTTTAAAGCCTGATCATTCAAAGAAAGAAAAAGAAACCAAGTAAAAATATACTATAATAGGGTAGCCTATTTGGAATATTACTTGAATTAAATTAACATTTAGCCTAATTAAACAAATGAGTATAGAATGCAAATAACTAGTTAAAAGATCACAAACTCACTAATTATAAGGAATTGAGGCGGTAAATTTTAAATTGAATATAAAAATAAAAATTTACCAATACATATGCATAAAAACTCGCAAAATTTGACCCGACCTGAGAACCTGACTGGCTCACCCGAATTCAGACTCGATCAAAATGCAAAAATCTAGTTTCATGCATAACCTAAACCCGAACCTGAACGTACCCAAGCCCAACCCAACCATTTTGACCCGATACCTGAATGAACCCGAGTGTGATACATCCGACCCATACCCGAACCGTTCTTAACCCGACCCAACCCGAACAAGGCCCGACTCATCCTTATAATTACTTTAATTGTCTTATTTTTAAAATTAAACATTCAAATATTGTGAATTATATATAATGAGACCTAATCTAACTAAATAAATGATGTTTAATAGTCAATAATTAAGATAAACAAAAAATAATAATCATTTTATAATAAAACTAAATGTGACCGACCGACTTGATCCAACCTGACCAGAAAACCATTTGACCCAAACTTACCCGACATGACCCGAATCTGACCAAACATACAATATACACGACATATGACCAAACCCGAATGGGTATACTCGAACCCGACCTAAACATCCTAATTGTCACCTCAGTACATATCTTGTCTTCTGACTAACTATCTAGTTAAAAAAAATACTCCATCTATTTCATACAATATATCATTTAAACTTTCACTACACTTTTTTTTAAAAATAAACTAACAACTCTATAAAATTTGAACTTTTTAATCCATTTTTAAAAATAATTTCATACTCTTTGCTATAAGAATGAATTTATATATATATATATATATATATATATATATATATATATATATATATATATATAATTTATAAAAAATTTAGCTTCTTAAAAATTAAAGCGTGTTGAAAAGTTTTTGAGACAGAATGTAGTGGATTATTATCACACATGTTGATGTATTTTTTTTTTTGGCTAAATTACCTTTTTAGTCCTTAATATTTATATACCTCTTATTTCATTTTGGTCCCCAATCTTTGAAACATTCCAAAATAGTCTTCAACCTTTCTATCTCTTTTTATTTTATTCCTTAAACTTCCAAATATTGCAAAATAGTCCCCAAACTTATATTATTATTTTTTATTTTAGCCCTCAGATTTTAAAAATATTGCTAGACATAATTACCAAAAAACCACCCAAAATCTATCATAATGTACGTATATAAAATCATTTATACAAAGTCGAAGTTCATAAAATCATTCAACTTTATTATTTTGATTTACAAAAATGCTGGGGCTGTTTTGCAGTGTTTGAAAATGTAAGGACTAAAATGAAATGAGATGGATAAGTTAAGGACTATTTTTAAATGTTTAAAAAATTAGGTACTAAAATGAAGTAAGTGGTAAAAATTAGAGACTAAAAATATAATTTACTCTTTTTTTTCCCTTAACAATAGTTGTGGTCCTTGTGGACTCTACTTTCAAGCTTGTTAGAACATACTAGTATATAAAATATTAAAATGTTAAAGAGAGAAAATAGTTTTGTTGAAGTCCTTATAGGACATTGATAGAATTTGGCACATTCAAAGACTACCAACTACAAACAACATAAAAATAATACTGCAATTACCATAGATTCTTCCTACCCTAGCTATAGCTTTTCCCAAACTAGCTTGCCAATCAGGTCAATTTTTTGCCAAAAAGCAAGGGACCTTAACACTTATACCTTTTCCAAGATTTACCACCATTTACTTCTCTTGTACCTTGTCATTTCCATCCCTCTCAACCATCCATTCACACCATACAAATTGCAACTCACCCATCCACATTCCACACCCATATATATATATGACCACCCCCTCCTCAACAAACTCAATCAAACAAACCACAACAACATACTAAAGCACCAAACAAGTTACATATAAGAGAGAAATTATGGGCAAGTCGAATCGGAGAAAATCATCTTCCATATTCAGCATGTTCACGACATGCTGCTCTGGTGGAAGTGGGCGAGGTGATGGATGGGAAGACCAGTACGACCAGTACTATGCGAGGAGTTGGGTAAGTGACGAGGATAGGAGGAACTGGGTGGCTGAGCGTAGGATCAACGAAAGAGCCGATGAGTTCATCGCTAAGTTCCACAAGTCTAGGGTTTATGAGTCTGAATCTGTTGTTGTCTAGGTAAGCTTTGTGCTTGCTTTGTTGATCAAGTTGTAATTGTAAGACCTTTTTTTTTCCTTCCTTTTTCTTGGGTGAAGGTTCTTTATTTTTCATATATGCATGGTTTAACTAGTGAAGGCCGGTGTGTTGTAATTTGTAAAGATAATGCAGTTTATGAATTAAAGCCTAAAAGGGCGCAGTAAATAAAATATATCATTATATAGATTCTCGTATCCTTAGTTGTTTATTATCAATATATTGCTTGTTTTGAGTTGTTTCTTACAAACTATAAATCACCGGTTTGGGAAAATTAAAGCATGTCATGTTTTAAATTATAAAACTTGTGAGTTATTAATATTACCTCAAAGCGTTTTCTTTGCACCAGATCGAAAGAATCGATAATAATCTCATTATAATTCAAAGATTTTAGATTTAATTGTCTAATCCCCAAATTATCAACCTTGGTGAGTGTTTTAATTGTCAAAGTATATATTTTTTTTTTTTTTTTTTTTTTTTTTTTTTTTTTTTTTTTTGATTAGGAAAGATTCCGGACGAGCACGCTCTACCCGGTAGCATCCTTACGGATGAGGTCAAGAAGACCTGAGTTGTTGTAAATATCAACTCCCCAGGCAGAGTGGCTAAGGTGTGCAACCTTATCCGCCACTCTATTGCCCAAGCGGGGAATATGGAAGAAAGATACTTCTTTAAAATTTGATAGTAAGAGTTTTACATCGGAAAGAACTAACTCGACTTCCCACGGGCATGTAATGTTTTTGCTGAAATAATTTATGATGATGGAAGAGTCGCCCTCGATATGGAGTTTCTGAATGTGGAGTTGGATGGCCTTTTGTATACCTAACTTTAAAGCAAGAGCTTCAGCTTTGAGTGGGCTTTGCGAGCCCAGTTTCTGATAATTTATGGATATAGGTTTTCCTTCCCAGTCCCGTATAATGACACCTCCCGTGCTAACCTTAGTAGATAGTGAGGATCCATCAAAATTTAATTTAAAAGTACCCCAAGGAGGTTTGCGCCATTTAATATTTTTGGCCTTTTTCCCTTTGTTTTGTTGCATGGGTTTTGTGGTACATAGGATGGTACCCATCTCAAGATCAACATCTAATTGTTGAGTTTTTTTCCAATTGCATATTTGATTTTTAATGAACTGTAGTGCAGAGGCCCGAGGAGGGATAGGAGTTTGGCTAAAGATGAGTTGATTCCGAGTATACCAAATATTCCACCATGCGAAGGCGAGAGCCATTTTAGCCTCTGAATTAAGATTTTGTCCTAAGGCGGAGATAATAGGTTTTATATCTCGATTTAGGAGGATCATGTTGGCTACTAGTGAATGTAGTTGTTGAGGGATTTGATATAGAGAGCGGGCATAGGAGCATTCTAACAGAAGGTGAACCTCGTCCTCGGCTGCACCATTACAAAGGCTACACGTAGAAGGCACAGCAACGCCCCTAGAGGCAAGCCTAGTTGCGGTAGGTAGGCCATCTTGGCATACTTTCCATAAAAAATTTTTGATCTTTGGCGGAGCATTGATATGCCAGATCCAGGCATTTATGTCTTCTTGATTTGATGATGGCAAAGTGATCAACTTATATGCACTTGACGTTGTAAACCAACCCGCTCTATCGGGCCACCAGTATAAACGGTCCTCAAAAGAGGATATGGGCAGTGGGATCTCCAGAATTTCTTTGACGATGGTCGTTGGTAGAGAGTAGTGAAGTTTCTCCACCCACCACTTGCCTCCTAAGATGTAATCGCTAACCATTTCCTCCAAGTTATCTATTTGGGGGCAATTATCTCTAGATTGTAGTGTGGATGTTGTAATCCAATTATCTGTCCAGAATTTGATTGACCTGCCATTTCCCACTGACCAGATAAGTCCGGTCTTAAATTTATCCACTAGAGAGGTGAGTTTTGCCCATTGCCAGGACATGTCGCCACCCCTTTTGTATTCTAAAATCGAACTAGAGCGCAAGTACTTATGTCTGACCAGCGAAACCCACACATTGGTTGGTTCAGCTAGAATTTTCCATAGCAATTTCATTTGTAAGGCTTCATTCATCTCTTTAGATTTTCGAATGCCCAGACCACCGCACTTTTTCGGTTTGCAGATTCTGTCCCAACTGATGAGAGGTCGAGACTGGAGATCCTTATTCCAGAAAAAATTGTCTAAGAAATGCATAATATATATAACGGGGTATCGATCATATTCATATATATAATATGTATTTTCATTTTTGGTTGTCCATGCCACCATGCAAAAATTGGAGGAAGAATTAAATATTGAGGCTAACTCATGGAATTAATGTCTGTCTATATAATACAGTAGTATCAGTACGTTAGTAAAGATAAATCAAAATTTTAAAAGTATAAAATAATCGGTGAAAATCGTCTAGTCCAATGTCGTAGTCCATTTTTATGGTCTTTTTAATGTCATTGACCGATAAGTATTAAAATAAATTTTAAGGTACAAACACTTAGTTAAAAAAATAATTAGAAATTTTAATTTAGCTAATGAGATAACTTGGACTACGGTATGGACAATAATTGTGGACTAGACGATCCTCGTTGTAAAATAATATATTAGGCATGTACGTACGTATACAAGTGTATAACGTACGTACTATCCAAGATTAATGGAGGGAGACGTGACTTAATTATTTTTCAAAATTAAAAAAAATTATATATGTATAAGGTTTTTATTAAAATACCCTTTGAAATCCAGCCACACACCAGCTAGTAATGCATGTGACTAAACACTCATATAATCAATACTCCCTCCGTTCAACAAAACTTGACGTTTTACTATTTATGTACGTTTTTTTAGGAGCTAAAAACTATATAAAATATCGACTTTTTAAATAATTTTTTTAACAATTTCGTAGTTATTATTCAATAAGTACAAACTTGTTAAATTTTTTTAAAAAAAAATGAATATTTTATATAGTTTTTATCATTCTAAAAAAGCGTGCATGAATAGTAAACGACAAGTTTTGTTGAACGGAGGGAGTATTTTGAATTCCAACCGTACCACACATTAGCTAGTAAATTTGAAAACTCCATTTCATGGCGGTTTCACATTTCAGAAATTCTGAAATTTCAGCAAAACATGTTAAAAACATTTATGAGATGTCAAAAACTTTGGCTGTTTCGTTGATAAAGAAGTCAGGTGACCGTGTCATTGCATGTGTGATCCGACTAGCTTATGTATTGGCGCATAGCGCATTTGAGATCCGACATGAGATGATCAATGACTTGCCATTAATTTCCAACCATTTTTTTTTAAATTTCAGTAGGCCATATAATGTGGGGGTCCACATGTTCGAGCGCATCATGCACACCCAAACTGAACATATAAGACCAGTGAATTCCAATTATATACCAGTTTTCTGATACCATGTTAAATCCCGGTGAACCATATATAACGTGGGGGTCCACGCGTCCAAACGCATCATACGCACCCAAACCGAGCACATAAGACCGATAATTAAGGTTCCATCCTAAAACCAATTGACAATAGAATGAGTGACTCACTGACTTATGTGCAAGGCTCGGATTCTCGTGTTTTTCAATGTGGAATTAACAAAACTTCCAACACATCACAACAATTTTTTTTGTCTTGTATCAATGCACGAACTCGAAATTATTTGGTATATGTGAATGAAAGATAGTATGTTCCCATCATCACAGAAATATATTTGTGTCCTATAAAGCCCGCACTTTTTTTATAAGGTAATAATTCAAGGGTCAGACAAGTCTAACTCCTCGAGAGGCTGACAAAGTCGACAGACGACGAACTGTCAACATATATAAAACCTACAATAGAATGTTGCAATACAAAAAATGGTAAGAAAACATATCTAAGCGACCAAACGAACCTAAACCTAAAACGTTGGGGACAATATAGACTACACACCGACGCTAAGCGCCATAAAACAATGACACCACTGGCCAGCGACACATAAGGAGTACGTCCCTGTGAGCGGTGAAGACGGACCTCTAAGGAAATTTTCGGATCACGGAGTCGCCTCGATATACATTGCCTCGACCCCAGTCAGACCTGACATTGGATGCCAGAGCCCCAACTAAGAAAAGGAACCCAATGAACACCCAGAGATCTCGCCGAGAGCCACCCTAGTAAAACACATCTAAAAACCCTTGCGGGATTTTATCAAGACCCTTTCGGGAAGCCCTTTTGGGAGTTAGTTTAACCCTTGTAGGTGGTTTGAAAATGTGTATGGACGCCAGAGCCCCAACTATGAAAAAGAACGCAATGAACACCCAGAGATGCCGCCGAGAGCCACCCTAGTAAAACGCACCTGAAAACCCTTGCGGGATTTTATCAAGACCCTTTCGAAAAGCTCTTTTAGGAGTTAGTTTAACCTTTGCGGGTGGTTTGAAAATGTGAGTGTATAACTATATATATATATAATATTAATCTTCTCGGTTTTGGTATTGGGTTGGTATTTTTTATTTTTTCGGGGCATCTTTGGCCTTTGGGTTCAAGGCAAGTACTTGGGCCCAAAGGAAGGGATTAGGGCATGAATAAACAAATTCGGGCCACCAACGGGCCCAAGTAGGATTGACGTCATGGCCAGAAGGACACAACCCCGACGCTAGGAAGCCGGTGACAACTGGAACGTACTGATGCAACACCTGATCGTCGACAACCAGAAGCCAACAAATGAGAACCCAACAACGGAAATTGACAGAAGAAACCCCCAGGAGGCCAACAAAATGAGAACAACAATATGAGAACCCCAACAGAGGAATCCAGCACAACAGAGGGGGATCGAAAACGACTAGAAAACCTGCGAAACGAGATCCACGGGAAGGAAGGGGCACCCAGACACCCCCATAAGACAGAAGCCCCAACCCAAATTCACCAAGGGGAGACTAAATACGGAGCTAGAGGGGGTCCTAGGGGGTCACGTGACCCTCCCCTCATCCGAAAAATTCCCTAGGTGTATTCTCCTCGTCGATAACTTCGTTTTGATATATAATACACCTTAATTCGACATCTGAGTAAAAAGTTATGAATGTTTGAAAATTGTAGGTGTATTAATCACTTTAATTTTATTTCAATAGACTACAATACTTTTATATTTTACTTAAATTGTCATTCACATATTATAAATCATCTCAAGAGCTTCGAAACCATAGGTTATATTACTTATTTTGAGAATTTGGTAAGAAGTTACGCAAGTTTAGAATTTTTATATCTAGTTATACATTATTACATGTTAATAATACAATGTTTATTTATTGCGTTTTATATATTTATTTTCGTTTTCTATCCTTGTTTTCGTTTTATATCTTTGTAGTAGTTTGTAATATCGTTTTGACACTAGTTTATATTATCGTTTGACACTAGTTTGTACTATCGAGCACGTTGTGTGTTTTAAGACTTTTTTCTCGATCTTATTGTCTATTACTATGGTGACCCCCCACTTACAACTTTCTGGCTCCGTCCCTGGAGACTCCTGACATACCGCCCCAACCAAAACCCTAACCCGACGGCGGCATGAACTAGGAGCCCCAAACCTGACCATGCACACAATGAAACAAAACTACCTAGGGAGGAAGAGGATCCTAGAGAAGGAAGTCACGATCGATCGGTGACAAGGAGGCCGACGAACGGCCCCACAAAGACTAGAAGCCGACCCCCAAGACCGAAAATCGGAAAGAAAGGAGAAATTGGTCACGATAACCAGCAAATGTAGGCAAGAGAGGGATGGATCCGACGAGATCGAGGTTGGAGAGGAAGATTAGAACAAATTTGAGGAAATTTGATTAGGCTGAGAGTGGTGAAGAGTCCCGAAGGACGGATGCACAAGAGAGTTTCTCTCTCCTATAAAGTCCGCACTTGAATCCTTTTATAGGGCTCGAACTCAAGATTGGCCTAAAATTGTTGATTATATAGTAGCAGATCCAAAGGTTTTTTAGGGGATAAAAATATTTTTGATTAAATATAATTTGTGATTTCGCTACGTAATTTTTAGTAAAAAAAATTTTATCAAAAAATGAGATTTTTTTATATTTATATATAGAAAGGAATATTTTTGTTTAAATATATTAGAGAAAAATTGAAATTTTATGTTTAATTAGCTAGGTATTTTTAGTAGAAAAAAACTAAGAGAAATAAAAATTATAAAAGTGTGAAGCTAATGAGATTTAAACTCATGATCTCAAGGTAATGAAACCCCCTCTACCCCAACTAAACTAAGCTAGCTATCTTTGTGCTTCATTATTCATAATTTTATAGTTTTTAAGTGCCTAAACTTAATAAAAAAAAACTTATAAAAAAACCATAAAATTGTATTTTTCCTATGTTTTTCTTTCAGGCTAGGGGGGCTGCAACCACCCTGAGTCCCCTAGATCAACCAATGGTTGTATATATAGAATAATCGTCTCATGTAGACATCACTTACTGTTAGGCTTGTTTTTTAGCCTATGTCTTTAATTCTAAGTGTTCTTTGGACAAATATGTGTATAAACTATCTGATTGAATTGGAGATTGGGCCTTTAACCCAAACTCTGATCTCAGAAGCCCATGGGCTTCAAGCCTACTCGGTTACACATGTTTTGGCTTCCCCCATTTGCTGACAACGTCGTTCAACTTGTGGCTCTAATATATTATATAAGGATTGAGAAACCCTAAATCAGATGAGCGAGCTGCTAGGGTTTTACTGTACTCCGTTTCTTGTCTTCTAGCTATGACGATTTCTAGGGTTCCATTTCCCTAGCTGCTTAGTGATCATTGAACGAGCTCTCTTCCATCCAAACACTGATGAGACACTTGAGCTGAGAGATTTGTAGCTACATTGCCTTTCTGATTCTACCCTTGGTAACTGGTGTCCTAGTTGAGGCTAATCAATTGTCTCGTTATCTTCTCTCGTGTTTGTTATTTGATTTGGTTGTAGAACTCTTCCTTGTTTCTAATACTTGATCTCTGTTCTCTCAACTTATGTTTGGTAAAACCGCTTCACTTACCATATAATGGAGAGATAGTTGTGATTAAAAAAAAATGAGGGGAGAAGATTGATTAAAAAATATCACACTTAACCGTACAATCAACTAGTAAATAAGTACATGTGAAGTGGTTTGCAATTGTTCGTTCATAACTTTTAAATCGAGAGTCGAATTGCAACATACTCCATATATATTATATATCAAATCGAAAATCTCGACAAGAAAAGCATGTATATATTAATAAAAATTATGTTAGAATATATGATTCAAAATTAGGTTTATTAGAATTAATTTATCTAATGAAATTGAATGACGTGGCGGTTAGGATTTGGTTAATTAAGGAAGATAGTGGTCTAATTAGTGGGCAAGTGTCGCTCAACAGTTTTAGGTTTAGGGTGTTGTTAGTTTTAGTTTTTAGGCCTAATTTGGATTTCTATAAATTGTAATTTGTGGTTATCAGATCAATTGAATTTATGAGTTGATTTGAATCGCTTCTCTCTTCCAACATGGTATCAGAGCCAGGGTTCGAGATCCTATTCCGGGTTCGATCCTATTGAAGAAATCTAAGGAGAGAGAGTGCTCCAAGAAAGGTCTTCCCATGAGGAGGAAGCCGCCATATGTTTGTTGAAGATGATTCCGATCGAAGGAATCATGAAGGAGTCCTAGAAGATGGATCTCCATGTTTGTTGAAGGAGGAGCCGAGAGGGTGCTCCGTGTGTTGAGGGCGGTTCCGAGCAAATGAATCATGATGAGGAGGCCTAGAGATGGCACTCCGTATGTTGAAGAAGATTCCAAGCAAAAGCAATGGAGTCATGAGAAGGCCGAGAGAGGTACTCCATGTGTCAAATCTTTCCATGCACGAAAGATCGAGAGGCCGAAGATGAATGCTAGAAGTGTTGATCCGGATATGAAGATCCCGGAGATGAGTGTCCAAGAAGAAGAGTTCGGGCATGAAGTTGTCCATTAGGGTGGCACCGCCGGCGAGAAGGAGGTGGAAGATGTGGCCGATCGAAGAAGGCTGCCGAAGGACGAGGGCTCCAAGAAGAGAGTCTGAGAAGGCCATAGTTGTGTCCGAAGAGTTGAAACATCTGGAGGAGAAGGCCATAGTTGTGTTCGGAGAGGATGAAGCGTCTGGAGGAGAAGAAAGTCTAGCCGAAGAGGCAATTTGAAGGCTTCGAGAAGAGAGGCCGAAGATGGCAGTTATGAAGAGGGCTTCGATGAGGAGAGTCCAGTCGGAGAAGGCAGTTGAAGGGCTCCGAAGAAGAGTCGAGTCGATCGAAAAAGGGCTCCATGAAGGTAGTTGAATGGCTACAATGGTGAAGAGTCCATACAAAGATCAAAGCAGTTATGAAGAGCGAAAACTGTTGAAGACAATGAGAAGGTGCATCATCCAGATTCAAGGAATACGAGGAAGTGCGTCCGTTTGAAGGCGCATCCAATGTTTAAAGAAGATAAAAGCGATTTGAAAAAGAAAAAAAAATGTTTTTGTGAATTTTGAATCAAGGGGAGATGTTAGAATATATGATTCAAAATTAGGTTTATTAAAATTAATTTATCTAATGAAATTGAATGATGTGGCGGTTAGGATTTGGTTAATTAAGGAAGATAGTGGTCTAATTAGTGGGCAAGTGTCGCACAACAGTTTTAGGTTTAGGGTGTTGTTAGTTTTAGTTTTTAGGGATAATTTGGATTTCTATAAATTGTAATTTGTTGATAGCATGCATTTAGGTAGGCATAATAGGTTGCATTTAGCTTAGTTAAGATGCATTTCATGGATGAGTAAGTACAATTTGCATATTTGCTCTCTATGTTAGTGGAGTCGGAATCTACACACTTTTATTGATTATTTTAGGTAATCTTGGATCCGATGATGAGACATGGGTTGATAACGCATTAGATGAGAATGTCTAGTTGATCGGAGAAGCTTACATGAAGATCTCAAGAGGTCCTGAGAAGAAGAAGCGGACCTAAACGAAGAACAAGTCTGCAGAAGTTGTCGCCAGACATGCTGAACTTGTTTTACACTTTCTGGAGGCCTCGGTTGTCCGATTGACTATTATGACCATGCGTTGGAAAGCTCTTTCAGAGAACTACAACTTTCTTGTTGACGAGAAGAGCAAATTCGGGATATATTTTCCGTGAAAAGCCCCTGGCTGCGGCCGCAGCATGTATGACGTGGGCGTCGCCAATCAATTTGCAGTGGGGTACCAGAGTTTGCACATGCTGCAGCCGCAGCGTATAGGCTGCGCCCGCAGCATTGGTCGTCAGCGCTTTTGCGCGTTGTTTTGATTATTAAAAAACCTAGAACCTATTACTTTGTTTGGTGACCGACTTTGGATGATTTAAAAGGCCGAGTTTTATGTTATTTTCAGAACTTCTATTCTATTCTTTCGTTCATCTGACACTTCAGAGATTTGAGCGATATCTTCCACGAGGAACTAAACTCATCTATTCTGCCTGCAATTTGAAGCTTTATTTGGATTGATTGTGAGTTTCTAATTCTCGTTCTTTATTTCCTATATTTGAATGCTTCAACTTCTTTGTGCTTGATTGTTTATTATTTTGTTCTATCTTGTCTGGCCAACTTGTTAGATCAATTCAATTGCTAAGGTTTTGTAGATTCCTGATTGTGAACCTTAAACTAAGTGGAAAATTTGTTCCTTTAGGGCCGATTGAACTAATTGAACAAGTAGGAAGTTGAATGTGTTGTTAAATCCCTCTTTAGGGACTGCAAATACCTTGGCTAATCTCTGAACTTAAAGCTATCGATTGGGTTAAATCCTTCTTTAGGGACTCTTCGATTGATAAGGGTTTCTAGGACTGATTGGACTAGTAACTATATTAGGTCGGGACAAGGGTATTCATAGGATACTTAATAGGACGAGAAGAAGTTACAAGGATCGCTTCAACCAGATAAAGTGGAAAATTGTAGGTAGAATTGCTTCTCCTAATTGTCTGAATTAAAATCATTTACATTTGTTTGCTTCAATCCGCTTTGACAAAAGGCGGAACTTTCACACATAAAAACCCCCCCAATTTGGTTACTTTGATTGATACTTGAAACATACTTGGATAATAAATTTCCCTATGGGATCAACCTCTTGCTTATTGCTGTACTAGTTATAAGTTTGAGTTTTCTTTGGCGGATCAACGACAGGTTTCCCCTCCGTCATTAGTGTTATCATATCAATTGAATTGAGGAGAAATGGATAAAACACTCATCTCTTCCAACAAATTATTCATTTGGAGGGGCGATAACCTCTTACAAGATCCGCTACTAACGATACCACAAAATCCTATTAACGAACCAAACAAATCGAATTGCTAGGCTCTTTAGTAGTGTAGGCTTGGTGCAAGCCCAATGGCTCATCATTGTTTGTAAGCCTATATCAAATAGGTTACCAGTTGTTTATAGAGTAAAGACAAAACCAATGAATGTTCTAGGCACTGTGCGTCGTTGTATAAGGAGAGGCTCCAGAGTATGAGTTTTATTATGAAAATACAATCAATGAAAACCTCCATTGTTTCTCCATTTTTATCTTTCTGTAAATTCTAGTATGGTATCAGATCCAATCAAGGATTAAAATCCACAATGACAGATCCTCATTCATCTTCTTCTTCGTCTACCAATTCTATCTCTCAACCCCTGCAAACTCAACCTTTGATGGAAAATTTCTCTTCTCTTCCGGCCTTTTCTTCTTTCATACCCATAAAACTCAAACAAGACAACTTCATCACATGGAAAACTCAAGTTTGTCCGTATCTGGGTTCCCAAAATCTTCTTCAATTCGTTGATGGAAGCTATCCTCGTCCTCCTCCTATGGCGGCCGACGGCACTCCAAATCCAGCGTATTTCGAGTGGGTTACTCAGGATCTTCTGGTAATGAAGATCCTCACATCGTCCCTATCCAAGCCTGTCCTTGCACAGGTCATCGACTGCGAGACCTCCGAAGCCATCTGGAATGTGCTCCATGAGTTGTACTCAGCACGCTCCACTGCTCAGATCGTTCAAGCGTGGCTTCAACTTGCCTCCCTCCGAAAGGGGTCGAAAAGTGTGACCGTGTATTTCAATTGGGCGCGAGCGCTGGTTAAAAACCTTACAGCCGTCGGCCTGGCTGTTTCCGACATAGAATTTGTCACCTATGTGCTCGCTGGTCTGGGGGCTGATTACGAGTCACTTGTCACGTCCCTTTCAACGCAGCCCACTATGCCTGACCCCACTTTGGTGCTCTTGCATCTTCTGAATCATGAAGCACGACTCTCCTCTTTGTCACAGGGCCTTAATCCCACACCACCAGCAAACAATTTGATCCAAAACTCTTCCCAACAGCAACAATCAGAGGCTAATTTCACCTATTCTCGTGGTCGTAGTGGTTCCTTTTGTGGTGGCGGTAGAGATGGAGGTCGCGGAGGTAGGGGACGAGGCAGAGATTCCTATCGTAGTGCTCCCTTCACTCCAAACCCATCTCCTCCTGGTGGTGGTTTCAATCATTCCTATAGTGCCAGACCCACAACCTTCAATGGTCTTCCCGACAATCGTCCCATTTGCCAACTCTGCAACAGGCATGGTCATGTTGCTTCCTCATGCTGGCATTATTTTGATCATGCGTTTCAGACACCTCCCCTCTCGCAGATGCAGGCTAATTACACTTCTACTTGGTTCCCGTAAACTGCAGCAAATCGCCATTACACATACACCTGATATTTCGGAGGAGGTGTATATCCATCAACCCCAAGGTTTTATTCATCCTCTTTACCCTAATTGTGTTTGCCGCCTTCATAAATCTTTTTACGGGCTAAAACAAGCTCCACGAGCTTGGTTTTCTAAACTCACCACAACCCTTACTGATCTTGGTTTTTCTCCCTCTCGTTCTGACACATCTATGTTTATTTATCACCAAGCTAGAGTACATTTTTATGTTCTCGTGTATGTCGACGATCTACTCGTGATCTCGTCCGATAACAATCTCGTTCTATAACAATCAGGTTGTTTCCTGACAAAGATTTGGGCTCTTTACACTATTTTTTAGGTATTGAGGTTACCAGGACAGCTTCCGGCTTCAATATGTCCCATCAACGGTATATCAAGGACCTCTTGCTCTGAATGAATATGCATAATTCCAGTCCCGTCAACACTCCCATGGCTTTGATCTCTTCTGTTGACAGTGCTCCGTTTGATGATCCGCATTTATATTGCAGTACGGTCGGGAGTCTCCAATATTTGGCCTTCACTCGGTCGGATGTGTCCTTCGTCGTCAATCGAGTCTTCCAAGCGATGCACATTCTTCAGATTCATCATTGGCAGTCGGTAAAGAGAATCCTTCGCTATCTTAATGCCACTTCCGATATGCAGTTTCATATTTCTGCTCATGGTGACGACTCAATATTGCATTCCTTTTTGGACTCTGGCTGGGCCGGAGACTCTCTTGACCGCCGATCCACTGGTGCATATTGTATATATATGGGTAACAATCTCATATCTTGGAGCTCTAAAAAGCAAGACACTATTGCGCGCTCATCGATCTACAGAGGCCGAGTATCGAAGCCTTGCAGTTGCTACATGTGAGACGTTGTGGATTCAGATTCTTTTTGTTGAGCTTCAGATACCTCTCCATCAGCCGCCCATCTTATGGTGTGATAACCTCGGCACCACCTACTTAGGAGTTAATCCCGTTCTCCATCATCGCATCAAGCATGTCTTTCTTGATTACCACTTTGTTTGCGAACAAGTTCAAGCCAAAACTTTGAAGGTGGCGTTCATTACATCCAAGGCTCAAATTGCTGATCTTCTGATAAAGGCTCTTCCATCACCCAGGTTCCTTCAACTTTGTCCCAAGCTTTGTTTACACCAAGCTCGGACCGAGGGGGCGTAGTAGTGTAGGCTTGGTGCAAGCCCAATGGCCCATCATTGTGTGTAAGCCCATATCAAATAGGTTACCAGTTGTTTATAGAGTAAAGACAAAACCAATTAATGTTCTAGACACTGTGCGCCGTTGTATAACGAGAGGCTCCAGAGTATGAGTTTTATTATGAAAATACAATCAATGAAAACCTCCATTGTTTCTCCATTGTTATCTTTCTGTAAATTTTAGTACTCTTGAATGTGCACTACCGAGAGAAGCGTACAAGAGAGTCTCCTATAGAGCAAACACTAACACCTCAAATAAGGGTCCATGTTGTCAAATAACACCATAAATTGGTAAAGATTTCCTATGAAAAATATGCCACCCTAGGAATTTAATTAAAAAAACTAAACTAATTAAAATTTAAAAAATATTTCCAAAGTAGTGCTATTATCATATGCACAACGACATAGGATAGAAAAATCAAACTTTCATCTCTATGAAGAAAAAAATATATTGCCTTTTTAATTATTTGATTCCCACCTATATATATGTGTTAATTAATTATCAGTTTTCTTATTTCAACTTAGAAAAATATTATGGGTAATATATTGGGTATATAGTTTTCTTGTTTCATACCGTAGTTGTGGACTGTACTTTAAAGCTTGTAACATAAAAATGTTAAGAGGGAAAAAAGGGTTGTATTGAAGTCTTTGAACATTGATTGAGATTTTTTAGGTGCGAATTGATTGAATTTGGCACATTCAAAGATTACCAACTACACCAAGTAAAAAAATATAGAAAAAGAACACTATATTATATTCTTCCTACACATTACCTTTTTCCCAACTAGCTTAATTTGTAAAAAATAGGTCAATTTTAATTTTCCAAAAAGCAAGGGACATTAACAAGTTGTACCTCCTACAAGCTTCACCACCATTTGCTCCTTTTGTACCTTTTCCATTTCCATCCCTCTCAACCATCCATCCACTCCATCCAAATTCCAACTCACCTCCCCAACCAACCTTATATATAAATGGACCACTCGATCGATCCATCAACAAGCCAATTCAAGCAAAAAAACCACAAGAAAAGAGAGTGAAAAAGGAGTGAAAGAGAGAGTGAAATGGGCAAGTCGAGTCGAAGAAGATCCTCCTCCATGTTTAGCATGTTTTCAGGGTGTTTTTCGGGTGGGAGTGGGCGAGGCGATGCATGGGAAGACGAAGCCGGTGCATATGGGAGGAGTTGGACAAGCGACGAGGATCGGAAGAACTGGGTAGCTGACCGAAGGATCAACGAAAGAGCCGATGAGTTCATCGTCAAGTTCCATAGGTCTAGGGTTTATGAGTCTGAAGCTGTCCTCGTCTAGCTTGCTTGAGTGAGGTTGCTTTGGTGATTAGTTAATTTGTAACATATGGGTAAGACTTTTCTTTTTCTTTTTCATTTTTTCTCTATGGTTATTTATTTCTCATGGGTTTAAGTAGTGATCAAAGTGTGTGTTGTAAAGATAGTACGTGCAGCTTATTAATTAAAGCCAACAAAAGGCAGTAAATAAAATCATGGATTGGTTTGTATATACATTTGCGTTAATTAGTTGTTTGAAAGCATAATGTTTCTTACAAGCTATCGGAGACCGGCTTTGTCATTGATGAAAAAGACGATATTCCATAAACGGTCTTTTAGCTACATGCATGGATTAAACGTGGCTTTGAATTCGAGGTTCATATTTCGAGACGTAGAGGAGGGAGACTAAATGTCGAGACATATTTTTGAACTAATAGTGGCAAAAACTTTACAATATAACAGGAATTTTGAGAATGGTAGCTAAAAAGTAAAAACTAACCTGTACTACCATTTGACTAAGTATCCTCCGGGGGAAGAGAAACCAAAAATCACGTAGTTCTTTTACATTTGCTTTGCTATAAATCCCGCTTATTTGAGATCTGAGGTGCTAATTATATTTTGACCGCTAGATGAAAGTCTCGTCCCTTCCTCATCTCTAGACCCATCGATGTAGCCTCTTACTCGAATATATCGTTTGGCTCCGACTCGGTAGATAGAATGTTCTTTTGAATCTCATCTCCGCCTTCTTCCAATAGGCACGACAGGCTTGAGCTTCGAAATTCTTGGGGAGCAGCAACCTTGATCCCTTCTCGGTTAGAATTTGCCCACCTCGGCTAAATAGTTGCTCTAATGCAATAGTGGAGCAAGGGGCTCCAAGTATCCGAAGAGCGATCACCTGTATAGTTGGAAATTGTTGTCTTTCTATATAGTCCACCATTGTCAATGTCAAAATCTTCATCCTCGTCACCATGAAACTCAAAGTTAGCAAACAAATATTCGTCGAGCTCCGAGTCGGCTTTATTCTTAAGTAACAAGTATCCTAATTATTTTGAAATTCTTGCTTATTAAATTTAAGTTTATTGTTAGAGACTAAATAATATCATCGTATCTACATGTTATATGATATAGTTTATATTCGGTTTTAAGTCATTCCTATATGTTTTGCATGTCTTTTATAAAGGTTTTTTGTTCCGTTTTTAGAATAAATGTCTATATATACTTGTGTTTTATGCGTTTTTAGGTAATTTGGAGCTTGTTCGATGTCATTTTGAAATCACAATGAAATAAGATTCATTGAAGCTAAGTTCAAGATGTTCACGGATGTCGAAAAAAAACATTCATAATGGTCTCAGGTGCTAAGAATCAAGGTAAGAAGAGCCTATTGTCACGTCGAGTGGTTCTGGATAGTTCTTGCTCGGCGATGTCTCAAGAAAATGAGTTGTTTGAACTCCACTAAATTTTATATTCAGCATTTTTGTAAATTTAGCCTGAAACATAGCAAAATCAAGCCAAAAAGTTGACATCGATTCAAAGTTCTGGGTCGACATGCAGATGTTTTGGGTCAAAATCGCGCAAAAGACAACTTTACGAAGTTCTGGATCGATATCCACATGTTCCTCAAGTCGGTATCTAGCTAATTCAGAATTTAATTTATGAAAAATCCAATGCCATAGCCATATTATGGTTCGGTATTCAGGTCCTTAATTTGTGAGGTTGAGATGAGCTGGTTAACCATTCCAGTCTGGAATCCTTATGTTCCAACCCGCAACATTGAGAAACAGGGGCGGAGCCAGGAAAATTTTCAGGGGGGCTCAAAAAAAATTTCGCTAGTTAATGAAAAATTACAATAGATAACTTCTTAGATTGTGTAATAAATTTATCCATAATCCTAAAAATAAAATACTACAAAGCACAAATTTAATTCATACATCAAAATTAATAGCATATTAGAGCAAAAACCCGTATTTAAACAGGGATTAGAAGGAATGGGGAAATGAAAATTAAAAAAAAAAACCATATTAGAGCAAAAATCCAAATTCAAATAAGACTTAGAAGGAATAGGAAAATGAAGTTTTAAAAAAATAAAAAGAAGAGGCGTGTTGGGGGAAATTAAAATTTAAAAAAATAAAAAGAAGAGGCGTAACAGGGATTAGAAGGAATGGGGAAATGAAAATTAAAAAAAAAACATATTAGAGCAAAAATCCAAATTCAAATAAGACCTAGAAGGAATAGGAAAATGAAGTTTTAAAAAAATAAAAAGAAGAGGCGTGTTTGGGGGAAATGAAAATTTAAAAAAATAAAAAGAAGAGGCGTGTTGGGTTGAGAAGGATGTTTAAAAAAAATTTAATATCGAGGGCATTTGGTGATTCGAACACTGGATCTTCCCTCTCATTTCACACGCCTGCAACCACTGCGCTACTATGTGATTCTGTGATATCAACAACTCTTTCAATATATATAGGGTGTGTACGGATGCCAATTTTAGTAGTTAATAAACTACTAAAATTGGGGGTTAAAATTTTTAACCTTGTATGGGGTTGTTTAGTAGGGGGTTTTTGATTAAAATTGAGGGTTAAAAAATAAGTCATATTTGATACTAGTAGTTTTTTTGGTGGGTTTAGGGTTTATTGGATTTGAAAATACAATTATACCCCTAATAACAACTAAATAAACTCCACTTTTTACAAATAAACTCTTTTTCATCCCATACGGGGTTTATATTTCACACAAAATTTTAACCTTATTTGAGGTTAAATTTTTAACTTTAACCTGTTTATAAATTTTAGTCATTTTTTTAACCTCGATCCATACGGACCCATATAAAAGTATTTTTTTCCCGGGGGGCTTAAGCCACCGCATGCCCCCCTCCCTCCGCCCCTGTAATGAGAAATCTTTCCTCTTTTTTTTTTCTTAGTTTGATCCGGATGTGTGTTTTATCGTTTGGGATCTATCTATTTTGTGTTATAATATTATTATATTGTGATGGATAAACTCTAGGAAATCCTAGTTTCCTTTGTATACACCTATATAATGGGTCCTTTGGAACCCTAATAAGACATTAGTTCTTCCTCTCTTTTCTCACCTCTCTTCGGTTTATCACACGTTATCAGCCCGAGTTTGCACTACTAGGTTTTCAAGGTGTTGATGATCGAATCATGAATCACCAAACTTTGTGATGGATTCAAAGATAAGTTTCGATCCAATATAGTTTAATTATTTTTCTTCTTTTTAACATACTTACCGATTGCTTTTCAAGTTCCAACGCCGTCATCGATCTCCCATCTATCTCTCGGTCATGGGCGCCACCACCGCCTGCTATCTGAATCCACCCATGTCATCAGACAAACTCAGGTCTGAATCCGATTGGTACGTATGATGAGGGAGATGCCCCTGCTAGTTTGAACAGTGGCCAGCGCCTCCTCCGGGTCGTCGGCGTCTCCGGCCACGTCGTCGCATCTACACGGCACCTATGCGCTCCCTCGGAAACCGATCGAGGATGTTGGGTGCTTTGCCTTTCCAATGGTGTATCTGACCAACGACAACGAAGGCGAATAGACGAATCCGAAGACGGATGTCGGGTGCTCTGCAGTACACATCTGCCCGGCGGCGGCTGCGGATACAACGATCGATTATTATTCAGGGGTTAAATAATCCTATTGAGTTTGTAATTGCGATTTGTGAGTAATTAGTATTCGATTATTGTGTGTAGGATTCTTATCCCTAATCTCTTGGAGGAGGAGCAATCGTTGACGGCGTCCGCCGCTGGTTCCACCGCCGAACCTGCATGATTGCTACCGATTTCAGCCCCACCGGCTTCCCCGAAGGCGACGCCGCCAGCACAACCGCCGGCGCCGCATCTTCTTCTTCGTTCACGGTGCAGGACGACTTGGAATCTCTAATTCCGAAGGCCGAAGCCCAGCCGCCATTGCCATCCCAATCTCGGGCAATTTGATTTGAAGAACGAGAGGTGTCCTGGGCGGAGTTCCGAGCGAGAGGAGCGGCGAAAAATCTGCGCTGCTCGCACGTCGTCTTCCACGGAGACTGCATCGATGATTGGATCCGGAGTCGAGGAGTCCTCGTTGCTATTGGGTTGAACCGTCCACCTTTGCCGCTAGTCCGAAGTGATCGAGGAAGCAATGTCCCGACGCCGCCGCTCTCTGCAAATTGAGAAACGAAGAAGAAAGGTTTGAGTTTTGCAGACTTCTTATTAATTACGAAATCGGCCCGGAGTTTCCTAAATATCGCAGATTGGCCCATAGATTTTATATAATTACAAAAAGAGGTTAAAACTTTCAGGGCTGTATATTTTGCCCCTGTGAAGTACAAACACATCCCCGAAGATCAAACACATCCCCGAAGATGATGTGTAACCCCCGAAGTGGTTGAATCAAAGTTGTATCCCCTGAAGCGGATAAAGTAATTTAATCTCAATCCCGGAAGCGATTGGATCAATCGCTTCGTATCCCCTGAAGTGGTTGTTATTTATTTTATTTTTATTATTTTTATGTTTTTTTTTTTATTTTTCATCTCTAATTCCTGAAGTAGATAAAATTGTTAAATTCATATATCATCTTAAAAAAGTGGATGAACGAAATCATCTCCCGAAGTTAGGCCTGATACATGAGCCGAGTAGCTCGGGATCGACTCGGGTTCGGCTCGGTAAAAGCTCGACTCGGGATCGCTCGAATGTATATATGAGCCGAGTTCGAGCCTAATCCCGAGCTCGAGCCCGAGTAGCTCGTGAGCTGGAAGACCCCTCAATCCTAGGTATATATAAAACCTAATTCCCCTAAACCTAAACCTAACCCAGCCGCTCCCACTCTCTTACTCTCTCAAGTCTCATCCCGCTCCCACTCACTTCTGCAGATCCAGATCCAGTCGCCCGGCCTCCGTCGCCCGCTTCCTCTCTAGTCCTCAGATCTAGGCTCGCCGGCTCACCCTCGCCTCCGTCGCCCGCTTCCTCTCTCGGATCTAGGTCTTGCCGGCTGATTTCCGTCTTCTCGTCCTCAGATCTGGGCTCGCCTCCTCTCGCCGGCTCACCCTCGCCCGCTTCCTCTCTCGGATCTAGTCCCTCGCCGGCTGATTTCCGCCTTCTCGTCCTCAAATCTGGGCTCGCCTCCTCTCGCCAGCTCACCCTCGCCCCCATCCTCTCTCGGATCTAGGTCTCGCCGACTGATTTCCGCCTTCTCGTCCTCAGATCTGAGCTCGCCTCCTCTCGCTGACTGACCCTCACCTCCGTCGCCCGCTTCCTCTCTCCATTCTAGGTCTCGCCGGCTGATTTCCGCCTTCTCGTCCTCAGATCTGACTCCCTCTTTACATTTTCAATCCAGTTCAGGTTATTTGATTTCAAGTTGTTCGATTTCTTTAGGTTATTTGATTTTAGGTTATCTTATTTCAGGTTATTTGATTTCAAAACCGAGCTTGTGATATTCAGATATTGTAACCGAACAAACTTGCTTAAATCGGGCATTATTGGTTGTGTTGTGTATATATTGTGTGTTATTGATGGTGAAATTGTGTATTATTGGCTAAGATTGAATCAAAACAAGCTTAAATCGGGCTAAAATAACTCAAAAATTGTATTCAAACAAACGAGCTCACGAGCTCGAGTATAAGCGAGCTCGGCTTGAGTATAAACGAGCTCACGAGCTCGAGCTCGAGTACTCTTCCCAGCTCGCGAGCCGAGTACGAGCACCTGTTTAGGCTCGTTTTCATATGGAGCTCGAGCTTGAACACAAGGTACTCGAGCTCGTGAGCTCGTATATCACCCCTACTCGAAGTAGATGAACGATAAATTGATCTCATCCCCGAAGCGATGAAACGATAAATCTCATTCCTGAAGCGTTGAAACGATAAATCTCATCCCCGCATAGATGATCAAGCCGATAAATTTCATCCCTATAGTGATGAAATTATATTTATTATTTATGTTTATTTATTTTATATGTATGTTATTTAATTTAATTTATTTAAATTATATTTGTTTAATCATCATCTCCCGAAGTAGATGAACGGAACATCTCTTGAAGTAGATTTGCACAATTGAAAATCATCCCCGTAGTTATGATTTTTTTAGTTTTTGTATTTTTTTGTCTCCAGAAGTAGACAAACATTATCTCCCGAAGTAGATATAAATTGTTAAATTTGCATATCATCCCAAGAGTGGTAGTTTATCTCCTGAAGTAGATAAAGTAAACACAATTTATGTATCGCAGCTCTTGAAGAAAGATGAAATTCTTATTTATCTCCTGAAGAAGATAAAATATTTTAGCTTATATATCATGATAAAATTTATCTCCCGTAGTAGATAAAATTTTAAAACTCATAATCGTCCATGTACCGATTATTTTTATAGCTAAACAAAGCAAATTATGGTTTCTCCACCAGTCTCCAGAAGTAGACGAACATGTATTTGCAGATGTTCATTATGTTCATTTTTTTGTCACCGGAAGTTGACAATATGCCAATTTGATTTTATTTATTTATAATTTTATTAATTATATCAATTGTATATTTATTTATTATTATCTCTCGAAATAAATAAACTCATCCCCTGAAGAGGATGAACACATTATGCTCGTAATTAAATCGTTCATGTAGTAACGACAATCATCTCCTGAAGAGTTGTATATGAAAAGGAAATTCATAAAATGTCTCTCTCTCATCGATACAAATTTGTCCCTGAAGTGACAATATTCATTTCCTGAAGTAAATGAATCATAAGAGATATATTGTATATCCTCATAAAGATTATTTAAAATCATACCCAGAAGTGTATGAGTTTTATTTTAAAGTTGCACAAATACCCAGAAGTGTAGAAATTAAAGTGAATGTATACAAGTTGTCTTCTCCCTGAAGTGAGTAATAATCGATCATACCATTTCTTGAAGAATATTGACAATGTTTATATGACAACTTACATATTTTTGAATTGCAACTTATCATCTTTTGGAGTATATGATCGAAATATACATAATAGAGACTAATTGTCACTCGAAGTTGACAAATGAATCATTTTATGAATAAAATCATTTCTTGAAGAAAATGATAAATTGACAAGTTTTTCTCATGGCTCCACCTGAAGTGGACAAATACAATTTTATTTTATTTGTTTGTTTTTTTATTCATTGCTTTATATTGAATAAAATTATTATGATTTTACTTATTGTAATTCAAAGATCAAAGTGTTTCCCGAAGAAACAACTCATCAAGAGTGTCTAATACGAAGTTCTGTTTGGCAAATGAACATTTGGGAGATAGGTTTACCACAATCCCATTGATTGTGAAGTTTTTCAACACCAACCTAAGAGCTTGAAGACTCTACTAGTGAATTTTTATTAACTCCTGAAGAGTAAAGAATATTTTATGAACTCTAGAAGAGTAAAGGATTTCACAAACTCCAGAAGAGTATATGATCCTAATTTTATCATTTGTACTCCTGAAGAAGTACATGGAATGTGGGTTTTATCATATTCAGAACTATTTTTGTTTGGTTGATACAACCAATAAAAGTAACCACATAATACGACCCAGGTAAAAAGGCCACTTCCTGACTATCCTCTAAGCATTGCCTAAAGCATGCCCCTCCGGTAGAGAGTGTCAAAGAGGTTATGGTTAAGCGCTTGACCAAAGTTATTGTTGTGGCTTATAGCTAGGTCCATTATACGGTTAATTCTAAATGTCTTGAAGAACATTATAAATGACTCATACCTGAAGTATGACATCAACGAAAGTTCTGACAATACCCATTCAATGGCATCTAAATTAAATAAATGGATCACCATATATAAAGTTCAATGGTTGAATATTATGGCTTTATAAGTGTCAAACAACTTTGAAAACCCGAAGTTTTCTCAAACAATCTTGAATGGAAAACCAAGATGAATACCATATAGCTCCAGAAGAGCATTGATCTTGTTACCCGAAGTAACAATGACACATATGTATGAATTGACATGGTATTGAATACCAATATCTCATATGACTAGCCAGAAGCAAGTCTTACAGAGTGAGAATGTATATATATTGTTTATTTGACACTCATTTATCCCATTGAAACTTATCACTAACCAGAAGTTAGTTAATGATAAAATGTTTTTCTTTGTGGCATTCGGTCATTCATGTGAAACGATGATGAGCGGGATCATTGACATTCACATACACACCCACTAAAAGGGACAAGAAGACCCTAGGACCCGAAGATCCTCTATAAGGGTGCCCGAACATATATGGTCTATCATCTTGGCAAATCAACAACATGACCATCTAAATTCAAAGTAAATGCAAAGTCTCTAATGTCTCTTGAGTGGATTCAATGAGACAACTACGGAACATTATCACATAGACCAATGTAATTCCAATACCATAGATGCCTTAACACTTTGGTCATATGAAACATAAGGTAGAGAATGTTATCAAAAACATTGTTGAGCATACGGTAGCTCACGACGACCCAGAAGAGTCGTTGGTCAAATGGGCCTATGCAAGTTTGCATTTCGAATTTGACACAATAACATCTCTCTAATTATCTCCAGAAGAGAGCATGTCATTCAAAGGTTTTGAATAAGCAGCATATGTTCCGAGATATACCTCCTCCAAATGAACTACAATGAGACCAAAAAGAAGTTGGATGATACATGGAGTTTGAGTCCCTATTGATATCAAATACCTAGAGCTTTAAAATGGTGATCAAATACTCGGTATTTAGGGGGAGAGGAAATGAGACTAAATATTAAGAAAGAGATTGCACGGAAGCAACTTCTCTATCATTTCATATCCGCGGATAAATACAAGTGAACCAGAAGTTCAATAAATGAAATGATTATAAGGTTTAGCAAATATGCAATTGAAAGCATTTACTAAAGGCCAAGAAAGTGACAAAGTCACATATACTAGCTCATTTGGAAGTTCCAAAAGTAACTCCAACTCAATGAATATCAAAGTGGTTCTCAAGTACACGAGAAGTATTGGAGATCACTAGGCTCTTGGTATACGATTTCCCAGAAGTGGAAAGAGCCTATGAGAATATGATGATCATCAAATAAACAAATGGATGTCGACATCGAAATGATAGTAAAGAGCTAGAAAAAGGAAATTCATGCAAGAATGGGTTCTTTAAGCATGATGGCATTGGACGTGTAGTTCCAACACCGGAAAGTGTAACATCATTTGGTTTTAAGTGGGTGTTCATACAAAATGAAATATAAAGCCAAGTTGATTGCACAAATATCTATAAAAGGTTATATGGAGAATGTATTCATCGGTAGTGAATTATAATTCTGGATCTAAATGTAAATGACGGACGTGTTACTTGCATACGCATATAAATGAAATGATCGATTGAAAATGCCTGAAACATTAATATCAAAGTCTCGTCACATGCAATTGATTAAAGATCCTTATAAGAGTACCAGAAATACCTATAATTGTGAAAATGGTGACATTGCATTAGGTCCCGAAGTACCATACAATGTTGTACTCTTTTCCTTGATCTTGGTTTTTATCCCATTGGGTTTTTCCAAGTTAAGGTTTTTAACGAGGCAACTTAGGAACCATTTAATACAACAGATCCCCCTGATCAACAATGAAAAGCACACTAGGTCCTGAAGTACCTTATGCTTGTGCACTCAAAGCAGCTCAACACCAATACATGAAAGTCAAGCGCATCAAGTCAATCATGAAGAAATTCCAAGTCAAAGACAATCTTGAGATTCGACCATAAGCTCATGAAGACAACGCCATCAAGAAGAATGAGAAGACTTCGAGAAGGATGTTGACTTCAGGGGGAGTATACACGCACTGCACTCTTTTTTCCTTCGATCAGGTTTTGTCCAACTGGGTTTTCCTGACAAGGTTTTTAACGAGGCAGATCACCAAAGCGTATCACATGTCATTTGTATTTTTCTTTGGTCCTAGTTTTGGTCCCGTTGGGTTTTCTAGGCGAGGTTTTTAATATGACAGTCTTGTAATATTTAGAGATGTTTATCCAAGGGGGAGTGTTATAATATTATTATATTGTGATGGATAAACTCTAGGAAATCCTAGTTTCCTTTGTATACACCTATATAATGGGTCCTTTGGAACCCTAATAAGACATCAGTTCCTCCTCTCTTCTCTCTACCTCTCTTCGGTTTATCACATTTTGTTTATTTTAGGATTTTTTTTTTTAAATCTTGTTAGCCTTACAAATTTCTTAGATTAATTAGTTAGGTTTTAGGGCAATACAATCCAATACCATCAATTCAGACAATTACAGTTTTAGATCTTTTCAGAGATTTCAGTTTCAAGATTATTTTAATATCCAAGATGATTTCTTTAATTATGTTTGGCTACTTTCTTTTTATTCTAGTGTTAGGGTGATTCCAACCAAGACATGTGCATTTTAATTGCCTAAAGAAATGCTATTCTTTATTTGATTTAATCCTTGTGTGTTTAATTTGATTGATTTGTATTAATTAGAATACTTCTGATGTTCAACATGTGAAAGTTGCGAATTGAAATTGGATAAATAGATAAAGTTTATAACTTTATTAGAAAACTATGATTAAACCTGAGTATTGGTTATGAACAATCTATTTAATTCTCTTGAGCAACAATAAAATATTGTAGATAACTTAGGTTTACATTGATTACGCAGATTGCACATGTGAATGTTTGGTTTAGTAAAGTGGTTGCACGGTCCTTGTTAATTCGAATGTTTGTGCTATTGGTAAATCAATATCAAAATATAGGAATAGTGAAACCCCTATATAACGACTTAAGATTTTGGGTTAGAATGGTGGATTCTAACCTTATAATAATAATAATAAAAAAAAAAACTCTACACAACTCTCATTTTTCATTGCTTGACCAAGATTATAAAGTTTAACATGGTATTAGCTGGTTCAAATTCAGTTCTATTTGTTTGACTTTAGGCTAGTTATTAAGAGGCTGAGATGTTAGACTCGTCTTTGGACTAGCTAATAAGAGAATGAGATATTTGACCTGTCTTTGAGCAAGTTATAAAAAGCCTAAGATGCTTAGTTCTTTCAAGTGTCAACTAGACCAAACTAGTTACACTTAAGGGGCGCGTGTTGATAATAAAAGACTCATCTCACATTGGTTTGAGGGTAAACTAAATATCAAAATATAAGGGATGGGAAGCCCCTACATCCAACATGTGATGGACTTATAACTTTCAAGCTTGTTATAATATTATATATACTAACATATAAAAATGTTAGAGAAAAAAAAGATTTGTGTGTTCAAGTTTTGGACATTGATTGAATTTGGCACATTCAATTCAAAGACTACAAACTACAAGTGAAAAATATACTGTAAAAAAAGAACAATATATTCTTCCTATACATTACCTTTTTCCCAACTAGCTTAATTTGTGAAAAATAGGTCAATTTTAATTTGGGAAAAAGCAAGGGACATTAACACTTATACCTTCTCCAAGCTTCACCACCATTTGCGCCGTTTATACCTTGTCATTTCCATCCCTCTCAACCATCCATTCACTCCATCCAAATTCCAACTCACCTCCCCAACCAACCATATATATAAATCGACCTCTCGATCAATCGACCAACAAGCCAATTCAAGCAAAAAACCACAAGAAAAGAGAGTGAAAAAAAGGAGTGAAATGGGTAAGTCGAGTCGAAGAAGATCCTCCTCCTCCATGTTTAGCATGTTTTCAGGCTGCTTTTCGGGTGGGAGTGGGCGAGGCGATACATGGGAGGACCAAGCCGACGCATATGCGAGGAGTTGGACAAGCGACGAGGATCGCAGGTACTGGGTAGCTGACCGAAGGATCAACCAAAGAGCCGATGAGTTCATCGTCAAGTTCCATAGGTCTAGGGTTTATGAGTCTGAAGCTGTCCTCGTCTAGCTTGCTTGCTTGATGGAGCTTGCTTTGGTGATTAGTTAACTTGTAAATTTGTAATGGGTAAGATTTTTTTTTTTTTTTTAACATTTGGAGAGTTTTACGGAAATCGTCAAACACCTCCTTGTTGTAATGGGTAAGACTTTTATTTTTCCTTTTTCTTTCTCAACTGGGGTTCTTTATTTTTCATGGGTTTAAGTAGTGATAAATTAAGTGTGTGTTGTAAAGATAGTGCATATGAATTAAAGCCAAGCACAAGGCAGTAAATAAAATCATGGATTTGTATATGAATTTGGTTTGTTTGAAAGCATGTTTAATATATTCTTTTTTTTTTTTTGAAATCATGATTCTTATTATTGTTTAATATATTCTTACAAACTACGGAGTATCAAACAAATATCAGAGACCAGCTTTTTAAATGAAAAAAGTCGTATTCAATATATAAATGGTATTTCTAATTTCAAAATTTTCTAATTCAAATGTGGATAAGCATAGTAAAAACAGATTTTAAAAATGTTAAACAACTATCTATAGGAAAAGTTTTTTCAAATCTAAATTCTTAATTAACTTATCCTAATTAAGGGCATGTGATTTTTTTTTTTGGGTTAAGAAATGTTAATTAAATTATGGATACTCACCTTTAGGGTATAAAGTTGAAACTTATTTTATTAATTAATGAACTCATGCACCATGAATTATAAGTTAAGGTTTTCAACAAATATAGTGGCCAATGTTAGTATCATAATTGTAAAGTTTTTACCAGGATAAAAAAATTAGGGTTACATTTATATATAGAAAATAATTTTTTGTTTAAATATATTGAAAAAAACTTAAAATTTTAATTTAAATAGTTATTTTTAGTAGAAACATTAAGAAAAACAAAATAATATATTTTTTTAAGTTTGAACCCATAACTTTAAGAGAATAAATTTATACTAATCTTTACCCATTAAACTAAGCTATCTTAATGACTTTTTAATTACTCTTTTTTAACTGTTTTATGTTTTATCTCTAAAATTAGTAAAAATTACCACAAAAACGTAAAAAAAAAAAAAAAAATTCTTGATGTTTCTTCCGAGCTAGGGGTTACAACAACCTCGAGCCCCCTAGATCTCCCATTGATCATACATGTTATCTTATATATGCTACCATTCTTAAAATTTATGATATATATTCTAGTTGTAAATTTTGCATCGCTAATTAAACACCAATCGGAAGTTTATAGAGGGTGTACGAGGGTGAGTTTATAATATAGTTGAAGTTGAAAAAAATATACTCACAATAACTTTTATCTTTCATTTTTAAAAGTTATTATGAGTATGTTTTTCTTGAGAATATAATTAAACCTAAAAATGATTTAGGGTTTAAATGTCCATATGAAGCCATGTTGGTGTAATTTTCCCTACATATAAATTTCGATTAAAATATTTATCTTAATTAGATACACCCAATTTAGCTGTTTTTAAACTAGATTAGTAGTTTCCTAATTCAGCTTCTTAACCTATACCCTTAAATCGCTTTATTTAAAAAATTATTTTCTAGAGGGGACGGGTAGCTCAAATTGCCATTGCATTAATTTATTTATGAATTAAAATAAAAAATTTATCTTGTAAACATATTAATCAATTATGGATAGAAAGTGTTATATTTTCTGAAATTAAAGAAATCGACTTGTTATGCAATTTGACGAATTTCATTTTAATAAACATTTTATTATCTTGCCAAATAACCTCAGTACATCACCCTCATATGCATTATCACTCCAAGGAGTTGTCTTCACCGTTAAGGAGTAAATCAATTTGCACCCTCATTGTGTGCGTTGTCATTGTCCATTTGGCCGATCGTTTTGTTCGTCTTTTGGTTTGTGTTTCGCAGTGTAGGATGACTTGTACTTAATTTTCTTGTATTTTCTATTTTTATCGTTTGCTTCTGTAATTTTCTTTCTGCCACTTATTTCAGTTATTTGCTTCCAGTTGTACATGATATATGGTTAGTCCATCTACCGGCTTGTTCGGTCTCTCGGTTTTTCTAGGCTTGTCCAGAGAACCGAATTCTTATCTTGCTTCAAAAAAAATAAAAATAAAATAATTAGCTCACCCTCATACTGATCCAAGGCGTTGTCTTCACCGTTAAGGAGTAAATCAATTTGCACAATTTGCACAATTTGCACCTTCAATCAATCGATGGAACAAATATCATTGAAGCAAAAGGGGTGTCGGGTGCTTTAACATGGTCTCTACTAAAGCACTGCAAAAGTAAAAGAACACAACAGGAACAACCACAGTGACAAATTAACATGGTCTCTACTAAAGTTACCAAAAAAGGTGTTAAAGATTGAAGAACATGAAACCCTAGGACTTAAAAAGCATGGAATCACATCACAATCAAGGTGGTTCATTGGTGTTCCAAGGCGCCATGTTAATTCCTTCTACCTTAGCTTGCTATTGCTGCCTCCAACCCGCCCCCTTTTTCCGACACAAATGGTTGGTTGCTTGATGATCGATGTGATATTACATGATTACCCGGATCCTTTGGGGGTTTGAATTAGGATCTCGTATAATCATGTAATATCACATCGATTCTATTTTATGGTTTATGCAATGACACTTCAATCTATATCAATATCTTGGCTTGGCTTGTAGTTTTTCAAAACCTATGCCCTATAAAATTCTTAAACCTGGTTAGTAGTTACCTTGAGTGCATTCCCATCAAGACAAAATGCAAAATAGCTAGTGGCAGGATTGATTACACGTAAACCATTCCAGAATAGTTCAGCCGGGAAGGACTTGCGGGTAGTACCCAAGATCCTTGGTTCAAACCTTAGATTGTCGCTCTCTATTTACCAAAATCAAGATGTTGAGGCATGATCATGAGGCCCTTTTTTTTTTAAAGTATACATGATAGTTGGATCAATCGAAGAGATAATCTTCACAAAAACTTATTACAGGATAATGTTTTGGTAGAATGAATTATTTGTATATATCTAGATTAATTTTTATTTTATAATTCTCGCACGTACACTTTGATCGTTCATTCTAACTCAAATTTACTATTTTTTCACATTTTTAATACATTTATTTTATAGATAATAGATGTATTTTTTTAATACTATGCCAATCTATAACCTATTCTCATGCACGGAATGAGACATACACTAATTCAGCATATTATAAAATTCAGTATGTTAAATAGTAGTTGGCGACAAATCCTCCAAATTACTACTCCAATTATAAGAAAGTTGATATGTTTGGTTGGTTGGTTGATATTTTATATTCTCTAGGGCTTTTATTTTCTCCTGCTGTTATTCCCAAAAGCAAAAGCAAAAAAAATGTAGGTTGAGAGGAGGTAGGGTTACTATTTTAACACTGTAATAAAAGATGCTCTAACTTTTGTTATCACTTTTGGTGGTTCTACTTCAATTCATTTTCTGCCATTCCAATATGCCCTTCTTTGAATAACCAACGGTCTTGTCCCTTGACCCGCCATAAAGCTTCTCTTTTATACTCTATGCACATGTACCTTGTATCCCTTCAATTGGCCTACATTCACACCTTGTATTATACATATATGTATTGTAACAAAATATGATACATGAGTCATATGACAAACATGTATCTAAAATTGAATGGATTTGATCACTACCAAAAACTGAAAATTCACAAGCTATTGTATATGTACTATTTGGTCCATTAATTATGGCTTGTTATTGAAGAGTGTATAGTGTTTTTATTGAGAGGTGTGAAGATACCAGATAATCCCATATTGAAAGATGAAGAAGCAAGTCTTAATATATAAACTTTAATATGGTACGTATCAAAGGCAGTGGCGGAGCCAGAATTTTCGTCGGGGGTGCTCAAAAAATTTCGTAAAATATTTTTTTGTGTATACCTATTAAGAAGATTTTTTAAAAACAATATTGAAAAAACACTAAAATTATAAAAAATTTTAATGATTTTTTGCATTTAAATAGTTGAGAAGTAACCAAAAAATAGAAGAGAAGCAAAAAATATAGAATTTTTTTATGAAGAATTACTTTTAAAACAATATGTATTGAAATAAAAGGTTTAATGTATAATGTATACATAAATATGACATTTTTAATGAAATAGTTGATAGAAACAAAAAAAAATCAAGAATAATTAATGATATAGTAAAATAAATAAAAAGTGAAGAACTTGAGATTTGAACCGAAGAACCTTTTGATTTCTCCCTCCTAAGTTTCTTCCTTCATTTACCACTTGAGCTAGATAGTACTCTTGTTTCAAATATCATTTAAAGATGTTATATTACCTTAAAAATACTAAATATATGCAAAAAAAAATGTATTTTTTTTCCGGCTAGGTGGTGCTCGAGCACCCCAATCACCTGTTAGCTCCGCCACTCATCAAAGGGGTAAAGCTAAAAAGGTCCAACTCTCGATTATGTGCTGGTTATGAACTCCTGTGGTGATTTGACTAAGAAATAAACTAGCAAATACTTATGGGATTAAATAAGTTGGAAAGATAATTTACTTTATGAACCGAGCATTGGCTTGCAAAGCATCTAAACTAGTAATAGTGGTCAAGTGACATGGTTTTCGTACCAAACATGCTTGAATGACTAACTAGGCCTAGTATTCAAGTTGAACGGTTACATATTAGTTGCTCATATTCAGTTCGTTTAAAAATAAGTTGAGTTTAAATCGGACTTAAATTTGGACTCGAGCTTTAGGCACAAGGAAACTAGGAAAGAAGGAAGGAAAATTTACTTATACACAACAAGCCGAACTTTTTTCAATCGTGAAACAACTCTACTTTCTTGTAACATAGTAACTTATGAAAATTTTTATAAATTCTACAAAATTCGAGTATTCGAGTTGAGTCAAACTTCAATTTAAATTAATCTTTAAATTTTGCTTATATTCCGCTTATTTAGTAAATGGACGATAGCCCGAACCGTTTTTGTTTAGCCGAACTTGAGCTTCTCGGATAGTATTATCAACCACTACGGAGTCAGTACGGACTTTGGGCAACCACATTGCTACTGGACCTCAAATTTTTAATGGGCTAACAGGCCCATCTTTGTATACGGGCATGTATAGCGTATTTAGAAATGCCCGACCCGGAGAGCTTTCCGGGTCAGATAAATCCGGGTGAGTCAGCAATCGGCGCTATAGCGAACCCACTCAACTCACTGAGCAAAGATAACGTCTCCGTAGAGAACTTCATCATCCCAATTCCGCCATTAACGCATTCTCAGAGCTTACCGAACACTCATCTCCAGGTCTCCAACCCTTACACACTGACTCTTCCATCGCCAACCATGCTAACCAGCAAAGCTCTCGTCAAAATCCCCAATTGCCTCAACCTCTTCATTGACGGCCATCCCTTTCCCGGTCTCCCTGGGAGAGCGACTCTTTCTTACAGCTCGGCGGCCATGGCGATGCGGGATAAGAAGAGGAAGATGAAGAATGCGTCAATTGTGGTGAGGGCTGGGTATACGAAGAGGCCGTTGGACGCGCCCGGAGCTTACGAGCTGATTGACGAAGACAGCGGCGAGAAAGTTATCGTTTGGGGTGGAGCTGGGGATGAGGACTCCCCGATTCCTCCTAGACACGTGATTTCATGGGATCCTCGTCAGGCTTCTAGGGCGCCTGCTCAAGGTAATCGGAATTTTTTTGAATTTTGTGATTAGGTGGTCCTGGATTGGATTTCTAGGTTAGAACTTCAGAGGTGTAGTGTATGATTGTTTTTGGTTTTGGTTGACATTTTGAATCCGAAATTTTAGGGTTAATAGTCAAGTAGTTCGAATTTGGAAACAAATTAGATGCTTATGAGGAAGAAGGTGTTTGTAAAGATGATGTTTTTTCTAGCCTAGTCTGAATAGCTGTAGATCCATACTTGTCAAGCTTGACTAAGTACTAGTTTGAGTTTGAATTTGATCACCTCTAGTTGCAATGTGGCTGCTGAGTAATTTCTTTGAAGATAAGATTGAACTCTTATGGGTTCGTTTAGTGTGATATGCTGATTTATTTGGAACAATGTCTAGCGCTCTAAACAGATTGTATTTTTTCATGCCTGGTTAAGTGATTAGTTGAAAGCAATTATGGGTTCAGGAAACATGGATTATCATATACTGTAATGTAACAAACAAGATGAGGTTTGCTAACTTTGCTAGCGTTTATAATGAGTGGTGAGAATTTTAAGTAGTCATTTTAGTTGAATTGACCTAGTTAGAGCATTCATAGTGAGAGCCTTATTGTAATGAAAATGATCGAAAATTCATTAATGTCTTTCACCTGTTTTTTCAATGTTGCTTTCCCTTATTTAAATTCTTGTGTGTGGTTGGCTTCTCTATATAGGCAATGTAATTCAAACTGCTGCACGGAAAGAGGATAATCGGAGTACAAGTACGAGAAAATTATCTAGAACATTTGGAAGATTGAAGGTCGACAAAGTGAGGAAACTCGTCAGTAAGGCTTCTCAGCTTATGCAGGAAATTAATGAATCTGAAGGGGAAGAAGAGCTAGGAGATGTGATAACTGCAAGCGGTGATTGGTACGATGATCAGTATCTTTCATCAGATTCGGAAGATGAATTTATGGAGAGAAAGGAGCAGACAACTGTTAAGCAGGGCATTGATCAGCTCCGTCAACGCCAGAACGAATCTAAGAAGTCTTTTGTGCTAGGTAGAGACTCATCCAAAACTGCATCAACTGTTAAGCAGGACAGAAGTCTTTCTGCTGTCCGCTCCAAAGGATGGGGTGATGGAGAACCCACATATGGTACCCGGCATAATTCAAGGGACCCTATAGATAGGTGGAAACAATCTAGCTACAATGAGTTTTTTAGTCGAAAATCATTCAAGGAATTGGGATGTAGTCTTGATTTGTTAGAGTCGTTGAGGAACCAGGATTTCGTCCGCCCTTCACATGTTCAGGTTAACCCTCTTACTTTTCAGATGCTAGACATGTTCTGACTTAGAAGCCATTGCATGTATTTCTGATGTTCTGTTATGCAAGTTTTAGCCTTGAAAAAATAAGGATGTTTCTAGTGGAAGCTTATCTATGGCATTCCTCTGATTCCCCTGAATACTTTCAATGGAGTCTAATGCATGAACTACAGCCTTCCAAAGGAGTTGTGTTTGATTGTCTCTCAATCTGCAGGCTATGGCGTTTGAACGTGTTTTAGGAGGAAAGAGCTGCATAATAGCTGATCAAAGTGGCTCAGGGAAAACATTGGCATATTTGGCACCGATTGTTCAGCGACTTAGGCAAGAGGAGCTTCAAGGACTGAGCAAGTCCTCATCACGCAGTCCCCGAGCAGTGATTTTAGTACCAACTGCTGAATTGGCTTCTCAGGTTTGCTGGCATCATCATATTTTTCTTCATATTGGATATATGCTACAACTTATTTCTTTCATGACTCCTTGATTTTTTTTTTCCACCAAAAGAAAGACTTCTTACAGTTGACCTTTTTATGATTGGAATTGAATCTTCACAATATCAAGCATTATTGCATTTCGCTTATACTGACAGCGAGTGGTCCTTATAATTAGAGATGTTCGTAATCGTCAGGGTAATGCATTGTGAGTTGTATCATTTGTCTCACTTCTCAGACTCAGTATTGCGTGATCTTGTGGTTTTATCAACAGATAAATTGTTTGAGGGGATTAAGGGAATAGAGATGGAAACTGATTAGAGATCGGAAGAAGAAAATTTCATACCTCAAAAATTCAAAACTACAAATCATCTCCAGAGATTGAACCTTTTGTTTTTATGCTCTCGTTGCTAGAATAAACTCTTAGCATCTATACAGTTTCTTTCCACTTAAGTTTAAATCTCCAAGGGGAACTTCTGCAGGTTTTGAAGAATTGTCGATCCTTGTCAAAATTTGGTGTTCCATTTCGGTCTATGGTTGCAACAGGGGGGTTTCGACAGAAGACACAATTAGAAAGTCTTGAACAGGACCTTGACGTGTTAATAGCCACACCTGGTCGATTCATGTATCTTATAAAAGAAGGCTTCTTACGGTTGACAAATCTTACAAGGTACACATTCACGATTCTTCTGTCCTTGCATTAACGGACCTTCAAGATACGTCCTAGTTCACCTCCCAGTCTCTTTTTATGTCTAATTTTCACCTTTGCGAGTTTTATTATCATGAAACTGAGCAAATTTCATGTTGCAGTGTCGTGTTTGATGAGGTTGATATACTATTCGGTGATGAGGAATTTGAGGCGGTGCTGCATAGCTTAATCACAATATCTCCTGTTGCAACACAGTATGTTTTTGTGACTGCAACACTGCCATTGGACATCTATAACAAGCTTGTTCAAATCTTCCCAGATTGTGAAGTGGTTATGGGACCGGGTATGCATCGGACAAGCTCTGGACTTGAAGAGGTTTGTTCAGTTTCATACCTTCCTAAGTTTCCCAGTCCATTCTCAAGCTAAGGCTTATCTGCATCTTCTTAGAAGATTCAACCAGCTTGCTTAGAAATACATTTCAAACCTAGCCAATGTACAGTCATCCCCGTTGATTTTTACTGAATTTGGTTTCTGTTATCGTCTAGGTTCTTGTAGACTGCAGTGGGGATGATGCAGCAGAGAAAACACCAGAAACAGCATTTTCTAATAAAAAGACAGCTCTGTTGAAGCTCATGGAAGAAAGTCCAGTTGCGAAAACAATTGTCTTTTGTAACAAGGTATGCCTTCAAGCTTAACTTTAGAATCCTACTCATTCAACTGTAGTTTGAAGTTGCTAGATTTTCACGTACACCGTCTGCAGATCGAGACTTGCAGGAAAGTTGAGAACGCGTTGAGGCGCTCCGATAGAAAAGAAAACCAAATCAAAGTCCTCCCATTCCATGCAGCTTTGGAGCAAGAAAAGCGGCTTGCAAATATGAAACAGTTCTTGGATTCTCGCCGCGGGAAAGAATCGTTGTTCATGATATGCACTGACAGGTAATGAGGTGTTGTTCATTTGTACCTGCAGCGGCATATAGTTTGCATACCATGGTTGGGGATCCAAGTTTGTCATTTCATGATTATGGCAGGGCATCTCGAGGTATCGACTTTACAGGGGTAGACCATGTCGTGCTCTTCGACTTCCCTCGTGACCCAAGCGAGTATGTCCGCAGAGTTGGAAGAACAGCCAGGGGAGCCGGAGGAATGGGGAAGGCGTTTGTGTTTGCTGTTGGGAAGCAGGTTCCGCTTGCACGACGGATAATGGAACGAAACGAGAAGGGGCATCCCTTACATGAAGTGCCATCTTCCTATGAGCTGATGAGGTGATTAATGCAACTTCATGAAGCAAAAGGAATTGATGGCTACAGAGAAGCAACTTTGTTTAAGGATCCGTGTACCCTTTGTAAGGCTAAGTTGGTTTATACATTTTATTACCCTTAAGAGAACTGATGTAAAAAAAGGTACATTTTTCACACCGGTTCAAGCATTTTATAAGTCGATCAGACGACAATTTTGAATCAAATAGAGTATAAGATGGCAGTCTGTTATTCAGATTGGATCAAGCATCAACTGGAAGTGATGATAACAAGTCTGTATTATCCAAACCTCGAAAACGAAAAAATAACAGCCTTCAAGTGTGCTTTCTGTTCTCAAAAAATAAAATGCTTTCTTTCCCTTGCTAAAGAGGGAAACCTTTTGCAAGCAAGAAATTACACATAATGATGGCTCATTCTATCACTGTGTGAGACAATGCATCAGGATCAAAGAGCAAAGGCAACGTACCACTTTCGAGTAATTTCTAGCTAGAGAAGAAGGATTCCAAAATCAATTGTACTCGGGAGGGCGATATGATATCAACAGTTAGATACGTGAACTTCCACTGGTTATCTGCTTTGTCTTTGAACATCTCACAGTGTGCTTGGCCGCTCCCATGTGGCCCGCGGATTTGGAATTGTACCTGAGTTATTCATTCAGTGAAATGCAGAAGAAGGCATTATTAGACAGGGGTTATGAAAAAAAGGAATAAAAGGAAGTTTATGTGGTATGTTAAGTGCAAATGCAAGAAGCTTACTTCAACATGCTCGACACCATCTTCATCTGTCCATATTCTGTTAGGAATCCTCTGGCGAGCAGCCCGGTTTCTAGATTCCTGACCATATCCTTTTATGGGGGAACCAATTCTCACCCTCACCTGAAACAAACCATTTAGGAAATTGTACAAGAATACATATGATATTCAGGATATTGAGATATTCTATGTTAGCAAATGACAATATAATCCAAGGAATAAAATCATGTAAAGTCAAAATCACAATATAACCCAAGGAGTAAAATCATATATCGTCGTGAGAAACTGAATTCCAAACAGATTGAGGTATATCTCCATGATATAATTTTGAATTTCAAAGAAAGTTTCATGTGGCATCAAGGGATCATCAGAAGTGAACAGCCATTAGGTGTGTCACAATTAGATAAGTTCGTACAGAAGTGAAATACAATAAAAACATCAAAGAGAAACTTTGGAAAGTTTACAAACCTGACTGTCATTTTTAACTCTTTCCAAGGCCTTATCAAAGATCTTGTACCTAAACAGGTAGAATATTTACAAGCTTAGAAGGAGCTAGAAAAAAAATGCAAGAAATTCATTGGTAAGAACCAAATGGCTGATTGAGATCATTTTAGTAGTTACTCTTTCGGTTGAAATATCAGTTCCTTGAACACACCATAAGCTGCGGCTCCTGCTATTCCAAGACCTGCAAGAATTATCAAACTATACGATGCACCCTCAGTGAATGTGACAGGCTTTTCTGGGATATGATAAGTGGGGGCATCAAAAGGGTCTTCAACAGTTGATAGGTCCTTTTTGGTCTGTCAAGAACACAAGAAAGATACTGAACCTGATATGAAACCCACAAGAATATTTTAAGAACAAAATGAACAGTGTAAAGGCAAATCCAATACCTCATTCTGATTCCTCTTGTGCTGCTCCGAACCTGATGAGGAAGCAAGGGATCTGGAACTTAGTTGAGATGACGCATAAATTCCAGAAAGTTGATGCAAACTTCCAGGGTTGACTGAAGCCACTGAGTGTGTGTTTTGTCTCCATCTACGCAAATAAAATATTCCTTCGAGCAAGAAAAAAAAATGTTTTAAACAGCAAATTAAGAATTTTAAATTTCAGACATATACTACTATACATAAATATGTTTTTAAAAGCAAGTAATAATTCAGATGAAAGGCAACCACACGTGCACCAAACTCAATTGATCATTTTTTTTTCATAATTGCACTTGGTAATCTTTACACCCAAGTGTTCAATGAAGAAAAATTTCAGAAAAGAGAAGGTTATAGTTGTCCAATATAACAAGTCTCGTCTCATTTCTCTACAAGACTGAACAAAACTTTTATTTTCACATACTATTGTACGTAAATCCACTTTCAACTATACTTAAAGTAAAGATACATTCCCCAATCCCCCAAACATGTGTCAAGAGAAACGAACAGAGATATTAAAGAGAAAATAGCCTCCAATTGTATAAATGGAATGAGCAAAGGAAAGCAGAAAATGATGAACATACGGCATCCCAGATATTCAAAAGCTTGCCAAGAGAGAACTAACCATTTCCACTGATTGGATTCTGCAGGAGATGGAGCAAAGAGAAAGCCATCAAATTCCAAAGTAAAAACAGGAAAGGTAGCGGTTAACTATCTTGTCAAAAAGAGGCCTGAAAGCAACTTACCTCGGAAGCCCTGCTTGCATGAGAAAAAAGTTGTCTTGCTTGACTTGGTTTCTGCACAAACTGAAACAAAACTATAAGAAGACATCATCTATAACGAAATTTAAGCACCAATAACTTACTAAAACATAATAGTAAGCTCTAAAAAAAGAAATTACTCACTGTCCTAAAACATTCTTTTGAGATATTTACCACCTTTTCATCTCCCAACTCTCACGAAATTCCATGAAAACATAGCTCACTAGGTTGCACTCTTCCTAAAACTTCTTAGTCTGATTGGGATAGAACGAGTAGTATTTTAGTACGAGAGCCAATGAAACACATTCAATGTGACAAAAGGAAGCAAAAATCCCTCTACTATAATAAATCCACATCCATGTGGACCATGCCAAAAGGCAAAGAACTAATCTAGAATGACGTTTGACTAAGAATCAGCAAAGAAATAAGAAGTTTGTCATAAATCAGCCTCGATAAGATCCAACATAAATAATCTGAGCAAGAATATAAATAAGGCACAAATTGCCTAGATGTATGTAATCCTTGAACCAATTTGTAACAGGACACAGCATTAGCAGAAATCGGTTAAGAAGAAAAAACAAGCATAAAAGCTCAGGCAGTGGGAGGGATTCCAGAAGAGAAAATGACTGGATGAAGCAAAATCAAAGCATATGACTAACAAGGCCTAGGATTCATGAACCGATGAGCAAGCAAGTAAAATAGCCCTCATTCAAGGTCATTACTTCCAATTTCAATAGGCCAACTCATGTACACTAGAAATAATCAGCCATTAAAAGGCAATGCTAGAACTAAAACGCCAATCTAATCAGCCATTGCTTCCTTATCCTTGGATTGAAATTCCGCTTAAGAAATTCTAGAATTAGTTATCAAATAACAGAAGATCAACTAAATCTCCAAGAAACACATTACGCGAAATCCATTCGTTCTGATTCGAATCAGTGCACCGATAAAAGATGAAATTGAAATGCTAAATAGTGAGCGGTTAGTAGGATCGGAACCTGGGAAGGATTGAGGACACGACCAGAGGAGTCGCGCAGGGAAGTGGAGCAGAGCTCCGCCGCGGGTTTAAGCACCGAAGAAATCCGACGCCGCCACATCTCTCTCAATCTATCTCGCCGGGGAAACGAAGAAGGAATGAAAATCCAAACGCGAGGGTTTTGGGTTGAGGGCTAAACAACGGGGCATCGTACTAGTATACTTTTGTTCTTCTGTGGCCCACCCAATATATTTCGAATACTTTTTTTAAAAAATGGCTTTCAATAATTATTAACTGCTCATTAAAACAATACATAGACTTTAAAAATCGTAGATTCATAGGTAAACTCAATGTTGTAAAAGGCGCTAGGCGGTGGGTGGCCGCCTAGCGTCTAGGTGGTTAGGCGGGTGCCTAGGCGGCGTTTAGGCGGGCTTATAACAAATTTGATTATTTCCTTATATTTTGACGAATAAAACTTGTCAATAATTCATATAATGTAATAATAATCCATAATATCAATCATAAACCCAAATTTGTAGTTGTTAACTAACACTAAAGTAAATAAACGCAAAAGTACATGTCTGACTAACAACTCTAAACCTCCTAAAATCCAAAACTATAACTTCAACTAAAAAGCAAATGCATTCTGACATGGGGATGAAAAAACCCTAAGTCAACTAATCATATGCTTAGAAGCACAAATTAAATAATTGTTGGACTAGGCGGTGCCTAGGCGGGACCAGTCGGGCCCAGGCGGCGCCTAAGCGAGACCAGGCGGGACTAGACGGTTCCTGGACGAATTTCCGCCTAGAGGTCCGCCTAGGCTTAAAAATTCCTAGGTCTCGTCCCGCCTAGCGCCTAGGCGCAATTTTTAGAACACTGGGTAAACTACATCCTAATAAACTAAAATTCATATATATTTCTAGCCACTAGGAAAGTAAATTAATTAATGAACTAGTATGATCCCCGCACCATGACGCGATTTTTTATAAATAAAATCTTACTAATATATTAAATTAATATTATAACATAATTGTAAAAGTTCAGATAATTAAATATTTTGAATTAAACTCATGGGTTGAGAAAACGGTTAAAGTAGTATATATGTAGATTATTAATATTAATTTTATATTTTTTTTATTATTAATTTTATGTTTTAAATTAATCCCATTGTTTTTTTAGAGAAAAAAAACTACTAAATTATAGTTTAGGCTAAGATCAATGTTTTGAATTAAGCTCAATAGTTAGTAAAATTAAAGAAAAAAGAGAATTAAAGGAAAAAGAAGAAAAAAAATAGAATTAAAGAAAATCAAACAAAAATGGCAAAAATAATGATTGGTCAAGACTCCTAAAATTCTCTAAGTTTGACACATCATCATAAACTCTTCTAAATTAAGAGTTTATATAGATATAGATAGTTAGTAAAATTAAAGAAAAAAGAGAATTAAAGGAAAAAGAAGAAAAAAAATAGAATTAAAGAAAATCAAACAAAAATGGCAAAAATAATGTTTGGTCAAGACTCCTAAAATTCTCTAAGTTTGACACATCATCATAAACTCTTCTAAATTAAGAGTTTATATAGATTGTTTTTTTAGAGAAAAAAAACTACTAAATTATAGTTTAAGCTAAGATCAATGTTTTGAATTAAGCTCAATAGTTAGTAAAATTAAAGAAAAAAGAGAATTAAAGGAAAAAGAAGAAAAAAAATAGAATTAAAGAAAATCAAACAAAAATGGCAAAAATAATGATTGGTCAAGACTCCTAAAATTCTCTAAGTTTGACACATCATCATAAAATCTTCTAAATTAAGAGTTTATATAGATATAGATAGTTAGTAAAATTAAAGAAAAAAGAGAATTAAAGGAAAAAAGAAGAAAAAGAATAGAATTAAAGAAAATCAAACAAAAATGGCAAAAATAATGATTGGTCAAGACTCCTAAAATTTCTCTAAGTTTGACACATCATCATAAACTCTTCTAAATTAATAGTTTATTATATAGATATATAGATATAGATTGCTAGTGTCTCGGAACTTTCGAGACACAAGTAATTCATTAATTAATTCAAAAATTTTATTGAAGGGGTAACCTGGTAGTTTTTAAAGCAATCTTAATAATTCATCCGAATTATTTCTTAATAAAAAAAAAAACAATCCTATGAAACTAGAAGTGTGATACGAAATTGAATCTTTGTGTATGTTCTAATATAACTATTCATCATGTTTTCATGGAAGCAATCGAATGTGTGGCATACAGGATTGTTTGTGTCGCGTACAGTTCTCATTTCGATTGAATGTTTAGAGACTGATTCATAACTTCAAGTTCTCGTCAGCCAAAAACCTATAAAAAAAACAAAAGACTGATTGTGGTCGTCCTCGTCCTCCCTAATTTTATCTAACTTCCACAAAATTATTATCATTCTTTAAGTTAAACCTATCTTTATTTTCAATCATAAATTAAATTAAATGTATGGGTCAATCACATATGAAGGGAATCACTATAACCACAAATCACCATGTATTAAGCATCTCAATATCCCAACAATAGCTAATAAGAGCACCGAAAAGTACATATCCAATACTCTGTGTAACCGCACGATGCAGCTAATCAGAACCCGGCATGGCGGAACCAGAAATAAGCAACTCAACCGGCACCTTCACAGCGTCCTTAATCACATCACGCCGGATAGCTATATCATCAGCCAGCTTGGCCAAGCAGTGCACGCCGACGCCCACCAACGCCGAGCCGGCAAAGCCGAGCAAGTACCTCAATGGGGAAGCCGCCACAGCCGTAGCCGCAGTCAGCGCGGCTACCGCGTGCCCGCTCCTATCCGCGCTGCCTCCTCCCGCCACAAGCAACCCCGTCTTACAGTAGACGGCGAAGTCCTCGCATCTATTGAGGAAGTAGTACGCTGAGACGCCGCCTCCGTGGATCAACAGTTGGGTGGCGCGGCGCATGACGTCATCCGGTGGGTCCGACCCCGCCAAGGTGCAGGTGCCGGCATGCACTCTGGCCAGGAAAAGGGTCGGTGGCACAGAGTACTCGAATAGGTGGAGGGCTGTGGTGCCAGCGAGGAAGCACCGGAGGCAGCACCTTTCGACGCCTTGCGGGATCGGGGGTCCGCATTGCACGCACCGAACGTTGAAGGAATCGGATGGCAATGCGACGTAGTGGATTACTTGTCCTTCGCCATCATAGATGCCTGCCAAGTAAGACGGAAAACATAAGTCGAGTGGGATTCTATCAGAAACAGTATTTGTATTTGACCCAGGGTACGTACCGTGGCGAGGGGAGTGGCCTTGGCGATATGCATAGATGTGATCCCCACGCTTGAGGGTCTCTCTTGCAACCGTGTTAGGTACCAACACTTGCATTTTGGTGATTTGGTTAAATTCTTTGTTGTTTGCTTGGAATTGCAAGTATATAAAGACAGGGAGGGAATAGGGGGGATGAAATGTGAGCAAGTTTTGAATGTTGGATGGATGAATTCATGGGAATTTGAATATAGAGCCCGGCAAAATATTAATTGGAGCTCCTCATCTTCTATACAATGCATTTATGGAGTATGATAGTTCCAATGAGTTTATCAGTATGAATTTTGCTGGAAGAAGAAAAGATTGACCAATGGGGTTTTTGGGTTTTTCTTCTTACACAAAGGGAGATTGATTCAAACCCTAGATTTAACTTTCAAGTCTATGAGATGAAGTTAAGAATCGAATTGAAACAAGAATTTGAAATTCAAGTTTTTTTTTTTTTTTTTTTTGCTTGGGTAATTAGTGTTAGGTTTGGTAAATTCCCCCTTGGGGTTTGCCTTTCATTAGATAGAATATATATAGAATACAAAGGACTTGGGCCTTGGCCCTAAGGAAACTAAAGATATGTACAAGAATTCTATCTATATCTATTAACAGACCCCCGCAGTCGGAGCGGGAGGAGAACGGACGGTCAGACTGTCCCGAAAGTCAAGAAACAACTGACGTGACAAACCCTTTGTGAAGATATCAGCGTACTAATAGGCGGAGGGAACATGAAGGACCCGAATAGCACCAATGGCCACCTTTTCTCGGACAAAGTGGATGTCCATTTCGATGTGCTTGGTCCGTTGATGCTGCACCGGATTGCTGGCTAAATACATGGCGCTGACATTGTCAGTGTAGACAATAGAGGCACGCGGCAAAGGACAGTGTAGTTCCAGGAGGAGATTGCGCAAGAAGCAACACTCAGAGACGGCGTTAGCGACTCCCCGATACTCTGCCTCCGCACTGGAGCGAGACAACGTAGGCTGGCGTTTGGAAGACCAAGCGACGAGAGAGTCATTGAAGAACACACAATACCCGGACGTTGAACGGCGGGTGTCAGGGCACCCACCCCAATCAGCGTCTGTATATGCCACAAGACCTGAAATAGGCGCTGCTGTCAACTGCATACCAAGATGAAGAGTGCCCTGAAGATACCTCAGAATACGCTTGAGAGCGTTGTAGTGAGGTTCACGTGGGTCATGCATGAAGAGGCAAATCTGCTGAACCGCATAACTGATGTCCGGGCGAGTGAAAGTGAGATACTGTAAGGCTCCAGCAAGACTGCGATACATGGTAGGGTCAGCAACTGGCGGACCTGCAGACGCGCTCAGCTTGGAGCTGGTATCCACGGGTGTGACCACTGGTTTACACTCAGACATGTGTGCACGGGCGATGATCTCAGCAGCATACTTCGATTGGGAGAGGAAGAGTCCGGAGGAAGTGTTGCGAACTGAAATGCCGAGAAAGTAGTGGAGGGGCCCCAAATCTGACATAGCAAACTCAGACGAAAGAGAGGCAATCAGCTGACGACGCAGAGCATCAGATGAGGTTGTGAGAACAATGTCATCAACATATAATAACAAGTAGGCCATATCTTGCCCCCGCTGATAGACAAAGAGAGAGGAATCACTGCGAGAGCTGACGAACCCAATGCGAAGAAGATATGCAGCAAAGCGCTGGTACCAAGCGCGCGGTGCCTGCTTCAGGCCGTAGAGGGACTTGCGAAGACGACACACCTTCTTTGGAGTTCGAGGCTCAACGAAACCAGGCGGCTGAAACATGTAGACCGTCTCATGTAAGTGACCATGGAGGAAGGCATTCTTGACATCCAGCTGATGTATTGCCCAAGATTTGGAGAGGGCAAGCGTGAGAACTGTACGGATGGTGGCCGGCTTGACCACTGGACTAAAGGTTTCGTCGCAGTCGACACCGACTTGCTGAGACTTGCCGTTGACCACAAGGCGGGCCTTGTAGCGCTCAAGGGAACCATCAGACCTGAACTTATGACGAAATAGCCACATACAACGGATAATATTGACGCCTACAGGCCGGTCCACAAGCTCCCAAGTACCATTTCGAATAAGAGCCTGATATTCGTCGGTCATGGCGGCCTTCCAATTGGGATCAAGGAGGGCGAGCTTATGGGATTTGGGGAGGGGGGATATATGTGAAGGTGAGGCAGAGAGGTTAAATATGTGTTTCGGCCTGAAAATGCCGCTCTTGGAACGGGTCTGATAGGCTGCGGGTGGGGTGGGCGCGGGCGCGTGGGGAGATGGCGCGGCCGCGGGGGGTGTGCCGGGGACTTGAGATGGCGAAGTACCGAAGAATTGTTGTAGAACCATGGGGGATAAGGAAGAATCAATGGACGTATGAGAGGGAGGAGACGATTTATAGGAAAAGGGGAACGTATGCTCATCAAAGGTGACATGGTGGGATATGATGAGTTTTTGTGACGTGAGGTCAAGGCATTTGTACCCACGATGGTTGTTGGGGTAGCCTAGAAAGACACAAGGTGTGGATCTAGGGGAGAGTTTGTGAGGCATGGTAGCGGAGAGGTTAGGGTAGCATAGGCAACCGAACACGCGAAGGTCTAGATAGGACGGAGTCCGATGAAATAGACGGAAGGTGGGAGTTTGATTGTGGATAGCAGTGGATGAGAGAATGTTGATGAGGTACACGGCGGTGGTGAGGGCATGGGGCCAATAGGATGGCGGCATGCTGGCGTGTAGGAGAAGGGTGCGCATCATATTATTGATTGTGCGTATAGAGCGTTCGGCTTTGCCATTTTGGGGAGATGTATGAGGGCAAGAGAAGCGAAAGGTAATGCCTTGTGTTGAGAAAAAGTTATGAAATTGGTGGTTGTTGAATTCGCCGCCCATGTCACATTGAAATTTTTTTATACGTCGTTGAAATTGGGTAACAACGTAAGCATGAAATCGGACAAAGATAGGAAAGACTTGTGATTTATATTTAATTGGAAAGACCCACAAGAAATGTGTGAAATCATCTAATAAGACAAGGTAATAACGAAAACCATCCTTAGACACCACAGGGGATGTCCAAAGGTCAGCATGCACAATGTCAAAAGGAAAATAAGTAGGAGTAAACGAACTAGAGAAAGGGAGTCTAAAGTGTTTCCCAACTTGACACGAATGACAGGAACGTCGATTCGAGTCGTTATTACAAGCAACTGGTAAAAAAGTTTTAAGAAGACCAAAGATAGGGCCGCTAGGATGGCCGAGACGAGCATGCCAGATGGGTGGAGCCATGGCTGCGAGGGAGACATGTGAGGAAGATGGCGAGACGGAAGGTGACGCGAGAGGGTAGAGATCCCCGGTACTATTGCATCTCAGACGACTGGTCCCCGTGCTGACAGTAGGCTGCAACATTCGGGAAAGCTTCGAGCTTTGTGGTGGAGAGTTCGTTCTCCAGGAGGACCGTGCGGGTACCCTTGTTGTCCTGGAAAAGATCAGCAAGGCGATTCCAGGCTTTCTGAGCCGTGGTATTGGGTTTGAGGATGGTGAGGAGAAGGTCTGAGGAAATCGTGCCGTAAATCCATTGAAGGATGATGGCATCAAGTTGGGTCCAAAGATCATCGTCGATGTTGTCAGGGCGTTTCTGAGTAGGATCGATGTGGTCAATGACTCGGTGAGCACGAGCATTGTTTTTGAATAACTCACACCAGGACGTGTATTGAGAGTTTTCAAGGTCAAGGATGATGGGAATGGAATTGCGGATGTTGGTGACGGAAAGGGCCGAATGAAAGGGGGTTTTGGGGGAGGTGTCGGTGGCCATGGTGGTTGGCGGAGAAGCTGCCAGGGGGCGGCGGGCTGGGTAGGGAGGCGGCGGCGGCGGCGGCGGGTGGGAGAGCGGAAGCTAGGGTTAGGAAAGAAATTATCTTTAAAAGATAATTAGGCTCGATACCATGTTAGGTTTGGTAAATTCTCCCTTGGGGTTTGCCTTTCATTAGATAGAATATATATAGAATACAAAGGACTTGGGCCTTGGGCCCAAGGAAACTAAAGATATGTACAAGGATTCTATCTATATCTATTAACAATTAGTTCAAAGTTACAGTATATGGGTTTGAATTTTTGTAATGAGGATGTAAGAACTTGCTTCAAACTCTTTAAACTCAAACGAGGCGAGTTAACAACGAGCTACTCACCCTTTTAGCCAGTGATCACAAGTTACACCAATGTGAACAGGGGGTCTTTCACTCTGCAACAGGCACCAATCGACCAAAAAGCATACTAAATCAAGAAAAACTGCTTGTGTTTAAATCAAGTAGTATGCAGCTACAAGGAACTATGGGATTTGAATCATGATCATGATTCAGAAACAAGAATCAAGCTGTGATCAAACCCAGCCGCTGCTTGTACTACTTTACAACCTTCGATCTCGACCAAGAACGGTTCCGGCTCATCAAACGAGCTCCCTAGCCCGAGCCTTCCGTTCTTACCACAACCCCATGTCCATAACTCGCTCTTGGCAGTTACTGCTAGAGAATGTACACGCCCTCCTGAGAGCGAGATGGGCATCTCGCCTTCTAAACCTTCCACTTGGCCTGGTAGGTTTGGCAGTCCGTCTCTTCCGAGCTGAGAATTCCCATTCCAACCCCATGAGACGACTGGTCTTGCTGTGTCCTCTTTGCCTTCAGATGATGGGATTCTGCATATCGCCATTGAGTGGCCAAGCCCGCATGCTAATGAGATCGGTTCCAATGGCATTGGGACAGGCAGAAATCCTATGTCTTCTATCGCTCTACCTAATTGATTGTATGTGTTACTTCCGCCACTTAATACTGTGCCATCACCTGAAAAAATGTTTAAAATTTTCACTTTATCAAAATACCAAGGCAGGAACATTATCATAAGTAGATGATTAGAAAATAAATAACCCAAAAAGAAATATGGAATATAAAATTTATCATAAGTAGATGCTCTATCTAACAAGAGCATTTCTCACACACACAAAAAATCCAATTAAATGGTTACAAGGATTTCAAGATAGTATTCAACTAAAGTGTTTGTTTCCAATTTCTAGTTTAATGGGAGATTTAGTGAAGAAAAAAACAATGTATTATCAAGTGGTTTTCTGTTGTCAACTCAAAATTTAATAAAAAAAGGCTAATGTCTAAAACTCAGCAGAAATAAGAACTGCAAATAGCTAGAGACGAATTTTTGCTCACTGCAAAGAACCAAGGAATGATCAAGTCCACATGCTATATCTACCACTTCAACAGATTTCAGCCCTTTTATAAGTTGAGGTTCCCAGATGATTGGCATGCTATCCTCCTTGTCCATACTTTCCTGTACAATTTTACCAGCAATATCTAAGAGAACAGCAGGGTCTCCTTTAGTTCGCCTAGTTATATGTGGAACTGAATCCAGTGGAGAAGAGGAGCTCCCAAGGTGTCCTAGTCTGCCATCTGCTGAGTAACCCCAGCCATATAGTTTCCCATCAGTTGTCAGTGCGAGTGCATGGCCCCATCCAAATGAAACCTGTTGGAATATTAGTAAAATGGAAGTATGATGTTTTACATGGTCCAGGTATGCCCTTTAGCTCAGGAGTAAATTGTAGAAAAAAATATCTGTTAAAGAGATCACTTTTCACAAATCTGTCCATTAAGCAAAACTTATAAAAATTCATCTCGCAATCTGCCAGTAGGGCATTACAAATTCTAAATTTACAAAAGAGATTTCCCATCCTTTCCTTACTTTCATGACCCACCATTGGATTTTTAGGGAGGGCTGATGTTTTGACAACAGTTTTTTTTTAGGGAGAATATAGTGTAAGAATGAAAAAGTGCACTATATAAGTAAGGGAAGTACTTATGCATATGCTAAAATGCAATGAGACCTACCTTTAATACTTCTTGGCTAGCAAGTGCATTCACTCTAGAGGGGGCAACAGCTTCTGTGATCCCTTCACCGAGCCCAAGCTGTCCTCGCTTCGACCTTCCCCAGACCCACAGAGACCCATCGTCACCAATAGCACTAGAAACTACACCGGATGCATAAGCAGCTTGGACTCTTAATTTTTCAAGCTCTGCCACCCTCTTTGGCTCATTCCACGAGTCCCTGGTATCATGCTTAATAAATAAAAATTAGCATGACATTGAGAAGTTTAACACTGATCAAAACCTCATGAAAGGGGAGTAAAGGAGCTTACTTCCATTCTGCCAAAGTTGAACATTAATTAGTCCTACTACTACTGGATTTTATGGAGATTAACATTATCGGGATAATTTGAGCAATACAAGCTATGGAAGATGCAATCAATGTCCATTATTTTATTTTATTTTGAGAATTTACTTCATATGATTCAGTTAAAACAACTGCAGATAATTCTTGTCAACATAATAAGCTAATGTGGATTAACAAATGACATCAGAAAACAATATCTATACCTCATTAAAAAGAAACAAGATACCAACAAAGTTAACTACAATTTGTTAGCCAAACACACCTTCTAAGGTGAAACCAAATTGAAACTTATCCTCGTTATTTGATTGTTAAAACAATCATGAATATGATCCTAATTTTCGAAACAGAATAGCTTACTTTGCATGCAAAGCAACAATCACAAGCCTCATATGATATTGATTACTAAGTCAATGAAAACGGCTCCTGGATGCTAACATAATCTATTATTCAAGCAAACACCAGCAAAAAGTTATCACTTGCCCATGAAAACATTGACAATGGTCCTACCCAACTAAAGGCAGGAAAGGGAACAGCAAATATCAGTATTGGATTAGGCTGACAAAGATTTAAGGATATAATGAACTCTTGAGAACTTTAATTCCCTTGTAAATTCCCACCAAAAATGAACCACTTGTAACAGGAATCAGGAACTATTATAAGCAAAAAGGAATTTGGGGAAACCAATGACGGATAAGCTAGAGAGATGACAGAGAAAAAGAGAGACCTAGAAGCAATAAGACCTCTACCAAGTTGGCCCTCTACATTTCTGCCCCAAGCCCATACCTCTCCTTGAGAAGTCACGGCAAGAGAGTGGTAGTGCCCCGCGCTCACACTGACAACATCAGGTGGGAGACCAGGCAATTTCATAGCTTCATACACATCTCCATGAATTCCAACAATGGATGATGGCAAACCAAGAGCTCCATGGCTACCATCTCCAAAGCTCATGACAGCACATGATGAGCTCCCATTTATATCACCATCAGCACTGCCAGCTGAACACGTAAAGCTTCTGAATCTCCGGAGAAAAGAAAAAGCTTCTTGTTTCTTATAGACCAATCTTAACATTCTTCAACAGCCCAGCTTAAAACCTCACCTCGGCACTTGGTAATACTAAGCTTTTGAGAACATTAATCAAATCCAGTTCAATGGTTCTATCTGCACACGAGACAAACATAAAGATAATTATTTGATGCCATGGAGACCCTAAAGGCCAATACAATGTCTAGTAATGACTAAAAACATACAAAACAGTACTGTCAGCAAAATTGCACTTTTCTTACAAGTTACAAATGCCAACAAAGAGCAGTGAGATGTATAATCAGCCAAACATTCATTTATAATTTTATACTCCTTGAATTCAAGTTCTCTAAGGTAGCAAAACACCCCCAATCAAGAGGGAAAAGGTTGAATCTGTTGATAAAACGGAAATGGAATGCCCCCTACTCCTAAAATCCATACACAAATTACAGAAATCGCTTTCCCCTTTTAATTCCCTCCTGGTCACGCATATCGTCATAATTGATAGCAACATCCAAGCATAAAGAAAAACACAGAATCGTAGAATCCGTGCAAATAAAAACCTATTAAATCCAGAGGGAAGTGGAACAAGCTAGCGATTCAAGCTGCAACCTCGAATTAGGTTCCCTGAATTCAGAAGCGCTCCCGAAATGGACTAATTATCATACAATGTGGGAAATTGAGAAAGAGGAAGCAACCAAACCTCTTCTCCAGCGAGCAAAACGTTCCCAGTGGAGCTCAGGGTTTTTGCGATCGGTTCCTGTTCGTATTTGGGGTGCAAATTTTGTCTTCGTAAAAGAGGAAGCTCGTTAAACCGCACGAACGAGATGGGTGGGTGCACCCGCGGCCCGCGGGTTGAATTGGTGGTGTAATAAACAAATCCCAATTTTGAGGGTACTGCAAAAACAATAAACTAAAGATCATTTGTTCGTATGAAGAGATATATAAATGAGACTAAAAATTTCTCAGGTCTAAAGTTGGCATAATAATTGGTTTTAGCAATATGAACTTTATTTGGCTTATACGAGTATGTTAGACACAACGGTAATTACGAGTCCTAACGAACTTCAATGGTTTGATCTTACACAACCGTTCATATTCGGATTGACACCACCCAAGCTTATTTTTGAGGACTAGTCAGTAGCTATGATTGTTCCCCATTCCTCAATAAGAGCTTTTATCAATCCAATATTCCAATGTGCCTATGAAAGAGCTCACAATCTGCTGCTAACCTGCATTGACTCGCAATACAAACATGCCTTGTTAACACAAGATAAGGCAGGTCTGATGATCCTTGATGTGACCAAAGAAAATAGAACAAAATGTAAACAAAACTCAGAACTCAAAGAATTGGTTACATCACATGAATTATGAATATGCAGTCACATCCATGAATTGGTGTAGAGATGAAATTGAGAGCTAAGATATATTTGCGTCCTTCAAGGATGAAGAGGCAACGAGTCCAGTAGATGTTCGCATAGGATGCTCTCCTCTGAGCATGGCGACACCAGAAGCATCAGTCTTGAGATGTGGCTGTACTGATTCCCAAACTTTCTTCTTCTGGATCTGCAGTTCATTATTCATTAAGGAAATATTACTCTAAAGATTTGAGAGTCACTCATTTAATGATTTCTAGATACATTGTTCTATCATGGCTTGAAGGGAAGGCACATCTTGATTCTTGACAGCCCAAAAGGCGAAATGTAACAGTCTTTAAACTTTAAAAATACCACTGCCTCCAATGGATTAATGAAACAGATTAAGCATAAGAACTCATGTCGGAGTATCCTACCTCTTAAAAGGCTAAAGGACCATGTCTCTAAGACTGGTTAGTCTGTCTTAGTTCATCTCACTGTACAGGTTCTTTACGCTCTGTCTGTAATATAACTTCTCAACTCATCAAAGTGAGGATTAACATTTCCTTCATGGAGTGCATGCAATAGAATCAGGTGGCATGAACAGAGTAAATGAAAATGCTTACTGTACCCAGGGATACAGTGAAACATTTTCATCATTTATTCTATCATTACTAGCTTCGGAGAATAGCTTTTTTTTAAATCACATGCTTTTGTTTGATTCAGTCATTGGCAACAACTAAACCATGCCATAACCCTACAATTTAAGTTGATGAGCACTTGTGTTCCCAGGTTTGGTGTTATCATATTTCACAATCTTCCATTCTTCCTCGATGATGTAAAAAGAGTGGATTCATGCAATAATTTTCAGCTGCAGCTGAGAGTGCAGTCTAGTTGTTTCCAATAGAACCAAAGTGCAAGCTTCAAGCCATAAACAGGAAAGATTGATTACCTGATTTGATGTAGCTGCAGCAGGTTGTTTCTCCTTGTCCTCCTCAGAGCCAAACCATATTCTTTCACCAGGGAGTGAACCTTCGGGAGGTACAAGAAGCTCCACATTCTCGTGTGGTGCATCAGAAGCTGCCATTAGCATACCATACGATTTGACACCTCGCATGTTCCTTGGCTTAAGATTAGCAAGAACGATGACCAACTTGTCCTGTGGCCACATACAACAAGCTCAATAACCTTTATCTTTTGTTTCAAATACGAGTACATTGGATTAAACATTTAATAATCTACATCGAATCACAATTGGATTAAACATTTAATAATCTACATCGAATCACAATTGGATTGTATAGCTATAAAATAGTAGAGCTGCCTAATAGAGATCATATTGTTTCTCAACACTTGACCCATTTACTAGTTTCTACGAATTAACCCATCATTAATCAACATTCCAACCAATTCGGCTAGGTTAGTAACCACTGCATCATCCACAAACATCATCCACAAAGGAGCAAAAATCATAAAACAAGACAGAACTTTTCTTTGGTTTGATGTTTTACCATTTACGGCTTCTAAACATATAGAGTCTAGTCGATTTGAGAGGATTGTATCCCTTTCAGACAAAAGACACTAATTTTCAGATTTTTCAATACTTCCATCAGATCTCACAAGTTACAAGTTGCAATCCTATAAAGTCCGGTGATGGCATTGTGACTACCTGATCAATATCAAAGTATAAAACCATATTGTACTTCACTTTCATAAATTTATCAACCTATCTATTTCTTAGCATTGTACAAGAATCTGAATCTCTACAATTTTTCATCAGTAACGGACAAATCCATAAAATGCGAATCAGCACAACAATATATTCATATGATTGCACAGCATAAACTTAGAATTTAAGCTACAACTAAGCATTGAGAGAGAGAGGAACCTGAAGATGATCGAGAGGAATGTATTTCACAAGGCCACTACAGATAGTCCTTGGCTCAGGTTCACCAATGTCAACCTCTTCCACGTACAAAGAATCGGCCTCGGGATGCTTCCACGCCTTCAGGATCCGTCCAACTCTAATATCAAGCAATCCAGCCGCCTCAGCCACCTCGCCGAGGCCAGATTCGTACGGCGGAGACGCCGGAGACGCCGGAGCCTCCGAGACCGCCGGTGATGGGGGAGGAGAGGGTGGAGAAGAATCGGCAACAGCTGAGGATTCGCTGATCGAGCAAAATCGGAGGATTCGCCTGCGGATTGAGGAATTTGGATTGAATTTGTCACTGGCGGGACGAATGAGAGAGGTTGGAGAGATGGAGATTGATAGGGGATTGACTGAGACCAAAACGGGTGGAGAAGACGAAGAAGAGAAAAGTCTAGCTCCAATGGAGGCGGCGGCGGCTGTGCGGCTGGAGAAAATGACGCTTCCTCCTTTGAGGATGGTGGCAGCAGCCATGGCTGAAGCCTCACCGTCGCAGACGGGGTTCGCTTTTCGCAACGACAAAACACGATCTTATCCGACCCCTTCATTCTAACCGCAGTTTACAACGCAATCTCAACCGGGTTAGGGTGAATCCGGATCCGATCCGAAACTAATCACTTGATGCTTGGTAATCCGGATTCGCCCTAACTCCCTAATCTTGGGTTTCTCACATTAACATGTTTTATCTTGAATTGGTAAAAAAATAGCGGTCATCGGGGTTCTTCAAACCGGGGATATTTGGATACTACCCACACATCATTTTTGGTTGAGCCATTCCGATTAAGCCGTAGTAGCACAGTTTATAAGATGAATCCCCTTAACATTGTTTATCATATTACGTGAGTGTCACTATATGTCCTTGAAAATTCTACTTTAAGGACATATAGTTACCAAAAACAAAAACTTAATGGTATAGTTACCCAAAAAAAAACTTGAAAATGGAACATTACCTCAAATTTCACCTTATTAAATACCATTACAAGAAAATTAATTCTTATTAAACACAATTACAAGATAAGATGTTCCTGCAATCTTCTCCTTCCTCTCTTCGCTCGAGCAATCGTCAGTGCAGCCCTGACGAGGATCCAATCTGCAAGCTCTTCAGCAAGCGAAAAATAAGCATACCTCCATCTCCTTTTAACAATTAAACTTGCAATCACTCCCCAAAAGCCGATGGCGAAGCCCAACATAATGATCAAGTAGAACCACATCTTCTCATGCTTATTGTCTTCTTCATCATCATCATCATCTTCAAGGAATGCGCTTGTTGGTTGATGAGTGGCCTTGCTTGGGAAGCATTTCTTTGGCAATTGGTTGCCACATGTTGAGATTTGTATATATATTTCTCTAAGTTTTGTTTATGTGTATAAGTGTAACATTTCATGTATAGCATAGAGTTTATATGTTATGTGGATATACAACATAGTTTTGGGCCTAGAGATGCTTGGATGTTAACATCTTGAACTGGATTGAATTGAGCCCAATAGGGCTTGATCTCCTAACCAAGTTGATGCCAAGAACTCGGCCCAGACTTGTTGGATCCACTGACCCATTGGACAGCTGAGCTCGGCACTGCTAGGGTTTGAAGCTTCCCATGCTCCAAACGCAGTGTTTCACCTTAGGGTTTCTCTTGAGAGCCTATATAAGGGATCCTGTTCACTTGAGCTCCTCACTTCGTGGTCGGCGTCTCCGGGTAATCCAAAGAGAAAGAGAGCGGGAGCTTCTGGCGATTCTAGGGTTTGCTCCTCAAGCCACTTCTGTGCAATCGTCGCTCCCTCCGGCGAAGATCTTCTTCTCCGGCTCTTCCTTTGGCAAAGGCGAAGCTCCTCCGGCGTTGCTAGCTCTTGCTGTCCTGGGTTTCCGACTTGGGATCTCGAATCTGTATCTTCGAGATCTAGAGTCTTTCAGGGAGTGTTCTTCTTCCCGTTTTTCGTTGTTTGTTCTACGCTTTATGTTCTTGTTTGCTTAGATCTTCCTTGTACGCATAAACTCACCTCTGTTTTGTAATCTTCTTGATATAGTGGATTATGGCTGCCTCTTGAGGCCCCGAGGACGTAGGATCTTAGATCCGAACCTCGTAAAACTCTGGTGTCTCGTTTCTGTCTTTACATTGCTCGAACTCGCATATCCAACTTCGAATCTATTCGTTATTCGCATAACAAATTGGTATCAGAGCATGATTACTCCTTGATCTTTTGTTTCATGCTCGAGAGATTTTATTTGGTTCTATTTAGCATCTGTTCTTTCAGTATTGCTTGATTCTGGACCTGTGTGCATGTTTTAGATCTGTTATTCTTGATCTTCTTGCAAGTTTTCGATCTATTATTGTCTACTTGCGTGTTCTAAGATTCTTTCTTAGAGTTTTGTGTGGCCCTTGAAAGTTTCTTGAAGAGACTGGCCCTTTGTGAAAACAAGTTCATCTTGCTTTTTACTTACTGTTATTCAGTATTAAATTGAGTTTTCTGTACGATTTCTTTTGATTCTTGAAAAATGGGTGAATCTAGTTATCGTATGAAACCTTTTAATGGCACAACTGACTTTGCTATGTGGCAGGTGAAAATGAAAGATGTGCTAATCAAGGAAAAGTGATGGGATGCTGTGACTTCTAAGTTCCCAGAAAAGATGGAGAAGGAAGTCATGGAAGAGAAGGATCTCCAGGCTCACAGTGAGATAATGCTGAGGCTAGCTGATGAAGTGGCTAGGTAGGTAATCTCTTACAAGACCACTGAAAAATTGTGGAATGCTCTTGAAGAGCTTTATCTGGTAAAATCTCTTCCCAGTAGAATAAATCTCCTTGTCAAGTTGTTCAACTTTAAAATGGACTTACACTGCTCTTTGCCTGAAAATCTAGATAAATTTCTTGCTATGACTCAAGATTTGGAAAGGTGTGGAGATAAAATTGATGAAACCCACCAATGTGTTTTACTGTTAAATGCTCTCCCACCCCAATTTGAAACTTTTAAGGATGTTGTTCAGTTTAGCTCTTCTACTCTGACTAAAAAAGCTGTTCTTGAATCTATTATTCAAAAGAATGATGTCTTAAAAGTGTTCAAAACTAAGCAAGAGGCTAAAAATGAAGCTCTTATAGCTAAGTTTAAATCTAAGGGTCAAAATAACAACAAGAATAACCAGAATAAAAAGGATAAAAATAAAGAGCAAAATAAAGAACCTGTTAAAGGTAATAATATATCATCCTTCTGAGAAAACAAATTCTAAAAAGAAAAATTATAAGTGCTTATATTGTCAGAAAACTGGACATTGTGAAAAGGACTGTTATAAAAGAAAGAAGGATGAAAAAGAAGCTGGTAAAAAATCTGCTGATGTATCTGCTGTCCTTGAAAATAATTCTTATTATACTCATGAAGTGCTTATTGTGTCTGATCATGCTGATTCTGATGTGTGGCTTTTAGATTCTGGGCGCACTATGCATGCAACTTCTGATAGAAAATGGTTTTCTGATCTTAAACTGTATGATTGTGGTGAAGTTTTGCTTGGTGATCACTCTGCTTTAAAAATAAAAGGTGTTGGATCTGTGCCTCTTAGAATGCATGATGGTGTGATAAGAATAATTCAAGGTGTTAGATGGGTTCCTGATTTAAGAAGGAATTTATTGTCTGAAAGTACTTTTGATGACAAAAAATGTGACATTAAAATTAAGAATGGTGTTAGAGATGTTCTTAAAAATGGTAAATTGCTTATTAGAAGTATTAAGAAAAATGGTTTATATCATGTTGTTGCTTCTGAGTGCAATATTGTTGTTTCTTCTGCTCTTGGTATTTCTGTGAAAAAATATGAGCATGAGTGACTCTCTGTTATGGCATTCTAGATTGGGTCACATTGGTAACAAAGGTCTTGATAATCTGTTTAAAAAGGTCATCATCTCTACCAAACCTTCTCATATTGACTTATGTGAAAACTGTCTAATGGGAAAACAATCTAAACTTGGTTTTAAATCATCTTCTTATGTTGCAAATCAACCTTTAGAATATGTGCACTCTGACTTGTGGGGACCTGCTCAGGTTGACACAGCAGGGGGCATGAGATATTTCATCTCTTTTATTGATCACTTTAGTAGAAGGGTTTGGGTGTATTTGCTTAAACATAAATCTGATGCTTTTGAAAACTTTAAAGTTTGGAAAACTAGAGTTGAAACTGAAACTGGTTTAAAGTTAAAGTGCCTTAAAACAGATAATGGTTTGGAGTTTTGTAACAATGAGTTCAACTCCTACTGTAAAAATGAAGGTATAAAAAGACATTTAACTATTCCTGGCACCCTTCAGCAGAATGGAACTGCTGAGAGGGTGAATAGAACCCTTCTGGAAAAAGCTAAATGCATGTTGGTTTTTTCTGGGCTTAAATACACTTTGTGGGTTGAGGCTGTTGTAACTGCTACTTATTTGATAAATAGATCCCCTTCTTCTGCTATTGATTTTATAACTCCCTATGAAAAATGGACTAATAAAAAACCTGACCTTAGTCACTTAAGACCTTTTGGATGTGTTGTTTATTCTCATGTGAATGATGGTAAACTGAATCCTAGGTCTCAAAAATGTGTTATGCTTGGTTATCCTGATGGCACTAAAGGTTATAGGTTATTAGTTATACAACCTGGAGCTTATAAAATCATTTTAAGTAGAAATGTTGTGTTTAAAGAAGATGAATTTCACTTTAAAAGGTATATATCTTCTGCTCAGACTAACCAAATGCAGGTACCAGAAACTGATACTCAATTCTATACCCCTGATGAGGGTGAAACTGAAAATGAGTTTGACAGTGGATACTCTACTGCCAGACCACACTCACAAACTCACCAATCAGGTGGGAAAGTGAGTACTGATAGTGAGACAGGTAGTATAGTGGCTCCTAAATCTGAGCCCTCTTCTTCTTCTACCTTGCAATCTTCTCCCTCACTTTCTGATGTCTCTTCTGCTTCTACCTCTTCTGTTTCTAATCTGTCTGTGATTGATACCTATGTTGCTGGCTCTTCTAGTGGTTCATCTGTGCAATTACATGACTTAACTGATTGGAAACTTACTAGAGATAGAGAACCTAGGAATATTATTCCAAATAAAAAGTACTCCAGTAATTTGGTTGAGTTTGCTTGTATTGTTTCTGATGTGGTCACTTTATATACCCCTGATACATTTGAACAAGCTATAAAATGTGCTCATGCTAAAAACTGGAAAAGTGCTATGCAGGAAGAGATAGATTCTATGAATCAAAATAACACCTGGAAATTAGTTAAGAAACCTGCTACTGCTAGGTTAATTGATTGTAAATGGGTGTTTAAAATTAAACAAGGCATCTCTAAGAGTGATCCCCCAAGGTATAAAGCTAGACTTGTAGCCAAGGGGTTCACTCAAAGAGAAGGTCAGGACTATAATGAGATTTTTGCTCCTGTTATTAAATACGAGACTATGAGATTACTTCTTGCTATGTCTGCTGTGTATAACTATGAACTGGAACAAATGGATGTCAAGACAACTTTTTTGCATGGTGATCTTAATGAAACCATTTATATGAAGCAACCTAAAGGTTTTGTTGACACTGCTCATCCTGACTATGCTTGCTTGCTTATTAAATCCATATATGGTTTAGAACAGTCTCCTCGAAAATGGAATATAAAGTTTGATACATGTATGAGGAGGAGTCTAGGATTTAGAAGAAGCAAATATACATGATACTTGCTTATATTTCAAAGATGCTAGGAAGCATGATCCTCTCTATGTGTTGTTGTATATTGATGATATCTTGCTTATTGCTAAATCTTCTGATAAAATCAATATGATTAAACAACAACTTAAGAAACACTTTGATATGAAGGACTTAGGTCCTGCAAAAAGGATCTTGGGCATTGACATCATAAGAGACATAAGTAAAAAGGTTATGTATTTGTGCCAATCTGATTATGTGCTTAAAGTGTTAGAAAGATTTCATATTAAAGATATTAAGGCCAATACAGTTCCTTTGGGTGGTCATCTTGATCTTACTAAAGTAAGAACTCCTTTATCTTCTGCTGAGATTAATAGAATGAAAAAAATCCCTTATGATGCTGCTGTTGGTTCAGTTATGTACTCAATGATATGCACTCGTCCAGATCTTGCTTTTGCTATAAGTGTTTTGAGTAGATTTATGTCTGATCCAGCTGAGAAGCACTGGCAGGCCATGAAATATCTGTTGAAATATTTGTTTGGTACTGTGAAGCTTTGCTTGAAATATGCTGCAGGTCAAGGCTCTACTTATGAGCTATTTGGGTATGTTAATGGAGATTATGCCTCAAATAAAGACAATAGAAAGTCTACTACTGCTTTTGTTTATACTTGGGCAGGTAACTGTATCTCATGGAAATCCCAACAGCAACCTATTGTTGCCTTATCCTCCACTGAGGCTGAGTACATAGCAGCCACCGAGGCTTGCAAGGAAGCCATTTGGCTCCAAGGTCTCTTAAAGGAGATTGAAAAGAAACATTATACATCTACACTGCATATAGATAGCCAGAGTGCATTATACTTGTGCAGGGACCCTATGTATCACGAACGTACCAAGCATATAGATGTTAGGTATCATTTTATTCGTGAAAAGGTTGATGATAATGTTATCCATATAAAGAAAATAGATGGAACCCATAACCCTGCAGATTTTGGAACTAAAATTGTAACTGTTGATAAGTTCTTATTTTGCAGGGATTTCCTCCATTTGGAGGAAATAACTTGATAGCTGATGAAGTTACAGGTACATGGGCCGACGATGGACACATCTCTCTGATCCACACTTAGGTTGGTTTGCCAAGTGCAGACTTAGAGAACTACAGGGGCAATTGTTGAGATTTGTATATATATTTCTCTAAGTTTTGTTTATGTGTATAAGTGTAACATTTCATGTATAGCATAGAGTTTATATGTTAAGTGGATATACAACATAGTTTTGGGCCTAGAGATGCTTGGGTGTTAACATCTTGGACTGGATTGAATTGAGCCCAATAGGGCTTGATCTCCTAACCAAGCTGATGCCAAGAACTCGGCCCATAGTTGTTGGATCCACTGGCCCAGTGGACAGTTGAGCTCGGCACTGCTAGGGTTTGAAGCTTCCCTTGCTCCAAACGCAGCGTTTCACCTTAGGGTTTCTCTTGAGAGCCTATATAAGGGATCCTGTTCACTTGAGCTCCTCACTTCGTGGTCGGCGTCTCCAGGTAATCCAAAGAGAAAGAGAGCGAGAGCTTCTGGCGATTCTAGGGTTTGCTCCTCAAGCCACTTCCGTGCAATCGTCGCTCCCTCCGGCGAAGATCTTCTTCTCCGGCTCTTCCTTTGGCAAAGGCGAAGCTCCTCCGGCGTTGCTAGCTCTTATTGTCCTAGGTTTCCGACTTGGGATCTCGAATCTGTATCTTCGAGATCTAGAGTCTTTCAGGGAGTGTTCTTCTTCCCATTTTTCGTTGTTTGTTCTATGCTTTATGTTCTTGTTTGCTTAGATCTTCCTTGTACGCATAAACTCGCCCCTGTTTTGTAATCTTCTCGATATAGTGGATTATGGCTGCCTCTTGAGGCCCCGAGGACGTAGGATCTTAGATCCGAACCTCGTAAAACTCTGGTGTCTCGTTTCTGTCTTTATATTGCTCGATCTTGCTTTAACCTCGAACTCGCATATCCAACTTCGAATCTATCCGTTATTCGCATAACACCACATAAGCCTGGATTTCCCATGTATGATGCAGCATCAAGAGTTTGGAGCTGGCTACCGGTCAGGATTTGTCCTTGAAGGTTGTTGAGCGACAAATTCAATTTGGCCAAATAGTGCAAAGAAGAGATGCTTTCTGGGATTGATCCTGAAAGATTTTTGCTTGATAAATCGAGGGACTCTAAGTGTTGCATCTTCCCTATCTCCTTGGGAATCAATCCCATCAAACGGTTATGTGACAGGTTTAGATTGACCAAGAGCGATAACCTTGTGAGCTCTGAAGGAATCGCACCTTCTAGGTTGTTACATGAAAGGTCCATGTTCACTAGTAGGTGTAACACTGTGGTGTATTCTCTCTCTTGTCCTTTTACAACTTCTACCGCGCTACAGTGATCGGGATTCATTGCTGGCGGTATTTCTTCAACTGTTACAATGAGTGAGGAAGGAGCAGGTCTAGGAGCCATATCTATCGGTTGCATGGAACCCATGCCTTCAAAGAGACCAAAACATCGAGGAATCATTCCGAAGAAATTATTTGTTGCAAGTTCAATGATTTGAAGTGCATAGATCGAGTGAGCATAGTTGTGGTGGAATCATGCCCTCGAACTTATTCCCTCTTAGTATGAGAATTTGAAAAGAAACAAAGTCTTCTCCATTCCAACTCGGAATTTCCCCATGAAGATTATTGTTACCCACATCCCAAACCATCACTTCTGAGGCACTGGCCAAGGATAAAGGGAGCTCTCCTTCAAGCGAATTGTTGTTCAAGCTCAACAACTGTATCGTGGCAACCATTGTCAGAGAGTTGGGTATTTGGCCAGATAGTTTGTTTGAGGATAATTCAATGCCAACGATCTGAGATTTCCCCCAACAATCAGGAATGTGCCCCGACAACCTATTCTTTCGAAGATGAAAGAATTCTAACCTAGCTAGCTCACACAGTGATTTTGGAATAGAGCCATTGATATCATTGCTAGCAAGTTGTAGGGTTTGCAAAGATGGCATTGTATTGCCAATGTTATCAGGGAGAGGTCCAAAGATCCCGGTATCCGACAAGTCAATGCCTGTGAGTTTATCTTGGGTTAGGAGCCATTTAGGAAAAAGGTTGTTCAATTTACATGGTAGAATATGCAAGGTCTCGGGCTGAAATGGAGGTAGCCAGTTAGGAGAGAGCTCAAGAGTTAGAGAATTTGAGCTCACATCAAGGTTTCTTAAACTAGAGAGGTTTGCCAAGCTAACTTGTCCTAGAATACTCAAATGATTATATGACAAGTCCAATGACTCCAAGGAAATCAATTTCCCAAAGGATCTCGGGATGTCCTCAAAGTTATTATGCGATAGATCTAAGACTTGGAGGGATAATAAGCTTGTTGTGTTGCATATGTAGGAACTTTAAGTCATATCTACTACAGTTAGAAAATCTATAAACACGAGATTCGGACACCTCTTCTTGAAGTTGGTTGTATGACAAATCTAGATGTTTCAATCCACAAAGATGGCCAATGGCATTCATAATCCCTCCATCCACACTGCTAAAATGATTGTAACTAAGAGAAAGATATTGTAGGTATTTATTATTAGCCAACATGATGGAATTGAAGAGGTAAATTCATTAGAAGAAGTGTCAAGGATGGTTAAAAAAGTCAAATTTTGTATGAATTTGGGAAAGGGGCCATTAAAATAATTCCTACTGAGGTTAAGCTCTTTGAGGACTAATTTCTTGTTGGCCATCCAAGATGGAATTAAAGAAAATCGATTACCTGAAAGATCAAGAAATCTGATAGAGCTCATGTTTGTATGAAATGAGGAATTGGGCCACCGAAAAGGTTTCAACTGAGGTCTAGGTGATGAATAAGACATGATGAAGCGGTTGAGTTTCCTATGGCTTGATGAGAATTTATTAGTCCACGGTTAGCAAGATTCCATTATCAAGGAGGAACCGCTTGTCCATCCAAAAAGGCATTAGAGAGGTTTAAATATTGCAGTTGTCTCATTGACCCAAAGAATGGTGGAATAAGGCCAGTTCCATTACCAAGGAAATTGCCGCTTAGGTCCAAGTATCTTAAGTACTTCAGCTTGAGTATAGCGGAGTTTACCTTTCTAGCTACAAGGTAGTATGAGTTGACGGAGTTGTAATTGGCATCAACTCTAAGATCAAGCTTGACGACGTTGCTTGTTATAACATTGTCGCACCCCACTCCTCTCCATCTGCAACAATCTTGCCCCATCCATGAGCTAACGCTGTTCAATGGGTCGAAAAGGATGTTGTGCTTTAACTCGAGCAAGGCTTTTCTTTCGGCCTCCTTACAAGCAAAGTTGAATCCCATTCTGGCACTGCAAAAGCAAACAATGAGGAAAAGCAAAGTGGTTCGAATCCGCCCCATATCTAAATCTAAAGTAAGTCACTCGTTCTAAGGCCTACCAGAAATTAAGTGTACATTTATGTAATGAAGAAAGGTTTGTATAAGGGAATGGTGTATATTTTTCCTCGGTTTGGTAGTTCGTCCTTTTATAGGTCGGACTAACAACTACTCTAGTTGAATATCGCTCCATGCTTTTAAATATTATCATAAATTGATTAATTAAACAGAGGGGCCCAAAAGTTCCACTTGGAACGAGTTGCAATGCACCTTGCAGTGGAAAATCTATTAAAACTTGTATATAATTATGGAGGAATATTGGTCAAATGGAGCTGACCCGAATACTTTGACGAACACCAATGGGTGACCTTGGGACACATATACTGATATACTCGACACTAGTCTTATTATCCGCGTAAAGATAAAAAATAATTTGATTGATAAGACATTTTAATAAATATTATTTTATTATATATATTATTCTTGACTTTTTTATAATTAAATTATGAAGATAAAAAATAATTTGATTGATAAGTTTCTAGGAAATCAATATACAATCCATTAAAATATATTAATTAGATAAATAACATCATTAACAAATTTAAAGCTAAAAATAAACAAAATTGTGTTGCAACTAATATAAAATGTATAAAACTTAATAAAATAAAATAATTTATCCTAATATATTATTATTTAATAATTCAACTTTCGTCTATGACTCCGCTAATAAATTTACATTAAAACAAATGTTTTTATAAAGAAATGGATAACTATTTATATTATTATAAAATTTGATTTGAAATACCAAAAATCATTCACTAATACAAACTCATAAATTTTAGAGTTATCCATTGTTTGACTTTAGTACTAAAATACAGTCAAACTTTATCATATATATAATTTTTAAAATTTTTGTAAATTAGGCTACCAAATAAAAAGTCCAACTTCATGAATCTGAAACCTCATTATCAATAAATTACCGTGATGTGAATTTAATCATATATTTAGATGAAATCAAACTAACATAAAAAATCATTTTTTTAAGGGTCCATATTAAAACCTATACAAAAATTCCAGTTTACCCAATTCTAATTTTTTAATAGCTAGAACTTAGTTCGGAAGTTTGAAAAGAGTCCGTACTTAGTACAGAAGTTTTCATTTATTTTAAAATTTAAGTGATCGTTATGAATTATATATACATAATTTTAGTGCTTTTCTACGTACGGTATATTGATAAGGTTTTTAGTTGATCAAAATTCATTAGATTTATTTAAATAAGTAAAAAAAAAAAAAGATCAAAACATAACTAATCAAGATATGATAAAATTTTGTTATGTAAATTGTGATTGTTAATAAGTTAAATGATTTGGCTAAAGATGTGAAATTGTTGAAGTACAAAGAACAATGTATTACATCTTACCAAAAGTTGTTACAAGTTAGTTTTGATCAAGTGATTCAGATTGTCCTATACATCTTGATCACTGCCTATATAAGCTGTAAAGTTCACTTGTAACAGACATTACATTCCTTCATCAATAAACTCCAGTTCCTCTCATTTGCTGAACTCTCTCTGTGCTTGTGTTCTGTTTTCTTTCTTCTTCTCTTTGTCTTTCCGCCATTGCGCTGAGCTTGAATCTCGATCTGCACTTGCTCAGTGCTCAGTTTCAATCGCATCATGGTATCAGAGTTGCGCACACGATCCTGATCGGAGCTCGCTTATCTCTGGCGACTTGATTTCGCATCGTCAGATCTGGAGGTGTTCGTCTTCGACAATCGTCGTATCTCAGAGCGCAAGTTTCATCTGCAACTTCAACGGAAATGGATACCGGAAATGGATCTGCTGAGCGCAGGAGAGAGATGATTACGAACACCGACTTGATGAATCCTCTCTTCATTCATCCATCCGACAACTCTGGTATGGTTCCTTCTACAATTCAATTGATAGGAGAGAACTATAGGAGGTGGAAAAAGTCAATTATGAAGGCTCTTTATGTGAAAAACAAAATGTGGACAATTGATGGTTCAATTGTGAGAACTGCTGAAAATGCATCTCAATGGGATAGATGCAACGACATGGTGTGTTCTTGGATATTGAACACAGTGTCGAAGGAGATCTATAGTACTATAGATGAATATGATACAACTTTAGAGATATGGCAAGATTTAGAAGAAAGTTATGGTCAGAAGAACAGGCCATTGATTTTCCAGGTGAAGAGGGAGATACAGGAGTGTCATCAGAACTCCATGTCTCTCACTGATTACTTCACCAAGATTAAAGGTCTATGGAAGCGACTTTCAGTGATCTCAAATCCCATAAAATGCACCCGTGGAAGGTGCGAGTGCAACCTGCAGAAGAAGACTGAAGAGGCTGATCAAGAAAACAAACTGATGAAGTTCTTGCTTGGTTTGGATGAGAAATATGATGGTGCTCGACGTCAGATCTTGATGACCACACCTCTTACATCACCAAGCCTTGCTCATGCTATGTTACTGCAGGATGAAGTTAGCTCGAAAATGTCCACTTATCGAAAGGCATCCAAGAAAGAAGTACCTGCTATACCTCTGGCTGCAAATACAAGACATGAAGAGCAATCTCAACCAAGAAAAGAGAAATGTTCTCACTGTGGTGGAAACCACAAGGTTGAAAGATGTTGGGAAGTAATTGGATATCCTAGCCGGCACTACAAGAGCAAGAACAAGCCTCAAGTGCCGGGTTCCAAAGGAAGTGACAACCGAAGACCTGATTCCAAAGCAAAAGCTAATGCAGCAAAGGGAAATTCTCAGACTGATGCTCAGAGTTTCATGTTTGGATCAAGCTCCATGAGTCCTCCTCAACTGTCAGCAGATCAACAACAAATGATCAACAACTTCATATCTTTCTTGGCAAAGTCAACTCCCTCCATCCATGAGTCCCATCTTGCAGGTATCCTTTGCTCCAATGCGTCTATTAAATCACGTTTATGGATAATGGATAGTGGTGTTACTGACCACATGGTTTGTGACATATCATACTTAACCAATCCAATTCCTATTCCCAATGTCAATGCTATACACCTTCCTGATGGTAGCACCAAAGAAATCACTCATTTTGGTAATGTTTCTCTCCCTAACACTACCCTCACAAATGTCCTATGTGTTCCCAGTTTTAAATATAACTTGTTGTCCCTTACCAAACTTGTTAAAGATCATCAGTTTCATTGTTACCTTATTGGTGATCACTGTTTTGTCCAGGACCCTCTAAGGATGAAAATGATTGCAGATGGTAAACTTCTTGGGGACCTCTACTACATGGATCCAAGTGAGTCTGGGGAGTCCTTCGTCTGTGATCAGCTACCAAAGTTTAAACACACTGCTCTTTCTGCAAACTCTATTACTTTACCTTTGTAATTTCTTCCTAAGAAAAGTTCTGTAATTCCAAATAATAGTGCATTGTGGCACTTGAGACTGGGCCATGCCCCTATTGCCAAACTCAAACACATTACTTGTATTCAGAATGAAATTCTTGACAATGATTATATGTGCACAGTTTGTCCTTTAGCCAAGCAAACACAAAACAGCTATCCTGCTAGCTCATCTTCTGCTGATCAAGTTTTTGAGTTACTCCATTGTGATGTGTGGGGACCATATGATACCCCCACTACTGATGGTCACATATTCTTTTTTACCATAGTGGATGACAGGAGTAGGGGAGTCTGGGCTTTTCTCATGAAACACAAATATGAAGTGAGTCACTACCTCAAAACCTTTATTCTCCTTGTTCAAACTCAGTTTCAAGCCAAAGTCAAAATCTTGAGGAGTGACCTGGGTACTAAATTCTTCAATACCACAGTCTTTGAGTTTCTTACAACTCATGGAATTATCCACCAAAGCTCTTGCAAAGCAACTCCTCAACAAAATGGCAGGTGATAATGCATATTTAGATAGGCATTATAGAGTAGTTTTAAGGTCATTTAGATGTATATATTGCATTTTATTGGGTTAGTTTACTTGTTTGCTCATTTGGTGTTTAAGCTCGGAATCTACACAAATTTAGTGTTTATTTGTAGATTGAGGATCCGAAGTAGTAAGGAGGTCATTCATGAGAGTCATATGAAGGCAAGGAACAAGCTAGACAAGCAAGTTGGAATGCACAAGGAAGAAGCGAAGTGCGTACAAGAGGAGAAACCGCCCCCGCGGCAAGAGGAACAAGAGAAATACAGAAAACCGCACCCGCGGCTTTCCAGGCAGCACGTGCCACCAGAAATCAATGGCATCACTGCAGTGGCAGCACCCGCGGCCTAAAAGGCAGCACCCGCGGTTTTCCTGGGCCGATTCAGCGCGGAGTTTACATCTTTCCTAAGTTGGGCCTATATTTGGGAAACACTTTCTAGGTTTTTATGACGGTATTCTTAGGTATTTAAAGACTTCAATTAGTTGTTTTTAGGTAATCTTTTATCCTTGGAAGAATTGAGAGACGGCGTTTAGAAGCATGAGCAACTAAACTCATCGTGTTTTGCCTATGATCAAGACTTGGTTTTGTTGAATTGTGAGTTTGGAATTCTAGTTTATTTCTATTATCTTCTTCAATTTCTTTGTGCTTTAATTGCTTGATGGTGTTGATTCTACCTTGATTCGCGACCTCGTTAGAATTGCATCATTGCTAGGGTTTTGATTCATACGTTTGTGAGACCTAATCCAAAGTAGCAAATACAATTGAGTGGATCTCATAGAAAAGCTTGATTGTATAGGAAATTGACTATAGGTTAAATATTAGTTCTTTAGGGAATTAATATTGCTTATAAGCTTAATATATCTTGAGACTTAGTGCTATTCCTAGGATTAAACCTTAATCCGTGATAAGATTGCCTAAGAGTAAGGGATTATTAGGACTCATAGGACTAATAATCTATTTAAATCAAGATAAGAGTTGATGATAGAAAAGATACAACTAGAAGGAAAAACTATGATAAAGGAGACGAACCAAAGTTGAGATTCGTAGGTGAAACATCTCATTCATCATTGTTTACAACCATCAACATTATTTAGTTATTCAATTCTTTTCATCTTTACATCTCTACACCCCCTTGTTTACTCTTGTTGGTGATTATAACGCATAAAGTAACGATAGTTCCCTGTGGATCGACTCCGGACTTACTAGCTATACTAGTTGGTTAGTTTGGATATTCTTTTGATAGGAAACACAACGATTTTGTCCTATCAAAATTTGGCGCCGTTGCCGGGGAACTATTATTTGTTTACTTTGTGTGTTTAATTACTAACCTTGGTGTGGACCACTTACATGGTCCGCACTCGTGCTACTAACATATGTTGAAGGTGAGGTTATTGCAGTTAGACGGAGAGAGTTTTCATCAATACTTCATCAGACTGCAGGAGTACATTAATGATGTTTATTCGTGGGGATATCAAGCTAGTATAAGGGAAGTGCTTCTATGCATCTTTGATGGCATGACGCCTGAGACACGGAGTGTTGCCGAGCGTCTGAGTGATGGAGGTTTGTTAGATATGGGTCTCTCGGAGATGTGCAAATTTTTCTGCTATATGGATTATCAATGTGCGCAGAATGAGTCACTTCCTCCAGTATCTCAAATCGTTGAGACCTCTGTTGCACCTCTTGAGGTCATTGTGGAAAATCACACTGAAACGATAGAGGAAGAAGACACTCCATCTGACGAGATCATCCCTAGCTCACCCATTGTTGAATCAGGTTCAGAGCCTATTGCTGAGGCTACAGAGCAAGGAAACATTACCTTCTGCACTGAAAAGAATATTGGTGGATACGTTGACCCATTTGACTGCTACTTTGGCAAGCCACCAATAGAACTGAATTGGTGGTATTATATACCCTCTGTGGGTAGTCAAGCTCATGAATACAATAAGTCGAAACGGTTCTTAAACGTATTATTATTTAGTTTCAATTTAATTGTATGTAGTGCATGCTTGTTTGTTAGTTGTGCACAAGAGTTTGACATGTTGATGAGGGTTTTGACTATGTCTGATTAGTGTCTTAAGCTTCAACACAACGCCAAGCCAAGGGCGAGAAACAAAGGCGCTGCTCGGGAGGCAACCCGAGGTAAGTAGACTATACGTTTTCTTTTCTCTATTAATTTTTCATTTTTCTTAGCATAATTACAATCGTCGTAGATTTTAGGAAGTTGTTTTTCGCCATGTTAGATTATCTTTCAGGGGGAAGAACGAAGAAGGTAGGAAAGGCAACGCTTTGAAAAGGCATCGATCGCGGTAAATCTGGTCAACAACACTAAAACCGCACCCGCGGCCAGAAACCGCACCCTCGGCCAATATTGGGGAGGGTTCTGGAATGGCAGCACCCGCGGCCTCAGCATGTAGCCTCCTTTTCATTCATTTTCGATGCTCTTTCTTTCGTGCTTCACTTCCACCTCCTCCATACCAGTGAGCACGTGAGTTTTACGTTTCTCCTCCCTTATTCTTTCTAATTTTTGTTGTTTTGATTTCATTGAGACAATGAAAACTTCAAGTGTGGGGGAGGGGATTAGTGTACATAGTAGGTTGCATTGCATATCGAGCATATTTCAATTATTCTGCATAATATTCATATCTTAATACTTTGCATCTTAGTTTTATTTTAAGAAAAAAAAATGAAAAAGAAAAAAAAAATCATGCATTTGCATATAATATGCCATTGTCTAAACAACCACCTAGCCTAGTAAGTCCTCAAAAGTTTATTGAAATTATGATCATATAAGTCCCATGACATGTTTGAATTGCTTTAGCCTTATCCCACTTATAGTTTTTTATGTGGAACATAGCTAGGTGAACATAATTGAGTTTGTATGATCTAAGTTCCTAGCATGACTGAAATCCAACAAAAATTTAACCTTGTGAGATTGATTTTTGGCCTTATTGGGACTGCACTTCATTGAGTCCTTTTGCTCTTGTTTCACATGATTGAGGCAAATTTATTAGCCCTATTTGACTCTATTCCACCTTACATATGATCCTCTGCTTTAAGCCATTTTGAGCCTAATTGCCTATTCTTTTGTAGCTCCATAAGATTTTTCCATAGCCAATTATAGCCTGACCCCGTCCGGGAATTAGGAATGGTTGGTGAATATTTATATTGTGGGTGATGGTTTTTAGTGGTGAATTGTATGGTTGATGTACTCTTATGAGATGTTTGATTATTGCTAGTACAATCATTACTTGGGACCTAAGGAGGATAAAATTCACTTAGGGGTAAAAGTCAAGGAAAATCATTTGATATAGCATAAAAAAAAACAAAAGAAAAAAAAAAGAATAAAGGAATGAGTTGAGTATGGTTTGTAAAGTTATATGCTTGAGATTGGAGTTGTAAAGGCTCGGATTTTCAAATCCTAATTTTTCGGAAAAAAAAAAGAATTAAAAATAAAATTAATCGGTTTTAAAACTCGTTTAGCGGATTCCGACCGAAATATAAAATTTGACGAATAATTTCCATCATTTTACCTCGAAAATTCAAAATAATTATCGGATGGCGATATCCTTGTCGGTTTTAAAAATCTAATTGACCGAGAGAGCAAGAGTCGAGAAAACTAACAAAAAAAAAAAACTAATTACGGGATTCAAAATTCGCGTATTCGAGATTTCTTTCCGATATTTATTTGACTAAGGTTTTAACTAATTCCACACTCAACCTCCCTTACCTTTCCATACCTTACCCTGCAGACCATCCCCTCCTGCCTATTCCATCGACATCCCCCACCTGCTCCACACCTTCACCATTCCGCCATCATCGTCTCTCCTGTTTTACCGAGAGGAAGAAATCCCAAGCCACCTCTTCCTCTTGCTTCCTCCTTTCCACCATGAGCCAGCTGCGGGAGTCCTCCTCGACACCTCCTTGTAGCCATGGGCAGCAGCGCTAGCAGTAGGAGCTGGAGACGAAGCCGCAGCCCCGCGAGCAGTCGTCAACGTCGGTGTCAACCGCGTCCTGTTTTCCCGAGCCTAGAGGCAGCCCCGAGGCGTCCAGCAGTCCGTACATTCCCAATCCACCTCCATCAACGTCCATCGACACACCGGAGCTACCTAGGAGCCGCCCAGCGCTGTCGCGGAGCCACCGGAGCTCCACTTCTCTGTTCGAGCGTGAACGCCGCTTCGGTAAGCCGTTCTCCCCCGTTTTCGATCGGAATCGTCCTCGAGCTCCACCATCACCCTCACCCATGTCTGACGCAGGTCCGACGAGCCATCGCGAGCCACCGACGATGCCCAGAACTCCGATCGAGAGCTCCGAAGTCGCGAACACCTCGGTGAGCTTCCGTAATTTCTTTCCTTCCTCGATTAGAATTCGTGATTCTTTCGATGTTTAGATTAGTCGAGGGTTAGTGAGGGTTGAGTGTGGGATTATCGGGTGAGCTCGAGAGCTCCGGTGGGTTCGATAGAGGCGTGAGCGAGCCGGATCGAGGTGCCCGGCGCAGTGAGTGCGAGAGAGGCGAAAGCGAGTGAGGCCGAGCCGCCCACATGTGCGAGAGCAGGAGGCTGCGAGTTGGAGCTAGCTGAGCGGAGCCACGGTGCAACGGCCACGGTGTCGAGCGGAGTGGCGAGCAGCGCCGGTGGGAGTTACAGCTTCTTCCGAAATTGGAGGATGAAGGAGTCGATGTGTCATGTGGGCTCCCCCTTCATTTCTTTTGAATTTGTTATTCATTTTTTTAACCGGTTGAGGGTATATTTATGGGTTCAGTCCGGTTCGGGTTTATCCGTTTAACTATTTAACTATTTAGCGGTATTTAAATTATTATATAATATTGAGGATTTAAAAGATAAAATATTATTTCGGGGGATTTATAAAGGGTTGGTTTTATCGAATACAAACGGGTTGGAATTATTTCATAAAGGATTTAGAAATACTTTATAAGGGCGTTTTATTAAATGGTGCTTTATAACATAAAATCATTTGGGATTTAGAAGTAAATTATTAAGACTCGTCGATTTAAAAAGAGAATTTGGAAAAGAATTTCAAGGTCGGAAAATGAATTAATAAATAATAGAAAAAGGGAATTTTGCTAACACTTTCAAGGGTCGGGATTCTAACGCGGATTTGAAACAGATTTGAATCTAAACTTGGGAATGAGACTTATTCGATGATTAACTAGCATGATAATATGAGTGTTTGACTAACGACATGATATGTGTGACTAATAGCATGACTTGCGGTGATTTACTATACGAGATTAAATGTTAGATTTTATGATGTTGATGATATATATATTTGTATGCCAAGTGTGAGTATGAAACGGTAATATGTGAAATCGGCTAAGTATGATATGGAGGTTTCCATGAGCTGATGAGGATGATGTTATGATCGAATTGAGAAAGATGTTAATTTATGAGATATGATGAGACAATATGAGAATTGAAGATGAGATGACAATGTTAATAATGACAAGATGGTTGAGTTATCATATGTGTGTATCTTACCTGTTTCATATGTGACTTGTGTGTTTTGTGTAAATTAGACTTAGACTTATTATGTTATTTATGGGTTTACTAGGTGATCTCTGATATGTTGGATTGCTTGTCATTGCTGATCATTGTTTGGATTCTGCGCTTCTCCAGGTAAGTTCTTTGAACTTACTCATGATGGGCGCTCTATGCACTGGGTGTTATATAGTAGGCTAGTGTCCATGCACCATACGACTTAGAATCATGCTTAGGAGCTAAAATGAAAATCATATGATTGCTATATGTCCTTGCAAGAGAACGGCCGTTATCTGTGATAGTCCTAGAGTCTTTGCTAAGGTCATAGGGTAGCCCAACCTCATCGGGTACCCTGAGTCAATCGAGTCTATATGAACATGATATGATAGCCCAGCACCATCGGGCAAGCGATGCGATGATATGATATGATGATGTCGTGGTTTGTGCACCACCACGAGGAAATTGATATGCTATAGCACCGAACTGGACAGTCTCCGCCCTATTGAAAGGGGGTGGAGGTACGAGAGGGACATGCCACTTGGCATTCTGTGTGGATCCATTTATCGCTTTCTGCATTATATTAAACTGTCAGTATATATATGTGATTTAATTTACGCATGACATTACGCATTTCATCTTAAGAATAGGATGCTTATTATATGCCTCTCAGAGTGTGTTTACATACGCGCATGAGTGACCTGTTGATTGACCTAGATCCCCCTCATTTTTTTTTAGATTCAGGTAATCGCTAGCCGTTATCGTTGCTTATGTGGATGCTTGGCGGGTTCAGACTTTTGGTGTTAGATCGAGAGGTTGAGAGACCACCACACTTCCTCTCTTTTATACTCCCTTTCAGATTGTATTTAAACTCAACTTTATTTTTTTGCTTTCGCTCGATTTCACGATTAGACTAAGGCAGGTATTTGGTCCCCAATGGATCCACGATCTTTAAGGGTTCGAAATCCCTTCTTTTAGTACAAATATTTTGTTTTAAAACTCAACTCGTACCCGGATTGCAAGATCCGAACAAGGGGTTTTATCCCTTGAAATGTAACCCGGAAATCATAATTCTGGGCCGTTACAAAGATGGTATCAGAGCTCAGGTTGTGCAATTCGGGTACACAAGGGTCGAGTGTAGGTTTTGAAAACAGCCCACAAGTTTCAAGGACTTTTCGAAAAGGATTTAAAGGGGCAAAATGAATTTAAGATGCTTAACAAAAATTGAACTAACTAATGAACTCGACTTGTAATAAATAAGGAAAATCGACCAAACGGGGACACGAGTGGGTAGTAAATGCGCTAGACCACCCCTATTGGGTGTAGTTGGGAACGGTAGGCAAAATACTAGCTTGCTCTTTACAGAGGGTCCGGAAGACTCCAAGGAGATTGCACCAAGGTGGTTGGAGTGGCGAGTTAGGTAGGACCGCGAGGTTTTTGCCCCTCCGGTCAGTCGTTCCTCGAAGAGCGACATTAGATAGCTTGATGTGCTTTATATATTGAGACTGAGTACGATCTCCCTCTAATGAGGTAATTATAATTGTCATTGACTGATTCTATGCTAAGTGCTTGATATGCTAAAGTGTGATTGATATGCCTAACAATTAAATGTGTATCGACTGATCTGTGCAAACGGGATAGTGGGAGTACCCTTAATTCTGTGTGGTCAACCCAGCTTGTGTGAAACAGCCTCTTCCACAATGTTTGTTAACCCTGTGATGGTTCTATTAAGTTTTTCTCCCGAATGTCAGTATCTTTCATGGGAATCGGGTTGGTAAACACATTGCGTCAGAAACTCATGTATGTATATGAAGGTTATCTGAGTGAGTATTGGAAGGTAGTTCTTGATGTCATTTTGAGGCAAAAGTAAGTTGTTTTCGGGGTTATCTTCCTTGATTCTTATGATGATCAACCGAGGTTTTCTTGCCACAAAGAGTCGTACGTACCCAGGTCCCACGAGAAATAGGGGTAATGAGTCAGTTGGGGAAAGTCAATGGTTGCCCTTAGGGATCTCTGTCCGGTTTTAATGGTGACTCTCTCTGAACTGCATGACATGATTTTGTAACCTCCTGCATGTACCTTGCAAATGCTCATTTGTAAAATGTTGCTCATGTTATTACATCTGTGATTAGTTGCATTGATCAAGTCTTGTGTTATGCCTCACTCTCTATCGTGATTACGTTGTCATAGCATGCCTACTTGACTTATTGTCTTAATTGTATTAATGATTGATTGGAAGCGTATGAACCACATGATATGAACCTACATGATAATTGTTTTCTCCTGGGTTAGGTCCATGATAGTGTGATAAACTCTTCTTCGTATGAATGCATGTAAATGATCTCTTTAACATACTAGCGGATGACGCCTTGATGCTTATTACTCGTTTTATGACAAGAATCTACAACATGCCCATCTATTTTGTATTCGTCAGATTAACGACTGTTGGTTGTTTGCACTTGATATTGTTGTGTGATTAGTTGCGTTGGATGGGGAATACGTGGTATAATTGAGTCTTGATGAATGCATGCTTTAATGGTTATGACTTCATGATGGCCATTGTGCGAGTCCAAGTTACACATGTTACGTGTCTATCATCCCAGCATGCCCTACTCGGTATGTTGCACCGTCATACTACTGCATAAATGTAAATGTCATGTTGAGCCTTTAGCATTATTTAGGGTCCTTGTTTGTGACTTGTGCGAATTTATACCTTCCTTGCATTATTACTGATTCTCTCTCGAGCTAGGTCCCTCATAGTGTGATCCTTCCCTCCTTCTATCACCTTGAAATATCTTACTCATGCAAATTAGATTGATGTTGAACTCGATGATCAATTGCTTTATGTGCTGGTTTATCCTGGCATGCTTACATGTTATCACTCGGTAGTGTTTCCCCTATTACCTTATGAATTCCTGTAGTGGTGGCATAGATGTATGACTTGACACCTCACATGATTACACACCGCGTTATATCATTTCGCATATGCATGACGCATGAATGTTAAAATGAATTTAGTTGAGTTACCTTGATTGTGGTCAGGGTTCGATATGTGCTAGTCGTATCCTGTAGGGCTTATGATTTCCAATATGTCTCACTAAATGATTACATGTTGTACCTATTCTATGATGATTCGTTCCTAGCATTATTATAATCTATTGCTCATGATGTTCTTCTTGTTACTTTTGATGTTGTCTTATGTTTCGTGAACATCCGATTGAACCCCTTTTAATGACTCTTGACTATGCTTGTATCACATTATGTGTCGCTAGTATCATGTAGGACATGTGCTTTCTAAATGTATCTCATCATATGATTACGTGCCATGCTTGACCTAATATATGACCAGTGTGTTCGGATGAGATAGTTACTAGGTTGCTCCTATATGTTCTCGTATGACGCTTAATCTAGTTGTTATGTTACACCTTGCCATGCCATATTTGACCTCACCTATTGATGCGTACACCATGCTTGTGCATTCGTTCATATACACCATACTCGTCATCGTCGTTAAATCCCACAAGACCTCGAATCCTGCATGCTCATTCTTGATTCCGCATAACTTGCTAGGCATATATGCTTTCATGGAATAATAGACTACAATCTTGTCTCGCATGCATCAGTATAGGAATCGATCGTGTCGTTGGAAATGCATATGAATGTTGCTCTTCTGAAATAGGTACATGTTAGCGTGGATTAGCGTGATTGATATGCTCCATAATGAATTCGTGTTTGCTTGTCGCGATTATAACTTAATGGACTTCCATAAGGGCATCGTTGCTATTCTGAGGTCGGAGTTTCGTCTCTAGTTGTCATCCTTAGGGTTGGTGTGTGTTCGTTCCGAAAGGAACATTGGGTTGTCTGCTCTTGTCCCTCCCCTATCTTCGTTAACTTGGACTTCTACGCGACACGTTGGACGAGCGACCGCATGAAAGAGGAAATGGGAAGTCGGATAGCGATAGAGCAACGCCGCGAAGGCGTGGGCCCATAACCCACAGGCCTCAAGATCAGCGATTTCGACAGGACAAGCACGTTTTGAGGATGACGTTACTGGGTGCGATATGACTTGCAAGCGGGAGTGTCCTCCCTTCGAACTCTTAATCCTCACTGAATTAATTGATGATGGTATTGCATTGATATGGCGATGAAATTTATGTGTTGATGTGCTGACCTGGTAATGAATCTTGCATGATCATCCATTGTCTATGATGATATGATTCGATGTCTTATAGTTTTCATGTACCATGATGTTTCGATGTTTTGATACCCTATATTGCTAAGCATGATCTAAACTCTTGTGGCTATAAAAGTACGAACTGCGAATGCTGAGGAACCTGGTATGGAACGATATTACATGTTTATATGCAATATTGAAATCTAGTTGAAAGTGATAAATGTTATCATGATATATTGATACCTTGATATCATGTTATGTTGTTATAGAAGAATGTTAGGATGTATTGCGATAGGATATACGAGATAATGATGTGTCATTATATGAAAGCATGATGTTGTGTTATATAGTTAAGCATGATTATTGATACGTTAAATGATGAACATGACTTAATGGTGCTTGGTTACTAAATGATCGCCATTCGATATTGTGATTAGTTGAGGTGATGTCTTTGATAGCATGCTGATATGTTGGTGATTTATATACTACTTGATCTTCCTTTTTTTGAATCTTAATAGCATGATCTTGATGTGTTGATTTGTTGACATGGTAAATCTGCTATGAATGGTTCTACTTGTAGTGCGATGTTATGCGATTGTGAGAATTGATGTGTACTGACGTGCTAACTCCATGACACCTAATCCATTGATCTCTTGACATGTGTGCTTGCGTGATTAGCTACGATGGTTTGATGATGCACTTATTATTACTTTTAGTATGATGTGAAGATGCTTGATGTGACTTGTGGCACTGTGTTAATATGTGTTTTGAGACTTATCGTATGATGTACTGGTTGGAGATTGATTGGTAGTGTAAGGCAGATTCTCCTGGGATAGTGATCTAGTGTATACTTTACTTGGGGCCGAATGTTCTGCGAATTCTATGCTATAGACGATGTTGATTCTCTGATGTGTTACCGTTGACAATAGGGAACTGTAGTACTAACATAGTTATCCTTGAACTCGATGGAATGCTACTATACGGAAGCAGTTGTTTGCCTCTAATGCGATGACGCTTGGTAGTTAGAATGAGTATGATGTGATTACGTGATTGATATGATGTGTTTATGTGTTTGATATGACGTGTTTATCTTATTGATATGGTGTGTAACTTCTGTGAGATGATGTGATAAATCCTTCCATGAACGATACGTTGGTAGATATGTTATGGTATGTGATTGTTCGTGACATGAGTATGACTGGTTATGAATGTGTGATACGATGGCTATGTTGGATAATTGCTATGATATATGATGCCTTGAATTGGAATTGCTAGGATTATAGAACCGAATTGATGAGATTTGATTCTGACTTGAACCTAGGAAGGAAATATGGGATTAGCCCTTAGAGGTGGATGATTCCACCTCTTGAGATTTGAAAATTGCTTGATTAATGTCGGGTTAGGAAATTTTGAATGGTGTTTAAAAAAGGACTGAGTTGGATTTAGAGAAATTGAACGCGATTGATAACTTCAATGATTTTGTGACCAAACATTTTCAAACTAAGGACTCTCTTGAAATTTTCTTACCGAGCTTGCATTATGACGCCCCACGAAGTGGATACAGGCATTTTATAGGGGCCCTTATAGACTGCTTGCTAAGACCTAGTGTAGTTGTTGTAATGTTTTTCGAGTTATGATATAGCCGAGAAGTCGGAGTAAGGATGTGGTAGGGGCCCATATTACATTCTTGCTACGATCTATTGGAGATATTATGATTACGACAACGGTACTGTGAGGATCTCATAGGGGCACTTATGAGGTGCTTACGGGACCAATGGCATGATCCTTGAACTCACCAATTCTAAACTTCATCCCCTGTTTTAAGATGATTTTAGTCTCGGGGACGAGACTTGTTTTTAGAGGTGGATGATGTAAAGGCTCGGATTTTCAAATCCTAATTTTTAGGAAAAAAAAAAGAGAATTAAAAATAAAATTAATCGGTTTTAAAACTCGTTTAGCGGATTCCGACCGAAATATAAAATTTGACGAATAATTTCCATCCTTTTACCTCGAAAATTCAAAATAATTATCGGATGGCGATATGCTTGTCGATTTTAAAAATCTAATTGACCGAGAGAGCAAGAGTCGAGAAAACTAACAAAAAAAAAACTAATTACGGGATTCAAAATTCGCGTATTCGAGATTTCTTTCCGATATTTATTTGACTAAGGTTTTAACTAATTCCACACTCAACCTCCCTTACCTTTCCCTACCTTACCCTGCAGACCATCCCCTCCTACCTATTCCATCGACATCCCCCACCTGCTCCACACCTTCACCATTCCGCCATCATCGTCTCTCCTGTTTTACCGAGAGGAAGAAATCCCAAGCCACCTCTTCCTCTTGCTTCCTCCTTTCCACCATGAGCCAGCTGCGGGAGTCCTCCTCGACACCTCCTTGTAGCCATGGGCAGCAGCGCTAGCAGTAGGAGCTGGAGACGAAGCCGCAGCCCCGCGAGCAGTCGTCAACGTCGGTGTCAACCGCGTCCTGTTTTCCCGAGCCTAGAGGCAGCCCCGAGGCGTCCAGCAGTCCGTACATTCCCACTCCACCTCCATCAACGTCCATCGACACACCGGAGCTACCTAGGAGCCGCCCAGCGCTGTCGCGGAGCCACCGGAGCTCCACTTCTCTGTTCGAGCGTGAACGCCGCTTCGGTAAGCCGTTCTCCCCCGTTTTCGATCGGAATCGTCCTCGAGCTCCACCATCACCCTCACCCATGTCTGACGCAGGTCCGACGAGCCATCGCGAGCCACCGACGATGCCCAGAACTCCGATCGAGAGCTCCGAAGTCGCGAACACCTCGGTGAGCTTCCGTAATTTCTTTCCTTCCTCGATTAGAATTCGTGATTCTTTCGATGTTTAGATTAGTCGAGGGTTAGTGAGGGTTGAGTGTGGGATTATCGGGTGAGCTCGAGAGCTCCGGTGGGTTCGATAGAGGCGTGAGCGAGCCGGATCGAGGTGCCCGGCGCAGTGAGTGCGAGAGAGGCGAAAGCGAGTGAGGCCGAGCCGCCCACATGTGCGAGAGCAGGAGGCTGCGAGTTGGAGCTAGCTGAGCGGAGCCACGGTGCAACGGCCGCGGTGTCGAGCGGAGTGGCGAGCAGCGCCGGTGGGAGTTACAGCTTCTTCCGAAATTGGAGGATGAAGGAGTCGATGTGTCATGTGGGCTCCACCTTCATTTCTTTTGAATTTGTTATTCATTTTTTTAACCGGTTGAGGGTATATTTATGGGTTCAGTCCGGTTCGGGTTTATCCGTTTAACTATTTAACTATTTAGCGGTATTTAAATTATTATATAATATTGAGGATTTAAAAGATAAAATATTATTTCGGGGGATTTATAAAGGGTTGGTTTTATCGAATACAAACGGGTTGGAATTATTTCATAAAGGATTTAGAAATACTTTATAAGGGCGTTTTATTAAATGGTGCTTTATAACATAAAATCATTTGGGATTTAGAAGTAAATTATTAAGACTCGTCGATTTAAAAAGAGAATTTGGAAAAGAATTTCAAGGTCGGAAAATGAATTAATAAATAATAGAAAAAGGGAATTTTGCTAACACTTTCAAGGGTCGGGATTCTAACGCGGATTTGAAACAGATTTGAATCTAAACTTGGGAATGAGACTTATTCGATGATTAACTAGCATGATAATATGAGTGTTTGACTAACGACATGATATGTGTGACTAATAGCATGACTTGCGGTGATTTACTATACGAGATTAAATGTTAGATTTTATGATGTTGATGATATATATATTTGTATGCCAAGTGTGAGTATGAAACGGTAATATGTGAAATTGGCTAAGTATGATATGGAGGTTTCCATGAGCTGATGAGGATGATGTTATGATCGAATTGAGAAAGATGTTAATTTATGAGATATGATGAGACAATATGAGAATTGAAGATGAGATGACAATGTTAATAATGACAAGATGGTTGAGTTATCATATGTGTGTATCTTACCTGTTTCATATGTGACTTGTGTGTTTTGTGTAAATTAGACTTAGACTTATTATGTTATTTATGGGTTTACTAGGTGATCTCTGATATGTTGGATTGCTTGTCATTGCTGATCATTGTTTGGATTCTGCGCTTCTCCAGGTAAGTTCTTTGAACTTACTCATGATGGGCGCTCTATGCACTGGGTGTTATATAGTAGGCTAGTGTCCATGCACCATACGACTTAGAATCATGCTTAGGAGCTAAAATGAAAATCATATGATTGCTATATGTCCTTGCAAGAGAACGGCCGTTATCTGTGATAGTCCTAGAGTCTTTGCTAGGGTCATAGGGTAGCCCAACCTCATCGGGTACCCTGAGTCAATCGAGTCTATATGAACATGATATGATAGCCCAGCACCATCGGGCAAGCGATGCGATGATATGATATGATGATGCCGTGGTTTGTGCACCACCACGAGGAAATTGATATGCTATAGCACCGAACTGGCCAGTCTCCGCCCTATTGAAAGGGGGTGGAGGTACGAGAGGGACATGCCACTTGGCATTCTGTGTGGATCCATTTATCGCTTTCTGCATTATATTAAACTGTCAGTATATATATGTGATTTAATTTACGCATGACATTACGCATTTCATCTTAAGAATAGGATGCTTATTATATGCCTCTCAGAGTGTGTTTACATACGCGCATGAGTGACCTGTTGATTGACCTAGATCCCCCTCATTTTTTTTTAGATTCAGGTAATCGCTAGCCGTTATCGTTGCTTATGTGGATGCTTGGCGGGTTCAGACTTTTGGCGTTAGATCGAGAGGTTGAGAGACCACCACACTTCCTCTCTTTTATACTCCCTTTCGGATTGTATTTAAACTCAACTTTATTTTTTTGCTTTCGCTCGATTTCACGATTAGACTAAGGCAGGTATTTGGTCCCCAATGGATCCGCGATCTTTAAGGGTTCGAAATCCCTTCTTTTAGTACAAATATTTTGTTTTAAAAACTCAACCCGTACCCGGATTGCAAGATCTGAACAAGGGGTTTTATCCCTTGAAACGTAACCCGGAAATCATAATTCTGGGCCGTTACAGGAGTTGTATTACATTGTAGAGTTATGGTATGAGTTTATGAGTGGTATGATGATTTGGTTGTTTCCTTAGTTCCCGGATTATGAGCACCACATGCCCTAAATTGTTTCATACCTTATGTTTTCTACCTTGGCCCCATTACAACCCATAAAAAGACCTCATGATGATTTTTGCCGGTAATAACATCCACGGTGGAGATTGTGATTCAATTTCAATTCTTATGTAGCTTAGTTGCATTTTGGATAGAGTTTGAGTGTTCATTGATAAACCTAAACACTTGAGTGAGAGCGAAAACACTTTATTCCCGGTGAGGTTGGATGAATAAGCATGCGGGTTACTTGATCACATAAATACTTGCTAGGACATTTGTTTGCCTTGTCTATGTTTGCACTTTGATGAGATGTTAATTTTGATGAGGCTATTGCATGAAGGATTGTGTTTGTGGGATGAATGACTCATAAATGTTTTGTTTTGCTCGAGGACAAGCAAAATGCTAAGTGTGGGGGAGTTTGATAATGCATATTTAGATAGGCATTATAGAGTGGTTTTAAGGTCATTTAAATGTATATATTTCATTTTATTGGGTTAGTTTACTTGTTTGCTCATTTGGTGTTTAAGCTCGGAATCTACACAAATTTAGTGTTTATTTGTAGATTGAGGATCCGAAGTAGTAAGGAGGTCATTCATGAGAGTCATATGAAGGCAAGGAACAAGTTAGACAAGCAAGTTGGAATGCACAAGGAAGAAGCGAAGTGCGTACAAGAGGAGAAACCGCACCCGCGGCAAGAGGAACAAGAGAAACACAGAAAACCGCACCCGCGACTTTCCAGGCAGCACGTGCCGCCAGAAATCAATGGCATCACTGCAGTGGCAGCACCCGCGGCCTAAAAGGCAGCACCCGCGGTTTTCCTGGGCCGATTCAGCGCGGAGTTTACATCTTTCCTAAGTTGGGCCTATATTTTGGAAACACTTTCTAGGTTTTTATGACGGTATTCTTAGGTATTTAAAGACTTCAATTAGTTGTTTTTAGGTAATCTTTTATCCTTGGAAGAATTGAGAGACGGCGTTTAGAAGCATGAGCAACTAAACTCATCGTGTTTTGCCTATGATCAAGACTTGGTTTTGTTGAATTGTGAGTTTGGAATTCTAGTTTATTTCTATTATCTTCTTCAATTTCTTTGTGCTTTAATTGCTTGATGGTGTTGATTCTACCTTGATTCGCGACCTCGTTAGAATTGCATCATTGCTAGGGTTTTGATTCATACGTTTGTGAGACCTAATCCAAAGTAGCAAATACAATTGAGTGGATCTCATAGAAAAGCTTGATTGTATAGGAAATTGACTATAGGTTAAATATTAGTTCTTTAGGGAATTAATATTGCTTATAAGCTTAATATATCTTGAGACTTAGTGCTATTCCTAGGACTAAACCTTAATCCGTGATAAGATTGCCTAAGAGTAAGGGATTATTAGGACTCATAGGACTAATAATCTATTTAAATCAAGATAAGAGTTGATGATAGAAAAGATACAACTAGAAGGAAAAACTATGATCAAGGAGACGAACCAAAGTTGAGATTCGTAGGTGAAACATCTCATTCATCATTGTTTACAACCATCAACATTATTTAGTTATTCAATTCTTTTCATCTTTACATCTCTACACCCCCTTGTTTACTCTTGTTGGTGATTATAACGCATAAAGTAACGATAGTTCCCTGTGGATCGACTCCGGACTTACTAGCTATACTAGTTGGTTAGTTTGGATATTCTTTTGATAGGAAACACAACGATTTTGTCCTGTCAGTAGGGTTGAGAGGAGGCACATGTACACACTTGAGATTGCAAGATCTCTCATGTTTCACTCTAAAATACCACAATATTATTGGGGTGATGCTATTCTTATGGCCACCTTTATCATCAATAGACTGCCCAAACCGTATTCTCAAACACAAATCCCCACATGAGGTCATTTTCAATATTAAACATGCTTACTCTCACATAAAAGTTTTTGGTAGTTTATGTTTTGTCTCCACATCCACTGACAAAGATGCGAAAAAGTTTCATCCTCGATCAAATCCCTACATATTTCTAGGTTTTCCTTATGCTTAGAAAGGTTATAAAGTCTTAAATCTCAGGACTCACAAAACTCTGATAAGCAGAAATGTTATCTTCTTTGAACATATACTACCCCTACTCTCTATTCTCTCAAACACAAATCTCTTCTCCAACTTTGTCTCTCTCAGACTTTGTTGACTCAAATTTTCCTTTTGATTACATACCAAACACAACCTCTGGTGATGAGCCATCATTTGACTCTAGTGACTCACATGTCCCCTCTTCATTGGATGAGTACTCTCCCTCTCCTATCTCCACATCTTTTGATGACCTACAACTTGTTGCACCTACACCCCCTGAACCTGTTACAACCACAAGACACTCTACCCGTGATCACATGCCCCCCAGCTGGCTTCAGGATTATGTGTATCAGGTCTCCAAGGTGTCTAACTCATCTGCAATTGTCTCTCCTAAGGTTCATTCACTTTACCCTCTTGCCAATTCTTGCATTTATACAGCTTGCACCCCTACATATCAAATCTTTGTCAACAATGTAGCATCACATTCCACTCCTAAAAATGTGACTAAAGCTTTAAAGGAACCTGCATGGTGTGATGCAATGGTGGTTGAGCTGAATGCATTAGAAAGGAACCACACATGGGATGTGGTGCCTCTCCCTGCTGATAAATCTCTAGTGACTTGCAAATGGATGTTTAAACTCAAGTTTAATTCAGATGAAACACTTGAGACTTGAGAGGCATAAGGCAAGGTTGGTTGCACGTGGCTTCACACAGCTCTATGGTGTTGACTACTCAGAAACATTTGCTCCAGTAGCTCGTATGATAATTGCTGGGAATGATCAAGAAGACATTGGGAAATTAAAGCAACATTTGCACAAGAACTTTCAAATTAAAGATCTGGGAGAATTGAGGTATTTTCTTGGCATTGAAGTGGATAGAGACAAGGCAGGAATCTATCTCAATCAAAGGAAATACACAATGGAATTACTGGAAGAGATGGGGATGGCTGACTCAAAACAAGTAACCACACCTCTAGATGCTCATGTGAAGCTCTTAAGTGAAGGGGAGCCCATGAGCACACTTCGGAAATACAGGCAACTGGTAGAGAAATTGATCTACCTAACAGTTACAAGACCTGACATTACATACTCAGTACAAGTGCTGAGCCAACTCATGCAAAGTCCTACTGAAGATCACTGGAAAGCCGGGAAGCATCTTCTAAGTTATTTGAAGAACTCTCCAGGACAGGGACTTATGATGTCTAGTGAATCAGAAATCAAGTTGAAGGCCTACTGTGACACAGACTGGTAGGCATGTCCCATGAGCAGAAGGTCGTTGACAGGCTTTTGCATCATGCTGGGTGAATCTCTGATCTCATGGAGAACAAAGAAGCTGACATTTGTAGCTATGTCCACAGTTGAAGCAAAATATAAAGCGATGGCAGCTACATGCTGTGAGATTACTTAGTTGATTCGAGTTCTACAAGATCTGGGTGTTAAGCATGGACCAGTGGAGCTGTATTGTGACAACCAAGCTGCATTACACATATCAAGAAACCCTGTGTTTCATGAGAGAACGAAACACATCGAAGCTGATTGTCACCTTGTAAGAGACAAGATACTTAACAAGGAAGTGGAAGCAAAGTACATCTACACAAAGGAGCAACCAACTGATATTTTCACCAAAATAGTAAGTCAAGAGCAAATTACTAAACTGACTGTCAAGCTTGGAGTTATTAACAAATTCAAATAACGTCAAGCTTGAAGGGGAGTGTTGAAGTACAAAGAACAATGTATTACATCTTACCAAAAGCTGTTACAAGTTAGTTTACAAGTTAGTTTTGATCAAGTGGTTCAGATTGTCCTATACATCTTGATCACTGCCTATATAAGCTGTAAAGCTCACTTGTAACAGACATTACATTCATTCATCAATAAACTCCAGTTCCTCTCATTTGCTGAACTTTCTCTATGCTTGAGTTCTGTTTTCTTTCTTCTTCTCTTTGTCTTTCCGCCATTGCACTGAGCTTGAATCTCGATCTGCACTTGCTCAGTGCTCAATTTCAATCGCATCAGAAATCATTAATCGATGTGGGTTAAATATATTGGATAATCATTAATTGACATGTCAAAAAACTCAATCGTATTGTATCAGAGAACGACAAGTAAGCGAATTCGACCAAAGCCCGCTACATAGGATTTTCACGTCTCTGTTTTAGTATTTTCGATTAATTTTAATTTGGGTTTTAATACTGCAAAATTTCCACATTGGAACGAGTCTACGATCTAGACCCAAAAGTTGCAAGAAATTCGATGTATAGATATGCTCAATTTCAACCTTGCAGTGGAAAACCTGATGTGATCACACCTATGATCAATCAAGAAGCAAGACCTACCGAAGCTCCAAATGACACATCAAATGAGCAGCCTCTCGGAGCCATCACTCGAGCTCGGGCAAGACGTCTTCAAGCTGACCTTATTCAAGGACTCTTAACCATTTCCATAAACTATGAAGATCAAGGTCAAGCATTCACAAGTTTACAACAAAATGAAGATCGCAACCCGCAGCCCAAGAAGCCCGGAAATGCCTCGGTTTCCGCTATTGATTATGGAGGCAAATCTGATCCAAATTCAAACTTCTCATGCATTTAAAGGCACATTGGGAAGAGAATACATCAAGGAATACATCCCCCATGCAGCTGGTATTTTTGTGCAGAGAACAACTTCCAAGATTGCATTTAATGCAAGCCACCTTTTCCCAAGCATGCACAAGTTGTCCACAAACTTCCTCTATATTACTCAGCCCTTATGGCCACTAGGGGGCACGCCATTTTCTATCAAAAACCAGGTTTATATCCTTAGTTTGAAGCTTGAAAACTTCATCTCCTTCGTGAGTCATATCGAAGGTCCGATCTTGTATTTTCGGTGCGTAATATCCGTTTGTACTTGATCTATGTTCAAGAACTTGTGGTGAGTCATATCCACTTGTTTTTGTTCACCTATCCTTTATAAAATTCAGCTTGTCTTCCCCCAAATCTGAGTTTTATCATTATCCCAAAAATACCAAAAATATTCCACTGAAATCCATCTCTATCATCTATCTTCCACCGGCTGATTCGAGGCTTGTTCGGACTTACTTTGTACTGAGATTTAAGGATCCTCAAGGGGAAACTCATCAAGTGGTATCAGAGCTATCTTCAAGGTAAGTTTCTCAAGCCAAAGGGGTACGAATTACCTCTCCATTTTCGGTTTGTTTTGCTCGATTTTCAGCCATTTCTATCCATCCTTGTTCCTGATTTTTTCCAGTATTTTCCCATCATTTTTTCATCCTTTCTACCTTTATATATGTGTGTTTAAGATCTGCAAAAAAAAAAAAAAATCAGATCTATCCATTGTTATTTCGGTTTTCTATGCTTGTATCCAGTGTTCTTGTGTGTTTGCATGAACCTTCATCCTTCTTACCCAAAATCTGAACTTCACCCTCTAAAGTGTTGCACCATTATTCTCCTAATGCTTTGCATAGTATATGGGGATGATCTATTGATGGAATGTGCTTGATAAGTGTTTGAAGATTGAAGTAAGTTCTGATTTGCAAGTGTTGTTTGTGTTCTTGGATTCTGGAAAATAGAAAAGAAAAAAAAAACAGAAAAAAAAAGAGAAAAGAAAAGAAAAAGAGAAGAAGTTAGAAAAGCTCCAAAAGTTGTTCTATGTGCAAGTTGTGAGCATTTGAAGTGCAAGTTGTGTTGTTGTTGTTCTCGAAAACAAGACATTCTCATCATATCACTAGCTACTCCAAGCCTTGTTCTTTGCCTTGTCTAAACCTTGTTTTTCCCATTCGAGCATTACTTACTTGATTTTGGAATTTGGTAAATACTCGCCTTTGGGCTTGCCTTGGCTTGTGCTTTTGATACTTTGTGTGAGTTTCCAGGACAACATCACTAAGCTGCATTGGATCAGCGGAGATAGACCTTGTTCTAGCAAGGAAGAAGCATCCTCACATCGCTTGCTTGAAGAAGTACCGTTTGCATACTTGTGTGCTTACAATCTGAGTTTTGAGTGAAGTGAGATCACATTCAAAGTGAGGGAGAGTTTCACCCCCAAAAGAAAAATTCATGAGTGAAAGTATATGAGGGAGGTGAGAGAGAGATCTTTTGATTTCTAACCCTAACGTGTTTGCATGTTTTTGTGATTTTCTCGGTTCTTCTTTGTTTTTCCCTTTTGTTTCTGCATTTTGTGTGTAGGAAAACATGTCTAATGCAGGAAATGAAGGAAGAGCTGCCACCCTAGCTGATTTGCATGCCGCTCTTAGACAATCTAAGGAAGAAGATGTGGCTGCGAGACAAGAAGAGTATGAGAGGACTAGGGCTGAACTATTGAGAGTCCTAGATGAAAGGATTGATCAAAGAATTAGTGGTACTAGAACCAATGGAAGAAATGATGAGCCACGTGACTCAGGTCATGAGAGCGAGCCCAATGGGACTCCACAAGGGCGTGGTCAAACTAGAGGCCCTCACAATAAGACATGGCCCCGACGACTGTTGTTGCAGGAGGATGTGTCAAGTATGAAATGAATATGAAATATAGTTCAGACTGACTTCCCTGTCTCAGCAAATAAATACAAGACTTCCTCCCGTTGTAGTAAGAGAAAAGTCAGGATCGAATCCACGAGGAAGCACGTCAGCAGTTCTCAGGTAGCTATCAGATTCTCACAGACACAGCAGAAAAGACAGAAACACCGAAAGGAAAGAAACAAATAAACCCGGCAAGGGCAACTAAAACAAAAGCAAAGAAGCAAAACAAAGACAGAAATAAAAGCAAAGCAAATAAAGAACAAAGCAAAAAAAAAACGAAAGCCAAGACAAAAAGTAACTCGAGGACACAGAAGCTGGTCGATCTCGACAAGCTGTCCTCTAGGTCGACCAAGGCAGTAATGGAAACAGAAAACAAAGGCAAAAGTAAACAACTCGACAAGCAAAGATCTCCTCGACCTCGACAAGAGGTACTCGAGATCGACAAAGCCTTCGTCTATGTCGACTAGAACAGAAACTTAAAAGAATGTAAATTGCAATTGCTTAAACCCAAACTCAGCTTTCTGACAGAAAATAAACTCAATATATAAAAAGACCTCCAAGGCTAGGGTTTCAACACCACAACGGTAACCATGCAAAACAACACATAAAGGCATAAAAGATCATGCTTTCCATCAAATAACTTTCGTCATTAACAATTAGGCATATAGAGGCTCTCGCATAAACCCTAATTATTACTAACCCTTTTTCACATAATTAATCCAAGTTGCATTAAGATCACTTTCGCTTCAATAACACAAACAAGGATCACCTTCAACTCTCGCGAAAGAATCATGCTCATAGGGAAAGAAGATAAATTGCACAAAAGATCTGACCTTTATCGCATCGCCTCACATGGCCACCGTCGGGCTCACCCCAGCCCCAGAAGTGGGTGGACTACTCACGCCTCAACGCAATCGCAGACATTGAATTGATGAAAGAAACTTGCATAAAAACTAAATTCAAAGCTTTTTACAATCCTGGCAATCAACTTTCGCTGTCAGCCAAAACCCTAAAAACCTTAGAACTCCTAAGCTCTATGTGTGGAACTAACTACTTCTCTTCGAAATTGGATCATGAATAAAACTGAGCCCCATGGGCTTTATTTATAGCCTTCATTCCCTAGCTATTCTAGGAAAGAAGATATCTATCTCTATCTAAATCTATATCTAAAATTATATCTAAATTGCTAAAAGATAAATAAAAGACATAAAAGAATTAAATCTAAAATAGGAATTATATCTAAAAAGGGAAAAGATAAATCTAATTTAGGTAGGTCTTCATGACGTTGATAGATCTCCTTCCATGGATAGACTTGATGTATTTGGATAGAATCTTCCTCCTTCGGCCCCAAGGAATCCCAACTCTACTCGGACAGGCACTCGTCGACGCGTTTCTGGAAATTGGGCTCGTCGACCTCGACCACGGCCTTGTCGATCTCGAGTAGCCCTCGTCTATCTCTAGTAGCCCTCGTCTGTCTCGAGTAGCCGGTGCTCGACAAGGCTCGGACATGGCTCGGAGGTCTAGTCGATGTCGAGTAGCCCTACTCTGTCTCGAGTAGGGTTCCGGGAGTCGGGTTGTCTCTGACTCAGTGTCCTCGACCAGCCCTACTCGACCAGGTGTGGTCGAACAGCCCTTGTCGAGATCGAGTAGAGGCTTGTCGATCTCGAGTAGAGTTCTCTCAGCTTTCTGTTCTGTTCTTGAAACGCACTTTCCCGAGTCCTCGTTTGTCGGATTGACGCATATGACCATGCGTTGGAAAGCTCTTTCCGAGGGCTACAACTCTCATGAAGACATCAAAGCTTGATTCAGAATGAAGAATGGTGAAAAATGGCGTTTTCTCCAGCTGCAACATCCTTAGCTTCTCCATGAGTTTCCTTTAAGCTCCAAAGTGCGTCCGATTTCTGCGAAATATAACCAAAACTTGTGTAGACCTCCATATATTGAAAATAAGTGTAAACTACACAGGTTCTGTATTATTCTAACCCAAATGCATGCAATGTATGCAGAAATCGATATAAAATTAAGTGTAAAACATGGCAAATTAGGCTCACAACAAACACCCCATACTTAAGCTTGCTTGTCCTCAAGCAATACTTTTATTTGTCATTCAGGGGAAGAATTCAAAACTCTCAACATCTTAGATTCATTCTTATATAACCCCGCAATCAATTACCATCCTCGAAAAGGTACTAGTGTCACAAATTCATGCATGTGCAAATATGTAAAAGCAACATCTACTCACAAAAGGAGGGTTATGCATAAACAATTTATGTGACAAAGCATTGATAATCAAGAAGACTCTAATTTAAGCTCGTGAAGGAGTAGATTGGTAAGAGGCTAAAAGGTGAGCGATTTTTGGCAATGTGGTGCTTTTATGATCCGGGGAAATGGAGTACTTTCCAAACTTGAGTTTCATTCCACATTCCTTTTCCATATAATTCATCACCTTTCATATTGCTTTTCTCAATAATAATGCTTTTACCTCTCTGACCTTATCACTGCCTTCTCGCGAGTCGCAAACATGGGTGTCATGAATGGCCCCGGATACTTAGTGCGTCGGACTCCTCACAATGTGTCCCATCTCTCCAAACTATTATCTCAGAGAGCAGGGTCAATCTACCTTTATCTCCTGAGGTGATTGGATTTTCTTTCACTCATTAAATTTTCCATATATTTCAAACAATTTCCAACCCAACTCCAAATAATGACAACACAAACACCATATAATAATCTCCATAATGTAACATCATTCTCAACATAATCCCCGGATAGGAAATAAGGTAAAGAATGGCAATATGTTTTTGAACATGTGGAGCAATAATTGAAATAAGGCATATTATGGCTTTTGTGATGCATAAGCATAGGTAAGGCTAGGATTTTAAACATATGAGCATTATATGGAAATATAAAGTCCTCCATCATCTTATCATGCAACATGTCAAAAGCAATTTTAAATTTTACCTCCTTTCATGGTTTTCATCAAAATATGCACTTCATTGTGGCTTCCCTTTACTAGGCAATTTCATGCTATATCTCTAATGAATCCAATTTTGCATCGTCGAGTTCAATTTAAGCTTCCATGACATTTATCAAAAAATTTCAATGGGGGTCATTTTTCAAGATTTTTGGAAATCATGCATATAAACACATAAATCAAATAATGCATTCCAAAAATAGCCATGTAGCAATTCCAAGAAATAATGCATATATGTAAAATATGATCAAATAAATCAAATATGCACGTAGTATGCCCTTCCCCCACCCCATACTTAAAATTTACAGTGTCCCCACTATATAAAATCAAATAAAAACAAGAGTAAAGGAGGGAACTCACAGGATCATGTCGAGGAGGTCAAAACTGGTCCAGGTCGAGTAGGTGCTTGTCGATATCGAGTACTCCTTACTCGATGTCGAGTAGCTTCGTCTGCGTCCGGTGAAATCAGAAGTCGAGGAGTGTGTGGTCTAGTCGATGTCGAGTTGGCCTCCTCGAGATCGAGTAGTTCTCGGCTTCTCCTCTTCGTCGTTGTCGACTTGGCCTTCGTCGATTCCGACTGATTTTCAGGGACTTCTTTCTCCACTTTTCGCGATCCTTTATATGCTTGCTGACCTACAAGTGTTAGATTCTATACCAAAAACAAGACTATCCATATGAAGTTCTTAAAAAGACATGAAACCAAAAACAAAAACCAAAAACCAAAAACCAAAAACCAAATGAAAGTCCCAAAAAGTTTATAAAGTCTATATACATGCTCTAGATTTTAGAGTCGCTAGGCCGACTTTCTCCATTAAGCATTAGCCTGGCTCATCTTTGTCCGGAGGTATAGGTGGATCTGGTGGTTCCTCCGGTGGTGGGAAGCGTGGGATGTCATCCGGGGGCATCATGTGAAGAAGCTTGAACCTCCCTGAGTGGATGCTCCATGGCTTCTTCCATCCGTCTTCCTGGGCTCCAGCCGGCATGCATAAAGGAATATATAAAGGAAATTTGCATACCTCATCATCATACCTCTTCCGCTTTATTGGTTGATTTGTTTGCACATCTCCACTACAGCAAACCGGTGGAGTTGGAAGAGATATTTCCACCTCATCATGCGGAGCAGCATGCCACTTTGCGAGGACCCCATACTTGAATATGAACATCGGGTGCTCAAAATTGTCAGGAATAGCCTTCACCATATAAGGCAAAAGTGACTTTGAAGCACCATGGGCAACGACGTCCGGATTTTGCGTTGGTGGCTCTTCTTCTTCTTGGGATCCTTCCAAAGATTCTTCAAAGATAGATAGCAAAGTTGGAATTGAGATCGTGGAGGGACATACCTGGGTATCAACGGGTTCATAGAATGGGTATTCCCGTCTAAGCAACGCAAGCTTAGCTTGTACTTGTTTCTTTGCTGCTCTCTCAGCGGCGATAGCAGCATCTTTTTCGGCCAGTTCTCTTGTAAGCCTCTGTATCAGCTGCTCCTGTGTTTCTGTGGCCTCCATGGCTCTTTTCAGTTTAGAATTGGTGTGTAGGACATGTTCCAGATCATCTAAGGTGTCAAACTCAGGTGTTTGATCAGAACGGCGCATACACCTGAAAAGTAACTCAGAGAAACAGTGAGATCCAACTACCTAAGGCGCGATTGATTGCCTCCCCGGCAACGGCGCCAATTTGTTGTTGCAGGAGGATGTGTCAAGTATGAAATGAATATGAAATATAGTTCAGACTGACTTCCCTGTCTCAGCAAATAAATACAAGACTTCCTCCCGTTGTAGTAAGAGAAAAGTCAGGATCGAATCCACGAGGAAGCACGTCAGCAGTTCTCAGGTAGCTATCAGATTCTCACAGACACAGCAGAAAAGACAGAAACACCGAAAGGAAAGAAACAAATAAACCCGGCAAGGGCAACTAAAACAAAAGCAAAGAAGCAAAACAAAGACAGAAATAAAAGCAAAGCAAATAAAGAACAAAGCAAAAAAAAACGAAAGCCAAGACAAAAAGTAACTCGAGGACACAGAAGTTGGTCGATCTCGACAAGCTGTCCTCTAGGTCGACCAAGGCAGTAATGGAAACAGAAAACAAAGGCAAAAGTAAACAACTCGACAAGCAAATATCTCCTCGACCTCGACAAGAGGTACTCGAGATCGACAAAGCCTTCGTCTATGTCGACTAGAACAGAAACTTAAAAGAATGTAAATTGCAATTGCTTAAACCCAAACTCAGCTTTCTGACAGAAAATAAACTCAATATATAAAAAGACCTCCAAGGCTAGGGTTTCAACACCACAACGGTAACCATGCAAAACAACACATAAAGGCATAAAAGATCATGCTTTCCATCAAATAACTTTCGTCATTAACAATTAGGCATATAGAGGCTCTCGCATAAACCCTAATTGTTACTAACCCTTTTTCACATAATTAATCCAAGTTGCATTAAGATCACTTTCGCTTCAATAACACAAACAAGGATCACCTTCAACTCTCGCAAAAGAATCATGCTCATAGGGAAAGAAGATAAATTGCACAAAAGATCTGACCTTTATCGCATCGCCTCACATGGCCACCGTCGGGCTCACCCCAGCCCCAGAAGTGGGTGGACTACTCACGCCTCATCGCAATCGCAGACATTGAATTGATGAAAGAAACTTGCATAAAAACTAAATTCAAAGCTTTTTACAATCCTGGCAATCAACTTTCGCTGTCAGCCAAAACCCTAAAAACCTTAGAACTCCTAAGCTCTATGTGTGGAACTAACTACTTCTCTTCGAAATTGGATCATGAATAAAACTGAGCCCCATGGGCTTTATTTATAGCCTTCATTCCCTATCTATTCTAGGAAAGAAGATATCTATCTCTATCTAAATCTATATCTAAAATTATATCTAAATTGCTAAAAGATAAATAAAAGACATAAAAGAATTAAATCTAAAATAGGAATTATATCTAAAAAGGGAAAAGATAAATCTAATTTAGGTAGGTCTTCATGACGTTGATAGATCTCCTTCCATGGATAGACTTGATGTATTTGGATAGAATCTTCCTCCTTCGGCCCCAAGGAATCCCAACTCTACTCGGACAGGCACTCGTCGACGCGTTTCTGGAAACTGGGCTCGTCGACCTCGACCACGGCCTTGTCGATCTCGAGTAGCCCTCGTCTATCTCTAGTAGCCCTCGTCTGTCTCGAGTAGCCGGTGCTCGACAAGGCTCGGACATGGCTCGGAGGTCTAGTCGATGTCGAGTAGCCCTACTCTGTCTCGAGTAGGGTTCCGGGAGTCGGGTTGTCTCTGACTCAGTGTCCTCGACCAGCCCTACTCGACCAGGTGTGGTCGAACAGCCCTTGTCGAGATCGAGTAGAGGCTTGTCGATCTCGAGTAGAGTTCTCTCAGCTTTCTGTTCTGTTCTTGAAACGCACTTTCCCGAGTCCCCGTTTGTCGGATTGATGCATATGACCATGCGTTGGAAAGCTCTTTCCGAGGGCTACAACTCTCATGAAGACATCAAAGCTTGATTCAGAATGAAGAATGGTGAAAAATGGCGTTTTCTCCAGCTGCAACATCCTTAGCTTCTCCATGAGTTTCCTTTAAGCTCCAAAGTGCGTCCGATTTCTGCGAAATATAACCAAAACTTGTGTAGACCTCCATATATTGAAAATAAGTGTAAACTACACAGGTTCTGTATTATTCTAACCCAAATGCATGCAATGTATGCAGAAATCGATATAAAATTAAGTGTAAAACATGGCAAATTAGGCTCACAACAACGACCACATAATTACCAAACTGATTTTGATGATAACATAAGTGTTAATGATCGCAGGGAGAATCAACGAGCTCACTATACTCAAGATCCACCACACCCACAACAACCTCAACCACTTAGGATGCCCCGACGCAATCCACATGCTCAACGTGCTAGATTTGATGGCATGTTTCATAGGAGATACCAAAATGAGGAGTGTGAGTATCGCCAAGATATGGGGCGAGATCAACACCATGGCGTCAAGCTTACCATCCCTCAATTTGCCGGAACTTCTGATGTTGAGGCCTACATGGATTGGAAGTCTAAAGTTGAGTCCATTTTCGAATACTATGGTTATCATGATGCTCAAAGGGTGGTTGTTGCTACCATTCATTTTTCAGATTTTGCATACTCATGGTGGCAAGAAGAAAAGCAAGAGAGAGCATATATGGGATACCCTCCTATCACCACTTGGGAGGATCTCAAAACAGCCCTAAGAGAAAGATTTGTGCCCGAAGATTATGTGGATCGTGTCCAAGTCAAATTGGAACGCATCAAGCAAGGCTCCCGCACTCCCGATGAGTTCTACAAGGAACTAAAGCAGCTTGTTTTTAGATCGGGAATCCGCTTTCCCGAGAGGTATGTAATCTCAAAATTTATTGGTGGGCTAAATTTAGATATTGCTTCACATGTTGAAATGCAGCGTTTTGGCGCGGGAACTCAAGTTGAGGAGGTGCTGCATTACACTAACCAAGTGTACCAAAACCGTCAAAGGAGAAAGTCAACACATGGCTCTAAACCTTGGAGCTCTAACCCTAGCGCATGAGCTACCTCAAATCCACGTCACATTGAGCCAAGGAGTGAGCCCTCTAGGCCATCCACACGGCGAGAAACTCAACCTCCAAGCCAAGACCCAAGAAGCCACAAGCCTAATGTTCCGAATCCAAGGGGTGAGTCTGAATCTCGTACTCGGGACCTCAAGTGCTTCAAGTGCTTGGGCAGGGGTCATTTCTCTAGGGAATGCCCTACTCGAAAGCAAGTGCTACTCAATGATCAAGGAGAGTATGAATCTGAGGAGGATAGTCAAGAAGAGCCAACCTTAGGAGATGAGGAAGAGGAGATTCGTGCTAATGCGGCTGTTGGAGAATGTTTTGTGGCGAAGAGAGCATTGATCTCCAATGATGCTCCTTCTTTGCCCAATCAAAGAGAGACCCTCTTCCATACTCGATGCCTCATCAAAGACAAGGTATGTAGTGTGATAGTTGATGGAGGATCTTGTTGCAATCTTATTGATCAAGAAGTTGTAGATAGGTTTAACCTCCAATGCAGCCCACATCCGCAACCATACACCTTGAATTGGCTGAATTCCAAGGCACCTCTAAGAGTAGACAAGCAAATAATGATTGCATTTTCAATTGGAGGGTATAAAGATGAGATCCTTTGTGATGTTCTTCCCATGAGAGTGTGTCACCTTCTTTTAGGGAGACCATGGCAATATGATCGTGGTGTCATCCACAATGGAGTCACCAATGAGCACACATTCCAAATGGAAGGTAAGAAAATTACACTTCATCCTATGGCCCCTCATGAGATTGTTGCTGACCATGTAGCTAACTTTGAGAGAAGAAACTAGCTATTGGTACAAATATGGCTAGTTCTCACCAGATTCTCCTAGCCAAGGCGAAAGAAGTGGAGTATGCAATTCAGGGGAGTAAAACATGTTTTCTTGTGCTTTTCAAAGATAGTTTGTTTGTTTCTCAAGATTTGAATGATCTACCTCCACTTATTTCTACTTTGTTGCAGGAATTTAAAGATTTGTTCCAAGAAGAAATTCCCAATGGTCTTCCACCACTAAGGGGAATAGAGCATCAAATTGACTTCATTCCTGGAGCAACACTACCTAATAGGGCTGCATACCGCACTAATCCAGCTGAGACAAATGAGCTTCAAAAACAAGTGCAAGAACTTATGGAGAAAGGCTATGTGCATGAGAGCCTAAGTCCATGTGCAGTCCCCGTCATCCTTGTGCCTAAGAAAGATGGAACATGGCGCATGTGTGTTGATTGTCGAGCCATCAACAACATCACCATCAAGTATAGGCACCCCATTCCACGCCTAGATGATATGCTTGATGAACTTCATGGGTCCAACATGTTTTCTAAGATTGATTTGAAGAGTGGCTACCACCAGATCCGAATGAAGGAAGGAGACGAATGGAAAACAGCCTTCAAGACAAAATATGGTTTGTATGAGTGGTTAGTAATGCCCTTTGGTTTAACTAATGCTCCTAGTACTTTTATGCGCTTAATGAACCATGTTCTTAGAGCTTTCCTAGGTAAATTTGTGGTGGTTTACTTTGATGACATTCTGATTTATAGCCGCACATTACATGAGCATGTTGAGCATCTTAGGCTGATCTTAGGAGTTTTGAGGGAACAAAAATTATATGCTAACTTCAAGAAATGTCATTTTTGCTCGGATCATGTTGTTTTCCTTGGCTTTATTGTATGCAAGGCAGGATTGAAGGTTGATGAAGAGAAGGTCAAGGCCATCCAAGAGTGGCCTACTCCCACGACCATGACTCAAGTGAGGAGTTTTCTAGGGTTAGCGGGGTTCTACCGCAGATTTGTAAGGGATTTCAGCACATTGGCTTCTCCCTTGACCGAGCCCACCAAGAAGACACCATTTGAAGTTGTTTATGGCAAGAATCCAATCACTCCTCTTGACTTGGTTTCCCACTCCATGAAAGATCAAGAAAGTGTTGAAGGAGCAACCCAAGCTGAGCACATCAAGAGTTTACACTAGTCTACTCGTTTGCAACTTGAAAAGAGGACTGCCCAATATGTGAATCAAGCTAACAAAGGAAGAAAGGAAGTCATCTTTGAACCGGGTGATCTTGTATGGATTCACCTTAGAAAAGATCGATTTCCTACATTGAGAAATTCCAAGCTGAAGCCAAGAGGAGACGGTCCATTTCAAGTGCTTGAAAAGATCAACAACAATGCCTACAAAATTGAGCTTCCCGGTGAGTATGGTGTTCATGATGTGTTCAATGTTGCTGACTTGTCTCCTTTTGTTGTAGGTGATGATGAACAAGATGACGGGTCTGATTCGAGGTCGAATCCTTTTCAAGGAAGGGAGGATGATGTGATCACACCTATGATCAATCAAGAAGCAAGACCTACCGAAGCTCCAAATGACACATCAAATGAGCAGCCTCTCGGAGCCATCACTCGAGCTCGGGCAAGACGTCTTCAAGCTGACCTTATTCAAGGACTCTTAACCATTTCCATAAACTATGAAGATCAAGGTCAAGCATTCACAAGTTTACAACAAAATGAAGATCGCAACCCGCAGCCCAAGAAGCCCGGAAATGCCTCGGTTTCCGCTATTGATTATGGAGGCAAATCTGATCCAAATTCAAACTTCTCATGCATTTAAAGGCACATTGGGAAGAGAATACATCAAGGAATACATCCCCCATGCAGCTGGTATTTTTGTGCAGAGAACAACTTCCAAGATTGCATTTAATGCAAGCCACCTTTTCCCAAGCATGCACAAGTTGTCCACAAACTTCCTCTATATTACTCAGCCCTTATGGCCACTAGGGGGCACGCCATTTTCTATCAAAAACCAGGTTTATATCCTTAGTTTGAAGCTTGAAAACTTCATCTCCTTCGTGAGTCATATCGAAGGTCCGATCTTGTATTTTCGGTGCGTAATATCCGTTTGTACTTGATCTATGTTCAAGAACTTGTGGTGAGTCATATCCACTTGTTTTTGTTCACCTATCCTTTATAAAATTCAGCTTGTCTTCCCCCAAATCTGAGTTTTATCATTATCCCAAAAATACCAAAAATATTCCACCGAAATCCATCTCTATCATCTATCTTCCACCGGCTGATTCGAGGCTTGTTCGGACTTACTTTGTAATGAGATTTAAGGATCCTCAAGGGGAAACTCATCAAAACCTACTAATGAGTTATGAATCATTCAAACTTGTAGTATGTAATTATGGAGGAATATTGGTCAAATGGAGCTGACCCGAATGCTTTAACGAACATCAATGAGTGACCTTGGATTTGTGCTTAAACCCTTAGGTATATATTAAGGGGAGATTCTTGTAAGTTAATTTCCAATATCTATTTCCAAGTACAATTTGTCAACCATCTTATCTATATCTTTTTTTTTTAATTTTAAAAAATATAAAATTTATACTTTAAGGGTATATAGGTAAAATTCACTCTAAACATGTACACTTACTAAAAACAAAAATTAAAAGGTATAGTTACAAGTGGACGGACGGTAAACCGTTAAAACATACGAAATGGTGTTTTTTACTTATTCGATGTGAATATTTGATTTGTTATAACTGGTTTAGGAGGTATTCAAATCTGATTTAGCAAACGACATTTTATCAATGCGACCCATTGTAGGAAATTGCCCTTTAAATATGCGGAAGATGACCCATTTGAATGGCATAGGTTATATGTGACGAAAAACATGTGTCGAATCATGATACAAAATATACCGGATAAGTTTCTTCTCATTACTGTTTCCTTACATTATTCTCGGCCGATATGGTTTTTTCTATACTCTTCAAGATCTAAGTTCAAATAATATAACCAACTTTTGTATAATCGGGCAGGTCAAGTTGAAACACCAAAGAATAAGATGAATGATCAAGCCTCACCGTAAAACAAGAAGTCCATAGAGCAGTGAAAAAACAAAGATTATTACGTGACATAAAAAATTTCATGTAAAGCGGACTGGGAAAGAAGATGTCAATTCCACAAAGCAACCATGGCAGCACTTTTATGAGGAGGTGAAGAGGACGGACTTTATAGCCTTGCGTTAAGGAAAAAATGGTCCTTAACTCCTTATCACTCTTCCGCGGCACTTGCAGCGCTCAAGTCCACGCTCAGGTCTAATCCCTGCAAGCACACAGATAAATAAGTTGGGTCATTTTTATGTAGGGCTTGAATGCAGGTTCTTACTACGCCATGAAAACTGCGAAACAGTGATTCAAAGTAAAGGCAGAGTTGGCACGAGACCAAACGCATAGACAGAGACGGGGAATCATATGATTCAATCTTAGCCATTTTGGTAAGCACCGAGGGCTATCTAAGAATGATGCAAGAGGACAAGACAGATGCCCAAAATCATATATAGCAGCTTTATTGTTAGTAGATTGTAATAAAACAAACAATAAGACCAGCTTACCTTTCCAGTTATCATTGTATACATTTTCAGCACGTCTTGGGTAGTAGTCTCGAAGTGAGTCGTGGCATCATAGCTCTGTGAGCCAAATTAAGAGTTCGTTTTGATACGTTAGAGGAGAAAAAATGTACAATTAAACACTGACAGAAATTAGATAAATTTCTGATAAACTCACAGTTGAGATAAAACAGTTGTCCTTAGCTGATTCATTGACTGGTTCGTATCTGTCGTACATATCAAAAAACATCTCATCAACTGGTCCCAAAAGGTCAACTCCCTGCTTTAGTTCACTTTGAGGATTGTCCGTCTCTGCCTCCGCCGACACAAAGGCAATGAATTTACCCTTTGGGGCAACATTGTGAGAGTAGGAACAGCAAAACACGTACCTGTTCATCAGCATTAAAAAAACACCACTTGTCAAAAGGTCAATCAACAAGCAGATGGTTTATGCAAGACAAGCATATGGAACTCTAAACCAGCATGGAAAACCACATCAGCAATCTCTTGAATTTTTCGTCCAGCAGCCTCAAAGGAGCATTTGGACGAGTGAAGGCAAACAGCCACCATCATCAAGTAGTTTTTTTCTCTCATCTAAGTTGCCAGCCATTTCATTTAAGGCTTTTCAAAAGATAGTAAAATTTTTCATTTTTCGAAAAGCCTCTGCAATTCATCAGTCCCCAAAACAGTTAAGAAATGTTACTATGGAGTATATGCGTTTCAATATGTTTTTTTCTGAAAACATGTCAGAAACAAACAAAAAACCTCCTCAGCAATTTACTTGCTACCTGCCTACCTAGATTTTATAATATGTGCAATCTTTTTAGTCATTATTTAACAACTTACAGAGATGGGAACTCCATTTAATGTTCCGTAACAGTTTGGCCAAATGGTTTAACAATCTTGCAAGTCACTGAAAGGAAAGTGACAGGGGTTGCCAAACAACATGCATTGATCATCTTGCCAAAAGTTTCATCTAACATACCTTTTACAGATTTACTTAAAAGTTCACAAGTTAGGAAGAAAATCTAGCATCCCAAACCTGCAACTAAATCTCAATTAATTGGCTACCTAGCTCACCTAACAAGTAACTGCAAAATGTAACCCATATATCTCTTGCTAAATTTCAAAGGCTTCTGCTGACATCTCGTTTAAAAGAAGTATGTTGTCACTGGATTGACATCAAAAAATGATGGGATGGAAAATCTATGGATCTCAAGACAAAGAATGATGTACATTTGTGAAAGTTAAGGTGTGTGTCACGGAATCATAAATACGAGCTCCTTTTGCAAACTAGGAACTTACATGTCAGATTTACGACCCAACTGTTTCTGTGGAAGGATAACCTGCACTGCAAGTGAATCACTCGTATTTGGAATAGGATGGCTCATGATACAGATAGCCCTAGCAACCTTTCCCACCTTTTTAACCTGTTCAAACAGTAAAAAAGTTCCTTCAAATGTTCCCATTTTTCACAAGATAATATTTTCTACCCTTTCATTACTAAACATAAGTAAACACATGTCTACTATTTGCTTCAGATCATTACCTTCCCCGGTATGTATGAGGGGTCACAGACAACTTTCTTACACTTGGCAGTTTCTCCTTCTGATGTCACACCTATAACTTTGCCGCCTTCATCAAACTCCACCTGTTTTTATCAGAACAACCGTAATATAAAAGTCAAAGAAATGATATTCTCAACTATATTGATGATTGAAAATAATAATAAAGCTTAAAATTAAGAACTAGTGCTGACAATCATGAGCATACCTTGCATTCAGGCTTGTTCAACATGTATGTTCCACCATAAACAGCACTCAGACGTGCAAATGCCTAGAATGAAAAAAAAGGTGCTCGAATATCACACTTATAAATAACACTCTTAAATGAAGGAGAAATAGGTATAGAGCTCAAGTCTCAAGAGCAAATCTAACAGAAAGAGTAAAAAAAAGGAATGGAAAGGTTAGAAAACAGACCTGTGGCAGTTCCCCTAATCCATACAGCGGATAAATGTATGGTGACCCTCCTTGGAAACGAGCAAGGGATTCAGAATATAGCTATTCAAAGATGAGATCAAAACATAAAATGTGGAAATTGTCAAAAAGTAATTTTAAATTCCCTCTTCACAATATCTATAAGACCGCAAGTCGAAAACAAAGGAACAAATTACCTTCATTCTCTTCACAGTCTCTATTGCAGGCTCACTGAGGTAACGATCATCTCTATGAAGTGCCACAGCATGACCAATGAATTCTATAGTGTTGTCATCGAGACCATATTTCCTATAAAAAAAATCAAAATTCACATATAAGCCGCAATAGCCTTACATGCACAAGTTTTCCCAGCTGCTGACTGTTGAGGCAGATAATAATATGTAAGTTCTTGATTAACAATTTTCTGCTCATGCAGAAAGGATACCTAATGCAGACAAATACTAAATTTGTTTATTAAAAAATTACATTGTGAGGAACCATAAAAATATGAACCTACAGCAACAGCATAGTTATGTGGTTACAAAGCAGTAAGAAATTAATTAAGTAACTTTTTAAGGATCTGATACATACGCAATAAACTCTTTAGTAGTCATTTTAGTCAAGTTCATTCCATCGTGTGTCTTGGGATCATTCTCATCATACTTCTGCACATAACTAAAGAACTTGCCAGTGCGTCTCTTTTCAAATAGCCCCATGAGTGGAGATTTAAGTGCTTCCATGTCAGTTGCAGGAACCTTGTGAACCTGTCGCATTTAGCACAAAAATGATCAGACTTGTAACTTTATACTGCCTAAACCACTAATAAACCAAGGATGCTGAATGTATTTACCATTCATACCTTTCCTTTATTGTACACATAGCTACCATCAACCGCTTTAAAGGAGAGATACTTGGTAACATCAGTGTGGATAAGGACCCGCACAAGACTACCATTTGCCATCAAAAACTGGACGCGAAACAGGGTTAAAGATTAGACATCAGGTAAAAGAAGACGAAGCAGAAGAACCAAGGGACGTAACATCCCAAGGAAAGGTGGTTCTAGTTACAATATTAATAACTAACCTTTGGTATCATATCCACATTATAATCCCTGCTAGCACCAAGGCTTGCTGGAGGCTGATCATTCCCTCTAAACTTCTTCCAAAGCTAAACTTACATGAAATTGCTAGAATATCAAGAGAATGTACTAATAAAGGAAAATCATACTTCCTTCCAGCTAAAACATTTAGATGAGGACCTGGATCAGATTAAGTGAAGTTGACTCTCCTCCATAATAATCATTCCTATCCATGTGCAGTACCTGAATTGCAAGAGCCCTCCATCAAAACTAAGATGAATGAAGAACACATATGAATACACATTCGAACCAAAGTAGGACGATCCAATGTATTTACGGAGTTGTTTGAGCATGATTCCTCCACATGGAGCAAAATGACACAATAGAAGATCACAAACTGTTAAAAATGTGAAGCGATTATGTCCACCAAACGGAGAAACCGCTCCAATTCGGGACACTCGACTCGATCAATCATTACTTTCCCGGTCATGAATGTCATGATCAAACGTCTAAAATTAAGAAAGAACCGAATTCAAAATCCAAGCTACAAATCATGCCGATTAAACAGGCCAGATCATGCCAAATGAAGAATGCATCGCAAACGAATCGTGGCAGATTACGCGATCGCCGATCAAAGCCTAACATTCGAGGAAAACAACCAAAATTGAAGAGGAACGAGGAAAAAGGGAGATGAAAATGTGCGAAACCTTGAGGCCATCAACGGAGAGGAGACCGCTGAGAATGCATTCCTTGAGACCAGTTCCGAGAACTATGACATCATACTCTTCATCCATGGCGAATTCGAGGTTATCAGATTAGAGGGAGATGCGTAGAGGGAAGATCAAGAGGAGAGGATGCCTAGGTCAATATATATATACGCGAGAACAGAGAGAAACGGGATGAACGATGGAGCGATCGCAGTGTAGTCGTGTAGGAGATGCCTTATTGATGCTTAACTCGTCTAAGCGGGTTTGGCATCTTTATCCTTTCTCCCCTTTTTTTTTTTTTTTTTGGTTGATAATTCTAAACAATAAATTAAAATTAGTTTCTATTTTTTAAGAATTGATTAAAAATCAATAATAAAAAACAATTATATTGCACCTTTTGTGTTTTATAATGATATCTTCGTATATTAAGTATATCTGATATCGAATTCTTATTTAATAAAAAAAAAACGATTGTATCCTTTTTCTCGTTATTTTCTTATTTTGAATGCACATACTCGACTCGTTTGTAATCGAATCGAGCCTTTTATACCTATTCAAGTGGTTGATATGGAATTGCAGTTCTCTAACAAGTCGAGGAGGAATAAAGATAGAAAACAAAACCAAGAAAATGACCAAAATTTTGTGCAATGCTAAATAAGCCTTACAAGAAGCCCTTGATCTCAGAGGCAAGTTATGTATAAGTCAAGTCCCTAACATTAGAGGGCATGAAAGCTATGGCCATGAGAAGGCCAAAGATGGCAATGGGAACCATCAGCAAGAGCAACGGTGGAGGCGGCAATGTGGGAAGCATCAGTGGCAGGATCAGCAGCGACGCTGTCAGACCCACGAGCACGAGCATCGACTCAATGCTGAAGTAGCCGCTTGTCGTGGCCTCCTTTCGCTGCTTTGAGCTTGCTAAGCCCTCCGAGAATGATTGATGGACATTGCCTTCTGCTACAAATGGGCGGTAGCTCTGGGGAATCCTACCCGCGCTTTTCGGGGCTCTGGAATCCATGGAAGTCTGGCTTGGAGGCTGGTTGTTCGGATCCGCTTGGTTTGATCTGGTGTTCATCCGAAACGATTTCTAGATGGTAGAATGCCTCTTTAGTAATCACTGAAACTCACAATTGCTTGAATTCAAAGAGCTCTCTCCAATGGAATCCACAGATTTAAAGAAGCAAGAGGCCAATAAATCAGTTTCGAAACCCGCTCTCTAGGGTCTTTGGCCTTGGTTCAGCCAATACCGGGATGATCAAACAAGGCGATATCGATCTGTTTATGTGTGGAGGTATGAATTCAGATCACAGCTTGCACAACCTTCTGAATCTGTTGGATGGAATCAGTGGATGTGAATACACACACAATGTAGGTCCAGATTTGGGGAAATCAACAATGGCTACTGCTCTCAATTGGACCTGATTTCAGTAGAAGCTGCAATGAGAGTAAAATTAGGGTCAATAAGGAGATCTGCAAGAGGAATCCAAATACCAACCACAAATCAATCAAATCCAAATCCCAGAAACCCCAACCCTAATTTTTTTTAAGTTGCAGGATCTCAGTAAAGAAAAACACATCAGCTGAGTAAATCTGATCCTCAATTACCCAAATCAATTACAACCCCAACCGCAAATCCAATTCAAGAAACCCCTAATCTGAGCAAAAAGAAAGGATTAGGTGGGTACCTGTGATGTTCAACAACCTTCAGAAAAACAATCAACTGGATGGAGAAATTGCACTTCAAAGCAGCTATAAATCTCTCAGGAAACTCAATTTATCCGCAGCCTCTCAAGAAAGGGAGAAATTGGGTATTGCAGAAGAAAGGAATTGGGGAAAGAAGGGCTTTTTAATTGGAGATGAAGAATGTGTGGGAACGGGGAAGCTAATTATGTATATATGTGGGGGAGAGAGGGCAAAAGATGACAGTTTTTTGCTACTTGCAAGCAAGCAAATGAATGTGGAGAGAGAGAGGAGAGAGAGAGAGATGGGAACTGGATGATTTGGGGATGGATGCAGTGTATCGAATGGAGGGTGACATTTAACTATTCAAGCAGATGAATTTGGAAAAAGGGTATAGAAAATTCAACAAAAGAAAGGAGTAACTAGAAGATCTCCAAGGTTCTTCACCCCTGGACACCCGTCAAAGGCCATCTTTTCTTCTTTAATGTCTTCTCTGTTAAAGTGCACCAGCTTGCATAGTACGTATTTTCTTACCTCCTACTTCAAGTACATCTTACACATCCAGCAAATACTCTATCCCATCGAAAATAAATAATGTTTGACTTTTATACACGTAGTTTTAGGAGTTAACAACTAAAAAAAATCTTATTCATTTTTATTAATTTTTTTCATAGTTTAATACTCCGCAGTATTTATTAATAAATACTGCTCCATCCGTTCGGCAAAACTTGTCATTTTAGGGTGTTAGTTTTGTTCAAAAAAACTTGTCATTTTAGGTATTTTGCCCTTCACTTTACAAAAACGCCCTTGATGTGATTGATGGTTTGTTAGTTGTAGTTTTCGATAAAGTAAAAAATTAGGATAATAATTGAGGGTAAATTAGTACATGTGTTAATTGCCTTAAAACTTGTGAAATAAGCTAAAATGACAAGTTTTGCCGAACGGAGGGAGTATTAAACTATGGAAAAAAATTGGGTTTGGTTTACCCTTCTGATAACACACTGGCCTTGAATGCCTGTGGTGATGCGAATTGGGGTGCTTGCCTCTCCACTGGACGATCTCTCACAGGGTTTTTTGCATTTCTAGGCATTGCCTTAGTGTCATGGAAAACTAAGAAGCAATCAACCGTGTCTAAGTCATCGGCTGAGGTTGAGTACAGGAGCCTTTATAAGACTTCAAGCGAACTGGTTTGGCTCGACATTGTGTTGGAGGTTTTGGCTTGTCATGTTCTCAAGCCGATCCCTTTGCACTATGATAACAAGGCGGTGATTCACATAGTTGAGAACCCCGTCTTCCATGAGCGTACCAAACATATCCGCCTTGATTGTCACTATGTTAGAGAGCGCTTTCGAGAAGGTTTTCTTCTTCCTGTTTTCATCAAGTCTCAACACCAGTTAGCTGATGTGTTCACCAAACCATTAGGAGAGGTGCAGCATCAGTACTTATGTTCCAAATTAGGCCTAGTCGATTCCCCTAGTCCAACTTGAGTAGGGCATATGGAGAGTAGATACCCTTGCAAGGGTATTTCTGTAATTGCCTAAAGAGGTCCTAAGGGATCTATAAATACATGTAATCGGGTGTTGGAGCTGCTATAACAGAACAACCAAAAATCCGAAGTTTATTACTCTGATTGTTCTTCAAGAAACTCCTATCCTCTTCATTTTCTTCCCTTTATCTGATTGATCAAGGTATTGAGTTCAATCTCAATATCGTTTAGTTACTCTTTCTAAAATTATTAATTAAATTAAGGAATGAAATGTGAGAAAATATAACAAATTTTATATGAAAAATGGAGAAAAGAATGTACTCCGTAATTATTAGAATAATGACTAGTTATTTTTATTTTAAATATGGTTTAAATTCATTAAAATAATCATTTAATTTATAAAAAAAACATAGGGGTTGTTCTAATTACGGAGTACTACCTCTGCTCCAAAATATATGGATTTTTACTTTTTGACACTTTTTTTAATGGGCGCAAAACTCTATAAAATCTTATTTTTTTAATTAATTTTTTACATAATTTGATACTTATTAAAATAATATTTTATAGAGTTTTTCATTTCTTAAAAAAAAAAACGTATCGAAAAGTAAAAACCGGTGTATTTTAGAACAGAGGGAATATGATTTTAGTACTCCGTATCAATCTATTGTACTACAATTCAACTCCGTGGATTTAAAGTTAAACCTTCACTGTCTGGTTTTTGGGTTTCTGTAATTTTGAATTCCAAAATTGGCAAGTTGGGGTTTTGGACTTTTCTTCAACTAAGAAGGCATCCTCCAATCACAAGTTTTTACTTTTGGGTAAATTTCACAAAACACCCATAAATAGGATTATTGTTGCAAACTCACCCCCTAAATTGGGAAAGTGTGCAAAAAAAAATTAGTATAAATTTGGTTTTCTTTCAAATTTATCCTCATTCAAAACTATGCAGAAGTCTCGTGAAGAACTTAATTAGAGTTGAAGATACCCGACTAATCATTGCGTCTAGTTTTATTTATTTGGTATCTATTTTTGGTATGAAAACTACTTGCTAGTTGCTTCCAATCAAATATTCAAAGGTTATGGATATCAATATATTTTCATTTATTTAGTTTATGGAATGATTCTAAGTAGTTGTTATTTAACTAAGCTGGAAAAATAGGGAAAATAAATACCAATCATAAGTTAATTTAGTAGTTGTACTACTACATCTTATACTATGACTCAATAGTTTGAATTAGATTCCCATTTTAAAATAATTTATATGATAAGTTTAGCTTCAATTATTTTTAATCAGCAAATTTATTTAATCCAAACTATTTTTATATATATTTATACAAGTAGAAGATCGCTTTGCTCATTTTCGATTGGCTTCAGACAGCTCAGATTGGAGACCTTTCGAGATCGAAAATCTTGTCCGAAATGACACTTTTGGGTAGTTGTACAACCGGCTAGATTGACCCAGCTCAAATTCTCGCCTTGTATCCAAAAAAAACATTTCAAAGATATTTATATATATAATTAAACCAATTCGAATTTGAAAGTAATCAAACTTCAATTCATATAAATTAAACACATACAGTATATGTAATGTTTACAAACTCAGTATGGTAGGACTTTTACCTTTGTAATTTGATCGGCTGTCATTAGACATGTCAAATGGGTCGTTCGGGTCGGGTCACTTCGGATCTCGGGTAATCATAATTTGATAATTTTGCTATAAATTTTAATCATATATATAAAAAATTTAAATATATATAATTATAAATTAAACGGGTCAATCGGGTCACCGGATCAATCTGGTAAATCGGGTCAAAATTACCGGGTCAATCGAATTATCGGGTCGAAACCCAGATTACCCGAAAAATTTCCGATTTTTCGGGTTTGGGTCGGAAATTTTTCGGACGTTCGGATCAGATCGACCGAGTCGGAATGCGTTTTGACAGGTCTAGCTGTCATGCTTATTTTTCAGCCATATTTTCGACCAAGGGAGTCAAATCTGGTCCATTCATCTATTCAATAATGAGGTCTAATTATTTCCATATTAGATTTGATAGGCAAAATTAAGAGGCCACTTGTTCCTTGAAAGCACAACAATAGTACCTACAATTCAACATATATGGGCCTCCATGGAATGGAAACCATATGACGTACGTTGTTGCTAGCTACCAACATATATCATCTCTCTCCTATCTCATACTCCCTCCTCCGGTCGAAAATATTTGATATTTGACTTTTGTGCACATAGTTTTAGGAGCTAAAAACTATATAAAATCTTATTTATTTTGATTAATTTTTTTCATAGTTTAATATTTATTAGTAATAAGAATTAAACTGTGAAAAAAATTTAATTAAAAGATTAATATTTTATATAGTTTTTAGGTTCTTAAAATACGTGTAGAAAGTCAAAAACATCAAATATTTCCGATCGGATATAGTATATAGTATATATATTGTTAATGAATTCATGAAAATGGTCTGTTTGCATGACCATTAAGTATTAACATATAATGCACAATATTGCATTATAAGTCATAATTAACAGTCATTAAAACAAAAGAGGGTTTTATGATAGCTTATAAACTTATAAATTCATTAGTTCATTTTTAACTATTTTTAAAATAATAAAGTCAGTATATTTGCATAATCATTGACTATGACTTATAATGCGAAATATTATATTATAATATAATATTGAGCATTATAAAGCAAAAATCAACAACCATCATTGAATTGGTAAATAAAGAGCGGCCATTCCGGGATTCGAACCGGGGACCTATGACTATTATCCATAAGTCCTTTCCGGTGAGCCATTCCAAAACGGTTAAATCAACAACAACCATCCAAACAAACCCTAAAGCAGAATTCTATGAGATCTCGATTTATATAAAACAAGTATATGAATACATCATCTTAAATATGTAAAGTATTTTTATGAAAGGGAAGTTGAATTAATTTGGACAAAAAGGCAAATTGCAAGATAAGTAATTCCAAATTGCAACAGATTCCTGAACAAGTGGGATATAAACTTAGTGGCATGTTCCACGAATGGCGCACATCTTCACACATCAGATGATGATTCTTTGTATCATCTGATTGATTATTATTATTATTATTATTATTATTATTATTATTATTATTATTATACTACAATAATTATCTATAATATTTAATTCATTTTATATTACATACTTAATTAAGAAGTTGCACCACCTAGCTAAGCTTGCCTAATGTTAAAACAGTGGATCCAGGTCCGTTGTAACAAAAATAAAACAGTGGGCCCAATCCAGTATTCAAGTTTCCTTTCATGGGATATTCATATGGGTGATCTTTTAAAATATTTTCCACAATTTATTGACCAAAAAAAATAAAAAAATTTTCCACAATTAAAATTAATAGATTGAGAATTGAATCTTATCTTATCTCATCTTACTTCTTACTATATATGGTCATTTATTGCCCATTTATCATATTTCTCAAAAAAAAAATATTAACCATTATCTTTAAGTTTTCTTTCTTTTCAAATTTGTAAAAACTCTTCTTCTACCACCACTGTTAAAAAAGTGTTCATTTTTAATCGTTCATTAAGTGTAAATTTAAATTGAGTAAATTGTAGAAGAAAATTAAAAGAGTAAAATATTATAAAAACTAAAAGAATAAAATAAAATTATTTATATTTTGAATCAAATAGGAAGAAAATTTTAAAAATAATATTATTTATATTTTAGTAAAAAAATTAATTAGAATAAATGGTATATAGCTACATAGTAAATGGGCAAAGATAGATTAATTTAATTTAATTGAGAAAATAAGATAACAATGGATAAAAATATAATAATTATATTTATAATTATATTTATATATGTAGCAAACAATTAAAATTATAAAATCCATATGTTTTTAAAACTTACTTTCTAATGACTACTAAATAAACTTATTTCCAAAATAAAGGATTAAAAATTACATAATTTTAATGTAAACCCGTGCTATGCACGGGATCGTCTGCTAGTTTCATGAAATTTTAGATTTTTGAGAGACCGGCAATTGAGGAGATAAATTTAAATAAAATTGGAGAATTATATTTGTAGGAATATTACATTATTACAAACATGTATATTAATTCTAATAATTTGATCAAGGGTTTAATGGATTTTTTAACATATCACTCATAATGGATTAATAGTTACATATTTCGATTTAAGAAATATTTAGCTGTTTTAAAATAGATATATATTTAGAGAATTAGTTTAGTAGTAAGAGTAACGCGTAGTGATGGATAGGTTATGAGTTCGAATCTCGTATCCCTATTACAACGACGTCAGTGCTTACCTCTAAAAAAGAACATGTTTAGAAATTAGTTAGGCGAGTGGGCTTTTCTTGTTGGGAATTGCAAGTTGCAAGGTACATTGATGGAAGAGACCGGAGGATATGAAACCATAAATTTATTCACTTGTCATATTATAGGGTACGGCATGTATTACAGTTGTTTTATAGAATAATTAACTTTTTTAAGACAGAAATAACCAATCTAATTTGCTACTTTTGTGTTTGAACTTTGAAGCAACACCGTAATAAAATACAATAATACTAATCTTCTCGCTCTGTTTTTTTTTTAAGGTAATAATTCGAGGGCACTGATTTATGTTTAGATCATGTTCTCAAATCGGATGGGAGTTTCTCATGTGTAAACATGTATGAGATGTTCAGACCTGTCGGAGAAGAGGTGCGATGGGGAGAAATGATATGGAATGGTATCCAGAATAGGAAATGGAGTTTCATGGTCTGGCTGGCAGTGAAGCAAAGACTACAGGCGGGGGCTCGGGTGAAACATTGGCAGGGGTAGGATGTTGCGTGGTGCCCGTTCTGCACGATAGAGGTTGAAACAGAAAAGCACATTTGGTTTGAATGTCACATGGTGAAGGAAACTCAACACATTGTATGGAGGTGGGTGGGGATATCGGAGGTGAACAGGGATGTTGAGGGGTGGCTGATGTGGTTTGCAAGGGAACCCAAGCGTGTGCAGTCCTCGGTTCCTTTCCAAGGCAAGTTACTCGCCTTCTCAGCCCTCGTATACTTCACCTGGATCGCAACAAGGTTGTATTCCAACAAGCTACATTTTGGCCAGGTGAGTGCGCTATGGAAGTCATTGAAGCATATAAAGCCAGGATTTCGGCTCTATGTAAATGCAAAACAGTAAATGAGAAAAAATAGAAGAAGTATATTATTAGATAGGAAGTAGAGTTGAGTAGTGGAGGGGTAGAGTGTAAGAGGTAGGGTCCTTTTGGGGAAGTTAGGTCCTACGTGGCTTAGGCATCTCATATGGTTTTTACACTAGACCCTTGGTATGGTCTACGTCTTTTGTAACTTCGTTACAAATTTTGCAATATATTTACCGCTTCAAGTAATAATTCGAGGGTCAGACGGGCCTCTGACACCTCGAGAGGCCGACAAAGTCGACAGACGGCAAACCGTCAAGACCAGGGACGAAGCCAGAAATTTATCGAAGGGAAGGGGGCGAAGTTTTATACAAATTGTTGATTCACTATTCGAACCAAAACTATGATATTTTAGTTTAAACAACTTTTTTGTAGTTCAAAACACAATGCTTTTTTGTTCAAAACGACGATATTTTAATTTAAAATTGTGCCAATAGTTATTATATTTTTTCACTTTAAACGAAAAAATGATGTCGTTTTAATCGATAACAACATTTTTTGTCGTCTAAAAAATATATCGTTTGAAACCTACAAAGTTAATATGCAACTTGTTGTTCTGTTAACATATACAAACTTTAAACTTGCATAATTTCTTATATAATTATCGAATTTAGTAATATAACCTCTTGCTTCGAAGCTCTTTGGTTGAATTATATTGCCGAAATATCAAAATAAGTAAAATATAAAAGAATCATGATTTATTATAAGACATTTGAAATAATTAATCTGTGTTTAACTTTCAAATTGGCATAACTTTTTACCCATTTATCGGATTCAGGCTTATAATATGTCAAAACGAAGCTATCGATGCATAAAACTAATTATATAGGTGATTCGTTGGATGAAAGGGGGGAGGCGTATGCTTCTGCTTGCCCCCGCCTAGATCCGTCTATGGTCAAGACATACAAGGAAATAAGTCAAATAACAAAAGGTGCAGTGACAAACCAAACACTTTCGGTCAACCTAGCAAACCTAATCCAAACACGTTGGGCGGGGGATAGAGGGATAGAGGATGTGAATCCAAAGTTCAAATGAATTTTACAATCCCTCTTTATTTTAATTTATTTTTTTCCTTCAAAAAAAATTGTGTGAGGCTATTAATTAACAAGATAATAAAAATTAAGATTATGGACAAAATGATTTTAAATAAATTATAAAAGTAATTTTTTTACTCTACAAAATATATCAAAATTAAACCGGTGTGAAACCTTACAAAACACTTAAAAATCATCCAAACACTTTATCTCTAATCAAACCCTAGAAATTGATGTTGGATTGAATCTGCGAATGTAGCCTCAATTTGAAAGGTAAAACCGCTTTTGGAAATCGAAGAAAAACCCGTGTTTAAATGTGTTTAAGGTTGTGGCGTGGTATAAAGGTAACCACTGCCTTAGAAGCGAAATCGCCCCGACACCACAGTGCAGGTCGGCTACTGGCGTCGCCCCCCAAGGATACACAGCGGCTTCTCTGGCGTGCACTCGCCGTTGAAGCAATGGAACCACCCAGGACTCAAAACGGTTTTCAGAAGAAGAGAAGAAAGGAGGAGATCGGTTTTCTCTGTGTGTAAAACCTGGAAGGGTAAACGTCGGTTTTAAAGAGAAAGAGGACGCTCCACGTTTGCAGAAATCTCGGAAAGAATAAAAACAGTTTTTCAAAATGTTGGACAGAATTGAATTGTTCTGCTGCTGTCCTTGGTTCTGGATGTCAGCCCGATTGCGGCACTGCCAAGCCTTGTGGCATGGCTTGCCACAGACATAGCAGCCTATCCCAGTGCCTCCCTGTTTCTGCTGCTTGTCCGGCTGATTTCCAGACTTCTTGAACTTCTGGCCTTTCTTTGGTTTCATGTTAGGCTTAGAACCTCCAGACTTGTTTCCTTTCTTGGACCTATCAGATTTCACAGAAGATTCAACTAGATTAGCCTTCACAATATCAGCAGATTTAGGCTTAGGTTTGTCTTTGAGGCGATTAGCCTCTTCGATCTTCATGTGACTGACGAGCTCTTCCAAGGTCAGATCCTTCTTTTTGTGCTTCAGATGGTTGCGATAGCCACCCCACGAATCAAGCAACTTCTCGATCAGAAAATTCGCCTGCAGGATCTCACACGTCTTCATACCCTCGGAGAGTATGTCAGCCACCAGATTCTCATACTCGTGCACCTGGTCCATGATAGGCTTATCATCGACCATCTTGAACTGCATAAACTTACCCACAACATACTTATTTTTCCCTGCATCGTCAGCCCTGTATTTCTTCTCCAGCAGATCCCAAATATATTTAGCAGATTTATGCATAGAGATCAGATCAAAAATAGGGTTGGAGACATGGCTGAGAAGATGGCCCCGCACTGACTTATTGTCGGACTCATACTTTTTAGCCTGTGCGAGGTCATCATCAATAACCTGCTTACCCTTGTCGACAGCCTTACCCTTGTCGACAACATCAGCATCGTCGTCGACAGCCTTGCCCTTGTCTGCAGCGCCGATGACGGAGGTTGAAGAAGCAGATGTCGTAGCCGCAGGGGGCTCCTGAAGGAGGACGTAGTCGATCTCCAATTGCTTGAAGAAGATGAGCATCTTCTGCGACCATCGCTTGTAGTTCGTCCCATCCAGTGGCTCCAATTTCGACAGATCCAGGAGCGGTTTGAAGAATTGGAAAGCCATCGCAGAAACAGAAGGTTTTCGATTCTAAATTGTTGGATTGAATCTGCGAATGTAGCCTCAATTTGAAAGGTAAAACCGCTTTTGGAAATCGAAGAAAAACCCGTGTTTAAATGTGTTTAAGGCTGTGGCGTGGTATAAAGGTAACCACTGTCTTAGAAGCGAAATCGCCCCGACACCACGGTGCAGGTCGGCTACTGGCGTCGCCCCCCAAGGATACACATCGGCTTCTCTGCGCGTGCACTCGCCGTTGAAGCAATGGAACCACCCAGGACTCAGAACGGTTTTCAGAAGAAGAGAAGAAAGGAGGAGATCGGTTTTCTCTGTGTGTAAAACCTGGAAGGGTGAACGTCGGTTTTAAAGAGAAAGAGGACGCTCCACGTTTGCAGAAATCTCGGAAAGAATAAAAACAGTTTTTCAAAACGTTGGACAGAATTGAATTGGTCAAACCCTAATTCAATACTATATGAGGCCTTTTAATTGACGAAATTAAAACACGACGTAAAATGTGACCAGCACGTGTCACGGACCGGCAGCGGCGATGGTGCGCGCGTGTGGGATCCCTATCCCAACTCTCAATAACCCATTCAATAACTCCTCCTTAAAAGCAAACCCCCAAACCCTTTTGTATTCAATGTGGGACAAAAAGAAGTTCAAAAGACATAAATAAAAACCCCCACATGAACATTTCTCCAACAATTGAATGAACCGTCAATCCTCAACCTTGAATTTGTAAATAAAAAGCGGTCATATTCGGGGTTCGAACTGGAGACGTGACAATCCTCAACCATTAATGAATGAATGAATTGAATTTATGATCGAACAAACAACCGAAAGTAACTTAATTTCATAATGAAATTATTTTAAATCTTCTCGTCTTCACAAGTGCCAAATCGGATAATAGCATCAACAGGCAGCTGCATCCGCTCCTGATCCGAATCCATCGAACCATCTTAATCAACCGATCTCACTGTAGCCCTACCAGATCTTATAGCCAGTTCAACGAACCATGTGATGCCTCCCATTCCCATATTATGGAAATCAACTCCCGCAGAGTCTCAATCGATCGATTGTGCAATTGATATTGAAGAATTTTTCATTCTTGGTTTGAGAAATGTCAATTTTGATGGTTGGAGCGAGTGAAGTGGAGATCCAAACATCAATTTTGAATCTTTAATAGCAAAAGTTGCATAATTTGCTATATGATATGATATTAATTAAGGTTTGAACATTGAAGATCAATATATCAAAAAGAATAAGTGAATGCATGCACAAGAACACAACTCTAAAACCCCCATATTTAGGTGGAAAGTGAATAACATAAAAAGTGTTTAGGACCTTTGTTAGGTCTTGGACCATTCTCCAATGATTTTTAGAAGGAAAAAAAATCTTTGATTTAGTTTATAGAATATTATCCTTATCAATAGTTTTTTCGTCATCTTGTTAATAGTCATTAGGGTTAAAAATTGAACACAAGAACCCCCACTAAATAAATAATTGGAAAACTCTTCTATTGACCATGAAATATTGTAAATTCCGTGTGTTACACAAATTTTTGACAAAGAGGAAATTGGGTCTACCAGCCCAATTTACTAACCTAATTATGCAAATATTCGCCGGGCAATTCAAATTAAGAAAATGTTCATCGGACAGAAACTTCTTGTTCCTCTCCCTTCTCTCCCACTTCCTCTATTCTTCTCTCTCTTCCTCCCCTCTCTCCCTTTTCCTTATGTTCTTCTCCTCCTCTCCGACAATGTTGGATTAAGTTTTGGAAAACTCTTCTATTGACCATGAAATATTGTAAATTCCGTGTGTTACACAAATTTTTGACAAAGAGGAAATTGGGTCTACCAGCCCAATTTACTAACCTAATTATGCAAATATTCGCCGGGCAATTCAAATTAAGAAAATGTTCATCGGACAGAAACTTCTTGTTCCTCTCCCTTCTCTCCCACTTCCTCTATTCTTCTCTCTCTTCCTCCCCTCTCTCCCTTTTCCTTATGTTCTTCTCCTCCTCTCCGACAATGTTGGATTAAGTTTTGCAATTGTCTCCATCTTATTTGCAATTTTTGGAGTTTAAGGTTTTGGTGTACCGATTTTGCGGGTTTTTAGGGATTTGGTGTGCTAATTTTGTGGGTTTTTAGGGTTGAATTTCCGTTCGGTTCCTATAAACATAGGATTAGCTTTGGCATTTTACTTTCATTCTTTGTCAGCTTACTGACATGCTTTGTCAACTTATTGTCATAGTTCTATTTGTCAGCTTACTGTCATAGTTAAAAATGGGCAGCATTTAGAGAGTGACCGATGAACATTTAACTAATAAATCTTGGATGGTGGACATTTAATTAATTAGGTTATATTATATGGACATTTATTTTTTTTCTCCATTTGACAAATTCCGTGTGATACACATGAGATTTTGATACCCATGACATTATATCAATATGATATTTAAAAAATGATATGGGAAGAACGCGCCTCACGCGCTTGCCTCCCTTCTCCGATTAGGAGATTTGCAAAACTCATCTATCGCCCAGAAATCCCTTCCTCTCGAGGGATCTCGAAACCTAATTCTAGCCTAGCCCAATCTATCCACCCAACTCAGTTCACAAGCATTGTTTGGCGTCATGGGTTTCTTTCTCGTCTCGATGTCGGGAATCGATTTGGTTCATGTGGGGGTGAATCTTGGATACACCTCTCAATCATAATAATTTGGGGCTTTTCGTTTCAAAGCAATCCTACGCCTAGATCGAATGGATCTAATCATCAAATCGTCGTTTTACTGGGGAATATGTGGGTGGCGAGTCAAATTAAGAGAGGGCGTCCTCCGCCTTGGCCAAATCCGTTGAGAACGGAACCAAGATCTATGGTATCGTTGATGGGTGCTGGTGTTTCCCCCCTTTGCTGGTTTGGCGGAGAAGGGCTTCTACTCTGCAACAAGGTTTCGATCTGGTGGCTTCGATTGTTCCTCTGTTGGGTGTGTTACCCTTCTCTCTCCTTCGATTCTTCCTTTTCTTGGAGTTGTGGGCAGTGCTGGCTTGCTCACTCCTCTCATCTTCCCTCTTTGTTTCACTTTCTACTGAAAATCTTACCGTATGCTAATCCTCGTTTTCATTCTATGTATTTCATGAATACTACTAAGATGGATAAAAGGAGAAAAACCATGGGAACAGATGATCCTGTTTCCCAAAAGTCTAACCCCCGAAAGGGCTTGAAATTGCCGGAGGGCACTAAACTCCCTGGGGGAGCGTAATTGCTCCGTTTGTGAACAAAAATCAAAATCGGAATCCAAAGCGGAGAAAAGATTCAAGAGGCGCACAATCATTGGTGACCCAATTGAGACTAAACAGATCGGGGAAAAGTTTAGGTACGTTTGGAAAATTCTGTCTAGTGCTTTTCAGATAATCTCTATTGATAAAATTCAGTTTGAATGGAGGCTTGACATTAAGGAGGATCCCATCATGGTCTGGAGTAATCGCTCATTCCTTGTTGCTAATCGATCTATGCTTTTGTCCCTATACATCCTTGTTGTCACAATTAGAATTATCAACCTGGTTATGGTAGTAATTTTCACCTGTGTAATTTTAGACCAGCATCTCTATAAAATGGGTTTCCTTTATTTGAATGGTCTTGCGTATACTTATGCTTTGATAAACTATTCTCTAGGCTTTTCATCATTGTGTCTTCATATTCATATTAACTTCATAATTGAATTGTGGGCTAATAATCCTAAGTGTGGAAAAGGGTAAGCTATTAAACTTAAGTGCCACATACGTGATCACTTACTTAGCTATGGTTATCTTTACATCAACACCTGCTGTTGATTTTTGGATACTGGCTTCCGGCTATTGCATCTTGTTAACCGGTGTTGAATTTTTCCAAGTGCAATGTGGTGCAATGGTAGGTAAACAAAGCAATCTCTCAGTAAATACATGTGCCCCCTTCATAGGCCTTCATTCAATCAGGTGTATCATATATATTAATCAAGGTGTCTCATTTCTAGGTCAGGCGCAACTTTGCAAGGTATGTATTATTTTAGAAAGAGCTAAAATGACGATTAATGTTAAAATATCTATGACTAAACTCCCTCTTGCTGATGGTTTCTGTCGTTTTCTTGTGGCATATTATTGGTCTAAATTGAAGCTTGATTTGATAGAGGATCGCATGTTGGTTGTTGATATGTCGAAATGGATTAGTTTTTGGAGAAGGTGTAATGGTATATTAATTGCTCACAAATATAGAGTGTTGATTTATTATAATCACATACTAAGAGTAATATGTTTAGCAAATGTCCAAAGGTATTGTGAGCAGGTATACAAGTGTCCTCGGTTCACAATCATGTCGCATATCATCTTATGTGTGTTTCTTTTGGTAATTGCTACTGTGTCTTGTATGTCTTGGACTACAGCTTGGTGTTGGCTTTTCTGCAGAAGATCTATTAGAATTTATATCTATGATGTAGGGATTACTACTAATGGGAAAATAACAGTGTTTATGTATGTGAATGTGTGTTTAGGCATAAATGCCCCTTACACCTACTTGTTATGGTCTCTAATGGACTCTAGGGTCGGTTTGTTAATCTGGTTTAACAAAAGATGGAATGAGAAGTATTTTTATAAGTATGTAACCAAGCTTAGTACTAACACTTTCCGGCAAACGTTTAAATGTGTACAAGTTGTGTGTATGAAGAGGCCACCCTCTCTCTTCATACGACTAACGGGTGATAAATGAAGATGTGCTTTTGGAACATTCGGGGTTTAGGTACCCCGGACCTTTGGACTGATATCAGAGCTATGAGAGCAAACGAACATATAGGTCTGATGGCAATTGCAGAATTTAGGTCAGATAAGATTCCACATGACAAAACATGGTCTGGGAGTGGTTTCAATAACGCTGTATGGTCAGCCGGTAGTGGTCGAACTGGTGGTCTAGGACTAATGTGGAATGATAATTATCTCCTAAATGAGACATTATCCGTCGAAATTATACTGCAAAGAATCATTGGTATCAAGTACTCCAACCTTAGCAACAATTTTGTTGGCTTGATCTTCTTTGTCTATGGCCCCCCGCAAGTGATAGACAAAGATGCTTTTTGGGAACAACTTACAAATATTATTCTTAATGAACCACTTCCGTGTATGGTCACTGGTGACCTCAATGAAATCTGTAATAACAATGAGAAATTAGGAGGTGTAACACACAATCACAACAAATTTCAAAGACTGAATAACTTTAAAAACCAGTGTGCTCTAGTCGACATTCCATGCTCGGGAAATACTTTCACATGGAGGAAAAAGGTAGAAGGAAGTGACAATATCATGGAGAAACTAGATAGAGTGCTCGTTCAACACCAATTCTTGGACTCCTACCCGGACTTAATGACTAACAATGGTGCTTTCACTACATCTAATCATTGCCCCATAACAACGACTCTGCACAACCAAATTGAATTTAAACCACCGCCTTTCAAATTTGAGAATATGTGGATCAAACGTAATGACTTCAGAAATGTTGTCAAACAAGCATGGCGGGATAACTGTCATGGATCAGCTATGTTTAGATTAATGACTAAAACAAAATTAGTAAAGCAAAACGCCAAAGAATGGAATAAATACACTCTAGGAAATGTTTTCAGGCAAATACAGAATGTGGAAAAAGAATTAATCACTATCCAATCATCAAACGTATGCAATAAATCCAGTGTAAAAGAAAGGGCACTTATTCGGAAAAAAGAAATGTTACTAAAATTCCAGAAAGAATACTGGGAGCAAAGAGCCAAAGCAAAACATGTTAAAATGACAGATTGTAATACAGCATACTTCCACAGGATAGCATCAGGAATATGAAATAGGAAAATTATAAGGCAAATAACTACATCAGAAGGAACCCTGATCATTGGCGAAGAGAATATTCGAAATGAAATTAGAAATGACTACATGGCTCGGTTTTCAAAAGAACCCATCAATAAGACCCTACTCAACAAATATCTGGAGTTGATTCCTACATCCATTTCAGATGTGGACAATGCAGACCTTATTGAGCAACCATCCAATGGGGAAATTAAAAATGCAGTGTTTGCTTTAGGACAAAATAAATCTCCTGGACCGGACAGAATGACTACAGAATTCTACAAAGCGTATTGGGATATAGTTGGAGTAGATGTAATCCGTGCAGTCAAAGCGTTTTTCCATTCGGGCAAGCTCCTCCGACAAATCAATCATACATTTATAACACTGTTACCTAAATGTGATCAACCTACAAAAATCGGGGACTATAGGCCCATTAGTTTATGTTCCACCATTTACAAAGTCATTTCTAAAATTTTGACAGAACGTTTGAAATTGGTGATCGGTAAGCTTATCCACCCACTCCAATGTGCATTTGTTTCAGATAAGGCAATACAGGATAATGTACTAATTGCACATGAGATCTTCCATTCTTTCAAATCCCAGAAAGGCGCTAATGGTTGGCTCGCTATCAAACTAGATATGGAAAAGATATACGATAGGGTGGATTGGGATTTTACCGCCCTTGTGCTCCAGAGATTTGGGTTTCATGAGAAATATATTAACCTGATAATGGAATGTGTAACAACGGTCTCCTTTTCCGACCTGATAATGGAATGTGTAACAACGGTCTCCTTTTCCGTTCTCGTTAATAATGGTCCAACTGAGGTCATTCCAGCCCAGAGAGGACTAAGACAAGGCGATCCTCTCTCCCCCTTCTTATTTATTCTTGGGGCTGAGGTGCTTGCCAGAAGACTTGCATATGAGGCAAGCTTAAGTAATTCGGGAATAGGTTTTTCGTTTGGACGAACTGAGATGCGTATTCCCTTTCTGGCATTTGCAGATGACATAATTATTTTTTCTAAAGGTAATCTTGAGTCGTGTGAGAAGGTCAACACAATTATGACAGAATACAGCCAGATCTCTGGTCAAAAAATCAATTATGGAAAATCAGCCTTCCAATGTTCTCCGGGGATTGCTAGAAATCGTATCCCGAGCATTGAAGGATGTCTGAATATCTCTAACCAGGCGAAGCTGGATAAATACCTAGGATGCCCTATTGTGAATGGACGAGTCAATAAAACCACCTTTGAGGAAATTATCAATAAGAGTACGACGCAACTATCTAAATGGAAAGCCAACACCTTATCCCAGCAGGGACGAGCAGTACTAATCAATTCAAACCTAGCAGTGAAGTCATTGTATGCAATGCAAAGTTTTATGTTTCCAGTCTCAGTACATTCAAGTCTTGATAAAATTAATAGGAGTTTTTTCTGGAATAAGGATCTACAATATAAGCCACTAATTAGTTGGGTCAGGATCTGCAAACCAAAGGGGTTAGGAGGCATGGGTCTAAGAAAAACTAGAGAAATGAATATCACTCTTCAAATGAAATTATTGCGGAAAATTCTTGCAGAACCAAACAATATTTGGGTCAAAATTGTCACCCAGAAGTACCTCAAGGACACCCATATACTTAATTATCAAAATCTAGGGAATGCGTCCTGGCAGTGGACACAACTCAGGAAGTTAATCCCCTCCTTCAAAGAAGGTCTGATTTGGTCGGTAGGTAATGGTAAAAAGATTAGATTTTGGGAAGACAGTTGGGGGCCGCCCCATCCGCTATGTAAAGATAGTCTTATTAACAATAGTGTTAACATAGATACAAAAGTCAGTGAGTACATTTCCAATGGCTCTTGGTGTAGAGAAAAACTAAGTCAGGTCCTCCCCCACGATATCGTTGAGCACATATGTCATATTCCGCTCCCTACCAGTAACATTGAGGATAGATTATATTGGTGGCCAGACTCTAAAGGGTGGTTTACAATGTCAAGTGCATATAAACTAAGTACCAATTCCACTAAACCCACGACTGACGACAATGCTTGGATTTGGAAACTCGATTCTCCACCAAAAATTAAGAATTTTTTATGGAAAGTTTGCCAGAATGGGCTACCCACTGCAGGGCGTCTTGCAGGTAAAGGACTTTCTGTTCCCCCGTACCGCGCCTTGTGTAACCACCACCAGGAAGATTCAGTGCACCTATTTTTTGAATGTAAATACAACTCGTTTTTTGCAGGTCTCAAAAGGGAATTGAAGGAGAAAATAGAATCTGAAATCAGCTCTTCTAGAAATATTAAAGTAATAGTGTCCATACTTGGTAATAAACTCACCGCTGAAGAAAAACAAAGAATGACATTTTATTGGTGGACAATCTGGTTAGCAAGAAATCTCCTTGTCTTTCAACAGGAAAAACTCCCTACGTTGGTGGGACTCACACAGAGTGCTGAAATGCATAGGCAAAATTGGAATGGGGCAAAAACGTTTCATGAAGAGAAGGACCGACTAGGACTGAATAAAAATAAGAAGGTAAGTGGAATATGCAGGAATAATAAAAAGGCGAAGTGGAAAAAACCCCCGGTAGGATGAGTGAAACTCAATTTTGATGGGTCTGCAAGCCCAAGAAGGCAAAGCTCTTCAGGGTATGTACCGCGAGATGACAAAGGAATGCCAGTAGCAATAGAGGGGAAAATTATTGGTGATCAGAGTCCGCTCTTGGCAGAAGCGGTTGCTCTCAAATTAGGTGTGCTTAAAGCAAAACTACTAAATGTGAAAAAACTCATCATCGAAGGGGACTCTCTCATTATCATCAACTATTTCAACAAAGGAGTCAGATGCTCGTGGGAAATTGAACTCCTTTTATCCGACATCTGTACACTTATCTCTGGGATTGACGAAGTCTCGTTCTCACACATTCTTCGTTCCGGTAATTGCGTGGCTGATCGGGTTGCACACCTTACCCATGCTACCGTTAATCCCAATATAGAAAGTGATTCTGGTCTCTCTGACCTCATCCGCAAGAATGCCATCGGATAGTGATTCTGTCACATCCAAATTCTTACTCAATCAAAAAAAAAAAAGAAAAAAGAAGAAAGATACCCATGACATTTATTTATTTTTCTTACTGTAATCATGAGATTTTGATAAATTAGCTTACAGAACCATATTTTACATTTATGTTATTGTGCATGATTAAAATAAATTGTGACACATTTAATTGAGTGGAGTATTAAAATAGGAAAAATGGTGTGAAACCACATCATTAAATACCCAAATATATTTTTGAAGTAATTTGGTCCAAAGGCCGAAGTACTTTGGACCAATTACTAAATGGCCTAAAGTCTTTTCTTTGCTAGTAAATGACCAAAAATCTTTCATAATACCATCTTTACCCCTACCTTATACCCCCGTCTGAACAGTCTCCCAGTTAAATTGCCGGTTGGAAACCCTTCCCAGATTCCTACCGCCCCTCTCCGTCTCTTCTCGATCTCTCTCTCCGGCGCTTCTCCATCACCGGTGGATTTCTGTCACCGCGGTTCCGTTTCCAAGCCTCTCGTTTTCGATTTCATTTGCCCTCCGTGTCGTTCTCGTGCATTCCTCCATTGAAGGCAAACCATTGAAGCGGAGTGTTCTAATTCAACTGCAGGTGTCGACTGCGACTCTTCGCCGGGGCTCTACTCCGCCAAACAGTTCGTACTCACCCCGGAAAAGGTTGAATTAGTTCTCGATGACATCAGGCCTTACCTAATCTCCGACGGTGGCAACATCGACGTTGTTTCTGTTGAAGACGGCGTCGTCTCTAGCTATCTCTATCAATGTCAATCTTCTATTTTCTTCTTTGTTCTCCAATTCATGTCAGTTGAAGAGCTTGTTGTTCAATTACTTGACAGAAAATCGCTCTATTCATGGATTTATTTGATATGCTAGTTAGGGTTTTGTTCTCACCATTGTGTTTTTTCTGATCATTGAGTCCATCCCGGCTCTTATCTAGGGTTTTATTGGTTCAAGTAGTTGAACATTGATCAGATTTTGGGTTTATTGGTTCAAGTAGTTGAACATTGATCAGATTTTGGGTTTCTTATGATCGTTATTGTGCAGAATCGTTTCTATTTTCCGGCAATGAAATTTGATACTCTGTAATATGTAGCTTTATTTTTTGTTTAGATTAACAGTGGGGGAATTCTACTGTCACCAACCAAAAATTAAGCTCTCGCACTGGTTTTTGCTTGAAACTTCATTTGTTTGAGCTTCTTCAATTCCTTTTCCTGCAATACATCAGTACTTATTAGCCCACAAAAAAAGGTTGTGGTGACACCTATCAAATAAGGACTTATTAGCCCACCAAAAAAAAAGGATTGTTTTGGTTGATTCACCAAATTGGTGTTTTATTATGCTATATGCCTTTAAACCCTCTCTCAAATGATTTGCTAGCTAATTTCATGAGCAACTAATTTCACTATTTGCAATAAGGGTGGTGTTAGTGATAAGGATGGTGACAACGAAAACAATGGTGACAATGATAAGGGTGGTTACAATGACTTTGTAAAAAAAAAATATAAACCATGATTTGACAAAAAAAAAAGTTAGTTACCATATGTGTCACCACCTTAAGTGATGACAGTTACCCTGTTTTTATAGTGGTGACAGTGTCTATGACCTTGTTTTAATTTTGGTTACAACGTCTAAAACCCTCCTACCCGTTTATATAAAAGGAGAAATATAACCACATGTATTTTGGCTTCTCATTAGCCCCCTATAGGGTTTGTGCCTCCCTTGTCGTATTGTTTTCATTTGATTACAATGTCTTTGACTCTTTTTTCATAGTGGTGACAGTGTCTATAACCCTATTTTTATTTTGGTTACAACGTCTATAGGGTTTTCGTTTGATTACAATGTCTATGACCTTTTTTTCATAATGGTGACAGTGTCTATGACCCGGTTTTTATAGTGGTGACAGTGTCTATTATCTTGTTTTCATAGTGGTGACAGTGTCTATGACTCTCTTACCCATTCATATATTGAAGGAGAATTGTCCACTTAATGTCTTTTGGCTTCTCATTAGCCTTTTTAGGGATTGTGCTTACCTTGTCCTAGGGTTTTCCATTTGATGACAGCAATCATCTCTTAACGACGTACTATACTTAACATTTTAGGGTTTAGGGCCTAAAGACTTAACCATAAACCCTAAACCATATTGTACATCACATGTTCTTTTGGCTTCTTATTAGCCCCTTTAGGGTTTGTACTTCCATTTTCCTAGGATTTTCCTTTGATTACAGTGTCTACGAACCTTTTTTCATAGTGGTGATAGTGTTTATAAAGCTGTTTTTATTTTGGTTACAACGTCTATAGGGTTTTCCTTTTGATTACAGTGTCTATGACTTTGTTTTTATAGTGGTGACAGCGGCTATGACACTGTTTTTATTTTGATTACAGTGTATATGCTCCTCTTACCCATTCATTTATTAGAGGAGAATTGTCACCACATGAATATTGGCTTCTCATTAGATCCTATAGGGTTTGTGCTTCCATTTTCCTAGGGTTTTCCTTTGATTACAGTGTCTCTGAACCTTTTTTTATAGTGGTGACAGTGTCTATAAAGCTGTTTTTATTTTGGTTAAAGTGTCTATAGAGTTTTCCTTTTTATTACAGTGTCTATGACTTGATTTTTATAGTAGTGATAGCGGCTATGACACTTTTTATTTTGATTACAGTGTCTATAACACTCTTACTCATTCATGTATTAGAGGAGAATTGTCATCACATTTATTTTGGCTTCTCATTAGTCCCTATAGGGTCTTTTCTTCCTTTATGATATGATTTCCCTTTGATTACAGTGTCTATGACCATGTTTTTATAGTGGTGACAGTATCTATAGGGTTTGTGCTTCCCTTATTATATGATTTCCCTTTGATTACAATGTCTATGACCAAGTTTTTATAATGGTGACAGTGTCTATGACCTTGTTTTTATTTTGATTACACCGTCCATAATCCCTTTACCCATTCATTTATTAGAGGAGAACTGTCATCACATGTATTTTGGCTTCTCATTAGCCCCTATAGGGTTTGTGTCTCCCGTGTCGTAGGGTTTTCCTTTGATTACAGTGTCTTTGTCCCCATATGTATTTTGGCTTCTCATTAGCCCATATAGGGTTTGTGCCTCCCGTGTCGTAGGGTTTTCCTTTGATTACAGTGTTTTGACCCTTTTTTCATAGTGGTGACAGTGTCTATAGCCCTGTTTTTATTTTGGTTACAACGTCTATAGGTTTCCTTTGATTACAGTGTCTATGATCTTTTTTTCATAGTGGTGACAGTGCCTCCACCCCTTTTTTCATAGTGGAGACAATGTCTATGACCTTGTAACCACATGTATTTTGAGTGAAAGTGTCTATGACCTTTGATTACAGTGTCTTTGACCTTATTTTTATAGTGATGACAGTGTCTTTGACCTTATTTTGAGTGAAACCTTATTTTTAGAGTTTGTGCTTCCCTTGTCCTATGGTTTTTATTTTGATTACAGTGTCTATGACCCTCTTACCCATTCATGTATTAGATGAGAATTGTCAACACATTTATTTTGTCTTCTCATTAGCCCCTATAGGGTGTGCGCTTCCCTTATCATATGATTTCCCTTTGATTACAGTGTTTATGACCATGTTTTTATAGTGGTGACAGTGGCTATAATACTATTTATATTTTGATTACAACATCTATGACCCTCTTAACCATTCATATGTTATAGGAGAACTGTCACCACATGTATTTTGGTTTCTCATTAGCCCTATAAGGTTTATACTTCCCTCGTCCTATGGTTTTCCTTTGGTTACAGTGTCTATGATCCTATTTTTATTTTTCTTACAGCGTTTATGACCCTCTTACTCATTCATATATTAGAGAAGAACCGTCACCTTATTTATTTTGGCTTCTCAATAGCCCCTATAGGGGCTGTGCTTCCCTTATCATATGATTTTCTTTTGATTACAGTGTTTATGAACCTTTTTTCATAGTGGAGACAATGTCTATAAATCTGTTTTTATTTTGGTTACATCGTGTATAGGGTTTTTCCTTTTGATTACAGTGTGTATGACTATGTTTTTATAGTGGTGACAGTGACTATGACACTGTTTTTTATAGTGGTTACAGTGTTTATGACCCTGTTTTTATTTTATTACAATGTCTATGATATGTTTTTATTTTGATTACAGTGTCTATACCTCTCTAATTAATATCTCTCTAATTTTTATAGAGATTATTATAACGTCATTCGGTGATTATAATCTTTGATAAAGTGATTCAATCAACTAGTTTAATCTTTTATAAAGTGACTCATTTTACTGTGTAATCAAATACTCATTAGCCCCTTTTTGGATTCAAAGAAATAAAATCAAAACATCCACATCACCACCCAAAAGCTCTCTTGATTCAAAGTTTTAGCCCTGCATATGAATTTGACATATTTTATGATGAGCTATTTTGGATTGGTTTCAATCAATTCCATATAATACAGGAGATTTAGCCGTGTAGCACTCATACAACCCAATTCAATGTATGCAATACATGCTGTAGCAATTCAATTCCAAGAATAAAAAAAGAGCATTATGCAATACATGTTGTAGCAGTGTAGCACTCGTACAACCCAATTCAATAAAACCACAATCCGAATCAAGCCAATTGCAAATCAAGCCAATTGCAACTACTGTCAAGAATATGTGAATTCAACAATTCTTCTAAAATTGCACCTTTGGTGGCCGGATCTGATCGGTGTTGGTCGTGGCGGCGGGGGAGGGTGGTGGCTGGGGATTGCGATCGCAGCAGCGGATGTGGTGGTGGTGGTGGCGGCAGTGGGAGCGTGGTTGTTGATGAGGCGGAGGGAGGGCGGAGATGGCGGAGGAGGCGGAGGGAGGCCGGAGACGACGTGAACGCAGGGAGGCCGCTCGGTGGTCGGCTTGGACTCACGTAAGTGAACGCAGGGAGGCCGAATCCATCGCGGCTGAGTGAAAAGCCGGCCGGATCTGGATCCCGTCGCCTCGGCTTCGGATCTCTCGGTCTGAGGCTTCGGCTGGGGGCGTCACCGGCGGCGGTGGGGGGAGGGGAGCGGGAGGACGCCGGCGGAAGGTGTGTGGTCGGTCGGCGGCGGCGAGAAGGAGGACGCCTACTCCTCCTTTGTAATCGCCTCCCACGATCTCCGATTTCTCAGTCGAAGAATCCGCCTTTTTCACAGATCGGGGGGAAGAAGGAAAGAAACAAACGGGGTTATTATGTCAGGGCAAAATTGGAAAAAATGGCCTATTTCCTAATATTGCACCCTTGTGGCCTAAAACTTAACAATTGGACCCAAAATGGCCACTTAGCAAAAAATCCCTATATTTTTTATATATAAAAAAACTAGGTAAAAATGCATAAAACCACCCTTTATTCACCTTTGTTTGCAATTAACCACCCCTTATTAAAAAAATTTCACTTAACCACCCCTTATAACAAATTGTTTGCAAATAACCACCCATCCTCCCATTTTTCTTTAAATTAAACTTCTATTAAATTCAACTTAAAAGTAAATGACGAAAATGCACTCAAATTTGGTTTTACAGTTTTTATTTATTATTATTTATACAAAATTACCATTAATGTATGCAAGTTATGCCCACCTCTGCTAGTAGGTCATATGTAGTCATACCTCTTTTGGTCATTGACGCTTTATTTGCACCCTCCTCTAGCAATGCTTGGTAGTAGACCTGTCAGAACACGATCCGAACGACCCGAAATTTTTTGGTCAAGAGCCAACAAATTTGACCCAAATTTTTTTCCTACCCGAACCCGAAAACCGGGTAATTTTTCGGGTCATCTGGGTTTAGAATCGGTGACCCGATTGACCCAATTGATCCGGTGAACCGATTAACCCGATTGACCCAATTGATCCGGTGAACCGATTAACCCGATTGATTTATAATTATATATGATTAATTTTTTTTATGGAGATTCCAATTTATTACATTTTATAATTACAATCACTTGATCTTTCATTTTCAAATCAAATTTTATATTTATTTGTATTGTATAATACTCTCTCCGATCGATAATATTTGATTTTTAAGAAGATAAAAACATAAAAATATTAAAACAATTCTATGCTTAATACTAATTGCATGAAATTATTTATTTTTAAAAAATTGTTTAAAATTATGATATTTTAGATATTTTTAAATTTTATTTAAAATTACAAGAAATAGTAAAAATCAAATATTTTAGATCAAATATAGTATATACTATATAATTACAAGCGCTAGAACTTAAGAACCACGTCTTTAATTTTAGCATTTTAAAATTATCACAAAATTACCAAATCGTGATTTTTTTAATTTAAAAAATAGAAATTGACAAACCCGAAATCGACCCGATTTGACCCAAAATCGGGCCAAACTCGAGTTCAAGTCCACTCGGATCTACAAGGGACCCGTTTTACGCGAAACCCGAAATGACCAAATTTAGGGGCATTTTCGTCTTTTATTTTTAAGTTGAATTTAAAGAAAAATGGGAGGATGGGTGGTTATTTGCAAACAATTTATTATAAGGGGTGGTTAAGTGAAATTTTTTAAATAAGGGGTGGTTAATTGCAAACAAAGGTGAATAAATGGTGGTTTTATGCATTTTATACTGAAAATTATATTGAGTACAAATTGGATAAGTCAGTTAACTCTAGAATGCAATTTATACTTAAAATTAAATTTTTATAACAAAAATCAATAATTTTGGGCATTTAATGTTGTAGCATCATGTCATTAAATTTTTTAACACCCAGTTTACTACTAGTTGCTGTGTCAAAATATTGGTCAGAATTTATCACATAACGAAATTGCTTTAATGCGGAATAATTTATATACGGAGTAATTTTTAATATTTTTTAAAATCTGTATTAATATTGGTTCATTAGTGACAACTGATATTATTAATTTTAGTCATTTTTCCTTTAAAAAAATTAAACGTTAAGAACAAGTCAATGTTAAATGTTTAAGACTTTGAAAAAAAATTGGTTTGACTATCTCTAATAAAATATATATTAAAAAAATTGATTTTTGAAAATATTCAAACTAATGCATATGTTGTAAAAACTTAATTTTCCAATATTAAAATACATGGTGCTTATCACATAAATTTTTATAAAATATGGTGAGTACCATATCATCTAGGGTATTAGAGCACATTTAACAATAACTGTTCAAGATACTTATTTGAAAAAAAATTAATAAAAATTTTTGAACCGGGGCATATGGATGCTTGGAGAATGCTAATTTAGCATCGCTGCTATATCATGGGCAATTAATGCCTTTCAGATTTCATTTCTTTTTTTTCAGAAATTTGAATCAAAATGACGTCGTTTGGCTTTTATTTTGGGTAGAATACCGCGTTTTGGGTTTGGGTGGCTGATGCAACTGTGCAAACGGGGGGACGCGTGTCACAATATCACTTGTGGTGGGGAGGAGCGGCTAAGATTGAATGGAATCAACGGTTAAGATTTAATTTGGTACATTTTAATTACATTCAAATAATGTCATTTTTACTATTTAAATTGTATTTTTTTAATAAAAAAAATTAATATAATATTTGATTCATTTTTCTCTACACATAGACATCAATTTTGAATATGTTTCGACATATTTTGAAAAAAAATGATTTATTTCGATATAATTATATTCTAATTTAAAAAAATGATTTATTTTAAATCTCAAAAGTGAATCATATATACTTTGACTTATTCATTTTATCAATGATATAAATTTTATAATTAAATTTTAGTAAGTAAATACTAATATAATATTATAAACATGTTGGAAATATTTGTTATAGAGGGGTATATTCGTAAATTGAATTGGTTAAAAAATGATGGGTTGTGAGATGCAAAGAGATGCTATTGTTAAAGTTGAAAAAGTAAAGAAGGGATGCTATGTTGATGTGGCGAAAAGAGATGAATAAAAAAATAGTAATTTTAGTATCTTGAATAGTAACTGATAAACATGGCCTTAGTACCTCTTTTCTTCTTATCCCTACTCTCTCTTTTTCCCTTAAACTGTTCTTGTTTTCTTGACTTCCTTCTTCCATAAACCTTCATCTTTTTTCCCTTAATCTCTTTCCTTTATATTTCAATATCATATGTCCATGGCTTAATCTGAGTCGGGACATAACATACCATACAAAATTTATTAAAATTTTGTATACCACTCAAAATTTATAAAAATATTACTAAAAGAGATTTTCATAAATCATTTCTCAATATTGACGTACAAAATCGGACCCTACAATTACATCACTAGGAAGAAAAAAATTGCTAAAGAGTGGGCCATAAAAACCCAAACTGATCGGTCATCCATTTGAATGCATTGGATTGTCATACCCTTGCTAGTTGCAAGTTACAATCATCTCAATAAACATATGGCCATCAATAAGTATATTAATATTCTAAGAATATAGCTTATTTTTTATATTAATATAAACACTTAATGTGTTACACTTAATTATTTCGGGTATAAATTCATATAAAAAAATAAAAAATATATATTTATATTTTATATACTTTATTAACATATTTATAAATTTTTATTTTGAAAATATATGTTTAAAAAAAAATCTAAAATAAGCAATCGTTTAGTTATCTTTAATTTTTTATAACAAAATTTTATAAACATGTTAGTACGTATATCGGTATAAGTGTATAAAATAAAATATAAATATAATTTTTTTAATATGAATTTATACCAAAAATAATTAAGTGTAATACCAAGTGTAACATCCACCATAAGAGATTAAGAATTTTAACCAAATTATAAAGGAAAATTTCATATGATATACGGTATATTGGTTTTTGACTTTATTTATTTTTTATCTTAGTTATAAGATTTTTTTTTGACACAATTATCCTTTATAAATTTACACACAAATTAAAATTTCTTATTGTAGTGAGAATGAAAGAAGGTGAAGAGACCAAAAGTGGCACATATTGATAATATGTGAACAAAGAAGCCTTAATATATAAGATAGTGGGTTATTCTTCCTATTGTCAATTGGTTTTATGATGGAACCCAGCTTGACTCATGTGCTAGGCTATTAGCGCATGAGCGCAAGTGTGTACACGGCCCCGATCTCGAATCTCAACGGACTTCAGTATGGTATTCGAACGGAAAAGCCGAACGACCCGATCTCCAAACTAGCTAAAAAGAGAATGAGATAGGGTTACTCCGTTTTAGGATGGAACATTCGAGTAGCAACTCGATTAAACGCCCATACTTTATTTATATGTTTATCAAAACAATATAAAATATACAAAATGTCCAATAAAACGGAGAAATGAGAATCAAAATAAAAGATAGTGATATGATATTTTCCATGGATGGATTTACACATGTCAATTGAAATTGATTATTGTAATGGGAAATTCAAAAAATATGGACCCACCAAAATCTATTTGAAAATGAAATAAATCAATGCAACCAAGTAGGTTGATACACATACCACTTGATGCAATATGCAGAGATAGGGTTTCACCCCATCCCCCTCTTATTTTACAACGCATATATCCGATTTTGGATCCCCTTGTGAAAGCAATGCGATACCACTCAATTGGCGTTTTTCTTTTATGTTGTTAAGTTCATTGTATGTTTGGTCACTTTCAAAGTGACAACTATATAAACACGTAATCGTACATTAAGTAAGCAATTAGAATCATATCTCAGTATAGTACTGTAGTAGATAGGATTATTATATCTTATCGATGGTTAGAGCAGTTGGAATCTTATATAACTATATATCATCAACTCTATACATAATCTTTAATGCTTTTTTAATAGTATTGTTTAATTTGATTAATGTTACTAATAAATTAACGAACCGCCCCTGCACATGACAATGTACAATATCAAATCAATTACATTGTCTATTTTTTTATTTATTTATGTAACCAAAACATCATTGGAAGTAAACTGACTTAACTGAATGGGATGGAAATGGCTATCACTTGGCACACAGTTGACTTATTTCATTGTAATGGATGTAATACCTACCAATCCCATGAACAAAACAATGCAAGAAAAAATTTACTCACTTCACTTGATTTATCCATCACCTACATTTTGGTAAGATTTTCACTTGTTTTTTCCCAGTCGGGTGGTCCGAATGAGTCAGGTCACAACAAGTGATTTCCCACCCCCATAAGCTCAAATTTCTTGTATGCAACTTTTTTGGTCCGAACCAATGGTGCAGTGAGGGGGGAGGGGGATCCTACATATATACTAGCTTAAGTTCTTGGTTTAGAAGGGTAAATCTTGACCTAATAACCAAACAGAAAACAAACCTGATAACCCGGAATTTCACATGAAACATACATAGGAAAATGGATTTTTATTCATAAAAACTATACTATATTATCACTGTCTGGTACATGGAAACCAAAACACAAGCACAGACGCGTCTAAATGGCATAAAAACCTGACCATTTATGTGACTCTTAGGCATCAATACGAGTTCAATACATTATAAAAACAACAACCTCGGTATGTTTCAAATGCATATTCGATGTGGCTTTGGTACTTGAATCCTTAAAAGTAGCTCTTCGGTAACTAGGTAATGCCATCACTCAAGAACAAGCATAAGATATTAAGATACGATAGTTTCATCTAATCCTGCAGATGAAGATACAACAAGTAGAAGTTTAGGCAAGAATCTGTACGTTTAAAAAATGCAAAGAAAACAAATAAATCATTTTTTAAGTGTGTCCAAAGCAGGTATCAAATGCCATCCATCTCATATAAGGTAATCAGCATTTAGGAACCCACTGAATCATTCTGAGATGGGTCATATAACAGTATTAGAGGGAAAATGAATTAGGTGAAAATGAAGATTATACCTCGTCGTCATCGTCGCCACCATCTTCTCTGTTCTTCTTAAGGTGGGTTGTTCCGCCTTCCTTGCTGATTGGCAGCTTCATAGCTCCAAAGGGTGTATCCACATTAACATTGCCTTTCATGGAGTAACCAGTACCCTTTCCTCTGATCATATCCCAAACAGCGGATCCGAGATTCTTGGGCTTGAATGTCACCGGAAGTTCAATGTGGCTTATTCCTTGCTTCTCAATCTTGGCAGACTTCTCAAGATCAGCGCCTCCAATGCTAACATCAGCTAGCCAAACTTCGTAGTCCAAAGAAGTGAGGCCCAAGTCAAAATCATTCTTGTTTTCCAACTTCAGATGAAGAGTCGCCACAGTTTCTTCGAAAGAAAACTTTTCAAACTTTATCTTCTCAAGATCTATATCAGGCTTGTATGGTATGGGGATCTTCCCGGTTTTCTCAAGGGGTATGGTGATCCTCCCAAAGACCGGCACATCTACAAGGAGTTCAACTTTAATCTTGTAAGGAATAATGCTTCCGGGTTTGATATCATTGTATGTGCTCTTGATGTCATCGTATATCAGAGTGATTGGTATCTTGATAGTCTCTGAGCCATGGGCATGGATTGTTCCAGCATCAGGGATCAGACCGGAGACCAGCTTCCGTCCATCACTCTCGATCAAATAGTTGATGTCGACCAGAGGAATTGGCACTGGATTCGGGTTTTTCACAAGCACATCCACGACTAAGTCTGCTTTATGAAGATTGATTTTAGGAATGTGAATCCCCTTGACATCAGCAGTAGGCTTACCAAACCCAATTGCTTCCTCAATCTTCTCACCAATGTCATGGATAAAATCCTTCACCTTTTCAATAAATCCCTCTCCTTCTTTATTTTCATCTTTTTGGTCCCTGTCAAGACCTCTCTCAGTTACCTCCTTCTCTGGAATTTCTGCACTACCGGATGATGCCATACCTAACAGCAAAATGACATTATGCCATGATCATCTTAGTAAATAAATACATAAAATGCAGTTTCCTTGATACTAAAATCAGAAAGGAAAAAAAAAGTAGCACCATTCCCATTAAACAGATGAGAAAGCCCATAATTTGAGAACTAACTTTAGATGTCGAAGTGCTCCATCTGTAAAACAAAGCACACTTTAGAAAATTTATATCGGCGATGGCTTTATTCATGTTTTAAAGTTAATAAAAAAAATGACCAGAAATTTTTGTTCTTCAACTTCCATCTTTGCATACTCACAGCCTTACTACTTTTGAAGCTGTTTTATGAAGGTACGTCACAAATGCAAGATATATCACTTACAATGTTGCTGCATAAGTGAAAAAGCAAGCAACTTCTCAGAAAATCTACTCCCAATCCAGACACATCCATTAATATGTTACACTGACTCATTGAGAACTACTTGTAGATTTGGAATGCAAAAACATACATTAAGTTCAAAATTTTGTTTCTGAGAAAAAAAAAAGTTCAAATTTTTGATAAAGGTCCCCACTCCAAGTCATTGTGAAAGGGCTATTTCTTTGAACAGTGTTTCAAGAAGGATTCCCTTGTCTTTCAAAGTTCCTCTAAACCTCTATTGCCAGTTCTAAGAAATTTTCTAATGAAAACCTTGCATACAGCATGCAAGTTATGCTCCTAAGTCCTATTTGAAGGCACACACTATGACACTAATCCTTATTTAGTCCAACATAGAATTATTATATTAGTAGTACTAGTAGTTTATCAATTGAAAAAAAAAATAAAAAAATCTGTCAATAAAAATTACAGTAGTCATGTAATTTGGATATGGCTGACAGGAAACAATAAGAGACAATATTAAACAGATATTTCAGCAATATATCAAAACGACTAATGCTCATTGGAAAATTCATTCTCGGCTTTTCCGAAAAGAACAGCTAACCATACGTCCATACATGTAGCTTGGTCTTTACTCACAGAGTCACAGCCATAGAATTACACAATTACATGACTTTCTTATATACTCTACTACAAAGAAATTTTCTATCAGCTTCTTCACTACAAGGAAAAGCAAATCTGACAAAAACATAGAGCAATATTTTAACATTTGATCAAGATAAGCAACTGAAACCTAGATCTGATCGATTTAACATGCGGATACACCTACCATTATCTATTTGATGAGTAAATCTCAAATGCTTAACAGCCTAAAAGTAAGGACTATTGGAGGTTCGGATCGAAATCAACGCGAACAAACTCAAATAAAAAAGAATCAAAGATTATGACGAACTTCACTTCACTTCAGCTCCGAGTCTCTAACATCTGATCTGACCAGAACTCACCGCAATTGACTAGATTCAAGTGAAAGCATTCCTAAAACAAACCAGTGGACCACAGATCAAGGCTGAGAAATGCAAGTCAGAGCAAGCACAATCATTCTCGCTCCTCATCCAAAAGGATCCACCGATTTCATCGTAATCCGGCATGAAAACATTGCGAAATCACCGGAAAAGGGAAAATCGATCCAACCGCTCAAATCACAAAGACAAATCCTATAAATTCGTGAAAGCAAAGATCGGAGACCTTACCAGCAGAAATTGGAGCAAATTTGAGCAGAGAGATTGAAGTGCGATGGTTTGAGAGGTAGAAGAGTTCAAGAGACTGGAGAGGGAAGACACGGAGACTATTTTGTTGGGGCCTATAAATTTTGCACGTACACGGGTACAGTTGGCAGTGTCCAAACCCATATGTCAAAGTTGTTTTTAGACCGTCGGATAAAGTAGATGACACGTGGCGTTATATACTGTGTCTCCTGATGAGTGGGTTCCCCTCTAGACCTAACCAGACCTGGGTCAACCCACCCGACCCGTCTGGCAAAATTCAAGTAGTTGGCCCAAGTGGGCCAATAAGCCCACAGGAAAAAATTCACAGGAAAAAATATTTACTCCATATTAATATCTATGTGTACCATTCCCTTTATCATTTTTTGATCTCAAAAAAAAACAAAAACAAATATGTGAGTAAAAAAATATATTAATTTTATAAGGCAGAAGCGGACATATCACATTCACTTTTAGTCTTTTACGGACTCCAGCCCCCATTTGGCCCAATTGGCCCGGTGGGCAGCCCGACCCGCTAATGAGGGCGAGCTTGGGCGAGGTAACTGACCCAATCACCAGACCTGACTCAAGCTCGGCCCGATATAGTGGGCTGAAAAATGGTCGTAGGCTCGGCCCAAGCCCGCCCATGCTACGATCTATTCCCCTCATATAGAGTTTTTGTTGTCACGTTTTTTTTATATAGGTAATAATTTAGAATAAATTAGTCCCGCTTAGTTCGCTAATCAATGACATTTTTGCAGATGTAGATGCAAAATTTTCTATCATGAGGCGGATTCGTCACATATGGTCTGTACGCTTGATTTCCCTAAAGATACGGGAAATCGAAATGACCTCAAACTATAGTAACAGACGGCGGATGTTGGAGAGAATAATTTCGATCTCCGCCGTAGTAGCACAATTCAAATCACGATTGGATAAAGAATTTCGATCTCCAAAGGACATTGTTGGTCGTCGTTAAGAGCGTTTATGTGAACTAACCTTGTGAAAGCAGAAAGGGAACAAAATGACTCAAATCTTTTGTTAAGGAGCGACAATTTCTACACCATCATTTTTCACTACTAATCGACCTTCCGACGGACGTTGTCCAAAGCCATCTCCATTCATGGAGTAGTATGTTTTTTTAATTGACCGTATGATTCATAAATGATAAATCCACCGGTGGATAGATCAGTTTCCTACATTTAAGGCCTTCGACAGAACATTGACAATGATGAATGCTTGCAGATATGGATGGTTTTTTTCGATATCTTTAATCATAACAGATTAAACAGAGCATGATTCCTTTATTACTTGTGCAAATCAAGCATCTTGGAAGGTTGTCAGATTGTAAATATGGTATTGGGAATATAGATTTGGATACAAAGTTAAAAGAGATGAATGCCAGCCAAGTAATCACCAATGAAATGTTTTATGCCAGCTTATTGTTAAACTGAACCTTGATTTTCCTTGATGAGTTGGTTACTTGCTGAAACACTGATCACGTTGGCACCAGAACAACCGCACAATGCAGCTCAATCCACACCCCATTGCCGGAAAATTGAAAACAGATAATGGGGCAAAGAAACACTCCCTCAGATTACAACAGACAGCAAACCGAAAAGAAACCAGAAGATCCTTGAATCCACAAGCTTATCTTGGGTTCTTATTAAAGGGCAGCGCTCAACGCCACTGCTGAAGCTTTAGACATGAAGAACATGTTTATCTTGAAGGTCGGAATTATTGCTTCAAGTGGTGCTCAAACAACGAAGCCATTTCAATCTGCAAAGGCACAGAGCCATCAGGCAAAGAACAATATGCACAAAATTGGTCATATCCTGGACAATGAAACTGGGGAATGGTACATATGTGTAAATACAATTTTAAAATGAGTTTTATTTAGCGAAAAAATCTGCACATCGTTCACGTGAAGCATATAACATCAAATAATTAATCTGCATTTAGGAGATCAAAAGGTTGATTTGAGCGATATAATTTATGAACATGTCCTGCTTCTAGCCTATGTTAAACTATACAATGTCAAGGTTGGTTGTTTTCCATTTGTCCCTAATCCCTAATAAAGCAAGATAGCATATTGCATATTGACATAACATCAGGGCCATCAGGCATTTATGATACCCAACCTATGCTGAACTCTACAAGGTCAAGGTCAGTTTATGATATAAACACAACTGTCATTGTTCAGATTAACTATGATACCAAATCTTCAGCAACAAGAATACTCCATGTCGCAAGTTAAGTAGGAAACGGAGCCACTCTAGAGTAATGATACAAGCAACAATTTATACCATTTAAGGTAGAAAGGAAATTTTATGTAATCATTTAAAGAGACATAAAAGATTACAGAAAACAGTTGAAAATGATATTTTATCACCATTTTACTTTTTTTTTTTTTTTTATCATGGGGAAAGTGCAGCATCTTTTTCACTGAGGATTGACTCAATGAGTTAGGTTCTCGTTAATAACCTATTTAGTAGGTAAGTGTATGCAGGAGAAGAAAATCAACGAAGAGAATAATCGTGTTCGTGAATCGAAGTAATAAGACATTGAAGTGTCAACTATATTGATTGGAAGTTTGGAACACAAACATTAGAAAGTTATCCCAGAACATACCGCTGTTAATGCTGTCTCAGAGCCTTTATTCCCAGCTTTCCCCCCAGCCCGATTCAAGGCCTGAAATATTTTGATCAAAAGTAGAAACACGTCAGAAGGACATGTGAAAATGGTGACATATCCACATGAATCAGCCAAACAGTTAATTAGTCTAAGTCCAAGGGAATCAAATGCTTCTTTAGTTTATGGGGGTAATGATGATTAAATCCTCTCAGTCCAGAATAGATATAGGATAACATATTAGCAGGATATGATAGTCAATCACAGGAGAAAAAAAAGGAGTTCTTGACTTCTTGCGATACCCTGGTAAACAATTATCAATAGCTAATATCATCAAACTCTCACTCAATTTTTTTTATATATAAAAAGAGTGCCCCAAATTCCATTGTAAAACAGACATTTTGAGGGTAAAAGTTCAACACACTCTTGTCACTATTCTGTCATTGACAGAGTAAAGTGGTTCAAAGGGAAATAACTCCAAGTTATAATGATCCTCTTATGAAATGTAAGAGAAGAAATGTAAAATTATCAAAGTCCTACACACAAATAATAAGGGCCCAGTAGAGTCATGCAGATATTCTTGCAAAAGTGTAACTTATTGATTACCTGATCCATGTCATCACAGGTCAAAACACCAAAAATGCAAGGAACTCCTGCAAAAATATAGACATCTTAAGTTCTGGTTTTGAAGTGCAGAAATATAGTAATGGACAATTTTCAAATAAACAAACAATATAGAATCCACTCCAAATATGCTCAGTAGCAGGTCTTAAAATTTTGCTTTGCTTCCTAAATGCAACACACTTTAACAAGGTCAACTGTCTATACAAATCTGGTTCATCATTTACTGTGGCAATACCAAGAGAGAGAATAGATTAGGAACAGGCATGAAAAAGAAACTGACCTGAGCTTAAACCTGCTGAAAGTACCCCAGATGTTGCTGAATTAACAACAGCATCATAGTGAGATGTATCACCTTTTATCTATTGACAAAAAACCAGGAAAATTGAAGGAAAAAGACATAAATGCCAAACATTATCCAAGCAAAATAAGCCTAACAAGAAAAAAAGATATTAACAGCCCCTTCAAATCGACAAGGATTTGCTAAAGGTCATATGGTTTGTGCCAATGATGGCTATTGCAAATGCAAAGATGGTTTGACACAAATATTACTGCCACGGGCTGACTTAGCATCGAGACCAATGAGAGTAGAAACATTAGACAAGACATGAGAAGAAACATACCACGGCACCAATACACAATATGGCATGATATTTTCCAGACTTTCCAAGATTTTGAGCTACAACGCCTATCTCAAAGCTACCGGGAACCCATACAACCTGTTGCATGCTCACGAAAGAGCATAGTTGGTGTTAATACTATACGATGTTTTTAATCACAGGACTGGAAGCATTGCACTTTAATTTTCCTCCCTTTCCATGAGCAGGCATAAAAATGCACGTAATTACAGACCCATCATGTAAGAAGTTTCTCATGTTCAAAACTTTAAAAGGTAAAGTACATACATCAATGTCCTCTTCATTCACTGAATATTTCCTGAAAGTGTCCAAAGCTCCCTCCAATAGCAGCTTTGTCACAATTTCATTAAACCTTGCAACAACCTTTCAGATGAGAAAACACTAATCAGCAATGCCAAACATAATTATGAGAAACTGTGAGAAGAGTCAATCAATGGCCAAATATAAGGTATCAAATTTCTTTTTGAGGATAATTCTATGCTGAAACTTTGAGAGGCTTTCAGGTTTAAATTTCTGCAAATTTTAAAATAAAATAAAAAGTGCATATCTTTGATTTTTGGAAAACATAAGCTGGAAACTTTTGCAAAGAAGGGGCATATATATTCTTTAGGGATAATTTAAGAAAAAAATTCTTTCCTTGTAAAGTTATAATGCAAAGATAATTACGTATTAGCTCCATTCAAGCAACGATAATCGTTAAAGCGACTGAATCTGCCAAATACCAAAAGCAATCAAAGAAATTAACACAATCTTGGGGCAATTAGCCATTTTAACAAGTAGTTTATGTAACTCAACTCAAAATGCCAAATACCAAAGGCAATCTAGGAAATGAACACAATCTTGGGGCAGTTAGCCATCTCAACAAGCATTTTAAAACAATGACAAGAAATTCACATGAAATACTTCCTGCAGTGAAAATGGAAGCAGTCAGAAGCTGAAATGCCTTAACTGAAAATCAGGGTAATAGGGTATTGTCAAATTATGTTCAAGATAGGAGAGCAATCATATAGAATTGCACGTATCAGATGAAACAGATGAACTTCAACAACGACCTTTCTAGCAATTCCAATTAGATTTCATACTGTAGCGGGTAGCCAGCTGACTATAACAATTCTATCATTATTTCACTCATTACTCATTAGAGCCATTCCCAGTGATTCTAATAAAGATTTTCATTCAGCTTTTCAGCTTGTTTCTATTTCTCTGAGCCTAGAGTATTTTCCTGCTCCAAGCCATTTTGACATGAACAGAAGAATACCACTACAAGAAGCCAAGGAAGCTGCATTAAAGCTAATTCTTCTTAAACTTGGCATAAACCTTTGTACCAGATAGCCAATTGAACAATACATCAATAATTCACAACTGCATCAATCTAACATAGAGAGGTGTGTGTGTGTGTGTGTGTATTGAGGGGGGTGGGGGGGATGGGAATAATCCTCACCACAGCAAATCGGAGGCCCCCAGCTCTCAAAAGAGATCCAGTCAATTCTCGGACAGCTGCTGGTTGTACCCCTTTGCTTACTTTAGGAAGTACAGATAATCCAAAACCTGAATAGTTCCAAATGAGAACTAATTCAAATCCAAAACACAACATTCCAAACTTCTCACAGCTTACACTGAATCTATAGCATGCCACAACAATCCAATATTGTTTAATTCTGTTTGTCTAAGTAACTTACGAGTAGAAACAGGAGATGAGAATGGAAATTTCTGAGCCGACGGGAAGGACAGGGAAGCAGGTGATTGGAGTGGAAGTTGACAGAGAGACGGCGACCTCTGACCATGGCGGACGAGGGGGTTACACTGAGAAGAAGTGGCCACAAATGAAGCCATAGCGCTTGTGCAGAGAGATTGACCCAACCCTAAACTCAAAACACACAATGAAAACAAACAGAAACCAAGATTAGAACAACATATTCATCCCTAATAAGATTCACACGCATCAGAACAAAACTACAAATTCAATTGCAGACACATACTAGACGAAGAAGACACTTTTAGAATTCCTTCTACATAATTGACTTTTTTCCATTAGATTTAGTTGACTTTTAGACAAACGAAGCAAACGTCAGAGAAATCGGCGTGGAATTACGCGCGAATGATAAATCGAAAGAGTAAGTTCATCCCAGCACCATAACCAATCTCCCCAACACCAAACACACAACCAGCTGCAAGCAATACCTGAGAGAAATGTGGAGACGAGGGATTGAGAGAGTACCGGAATCGACGAGACAGATGGATTCGCCGGCCAGGGGTGGGGGAGAAAGGGGCAAGGCAAGAACGCTGAAACTGGCACAGTGAAATACTGAATTGAGCGGGTTAGGTTTGGGTTTGGGGGTTCAAACCGGGTGGTTATCGGTTCACCCGAAACCCGATGGGGTACGGCCGTACGGGTGGGCCGGCCGAACCGGGTTTTTAGAAAAATATAAATTTCGAAATCTTTAAGCCAAACCGATATCGGTCGACAGTCGCTCGTCTCCCTCTCCCTCTTCTCCGACGGTCACGAGTTCACCACACGCCAGTCAGTTGCAGGAGTCTCTCTCCGCCCGCCGCCCCGCCGCCGCACAAACTCACCTCCGACGCCGGTGAGTTATCTCTCCTCCATCTCTTTATCTCCCTCTCCCGCGTAGGGAGGTGTTGATACCCCTAGGCCCTAACCTTGTTCTCCCGCCTCCCTCAGTCGCAGTCTCTCACCGCCCGCCACGCCGCCGCAGTACATCCGCCGCTAAGGTCTCTCCCTCCCTTCCTCTCTCTCTCGAAGTATCTCTCATCTGATTTGATGTTTGCTGTTTTTGCACTTTTTGTTAGTTGGTGTATAAATCATACCATCACACTTAATTTCCCCTAATTTAGTCGAGTTTTCACTCAATCGTCAATTTCATATGAAAATTCAAAGAGAAGCACCACTCCATCCACCATCTTGCGCCTCTACATCTATTAAAATAACAGAAATGACAGAACTTGTCATTAAGGAATCAGCTGTTTTCATATGTTTTTTTTACAGTACCTTTTTTTTTTGTTTATCACCAATTAGTCAGTCAAAACAAAAGTGATGTTGTTGATTCTATTTATAGATTAAATCACTGTGAATGGATTCCTGGGTGGGCTGAGCCACATCAGTCCTTAGTAATGGCTGACAAGTGACAACTTCTGCTGCACTTTCACTTGGCTGTTCAATTGCTGTTTATCGAAATACCAATTGAATGTTCCTCTGCTTGATTTTTAACGGGTCTGTGTTTCTCAACTTGGTTTATCTATCCTACTATGTGAGGTTAATGAGCTGATGGCTTTTGAGAGGAAGAAGGGTAATCCATTTTGGCATTTTTGTTTAGTGTGAAAAAGAATGGTGGACTCATTTGGTCAAACCATTGGGAACACAACTAGGCACTGTTTTTGTGGTTTGGTTTTTCTTGCATATTTTATATGGAAATCGGAGGGTTTGTGGGATGCTTGTGTTATTGTGGCTTCATATTGTTTATTCATTCCTTTAAAATTGGGGACTGTGTTGATTAAATAATAACTGCAGTGAAAAAAATATTGAAAATGTGCATTATCATTATAGATTATGCATCTATCATGCCGTGGACGGCAGGATTCGAACCTGCGCGGGCAAAGCCCACATGATTTCTAGTCATGCCCGATAACCACTCCGGCACGTCCACCTGAATGTTTAGTGTTGTTGCATTTAAAAGCATTTTATATGCTTTTAATCCTGTTAGATTTGTAATATTCTTTGGTGTGTGCTTTCCTTATTGAAATCTAGTGCTTCTGATAGCGGTAGTTGCTTCCTTTTTTACATAACAATTTTTTGGTAACAAAAAACGGTCAAGCACAATACATACTATATTGATGGCAAATAAGAATGAAGTCCTGCTACTTCTTAATAATTATTTTGGGACTTGAATCTTCAATCATATATCTTATTAGAAATAGAGTCTATATAAGTGCCAATATCTGGATTTGGGGTATAGCTTGAGATATAGGCATAGGATCTCTGGGTTTAGCATCATTTTTTTTTATTGGTTATCCGCCACTTGAGAAGTGGCGCTTTTTTTTTTTAATAGTATTTGTAGATTTATCTATCTTACTAGTATTGTTGGGGTAGTTTGTGGTTTCTCACTTTCTTGCATATTTTTATATCTGACTCAGAGGGTTTGTGGGATGCTTGTGACTTCTTTAAAATTTGTGGTTCCTATCTAAATTGTTTATTCATTCCTTTAAAATATGGGATTGTGTTGATTAAAAAAATATAGTAATTTCAATGAAAAAGGATGGAAAATGTGCATTACCATTATAGATTATGCATCTATCGTGAACGGCAGGATTCGAACCTGTGCGGGCAGAGCCCACATGATTTCTAGTCATGCCCGATAACCACTCCGGCACGTCCACCTGATGTTCATTGTTATTGCATTTAAAAACATATTTTATGCTTCTAATCCTTTTAGATTCCTTACATTTCTTCATTTGGTGCTTTCCTTATTGTTTACTCAATTTGGGATTGTGTTGATTGAATAATAATTACTATGAAAAAAACGATTGAAAATGTGCATTATCATTACAGATTACACATCATCGTGGACGGCAGGATTCGAACCTGCGCGGGCAGAGCCCACATGATTTCTAGTCATGCCCGATAACCACTCCGGCACGTCCACCTGATGTTCGTTGCTGTTGCATTTAAAAACTTATTATATGCTTCTAATCCTGATAGATTCCTTCATTTGGTTCTTTCCTTATTGTTTCTCAATTTGAGATTGTGTTGACTAAATACTAATTGCAATGAAAAAAAGATTTAAAATGTGCATTATCATTATAGATTATGCATCTATCGTGGACGGCAGGATTCGAACCTGCGCGGGCAGAGCCCACATGATTTCTAGTCATGCCCGATAACCACTCCGGCACGTCCACTTTGATGTTCATAGTTGTTGCATTTAAAAACTCATTTTATGTTTGTAATTCTACTGGATTCCTCATATTTCTTCAATGTGTTCTTCCCTTGTTGATATCTGAAAATCAGACTAACAGTTGCTTTTTTTAGTTAATTTGGTAACTAAAACTGGCCAACCACAATACTATATTGGTAGCAAATGAGAATGCAGTCCTGTTACATCTTATTAACAATTGGGGATTTTATTCTCCAGTCATGTACCCTATTAGAAATAGAGTCCGTTTGAGTTCCATGTCCGTTTGAGTTCCATTATCGAAGGTTCTTTGAACACATTAAAAGGCTCTTGATTTAAAGTATGGTTGATAGACTTGTAACTTTATCTAGGAAGCATTGCCCTGAGGTGGAATCATAGGATTCTTGTTTATTGAGATTCTTTCTGTTGATAAATAAAAGAATGATGTTCTCAGAAGATATCCTGTATCAAAGTTCCTTTGGCTTTAAATGGAATGATGTGAGATTTGTGAAACACTGCAGAATGGCACTGCCTCACATGATTGCACAATTCCAGTTTTTGCCCTTTCCTTCAACAAGCAATGTTTTGAAGTTATCGACAGGGGCATGTGCACCATTCAAGCAGAGTGAACGCATTGCCAATGTCTCGTCCACTATGATGGACGATAAGTTCTGTTTTTGTCCAAGGAAGAATTTGAAGCTTCCTTCATTGGTGGGTAGGCTTTATGTTTTGTTTTCTTTTATTCATTTTTAAAGGTCGCCAATGCTCAGTGAGTCAATGCATTCCTCGAAGAGCAAAAGTTTCTAATATGAATGCATTGTTTCGGAAAAAAACAGGATAATAGATTCAGAAGGTCTGTGTTAAGAGCTAGCAGAACTACAAAGGAAGTTAAACCCGATGACTGGAAGGATGAAGAAGAAGAGGAGATGAGTGAAAGTGATGTGGAGGAACAAGATGATCTCATGAATGAAGAAGAGAGACGTGAATGGAGGAAAAAGATCAGAGAGGTGATTGATAAGTATTCTGATACTCAAGAGGAGATTGATCCTGAAGAGAAGAGGATGAAGATGCAAAAACTTCTAAAAGACTACCCTCTTGTTGTAGATGAGGAGGATCCTGACTGGCCTGAGGATGCTGATGGACGGGGATTTGGTTTGGATCAGTTCTTTAACAAGATTACGATTAAGAATGTAAAGAAGGATGACGTTGATGACGACAGTTATGACAGTGACCATGAAGTTGTGTGGCAGGATGATGATTATATTCGCCCAATCAAAGATATTACTACTGCTGATTGGGAAGAGACTGTGTTCAAGGACATCAGTCCTTTGATAATATTAGTACATAATCGTTATAAAAGGTTAGTCCTTCATGTTCTCTTTCCTTTCTTTGCTTTTCATCATCATTTTTGTAATATTCAGATTCTGGAAACTGCGAAGATATGGTATACTTCCTTGCATTGGCAGTTCATTTTTGTTTTTTCAATAAAGGAAAAAGGTTATTTGGGCTTGGCCAAGGCTGGGTTCAGGTCAGAACCGATGAGCCAAATATGGTTTATTTATTTATTTTTATGCCCTGGGTTTCAAACCTGGGCATTTCTACATGATTGGGAAGGCTTTGTAGGGTTGCATTTCTACATGATTAGGCCTTGAGGATTCAAAATGGGATGACCTGTGGTATCTTTTTTGCATCTTGATGTTCGAATCGGTTAGGTATCCTAGTTGCACTTTTTAAGATTTGTAATAAATTATATATTAGGTGCTGATAATGTGGAGTTTTCTTTCCTCCAATTAAAGGAGCAAGTGTTTGTAGACCGTAAACCATTTTTCTTTCTGAACTCACATCTTGCTTGGGAGACAAAAATATAGTACTCTATGGCCTATTGGACTAGTTTTTCATCTTAATTGGAGTACTGCTCTTGTTGGAGCACATAATTCTTGAGAGTTTAGATATTGTTGTTCCATTATGTAAGTTTTATTCAGTTGATCAGCATGTCATTTTGTCATCTTACAATTGTCAAAAATCTTACAGGCCCAAAGAGAATCAGAGATGTAGGGATGAATTGGAGAAAGCTGTGAACATTATATGGAACTGCCGGTTACCGTCTCCCAGAGTAAGTGAAGTATTTATTCCTTTGCCTTGTGACTTTCCATATTATTTAATCTCTGCCCTCAAGGGGGAAAAAACTTAATTTCTTTCAAAGGTAAAAGTTTTAGAGGTGAATGTTAACTTTGGATGTTTTCTGGTATTCAGTGTGTTGCAATCGATGCAGTGATTGAGACTGATTTGGTCTCTGCTTTACAAGTTTCTGTTTTTCCAGAGCTTATTTTTACGAAAGCTGGGAAGATATTGTACCGTGAGAAAGGTATACTACTTTAGTCTTGTAGTATCTAATTCCACTTCCTCGCTACATGACCGTCTGTGTCTTAAGGTATTGCCTACAATTCATGTGCATGTTTTCAGGTATTAGAACACCAGACGAGTTGTCCAAGATAATGGCATTCTTCTATTATGGGGCTGCAAAACCAACCTTCTTTAACTATGCCGGGGACAGTGGTGAAGTAATTCCATTTGCTCCCATCCATACGCACTGAACCAGATCAAACTTAGGTATGATGTATGCTACCCTTGAAAACTGATTTTGGCTTTGCATCTATCCACTCCGCCTGTTGATCAATACTAAAATTCGCCCTGCACTGATTTTTTTCGTCGTCTCCTTGACCTAGGAGAGTATAAGACTAGGCTAGTATCCTGAGTGATTTGGTATTTACTTACCATTTGAAGATGGTGAAGAATTTTCTGGGTATAACTCGGGATCGGCATGAATCACTTACCTTGTTGGGTTAAAAAAAAAAGGAAAGGATCGTGGACGGCAGGATTCGAACCTGCGCGGGCAGAGCCCACATGATTTCTAGTCATGCCCGATAACCACTCCGGCACGTCCACTTTAATGACTATTGTTATTTATTCAAATAACTAAATAAAAATTAATGCCTCTGTTTGAATCTGCTGTGCTGCTAGTCTCTTCTAGTCATCTGCCCTTGTGCTTCTATATACATTTTCAATTTGCTTACAATGGAGGTATGCTAAAGTGACAGGGGGGTTCTATGTAGCGGAACAAAGCGTGGATCTTCTCGAGTAAACTAGAGGAGCAAGTTCTCAATGGTGTTGTAAGAGGTCATATTCGACAGGGGGCTATCTCCCTTGACTTTGATAATGGCTACCGAGGAGGGATGTAAATGGAGCATCGCACTATGCGGACGATGTCACAGAGAGACTAGTAGGGGGAAGGAGGGATATTTGACTGTACAATAGAGATGGATTATGCGTGGTCGAGTTCATTGTATTGAATGATCGTATTGTAGTCGGTTGATTTCTATCCATATAAGTCATACGGATTTGGTTGGGCTGGTTCCATGGCATGGCTCCATATTTAGCAGATAACTTTATGCATGTGAAGAAAACATTAAAGAATTCGAGTCTGGCGATCTTATTGAATCCAATAAAAAACATGAAGAGGGTTTCATGGTCCTTGGGAAAATATTTAAAATGACAAAAAAACGTGGACGGCAGGATTCGAACCTGCGCGGGCAAAGCCCACATGATTTCTAGTCATGCCCGATAACCACTCCGGCACGTCCACTTTCATGTCCTCTTGGCCTTTTCAAACATTATAGCTAAGGACACGTTTGTAATTTTCCTAAAGACTTCAAGAAAAAATCACTCAACCGACCCATTTGTACCTTTTTCCAAAATTTAAGGAATTGCTTTGCGTAGACTATATAAATCGCAAATTATCGTTTATTTGGACATTGTTGGGTAGAAAAGTTATCGACGTTGCTTGATAGTGAGTTGATGATTGGATCGGGTTGGACTAGTAACATTGAATCATACGTCCAAAGAAAGTGTGTAAATGTTGCACAATGTTCAAAGGAACGATTTTTTCCCCTGATAATGTTTGTCTTCGTGTTTTTTTTAATAAGATAGTTATCTTACCAACATTTGATTCGACGATTCTAGTTCGGTCTAATCAGATCCTTTGACTTGTCATCTAGCAATGTTGAACGTTCAATCTTACGTTTTACAACGTCATTTCGAAGTTAATTAGCAACGTATGACGAGCGAATTTGTGGTAACACAACCAGTTATGAATTTACCCATAAATTATGTGAAACCATGTGACGATCACGTGCCACTACAAAACCAACTTCATCTTCCCTCCAAAACCCCCACCCAATGCCGTCGCCCCTCTTCAGAGCCCCCCTCCCAACGACTCCCTGAAAGCTACCGTCCCGGCGAGTGTTACCTTCTCGGCGGCGGCGGTTAATGTATGAAGATTTCAATTCTCCGTTCCGCAAAATCAGTGACAACAAATTGGAAGCTGATTCCGAATCGTCTCTACTCAACCGATCTCACTCTCAATCCCAATTTAACCAATTTGTTCAACAAGCACTTCGATCGTGCCGATGTGTTCTCTTGGAACTCGGTCATCGCCGAGTTGGCCCGCGGAGGCGACTCGGTCGAAGCTCTCCGCGCGTTCTCTTGGATGCGGAAGCTGTCCGTGTCCCCAAACCGGTCGACTTTCCCTTGCGCCGTTAAATCTTGCTCGGCGTTGGACGACGTTGCATCGGGTAAACAGGTCCATCAACAAGCCTTCGTATTCGGGTATGAGTTTGACCTCTTTGTGGCTTCCGCTCTGATTGATATGTACACGAAATGTGGGGAACTAGAGGATGCACGCAAACTGTTCGACGAAATTCCTGGCAGAAATGTGGTCTCTTGGACTTCCATGATCAATGGTTATGTGTTAAATGATAGACCTTGTGATGCTCTTTTGCTGTTTAAGGAGCTTCTGGCTGAAGAAGAGGGCAAAGAGGTTTATGTTGATTCGGTCGCGTTGGGCTCTGTACTATCTGCTTGCTGCCGTGTTTCGAGGAAGTCGGTGACTGAAGGGATACATGGGTTTGTAGTGAAGGGGGGATATGAATCTTCATTGGGGGTAGTGAATATCTTGTTGGATGCTTATGCGAAGTGTAGTGAGTTGGGTGCTTCGAGGAAGGTGTTTGACGACATGGTGGTCAAGGACGTCGTCTCTTGGAACACTATGACTGCTGTGTATGCTCAAAATGGATGGTCGAAGCAGGCTTTGGAGGTCTTTTACTTGATGGTGAATGACAGCGACGTTAGGTACAATGCAGTGACTTTATCTGCTGTGTTGTTTGCGTGTGCACACGAGGGGGCTTTGATGGTTGGAAAGTGCATACATGATCAGGTAGTGAAGATGGGGTTGGAAGACAATGTATTTGTCGGTACCTCAGTTATCGATATGTACTGCAAGTGTGGGAGAGTTGGAATGGCGAGGAAGGCGTTTGATCGGATGAAGGAGAAGAATGTCAAGTCTTGGAGTGCCATGATAGCAGGGTATGGCATGCATGGACATGCTAGAGAAGCACTTCAAGTCTTTTACGAGATGAAGAATGCCAGAGTCAGACCGAACTACATCACTTTCGTGTCAGTCCTGGCTGCTTGCAGCCATGCTGGCCTTGTCGAAGAAGGTTGGCGTTGCTTTCGAGCAATGAAAAGCGAGTTTAACGTGGAACCTGGTGTTGAGCACTATGGTTGTATGATTGATCTTCTTGGGCGAGCTGGTCGTCTCAAGGAGGCCTATGATCTGATCATGGAAATGAAAGTGACCCCCGATTTTGTGGTCTGGGGAGCGCTTCTTGCTGCGTGCAGAATGCACAAAAACTTGGAGTTGGCTGAGATATCTGCCCGTAAACTCTTTGAATTAGAGCCGAACAATTGTGGATACTACGTCCTGCTATCTAACATGTACGCGGATGCTGGAAGGTGGAGAGATGTCGAGAGGATGAGGATTCTTATAAGAGATCACGGTCTGACTAAACCTCCCGGGTTTAGTTTGGCGGAGTTGAAGGGGAGGGTTCATGTGTTTCTAGTTGGAGATAAAGAGCATCCTCAGCACAAGCAAATCTACGAGTACTTGGAGATACTATTTACAAGACTGGTTGAAGCTGGGTACGTACCCGATCAAACGTCCGTGTTGCATGATGTAGACGAGGAGGAGAAGGATATGACCCTACGAGTCCATAGCGAGAAGCTCGCTGTTGCATTTGGAATAATGAATACAGAACCAGGGGCTACAATCCAAATCATCAAGAATCTGAGGGTGTGTGGTGACTGCCACACTGTTATGAAGCTGTTGTCCAAGATTGAGAACCGAGAACTCGTGATTAGAGACTCGAAGCGGTTTCATCACTTCAAAGATGGGGTGTGTTCTTGTGGTGATTATTGGTGAAAACTGATTACACATTTGCTTTTGTTGTATATTGTTGGGATGAGTTTCTTGTTGAAAACCAATGCCCAGAGAGGATTTATTGTAACCTTTAGAGAAGATAATAAATCAAATGATCTCTATTTATGTTATGGCTGTGTTCTGTGCTTTCACTGAGATTTAGTTGGATTGATAATCTCTGTGTTGAGGATTTATTGTAACCTAAGAAAAAATTTGGATGAACTTGAAATTTCAGTGTGCATTATCTGTAAATTCGTGAGCCAAATATAACAAAATTGCACATACAAGCAAAGTAATCTTTTCATTCACATTTTCTCAATATTGACAGCAAGGTTTATAGTTTCGTTTACATTAAAAGACCCGAAAAAGGGGTCACTGACAAAAACGAATGAGAGCATCAAATACGGTAAACGTTGCCACATTCGTCAACCAACACACGAAACAAACTACGAACTGTTTGATGCTCACGGAAGGCACCCATTGCTATCGACAGTGCACGTAGAGGAAGAATGCACATCCAATCCGACACATATTCAAAGCACTTGAATGTTTACCGGACATAGCATGCATTATATGAAGAGAAACATATTCAAAGGCACTCTGGATAATGCTTATACGGAAACAGGCTTCCCCCTGCCCATGGAAAATCCTCTTGTACCATCGGGCATGCGAGGACCAGGAGGTGGCCTAGCGACAGTGAGATGATCGGTGTTGTTAAGTGTAAGATTTATAGGCGGGCTACCTATGTGGTGGGAGCCACGGCCGTTTTGCTGGTTCTGAACGCGCCCACGACCCTTGCCTCTACCACGGTTACGGCCCTTCTTTTGTCCGCCTTCCTTATCAGTGCCCTGATCCTCTCCCTATATGCAAAAACACTTCGTATTAGCCACTGAAGGTCTCATTATACGAAAATTAGCTTGATTCAAGAGTTGAGAAAAATATCATTCTCTAGGTCTCATTATAGCCGAAGCAGACCAATCATCTGTGTATGCAAAGTTATAAATAAACTGCCATCTGGAAGCAAGGAATGGAAGTGTAAAGCATTTACCGCATGCTCATTAAACTGGAGCTCGGAATCTCCCGAATGATCTTCGAACTGTCTGTCGCTCTGGATCTGTTCTGGTGTGGAAGTACTTTCTTCCTCATTGGTCCCCTCACTTTCGCTTCCAGGAGTTCCAGCCCTTCTCCCTCGTGCCTGTTGAGATTTTGACTTGAAAGGGAGGATAAAAAGAGAGAATCAGGAATGAAATTCAGCAGGCATATCGAGCGTACTGGATTCAAAGGCCACACGGTTTCAACAATAATTGCTAAAGCTTATTGATGAAATTACTCTCTTTCACTTGGCATTCTTTGCATCAAAAGTTCATATTGGCTTAATACGAGGGGAGTTTGAGATCCAAAATAAAGATATAGCACCTTATATAAGGTTCTGTCTAATCTAAGCAATCAAAAGGTCATCTTGGAGCATTTTCAAAAAAAATTGCACAAAAGTAGAGAACACAGCAGTAGCATAGACATAGTGATGAGTATATACCGAGCGTTTGGGTAGCAAGCGGACTCTCAGACCATTCCTCCAGTTATCCTCATCGTTCAGCTCTATAACCTGCTAGTAAGTTGTGTAATCATGTACATGAACGAGGTAAATGCAATACAGAAATACATAATAAATGATTTTAAGAAATACATAGTTTTTTCAACTCAATCTTGGCATTCATGACAGAAATCAGATGGATTGATGCATCATATATTCATATCCAATTACTAAAACTAACTGAATGGGTCCCTGTATCTTCAATAGCTAAATATATTTCGTTTCAGCCTAGCCAAAACCCTTTTATTGTCCATTTTGTCCAAGCAAAAGAGCTATATCTTCTTTTACTTGAATGACGCCAGGCCCCCTCAGCAATGTTTGGTTCATTGTCCCTCCTCTCTCTCAACACTCCAAGGGTAGTAATACAAAAAAAAATTGACCCAAAGCCATGGAACTTGGTTGTGTAGCCATATTTGTCTCTGTTTGGAAATAATGAAAAAAAAAAACCTAATAACCTCATTTGACAATCTAAATACCCTTTATCATGTTCTTGCCAACAAACATCCCTACTTCCTCATATTGAAACAGCTAAGTTCATTGCTATGCCCCGTTATTGACTTATTGTTGTAATATCTTGTCCTGCTTTATTTTGATTTATCACAGTGGCATAAAATAGAAAATATAAACAACTAAAAATTCTACTACTTTAAGCATGAATTCTGAAATAAAATACTTAAAAAGTATTCAACTGGAATGCAAGCAAATATCAACCTAAAGGTATTTTTGGCATCAATACCCAACATAATGCACTAAATAGAAGTCACTTTATCCAATCCATTAACAGTCTCAATATTCATAGAATAGGCTAATACAATATGGTTTTAGCAGCATTTTCATCCACTTGCTTCTGCAGCAATTTGAGTTTCTTTTGTTTCTTATTTTTAACTCTTTTTTTTTTATTCTATACACATATCATAAACTCTACCATAAGCTGATGCAAGAGACATGTATCTAGATATTCCATGCTAGCACACAAAGTAAATGAAGAGGTAAGCCAAGTAAGAATGACAGAACAAGTGACAGCGAACTACATACAGCTTTCTCAGCCAACTCGATGGACTCATATTCCACAAATGCATGCAACTGCACAAAATAGAAACATCCAAGGATTAGTGCACTTCAAATCACCAAAGATAGTGTTTTTGACAACATAATTTAAAGCTTTTCAAGAACACAAGGAAAACTGGTAGGGAGAGTAACAAATCACCAAGGAGAATTTACTTTTTTATTTTAAGATCCAACTCCTTCCTATAATTACTTTTGAAGAAGAATGGTTGGGATGTCATATGTCAGAACACTAATCCTTTAAATCAATCCGAATCAGGCAGACCAGAGTTTGGATTTATGCAACTTTGTTCTTTGTGATTTTAATGTATTGTAAGTTGTAGCTGAAGCATTAAAAGCAAGCATGATGTAACTGAGGCATTGCAAAACAGTATGCGGCAGAGGAGACAAGCATAATCTGCATCATATTCTTCACGCAAGCAAGCAAAATGTCTTGACCTATAGCATGATTACCTTGTGAAGCATGTTGTCCACTTTTGATTGTCTAGATGCTGATGGAGCCCCAGTGTTCATAGTTTGTGGCTGACAAGTACGAATAGACTTCACACTGAAAAGAACCATTTAGACTGATTAATATCTGAAAAAGCTGCTGCAGAATTCAGAAATGTATAATTAATGAAAGGAATGTTTCTTCTGTTACACGGAATGAATACCTCCCCACAGATGAGAAAATCTTCATGAGATTCTGGTAACAATGGTCCTCAGGCAAATTCTCAGCCACGATTATGCGGCACTATGTGCAGTTACAATATAAAAGAAAACTTAATTGACTGGGTTGCAAAACTTGGAACTTATAAACGAAACTTCAATAGCACATAGATTTACAATAGATGCATTATTTATAGAAGTAAATATAGCAGTACTTATTGAAGTGGAAATATAGCAGTATTTCAAAACAAGGTGGGAAACAGTTACGGTTAACCTACTTGCAGCTCATCCATATCAGGTCCTGTCAAAGGGTGCAGGCGCTTGACCTTCTTCCCATCTTCACTAACCACCTGGAAGCAATATCAACTGTGATTTTTGACAGCAAAAATTCAAGTGCTGAAAATCCATAACAAGATATCAACTGTGATTTTTTACAGCAAAAATTCAAGTGCTGAAAAACCATAACAAGATATCACCCTTGTACCAAATAGAAAGTTCCCACAGATGCAAATGTTAAAAAAATAAAAGCCTAGTGACCATCTGTAAAAACAACACAGAACTTACAAGCTTCGCTGAATTACGTAGCACATCTGCAAGCTGAGAATTACTACTAATAAGGGCTTTAATCTTCTTAAAAGTTGCAACCACAGAAATGGGAACTGCATGGTAATTTTGAGGAAGATTGTCAAGAAATAAGCCATACTAAACAAGTAACAAAAAAGAACTTCACGACAATAATAAGTGGTGATGCCCCCAAAACACAGCTTTACTCAAGAGATTGCAAGAAAAAATAAATGACACAATAAAATCAGAAGAAAGTAATGTACCATATCCTTCAGAATCCTTGTTCATGAACCTTATAAGATGATCAGTCGTGGCCAAGTTGATATCACTGAAATAGTACTCCACCTGCATGTCAAAGTTGCTTTCATAAATGTAAAACACATATTAAAGGGAATATGGCCTGCAAAATAATAGATATGAAACAAATTTTTTCTTGGTTTTGTATACAAATAACATATAATGTTTAAGAAATCGCATCAAATATTGAAAAACAACTTTCAAAAAATAAGAAAAGACAACCATGGAGACTCTAAACATGTTTGGGGGGGTGTGCAATATTTGAAGCTCAAAACTCAAAAGGCACAATGGAAAATTTATGTGTGACCATTTACCACCCATATATATCTAATATTAGAAGACAAGTAAATAATCACATACCATACTAAATCGATATTCGACTCCAATTGGTCACCCTTACTTTAAAATAACTCCTTAAAACAACTTATTTTAGAGAACAGAAGGAAAACCTTCTAGACCAAATACTTTTGTTTTGATGAAAAGGATCCATATGATGATCAAATGTCTAAAATTTCACCCACAGCTTTCAGAAGACAAGATATTGTACTTCATTGTTTATCCTGCTTTAACATAATCATGAACACTACTCCGTATTATGCAACCCTTGTAGCCATAAAGGCAATGCATATTCTTGCCTCTTCATCGAACACCTAACACTATGCAGAGTTATATGATAAATTTCAAATTTGTTAAGTTGTAAGAGACTGAAGCAACATTTAATACATTTAGGAAACCTAGTGGTTAGTTCCATTGATTTTCCAAAGGTTATACTTATATTGCATAACAATTAACTGGTAGTGTTAACCCTCATCAAAACTACAATTTCTTTTGTTTTGCTCAAAAAACTAATACGTTATGTCTTTATCAGAATCAAAACTGAAATGTTTACACATGACCTTTGAAAAATTCAATCTACCACAGTACCACCCAAACATTCCATCAACCATGTATGCACCCAGTGCAACTTCACTAAACAGTATCAGCAGCCAAAGCTTTTACCTAACGCTGAAAGTAACAGTAAGAATTGGATCACTGAATACTGATCATCACATGATTCACATCAAATCACAAACTCACCGTAAATAGTTCATTCTAGGGGGCATCATACTCAAATTTAAGGAGGTAAAGTCAGTTGTAAATTAAACAAGGTTCATACAAAAAAACAGTTACCGCAGTAGCCTAGGTAATATGTAAACGAACAGAGAGATCAAAGAGAAGGAAGCAACGAAGACATGCCTGATTCAAAATTTTCTGCGTTGCTTCCTCGGACAAACCGTTCGAAGAGGATCCATTTGCCTGATCCTTGCGATTGAAAGATGCCTGCTGACCTTGCGCCACCACCTCCTGCTCTTCCTCGCCGCCAGCTGAATATGCGTGGTGCTTCTGATGATGACCGGGATGGTACTGGTGAGGCTGATGGAACTGCTGCTGCCCCTGCTGGTGATGGATTTGAGGATGGTGAAGATGACTCTGAGGCGGAATCGCGACGTGGAACGGCGGATAGATATGCACAACCGGAGGCGGGGTGATCACCATCGGTGGAGGCGTCGGCTGCCTCGCGACCGGCGGCGGCTTCGTCGGGACAAACGCCTGAGCCTTCGCGTTCAGCTTGCTGGCGGAAAGATTCCGCACCAGCGACGGCGCTTGATCAGAGGCCGATCCGGAGTCAACGGGCTGATCGGCGGGCGGGGAGAGGGAATCTAGGGTTTGATCTAGCGGGGGATTGAGCTCGGCCATGGATTCTGAGAATTAGGGCTTTTGGCCGGAGAAGTCGAGGACGGGGACGGAGAGAAGCTCCGTCTGACAATGGAGAGAAAATATCGACGGTGGAAACGGGGAAGAAAACAGATTGTCGAAGATTTGTTTATATAGGGAGAGAGTGGAAGGAGGACTGAGGGGGGAGAAACAGCCAAAGCCAAACAGCGGAGGGAGGGGAGGGTGTGTGGGGCCCACTGGTAGTGCTCAGCACACTAATTTTTCTATTTTTATTTTCTAATTTAGATTGATTGGGTCAAATGGCCCAGTGGGCCACTAACCCGTCAGTAATATAGGTCACATTCGGGTCATACAATTACGTGTTAATGACGAAGGTCATGGATACCTTCGGACCAATACGGATCACTTGTTACGCTTTTTGTGTTACACAATGCGGTAACAAATTCATGGATGACTGAATCGGACTCGAAACAACTAGAGCCTCGGTTCTTTCGTACTTGGCAGAAACCTTTGCTTTTCATCGGGATGATCCCGGAATCCTTGGTCATTTTACAGAAGTATCGAAATGATTACTCGATCGAGTCTACCGTATTATGGCTTCTTTATACGGTCTAGGACTGGCAAGAGCCGAAATCGTAATGCTATAACAAAGCAACTCTTTTTAAGTCCATCAGCCTCAACATCTCCTGGGCCTTTTGAATGTGTCATCAATTAGCCAAAAAATTGCACATGGTTTTCCAGGCAGAAAAAAAAAAGATAAAAATAACGTGGACGGCAGGATTCGAACCTGCGCGGGCAAAGCCCACATGATTTCTAGTCATGCCCGATAACCACTCCGGCACGTCCACTCTTTTGTTTATTTTTATTATCTTTTGTGTATATCTCTTTAATTGTGTAATTTTAAATGCATCAAACCAATATATCAATCTAATCGAGAACACTAAGTAGAAGCAATTTGTTTGTGGCATTGTTGAAGATGTCGAACTCGAACTCCTGTAGTGACTTGTGCGTATCTAGAGAGCGCAGAGTTTTAGAGAAAGGGTAGTAAATAGTACTCTCTCTGTCTCATATTAAATGTCGTTTGTCTTTCTGTGCACGTTTTTTAACGACCGAAAAACTCTATAAAATACTCCCTCCGTCCAACAATACATGGACTTTTAGATGTAAATTTTTGTCCAACAATAGATGGTCTTTTAGGTTTTCTAGATAAAAAGTTGTAATGATTTCTATTGGTTTGTGTGTTGTTGACTTTTTAAAATAATTTGATTGGTTAAAATGTGTAGTGGGTGTTAAAAAATAATAAAATTTATGAAAAAGTTAGTGTAATGATGATGTTTTTATAAAAGGAAGTTGTTTTATTAAAACTTGTGCAAAATGCTAAAAGGCAATGTATTTTTGGACGGAGGGAGTATTATTATTTTAATTAATTTTTTTATATAATGTTATACTTATTACTACTACTAATTATCAAATTATATAAAAAAAATAATTAAAAAAATAATATTTTATAGAGTTTTTCGCTCTTTAAAAAGCGTGCCGAAAAGTAAAACGACATTTAATTTGAGACGGAGGGAGTAATAACTACTCATTTAACCACTATGTAAAAAGTTATCATATACCATTGCAGCTTCATTTTCTAATCCTCCGTGTGAGTGTCTCTAGTTTAAAATTATAATCTAGATAAAGTTATTAGATGAAAATCTAAAATATATTAAATTTAGGTGAAATGTTGAGCGTTTTTAAAAATATTATAAACGGCCAAAACAACATGAAACAATTTTTTTTTTTTTTTGGAAGCAGATAAAAATTAGGAAAGCCGTCGGCGACCCGACTTCTTTCCTAACGCGTCCGAACGGACGAGAACACAGAGTTCTGGATCATCGGTGAAGCTATCATCGGCAGGGATAGTGTAGGCCAGACATACAATCCTGTCAGCCACAGCATTTGAATCCCTGAAAATATGACGAATAGCAACATTAGATATATTATATAAATCGACAGTCGCATCAGCCATCAGCAGCTCGATAATCCAGGGGCAAGACCAGTCCCCCAGCAGAGCCTTTATGACGACCAAGCAGTCTCCTTCGATCAGAAGGTTATTTAAGCCCATGGATTTCGCCTTGGCGACCCCCATCCGAAGGCCCATGGCCTCCGCGAAAACAGCGGAGCCATTATTACAGGGACCCCCCCTAGGGACTTTATATTCCCCCTATGATCTCGAATCACGAAGCTGAAGGTTCCTTTCCCCGACTGGCAGTACGAGCCATCAAAATTCAATTTGTAGTATCCCATAGGTGGTTTTTCCCAATTGTTTGCCTTGGAAGCGTTATGGTTTGTTGATCTAGAGCCTACTCTAGTGCCACAAGTCTTTGTTCTAGATCGGGACACACCATCTGACTCCGAGTCCTCCACTCTGGCATTCCAAGTTTGGTAAGTAGTATTGCAGAAAATGGCTATAGCCTGCACAGGTGCGTTGCTTATTTGCTGGAAAACGACCTGGTTTCGAAAATACCAAATACTCCACCAAGCAAATGCCAGCTTAGTGAAAGCCTGGATGCCAATGTTGGTGAAAATATTGTTTAGGAGAAGATTTGGTTTGATGTCTATATCGATACCAACACATAATGGGTGGCTGATATGGAGAGATTTGGTAAGAGCGATCGTAGTTGGGCATTGTATGAGAATATGACCTGTAGATTCGATAGTGCATCCACAGAAGCTGCACCCGGAGGGCACCGAGGCATGGGACCGTTGTAGTCTCTCAGTGGTCGGGAGACCATCGCGTGCAATCTTCCAAAGGAAATACCTTACCTTAAAGGGGATGTCAAGACTCCAGATCCAGTTGCAGCCAAAGTTCTGGTCACCCCCGTAGTTTGGAATTAGCTTTGTTGCTGATGATGTGGAGAACCAGCCATCGTGACTGGATCCCCAGAAGAGTCTGTCAGGGAAAAAATTGTGAGGAAGATGGGTAGATTGAATTCCGGAGATGATATCCATGGGTAGTAATCCACGAAGGTCCGTTTCAAGTTTAGTAATGTTCCAAGAGTTATTGTCGTTAATAAATCTATTAACTGTCCAATTCAGCACTCCATCTGGGAGCGACTCAAGAGACAATTTAATCAATGGTTTTTGAGTTGCCCAGATGTCAGCCCAGAAATGAGTCGTCTTCCCGTCACCGATTGACCAGCGAAGGCCTGATTTGAAAAGATTGGTAATAGAGTTGAGTTTAGCCCACTGCCACGAGGTGTTGCCCTTGTGTTGGTAACGCAGAATAGAGGTTCCTTTTAAATATTTGCCTGTTATCACTTTAACCCAGATGTTGTCCGGTTCAGCAATTAATTTCCATAGTAACTTCATTTGTAAAGCTATGTTCATCGTTTCGGCCTTGTAAATGCCCAACCCCCCGTTAAGGGTATCTGTGCATATCTTGTCCCAGCTAATCAGAGGAGTATTTTTTGGATCTTTGTTCCAGAAAAATTGCCTATAAATCTTATCCAGCTCATGCAGGATCGATGAGGGCAAAAGGAAAGCTTGCATGAGGAACAGTGGTTGTGCTGAAAGGTTTGCTTTGATTAGGACTTTTCTGCCTTCAGCAGACAGAGAGGAGGCTTCCCACTTTGATAGTTGCTGCTTAGTTTTGAGTATGATCTCCGCAAAGGTGTCTTTGTTGACACGACAATTAATAATTGGGCACCCTAGATATTTTTCTAGGTTATTCGACTGGGGGATACCCAGAGCGTTCGTAACTGTTTGAATGGTTGTGGCCGTAGTTTTAGGAGAAACTTGAAAGGATGACTTATGTAGGTTAACTTTTTGTCCCGAGATGAGACAAAACCGCTGAATTATCTCAGAGAGCTCAGAACATGTTGACTGGTTGGCTTTCCCGAAAAGCATGATATCGTCAGCGAAGGCAAGGAAAGGAATCTTGACCCCTCCTCCCCCTAAAGTGAAGCCTAAGTTCTTGGAGATGTTGGACCGTCTTTGTAAGGTTCTGGCTAGAACCTCAGCAGTGAGGATAAAAAGGAAAGGAGATAGGGGGTCTCCCTGTCGGAGTCCTCTCGATGGAACGAAAACTGTCGATGGTTCATCATTTATAAGTACTGAGTACGACACCGTCTGAACACATTCCTTTATCCAGTGGACAAACTTGGAGTCAAAACCAAACTTTGATAGCGTAGCGAACAGAAAAGGCCATTCAATACGGTCGTAGGCCTTTTCCATATCTAACTTGATTGCCATGTAGCCGGCCTTTGCTTTAGTTAACCGAAACGAGTGGAAAATCTCGTGAGCAATGAGAATATTGTCTTGGATCGATCGACCCTTAGTAAACGCACTTTGTAATGGATGAATGAGTTTGTCAAAAACTATCGACAGTCTAGCTGTCAGAATCTCGGAGATAATTGTGTACACAGTAGAGCAGAGACTTATAGGCCTAAAGTGATTGACCGTTTGAGGATCATCGATCTTCTGGATTAGTGTTATGAATGTGTGATTAATTTGACGCAACATCTTCCCACTTGAAAAGAATGCCTTAACTGCTTTTATAATTGAAGGACCGACAATGTCCCAGTAAATCTGGTAGAAACCTGCAGGCATACCGTCAGGCCCCGGAGCCTTATCAGCACCAATTGAAAAAAGTGCGGTCTTAATGTCATCGTTTGTAATGGTTGCGGTGAGCATCTGGTTCTGCTGGTCTAAAATCTCACGGTCAATGACCAGGAGATCCTTATGACATGGGATGTCATGGTTATAGGACGATTTGAACCTTCTGGAGAAGCTATTTACAAATTCATTTCTGATTAAGGTATGGTCTGACAGAATCAGACCCGATTCCGTCGTGAGGACTTTGACGATCTTCCTGCCCCGCTTCGCCGAAGCGATACGATGGAAGTAACTGGAGTTTGTGTCATTTAATCTGATGTGTTTAACCTTGGCTCATTGGCTCCAATATCGACGCTGAAAATCAAGCATTCGTTCTTTTTTGTTGAGTAATCTCTTGTGTCTGTCACTGAGGTCCTATTCAGGACTAGCAATTAACTTTTGTTGTAACTGCAGAAGTTGTTCGTCTGTGTCGAAGATTTGTTTATGAATATTGTTAAAAGTGCGTTTATGCCAGCGCTTCGCTAGGCCTTTAAGCAGAGTTGTTTTCTTAACAAGTTTAAACATGAGTGAACCCGCCGGGTTAAGCCTCCAAGCCTGCCTTACCAGGTTTCTGAATTCTGGTTTGGTCGTCCAAGCCATTTTAAATCTGAAAGGTTTCCCGTTTCTCTGAGTTGGGGATCTCAGATCGATCGAAATTGGTGCATGGTCAGAAGTAGTGAAAGGGTGGATTCTTACTCGTATGCCGTCGAAGGCTGAAATGACTTCATTTTGGGCTAGTAGCCGATCCAGCTTGGCGAAGCTGTTGTTAGGTAAATCCAATTTCTTTCTTTTCCAAGTATAACTACCACCATGAGTTGGTACTTCAGACAAAAGAAGTAAATGTTTTATATCTTGTAGTCTTTTAAATCTACCTGGGAACGGGAGGATACCCCCCAGCTTGTCGGTTGGTATTGAAATTTCGTTGAGATCCCCTAAGATACAGAAAGGGTTGGTAAGTGTTGTGGCATAAGTGGTGAGTTTTTCCCAAAACGCGTCCTTCAAACGACGATCTGGAGGTGCGTAAACCACAAGAATAGCAATCGTCAAATTGGCATTTTTCTCCAGATAGTTTATGTGGATAATTCTTTGGTTAACCGAAATGAGTGTAATCTCTCCCTCGGACACAGGAAGGTCTTTCCATAGCAGACAAATCCCCCCGGAGAACCCCCGAGCAGGATCAAAAGCAATATTTGAAAACCCGCACTTCTTCCATACGGCTTCCGGGGGGAATTTATCAGTTTTGGTTTCAAGCAGTGCTAGGACATTTATATAATTGTTTTTACAGAACAATTCAGTATGAGTCCAGAAGTTTCTCCTCCTCATCCCTCTACAGTTCCAAGAGCATATATTCATGGGAAACCTTTTTGAGCGCGTAGCCGTTTGTAGATAATCTTGTAGATGTCATTGGTATGAGAATTTTTGATCGGTTGTTGGCCTATTCGGCCCAAATTCAATATTATTTGTGTCTGGTTGGTTCGCATAATGACCGTGGTACAGTTTGTAGGACGGGTTACACAACCATGATAATGGCATGAACTTGGAAGGCAATCGTCAAAGTCAAATCGGTCCCAAGCGAGCTTGAGTTGTAGCAAGACACACAACCTAGTTGTCCTCATTGTAGTGATAGAACCAACAATGGTAAAATCTAGTAAATATAGGTTGGTAAAACCATATGAGTAATGTGAAAACGCACCTGTGAGTGAGTCTTTACTCTTGGTTTGTTTGGTAACAAATAGATGGTTGTTTTCAAAGGGTTTGGGACCATTAAGATGAGATGTAGTCCATTTGCCAAAAGCATAAAAGAGATAGCGGTTTGAGCAACTGAACATCGGTATGAGCATGGGAAAAGGAAGGTACAGCTTTGATAGCACACCCATTATATTGGTAAATAAAATTAATATATGTACATGGGATTGGTACAAAAGATTGGCCTTGTAAGGCTTTTGTTTTAATTGGAAAGCAAAACAGTGAGCTTGGTAGCCAAAATAGGTAACACAAGGTAAAAGTGGTGTATGCATCAGCACATCCACGCATCGCCGAGGAACAGGGCCGGGTACCGCAACAAACAAAGGCCAACGAATACCCCAGAGAGAGACGAGCCCCACAACAGCTGACCTGCACAAACCAACAGACCAGCAGAGGAGCGCAAACCAAACAGATCGAGAGTAACAAGAGCTAAGAGCATCCGCATCCATGGAACTCAGTTCGGTTCCTTAACTCTCATTTTTATTTTTCTCTTTCCTTAAGAAACCCAACTTAATTTTTTACACACATCCCTACAACCCATTTTATTATAAACTAAATAATATAAAATTAAAAAAAGCCTCACTACATACCTAAACCTCTCTCTTTCTCTTTCATACCCTCCCATCTATTTTCTTTCTTTTTGAGTTTTTAAGGGGTTCCTTGCTAATAAACCTATCACATCATTCCTTAACACAATATATCATTTCTATATTAATTTATTATTAAGTTCCTTATTTTTCTCTTCTAAACACCCCAATGTGGGTGCTCTAAGAGAGAGTAAGACAGCAGAGATATAAACATAAAGAAAGATAATTGTATTGATATCAAAGGAAGGCCTGACGAGAATAGTAGAGAGATATTGTAAAGAATAGCAGAGCCAGTGAGTCAAAGAACTGAAAGTAGGGATATTATCCCAATTGCACATGTAATGTGTGCTTAAATAGGCAGATTGCTGGTGAGCAAATTGTTTGTGGGTTTGTTCTAGCAGGGAGAGAGAGAAACTTACAGAGGAAGAGTTGAAGCAGCAGAGGCTCTTAATCGCTGACGGACAAGTGCTGAGATGGTCATTGACAAGGCAATCGAAAAGTGGGTTTAAGACATATAAATATATAAGTAAATTAAGTAAAGTGCCTATGTAGAGTTGGAGTATGTAATCAGCACCTGGGAGGCATAATACAGAATCCGGCGAAGGTTGAATTTTAACCCAAAAAAGTGAGCTTGAATTCCATAATGTGAGTTTAGTAATACAAAACAACCGGAATGTAATATAACATTCAATTGTTAACTTTGCCTTACAAGGCTTGCGAATGAACTTGATATTTGTATTTAAATTTTCCTTGTAAGGCTTGGGATGAATTTTGTACATGTTTTGTAAGGCTTCTGAAAATTTACAAGCATAAGTACCTGAAAATGGGTAGTTTCCCATAGCTTGTGAGGGCCTAAATGATCTGTTAAGATCAAAGAAAAAGGTTTGTGAGCCAAATTGGGATACAAAGTTTGTGTAGGAATGAGTCAGTATACAACAGCAAGTCATAGGACAGAACATTGCAAGTAGGAAGAAGCATAAAGCAAACGGGTACTGCACCGGACACCAGATATAAACCTGAATAAGGTAATTGGAGGGCCTGATAGGGAAAGAACAGTAGCTTAAACTGATAAGCCAGCATACAATCGAGTATAAGGAACAATTGATAGAGGTAACCACGGGATTGTATTCCCAACTAGATCCGGTGGGATAGGTAAACTGCTTGTGGGCAAAATTAGTACTTGGGTCGTTTGGTGGGAGAGGAAGAGAAGAACTTACAAAGAAAAGAAGTGACTGGAGCGACGAGAAACCGAGTAGCGAGCAGGAGAAGTGGCCGAAACGCCACCCACGCCACCAACAGCAACAAAGACTCCCGCCCGGCCACCACCAACTAGTCCCATCCCACATAAATGCTCGGAAACAAGCCCGATCGAGCCACCGGGTGGGTGAACCACGCCGAATCGATCGCGAATCAGAGAGAGCCACCACCTCTCTGTAGCCCTTGCAAAGGGAAAGCCCGTTGTGAACAGGAAGAGAGCAGGGGGTTCTGATTCGATAGAAAATCGATGGCGGAGCAACGATCAGGGCATGGCAAATGGGGGGTACCTAGGGATTTGTTTTCGGCTTTCGCAGGTGAGCGGGACGGTAGTCGCTAGGGTTTTGTGTGGGCGGCGGATCAGCCGAGATGGAGAAGGAGCGGAGGCGCGTGTTGGAGCGTTCATTTGGGGAAAAAGTTAGGAACTATTTGTCCCTATACTATCACATTTGTAATGTAAGCGTTACAACATGAAACGATTTCCTTGAAAATTGTAAGACCTTATACAAAACACTCCAAAAAGCTTGTTTTTTCGTCCATACTTTTATTCTAACATAAAAATGTAGCTTGAACTCGTAATGGCCCCTTGTCTACAAGATGTGAGTAAATCACCAAGGACAAACACAATAATACAAGCAAGGTAATCTTTTCATTCATATTTTTCTCTATATTGACAGTCAAGTTTATAATTGTGTTTACAACAAGTGACTTAAAAATGGTCACGAACGAGACGAATGGAGAGCACAACATACGCCAAATGTTTCCACACAAAACAACTTACAAAGAACCATTCCATCCTCGTAGAAAACACGATCACCGTTACTGATGTTGCGTGCGGAAAGGATGCATCTATGACCCGACACACACTCAAAGCACTTCAAAGTTGAGCAGAGATGTCATGTGTGTTGCGAAGAGATACTTACTAAGCAGTATTAACTGCAAGAGGCTTCCCCCTGCCCATTGAAAATCCTCTTGTACCGTCGGGCATGCGAGGACCGGGAGGGGGCCGTGCTAGGGCTGGATGCTCGGGGCTGTTAAGTGCAAGGCTTGTAGGAGGGCTGCCTATGTGGTGGGTGGCGCGACTGTTTTGGTGGTTTTGACCACGTCCACGACCCTTGCCTCTGCCACGGTTACGGCCCTTCTTTTGTCCGCCTTCCTTTTCAGTGCCTTGCTCCTCTCCCTGTGCAACAATTCAATCACATTAACTTCCGAAACATGGATTCTGAATATACATTCCTCGATACCTAACATAGGAAAAGGATCCGATAATCTTTGAATTAAAACGGTAAGCATTTGGAATCAATTGGGTTTGTAATTCTGAATTACTTTGATATATGCAGGCTAGTGAACTGAAGTGTGAAGCACTTACTGCATGCTCGTGAGGATGGAGCTCGGATTCTCCAGATCGATCTTCTAATTGTCTGTCGTTCTGGAGCTGCTCGGATCTTGAAGTACCTTCTTCCTCATTGGTTCCTTCCCCTTCATTTCCAGCCTTTTTCCCTCGTACTTGTTGAGGTTTTGACTTAAATGGGAAGATAAAAGAGAACCATGAGTGAAACTCAGTGAACGAATGGAATGAAAATATGCAATAATTTAACACAAGATAGAACATGCTCTGTCTGGTTTCAATTTAGCCTCATAATATACTATGTGGACCAAGAAAGGAACAATTTTACTAACCAAGAGGACGATAAATATATCACCTGCCATAAAAAACTAAAATAAAGCACACATGATTTCAGTGATAATTTCTGAAACCTATTGAGAAAATGACTTGGTCTTTGACCAAGCATTAATTGCACCAGAAGGTCATATTTGCTTCAACCAGTGAAGTCGGGGATTCAAATTAAGGTCTACATTGCATATCAGTTTAATGTCATCTTGAGAAATGGTGCCTTGTTCCCTCCAACGAATTTGGAGCTATTTTTTAGTAATAATTTATCACACAAAACATATTGTATAGCAGTAACATAGATGTTGCGATGAGTATATACCGAACGTTTGAGGAGCAGACGAACTCTCAGACCATTCCTCCAATCATCCCCATCATTCAACTCCAAAACCTGTTAGTGAGAAGGTTGATCACATGAACAATGTAGTAAATGCAATAAAGAAAGACACAAGCAAAGAAAACAAATAACATGAAAGAACTACAGAGATACTTGGATTTTTCAAGCCAATCTCAATGTTGATGTATGATATGCAATTACTAAAACCAGCTGAATGGATTCCTATATCTTCAATAGCTAGCTACTACAAACCATGTTTTCCCTTCTTAACATATATTTACAACTAGGACTTGTAAAAGGACTACATATATATTTCACTGCTTGAAAAAAAACCATACAAACTCAGCAACTTTCAGCCTTTTCTTGACAAAAGTAGTTCTGCTTCCTTCTCTTGAAACTGTCACATTTAGTATGCTCCATCATTTTTATAATGTTTTTTGGGAGATCCTAAACTTATATTCAATTGTTCAACTGTGGTTCCACTATAACCAAACATCCCCTGAAAACAGTATAGTTTCACATATATTGCTTGATCGAATGTATTAACAATGTAAAGTCTCATTAAAATATGTTGATGTACTCTACTCAGATCATAACCCTTCAGCTGTCAGATCAGATTTCTAGCTTCTCCTGTTTCTAAGCTCGTCCTTTTATTCTATCCACATACCATAATACACTATATCCCTACACACACCACCACACACTGATGTAATAAAGATGCGTATTTAGATCTCTCAAGCTACTAAAAAAAGGTTAATGAAGAAGCAATAGCTTTCTAAACCAAAACAAGGATAAGATATGGACAGCGAACTACATACAGCTTTCTCAGCCAACTCGATGGATTCATATTCCACAAATGCATGCAACTGCACAAAATATAAGCAGCAAGGATTAGTGCACTGCAAATCAGTTCCAAAAGTAATGATAGGAAAATCATTTCCAGAAATCATGCATGAGAATGACAAACAGTCAAACACAGAAAAAACATTCCACTTTCACCAAAAAAAAAAAAAAGAGATGGGTTTTTAGTTTTAATTCAAGATCCAAACCATCCATGATCCATATAATTCTTTTTAAAGGAGACAAGAAGCTGGGACACGTTTATCCAAACCAGTCCTATAATTCTCTTTTAATACAATTCCTTTCAACCAGCACAAACGAAGAAGAATAAGTTTGCAATTACACAGGTATGTTCTTTATGATTTTAATGTAAATGATTCAGGCAGCTCAGAAGCTAAATGCTTCTTCCATCTATATCTATTGTCATTTTCCCTATCCACGTGATGAAAGCCAAACCAAAGAGAGTCCAAACGTTGCATTCTATAATTAGAGAAAATTGGCACAACTGGCACTTAGCACTAGCAAAAGTCACTGCTGAATATCATAAGTTGAAACTATAGCCAGAATTATTACAAAAATAACATGCTGCAGAGTAGATAAGCACAAAACTCATCAAACTCTTCAAGAATCAAACAAAATGTCTTAAATATTATTATATCCGTTCAGGTTAGCTTGATACCTTGTTGCAGTGAAGCACGTTCTCCACTTTTGATTGCCTAGATGCTGTAGGAGCTCCACTATTGACAGTTTGTGGTTGACAAGTTCGAATAGACTTCACGCTAGAAAGAACCATTTAGACTCATAAATATCCAAGCTGCTAGAGAGTTCAGAAAATATAATTAATAAAATGAATGCTTCTGTTCTGTTACATGGAATAAATACCTCCCCACAGATGAGAAAACCTTCATGAGGTTTTGGTAACAATGGTCCTCAGGCAGATTCTCAGCCACAATTATGCGACACTGTATGCAATTCAAAAGAACACTCTGATTGATAAGTACAAAAATGAAAAGAACGAAAATCTAGTCAACTTAACCACCAAGTAAATTAAACAAACTGCAGATTACTTGCTAACTATACAGGTCATATCCCAGAAAAGGAAAGTTCAACCGAGCATGACCCGACCAAAGTTGTATTATTTCTACAAGTAATATTGCACAAATAATTCAAAGCAAGGTGAAAACCCATTTTTGTTAACCTACTTGCAACTCTTCCATATCTGGTCCTGCCAAAGGGTGCAGCCGCTTGACCTTCTTTCCATCTTCACTAACCACCTGAAAGAAATACCAACCATGAGATTTGACAGGAAATATTCATATGCTAGAAATGATTCAGATAATACCACCTTTATACCAAATAGAGACTTACAATAGAAGTGAAAAATAAAACATAAGACCCAAGTCATGTAGTGACAGCCATCTGTAAAAAGAATACAGAACTTACAAGCTTTGTTGAATTACGTAGCACATCTGCAAGCTGAGAATTACTATTAACAAGGGCTTTTATCTTCTTGAAAGATGCAACCACAGATATGGGAACTGCATGTTAATTTTGAGGGAAAATGTCAAATGAATAATCCAAAGCTGGACAAGTAAAAGATAACAAGTTCCTGAAAATTAGGTGGCCATGCCCAGAAACACATATTTATTCAAGAGATCATGTGAAAAATCAAATCAAAATAAGAAGATTGGTCATTTGATCAAGAATCAAGATCAATCTTCTACTCCATATATCTTAGTTTACTATCTTTGTTATCTATATATCACTGCCTTTTTAATACCTTTACATACACATCCTCTCTTTTGACCAAATGCAGCTTATACTAGATACCTTCATTGTATACACAAGAGGACAAGAACAAGAGAAGAAGTAAAGAAGCTAAAGGTACTTGTATGGGGAAAAACTTACCAAGATCCTAATTATGCTTTCATCCTCAAAAACTATAGCAATAATGATTCGCTTTCTATGTTGGAAAAATAACAAACTGCGGGGTGGATCAATCTTAAGACCCAAATTGATCCATAACGAAGCTTTGGATAACTTATATTCCAGCAAAGGGACTGTAACCTATGAAGCAAACAGAAGAACTATTATCTAACATCGGAAGAATCAAAAACCCTTTAAAAGTTTTCAGTAGTATTTAAGTGCCGGAGAATAACTGAGAACAAAATAAATCATTCAACAGTATATGCAGATTAAGGTTGCAAAAAGTATATCTAACCTAAAAATAATACAGTATTCCTTATTGCTTCTCAATACACCAAATCAAGTGGATCAGAGGATACAAAGATAGATGAAACTATAACATCAGAAGGAAGATTATCTTGTACCATATCCTTCAGAGTCCTTGTTCATGAATCTTATAAGATGATCAGTAGTAGCCAAGTTTATATCACTGAAGTAGTATTCCACCTGCGTAATAAAGTTGTTACACTTAGTCTAAATCTTACTACCAAAAAGGAGTAGAAGAATAAGAAGAAAAGGAAACAGATGTATCAATTGAAGGTATGAGTGCTCAACTATATAGCACCTATAAAGCTCTTAAGTAACAATGAAGGTAGAATCATCTAAATCAGATCATTCATGAGTAATCACCCGCAACATGTCACAAACTTTCAGTTCATTGTTTATTTTAGGGGCATCCTCCGAATCAGAGAGAGTGCAAATTTGACAAGGTTCATACCAGCACTGAACATTAGATGTAAACTGTTTCGGTTGAAACTAATTATGAACATTAGATGTAAACTGTTTCGGTTGAAACTAATTATTCAAGAGAAAAATGCCTCGGAGCAATATTATTCTACTTCACAAATCTCATAAGCATTCTACTTCACAAATCTCATAAGCTTCATAAGTCAAAAGAACAAAGAAGCAGCATAGTACGATTCATCACAAGTTCAAACTTAAATTGATATCAATAAATTCTATTAACGAACAGAGATCAAACAAAATAAAGCAGCGGAGACATGCCTGATTCACAATTTTCTGAGTCCCCTCCTCAGACAAACCGTTCGAAGGAGCTCCATTAGCATGATCCTTGCGATGGGAAGATGCCTGGTGACCCTCCTGTTCTTCCCCACCGCCAGCAGGATGAGCGTGGTGCTTCTGATGATGACTGGGATGGTACTGGTGAGGCTGAACATGATGAGGTTGATGGAACTGCTGCTGCCCCTGCTGGTGATGGATGTGAGGATGGTGGAGGTGACTCTGAGGCGGAATCGCGACATGGAACGGCGGGTGCTGCGCATAGACATGTACGATCGGGGGCGGGGGAGGGGGCGGCGGGGTGATAACCATCGGCGGAGGCGTCGGCTGCCTCCCCGGGACGAACTCCGGAGCCTTGGCGCTCAGCTTGCTGGAGGAAAGGTTCCTCGCTAGCGAGGGCGCGGGCTCCGAGACCGATCCGGAGTCAACGGGTTGATCGGGGAGCGGAGAGGATGAATCGGGTTGAACTGGCGGAGGATGGAGCTCGGCCATGGATTCGGACGATTAGGGTTTTTGGCCGGCGAAGACGGAGAGAAGCTCCGTCAGAGGGGGAGAGGGAGAGAAATATCGACGGTGTGACGAGAAAGAAATCAAAGATTTTTATACTCCGTATTTAGAGAGATTAAGATAAGCGACGTGGAAGGATGTGTGGGCCACCAGTGCTTATGTAATTTTTTTTTAAATAAATAAGGAAAAACTAGTATAATTCCCGCGCCATGACGCGATTGATAATAAATAAAATAATGAAGGTAGACTTGAAATCTTTAAGAAAATGATAAAAAATTTAACCATAAAGTTAGGCTCCATAAAAAGGTTTTTAATTAAGATATTAGATTGATATAGATTATTAGTATTGTAATATACAAAGATTTAAATATAGATTAATAATAGACATTAGATTTAATTCAATATTTTGATTCAAACCCAATGGTTAGTAAATGGGTAAAAAAATAAAGGGGATGTAAATGTATGAAAGAGATGAAGAGAAAAAAAAAAGAAAATTGTGATTAGTTTAAAAAATTTAAATTAAGGAGGTAATGACACACCATCAAAGATATTCTAAATTAAGATATTATATAGATAATATTTTGAATTAAACCCAATGGTTAGTAAATGGGTAAAAAAAAACTAAAAGAAAAAACGTGATTGGGTGAAAAGGAGTGAAACGTGGGGAGGCTGCCACGTAAGCATAAGATATTATGAATTAAGTAATTATATAGATATATAGATATAGATATAGATGGTTAGTAAATGGGTAAAAAAATAAAGAGGGATGTAAATGTATGAAAGAGATGAAGAGAAAAAAAAAATTGTGATTAGTTTAAAAAATTTAAATTAAGGAGGTAATGACACACCATCAAAAATATTCTAAATTAATATATTATATAGATAATATTTTGAATTAAACCCAATGGTTAGTAAATGGGTAAAAAAAAACTAAAAGAAAAAACGTGATTGGGTGAAAAGGAGTGAAACGCGGGGAGGCTGCCACGTAAGCGTAAGGTATTCTGAATTAAGTAATTATATAGATATATAGATGACTGAAATCGGATGCGAACTTTCAAAATCATAAATTTGTATACAAACTATATACCATGTTAAACCAATATTAATATGATGTCTATAATTTATAAATGAAAATTTGTTTTGAACTCAAAATGTAATAAATAAAAAACTTTGCTATACAGTTGCAAAACATGAGAGTAATTACTATTCATCATCTTCTAAACCCCCTTTTGAGTTTTGTCACCAAGCTGAAGTTCTCATCGATTCATCATTTGTATTCGTAATCACTTATAGGCAATTTCAATCATCAATATTGATGGAGGTGGTAATAGGCTATTACCACCTCCATCACCTCACCAGCGCCACCTCACCACCGTCATACCGAAACAAATCAGTCCGTCGTTGTCGCGGGTCCACCGGCTACTCCTCGGCATCCGTCGCTCTCCGGTGGCCGCCTTCGCCGCCGTTTGGGTGGGCATCCAGGGCTGAGATCCTCTCGCTCCCCCTTGGTCCTTGGGGCCCAAGCTTCGGGTCCTTCGGGCCCAAGGTTTAGAGAAGAAGGAAAAAATAAACCCGAAAGGGTTGAAACCACTCTTTGAGTATACCCCGAATGGGCCTAAATCCCGTTAGGGCTTGAAAATCCCAAAAGGGGGTTTGAATTCTAAATCTATTGAAATAAAATCTCCCGAATGGGTTTAACATTTTGCCCGTTTGAATTGAATAAATTCTCTTTTGTCTGAAAGGGATTCAAGTTGCGTCTTCAAGGGTGGTTCTTGGTTGTGATCCCTGTTGTTCTTGACGTTCCTCTTCTGTGTTGGAGCTCTGGCAACCGGTGTCGGGATTGGCTGGGGTCGTGGTGGTGTGTATCGAGGCGACTCTGCGTGTAGGAAATTTCCTTGGAGGATCGTCTTCACTTCCCACAGGGACTCCTGATGTACCGCTGGCCAACGGTGTCACTGCTTGGTGGTGCTTGGCATCGGATCTTAGTCTACGTTGTCTCCAGCGTGTCTGGGTTTGGTTCGCTTGCTCGTTTGGGATTATGCGCCTCCCACTTTGTTGTTGTTGCACCTTTTTTTATATGTAGTAACGGTTTCACCGTCTGCCTCTCGAGTTGTCAAGTATGCCTGGCTCTCGAATTATTTCCTAATCAAAAAAAAACTTATAGGCAATTTCAAAATAATACTCCCTCCGTCCAAAAATACATGGACTTTTAGGATTCACGCACGTTGTTTTAGAAGCTAAAAACTATATAAATATTAACTTTTTTTATTCAATATTTTTAACAATTACAAACTTATTGTCAATAAGTTTATAACTGTTAAAAAAAATTAATAAAAAAAGTTAATATTTTATAGTTTTTAACTCCTAAAACAACTTTCGTGAATAGTAAAAAGTCCATGTATTTTTGGACGGAGGTAGTACCTTTTTGATTTTATACTACATAATGTATTGTAGAGATGAAGAAATTAATTCAACCTAGGGTTTTGAATTTCTTCACCTCAACAAACAGGAGTAAAACCCAAAATACAAAAATCGATTTTCGGATTTCGAGCAAAACCCAAATTAAAGTTGGGGCTTTAGGTATTTCTTGATTCATAATCCCAATTTCATCAATCCTCTTGCCTAATTCGAGTAGCCATAACCCAGATTTCATCACTTTGGTTCGCTTCTCGCTGACCTTGAGCCCTAAATCCCTAATCGGATTGCTCGCCCGGTTCGTGGTGCTTGTCCTTCCCCTTGCCCATCATTGAGTCTGGCCTTGTCGATGGCGTCGGCGCCTCCAATTGCTCCGACATAGAGTCTGGTGGTTGTCTGTTGTCGCGTGCTGTCGGGGTTCGAATCCAATCCCTAGCTACTCACGCTCGGGAACCTCTTCCTGCTACTCCATCGGGATCGACCGCTCGTCGTCGCCCATCCCTGGCTTACCCTGGTGGTGCCGCCCTCAGCCTGACCTAGCTTGTCCTTCGATGGCAAACTCACTTCAGCGTGGAAGTTGTAGTGATGAGCTCACGACGTGCAAGTGTGATAATGCTAATTTCAAATTTTACAATTAGATACCAAAGTTTCTTATTTATTACATTTTGGGTTCAAAACAATTTTTCATTTAAAAATTAGAAAATTTTTGGTGGAGTATACCCTTTTAAAGTTTTTTTTTACTAAGTATACTCCTTGAGTTTTCTTTTAGACCATCCGCATTCATGAATCTCTTCTCAGGTTCATAACTTACTTTTTCACTGTCACGTCACCTTAAACACCCCACTTTAAATTAGATTATTATTTTTTCACCCCTCATTCATGAACCCGACATCGGACTCATAACTTACTTTTATTTCTTTACATTTTTTATTAAATAAAATCTCTATATATTAACCTCATACTATAATCCACTCTCATTAATTTTACTTTTTCAACTACTCAAAAATTATTATTATTATTATTATTATTATCATTATTATTATAGGCGAAATGGGTGAATTTTTTTTTTGGTTAAAAAACATAGTATATGGGTGTTGTTGGCATAATTTTTTTATAAAAAAAAACTATGCAAAATGGATCTCTATGGGTAGATAAAATTAATTCACACTTGAAAATAATTATTTTGTTTATTTTTTTTTACAGAAAACACCTAAAAATCATTTTAAATGGTTGAAAACTTTTTTCGCTCAAACTTCCCCTCTTTTGCCGCTTTCCATTTAAAATTGGGAAAATTAATTCACATGTGTCAAGCCCATGAGCTTCCCCCTTTTGTTTGCCCATGCTTCATCTGCTATGAGGCCCATGAACCCCCCTTTTCAGGATTCATCTGCAAGAATCCCACAAGCCGGATTCATGGGGTTTTCTTTTTTTCCTATTTTCTTTTGTCCTAGGTGGCATCCCGATGAACCCTCGGGTTCACGGATGCGGATGGTCTTAGGTAATTGTACTTTTTTTAAGATAGAGATTACCTTTATACCCTTACAATCAAATTTTATCATTTTAAAAAGTAAAAATAATTTTTTAAAAAAACAAATTCTATCCTTTTAAAAGTAAACGGTTAAATTATTGTAGAAGATTTGGTAGATGAAGATATTTTTCTCAACGTGGAATTGATTAGGGTTTTTAAGTTACTCTTGAATCTTCAAATTATTTGCTTAGAATTGTTTATTGACGGTTGTATTTTACAAACTCTAATTCATGTATGTGGTCGATTCTTGTAAGACAATATCACTTCTGTATTACAATATTATTTATGTAATAAAATAGCGTTCTTGTTATAAAATCATGTAATACAATCTCATTCTTGTGTTACAATAACATTCCTCTAATACAAAATTATTCTTATATTACAATAGCGTTCATGTAATATAAGATTGTAACCCCATTCCTGTATTGTTAATCATCAACCAACCTAGTGTAATCAAACTCATGTAATACAAGATTTCGTGTACTAAGTGAATTCCTGTAATGAACAGAGTCTTGTACCTATTACTATATCCATAATTGAATTGTAGAGTCGAGTTACAAGAAATCACCTAAATGAACCGATTATTGTAACAATATGTAGCGATTATTGTAACCTACAATTATTGTAGTCATAGTCTTAGATAACGATTATTGTAGCCTAAAATTATTGTAACCAAATAAGCGCTCCATCAAATCACAATAAGTGATTACCGTGAATCTGTTTTTAAATGAAATCATAGAAAAATTCCTAGTTGAAGGAAGTGTGGCATCTAATTATCAATCACGACATAAATCACAAACAATTCATCAACCTTGATTGACCTCATAACCGATTCATTAAAGACAAATTTGGTGAGTTGTCAAATTATTGTAACCATGGAAGTCATAGTAGCAATCACTTGAATAAATAACACAAAACCAACCGTCAATATCTTCACAAGCAATACCTGTGCGTGCTTGAAGAGAGGTGCGTCTACGAACCTTCCTTGAAAGAGGAGCGTCAATTAATCGAAGAAACGTCAATGGAATGATAATTAATTAGAGATTTGGATATTTGTTGTTACAATCAAATCATGGGCAAATCTGTCATTAACAAAACAAACTCTTCAAGGGTATATTTACAAAAACAAAATTTCAAAAAGGGATAGTTACCCAATTTAACCTAAAAATTATGGACATCGTATTAATATTGGTTTAACATGGTATAGTTTGTATACGAATTTGTGATTTTGAAACTTCGTATTATTTTTGGTCCACATCCGATAGTTCGTATTATTTTTATTCATTTTTCCAATAAATAATCAAGTTTAACAGCAGGATGCCTTCAGTCTATTGTCAAGACAAAAATTAGATATTTACGCCAGGATCCTTTTCATTTTTTACTACATTATTACGGATTTGACCGACACCAAGAAAAGGACCTTAAACCCTCTCGATGTGGGGTCTGATCGAGCGTGATGTTAACGGAATCGAAGATTTTTAGGGCGTGGAGGCGTCCATTGACAAGAACAGCGGCTTGGCCGAGCTCCTGGAACGACGAAGCGTCTCTTAGGGCACCAATTACAGCTTCGATCATGGAGTCCTTAGTTTTGGTGTTCCTTGGGATCACGACATCGTGAATCCTCAGGGCGACTCTCTTCGATTGCAACCGCTGGAATAATCCCTGCGCCTTCGCCTTCTGAGAGCGCAACCTCGACTCCTCTTGTGAACGCTTCCGGTCGGCGTAAATTCCATCGAGGTTGATTTCTTCTTCATCATCTTCTTCACTGCCATCGTAGTCATTTTCCTGGTTTTCTTCTCCTTCTGGTTCAGTGTCACCATTGAAGGGTTTGATCGAAAGGGATTTGACCGGCGATGGTTTAGGGTGGCGATGGTAGGGTGGTAGTGTGGGGTCCGATCGAGCGCGTCACCATTGAGGGGTTTGATCAAGAGGGATTTGACTGGCGATGGTTTAGGGTGGCGATGGTAGGGTGGCGGTGTGGGGTCTGATCGAGAAGGATTTGACCGGCACCGGATCAATACTTTGGTGATTCGGGTTTTTTTCCGCCTCTCAGGCCCTTCCATAATAATGTTGTAAAAAATGAAAAGGACCTCGGCGTAAATATCTAATTTTCGTCTTGCCAATAGACAAAAGACATCTTGCCGTTAAACTCTCCCATAAATAATACTCCCATCGTTCGGCAAAACGTGTCGCACGCTTATGACAAAAACTATATAAAATATCCGTACTTAACTGGCTAGATTTGTTCCCGTGATACTGATTACCATCAAATACTTCTACCTCTATAGTCCCCACACTCTCTCGCAAGCCACTCTAGCAGTCTAGCTCCCACCTGTCCACCTGTCATAGTGATACCTCGTAAAATGCAAAACATGTATCTCACCGTCCTCATTTATCATCTTAACCGCATTGATAAAAAAAAATTCTAATAGATTGAAGCTCCTGGTGTCGCCTATTTAGGAATAAATCAGTTTTTATAGTTAGTGTTTCAACTTTCAATATATTAAGGAAAACAATATGAAATATCTAGCTAGCTTATTCAATTGATAGTATTCATTTAGTTGGAAAAAGATAAACATATTCATATTCTTTCTTTTTTAATCTGAATTTAATTTTACTTAATTGTAGTTGGGTGTCCTCGTCTTGTTCGGTTCAGTTGTGTTGTGTTTCGCTTTTGTAGAATTATGACATGTATTTTGCACCATGTTTGTATTTTATGTCTGTTTAGACGGTTACCCATCTGCCGATTTGTCAATCATCGAGGTTCAGGTTTGTCTGACCTCGAATTTTTTCCTAATAAAAAAAATATTTGAAATTTAAAGGCGATTCAATGATAATGGTACTTGGACAAAACAGGATGGCTTCTCATCCTCATGCAATCCACGCCGACTATGAACCTAGCACCCGATCCTCTCAATCTCTCTATGTTCTTCCTAGCGGAATCTCGAAACATCTTCACCAATTGATCTACAAATACATTCAGCTAGTTAGTAGTTACATACATACATACATTTGATGCCTTAACTAATTGCTTTCTTATATGACATAGTTATGTATCAATGTCTCTTATACAAATTGCTTTCTTATATGACAAACATATGATGAATCAATGTCCCTTATATAAATTGCTTTCTTATATGATACTATATGTTATGTATACCACTCTTGGGCCATTTATCCGGCCCAATCCACCCTGCCCATACACCTAGGTGTGTTACATACTTCCCCACCCAAAAAGACTTGACTTTGAGTCTTACTCAAGCACAACGACTAAAGGTGCAGGTATGATGACCCCATGAATTCCTCCCGGAAGAACTTTGATTCCTACTTGCCCATTGATTTCTCGATAGTTGTATAATATGAAGATATATATTCTTGTGAGCTAGTTAATTATTCTAGCTATTTATTGTAAGTTGAGATCTCCGAATATAATTTATATAGGTTGTACTATAGTATCTTAAATTTTTATTTGGTAGTTCTAGTAAATTATTTTTTGGTAGAAAAATTGCTTAAATTTGTATGAAACTATGAAAGTGATATACATGTACCCTTAATGCATACGTGTTGACCGTTGGTCTCTTTTGCTCATCCCAAATAACAATGTGCTTAAAATCTATAGACTAAAATAACATGCTTCAACATATAATTAAAGCATCTGTTTAATCATTCATTTCCTTAACAGATGACATTAATTTTATACCTTTTTATTATTTCAAATCATACAAATAAACGCTCCATTGGGGTTTAATCGTTCTAGGGGGAGGGGGTCATCTCTGTGATCAATTTTTATAATGCCACTCTTTCTTCTTCCAATTAAAATTAAAATTACCAGCATATATGGATCGAAAATCATGTGGGTCCTCATCGAAGAAGCTAAGTTAAACGCGTGTTTGGCAAAATGGAGTTTTTAGGGGTTATGAGGTGGATATTATTTTGTGTATTATAGAGGTATAGAAGGTGGATATTTTTTTTAAAAAAATAACCTTGTAAAAAGATGAATGGTGTTTGGTGGTTATAAGATTTGAAAGATGTATTTGTGGTGAAAATGACTAAAGTACCCTTCATAAATTGCCCTTTTTCTTTTGTTCGACACTGCACAAATTGGAATTGCTCATCTCCTTCAAGCTTTCCCCCCATCTCCTTCAAGTTTTGTTCGATACTGCACAAATTGGAACGATTCATCTCCTTCAAACTTTCCTCCCATGGATGATTGGTGAGGAAGGAAGAAGAGACGACGACGAATTCAAATCGGAGAGATCAGGGGAGATGGAACTCAGTCTTGTCTTGAAGCAGAATGGCGTCGAAGAAGACAAAGACTGAGTTGTGCATATATAAATCGCAATATTAATCAAGCTTACAAATCCCTGCCTCCGTTTGTTGTCTCCTACACAAACATCTCACTAAATCAGTGTGGATATCAAATTCGGTCAATTTCATCGAAGATGAATCATCCAGTTTCAGCGAATGTAAGCCCTAATTTACCGCCCTGGACTAATTTATCTTCTTCTCTTTGCTTAGGGCTTTGAATGCAAGGATCTGGACTCCATTCGGTAATTTCCATTATCACGGTGCGACATTTGATATTTGCCATAAGTCGTCGATGAATGTTGTATCCGACAAGGATGAAGAACAAGGTTATGCAATATGTGATTCAAGGGCTCCGATACTAACTGTTTTCAATCATAATTTAAGCTGCACATTCACCTCTCACAACCCTTCCCAAAGATGCTGTCAAATAAGCAAGCACAAGTTACACTTTTTTTTTCTTTCACCCCCAACACCCACCAAACCTCATCTTTAAGATACTATCAAACACACGCTAACTAGATTGATTAAACATGTACCTAACTTTGTGCCCAAAAATTTGAGAAAACAAAATTTAACACATTGTTAATATTACTCCGTATTGTTTTTGTTGTTCTAGCTAGCTAGTAGGTAACTTTTAATATGGAGCATATATATAGTTCAAAAAACATGTGGGTCGTCCTCATCGAAGAAGGTTAACTAGAAATAAGGATGTTATATTAAACCTCCATCTCAAATTGACAACCCATAGTCTGGCATTAATGTCTAGATAAAAAAAATGCTCACAAACCTAAATATTCACAAGGAGTTAAAACATTAACAAATGTAAATGAGTGGAAATTAAACCCTAAACTCTAAACCTATAGATGTATGATTTAGGCTTCAGTTAGGTTTATATCTTTGTTCTAAGTATTTCTTATTAATTGTTGTGCACCCATTTTTTTTTTTATTAATTATTGTGCACCCATGTCAATTCTTAGATCCAGAAAGGTTGGACTTTCTAATTCTTCAGAGAGCATACACATAGTTGGGGATGGAGATTTATCCTTCTCCGCTTCACTCGCGAGCCAGTTTGTTAATGCTTCAAACCTCCTGGCGACCACGTTCCATTCTGAGAGTAAGTAAATGTCATCTCGGTCGATTATTTTAGTTAAACTTATGAGTAATTTTTTCATTTACACTTGAAGGTATAAAACTATATACATGTATGTATGTGTGTGTGTGTGTGTGTCTGTGTGTGTATGTATGTAATACGGAGTAATGCACTATAACTAATAGCTACTTGAATGTATTTGCACCTATGCAAATGTTTCGAGAGGCTACTAGGAAGCACATCGAGATAGTGAGAGGATCCGATGCTAATTAAGTTTATGGGCGGCGTTGATTGCACGAGGATGAGGAGTCATCCTGTTTTCTCTCAGCATCGCTATGATCGAATCGTCTTCAACTTCCCACACGCAGGAAAATGTATGTATGTGTGTATGTGTTTGTGTGTGTGTGTATGTATGTATGTATGTATGTATGTATGTATGTATGTGTTTATGTGTTTGTGTGTGTGTGTATGTATGTATGTATGTATGTATGTATGTATGTATGTATGTATGTATGTATGTATGTATGTATGTATGTATGTATGTATGTATGTATGTATGTATGTAATACGGAGTAATGCACTATAACTAATAGCTACTTGAATGTATTTGCACCTATGCAAATGTTTCGAGAGGCTACTAGGAAGCACATCGAGATAGTGAGAGGATCCGATGCTAATTAAGTTTATGGGCGGCGTTGATTGCACGAGGATGAGGAGTCATCCTGTTTTCTCTCATCATCGCTATGATCGAATCGTCTTCATCTTCCCACACGCAGGAAAATGTATGTATATGTGTATGTGTTTGTGTGTGTATGTAATACGGAGTAATGTACTATAACTAATAGCTAATTGAATGTATTTGCAGCTATGCAGATGGTTCGAGAGGCTACTAGGAAGCACATCGAGATAGTGAGAGGATCCGGTGCTAAATTTATGAGCGGCGTTGATTGCACGAGGATGAGGAGTCATCCTATTTTGTCCCAGCAGCGCTATGATCGAATCGTCTTCAACTTCCCACACGCAGGAAAATGTATGCATGTATGTATGTACGTATGTGTGTATGTATGTAATACGGAGTAATGTATTATAACTAATAGCTACTTAAATGTATTAGTAGCTATGCAAATGTTTCGAGAGGCTACTAGGAAGCACATCGAGATAGTGAGAGGATCATGTGCTAAGTTTATGGGCGGCGTTGATTGCACGAAGATGAGGAGTCATCCTGTTTTGTCCCAACAACGCTATGATTAGATCGTCTTCAACTTCCCACACGCAGGAGTCCACCCAGTTAAGATCAAGTAAGATATATCAAATTCAATTAAAAAGGAAAGAATATAAACATGCATGCTTATCTTTTTCCACGTGATTAAGTGCTATCAATTGCATAGCCATGTAGCTAGATATTTCATATATAATTTTCTTTAATATAACGATTTATTATTAAATAGGCCGCATTAGGAGCTTCTATTGAGATTTTTTAGCCATGCGATGCATATGATAGACGATGACGGGGAGATACATATTTCCCATTTTACGAGGTCTCCATATGACACATGGGAGCTGGAGGGGCTTGCGACTGGGTGCGGGCTAGAGCTGAGAGTGAGGGAGGTATTTGATTCGATCTGTATCCCAGATATAGATCCAAAGTTAGTTACGGTCGTCAGTTGCTTCACCTACCGATTCAGGAAGGTTACTTGATCGGTATCCCAGATACAAGATTGAGTTGTGCATATATAAATCGCAATATTAATCAAGCTTACAAATCCCTGCCTCCGTTTGTTGTCTCCTACAAACATCTCACTAATTTAGTGTGGATGTCAAATTCGGTCAATTTCATCAAAGATAATCATTCTGTTTCAGTGAATGTAGAACCTAAGCATTTACGCCACATATCACTTTATTATATATGCCAAGTGATTTTTGGATAGTGTATTTAATTTATATTAACCAAAAAAATACAATATCACTTCATGTTACATTTTTTAACAATGGGATTAATTCAATTTTTTTAATAAAGTTAATATTAACTATATAATATTACTTCATTATATATTAATTACACAATATCATTTCAAGCTATTTTTTAAAACAATGGAGTGAATTCAAACCTTTTTTCAAAAGAAGTATATAATTCCAAATATGTGATTTTTTAGCAACCAATCTCTCTCTCTCTCTCTCTATATATATATATAGGGTCAGGTTCAGGTAAGAAGAGTTGCACCGGTAAGAAAGAAAGAAGTAATTTGATTGGCTTACACGGATTAAAATAGTATAAATTAATTTTAAAAAAAAGCGTGCCCCCGACAAAATCTTGTCCGCTAGAAGTTTCCCCGCGCGCTTTCCAGCTCCCCAATTCGCACCCGTACGCGCGTCACCACCACGCGCGCCTATGCCTCTAATAAAAAATACCTTTCTAGTGGTACCAACGGAATTCGAACTCGGCTTCAACCTTCAGGCATACAACTAACGGCACCAACCATTACACCAAAGAGGTTTTCTTGTTAAAGGCAACAATTAATGTATACTACTTTTTACTTCAATATCGATAATTTTAAATACTCCGTACTACGTATATAATATATATATTTTCTAATTACAATTAAAATGTCCTCACCTAAATTTATCAATTACAAATTAATCACATATTAATATATATGTATATATCGCCCTTCAAATTTTAACATTTTTATAATTGAATTTTTTATTTTAAAAATGATAATAAATATATTGAAGTAAAATATTTTAGTTTAACCACTACTATTTGTACATAGTTGTTATTAATATTTTAGTGGTTCATGAACCACTACTATTGATTTATTTCATGAACCACTACTATTTAATAATTGTAAATTTTTTATTCTTCTTTTATTATTTTTATTAATGTTTATTTTAATTATTTATTTGTTTTCAATTATTTATTTCATGAACCACGTGAACAACTACTTTTTAATAATTGTAAATTTTTTATTTTTGATTTATTTTCTTTTAATGTTTATTTTTTAATTATATATTTATTTGTTTTAAAAATAAAATGGTTCATTAACCAATACTATTTATTTGATGAACCAATAATATTTAGTTCACGAACCAATATATATTTAGTCACTGAACCACTCTTTATATATGTGTTGAACCATTTACTATAAAATTATGAACCGCCCTCTATTGAGTCACTGAACCACTCTTTATTCGGTCGCTTAACCACTCTCTATTAGGTCACTAAACCACCCTATATTGAGTCGCTGAACCAACCTCTATTTACCCACTGAACCAACCTCTATTTAGCCACTGAACCAACCTCTATTTAGCCACTGAACCAACCTCTATTTAGCCACTGAACCAACCTCTATTTAGCCACTGAACCAACCTCTATTTAGTCACTGAACCAACCTCTATTTAGTCACTGAACCAAACTCTATTTAGTCACTGAACCAAACTCTATTTAGTCACTGAACCAACCTCTATTTAGACACTGAACCAACCTCTATTTAGTCACTGAACCAACCTCTATTTAGTCACTGAACCAGCCTATTTAGTCACTGAACCAACCTCTATTTAGTCACTGAACCAACCTCTATTTATATGGTTCAATGATACTTTTAACATGATTAAATCATTTTTACTCTTGGTAATTCAATTAGTTGAACCAACCTCTATTTAGTCACTGAACCAACCTCTATTTAGTCACTGCACCAATCTCAATTTAGTCACTGAACCAACCTCAATTTAGTCACTGAACCAACCTCTATTTAGTCTGAACCACTTAGTATAAAACCCTGAACCACTTCCTATTAAAACCATGAAACAGTTGGTATGAAACTCTGAACCACTTGGTATTAAAACTCTGAACCACTTAGTATAAAACTCTGAACCACTTGATATTAAACCGATGAACTACTTGGTATTCAAACCCTGAACCACTTAGTATAAAACTCTAAACCACTTGATATTAAATTGATAAACCACTTGGTATTAATTGTCCGATGTTCCAATTAAATATCAAAACCCCACTTTGAAGATGAAAATCCCAAAATATATATAAATTCAACAATATAGCTCGTTGCAAGCAAGTGTTTCATTAATTGAAAATGTCTGTCGACACCTGCGTATCAATCACATTCACAAATTGAAATTGAAGGAGGGATGGACATATTTAAAAGAGAATTTAGTTTGGGAACAAAGAACCAGGAATATTCTGTAAGCCATGTCATGCGGATGAATAAGAGAGGAGCAGTGAATGGACTATAAAATTGGTGCAGATGATCCGATCCGGTACTGGTTGGTGTAAAAATAAAATCTCGTAAAAACCAAGGTAAAACCATAATTTAACCAAATAATCACATAAAAAGAGATAAAATAATTACATTATAATTAATACATCGTGAAATCCAAAAATACTTTAATTTAAACCCCTTGAAAAATGTGTTAACGAAATACCACCTTATTGGATTATAATTTGGAATCCAAATACACCTAAGTATCTAGAATCCATATTTTATTTTTTTAAAATTTTCACAATAATTGCACAATAGCAGAAGTCAAGTCACGTTGGAGCGTCAAAATAAAGCGGCTCCAATGCGAATGCCGTTGGTTTCGCTCTCAACAACCGCCCGCGCGCTCCTCACCACCGCTCCCGGCGTCGGCGATTTGACCAATCTCTTCAGAATCCGATTTCCGCTGCCGCGTAACAGTACACTGATTCGCAGCTTCAACGCCAAGGAGCTGAAGTTCATGGCAGACAAGGGTGCAGCTGAAGGGGCCCCTTCGAATAGCTCCGTTAATTTCAATCATGATGTCCACAAAATGCAAGATTTAGTCGGCGATGATCCAACTGGTTAGTGAATCCTCCCAAAGCTCTTTACTGTATACAATTTTCACTGCTGGGGGGAGATGAATTTGGTTGCCGATAAACCCTAGGAAGTTCGAGTCTGAATATATAATAAGATCTTGGATATGTTTTACTGTTCCTTTTTTAGGTGGATGGGAGAAATGCTGGGAGGATGGATTGACCCCGTGGGACTTGGGAAGGCCGACTCCGATAGTTGAGCATCTTCATAGGGCAGGTATGCTTCCCAATGGAAGGGCTCTGATTCCTGGATGTGGGAGTGTAAGTACTAAGTACTCATTTGGGACTGCTTCATTACGATTGCTACTTGTTTGAGTGTTAATTCAGAAATTACTGTAGTATCCTAATCCAGTTCCTACTTATATTATATATGATTAATCATCAATCGGGTTCCATTGATCCAATCCAATGTCCCTGAAACCTGATACCTCATTCTTACCTGGATTTCAATGAATGCCACCTTTAGGAATTGCTTCAAGTAGTTGGTTTGTGTAAATTCATGGTTAGAAATTGGAATTGCCTTAGGGCCTCACTTGGTAATTTCAGTAAGGGACATTATGTTGTAGAAACATTTTAGGATCTGATTTGCTTCCTTTTGTCGAGAATAGGAAGGAGAAGGGGGGAAGATATTGTTTTCCCATTTATCATAAAGCAATAGAAACTGATCTGCTTTTGTCTCTGAAGATACAATAGATCATGTAGCCTATTTCAAACTCCGTAGTATTCTGCCTTAGGTTTACTGTCTTAACTGATGACAGGGTCATGATGTGGTAGCATTGGCATGCCCGGAGCGCTATGTTATTGGACTGGATGTATCAGAGGCTGCCTTGAGGAAAGCAAAAGAGGTAAATGCATCTATAACTAGATTACAATTACTCTCTGTGCATCATGGTGTAGCCATGTAGGAAAGGAATCATGTATAATATTTTGCACCTCACGTGTTTGTTATTTTATTCTACTTGATGAAATATGGCATATGCTCAAGAAGATGTCAGGGAAATTGTCGCCAAGGAGCAGTTTACCTTTACACTGTGTTACTGGAATTATCTGTACTCTTTATTTTTTTCCCAATTTAATGCTTAAGTGATGAGCTTATTTGATTGAAATTTGCCTGCTTCAAAATGTTCAGATTGGATGGCACTATTCTTATTGTTGCCTTCAAATGACAAAAAACTAACGCTGCCAGGATTACTGAATCATTCTTGTTGGCTTGCTTTGTCAAGTGCATATATATGGCATTGTCATGAATTTCTATGAAATCAATTCAGTAATTCATTGTTAAAAGGTTATTTCCATATTTATGATCAAGTTATGTACTTCATACTTTTGATTATTTCCTTGGACATGTCAACAAGCAGTTGTCATCATCATCACCAAATGCAAAATTCTTTTCCTTCGTAAAGGAAGACTTCTTTTCTTGGCATCCTAGCGAGTTGTTCGATCTCATTTTTGATTATACGTAAGTTCTCCATTTTGATTGTCTCTACATTTTTTAGAACAAACTATTCATAACTTCTTATGTGAAATTGTGCAGATTTTTTTGCGCCATTGAACCAAGTATGAGACCAGCCTGGGGAAGCCGTATGAGGGAGCTCTTGAAACCGGATGGGGAACTCATAACTCTAATGTTTCCTGTCAGTTTCAACAGTAATCTCTATATCTATGCCACCCTTTCCTGAATTAGCTAGCATTATTTTTTCACATCCATACAGCTTGATTGCAATGTACAAGCTATAAATGTGTAGGACATTCTAGCACATAAAAAATTACTATTAATTTACGCTGTGGTTAATTCTAAAGCTAATTTTTCTAATGCAGATTGATGATCACATCGGTGGACCTCCATTTAGGACTTCTGTTGCCGAGTAAATCTCTCACTCATGTCATTATTTCCTCTAAACAACTCATGTTCACCTTTTCTTTTACCATGTGTTTATCTCCCATTCGCCAATTCACAATCCTGGTTCTTCCCGACTGTCATATGATCTGATGTATACAGTTACGAGAAGGTGCTGTGTCCTCTGGGTTTTCAAGCAATATCCATCGCAGAAAATGAGCTTGCTGTTGGACCTCGCAAGGTACCTTAACTATGTGACTATCCTACACCAAACTGAAGCTCTTCTCATAGGAGATGAACCTTAGGTTCTCGAAGCCCTTTTTAAAATAAGGGAAAGTCTGCAGGGCACCAATGAGTTATTGCAAATTCAGTGTGCAAAATGCGAAAACCATGGTTATGACATCGAATTTACCACGGAATTTCCCTTAAAACAAACATCTTAGAATATAAGCTTGTCCTGATCAGAAACTGTAAAGTGATGGTATTTCATCTTCTAGTTCAAGTTCTCAGGGCTTACATTTGCAATCTTGCAGGGAAGAGAGAAGCTAGGAAGGTGGAAGATGGAGGAGAAGCTACCGTCCTTGTTATAAAAGTAAATAAACTCCATTTCTTCCCATATAAGTACATTGTTTTCATGCTTTTGATGGACATGAAATATCAGTGTCTTGAAACTTTCAGCATCATCGGAACCTAGCCATGAAGATATTCGGAAGTAGATATTTTCCATTTTCGCTATATGCATAGCAAGCATGCTGCCTATATGTTGGACGACTCGTGTTACCAAATGTACTTTACAAACAAGCTTAGCCACCTCCCAGTTCTTGGACTCGCATTATTGAGTATTTTTGGCGTTACTCATTCTAGATAACCAGCTAAGTCATCCGCGGATGGTTAAAATCCTTGCTTGTGAACATTTGTAGTATGGATTCTACCATTTTCTAAAGCATACTATGGGACTATGGCATGTGAACACGGGTTTATTCTGGTTTAATAAATAACCCGATTGCTATTTACACCGTTAATTTTCGCATTCCGGAGGCTCAATGGTCCATGGATGGTTATTGCTTAGGAAAAAAATAAGTTGCAGTTTATGTGAAAACTGAAAAGTGGCATAAAATATGTTTTCCGGTTTTTTCATGGTCAAGGTCAAACACGATAATGCACACACGTGTACAGTCGTAATTGGTCAATCATAACAAATTAAAAAAAAAACTATTTTTTTCAAAAAAAAAAAAACACAAATCACTAGAAACATTCCCGTCCGTTAACTTTTCCCTCCTTCCCGCCTCTCCATTCTCCACCTTATTCTCCCCACCCGCCACCTGATTCCACTCCGTTTCCCTCCCTTCCGTTCCTCGTTCTTCCTACACTTTCATCCTCTAATCTCTAGATCTTGCTCTAATCTACCAATCCAAGATGATTTCTCCTAATTATGATTTCTGAAATTCCAAGTTAGGGCTCGGAATTCGGAAACGCTATAGGAGTCCGATCTATTTCTCGTTCTTTAGGTTTCCAGATTATTCGATTTCTTGTTCTCTCTAATGGCCGATCGACACCAAGGAGGCCGACACCAGGGAGGCAATCGACAACAAGGGGGAGATCGACAGCAAGTAAGTGATCGACACCAAGGGGGAGATCGTCAGCAAGGAGGCGATCGAAACCAGGGGGGAGATCGACAGCAAGGAGGCGATAGACACCAGGGCGGAGATCGACATCAAGGAGGTGATAGACACCAGGGGGGAGATCGACAGCAAGGAGGTGATCGATACCAGGGAGGTGATCGACAACAGGGAGGAGGTCGACAGCAAAGAGGTGATCGTTACCATGGAGGTGATAGACAACATGGAGGAGATCGACAGCAAGGAGGTGATAGACATCAAGGAGGTGATAGACACCAGGGGGGAGATCAACATCAAGGAGGTGATAGACACCAGGGGGGAGATCGACAGCAAGGAGGTGATCGACACCAGGGAGGTGATCGACAACAGGGAGGAGGTCGACAGCAAGGAGGTGATCGTTACCAGGGAGGTGATCGACAACATGGAGGAGATCGACAGCAAGGAGGTGATCGACAACCGGGAGGAGATCGACATCAAGGAGGTGATAGACACCAGGGGGGAGATCGACACCAAGGAGGTGATCGATACCAGGGAGGTGATCAACAACAGGGAGGAGGTCGACAGCAAGGAGGTGATCGTTACCAGGGAGGTGATCGACAACATGGAGGAGATCGACAGCAAGGAGGTGATCGTTACCAGGGAGGAGATCGACAACATGGAGGAGATCGACAGCAAGGAGGTGATCGACAACAGGGAGGTGATCGACAACAGGGAGGAGATCGACATCAAGGAGGAGATCGATACCAGGGAGGCGATCGACAACAGGGAGGGGATCGCCACCAGGGGGGCGATCGACAGGAGCAAGGGGGGGATCGCCACCAGGGGGGCGATAGACAGCAGCAAGGGGGGGATCACCACCAGGGAGGTGATCTACAGCAGGGGGGAGATAGACACCAGGGGGAAGATCGGGAAGCGTTAGGTCCGGGAGGTGGACAACGGGGATCGCACCCGTACGGCCCACAGCACCGTGCCGCGAGCGTCAGCAGCAGCAGTAGCACTGGAGTTTCCGGCGGCAACAACAGGCGTGCGAAGCTCCGTAACCACAGCCTCGACGAGGAGCGCATCATGAAGAACGTCGACGGCTGCGACTCCTCCAACGGCGATGTGTGTCAAATCCACCTGAACACCAGTGACGCGGATTCGGGGGACGATCAGAGGAATTTGCTGCCGGAATTCACCGCCGCCGGTGGAACGGGAATCTTCAAACCTCCGACTAGGGCTGCAGTTCACCCCAACCGCCCCCCAGCACTGGAGCTGAGGCCACACCCCCTCAGGGAGACGCAGACTGGTAAATTCCTCCGGACGATCTCCTGTACGGAGACGCAGCTATGGGCGGGGCAGGAGGGCGGGGTGAGGTTCTGGAACTACCGCGACATGTTCGAGCCAGGGAATGGCCTGGCCGGCGGGAGAGTCCGGCGAGGGGATGAAGATGCGGCCCCGTTTTACGAATCGGGGAATACGTCGCCCGCCTTGTGCTTGCTGGGCGACGAAGGGAACAAATTGATCTGGACCGGCCACAAGGACGGCAAGATCAGGTCATGGAAGATGGATCAGAGCTTCTCCCCTGAGGATTACGCGCCGTTCAAGGAAGGCCTCTCCTGGCAAGGCCACAAGGGCCCCATTTTGTCCATGTCCATGTCGTCTTACGGTACAGTGCTTCGAATCGCCCAAATTTTCATCAATTTCAGTTGAAATCTGAATTATATGTAGGGGACTGTTGAAATCTGAGTGTTTTCTTTGGATTTGTAGGGGACCTATGGATTGGATTAGAAGGTGGATTGATCAAAGTGTGGCCATGGGATGCCATAGAGAAATCATTGTCTCTGTCGCCAGAGGAAAAACACATGGCTGCTTTGTTAGTTGAGAGGTCCTTCATTGATGTGAGAAGCCAAGTTACAGTAAATGGTGTTTGTAGCTTATCATCTTCAGATGTAAAGGCTATACTATCTGATTGGGCCCGAGGCAAAGTGTGGTGCGCTGGGTCTTCGTCCTTCTCACTATGGTACGCATTGGATTCTTCAATGACAACATATCGTTTTACAGTATTTACTTAGTGCAATGCCACTCTTGGCTTGTTATTTTGGTTGAATATCATCAGTGTATCTTTAGCATAACATTGTTATAGAGTAGTAAAATGTTGGAAGTTTCTATTTCTAGCCTTGCAATTCTTAGAGCATTGTGTTTCTTGCAGGGATGCTCGTACAAAGGAGCTAGTGAAAGTATTTAACATAGAGGGACAGATTGAGAATCGTGTTGACATGCCGTCAGGGCAAGAACCGAACATTGAGGATGAGGCAAAGGTAAAATTAGCTTCCACGTCGTCAAAAAAGGAAAAATCTCAAGGCTTTCTGCAACGTTCACGTAATGCTATATTGGGAGCTGCAGATGCTGTTCGGCGTGTTGCGACAAGGGGAACAGGTGCATTCAATGAGGATATGAAAAAAACGGAATGTATGGTGATGACTCCAGATGGACTGGTATGGTCTGGTTGTTCTAATGGCATGCTTGTGCAGTGGGATGGACTTGCGAATCGCTTGAATGACTTCAATCACCACTCTAGTCCTGTTCTTTGCTTTTGTACTTATGGTTCGAGATTATGGGTAGGATATGCGAGTGGTTTGCTCCAGTTGTTGGATCTAGATGGAAACCTTGTTACAGAATGGGTTTCTCATAGTAGTCCTGTTGTAAAAATGGCAGTTGGGGGTGGGTTTTTGTTCAGCTTGGCAACGCATGGCGGTATACGTGCTTGGCACCTCTCATCTCCGGGTCCTCTGGACAACATATTGCGTATAGGATTGGCTTCAAAAGAGTTAATGTACACTAGACGTGAGCAATTTAAGATCTTAATTGGCACATGGAATGTTGGCCAAGGAAAAGCCTCACCTGATGCACTCAAAGCATGGGTGGGTTCGGTTGCCTCAGATGTTGGAATTGTTGTGGTTGGATTGCAAGAGGTTGAAATGGGGGCCGGGTTTCTTGCAATGTCCGCTGCAAAAGAGACAGTAAGGATCCCTTCTTCTTGTGCTTATCTTTATAATTTTTGTATGTTACTATGATGATCTTGTGGATTTCAGTATCTACTTCCTTTAGTCAACTTCTTTTTCTTTCATTTCTTGATCAATTGTTAGTAAGTGGATCAATATTTCATTCTCAATTAGAGCTATCCTTAGAAATGGTTTTGCAAATCCTTTGTATTCACTTGTTTGTTTTCTGATGTCTATTGTAGGTAGGGCTTGAAGGGAGTGCCATTGGGCAGTGGTGGCAGGATGCAATAGGAAAGACATTAGATGAAGGTCCGGTTTTTGAGCGTGTGGGCTCAAGACAGTTGGCAGCCTTGCTAATAACCATTTGGTAAGTATGCCACAATTGTAATACCGCCTGTGTGTTTGGGAACGCGCTATTACATGCCTTGTAGCTCTTGATTTGTATCTCTAATACTGTCAATTAATGTTCCATTCTAGGGTAAGAAAAAGCTTGAGAACTCATGTTGGGGACCTTGACGTTGCAGCGGTTGCTTGTGGTTTGGGCCGTACAATTGGTAACAAGGTACAAATGTCTATTTATATCTCTTGACATTCTTTCAGAATTGAGAATGACTGACAGGAACAAATTGTGGTGGTGTAGCATTTCTGTGATCTTTTCACTAGATGCATAGATCATTGAACCATCTGCACACTGCCACACTTCTTTTCTTATGGACACATCATAACAACTTCAATATAAGATAACGATTTACTACGGAGTATTTTTATACAATGTTCTCGAAAAACTATAGATTACTTGATGCACAATTTGTTTTCCATTTTCCTTGAGCACTTTTCAATATGTTTATGTTGGTTCACCTGTGTGCTACAAGATAATAAGAGCAGTGAGATTTATGTGCCAATCTAGTTTTAAATGGATACTATTTGGTCTTTCTGTGTACTTGATGTTGCAGGGTGGTGTAGGGCTGAGGTTGAGAGTCCATGACAGAATATTTTGTTTTGTGAACTGTCATTTAGCTGCACATCTGGAAGCAGTAAATCGGAGAAATGCTGATTTTGATCATATTTTCCGAACAATGGTCTTCTCTCGACAGTCTAACCTCCTTAATGTTCCTTCTGGTAAACTACCATGTTTGATTTTTTTCTTTCCCTTCTTTCTTGTTGTTTGTTTTTCTCTTGCCTTGTATTTATTCTCCTTGAATGGCATTGATCCTCTCTCTTGCAGCTGCTGTGTCTACTTCAAATCAAGCGACGAAAAACACAAATGTATGTGAAACTTGATTAGCAAAAGCAACTTTCCAACTGCAATTTAATTGGCTTGAAGTTTTTATTCTTGTGCTTCCACAGGCTGGCAATAGTGGTAATAACCCTGAACAAGAATCAAGCAGACCAGACTTGCCTGATGCAGACATGGTCATATTTTTCGGAGACTTCAATTACCGCCTTTTTGGAATAACATATGATGAAGCAAGAGACCTTGTTTCACAAAGAAGCTTTGACTGGCTCAGAGAAAAAGATCAACTTAGAGCTGAAATGAAGTCTGGAAAAGTTTTCCAAGGAATGCGAGAAGCAATCATCCGGTTTCCCCCAACATACAAGTTCGAAAGACACCAACCTGGTTTAGGAGGTAAGTAAAAGTTTGCTGTTAAAAGGTTCAGTATATAATCTTAGTTGTTATCTGATAGAAACTCTAACAGCTTATCTGCATTTCCAGGCTATGATTCAGGGGAGAAGAAGCGAATTCCCGCTTGGTGCGACAGGATAATCTTTCGTGATAATCGGTCCTCTCCACAAATTCCAGAATGCAGTTTAGACTGCCCAGTAATATCTGTCACACAATTGTATGTTAATTTCCCTGCTAGCTTCACCATTTTCATGTTTTGTACTCTGCTGGCTCTAAGTAATCTCTATCGACATTCAACAGATACGAAGCATGTATGGATGTGACAGAAAGTGATCATAAGCCCGTTCGTTGCAAAATAAGTGTCCGCTTAGCTCACGTGGATAGATCAATAAGGAGAAAAGAGTTTGGCGAGATCATGAAGACCGACAAGATCAAGGCTTTGGTTCAGGAGTTGTCTCAAATACCTAATATCACAATGAGCACTGACAACATCACTCTTCAGAGCCATGAAGCATCCAGTTTAACCATGACCAACCGCAGTGCAAAAGACGTCGCCTTTTTCCACATTGTCTGCGAAGGGCAGTCCACTGCCACCGAGGATGGCGAACCACCTCATCATCGGAGCAGAGGTGCCTTTGGATTCCCTCCTTGGATTGAGGTAAACACTCTTTTGTGTTCCTTTCATTCACTCTTGAGCTACAATCCTTCCAAATCTTACCTCTAATGACATGATCTTCGTTGTGCTGAATCCGAAACCTTGTTAGGTAACTCCAGCAGTCGGATTGATCAACCCGGAACAGACCTTTGAGGTCATATTACACCACACAGAAATCCCAAGCTCAGGAGATGGCGGCGAAAGCGTCTCCTCAAGCTGGCAGCCGGAAGACTGCAGAGACAAGGAGGCGACACTCCGAATATACGTGAGAGGCACCATGTCCACGGAGGCTAGACTCCTCCAGCTTAGAGTTCGCCATAGTGGCTCAGCATGCGTAATCCGACCTGACCCGACGAGAATAGGCAGTTCAAGGAGGGGTCAGAGCAGCAGCTCTGTCCATCGATCTGATAGGCACGATATCCATGACAGTATCGGTCGATGATAGATTTGTGTCGAATGCTTGCAGTGTGTAAATACTCAAGGCAAGGTCCTATATGCTATATAGAGCACAGAGGATCTTGAATATGCATCTGTTGTATTTGTTGGGATTTCGCCCTCTTCTCTTTTTTCGAACTCTTGTTTATGTCTTTAGTAAATTTCCCATGAGTAGTTGTTTGTTCAAAGGTTTCGAAGAAGCATTCGTGTTGTGTTCGAGGAATCGATCGAGGATTTCGATTCGATCTTAGAAATACGTCCATATGTGTTATATGAAGCTAATTCGTTTGTAATGAAAGATATAGACATTGAGATAGTGTTATTGGTACTTCCTCATTTGTAACATGCTTGCAAGATTTGTCTATGTTGAGTATGTTCTACCATTTTCAGTGCAAATCCAACAACTTTTCTATAAAATCTCTATTTTGTAGAATTTTTTTTTTTTTCAAAATCTCTAAATTTTTTATACCCCAAGAGCTTTTCTATTTTACAAGTTTTTACATTAATTATATTCTATATTTATTGCATATTATTTAATAAAATTTTACTAGAATTAAAAGGAAATAGAAATAGAACATAAAATATTTACTTTAATTCAAAATCTTACAATCTCAACCACAAATCTATTAGCAATTTCATGGGGGAAAAGCAAAGCATTTTATTTTACAAATTTCACTTCTTTTTCTAAATTTACAGATTTTTCTTCTCTTTCCTAATACCTTGTTCTCTAAAATATCATATTTTCTTTATTGTATAGGGTTGCTCTTAGAGTTTTAAAACATGCTCCCTCCATTTTTATTAAATTTTTAAAACAAAGATTAATTAAAGTTTTTAATATTTTATATAGATTTTGTATCTCCATCGATAGAGTTAAATAAGAATATCAGGGATCTGAATCATATCAATGAGGACAAGTGTGCACCGTGATTAACTATTTCATACAGTGTATTAAGAAATTCCATCTACTACGAGTCTACGGCACCCTGATTTTTATTTTTATTTTTTATTTTTTATTTTTTGAGGTCGAATGATATATATGGAATAAATGATAGGCTCCATAGTCCATACTGGAGTATATAATAAGTGATGATATTTCCAAATAGAGACAAGGGGATACAACTGTGTTACTAGCGTCTACCAACTAGTGGGGTTGAATTAACAAGAGTATGGACCAAGTCAAGTCAACGGCATGTGGCATGTGGTTTATAAATGTCCGACCTGTGGACCGGGCCCCACTCCTCGGCCTAGGCCCCACTACATATCTCCCCATCTTCTTTCAGTGGGCCATCTTCATTCGAGGTCCGACAAATCGGCAAATGGATAACCGTCTAAACAAACACAAAATACAAAGACGATGCAAGATACAAGCAATAAAACTCTACAAGCGATATCAAACACAACCAGACCAAACGAGATGAGGACGTAGACGACGGGCGAAGCTAAAAACAGCAGGACAGTGACACATCAGGAGACACTTGTGGGCAGTGAAGATAAACCTTTAAGAAAACAGTCTTCCGGAAAAACACCTTGTAATTATAACACATCGTCTTACATCAGATATAATAAAGGCATTAAGAGTGATTTATGATTTATTTAAACCCCACTTAAAATGTCATAAACATTCTTTCTTGAAAAACAACGGGTCTAAAAAGATTATGTCACATGAACTGCCGCACCTTAACCTTAGGGATTATGTCACATGAACTGCCACATCTTAACCTTAAGTCTTATAAATGATATTAGAACTGAACGACTCCGAACTTATAGAGATGCTTGGATACAATCCTCTGATGGAGGACGTACACCACTTCATGGTGTGACAATTGCTTTAGACATGGGCTTACCAAGCTAATTCTTGAATTAGATGCTTCAAATATTTGCAACTTAATTAAAAGGAGGTCAGGAGACGTATTGTTATGTGAATTATATTGGTCATATATATATATGGTATATATTGATATTTGTAAGGTGATTTTTTTTTTTGTTGATCGTGAGAACCGGGATACTTTAAATATAAACTCATGAATACAATAAGTTGTATGTATATATATATATATATATATATATATATATATATATATATATATATATATATATATATATATATATATATATATATATATATATATATATATATATATATATATATATATATATATTATATATATATAATTTTTTATATAATTTTTTTTTTTTTTTTGCTGAATTGGCCACGCAATTAACCTTTTTGGAGTAGCAAGGATATCAACCCTCGGAGACTCGATTCATCCATTAATCCACTCCAAATATATGGATAAAAACCCGAATACATGGATAAATAAATGGATGATGGATCGGATCGGATATGGATGAAGGGGTGTCCAATCTCCAATCAACCACCCGATCCACTAAAATTGTTTATTATATGATATTTGATCATATCTTTTACGCAGCTTATATATTTATATGTAACTTGATTTGATAGTTTGAGTTTTTATTTTTGATGAATGATGAACATTTAAAATTTAATATATTAAAATTTCATTTATTTAGTTTTATTTTCATTTTGAAAATTATGATGAACATTTACATGAAATTTCTCGCCCATACATTTCACTCGATGCACCCAATAACCCACGAATGATGGATTGATCGGATATGAATGCAAGAGTTAGTAGATGATGGGTGAATTGGATGAAGGAAATTTCTTAACGAATCGGGTGATAGAATAGATAAATCCAGCCATAAACCGATTCATTTTCATCCCTAATCAAGGATTACTTGTACAACCGTTGAAAATTGAAATGGTCATAAACTCATAATGACAAAATACAAATCCATTCAAAATAGGTGGATTAATACAAGTGTAATTAATACAGTAGGGTAAGATGCCGACAAGAAAGATTAGGATAATGTAGACTGTATTTGCCATATTGATACAGTAAGGAGTAGGTTTCAATCATTTACTATTACTGGAATAATCTTGAAAGTACAAGAAATAAAAATGGAATCAGATCATACTGTACAGAATAATTGATGATCGTTTTTTTGATTGGTTTATATAGCACGTGTAGCATGGATTAATCATTCGAATTAACACATATATTCGGCAAGAAAAAAGAAGAAGATACACTAATTTAATAATTTTAAAAATATTTTTAGGAGTTTAGCTAGATATTATTATTATTATAAAAATTTATCAAGGCAAATTTTAACTTATATCTTGGTTAGCACACAGCTGATTTATAATACACTATGTTGGGGAAAATCGGGTAGCTAACACTCGATTGCGTGTATGACTCGGATGGACAAACTCTCCTTACAAACGACACTTTGTATTAATATACAAACTTATTTTGTACAACACCAACACACCACTCTTTTGGACTCACACTCTACCGACCAACTCATGGTAGTACACACTCGTACTCAACAAATGAGCACTCACTTACACCTCACGTCTCACTCTTGCAACTCACACTTGCTTCTTTCTTAATATTATCGTCTGCATTCATCAACTGGCATACTAGTTGATTAAAAGAGTTAATGTGGTCATGAAGATTAGCTCCTTCCTCCATCCCGAGCGAGTATAACTCCATCTTCAAGCACAACCGATTCATCAACGACTTCGACGCGTAAATGCTCTCGAGCTTCTCCCACAACGCCTTTGGCGAGGTCTCCTTCATCACACTGGACTTGATCTCGGGAGCAAGTGCCAACCGGATGGTACTCACCGCCTTCTTCTGGAGTCTACTCCACTCTCTCTCGCTCATGGATGTGGGTTTCTCCTCTTCAAGAGCTTGATCAAGACCTTGTTGAACCATCACGTCTTGAATCGTACTCTGCCACATCGTGAAGTTGGTTTTACCATCAAAGAGTGGGATCTCGAACGTATTCATCACACTCGACGCCATCGTGTCTACACGGAATCCTTCCACCAACAAATGCTACACCGATTTTCCGACTCCGACGACCTTCGCAACCTCGCTCTGATACCACTGTTGGGAAAAATCGGGTAGCTAACATTCGATTGCATGTATGACTCGGATGGACAAACTCTCCTTACAAACAACACTTTGTATTAATATACAAACTTATTTTGTACAACACCAACACACCACTCTTTTGGACTCACACTCTACCGACCAACTCATGGTACTGCACACTCGTACTCAACAAATGAGCACTCACTTACACACTAAGAGTGTGTTTGATATATAGTTGAAACTAATAGGTTAAATAACTTAAATATGTAAAATAAAGATTAGATTAAATGATTTTTTTTTATAATTAAGTTATTGTAATAGGATATTTTTGTACATAGCTAATATGGTGTGGATATAAATTGGATGATGAGAAGGACGATCAAATACAGATTTGTAAACATTATGTAAAACGGAAAATCTAGACAAATTTAATAGCTACTCCGTATTAAAAATCATTATATACGCTCATCAAATTTTAATCTTAACATTAACTCATTTAAAATTATACTTTGTATAAGTAGTGGCGGAGAGCTTAAGGAGAATGGAACGGATAATATCATACAGGAAGTTCAGTTCAACCAGGCCAAATAAGTATCGATCTCTTGATAGTCTTAAATGATACTCCGTATCATTTTTGTTCAAAATAACGTCATTTTTATTAGAAAATATTTTCAATCCCTTTGAAACTTTTGTTTAATCCCACCACTATTGACTCAAGATTAAAACTATAAGATAGTATAATTTTATCAACGATTTTTCTATTGGGACATAGGATAAGTAATAATATACGGAGTACTAATTAAAATTTTAATTTTTGTTTAATTAGATTATTAGCAAAAACCGTTATCAGACCAGTAACGATCAATCCTCTGATCAATTTGGATCCACAAAATCTCTCCAATCAATCACTAAAAATCAAAACAGGATCCGACCCGAATAAAATTACCCGGATTAGAGTCTTTTCGGGTAAGCAAGAGGACACCTCTCTGACTCTCTCTATATCTCTCTCTGCTTTATTACCTCCGTACTCATCTCCTCTCCCTCCATTTCTCTCTCCCTCCGTTTCTTCCGTTACAATCCTCCATCGCACGTTCTCCTCCATCACCAACCATAAGAAGAAGCGAAGATCGGAGTTACAGGAGGAAGGAGGATATAGGAGAAGTCAAACCGACGGCAATCTCCGTAGGTACATCGCTCTGATCCGAGAGCGAGAGCTCTCTCGCTCTCGATCGAGCGCTTCCTTCCCCAATTCCCTCCCAATCCCCCAATCATCCCATGGTGATTGCATTCCCTACTCTTTCCGCCTGATCGATCGTCTCCCTCAGGCCAATTTCGGTTCCTGACCAACGGATTCGCCGATTATGAAGGACATGACCGCGCACCTCAAGCGGGGGATTTCCCGGCAGTTTTCGACGGGGTCGATGCGCCGATCGGGCCGCCTGAGCTTCCGGCGCCAGTCCTCGCTCGATCCGCAGCGCCAGCATCATCTGCGCTTCAGCTTGGGCCGCCAGTCGTCGCTTGACCCCATCCGCCGGAGCTCCGTTGATGACGAGCTACTCACCGTGCCGGAGAATCTCGACGCTACTATGCAGTTGCTCTTCATGGCCTGCCATGGGGATGTTAAGGGAGTTCAGGACTTGCTTAACGAAGGAGTTGATGTTAATAGCATTGATTTGGATGGTCGGACTGCTCTCCACATCGCCGCTTGTGAGGGCCAGGTTGAGGTTGTCAAGCTCTTGCTTAGTCGGAAGGCCAATATTGATGCCCGCGATCGCTGGGGGAGCACGGTAGCTACCGATAATACATACTTCTAAAATCAAAATTACACGAATCGACCCCATAAAGATATAATTTTTTGACCAAAATCGATCATTTGCAAAAAGCTACATCCACACAATACTTTTCTTTTTCTTTTTTCTACTGAGCGGCCAAAAGTATAAAAGCAACCTTGTTTCTTTGTTAGGATTTCTTCTTCTTCTGATTAGGTAGTTCTCCACTTCTCTTCTGGATAGGCCAATTATTACAGGATTTTAAGGTATTCTTTGTCTGGTTTGAACTCAAGAATTCCAGTTAATGCCTATGTGAGTTATCATGTTTTAACTGGTCTGTAATGGAAAAGTAGGTGTGTCTAGCTTTTGGTTGAAAGAATGCATATAACTGCCTTTCCCTATTCAAAATGTCTCTTGTTCTTTTGAGCTGTGATTTTTGACATTGGTTATGTATAATTGGTTCTGATTTTTGGGTGCAAATGCTGCCAATGTTCAAACTTATTGGTTAATCGAATTTATGGGTTATGATTAGACATGTTTTGATTCTAATATTATCAAATTGTGATGTTCCATTGATCTATTGAATCGTTAACGAAGAATTATTGTGACTCAGGCAGCTGCTGATGCTAAATTCTATGGCAACTTGGAAGTTTATGATATTTTGAAGGCCAGAGGAGCCAAAGTTCCAGTAGGATATCAATCTCAGCTATGACTATTTTGTTACTATTTTTCACCTTACAAAGCTCTGATATTTTGGATATTGACTTGAAATCAGAAAACGAGGAAAACTCCAATGACAGTTGCAAACCCCAAAGAAGTCCCAGAATATGAGCTTAATCCGCTTGAGCTTCATGTTCGTAAGAGTGACGGCATAGCGAAGGTAGATCTTTTGCTTGTAATGTCCGTAAATTTGTCCTCATGATAATCCCATTGCCTGATCAGCTCAAAACGTTTAATAGAAATGTTTTTTGGTACCATCAGTTTTCCCGTTCCTTTGCACCACAGCTTTTGTTCTGCAGGCTTGGTAAATTGTATTTCATAAAAATTATGGTTATAACTTTATCACTTGAGTTGTCAGTTTGACAACACTTGTGCATTTTTCTTGTTACATGTCTGGTCCTATTTAAATTAATTATGATGTATATGACATGGTGATATTGTTGATTTGTTGGTATATCATTCTAGAGATCTATCAATTTTTGTTTCTGCCATAGCTTCATATTGCACGCACTTCCATTCCTATCCAAGTTTGGCAATAATTATTTTCTTAATTTTCCCTGATGCTGTTCTATTCTCATGGTTTTTATGTGCATTTCTTCTGACAGGGAACGTATCAAGTGGCCAAATGGAATGGCACCAAGGTTGCTGTGAAGATACTTGATAAGGAGAGTCACTCTGATCCAGAGTGCATGTATGTACTTTCTTATTCTCTCTGTGGTCGAGAACTCCCATATATAGAGATATTTGCATGTATCATAAAAATTGGATTTATGTGTTCCTATAGCAAAAAATTATATTTCCATATAAGAGGCTAAGAGCTAGTCTTCTTGAGAGAGCAAAGTGTTCAGCCATCTATCAATCAATAATCTCTATTGACACAGTTGGTTCTGTAGAATGTATTATTCATTAGTTTTTTCCTAGAAACATTCTTTCTTTTGCAGAAATGCAAAAGAAACATTCTTTCTTTTGCAGAAATGCTCATTAGGGTGTTGAAACATTCTTTCTTTTGCAGAAATGCATTCAGACAGGAGTTGACACTGTTAGAAAAAGTGCGCCACCCCAATGTGATTCAATTTGTTGGAGCTGTTACACAAAATATACCCATGATGATCGTTGTGGAACATCAGGTGAAGGTAATATTCTTCTTCCATATTTACTGTTTTCATGAGTATGTCCCAACAACAAATCAATATTCTTAATCTGCTAGAGAGATATCTATGTCAGCTTTATCAGCAATATAAAATTCTTTGTTTATCAAGGGCCTATAGTTTTCGTTCCTAACCAGCCTATCTATGACCTATATTTGGTAAGTGTTAATCGATAACGATCAACTGATGGGAGAATACTTCAGAATATTTGACAGTTGATTTATAATTGATTGTTTTTTATTCATGCATTTAGTTGGGACCATAGACAATTTTAGGGCCAAAAAACAGCGAGTCTCATTGCATTATGCCATTTGGAGTAGCTTGTTATTTGTGTTCTTTGTTTTTGCAAGATAGTTCTAGATTCCGAGGGCATAAAAACTAGAAGAAGAAAATCCTGGAACAGACACTACTAAATGGTCACCAGTTAAACATATTTTTCAGATGAAACATTACATACACCATTTGAGACTCGGTGTCTCTTGAAATTTGGTTGTATCAAGCGTTTCGCTAAATATCATTGCATCAGGATTTGATAGTTTCGTTATATTATTTCAGGGTGATCTAGGATGCTATCTTCAGAAAAAAGGACGCTTGTCTCCATCAAAGGTTTTAAGATTTGCCCTCGACATTGCAAGGTATGTTTTATTCATTTAATGATGTTTTGTGAACATCATCAGTGGTTTAAAAAGAAGGTTTCCTGCCTCAGCAGTTGTGATTAGTTTATTCTATAATTCATTCGCTCTAGTTTATGGTGTACTTGTATAGAAAGCTCCAGTGCTTTACTAATTATTTAAGTGTAATGAGTATTAAATTTTGCTTCTTTCAGGGGCATGAATTGCCTACATGAATGTAAACCAGATCCAATAGTTCACTGCGATCTTATGCCCAAGTAAGAAAACCACGAGCAAATAGAATTGTTTCTATTAGTCATGTGATGGTATTCTTTAATAATAGAAATTTTGGCAAGGTGCCAGAAATATTTTGCTGGATAGTGGAGGACAATTAAAGATTGCTGGGTTTGGCTTGAGGCGACTGTCAACATTATCACCAGATAAATTTAAATTAGCGCAGCCGGGGACTTCTTTTGGCCTTGCGGGTAAGATCTTTGTGCTTAAGAATCTTTTGTTGCGTTCTTAATGCTTAGCTAGAACATCATGTTTTGTTCAATGAGTTGGTATATGTGGAAATATTTATCAAATAACTCCTTGGCCAGGTTGGACAACTTTTAATGTGATGGGAAAATTACCCATATGCTTGTATATAACTTGAATGCTTGTCATAATTCTCTTGGGACAGCATTTTTAGTGGGTATAATGGATTCCAGTTGTCAGTTCTTATTGCTTAATTTGCATCTTTTGTCACCCTTTGGAATGGGAAGCATACGACATTGGAGAAGTTATCTTCTCACTACTATTAGCTTATTACTAGCTGTAACCAGATTTTTGCTTTCAAATAACTGTTTCACTGAATTGGCTTCTCGATTCATTCAGCATTGATCAACTGCAACTTATGAAGTAGAACTATTTTCTGTTATCTCAACTAGTAATATCTTATCTTTTGGATTCCATGTTAGATTGTACTTGATCTAAGAAACAAGTGCAAGCCCTTTTCTCTTTTTGGTTTCTCTCTCACAAAACTTCTCTACATTCACCTGAATAAGTTGCATTTGAAGCCGATCTTTAAGAGTGAGTTGAAGTGTCCACAGAGCTCCATTTAAAGACATCCAATCGATTTTTTTTACTTGAAAACTTCAAATTTTCACGGAGTTCTTTGTCTAAACCCTAAACCTTCTGCTGAAATTATCATCGATAAAACTTAAAAGTCATAAAACTACCCTTGTTCTATTTGATTGTTTCTAAAGAACTGGTTTCTCAAAGGGTATGAGTTTTAATCAGGATACTTATTCCTGGAGGATGGACAAAACTAGACTGGACCCGTTTGTATCTTATGTGTGGTATCTAGTTTTTTAACATTCCAGCTTTGGATGCTATGATTACTTTTCCTGTCTTCATGAAATTGTATCAGAACTTCTCATTTTGCTCCTTATTAGGCTTAATCATTTGTAAACATAATATAATTTGCAATAGCACCGAAGGTGCAGCATGTTAACAGGTAGTGGTTTCTCATTTTGCTGCTTGATTCATCTAATTTGGATTCTTTATATTGTATATAGGCCTGTATTTGCCTGCTGAGGTGCACAAAAATGAAATATTCAACAAGAGTATTGATGTGTACTCCTTTGCTATGATTCTCTATGAGGTATGTTTATCAAATTGGATGCATCTGTTCTTTTCCTGTAAACATTTACGAGCAGTCCATGCTTTTGTATAGATAAAAATCGATATAATTTTGTAGTTGCTCATTGTCGTCCAAAACCTCATTATGAAGCAGTACCATTATGAAGCAGTACGTCTTTCCCATTTTTAGCTGAAATCAAGACACCGAATTAACAAAGTTGGTCACTGAAGTTGATTGTCTGTTTACTGTGTTATGCTAAATGATAAAATTTCTGTCTCAAGTCTCCTAACCTAGAAGCTACTACCCATACTTCCTCTCTTGTTTCCCCTTGTCATCATCATCAAAATTCTTCCTGACTTCTTACTGCACAATCACCTCTTCGAATTTCTTGTTTCTGGGATACATAATGATTGAGGGAGTGACACTTAAACAAGATTGCAAGATAGATTGAAAAACAACATCCTCATTCCTCCTCTTTTCTGCAGATGATTGAGGGAGTGCATCCCTTCTATCCCAAGTCTCCAGCAGAGGCCGCACAGATCATGTGCAGGGAAGGGAAAAGACCGACTTTTAAGAAGATGAAAAATTATCCTTCAGAGTTGAAACAGTAGGTTTTGCTGCAAGAGTTGTCATATTGTGATATGATCTTGAATTTTCATTTATATATGTGTTATGTGGACAAGGAATCCTAGTATTTGGTTTGTGTAACGTAAGAAACTTGTTTACATGGACAGATTAACCGAGGAATGCTGGAGCATAAACCCATCTGCCAGGCCGAGTTTTGCAGAGATCATTTTGCGTCTTGACAAGATAGCTGCAAGCGGCAATAAACAGGGGTGGTGGAAGGACACCTTCAAGCTATCTTGGTTATAACCCATCCTGGACAGACCACTTCGACATCTGCCCATCCTCTCTTTTGCAGGAGTTAAGAAGTTTGCGGATACTTGAACACAAATAATTCTGAGCAACCGAATAACTGCGCTGGATTGTGAAGGGCTTAGTATATAGATACACTCGGTACATTCTCACGAAAAACAGTTTATCGAGTTGAGTGCATAATAGCCGATGATGTTGGGTCAGGAACTGATTGCAATGTCTATGAAATGTATATCCACCCAATGTAGGGTGTTGGGGTCAGGAACTGATTGCAATATCTATAATGCATCCATTTTTGGAGGTTTAGTGGGAAACTCATTGCAATGTCTGTGCAAACTGCAAAGTATAATGCATTCCTTTTTGTCATCTTTTTTGGTTTTCTGTTGCTCATCTTCTCAACTGTTTTCATGGTAGACCTGGAAAGGTTCATCTTTCCACGAATAACGGCTCGTTTGGACAGCAAACTGAAATGGAATTTCAATATTGTTAAGAGTTAACTAGGCACCCCAAAATGTCATATACAATGAAGGGAAACGTTTCTAAGTCAACGGAATGTTGACCGAAATTTTAGGAAACAAAACTCTTTGGCAAACATTTTAGGTCTCAATAACATTTCTTTGATTTTTTTTAGTTATTCTTTTTGAAACAAGACAAAGATTTGGATGGTTTTGTTTAATTATTTAGTCTAAGAAAAGGAAGATTGCATTAATTAATCCAAACTTTTAAAGTTGTAAAAAATAACATCACTTCCAACGAGTTTTTTTTTTTTCCACGTGGTTTGCCATTATCATTGACTCATTTCCTATTTTCGAAACACCAATACCATGTTTAAACAACTCATCACGTATTTGGTCACCGAGTTCATAAAGAATACTAGATATTATACAACTAATGCGAAGTTTTTTTTTGAGGATAAAACCACAACTTTATTAATTAACTTATCAAATCATTCAACAAGTAGAAGACAAAAATGACGAAATACCATATCTATGAAAATAAAATATCCGAATAGTCGGATGAAGTGAAGCTTAGTAGTGAACATTTTTCTCTCTTCCTTCTCCTGTAACTCCAATCATATATGGTTAGCTCAATAGTCGATTTTCGAATCACTTTCAAAAGGTTATCAATCATCAACCGCATTTTCTTGTATTTGAAATTGTCGATAATAAGTCCAATTCGACAATGACATGTGTCAAACCTTCTTAAGTGCAATTTGTATAATTGTATAGCCCAAAGTTTGAATCAAGTGCAATTTGTCCCAACAAAATTACATCACAACTCCTCACATTTGGATGTTGTAAAAAAAAAGGATAGAGAGAGAGGATTAAAGGGCAACCAGAGAAACCACAGCCAGTTGAAGCGGCCACACAGAGAGAGAAATGGCGGTTGGGTTGTTTCCTACATCGTCTCTCCGGCTGAAGCCCTCAACAGCTCTCCAACTCCTCTCTCTCTACACCCCTCTTAAGCCCTTCAATCCCCTCTCTACTCCTCTCAAATCCCTAACCCCCTTCCACCGCCACCTTCACTGTCTTCGTTTCGCGCCGACGCCGACGCCGCTGTCTCATCCTTTGCTTCATGGGAGGCGCCTCTGCACCCTTGCTTCCTCCTCCGCTTTATCTTCCGGTGAGATTCCTCCAAATTCGACGCCTCCTGGAATTTCCGAAAGCTGCGGCACCGGTAAAGTAGGGCAGTTTCGGCGGCGGCTGCGCGTTGTCGATGTGAAATCTGGACCGGATGAGGGTTTGGACCGTTTGGGGCATACCTTGGCTGTTTCTGGCTGGGTTCGGACTATCCGAGTGCAGAGCAGTGTTACATTCATCGAGGTACTACCAATTTGTTATATCACATGCCTTCTTTTTGGCAATCGAACAGGCCTCGAGTTTGGGATGTCCAGTTTCATTCCAAATTGAACATTTCCGACTCCCATTGTTAGTGGATATGTGATGGTGATGATCTTGAATCGAGCTTTTATTTATTTATTTTGGCCTGTGGGGTTTTACTTTGATGTTTTTGATCATGTATATAATGAATTTTGGTTTTGTAGGTGAATGATGGGTCTTGCTTGTCAAATATGCAATGCGTGGTGAGCTCTGAAGCTGATGGATATGATCAGGTTGTTTTTATGCATCTTCACTCTTAAGTTGATTGGTGTAAGAGCTTGTTTGGTACAAATTTCTGCTCGGCTATAGAATTTTGGGATGATATTTTGTGGCAGTTCTGAGTTAGCAGTTTCTTATTATAATAGAGTTATATTAACTTGTGCAGTTACTCTAATTGTCAGTAAGGTTAACATTTATAAAAAGCCGGTAATCATTGTATTCAAACCATAATATTTCATTCATGGCTTGAGTACAAATATTTCCACTCTTTATGGACAAAATGCTGATTGAGCTTGGTTGTCTGTACTTGGGATTCTGATCGCAAGTTGCCAAAGCTAACTGTGCTTATAGTTTGAAGGTTTCATTGGTTTTGTGGCTTTTGTGGACAATTTTGAATGTTGACTGGTTGAGTTTATAGTTCACTTTGGTTGCAGGAAATCCATCAAAATTTACAATTTACCTTTTCACTTTAGGCTTTAGTAAACAAATTATACTGCAGTAAATTTTGTTAAGATGTTATAAACTACTTTTCTCATTTTCTCTGTATTTAAAGCTTTTCTATCCTTCTAGGTGGAATCTGGTTCAATTTCCACTGGAGCATCAATCTGGGTACAAGGCACTATAGTTGCTAGCCAAGGTTCAAAGCAAAAGGTTGAACTTAAAGTTGAGAAACTCATAACGGTGAGGGTCCCAACTCCCAACCTCCTTTTTTCCGGGAATGAAAAGTTGAACATATAATTTGCTGTTTTATGTGTTTCTGACTCATTTGACTGATGACGTGGATTGGATAACAATATCAAATCTCAATTGTGTACGAGCATGTTAGTTTCCATCTTAGAATACCTGATTGTGTCAAGCTATTTGCTGTTTCAGATATGTTCCTTCTTTTCCCTTGTTTTTTAATCATTAACTCTTACTCCCTCCGTATCGCAATACTTGTTGTTTTAGCTTTAGGCACATTTATTAACAAAGCCTATATTTACTCTACTTTTATAGGTTAAAAGTACTTAAAAGTAGCAATTATTACCTATAAAAGAGCAATCATTACCTGTAAAGATAATAATTATAGCTAAAACAACAAGTTTTTTGATACAACTTTACTACTCTAAAACTACAAGTATTGCGATACGGAGGGAGTATATTATATGTGTAAGAATGTTTTCTTTTTCTTCGCTTTGTGGTAAAGCAAGCTTGCATATAATTTGGCATTATGATAAATAAGTTTGTTACAAAGATTTCACTTAAAATCTTATCTATTGAAGAAACATTAAAAGAGGATTAGGCCTTTTGTGGTAGTGGACTTGAGATATGGACATCTCATAGTTCCTATTTATATTGAAGACAAGGCAATTATGAGTATTGTAAGGTTTCATGTCTGAATTCTTCTTGTTTTTATGTGATTTAGCCTTGGAGTAATCTTTGCACTCTAAATTTGAGAAAAATTCCTTTCACAACAAAACAACAACAACAACAACAACAACCCAGTATATCCCGCGATAAAGCAGGGTCTGGGGGGTCAGGATGTACGCACTCATTCCCCGAACAAGTCGAGAGAGTGTTTCCGATAGACCCAAAACAATAGGACGCATAAATCCCAAGGAAAGAGGACAGATTAAAACTTGTCGTAGTTATTACTCCCTCATGATTAAAACTTGTCGTTTACTATTCATCCACGCTTTTTTAGAATGATAAAACCTCTATGAAATATTACCTTTTTTAAAAATTTGTTTAAAAAAATTTATACTTAATAGTAGCAAGTATGAAATTATTAAAAAAGTTAATATAGTTTTTAGCACCTCAAAAAGTGTGCGTGAATAGTAAGACGTCAAAATTTTATTAACGGAGGGAGTAAATGTTAACACTTTATCCCTCAATGAGTCATTGAGTCGTGTTTCTTTATAGCTGGATAGTTACTACCTTTGTAATTTCTTTTTGTTATTACCTTAGGTAATTTGGTCTCTTTTGCTGCTTTACTGTGCATCATTTACTTGCAGGTGGGAAAGACTGATCCCTCATATCCTATACAGAAGAAAAGGGTCACCAGAGAATTTTTGAGGACTAAAGCTCATCTACGCCCTAGAACAAATACTTTTGGAGCGGTATGGTTATATACCTTTTTGTTACTTTTTTGTCTGTTACAACTGTTTTCCTCCACTTTTTCAATGTTGAATTCAGCCTGTAAGCCATTTTCTTATTGGAACTTGAAGTCGCACTAAGAATGAAATCTGCATCCTTGACCTGATATTTGTTTTCTTCTCTCTGTTTTCAGTCTTTATCTTGCCTCATCTGTAATGACTAGAATAATATCTGGGAGTTTGATGTCTAAATAAGGAGAGTTATCATTTCAATGATTTTTTCCCTTCTTAAAATGCAGAGGGAAGAAACAATACTTTGGTAATGCATATTTATCAAGAGAAATATCGTTGAAACACAACCATATATTTGATACCTGCTGGTCATCAACTCACTGTAGCTTATGCTTTCTCAAAGTAGAACATTCAAGGATATTATATTAGCATTAAAGGACTTTGTTTCAAATACTTCATCAGGAAGTGACTGTGTGAGAGAAAGATCTAGAATCAATTTACACTATCAACAACTCATTCCTTTTAACTTGAGGTAGTTAAATAAACGACTTTTTATAAACCAGAAAAAAGTTAGAAATAGTATCATTGATGTCACCATCGCTTAGTAGAATGCTTATTACTTATTAGACAGCAGGATGTTGAGTAGAATCCAGATAGAGAATAAAAAATGGCTAACAACTAGGGGGGGAAAGCCTGGTTATTTTATGGGTAATTTTTACCCACTCATGTCATTTGGGTGCCATTTATATTGGTTGGCTGATAGATTTGAAAAACAAACAAAAAAGTCTGTATCTATTAAATCAAATAATAAACAATCCAATGATTCCAATCTAACCACTCAAGATCGTTACCCTTTTTCTTTTTTTCATGTGAATGTCATGCTAGATATCTGATCCATGAGGGCCTTGCATATTATTAAGTATCACTCTTTAAGTTCATCTTGTGCATATACTATTTATTTCTCTCAGTTTTATGTAATCGCCTTGTACAGGATTTCAATGTCAGGTGTTTCAGTGATGTTGGTTTTTTTGATGCAAGCTGGTTTTAGGTGGCTAGAGTGAGAAACGCACTGGCCTTTGCTACTCATAAATTTTTTCAAGAAAATGGGTTTGTTTGGGTTTCAAGTCCAATTATCACCGCTTCAGATTGTGAAGGCGCCGGTGAACAGTTTTGTGTCACTACATTGGTATGTTTTATGGCTCATATCCTCTTTAGTTTTACATTGTTTACATATTGTTTGTATTTGGTCTTAGCGCGAAGTTTACATGCTTCTTTTGAGCTATACATTATTATTGATTTCCATTAATGGTTTATGGTTAACTTGTTTATAGCTGTTCTTTTGGATTTGTTGAGGAAATTCTTGAATTATAAATTGCATGTGCTTTAGATGCTATAAATTGTGCGTGTCAGTGAACAGCGAGGAGGCATTGATCTTATTTTTCAAGCCTGCTGGCTGTTCTTTTCCTGGACAATTTCTTCTTTATTTTGAGTTTAGGGGTGACCGGAGGAAGTTCTTACATAAGTTGCGTTCTTTCACTATTTAAACATGATCTTTCATATGATTGTAACGACACTATGCAAAGAATAATGAGCTTAAATAAATAGTTGAAAATCCTCCAAAATGATGGTCTTTTATTGGATGCATTGTTGTTTTTGCCTAGTATAAGATACACCATTTTTTAGGTGCATCTGATTCCCAACATGTGTGATGATGGCATCTTATGTCTCTTGTGTTCATTTTTTGAAATGTCCTCTTAATATTTTTCATTTCTAGTTGCAACTATAGGGTGCTTATTAAGTGATTACTTATAGATATTCACCAGCAAGATCTGTCTTATAATTTGATCTTTCTTGTTACTCTTACCCATTTTTAAACTGTAGGCTTATTTGTTCAACAGATTCCAAGTTCTCCAGAAGCTGCTCATTCTTCAGCTGATTCTATCCCAAAAACTCAAGATGGATTCATTGATTGGTCTCAAGTACGTAATATATAAGACAATGTTTACATCTCTTGTTTTCTCATTCAGACAATGCCCCATTTTTACTCTTTCTGTTACTCTTTAATTTAATGAACTGAGTTGAACAGAAGGTTTTTTCACTAGGAAATGGCTGTTAGTTGATTGACAGAATAAAAAGAACCCCGCGCCAAACAGCAAAATTAATGACATGTTTGCACATTAGGGCTTCATTTTAATGACCGTCCATTTTTCTTAGAAAATGCACTGTTAATCAATTGGTCTACTTCTGTTTTTACTACATCGGATTAAGGTTCTACAAAATATTTCCAATCAATGGAAAATATCAAACTCTTGAATTTATATGTTAGTTTCCTTTGCTTGGTATAAAATAATCCGCCAGACTTGATTGACATACATCATGAAGTTCTTAAATAGAAAATGATTTTGTCAGCAAAAAATATTTTTTGCTTGAGGCACTCAAGACTCAAGAGTACCACATAAATTATGGTGATCATACAGAAATACAAAATGAGCCTACGTAACCAGTCATTGTGGTATATATTTCAAGAAATTTATCTTATGGTATTCCTCTTTCCTGAGGTAAAAGAAAAATGAACATTATCTTTCTACTTTTGACAGGACTTCCTCTTTACTGCGTTCTTCTGACCCTTTTTTCTTCCATGAACACAGCTACTTTGTAATTTAGCTTCTATTTGGCTCTCCAACGCCAAAGTCTATTCAGTGTGCAGAACTTGCTAATTGAAGTTTTGGTGATGTGAGGTTATCATAACATTATCTTTCTACTTTTGACAGGACTTTTTCGGAAAGCCGGCATTTTTGACTGTGTCTGGCCAACTTAATGCTGAAACATATGCCACTGCTCTTTCTGATGTATTACTTCATTCAGTTCTCTAAGATTTCTTTCTTTAATCTAGCAGTGAACTGTTGAAATTTTCTATTTATGCCCTTTATTTGTTGTACTTATGTTCTTAACTTTTACATTTGGCTAGGTGTATACATTTGGTCCTACTTTTCGGGCTGAAAATTCCAATACTTCCAGACATCTTGCTGAATTTTGGGTATAGTCTCATCTTTTCTGTTATTCCAACTGTGTTTTTTGCGCTGCTTGGCTTTTTTTATTTGTTTATCTAGAATCAAAAAACATTTGACAGTCTGTGAATATTTTTCTGTAGATGATTGAACCCGAGTTGGCATTTGCTGATCTCAATGACGATATGGCCTGTGCTACAGCTTACCTCCAGTATGTGGTATATTATCATAGAAAGCCTCTTGATCTTCTGCATATTCTTGTTTTCTTTTTCTTAAAATTGATTTTTTGATTGATCACTAATTACTTATTTGCAATTTAAATATTATTGATTAGTTATAGTTTACATTGGAATATATACATACTTTTTGTGCAAGTACTGAGTGACTTCTTGTTGGTCTAAGTCAAAGTTTATAACAATCATTCCTTAAAAATAATCAATTGAACCCAACTTATCAGTGTTGAATGCAGGGAATCCCTCCTGAGTATCACTGCATCTCCTTCTTTGGTACTTGCATTGTGGAGTGAGGGGTTGAGCGCGTGTTGCTATAATGGGTGGAGCTAGTTGAGAGCATTGATGATCTGGGCAGGGAATTCTTTAAGGGGGAGGTGGGGAGGATGAGTCTTTAGCTTTACCATCTAGGAGGAGGGAGATGGAGAAGTCTGTCAGAGAAGAAAGATATCGTATGCAGGGCATGAAAACACAAAGGCTATTATTACCTTAGTTGGTAGAGTACCTTGTTTATACATGCAACTAAAGGGTTTTAATCTTTCTCAAGCTCCAACTTTCCGCTAGATTTTCGTTGATCATTCTCTTCCCTTTTGGATAATGGACAAGCCCTTGTCTGTGTTGCTGGCGTTCAGATTGGGCTTTGATTCGTTAATGTTGCAGACTTATTAAATAGGATAGCATATCTGTAACATAGGATTGAAGCCAAATTCTCGCTGCTGATAATTCACAAGTGGAATTTTATGAAACCATGACTCATTATTGTTCCGATTAACCATTTCAAGCAATTTCCTTTTCCCTTCTTCAATGTTTTTCCCTTTCTTTTGTTGGCTGCTTTCGTTTCCCTCTATTAAGACAGTTTTGTTTGTGTATTTAGGTAAGGTACATCCTTGAGAACTGCAAGGAAGATATGGATTTTTTCAACACGTGGATTGATAAGGGAATTGTCAACCGCTTAAGTGTAGGATCTCTTATTATCTGTCGATATTATTCAGTGCCATTTCTCATTGTTTTCATAAATGTTTGAAATGATTACATTTTCTTTTGTCCTCAAGATATTAGTATTATTTTCACAAGGAAGATATGTATTTTTTTCCCTCTATTATGCAGGATGTGGCTGAGAAAGATTTTATTCAGCTGACTTATACTGATGCAGTTGATCTTCTTTTAAAATCCAAGAAGAAATTTGAATTCCCGGTATTTCTCATGATACTCAATATTCATGAATACATATTTAACTAGTGTTCTATTCCTTTATTAGATTACCCATGAAGCTTAACTAGTGATGCACATTTGCAGGTGAAGTGGGGGTGTGATCTGCAGAGTGAGCATGAACGCTTTATTACTGAAGAGGCTTTTGGTGGCTGTCCTGTAATAATTAGAGATTATCCCAAGGTGCGTGCATTACTGCATTTAGAAGTTGACAAATATCTTCAAACTATTTTAGTTTTAATGTCTCTAAGACTTCTCTTTCAGGAGATATTGTTCTAGTCCTTTTCTGCTCATGATGCCCCCTGTATTAGATTTTTTTGGTTATTGGTGTTATGGCGGATCAATCTAGAGGTTAACTGTGTTGATACTCTTTGCTGTCCAAGATTTTTTTGCAAATATGCCGATATTTTTTTTCCCCATTTTAGTTTCAATTAGGATATGGTTTTGTGCAATGATGTTTCTAATGCAATATATAGGATATCAAGGCCTTCTATATGCGGCAAAATGATGACGGTAAAACTGTCGCTGCAATGGATATGTTGGTACCACGGGTAATTTGTACTTCTATTTCTTACTGGTTATTATATGATTGGATCTTCATGATTGATTACATTTTAAGCTAACCGAGTAGAGTTCAACATCCTGTATTGATTCATTGTGAATGGAGCATGCTAATAAATAAATAAGGGCCAAGATTTTTAAGGCACGTTGTTGTGTTTATGCAAGTTAACTAAAAGTCTAGAACTGTATATCCTATTTTTTAACATAGAACTGTGTCCTGAAGAAATTAGTAGTTATTTTTCCCTTATGATACATGGCTTTGGTTTAATGGGGTGTTTTTCTCGCATTAGATTGGTGAGCTTATTGGTGGAAGCCAAAGAGAAGAGCGGCTTGAATATCTAGAAAATCGGCTAGATGAAATGAAACTGAATCGGGAGAGCTATTGGTGGTATCTTGATCTTCGTCGTTATGGTTCAGGTTCAACTTCTTTCACTTCTAATGTTTTACAGCTTTTCTGATTTAATGGTCGCATGCAGATATGGTTTTTCTTTATTTTCTTGTTTGATGGTTTAAACTCTCTGAACTTTCTTGAAATGGAGATTGCTGACCATTTTCTCGTTAAGAAGCTTGTGATAAGTACAGTAGAAAGCAACCACATCTGTACTACTTCTAGAGAAAAGTTTATGAGGAACAAAAATGTGAAAGTTTTCTCTATAGTGCAAGAAAGTAACATCCGAGATCTTAAACCGACCACAGGTTTAGTTTTCATTAAACCACCCCCAATTTGCAAATTTTGACAAAATGACACCCATAGGCAATCTCTAAAGCTTGGTTAATAACCTATTAACAATGGAGATCAAACTGAGTTGAAATCCAAGCATGTTTTTCCTCCATAGGTTAGTGCCTCTGGGTGTTGAATAGTTGAAATATATAAATTTAAGGTGGTTTAGTGGGGAAAAATTGTGGTGGGTTTTGTGAAAAGACTCGATTATGAAATTGTGGTGTTTTTTTCCCTTGGAAGTTCTTTGCTAGATGTTCACCTTCTTTTTGCTTGTTTGTGCAGTTCCTCATGCCGGTTTCGGTTTGGGTTTTGAGAGGCTTGTACAATTTGCTACCGGTATCGATAATATAAGAGATGCGATCCCTTTCCCCCGCGCTCCTGGCTCAGCCGAATTCTGATACTAATTACACATAGTCCATCATTTGTGGTAAAATAGTTGCAATTTTTCTTCTTTTTTTGCTTTTAGTTCCTCCTGGGTTTTGAGGATACACTATAATTTGTTGTCCTGATTATATCAAAATTTTCAATTCTGATTTATAAGTATTTTTGGCACATACCATTGTTAATCCATCTCAGTGTAACTTTTTTTTTTTTCAAGTTGAGATTCCTCATAAGAATAAGGTTTATTCGTTTAGTTTCCCTTCTTTAGTTTCCAAATATTTGTTGAAGACTTGTTTGTTAAATCTACCTACTTGCTCAACTTGAGAATTTTAGGATTAGCATCTAGTGCCTTTTTTCATGGGATATGAAGCTACCTTATGGTCCTTTTTATCTTTCTTTTTTAAGCTTGAGTGATAGATGATGCCCCTTGTATCTTTTATTATCACCTACAACAAAAGGATAAGTTTATAGACATAGATAGATTTTTTGTTACGACGAAGAAGCCCACCTGTTTACAATGTAAACCCTAGGAATGAGACGGAGGGATGGATTAAATCCGGGACCTCTTAACTCCTCCCTTGCTCTACACCACTAGGCCACCCCGTCAGGGCAGGACACTCAGATTTGTATCCATATAGATAAAAAGGCATAGAGCTGCAAAACATAACATGAACTTGTAAACATGACCCAATCTTGCTTGAATCTTCACGACCCAAAACTCGAAATTTTATCAAAATTCATTATCTGAAATAGAATTGGCCCAAATTATACTCGAAAACCATCCTGCGCGAAACAATTGAAATCCAAAACACACAACTTGAAACATGCCCAAAAAGACCAAACCCCGAAAGAAATTAAACTCGAAACTCATCGCACTTGAATCAAAATAACTCAATTTACTAATGTTTGAAATATCTAAACCCGAACTATAAAAGGAAAATAACCCAATTTACTTAGGTTTGAAATCATCTGATTATAGATATAAGAGGAAAATAACTCAATTTACTTGGCCCATTTGATTGTCACCTCTTACTTTAGGAAAAGATAGCTTCACATGAGTTAGAAGAGCGGGTCAAGATAGCCTGGGATGACTGCCTGATTATTAGCATTAGAGGGTTGCGAAGCCCTCCAACTACTAAGGTGCCAGGCAAGTCATCCTTGGCTACTAAACCCGAGCTTCTCCATGTAAGGCCTCTCTTCCTATAGTGACCATGTCATGTGTTGTTGCCCGATTTCGTAACCTAGGAGCCCCAACTATATATAGCCAACCCTTTTCGGGAAATCTTCGTTGGTTCCAAGCAGCCGACGTTGCAAGATAATGAAAAGTTACAACTTACAAGGTCTACTTTTCATTCCTTGTGGTATAGATTGGCCTTATGATTGCTAGAGAACATATTCCCAATCACTAAAGGAATTCCAAAGATCAGTATTCAGTGCTGACTTGTGTTCTTCCTGCAATTGGTAAGGAAGATCGATTTCAAATGCAGAAATAAAAGAGAGAAATCTAGAATACAAGTCTTTTTTTTTTTTTTTAATATTTCCAAATTGGAATTTTAATGTAAATAGTCTTAGCAGTGTTTGATATATGGTCCTATACCAAATTTAACAATTTTTGTTTGCATTTCAGAGAGTGACAATGTTCAATCAAGAACAAACAAGATTTAGTACTAGTACAACAGTACTTAGGTGGCTTCAGACAACTCAGATTGGAGATCTCCCGAGATCGATGATCTCTTCTGAAAGGACGCTCTTGGGTGGTGATATTACCGATGTTGACCATACCCAAATTCTTGCCTTGTATCAAAGAAAAAAAAAAACAAGATTTAGTACTAGTACTACCCATCTCTACAACAATGTGATTTTTTCCCGATGGGAATCAAAGACGAATTTAGTGAGCTATATCCGATCCTTAATGCTCTGATGGTAGACGCTAACATGTGAGTTTAGCCCTAGTAGACATTCTGTGCAGAGGGACCATTCAAACGAAGATAATATAGAGGGAAGGATTCCTATTGAATCCAAAAAATTCAAGTCGGCGTGCAACCATCTACACCAGAATAAATGGAGTTATTCCGAGTCCTTGAAGATGAACCAGAAATAGGGAATGACCTATGGAGAATCATCCTAGACATTCTTCCTTTTTTGCTACCACATCCATGACCTTTCATCATTTGAATGTCAAAACCCTTAACCCTTTCTTAGGATATAAGTTCTTTGTGTGCAAATGTATTACTACCTCCATTCGGAAAAACTTGACACTTTACTATTCATGCACGCTTTTTTATGAGCTAAAAACTATATAAAATATCTAGTTTTTTTAATAATTTTTTTAACAACTTCGTAGTTATTATTAATAAGTACAAACTTGTTAAAATTTTTTTTTAAAAAAATGAATATTTTATATAGTTTTTATCGTTCTAAAAAAGCGTGCATAAATAGTAAACTACAAGTTTTGCCGAACGGAGGGACTATTATGTATTTGCTTTGTAGCATGGGTGGATTATATTCTCAAATATGTCAACAATTTTCTTGAGAGTTCAGACTCTTTGAAACTAAAACACCTTTAAAATTTATGCGACATATCTTCTGAAGTTTTGAAAATAGTCAATCTTTATGCAAATAACTAATAAGCGTCTTTAACCCCTTATTGAGTCTACCAACGACAATCAGGTTGACACTCATTTTGACCAAAAAAAAAAATTGTTGCTTTTATGCATGGTTGCAAAACTTAAGAGATTACATGCTCAAGAGTTCAATCCCAAAACTTGTTTAGAAGAAGAATTTAGCTTTATACATAGTAAGTTGCAAGTATAAAATTCATCTACTAAGCCAATTTAAGTTTAGAGGAATATATATCAATGTATAAAATCAGGGATCCAATTGGTCCGACCAAGGTTCATTTTGATTTTGTGGCTGAGTGATGTACAACAAAGTGAATTCGATGATAAGTTTAGAGGAATATCAGAGTCATCTTATCCTTAAGAAGGTGCTCGATCATTCAAGGGATCCGATCGCATTGTACAAGTATTCCTACATAATGTTTGCATCTTTGCTTTCTATAGAGCTTATCTTCCAATTTCTTTGGCTTGTGCTCTATTTGACTTTGGTGGAATATATACCTATGTAAACATTCATTCAATGGATAACTGTGGTTTGATCTTAGAGGAAGTGTTCAAAAATTGTCCTAAGTTTATTGATTATGAACATGACATCCATAAGTACATAAGCAAACGTGTTTAAAGGTATTGTTGCTTGATTTAACCCATTTGACTTCCAACTCCATTTTTTAATGAATTTATACTCCATCCTTCTAAAAATTACATGTTACTTTACTTTTCACATGTTTTTTTAATAAGTTAAAAAAAATTATATAAAATATCAATATTTTTTTTATTTTTAATAATTTCGTACTTAATGCTAATAAGTAATAAGTATAACATTATTTAAGAATTTAATAATAAAAATATTTTATAGAGTTTTTATCTTTTTAATAAGTGTGACGAAAACAGCAGATGACGAGTCGTCTAAGAGGCTGGAAAAAAAAACATACGGATAGACCACCGCTCACTATTATGAATAAACTCATAAATTTGTATTCACCCAATAATTTTTCTAGAGGGGTACTTTTAGCATAAGAAATTAAGAATCTTGAAAAATTTGATATTAGTTGTAAGATTCCAGGGACCATACCATGCATTTTGTGCATAATAATCTAGTTGTCTTAAGCATATCGCGAGATGAGTAACACAAAAGCATTAGATATCAACAAAATTTCCTGCAATTTTGTTAATGTGTCTTGAATTAGCGTTGATCGGCGATGCATCAGGAGGTCCGGGATGCATCTGGTTCGAACTTTGCCTGTGGACGTAGGTAACACATTGTTTTCGAACCACGTAAATCTATGTGTCTTTCTTCGCTATTATCATTCTCATTATAACAAATTTGAAGAATGTTCACAATTTAGGACTTTTTGTATTCAAATTTGGGTATCTTTAGCAACAAGGATTATCATAAATAAGTTTCTTATCAATTGCTTATTAGCACAAGTTATAAACTTGTTATTAACAATCAACACATTGGGTCAAACATGTAGACCCTTTTCAAATTCTTGCACTTCATATTGTTGAGATAATGTTACGACCTTGATAGGGTTAGAGCTATGGAAGCTCTTGATTATGATGAGATAAATTGAGAGTTCAGAGAAAGGTAAAGAGGAAGAAGAAGATTTCTTGATTAGCATTAATTTGCATACATGTACCATACAAATAATACAATCCATATGTATTTATATACCAAATACACACTTTCTACCAATTATATGTATAACTCCTAGTATTCTAGTTCCTATCAAATAAAAAAAAAAGCATCATCCCATATTGGTGTATGTGCTTAGAAAACAACCAAAATATATAAAGAAAGGAGAAGCTTTTACAAAATGGTACGATCTTAGGTGGATCCCTGCCTTATAACCTAAAAACAAAATAAATCCAATACGACTATCGTTTGAACGAAACACGGCTCGATTGGAGTTTTCTCAAAATTTCGCACATATGATATGCCCACTAAAGCTTCAATTGTGTGCCTGCATTATACATACATGCGGCCAGGTTTTGCAAGGAGAGATCATAGCGACCAACTTATATTCAATTATTATTCAATCATACAAAAATAAAATACCAACTTGACTCTACCTTCACAATTAATCAGAAGCAGTTTGACATATAATGAAGGTTGATGAACTACTTCTCTCACCGCTATAAATATAATGAAGATAAATGACACATTTTCCGAGAGTGTACACCGTCAATCGACATATGTATTGACAATATATACCCGCTTGACTTACCTTCAAAATTCCGAAGCGGTTTGAGTTGCATTCCATTGAAAATGTATGCGCGAAATTAAGAGGATAGAAGGGTTGGCATGAGAGGAAAGGGCGTTTCTAGGTAGCCAAGCGACAAGCCTGCTTGATACCGCGGAAAGAGGTCGGACAACCCTCAATCCGAATGCAATGCAGGCAAGTCGTCCTTGGCTACCAAGCACCTCTAACATACCCTTTTCTTCATGTAATACCCTCTTTCCTACAACTCATCATCATCAACCTCTAATTCTTTCCCTATTGCATGAATTGGTTTTTACTCAATGGAAAACTCAGAGCCTCCAAGACCCCCTTTATATACATACATGTGTAAGGATAACTAGTTAACTAGCTAGCTAGTCCATAAGATTCTATATTGCGCCTTCAAAAGTGTATGCAAGTGCACCTTTTACATATTCTCATTCTTTCATGCATAAATGTCACATTCATAAAGTACAATTTTAAACATTGGCTTAATATGTTGTGATAGAATTAAAACAAATGCTGAATTTATGTATAATATAAAATGTAAAATTTGACATAAGCACCCAAGTTTAATATAGACTTTCAGAATCTTAACACATATAATATCGGAGTAGATTCGTTCCATTTACATGACTTAATATGGAGGCTGTTATTCAAGCCAAATGAACAGAGTATTGGTTTTTCATATTTGGCTCGTTTGAAACGAGTCGAGCTCGAGCCGAGCCTAAATTTAGACTCGAGCTTAATAATGTATTCATACTCGACTTGTTTAGGAAATGAACGAGCTTGAACCCACCTTTTTATGAGCATTAAGCATTCTTATTTATTCAAAATATAGTAACTTAAAGGAAATTTTAGAAATTTTACAAAATACGAGCTATTCAAAGCTTAAAGCGAGTGGGTCGAGTATTGACCCGAGCTTAAAAATGTGTTCATACTCGTCTTGTTTAGAAAATGAACAAACTCGAGCTGAACTTTTATCGAGTCAAGCCCGAGTCGAACTTGAGTTGCTCAACTAATATAACAACCCCACCCATTTATACATAAATTGGAAAGTGATTATTATGTTAAATATAAGTAGAAAAATCTAATTTAATACTCCCTCCGTTCGGAAATATGAGTCCATTGACTTTTTGACACGCTTTTTAATGAGTTAAAATTATACTTCATCCGTTCGACAAAACTTGTCATTTTAACTCTCCACACAACTTTTAATAAAACTAATAACTACACATGTTTTTTACTAATTTAACCTCAATTATTACTCTACTTTTTACTTTATTAAAAACTACAACTCACAACACATCAATCAAATCAAGGGCATTTTAGTAAAGTAGAAGCAAAAATACCTAAAATGACAAGTTTTTCCGAACAAAAGCAAAACTCTAAAACGACAAGTTTTGCCGAACGGAGGGAGTATAACATAATACTTTTTTTACATAACTATATACTTATGAGTAATATATATATGTAAAAAAATTAATGAAAAAAATATTATTTTATATAGTTTTTAACTCCTTAAAAAGTGTGCCGAAAAGTCAATGGACTTATATTTCAGAACGGAGAGAGTACGTCCCATCAGAATTTAACTTCAACATCGAAATCAAAAAAAAAATCAAAGTAATAAGATTGTCAAATAGATATAAGATCAATGAAAAAATTCAACGAAGGTTAGTTTGATTGTCGAGTATATATATATATGTAAGAACATATTCTAAGAAAATCAAAGGATACGTAGAACCTATGAAAAGATGGGCTGACTTTGGGTTCAGTCACTTTCGAACTTGCGTTGACAATTGGCCCATCTTCTAAATTTATTCTTTCCTTGTGAAAGTTGGATTACTTTCTTGTACGTACCAATCGTATAAAAAAGTTAAAATCGATTATAAAATATTACAAATAATAAATTATAAGAAAGAGTAAAATTATATACAATAATTTAAACTGTTAAATGGTAGATTCTGACTTTATCATAGTAAAAATACATTATAAATTTTAAATAAAATACATTATAAATTATGTTAATTATGCACCTTTAATTATTGCATAAAGTTTATAATTACATTATAAAGTTAATTGAAGGTTGATGGACTACTCCTCTCACTGCTATAATGAAGATAAATGACACATTTGGCCCAAATTATACCCGAAAACCATCTGACGTGAAACAACTGAAATCCAAAACACACTCGACTTGAAACGTACCCAAAAAGACAAAAACTCGAAATAAATGAAAATCGAAACTCATCACACCCGAAACAAAAAAATTAATTTACTAATGTTTAAAATATCTAAAACCCGAAACTCATCAAACCTGAATCAAAATAACTCAATTTGCTAAGGTCTGAAATATCTAAAACCTGAACTATATATAAGAGGAAAATAACTCAATTATTTACTATGGTTAATTTGAAATCATCCAGACCCAAGCGTAACTTGGCCCATTTGATTGCCACCTCTTACATATAGATATAAGAGGAAAAGATAGCTTCACATGAGTTAGAAGAGCGTGTCAAGATAGCCTGGGATGACTGCCTGATTATTAGTATAGGAGGGTTGCGAAATCCTCTTAACTACTAAGGTGCAGGCAAGTCATCCTTGGCTACTAAACTCGAGCTTCTCCATGTAAGGCCTCTCTTCCTTTGGTGACCATGTCCTGTGATGTTGCCTGATTTCGTAGCCTACGAGCCCCATCTATATATAACCAACCCTCTTTGGGAAATCTTCGTTGGTTCCAAGCAGCCGACGTTGCAAGATAATGAAAAGTTACAACTTACAAGGTCTACTTTTCATCCTTTGTGGTATAGATTGGCCTTATGATTGCTAGAGAACATATTCCCAATCACTAAAGGAATTCTAAAGATCGGTATGTTTGTTCCTACAATCGGTAGAGAAGATAGATTTCAAATGTAGAAATAAAAGAGAAAAATCTCGAATACAAGTTTTTTTGTGTGCAACTAACTGTATTATTATGTATTTGCATTGTAGCATGGGCGAGGTCATATTCTCAAATATGTCAACAGTTAAAATTACGATTTTTCTTGAGATCGAGTTCAGACTCTGAAGTTTTGAATAGTCAATCTTTATGCAAATAAGATTCTTTTAACCCCTAACGTCAATCAGGTTGACACTTGACACTCATTTTGACAAAATAAAAATAAAAATTGATGCTTTTATGTTTGGTCGCAAAAACTTAAGAGATTACATGCTCAAGAGTTCAATCCCAAAATTCGTTTAGAGGAAGAATTTAGCTTTACACATAGTAAGTTGCAAGTGCAAAATTCGTTTCTCAAATTATCCAATTGACAAGTCTCCTAAGCCAATTTCGGTTTAGAGGAATATATATCGATGTATAAAATCGGGGATCCAATTGGTCCGAACGAGACTCATTTTGATTTTGTGGTTGAGTGATGTACAACAAAGTGAATTCGATGATAAGTTTAGAGGAATATCAGAGTCATCTTATCCTTAAGAAGGTGCTCGATCATTCAAGGGATCCGATCGCATTGTACAAGTATTCCTACATAATGTTTGCATCTTTGCTTTCTATAGAGCTTATCTTCCAATTTCTTTGGCTTGTGCTCTATTTGACTTTGGTGGAATATATACCTATGTAAACATTCATTCAATGGATAACTGTGGTTTGATCTTAGAGGAAGTGTTCAAAAATTGTCCTCAAGTTTGTTGATTATGAATTTATCCATAAGTACATACAAACATGTTAAAGGTGTTGTTGCTTGATTTAACCCATCTTGAGTTCAAACTCTATTTTTTGTTGTTGATGAATTTATGCTCCATCCGTCTCAGAAATACATGTTACTTTACTTTTCACGTGTTTTGTAATAAGTAAAAAAAATATATAAAACATCAATGTTTTTAATTAATTTTTTTTAAAAATAATTTCATACTTATTGCTAATAAGTATAACATTGTTTTCAAATTTAATAATTTTCTTTTAATATTTTACAGAGTTTTTATCTTTTTAAAAAGCGTGACGAAAAGTCAAATGATATACAGTATATATTTTGAGATGGATTGAGTATCCTCGCACATTGTCAATCTCACACGATTCAAAATAGCAGATGATCAGTCGTCTAATATTAAATCGAGAGGCTAAGAAAAAACACATACGGGCAAATTACCGCGCACTGTTATGAATACAATCATAAATATTTTTTTACCCATAATTTTTTTTAGAGGGGTATTTTAGCATAAGAAATTAAGAATCTTGAAAAGTTTTTATAGTAATTAAGAATCTTGAAAAGTTTGCTCATAATAAGCGTATCGACAGATGAAGGCTCTTCACAAATTGGGACTTCTTGTATTCAAATTTTGGGTATCTTTAACAACATGATTATCATAAATAAGTTTCTTATCAATTGCTTATTAGCACAAGTTATAAATTTGTTATTAACAATCAACACACACTTTTAACATACATACCCTTCAAGTTCTTGCATTTCATATTGTTGGGACAATGTTATGACCTTGATAGGGTTAGAAGTTAGAACTATGGAAGCTCTTGATTAGATAGATTGAGAGTGCAGAGAAAGGTAAAGAGGAAGAAGGAGATTTCTTGATTAACATTAATTTACATACCCGTACTATACAATCCATAGGTATTTATATACCAAATACACACTTTCTACTAATTACATTTATAACCCCTAGTGTTCTAGTTCCTAACAGATAAAAAAGAGCATCATCCCATACCGGTCGGTGTATGGGCCTAGAAAACAGCCAAAATATAAAGAAATGAGAAGCCTTTACACAATGGTTGCTAGAAGGTGCATGCATCTCCACCTTATAACCTAAAAACAAAATAAATCCAACACGAGGTTCGTTTTCACACGGCATGATCGGAGTTTTCTCGGAATTTCGCACATATGATATGCCCACTAAAGCTTCAATTGTGTGCCTGCATTATACATACATGTGGCCAGGTTTTGCAGGGAGAAATCATCTCCAACGACCAAATTATGTTTATTATTTAATCATACAAAAATAAAATACCAACTTGGCTCTACCTTCACAATTAATCAGAAGCAACTTCACGTATCATGAAGGTTGATGGACTACTCTTCTCACTACTATAATGAAGATAAATGACACATTTGCCGAAAGTGTACACCATCAATCAACATATGTATTGACACTACAGGGATAACAATATATACCAACTTGACTTACCTTCACAAATCCAAAGCAGTTTGAGTTGCATTCCATTGGAAATATATGCGCGAAATTAAGAGGATAGAAGGGTTGGCATGAGAGGAAAGGGCGTGTCCAGGTAGCCAAGCGACAAGCCTGCTTGATACCGCGGAAAGAGGGCAGCCCTCAATCCGAGTGGGATGCAGGCAAGTCGTCCTTGGCTACCAAGCACCTATAACATACCCTTTTCTTCATGTAATACCTTCTTTCCTACAACTCATCATCATCAACCTCTAAATCTTTCCCTATTGCTTGAATTGGTTTTTATTCAATGCAAAAACTCAGAGCCTCCAAGACCCCCCTTATATACATGTGTAAGGGTGTAAGTGTAACTAGCTAGCTAGTCCATAAAGATTCTAGAAATTATCATATCCCTATATGTATGGATAAAGATTAATTCAAACACATTCTATATTGCGCCTTCAAAAAGTGTATCCAAATGCACCTTTTACATATTCTCATTCTTTCATGCATACTCATGAAATACAATATTTCGGCCTCTTGAGGAGCCAGATATATCTGACCCTCAAAGTCTAACCTTATCAAACAAACAAAAAAAAACTTTAATATAATATCAGAGTAGATCCGGTCCATTTACATGACTTCATTTGGAAAAACGACCCATCAATACATAAATTGAAAAGTGATTATTATTTTAGCTATTGTTAAAATTTGATTGTCCCAAGTTTAAAATATTGAGATCGTTCTTATTGTCAATTGATTTTGAAATAACTCATGTACTGAATTTATATGTTATTCATGTATTTTTCTTGATACCATCGGATCCCATCGAGTTTAACAGATATATGATTAAAAAAATCCAATTCAATATGACCCGTTAGAATTTAAACTTCAACGTAATAAGATTGTCAAGTAGATATTGATATATAGCAATCGGATAGGCCGGCCAATTGCTAAACTAAAAGTGTCGATCTTGCGTAGCTCCTTGCTTTCCGTGAATTGCCGACCGACTTGGAATAGGAGGTGATTAACTGCCGTGGGTAGTCACCGTAATTAAGTCCTCAAGCACCTTCTACCGTCCTCCTGGTTGACTAGACGATCATGCGCCGAGGCCAATTCAAGCGTGTCAACGTAAGGACTCTAGTGGACCTCCTGGTGCGCCCTTGTTCAATTAATTAGGGAAGACTCCCAATTAGTATTAAACAAGTATGCAATTTCACTTTGATTGAATTGTTACGCAGCCCTGTCTTTGGCAATGCACTCACAAGCACAATTAGAACCAAAAACTTTAACGTAGTTATTGGAATCGTAAATACTGGGAAGCGGGTGGATTGATAATCGAAGAACCCTTAATCCATAAAGGGTTTCTTCAGTTCTATTTCAATCTGATTAATTCAAAGTGCATAAACATGAATATATAGAAAACCTAAGAACCAATTCTATCGTGCAAGATATAATTTAGGTTGATAAAGATAGAAATTTAATCCTAACGATAAATAAACCTAGAAGATAAAACTTAATCTAAAATCCTAATATATGAAATAATAAAATATGATAATTAAGAAATATAAATAATAAAATAATTAACACCGTTTCTTTAACGACTCCCAAGGTGGAGCCTTCTTCTTCCGCTTGAGGATGACATCATTCGGTGTTGTTTGGTTTCGGTGGTGAAGAAGAACGTAGGTGAGGGTGATGATGATGATTGGAGCCGAAGTTTTTAGAACAAACGAACCGGATAGCTTTTGGGATTGATAATCGAAGAACCCTTAATCCATAAAGGGTTTCTTCAATTCTATTCAATCTGATTAATTCAAAGTGCATAAACATGAATATATAGAAAACCTAAGAACCAATTCTACCGTGCAAGATAGAATTTAGGTTGATAAAGATAGAAATTTAATCCTAAAGATAAATAAACCTAGAAGATAAAACTTAATCTAAAATCCTAATATATGAAATAATAAAATATGATAATTAAGAAATATAAATAATAAAATAATTAACGCCGTTTCTTTAACGACTCCCAAGGTGGAGCCTTCTTCTTCCGCTTGAGGATGACATCAGATATATGATGAAAGAAAAAAGGTTAGTTTGATTGTCAACTATATATCTATAGGAACATATTCTAAGAAATCAAAGTATGGAAAGATGGGTTGACTTTGGGTTCAGTAGCTTTCCAACTTGAGTTGACATTGGCCCATCTTGTAATTTTATTCTTTCCCTATTAAAGTTGGATTGCTTTCTTGTACCAATTGCATAAGAGTGTACTTATTTAGATTCCAGTATACTTCAGCCATTCAACAACAAGTGTCGTTTGATTTTTCGACATGTTTTGTATGAGCTAAAAACTAGGCAAAACTAATTAAAATAATACAAACTTTAAAGGGATGTTAAAAAAATATCCGCACCTTTCAACAGTAAGAAAAATAATCTTGCGCGCTGAGCCGCATAATGGATGGGTGAAATTAATAAAAGAAAAATACCTAAAAGATGACAACATTTGGGATTACAAAAGAAAGAAAAACGCATCTTGGCAATTGGCAAAACTGATGGAATTAAAAGACGAATTCTGCTAAGGGCTGATATGGCAAATTGGAAACGGGGGACTATTAGAATTTGGAAGGACACATGGCTAAACAATGAAGTTAGTTTTCAAGCTTTTCAACTACAAGATCAAATCGATGAGAATGATATAATTGACTAGTATATAAAACCAAATAAAACCTGGAATGTAGGAAGATTGAAACAAAACCTCCCGACAAATATTGTGGACGAGATCCTTACGACCCACATTCGTACAACAGAGATTGAAGATAAATTATATTGGAAAGCTAGTAGAAATGGTTGGTTTTCTACGATAAGTTCTTTGGACCACATCACACGAGCAAGCACAACTAATTGTGATCCATTGGAGTGGATTTGGAAGATTGATTGCCCGCCGAAAATTAAGACCTTCTTTTGGAAGAATATCCTAAACGGAACCCCTACCAAAATCAGACTGAGAAGCAAAGGAATATATGTACCCTTGGGATGCCCTCTTTGTAACCATAGTGAAGAAGATGCTACACATTTATTCACGGCATGTCAGACTTCATTGTCTCTTATCGGGAGAATGGACAAGCATATTGAAAGAATAATTAGAAACATTGACAAAACCAATAAGACCTATAAGACGATAATCATTGAAATCTTTTTCCAACTATCACCAAACCAGAAATTGGCGCTAGCTTTTTCCTTATTGGAAATCTGGTTTATGAGGAACAAAATCCTTTGTGAAAACCAAGATGTTAGAAATATGTTAGAATTAGACCATTTAACTAATTTTATATCATTGTTTTGACCCAATTTATGGTCTCAAAAATGTCTCGGGATATTTTGTTACTATCTCCCCCAAAATTCGGGTTATTTTTCTTACGGTTGAAAGTTGAGAATATTTTTTTAACACCTCTCCAAAGGTTGGGTTATTTTAATTAGTTTCACCAAAAAATTATATAAAATATTAACGTTTTTTAATTATTTTTTAAAATAATTTTAAACTTATAACTAATAAGTATAAAATTATATATAAAAAATTATTTAAAAAGTTGATATTTTATATAGAGTTTAGCTCCATAAAAAAATGTGTCAAAAAGTCAAACGAACTTATTTTTGAACGAATGTAGTATTTGTCAAGCCTTCGGGTAGTGACTAGTAAGTTAGGAGTTCGAATCCCCCTCCTCCTATATTGTAATAGGCCTAATGTCTAACTATGAAAAAAAAAATCCAATATATTTTAATTATAATGCAATTATAATTATAAATACATAAAAAGTGTTTGATTAACATTTTTATAATGTGTTTAAAAAATACTGTAAATTTTAAATAAAATACATTATAAATTAAGTTAATCAAGCACCCTCTATTGTATAAAGTTAATAATTACATTATAAACTTAATATCAACGTACTTAAATACTACGTACATTGTAAAAAGTGGTAACCAAACACGATTCAAATATTTATAATTACGGATTTTCTATCCTATGCCCTTGATAACAAGCTTAATCGGAAAAAATTTCCTAAATTTAAATTAGTTTTAGTTTTTTTTAATATTGATTTCATATGGTCTCTTTCCCGATTAAGACGTTTATCCTATACCCTTAGAGCATAGAATAGAAAGACCGTTATAACTATAATCACATAATATTTAAAATGCATATATTGGAATCCAAACACATATATAGGGTAAATTGTTTCCTTATAAATTTATTTTTAAGGTAGATATGCAGCAAGCCATGAGAGAGGTATAACATACAACGTACGCACTCGTTTGATCCTAAGAAGATATGTACAGCATAACAAACTAATCATACCTTAATCTTTTTAATTTATTTAATTTGATGTAACCAAGATTAGTGAATCTGATTATATTAATATAGCTATATTATATATGAATCTTTGTCACGTACATGCATGAAGTGTGCCTCATTAATTATTTTGAGTCAATCTCGGATATAGTCAGGAGCCTTTTGATTTTGTTAGAATTTGATGTGTTTAATTAAGGACTAATACTGTATTCACTTTTTATGCTAAAAGTTCAATTTTTACAGGTTTAATTAATTTTATGTTCAAATATTTTTTTTAAAAAATCTATCCTTAACTAAAAGTAGTCTAAACCCCACCCTTATTCTTAGTTCCAGTTCAAAGTTTGACTTCCACAATATGACTGTTTATGCATAGGCGTGGCCACGGGTCAAACTCGGCGGGTCGACGGGTTAGACCCGTCGGGTCAAGGGTCGGAGAAGGGCGACCCGAACCCTAACTCGGGAATTCCACGGGTTGGCGGGTACGGGTCACCCGGCGGGTCAAAGGGTCGACGGGTTGACCCGCCGGGTCGACTCACCGAGTTTGACCCGGGTTGGACGGGTTTGCACTAGTTCGGAATCGGATTTGTCGAGAACAGGAACGGGAATTGAACGCCTATATGTTTGACAAATATCCTTTCGTGTTCACAAATCATAACTTGACTCTTTAGTCTTTAGGTACAAAATACAATATGTAATATTACATCTTATAATTTTCAAAACTACAAAGTCTACAACTATAACTCTATAAGTTTTACAAATTACAATAAAGTTGTACAATTTTTGTATTAGGGAGTGTTGGGGGGGGGGGGGGGGGGAGAAGGGCTTGAATCGGTTTTCCGATTGCCTACGTATCCTCCCGGGGTGAGGAATCAAAGCCCACGTAGTTCTTTTACCTGTGTATGTCTGAACCCCGACCCGGTTACCTACTCTTCTAGTCTTCTTGATCGTCGGACCCTCCACCTCCTGAGCCATCTGTGACCGCGCCATCAATGGAGCTCCCAACGGACTCTGTCTCTATTCCGTCATCATCCTCGGAATCAGTCCCCAAGATGTTCTTCTGCATCCGCATCTCCGCCTTCTTCCAATCTGCAAGGCAAACTTGGGCTTCGAGGTTCTCGGGAAGCAACCTTGATCTCTTCTTCGAAAGAATCCGACCTCTGCGATTGAAAAGCTGCTCGACTGCTACGGTGGAGCAAGGTGCCCCAAGTATTTGTCGGGCGATTACCTGCAACGTCGGGAATCTTTGTTTTTCGGGACGGCTCCACCACTCAAGGACGTCTAAATCTTCCTCTTCATCGCTGAGAAAATCAAAGTTAGTGGACAAATATTCATCAAGCTCCGAGTGGGGGCTCGACGAAGATCTCGACCTCTTTGACCCAAAGATATCTCGGGCAAGTGCCTTAGTTCTAGCGTCGATGCTGGTTCGTGGCCCGCTTGAACTAGAAGGCACGGGAGGACGACCGGAGGGCGCTCTATCGCCCGTCGAATATTCAGTATATAATTGTTCTAACAGTCATATAAATCTAGCAACAATAATTGTAACATTGCAATCAGGATTATCCACAATTTCTAAAGTCGGAAAATAGTTTTCTAAAAACAATTGAACTCCGTTTAATTTATATCTAGGGTCGAAACAACACGCTACGAGGAAAATATCGGGTATAACTTTGTAATATGCGATCCATTTATGCCGCATCTCCATAGTGGCTTGGGAAATGGAAGGCGTGTTAATCCCATCTTGAAGGGCTATTGCTACGTTCATTGGAATAAAAAAAAAAAGGTTTGATGTAGGCATGTAAACGTGGGAAAACGTCCGAGTTGCGTCGTAAAAAACTTTGAAAACCTCCACAACATCCCGGGCCTGAGTCCAAACCTCCGCAAAGATGTTTGATTCCGGGATGTTTTGTGTTGCAAAACCGGAAAGAAGTTCCTTGTAAGCGATTGAATCATAAATCATTGTGTAAGTGGAGTTCCATCGAGTGCAAACGTCCTTGGGGAACGTTTTTGGGCGGGTTTGGTGAGCACGACAATAAGTGCTGCACTGCTGGCGAAGTTGTTTGCTTCGCCAAAGTTCCCGCAAAACAAATCGAATTGGTTCAACAACACCTTGTAAATATGTTAAACCATCTTGCACACATAAGTTTAAAATGTGAGGGGCGCAACGGATGTGGAAAAACTTGCCGCCTATCCCGGGCTGACAGTTTTGGATTAAATCCGGGATAGATGCGATGTTGGCAGAAGCGTTGTCAAAACCGATACTAAAAACTCTTTTAGTTAATCTATATTCTTGTAAAACCGTTAAAAGGACACGTGCTATGTTTCGTGCCGTGTGTGCTTCGTCGAAAACTCGAAAAGCTAAAACACGTTTGTGCAATTGAAAACGTTGATCAACCCAATGGCAAGTAACACCCATGTATGAGTGATGTTGCCAATGGTCGGTCCAAATGTGACTACAAATCGAAACATGTAAATCATGTTGTTTTTGAAAATATTCGATTAATTCATTTTTACGGGTGTTATACCGTCTAAGTATTTTCCTCTTAACCGTGTTTCGACTAATACCTTGCCATGCAGGTTGAACATTTTGCGTAATAAAATCATTGAAACATAAATGTTGGGAAAAACTATAAGCTAAACCCTCGGCAGCTATCATTTCCACATATTGATCATGACAACTACGATAATCATAAGACCATAAACCAGGAGGTTGAGAGGAAGAAGATGGGTACTCGGTTAGTTGAGTTTGTCCTTTGTCGAGGCCGAGCTTCTCGGGATGCTTCGAACGGATATGGCGACCGTAGTTCCCATATCCGCCTCCCTTCTTGTGCTTGTAGACCGTGGAGCAGAAGTTGCACTTGGCGGCGCAACTCGATTCCTCCCAAGCCGGCTCCCTAGGTCCCTTCGTGAACCAATACTTGAAAGTAGCGACTTGAACTTCTGCCGTAGTAATAGGGTCGCCATCGGCTGGAGGTCCTTGGCTCCCTTCGACGGGGAACCCGGACTCTTGGGTCGGAATCGTCGGAGTTCCGCCTTGGGGGGTCCCCTCGGCCTCGTCGACGTGGTCGGCTAGTAGAGCATCATCTCGACGACGTCGGGATCCACTCACCGCCGAGACCGATGCACTTCGCCGAAGGCTTAGTGCCGCCGCCGGGTTCGAGCCGCCTCCTCCGACACTCAGGGTCGATGAAGATGGGGCTCCACTTACACTCTTGCGACCCCGGGTAACTCGGTTGAAGATACCCGACATGTTGAATTTAAGAGATTTAGGAGATTTAAGAGAGAGATTAGGAAACTGGGATTACGAGAGACAAGATCGAGCGATTAGAGAGATGAAGATGAGATTAGAGGAGATGAGTGAGGTGTGGGTTGGAATTGGGAGGGAAAGGGGCTATTTATAGGGCCAAACCGAGCCCTTTCTCTCGTTACCGACCGTTGGGCAACGGTCGATCCGGCGGGTCGACCGTTGGCAGGGTCGGACCTGAGATTTTGAGTGCCTGAGGCGAGATTATAAAATAGGGTCCTTTACTATTTTCAACCATAACAAAACAAACAACAAAGTATATAAAAAAAAGGGCAAAAAGGAAAAAAAGAAAAAAAAAAAAGCTTTGTGTGTTTTCAAACAAAAAAAAAACTAAAAAGGGCAAAAAACACAAAAAAAAAAAAGAAAAAAAAGAAAGAAAGCTTCCGTGTGTTTTTTTTTTTAAAAAAGAGCAAAAACACAAATGAGATTTGAACCTGCATCAACAACTTGTCCTTCCGTGTCTTTTTCCACCAAGCCAGGGCATCCATGTAGTGTAAGTGTTAATTCAATTTTATTTATATATATTACTTACATATATATGGGTAATGGACCCCCAATGAAAGTGGGCCTGACCGTTGGATATAGCCGTTGCCGATTCAATTTTTTTTTAAAATTTTTTGGGTGGTGTTTGCCTACTTGTTAACTATTTTAACTTGTAATTAAATTTATATGTCAAGTTTCCAATTTATTTTATTTGGTTTTTTATTTTTTGAATATTTTAAATGTAATATATAATGTTTAGGTAATTTTTTCTAAGTTGTTAGGTAATTAGTAAAAATATTAGCTTATAAAACACTATTCTTTGAATCATTCAAACACAAGTTTATTGTAAACCGAAAGACGAATACACGTTTACAAATCACGACTCACATTCACCGATTCACATAACATAAAAACTTTAAAACATAAAACATAAACTTACTACATTACTACAATACTCACTACTTAGGATTAAGACTTAGGACCTAGGAATAATAGACTAGTTTTTACCACCACTCGTACCACTCGAGCCCGAAGCGCCATCGTTCTTCATCTTTTCGGGGTGCTTGTTGGTGATGTGAAGCTTCAAATTACCATATCCAAGGTTATTTTTCATCTTGTACCTTTTAGCACAATGACGACAAACGGCTACGAATGATCGGTCGGCTTGCTCATCCGCCTTCTCGTAATGATCTCGGAACAACGCCTCTTTGAGGTTGTCACCAGACATGATTACGACTTACGAGCTTATGAAAATCTCATCCAATCCATCAATCACCTCTTTGGGTGATTGATGGATTGGATGGGATTTGTGACATGAAGGAGTCGGGTATTTATACCCCCGAGCACTCAACTAGCCGTTACAAGTTACAACGGTTACATTTAAAAAAAAAACCTCCGACCTGTGGGCCCCACGACAAACGGCTACATTTTCAAAATAGGTCGACCCGCCGGGTCACGGGTTGAGGATTCCTCGACCCTAACCCTAACCCGCTACCTATCCCCACCTGCCAACTCGTCAACCCGGACCCGGCGGGTCGTTGACCCGTACGACCCGGCGAGTCACGGGTTGACTCGTAACCCGTGGCCACACCTATTTATGCCTATTTAGATATCAATATATCAGCATCACAATTGAAGGGGACAGTCTGATTGTTATTAAAGGCTTGCAGGATCAATGGACCTTCTCGTAGAAGATCGAGATTCTGCTTACAGATACCCTCGCCCTTCTCCAACATTTCCATAGGGTTGACCATACGGATGCTCTTAATGATGGTCCAACACAGGATCTGGCCTCATTCAAATTCTTACCTTATCAGGAAAAATGCAAATAATTCAATTTCAGTCCCCCAAAAGGACACAAATAATTCAATATAGATTGGGTAAACTATACTTTTGGTCCTTTTTTTGCCTATGTTCCAAATGAACACCTCACTTTTATTTTTTCAATTTTAAAATCCTTATATCCTTTGGATTTTGTTTCACCTCTATGGATTAAGTTAACATATAACCAACCACCTTTAATTACATACATACCATAAATTCACGTATATATCTAGCGAAAACTTCACAAGGAAATTGGACGGACCGGCAACCATGAAACAAAAAAGCAACTCACTTTTTACATAATAGACTTGTACATCAGTCAAAAAACATCTTTTGGACCAAATGTTCAACGAACAGAAAAATTAAATGGAAACCAATATAGGGTTTGAGTTTGAAGGAAGAAAGAGATAAAGGGTTGGCATGAGAGGAAAGGACATGTCAAGATAGCCAAGGAGACTGCCTGGCTCTTGTATCGGATGAGCAACATTGCATGCAATAATGCTCATCCGAAGCTGTCGAAGTAGGCAAGTCGGCCTTGGCTACCAAACATACTGTAACCCTTTCCTTCATGTAAGACCCTCCATCTCTCGACTAATCGATTTGAGCCATCGATCGATCAATCAATTGATCGAGTTCTCGAAATCATGCATATATATAGATAGATCGGTGGAGGGTAGCACGTAGCTATACAATGAGGAATAATGTATATATGCTTTAAGATTAGATTCTGATTGTGGGTAACGTTCATGTGAATGTCAAACCTCCACTACAGTGTATATTTGATAACGTTCTCTTTTGCGGTAACGGTGCTTGTCCATATGATATTATTCTTTGTCAAAGTCAAATTGATATGTTAGCTAGCTAGTGTACTATTAAATGGGAGCGGATTAAAGGGTGGGCGACAGCTAGTGTATTAACAGGGGCGAATCTACGGGTGGGCGACACCAAACCATGTCAACCCCGACCCATAAAAAATATAATAATATATATGTTATATAAAAAATTAAAAGGAAAAATAGAAGTATCATTAGTAGTTAGTGGTTGAGCTCTCCTCATTTTTTTTTTTTTTTTTTACAGTAGGCAAACATTAGAATGTCTTTACACAAGATCATTCTTGATCATCCTGACGGATAATGTTACAAAGATCCCTATTCAAAGGGATAGTAGATGTATTACATTGACTACTACTTTTAGCTATATAATCAGCTCCACAATTAGCTTCTTGGAAGCAATGTTGGATCTGAGCTATCGAGATCTCCATCTTCAACATCTTGATTCTCTCTATGGCTCGAAGTGCCTCCCACGGGGGAGTTTGTAGACCTTGAGCTCTCCTCATTTTAAATAGAATTCAATTAACCAATTTTTTTCTCAATCTATTTTTCATTATTTTAAAATTCTTATATAATTTATTTGGTATTTTATAATTAAATAATAATAATTTTTCTTACAAATTTATGGTATCCTTTTCATATATATTTTTAAAAATTATTTCTTGTAAAAATAATATAAAATTATCCATAAAAAATTGTGCTCACTCCGAAAAAAATTATGGATCCGCCCCTGAGTACGGTCTCATAATTTAAAATATTTGGAGAATTTTTTTTAATATATATCTAGAAGGGGGGAAATGAACATATATAAAATCCTTTAAACGTGTTTATCCGGGGAAAAAAATAAAAAAGAAGATAATTAACTGTATCGATTATGAGATTTTGAAATCAAGCGGTTTACAACAGAGATAAAAAATCCATTAATGGCAAAGACAAAGAACGCAAAAAACATAAAAATCACATGGCCATGTATTACTTAAGGAGCGATCAACGTTATTAAAACTGGTACATAGGATGGAAAGGAACAGTGGTTGATAGGTTAGGGTTGAATATATTAGTAAATACGAATATTTATGTATTTAAATTTGAAAATTTTGTTGGTAAAATATGAAGATTTGGGTTAAATGTTCTATAGATGGATAAATATGAAGAATTTGATGGATGTCAGTAAAATATGAAGATTTGGGTTTTCAATGAAATAGTCTGATAGATGAATAAATAGGAAGAATTTGATACTACCTCCGTTCGGAAAAACTTGACACTTTACTATTCATGCACGCTTTTTTATGGGATAAAAACTATATAAAATACGAGTATCTAGTTTTTTTTAATAATTTTTTTAACAACTTCGTAGTTATTATTGATAAGTACAAACTTGTTAAAAAAATTTATAAAAAAATAAATATTTTATATAGTTTTTATCGTTCTAAAAAAGCGTGCATGAATAGTAAACAACAAGTTTTGCCGAACGGAGGGAGTATATTACAATGACATTGTTAATATGAATATGATGGAAATATAAGTGTATCGATCAATATGATATTATTTACACTCATACAACATAAATTGATTAACACCACATTCATATATATTCGCACACAATAATATTCATATATTCATATCCACACATAATATTAGTAGTAGTTGTGAGAGACTGAGAGGTTTGGTATGAGAATGGCCCTCCCATATGGATTATAAAAAATTATAAAATGATAGTAGGTTATAAGAAAGAGTCAATCGAGCTATATATGAATCATTGTCACATGAAGTGTGCCGCATTAATTATTTTGAGTCAATCTCGGATATAGTCAGGAGCCTTTTGATTTTGTTAGAATTTGATGTGTTTAATTAAGGACTAATACTGTATTCACTTTTTATGTTAAAAGTTCGTTTAATTAAGGACTAATACTGTATTCACTTTTTATGTTAAAAGTTCAATTTTTACAGGTTTAATTTTATGTTCAAATATATTTTTTTAAATGTATCCTTAACTAAAAGTAGTCTAAACCCCACCCTTATTCTTAGTTCCAATTCAAAGTTTGACTTCCACAATATGACAATATATGTTTAGGCATATTTACTTATTTAGATATCAATATATCAGCATCACAATTGAAGGGGACAATATGATTGTTATTAAAGGCTTGCAAGATCAATACACCTTCTCCTAGAAGATCGAGATTTTGCTTTCAGATACCCTCGCCCTTCTCCAACATTTTCATAGGGTTGACTATAGCCATGCATTCATAAAAATCAACTGGTGCGCTCATCGCGGCCCTTCTCCACAACACATCTGAGCGAGAGCTTCTCGTGGACTTAATTGTATTGGCAAGTTCTCATCCATAAGGATGTTCTTGAATGGTGGTCCAGCAGAGTCTAACCCCATTCAAACTCTTACCATATCAAGAAAAAAATGCAAATAATTCAATTTCGACCCCACAAAAAGGTATAAAAATTATTCAATATAGATTGGGGAAATTATACTTTTGGTCGATTTATACTTGTGTGTGAAAACTTCACAAGGAGATTGGACGGATTAACCACCATGAAACAAAAAAGTAACTCTCTTTTTACATAATAGACTTGCACATACATCGGTTAAGAAACATCTTTTCGGCTAAATGTTCAACCAATATAGAGTTTAGAGTTTAAAGGAAGGAAGAAAGAGATAAAGGGTTGACATGAGAGGAAAGGGCATGTCAAGATAGCCAAGGAGATTGCCTGACTCTCGTATCGGATGAGCAACATTGCACGTAATAATGCTCATCCGAAGCTATCGGAGCAGGCAAATCGTCCCTGGCTACCAAACTTTGTAACTCTTTCCTTCATGTAAGACCCTTCGTCTCTCGACTAATCGATTGGATCCATCCTTTAATGCTTGGTATACAGCTTGTTGATCAATCAATCGATTGAGTTCTCGTCTTCTCGAAATCATGCAATATATATAGATAGATCGATGGAGGGAAGCTGCACGTAGCTAGCTATACATGAGGAGTAATGTATATATATGCTTTGAGATTAGATTCTGATTCGCATGTAACGTTCATGTGAATGTCAAACCTCCACTATTCTTTGTCAAACTCAAATTGATATGATGATATCTTAGTTAGCTAGTGTATTCAGGGGCGGATCTTAGAGTGGGTGGCACCAGATCGTCGTCCACGTACCCTTACTCGGAAAAAGAAAAAAAAAAGAATATTTATGTTATATAAAAAAAATAAAAGGTAAAATATAAGTATCTTTAGTAGCTTAGTGGTTGAGCTCACCTCATTTTAAATAGAATTCAATCAACTCTTATTCAAATCTCAATGGGTGTATATTTTTATTTATTTTTTCTCAATCAATTTTCCACTATTTTAAAATTCTTATACTTTATTTGGTATTTTATAACTAAATAATAATACTTTTTCTTATAAAATTATGGTATTCTCTTCATATACATTTTTTGAAAATTATTTCTTATAAAAATAATATAAAAACTATCTTTAAAAAATTGTGCCTTCCTCGAAAAAATTTCTGGTTCCACCTTTTTTTTTTTAAAACAAGAAATATATTAGGACAGAACTATCCCAATCTGGCATTATTCCAAGTTATTCTGAATCTGCCCATGAGTGTATATGCACGGTCTCATAGGAGACTCAAATTTTAAATATTCGCATATAATTTTTTTAATATATATCTAGAAGGGGAACATGAACATAAATTGACAAAATAATCCTTAAATTTTTTTTTAAAAAAAAAGGAAGGTTTGAATCTGAAGATTAAAATGTTCATGGTAATTTATATATAAAAGTTTATATTACAAGTCTACCTACCATACGAATGAATATTGTGTTATATTCATATTAATTTGTTTGAATATGAATATGATGTAAATATAAGTATATCAATATGATATTATTTACAATCATATAACTTAAATTGAATAACACCATATTCATATATTCGTATTCTCACATGCATAATATTAGTAGTCGTTGTTGAGAGATTTGGTATAGGAGTGTCTCTCCCACATAATATTAGGGAAAGGGCTACTCCGTGTCTCGATCTGCCACATAATATTAGTAGTCGTTGTTGAGAGATTCGGTATAGGGTTGTCCCCCTCTCGTTTGTTCACCCAAAAAAAACTATAAAATGATGGGTTGTAATGAAGGATGAAACTTTACACAACAGCTTAAGTTTTTGTGTTAAGTTGGTGAATCTCGACCTAATAATAGTAAAATAATAATAATAGATAATGTAACCTGACCTTATAATCTACGAAAATTTCACAGTATTTATTCGTTACGCTGTGTGTCAACGATTTGTATGCAAGTAGAGTGTGTCAACAATAAACAAAAAGGATGGATTGTGATGATTCGAACTTATTAAGTAAAAAGAAAAAGTAAGCAAAATAATAAAGTAAAACAGATTAAGTGAATAATTATGAGAGAATAGCTCAGGTCAATCAATCTCAGCACTCAAGTTTCATTCATTGATCACTGAAATCGAATTGATAACTTCCTCTTGAATACTTTGTTGTGGAAAGACTAGGTCTTTTGAACCCAATTCCTTATCAAATATTTGTTGTGGAAAGACCAGGTCTTTTGAAGAGCCTAATTCCTTATTAAATCTAGTTAATAGGACTACCAGACCCTGAAAACCCTAATTATCAAACAATCCTGAAACTATCAAGATTCAATTCAATAATTGATGAAGACTAAATAAAATCAACAAAGACAATCGACACGCACAACCAACTATTGCATCAATTGCAAATCAATTCTCTATACAAATCCCTAAATCAACCAATTTTAGAGATTTATACTTTGCTACTCAATAACATAGATAACTCAACCAATAATTACTTATATTTAACTATAGATTATCATGAAAAAGCTTCACTTGATCAGGCTAATGAAAATTCATGAAAATCCTAAACATTTAGCGTAGAGAATCAATAATATTCAAAGAGGACTATTAAGAATAGAAATCTCACAATGAAATAGAAAACTTGAACCTTTGATTAATCTCTGTAAGCAAAGGAATTTAGTTACTTATGCTTGAAGTGAAAATCAACAAAATCCTTCATTCAACGTCTGATGAATTCCTCCCTCCATAAGAAAACTCTAATCTAATGTGTGTATTCCCGTCCTAAAAATAATATCAATATATATCTATAAAAATAAGTAAAAGCCCACACATAAAGGCCCAAAATGGGAACCAGTGAACCACAAAGAAAATAATAGGCCCACGTCTAGATTAGCAGCAACTTGGCCTAGGTTCACAAAACTCGGGTGAGTCTTGCTGTCAATCCTGTCATGGGGCAAGTTCTTGTTTGTAGCCACATTGAAGTCCCGATTTTGCTGTCTTCGAGACCGAATTTGGAAAAGTCATAAAGACGAAAGTTATAGGTCTTCGAATCCTCTTTCCAAAAAATATAAGTACGCCCCGATCCGATAAATACAACATTCGAACGACTTGTTTTGATAAAACGACGCCTACTTGGACAGCTCTAATCAATGTCTCTCTTCGATATTTTGCCTTCTTGCTTATTAGCCTCTGTTCATGGTTAGGCCATTCTCATGTCATCACTTGGATCCGCCAATGCCTGAAAGTATAAACAAACATTTGTAGATTCCGTCTCTCTCTCTCTCTCTCTCTCTCTCTCTCTCTCTCTCTCTCTCTCTCTCTCTCTCTCTCTCTCTCTCTCTCTCTCTACATAGATATATATATAACTAAAATACGAAAACTACTCTGATTCATTCACTTTATCGTACCTAAATGACTAAATCTATCTAAATGCACATGCTAACACTACTTAAGTGTGTCTTATTATGTATGTCATACGACGTATGTACGTATGTGTATAAATTATTAATCAATTGGTAGTCACGCAACCGATTGAGCTCGAAACTTGGAATTTGAGTATCTTCAAAACAATTTAAGGACATATGAAGGCTCTTTTATATTGGGTCTATTCAACCTAAAATGGATTTTTCGTTTCAAATTGCAAAAGTATATTAATATCAAGGGTAAATAGCAGTACACCACCCTTTAAATATGGGTATTTACACAAAATCACTCCTTAAAATAGAAATTGCAGAAAACCACCCTTAACACATACTCAGTTAACCAAATATACCCTTCCTGTTAGATTACCAGTTTCCGTTAAAAAAACTCACATCAAACATCAAACCCTTTCTCTAAACATGAAAGCAAGGAGAAATTGAACCTCGAGGTTTATTACAAGCTCCTTCCTTTCAACTCGTAGGAGTTATAGGGTTTGGAATTTCAAATAGGTTGGGGCATTAATACAAGGGAGGAGGAGGACCAAGAGAGGCAATGTACACTTGGATTCGAAGGAACATATGGAAACGATGAAGATCTTGGCATTGGAGGCGACAATTCAAAGGAGGCACCAGCGGAAGGACGCCCTCGGGGATGAGGTAGCTACATGCCTACATCGAACATCGTCTGGCATGGTTCCAAACCAAATTGGTCATGCTTGGTTCCGAATTGAAGGGATTCCGGACCAGAGCTCAGATCTACAATTACCTTTGTTTTATCTCTAAATGTATTCGAAAAGATTGTATGATCTTCCCGATTTGTATGAATTGTTCAATATATTTGCCATTTTTTGTTTGTTTAAGTGGATTAGATTTTAATATTTGGGCATAATCCCATATTAAATTTTGTTTATTTGTAATGATTTTGTGTGCATTATTTGAGCTTTCTCTTTTGTGATATGGGTATATTCATGCATATGATTTGAAGGTGATGACTTTCATTATTGTTTCACACTGTATTTGATTTCAAGGGAATGACATTTAATATAAAATTTGAGAGCAAGATGAGGGTATTTTATTCTTTTTGTAAAAAATTAATAAAAATCAAATGACTTTCATTATTTTTAATTGGTCTTATAATGGAATTTCACTGCACTTATATATTGGGCTATTATCATATGTACGCGCGATAAGAATGGCTTGCATTGCAACCACTAAATCGATCAATAAAGATTGATCCATGCAATTATCATATATATTTGGTTATCAAACACCTTAACCCTTTGCATAAAAAAAACACCTTAACCCTTACTTTCAGACACTTATATCTTTACAATCGTCTACCGGTCACCCTGAAATATTAGAATTGATATAATATGAAAGCAAACACTCTTAACACAATTGATATTTGATTGTTCTCTACAAGGTGCTTGCAGTGCCTCCATTGTGCGCATGTTGATCGATCAACGATGCTGATGCATTCCTTTGATACTTATGTATAATTCGAGAATCAACTTGAAGGTAGAGGGACCAAAGGACTAGCATGAGTGGAAAGAGGGTGTCAAGATAGCCAAGGAGACTGCCTGACTCTCTTATGTTATAAATGTATACACTTAAGTAACATAAAGATGCAGGCAAGTCATCCTTGGCTACCAAACTGCCCTCTTCCCTTCATGTAAGACCCTCCCTCTCTATCTCTCTTTTCTTACCTCTGATGGATTTCATCTTCGCATAGACTTCCTCTATATATACACATAGAAAAGTGGGTGATCGAATTGGCTAGAGATCAACTTGTCACGCGTTGTAAGTAGTAGGCAAGATGGAATATTATGGTGAAAGATTAGATTCTGATTTCAATCATTATAAATATGACTTGTCCCGTCAAATATAGATCCTATATGTGTTTTTAGTACGTCCTATTGCAAAAGCTTGATTATATTCTTCTTTTCTTTCCATTGTCAAAACCTCTTTTGTGTTGTATATCCAGTGAAATGAATTAACATTTTATTATATTCATATGAATAGATGAATGTGTTATAAATATGAGTATATGAATATGATATTATCTATGCTCATATGATATAATTAAAATGAATAACATCGTATTCATATTTGCACACAATAATATTTATATATTTATATCCATATATGTAATATTTATGCTAATATAACAAAATATTCATTCATTCCACCATTGTATCATATTTTTCATTTTAATAAAACTTTTGCCAATATGTAGTATATACATTTTTTTTTAAAAGTTTTAGCCCAGTTCAATCAGGCTCAATTGATCTACATCAGGATCTGATATTGTATGACTCATTTATCACTCACAAGCGACTCTATATTTATGATTCGAATTTTTAACCCTTTGACATAAAATGTAGGAGTAGTATATATGTCAGTCCACCTTTTAATACGAATACTTTTTTTTATGTTGTATGACATTGATTTTTGTTGTAAAAAATAAATGCTCGCAATTTTTTAAATAAATATACCCTTTTTTAATCACATTGAATTATGTTTATAATGTTGACTTGGATAATTTCGATCATATCCTTTTTTAGCATATTTGGTTTGACAATGCCCATAAAAATGGAATTTATTCCTTTTTCTCCTTTTTAAACTTATTATGTTTCAACTTTCAAATAATTGTAAATGATTTTGATTCTGGTCAATTTTTAGGACGCATAAACTACAGATTGTTTCATTATTGGAAGATGAAGAAATATTTGTGTTTTAAGACTTATTTTTTATTAGGAAATAATTCTGGTGACATTTAGACCTAATTAATAGCATCTTCACGGATAAGATCCATAAAACCTGTTTGTGTTCAAGACTATCGATTATGGTCCTTATGGATAGTTTTATCTTTTGGGGGTTTGAAATCTGTATATGTGAACATTTAGTGTCATGGAGTATATATTAACTCAAAAGTTTTAAAGGTTACACTGCAGTGATATATTTATAGAGTTCAAACTCGAGATTTCTAAAAAGTTGTCCATTATTGACACATATTTTTTATTTTTGATACAAGGCAGGAATTTGAGGGCGATTAACCGCATATAATTGGCTATGAATTCAACATTAGTTCTTCTTAAACGGTCTCTATATATCCTCTCATTTCCCCATCGCCATCTTCATATAATTTACACTTATGATATGTAGAAATTTGGTCTTTTTTTAAGCTCCGAATTGGAGCCATTAGTGTATGGATATCAACATAGATATTTGGAGAATTTTCCACTTGATCAACAAATTGAGAAGTCGGCAGTCATATTTCGTTGACAAAATTACATATTCAATCACAAAAAGTTTTTGATCCATTCATCTTTTTCTAATATTCTCCTCCTCTTGTTTACCACACATATACATTATTTATTGTCAAAAGTAAAAGTGCTTCGAATTCAAACCATATTGATATTGAATGTGACTCTCTCATGATTATCAATGATTCAAAGAATTATGGAAATGCTCGTGGAATATTAAAATGATTTTTGCAGATATATTGGTCCATGTTCCCTTGTCCCGAAAGGTTTTTTTCACTTATGTGGCTCGATCGGGTAATGTTGTGACTAATAAGATTGTACACTTTTGCTATGTTACTCATGGGCACTCTTTATGAAACAACCACGGTCTTTTGGATCTCATCCTCTCGGATACTCTTAAAAGACGTGGGCCTCTGGCATGATGTCATCCAAATTATTTCCTTTTCGGAAAAAAAAAAAAAAAAACACTCTTAACACAATTGATATTTGATTGTTCTCTACAGGGTGCTTGCAATGCCTCCATTGCGCGCATGCTGATCGATCAACGATGCTCCTGCATTCCTTTGATGCTTATGTATAATTCGACAATCAATATGAAGGTAGAGGGAACAAAGGACTAGCATGAATGGAAAGAGGGTGTCAAGATAGCCAAGGAGACTGCCTGACTCTCTTATGTTATAAATGTATACACTTATGTAACATAAAGATGCAGGCAAGTCATCCTTGGCTACCAAACTGCCCTATTCCTTTCATGTAAGACCCTCCCTCTCTATTTCTCTTTTCTTACCTCTAATGGATTTCGTCTTCGCATAGACTGTCTCTATATATACACATAGAAAGCGGGTGATCGAATTGGCTAGAGATCAATTTGTCATGCGTTGTAACTAGTATGCATCGTCGATCATGAAGATGGAATAATATGGTGAAAGATTAGATTCCGATTTTAATCATTATATATATGACTTGTCCCTTCAAATATAGATCATATATGTGCTTTTAGTACGTCCTATTGCAAAAGCTTGATTATATTCTTCTTTGCTTTCCATTGTCAAACTCTCTTTTGTGTTGTATATCTGGTGAAATGAATTAACATTTTATTATATTCATATGAATAGATGAGTATGTTATAAATATAAGTATATGAATATGATATTATCTATGCTCATATAATATAAAATGAATAACATCGTATTCATATTCGCACACAATAATATTTATATATTTATATCCATATATATAATATTTATTCATTCCACCATTGTGTCATATTTTTTATTTTACTAAAACTTTTGCCAGTATGTAGTGTGTGTATATGTTTTTTTTTTTGCTTTAGCCCACTTCAATCGGACTGATCAATTGATCTACATCAAGATTGAGTATTGTATGACTCATTTATCACTCACAAGCGACTATATTTATGATTCGAATTTTGAACCCTTTAACATAAAATGTAGGAGTAGTATATATGTCAGTCCACCTTTTAATACGAAAACTTTTTTTTATGGTGTACGACATCGATTTTGGTTGTAAAAAAAAACTTCAATTTTTTTTAAAAAAAACATACCCTTTTTTAATCACATTGAATTATGTTTATAATGTTGACTTGGATAATTTCGATCATATCCCCTTTTAGCATATTTGGGTTGACAATGCCCATAAAAATGGAATTTATTCCTTTTTCTCCTTTTTAAACTTATTATGTTTCAACTTTCAAATAATTGTAAATGATTTTGATTCTGGTCAATTTTTAGAAAGCATAAACTACAAATTGTTTTAAACTCTCTCTCGACCTAGTCAGGGAAAGAGAGCGTACAATGGGACCCCCCAGACCCTGCTCTAAGCGGGATACACTGGGCTTAGACCTGTCAAAACGTGACCCGACCCGAGGACCCGACCCGTAAAACGTGGGTTTTGGCGCAAATATTTTAACCCGAAACCCGAAGCAACCCGAACCCGTTCAACCCGCAAATTTCTGGGTCGGGTTGGGTCGACCCGTGGGTCACCCGTTGGGTCAAGATTTAAGATAATAAAAACATAAATAAATTACAATTTAACCTAATATTAAAATTTATTACTAATAATAATTAGGATTGAATATTATATTTTTCATCGTCAACTTTACTTTATAATTTAACATTACAATTTGTTATGTATATAAAATCACATATTACTATTGTAGCGACATTAATTTTTTTTCTTCAATAATATACTGTAACTATTATTAGGATAATATAGTAATTTTAGATTTAGGAACTATGTAAATAGTCATTAAAAATATTCCATCTGTTTACTTTTAAATGTTGTTTACTATTCATGTATGATTTTAAGGATGATAATAATTATATAAAATATCCATTTATATATTATATATAATTTCATGCTTCAAAAACTAAAAAGAATGAAATTATAACAAGTAATAAAATTTTATTGATATTTTACATAATTTTATCATTTTAAAATAACGTGTATAAATACTAAATGACATTTAAAAAATTATGGATGAGTAGCGCTCTTGACCCGTTGGGTCGACCCGAACCCGTTAAATATGGGTCTGGGTTGAGCATTTCATGACGCGTAACCCGAAATGACCCGACCCGGAATGGACCCGAACCCGAGACGACCCGACCCAAACCCGACCCGCCCGACCTGTGTGACAGGTCTAACTGGGCTTGATGTTGTTGTATAAACTACAAATTGTTCCATCATTGGAAGATGAAGAAATATTTCTTAAGACTATTTTTTATTATTATTATTAGGAAAAAAATACAGTTGACATTTATACCTAACTAATAGCATCCTCATGAATAAGATCCATAAAATCTATCTGTATTCATGGCTATCGATTATGGAACATTTAGTGTCACGGAGTATCAATCAAAATCCTCTACTTCACTCCCTACTTCACTCCCTACATCACTAAATTATTTTAACATTTATTTAATTAAAAAAAAATTACATTCATATTCTACACATCTATTTTAATATGTTTATAAGTTTTTATTTTGAAAATTCCTGTATTATTTTTTTTTTAAAATTAAAAAAGCATTATTTCACAAAATTTATTTATAAAAAAATTTAAAACATGATTTTTCAAAATATAAGTTTATAAACATATAAAAATAGATGTTTAAAATATGAATATAATTTTTTTTGAAATTAAATAAATATCGAAATAATTTAGTGGTGTAGGGAGTGAAGTAAGGAGTGATGTAGGTGATCTCCATTGCACGGAGTATATATTATCTCAAAAGTTTTAAAGGTTACACTGCAATGATATACTTATAGAGTTCAAACTTGAGTCCATTATTGATGCATATATATTTTTTATTTTTTTATACCAGGCAAGGATTTGGGGGCGGTTAGCCGCATATAATTGCCTATGAATTCGACATTAGTTTTCTTAAACGATCTCTATATTTCTTCTTATTTTCTCCATCGCCTTCTTCGTATAATTTACACTTGTCATATGTAGAAATTTGGTCTTTTTTTTAAGCTCCGAATTGGAGCCAGAAGTGTATGGATATCAACATAGATATTTGGAGAATTTTCCACTTGATCTACAAATTGAGAGGTTGGTAGTCATATTTCGTTGACAAAAATTACATATTTGATCACAAATAGTATTTGATCCATGCATCTTATTCTAATATTCTCCTCCTCTTGTTTACCACATATACATTATTTACCGTCAAAACTAAAAGTGCTTCGAATTCAAATCATTGATAATGAAGGTGACTTTCTCATGATTATCAATTATTCAGAGAACTAGGGAAATGCCCGTGGAATATTAAAATGATTTTTGCTGATATATTGGTCCATGTTCTCTCGTCCCAAAAGTTTTTTTTCACTTATATGGCTCGTTTGGGTAATGTTGTGACTGATAACAGTGTACACTTTTGCTACATTACTCATGGGCACTCTTTATGAAACAACAACGGTTTTTTGGACCTCATCCTCTCGGATACTCTTGAAAGACGCGGGCCTCTGGCATGACGTCGTCCGAATTATTTCCTTTACAAAAAAAACATATACATTATTTATTAAATGGTATAAGAAGGATTTATTGGGAAAGATTTTAATTTCAAAATTATATTATTTTAATTTTTCTTAAAATTGTTTTCTTATGGTCAATGTTGTATTCGATAGGGAATCTTTCCTAATAAAAACCCTTATCTTATACCATTAGGGCATATGATAGAAAGAATGTTTATTAAATATTATAAGTTTTTGCCAATCACAAATTGGTGTAATGGTTATGGGACTACATCCCATACCAAAAGATTCGAAATTCAGAATATTTTGAAAACATGGAGTAACTTATAAGTGTTAGGATCAACCCCTTAAAAAGATCACACAATACTCGATTTAGATATAGAGCAGTTGAATCCAATCGAATTTACAAACATAAAAATATATGCATAAGCTTCTTATCAAGCATGATACACATTATAATAGTCCAAAAATCACACACATTTAGCCCTTAAATGTTACATTTGGATCAAACAAAGATCAAATCCACCACCTTCAACCATTTTCAACCAACCAATATTACAATTAACACCGAAATTATCCAATTTAGAAGTGGGGCGTGCCACCTATCCAGGCCCACATTTTTTTTATGGGCCTGCTGATTTTGGGCCCGCTCTTCCTCACCTTACTTTTTTGTCACGTACCTCAAGATGGCCCAAAGTCGACTGGATTACGTAGAATTAAGTTACAACAAAGATTTAATAAAAAATAAATAGATAAAAAGTTTATTGTTAAAAAAATATTAATATTATCATGCAAATTGTTATGGGATATATTCATATTTTGGGTTATTGGGATATATTAATATGAGCATATGTGCACTATGTAAAAAGATGGAAATATAGGTGAAATTGTGTAAATATAGTCCAATAAGACCAATACGTCGTCGTTTAGCAATAGAAAAGCATTATAAAGCTGAAGTGTTGCTCGATCACAGATCAAGAAAACAGAGTTTGTTGTAACCGATTCCTAGTGTTTTTGTTTTCTTTATTGTTCTCCAACTCCTCTAATGGAGTTCGGGAAGTTTTCAGTCGATAAAAATATATGGCCTCTTTACATTGAATTCAATAAAACACTAATTTTATCCTTTGCCTTCTTCTGTTTACAGAAGTTTATAAGCTAAAGCAGCTGAAAGTTATTGAAATGCTGAAATCCGTTGTGAAAAAAAAAACGGACGAGTAATAAAGAGATTGAGAGTTTCGACCGGAAAAAATAAGAAGAAGAAAAAATTGTTTAAGTGTCAATCTGATCCAGCTGACTTGCACTCTTGAGGGGTGTGTTGAGAATAAAAAGTTCGTCTTGCTTTAGGTTGGAGGATAGATCAAATACTAAAATACTGTGTAAGGGAGGGTGAAGCCTCTATACTCAGCTTGATCTTTATGTAAAAATGGTGGATCTCAACCTTATAACTAAAAATAAAAATAAACCTGACATGACTTTGTAATGATCCATGTATTAATTAGGGTATAAATATACCTCGATACCTTGTAATGATCATCAATGAAATAATCAAATGTGAATTTACCCTTCCCTCACCCGTTTATGCTTCTTCAAACTCTTTCTCCCATAACTCCTTCCCTAATCTTTCCTTTTTCCCTTTCAATTTCATATATACGTTCATGCCCTAATTTGAGTCAGACATGACTTTTGAGATTTCTCAAAATTTCACAGTTACAAATAAGAAGTGAAAATGACTTCAATATAATTGATGTCCTCGTTTCAATTTCCTTTATCGTTTTAAATTAACCTTTATTGTACGTGATGGGCAAAAAAAAATTGAGAAGGATTAATTTTAAGACAATACTACAAAAGAAACCGTTAAATTTTAGTTAAAATAATTGAGAAAACAATGGAATGGCAAAATAAATATATTAAAAAAAAAGTAATATGATTTGAACTTGAGAAAAGTGAGATCTTCCTCAGCTTGATCAAACGAAGATGGAGAGGATCAAGAACACCGAAAACAATATGCCCTCCTCAAGTTGGACTAGAAGTGTTAACTAGGCCTAACTTAATTGGAGCATAAGAACTGGTGTGGAGTCTCACCAAGTGACTTGGTAAACACATCTGCGAGCTGATGTACGTTGAGACTTAACAAACGAAGGAATAAGGAACCCCTCTTGTAGACGCTCACGAACGTAGTGACAATCAAGGCGAATGTGCTTCGTTCTTTCATGGAAGACGGGATTCTCAGCTATATGGATGGCCGCCTTGTTATCACAGTGCAAGGGAATAGGCTTTTGAACACAACAAGCCAATGCCTCAAGGACAATGTCTAACCACACAAGCTCATTGGATGCTTTAGAAAGACTCATGTACTCAGCTTCGGCCGACGGTTTAGAAACAGTTGTTTGTTTCTTTGTCTTCCAGGAAACCAAAGTCGTGCCCAAGAACATACAAAACCCAATCAGAGACCTCCCAGTAGAAAGGCAAGCACCCCAATCAGCATCGCAAAAACCAGTGAGAGCCACATGATTGTCTGTTGGGTAAAACAAACCAAAATTGGGAATCCCTTTGAGATAACGCACCATGTGAAGAGCAGCTTGCCAATGTGGTAGACGAGGAGTGCACATAAACTGACTCAGATGTTGCACTGAGTAGAAAATGTCCAGCCTAGTCATGCTTAGGAACAACAAACGTCCCACCAAACGCTTGTATCTTTCCGGGTCTGGCAACGGATCCCCTTGATCAATTGACAATTTTAAACCCTTTGGCATGAGAAATGGAGATGAATTACAATCAACCATGTCTATGCCCTGGAGAATGTCTAGGACATATTTCCTTTGATTTAACAAAGTCCCTTCACTTGTACGAGCCACCTCTAATCCTAGAAAATAATGAATCTCCCCGAGATCCTTGATTGTAAAAGCCTGATGTAGGGCCTGCTTTGTAGCTATGATTTCTGTAAGGCAATCACCAGTCAAAAGGAGATTATCCACACATATACCAAAGCAACAACAATGCCCTTTAATTTGAAACCACCTTGACAAACATACCGTAATTGGCCAAGGATTGAACAAAACCCAGCTTAGCAAGGAACTTTGAAAGCTCAATGTTCCATTGCCTTGAAGCCTGTTTAAGGCCATATAAGGACCTTTTAAGTCTGCAAACATTTGAAGAAGGTGCGCCTGTGTACCCCTCAGGCAATGCCATTTACACTTCCTCATCAAGGAAGCCATGTAAGAAGGCATTGTTAACATCCAATTGATGGATAGCCCACTGTTTCATAGTAGCAAGTCCAATAACAAGTCTTATAGTTGTAAATTTCGCAACTAGAGAGAAGGCCGGTGTGATGATAATCCTTCCCTTTAATCTGGTTGTAAGCCTTAGAAACCAACCAGGCTTTAAGCCTTTCTACAAATCCATCTGGCTTGAACTTGATCTTGTAAACCTCCCGACAACCAATTACAGATTTCCCTGGTGGAAGATCAGTGATTAACCAAGTCTCATTCTTTTCAAGAGCTTGCAGTTCAACATTCATTGCATCTACCCAAGCAGTGGCGGATCTAGTGTATCAAAGCTAGATGAGCGGAAAAGTTTTAGTCATGACAAATAGAGAAAAAAATTAGCAAGCCAAAATACGCTTATTATATAGTACTTCATCAAATACAAAAAAAAATCAAGATTTATTAATTACTCCCTCCGTTAATTAAAACTTGATGTTTTACTATTCACGTACGCTTTTTAGGTGTTAAAACAATATAAAATATTAACTTTTTTTTAAAAAAATTAAAATAATTTCATACTTATTATAATTAACTATGAATTTATAAAAACAAATGTAAAAAAATGTTAATATTTTATATAGTTCTAAAGATTCTAAAAAAGCGTGCATGAATAGTAAACGACAAGTTTTAATTAATAGAGGGAGTATAAAGTATATAAATTCATTCGGGTGATGTTGTATTACAATTGAGCACTCACTAAAACAATATATAAGCATAAAAATTAGATGATATAAAATACTAATCTCATCTCCATGTCTACAATCAAATTGTCAAACGATTCAAAACCCTAATTTAGTAAATTATAAATTAAATAAAGTTGAATTTTGATAGACGCCAAAAATAAATTAAGGGTGTGAATGGAATACCGAAGCGGTGTTAATGTCTGCGGAAGCGGTGTTAATGTCCGCAGAAGGAGGGTGTCGGCAATCAAATTAACTTAACTAAGTTGAAATCAAAATATTAAAGTTTTTGGGCCCATAAGCCCACCTAAAAAAATGCCCAACAAATATTTTTTTTTACCTAACTCTACAAATTTTCACCCAGCAATGGCTGGGATTGCTTCCGAAAGCATCCGCCTCTGTACCCAAGTTGGATCAGACTTAGCCTGTCTGTAAGTCATGGGCTCCTGTAAAGATAGAACCTGACGCAAGCTTGCTTTATACTCTGGTGGAAAAGCTAGCACATCAAATGAATCTGTCTAGTAGACCTTCTGAGAGGAGGCATGTCCAACAAAGTCCCTGAGATGACCAGGTGGTTGAATCTGTCTAGTAGACCTTCTGAGAGGAGGCATGTCCACCAAGGGAGCATCACTGTGTGATGAATCCAAAGAGAAATTATGGGAATGAGGTTGTGTGTTTGAGGAATTATGTGAAATGGGTGATACAGAATCAGATATAGAGTCTGAGACTGCAGAAGGTAATATGAAAGAGGAAGTATGTGGTACTGGATCACTATCAAATGCTGGATTTACCAAAGGTAGGTTTGTAAGATTGGTGGGGGGGGGGGGTAAGGAATTTATTTGAGATTTAAAAGGAAAGATGTGTTCAAGGAAAACAACATCTGTACTAACAATGATTTTGTGGGAGGAGAGATCATATAGTCTATAGGCCTTTTGACCCAAAGGATAACCAAGAAAGACACATTTGGTGGACTTATCTCCAAATTTGTCTTTGGGACCACCTCTATTCAGAGCAAAGCACAAGCAACCCACAACCCTTAGAGCACTGTAATCAGGGGCAGTGTTATGCAACCTTTCAAAAGGAGATATCCAATTTAGGGGTGCAGCATGCATGAGGTTTATGAGGTATGTAGCAGCTAGGATACAGTCACCCCAAAACTTGATGGGTAAAGAGGCGTGGAGCCTAATAGCTCTAGCTGTCTCCAATAAATGTCCGTGCTTCCTTTCAATCCGGTCGTTCTGTTATGGTACATAAGGAACTGATTTCTGAGACACAATACCCTTTTCAGCAAAAAAAAAAAAGGCTTACACTTTAGCAGTTCAGTCCCATTGTCACTCCTGACAATTTTAACCCTTGCATCAAACTGATTCTCTGCCATTTTGATAAAATCAGTGACCAAAGAATGCACCTGAGACTTATCTATAACCAAATAAGTCCAAACTGCTTTGCTGTAATCATCCAAGATAGTGATGAAATATTTTCCTCCTATCAAACATGGAACCTTATAAGGTCTTCAGAGATCAATGTGAAGTAACTCAAGTTTTCGAGAGGCAATAGAAGTACTTCTTTGAAAAGGAAGAGAATGCAGTTTTTCTTGAATACAAGCCTCACACACAACATCACTATCAGATGCACAAGCATTCAAATGTTTTAACCTTGAAAAAGAGATATGGCCTAATCTCTCATGAAACAACTGAGAATCAAGTTTAGATGCTATTTTATTACAAGAAACTTCAGTTTCTGCAGCACCTCCACTCAAGCTTTCCTGCAACTTGGAAACAGTCTTCACAGGATCCATTGAAGCTCTATAAAGCCTTCCTGGAATCCTTCCAGCTTTAAGGATTGTATGACCACTCTTAGGGTCTTGAAACATACAATATTTCTTGTGAAAACTCACATCATAGCTAGAGTACGTCATCAATGACTTTGCCAATAGATAGCAGATTTTCTTTAAACTCGGGCACAAAAAAAACATCATGTAGAATCAGTCCTGAAGCAAAAGTGATATCCCCAACCTCATGGACTTCTCTAATAGTACCATCAGGTAATGACACCCTAATAACATCTCTGAGCTTCCTTTTAGAATGCAACAAATTATCACTATGAGTCATGTGATCAGTTGCTCCCGAGTCAATAATCGAGGAGTTTGAATCTACAATACTATTTCTAGATGAGGACAAAGCAAGAACCATACCAGCACTGTGATTGAATGACTTATTGCTCCTCATGGCTCGCAAAACATCCTCAAGAGCAGTGACCAGAGATGCATCAATCTCTTTCTTTCCTTCTCCCAAAGTAGAGTCTGAGCCATCTGCAACATTAGCCTGATATTTGCCTTTCCCTTTTGGTTGATTAAACCATTCAGGATATCCAATAATACGAAAATATTCAGCTTTCACATGACCTTTCATGTTGCAATGGCTACACTGTTTGTTTTTCTTGTCTGCCTTATCCTTCTTGAAGGATTTCTTATTCTCACTTTGCTTATCCCCAAATCTGTTAGCAGCTAATGCACTTGATCCATTTGAACCACTGGAATCAGCACCTACACTTAATTTGCTATCATTTGACCCTTGTCAACCTGCTAAACCATGTAATATGCTTTGTTGATGTTCGACATAGGTTCTTGAGTTAAGATCTGATTCCTAGCACTCTCGTAACCATCATTCAGTCCCATCAAGAACTGAAGTACTTTGTTCCTACTATCAAGATCATGCGTCCTTTTTTTCAGACCACAAGAACAACCATCTTGTGCACCACATGTACACACCAGAGGTCCTTCCAAACCGAGAATCTCTTCCCATAGCTTTTTTAGTTTTCCATAATAATCAGGTACATTCATTGAACCTTGAACCAGATTACACATTTCTTTCCTCAATTGAAAAAGGAGTTGACCATTAGATTGTGCGTACCTCTCGACGATTTTGTCCCAAAGCTGCTTTGCTGATTCAGCAAACATGAAGCTTTCTGAGACGTTTCCAACCATCGAGTTCAAGATCCAGCAACGGATCATGTAGTCGCACCTTGTCCACCTTTGTAAATCCATCGGACCTAGACCGTCTTTGTTGAGACTGCCATCAATGAATCCGAGTTTCAGCTTGGCGCGTAGCGCCATCTTCACTCCACGGCTCCAACCGAGGAAGTTTGATCCATTAAATACATTTGTAACTAGTTGTGCCCCTAGATGATCCGAATTAGCGAGTGACAAAGGATCATTCTTGCTCGTCATTGAATTTCCGGTTTCTCCTGTGTTCATTATCTCCGATCCACCGCTTGATCTACAAATCGCGCTCGATCGATGCCGTCAGCTCTGATACCATGAGAAAACTGAGATCTTCATCAGCTTGATCAAACGAAGACGGAGAGGATCAAGAACACCGAAAATTGGAGGTTTCAATTTGAGTAACAAACTCTAAAAATGTGTTGTTCTGTTATAGCCAATTGCAACCGATTGCAAGGCTTTTATACAAGGTGAGCTTTGACATTACAATTACCAAAATGCCCCTCCGAATCTATACTCTCAATAGAACTCAAGATATTTGGTTCTGCCTTACATACTTTACCAACTAAACTAAATAACTTATTTGTATTTTTCTTCATTTAAAGATACTATATTACATCATTACCCAAAATACTAAATATATGTAAACAAAAAAATTTCCCCTAGCCCAAGGGTAGAGGCGGATCCAAATGGGGGCATGTGGGGGCAAGTGCCCCCACCCTCATCTGATGGATCCCTTATATGTATTTTTCTCGTCGATAGCTTCGTTTTGATATATAGTACGCATTAATCCGATATCTGAATAAAAAGTTATGAGTGTTTGAAAATTGAAGGTATATTAATCACTTTAAATCTTATTTAAATAACGTACAATGCTTTTATATTTTTATTTAGATTGACAGATCTTTGAAATGAGATGTTATATTACTCATTCGACAGTTAGGTAAGAAATTACGGAAATTTAAATGAAGGAAAATGTCAGATTTTCTACTTTGCAAGATATTAGTGATGTTTCAAAAAGACGATCGATGTAGGAATTCACAAAACTTTTGATTTGGTATGTCATCTCATCGTGTTATTGGTTGCAAAAACTATATTGGAAAGAGCTTTCTCTGCTATGGTTATTATTGTAAGCGTTTGGATAACTGAGTCCTTGCGGATCTCAAGGCCTACTCCTGTATATATATATATATATATATATATATATATATATATATATATATATATATATATATATATATATATATATATATATATATATATATATATATATATATATATATATATATATATATATATATATATCAATGGGTTGAAAAACCCTGAGGATACAATGCTAATTGTACACGTATAAATAATATATGCTAACATCCTCCCTCAGTCGCAACTAGAGGTGAGCGAATAGCAAGACTGGAACGAAAAGAAGTGAAAAGAGGAATAGGTAATCCTTTTGTGAAAATGTCCGCATACTGATGTGCAGATGGGACATGAAGAACCCGGACCTGGCCTAGGGAGACCTTCTCTCGGACGAAATGGATGTCAATCTCGATATGCTTCATCCGCTGATGCTGAACTGGGTTCGATGAAAGATAAACGACGGAGACATTGTCGCAGTAGACCAGTGTAGCCGATCTAAGCGGAACTCGGAGCTCGCAGAGGAGGTTGCGGAGCCAGCATGTTTCGGCCACGGCGTTGGCAACACCACGATACTCGGCCTCGGCGCTCGAGCGGGAGATGGTGGCCTGACGCTTGCAGGACCACGAGACCAGATTGTCGCCAAGGTACACAACGAAACCAGATGTGGAGCGGCGAGTTTCAGGACAACCCGCCTAGTCAGCATCGGAATACGCGGTAAGGGAGTCAAACCGGCGACGACTGAGATGCAATCCCATGTCAGAGGTGCCCTTGATGTACCAGATTATCCGCTTGAGCGCCTGAAGGTGATGCTCACGGGGATCATGTATGTATAAGAAAATGTCCGCAAGAGTGGTGGTAGCATCGATCTTGGACTTGCAGTCAACAAGAGTGGTGGCGGGCTTGCAAGACGTCATTATGGCCTTGTCGACAATCTCGAGGGCATACTTCTGTTGATGTAGGAACAGTGCAGAAGGGGTGCGAGTCACAGAGACGCCGAGGAAGTAGCTCAGGGAACCAAGGTCAGTCATGGCAAACTCTGAACGCAGAAGTGGCATCAGCCTAGATAGGAGGGATGTAGAGGAAGTCGTGAGCACAATGTCGTCGACGTACAGGAGAATATAGGTAGTGTCAGACCCCGAGTGGAACACAAAGAGGGAGTGATCAGACTGACTGCCCTGGAACCCAATACCAGTGAGGTACGTGGTGAATCGTTGATACCAGGTGCGAGGCGCCTGTTTTAACCCATAGAGAGACTTCTGGAGAAGTCAGACGTGGGATGGGCGGGAGCGATCATAGAAGCATGGCGGCTGATGCATATACACAGTCTCCTTGGTGAGGTCGATACTCAGAACTGTGCGAATGGTAGCCGGTTTGACGACCGGGCTGAAAGTCTCATCACAGTCAACTCCAACCTCCTGAGACTTGACATTGACCACTAGGCGAGCCTTGTATCGCTCAAGAGTCCCATCATACCTGTACTTTTGTTTGAACAACCACATGCAATTAATGATGTTAGTATCCCGAGGCCTTGGAACGAGGTCCCGCGTGCCGTTTTTAATTAAAGCACTAAACTCATCCATCATGGCGGCCTGCCAGTTCGGGTCCTATAAGGCCTTGTGGGGTGATTTGGGTAGAGGGGATATGTCGAGCGACGGGGTAAGAAGGTTGTATTTGGGGTTAGGTGTAAAGATCCCGGACTGGGACCGGGTCTTCACGGGTGAGGCGTGGGGTGGAGGCGAAGGGATTGGGTTGAGGAGGGGGGGGGGGGGGCTGCATGTGCGGGATTAGGTGCAGCAGGGTTTGCCGCGGGGGGGTGCTGCGGGCGCTGCCAGGGGGGTTGGCCGCATCATGGTTTGCAGCGGTCGCGGCATATCAAAAACCGGGGGGGGGGGGGGGGGGGGGGGGGTTGCTGCGGGGCTGACGGTACTCCGGGAGAGGCTTGTTGAAATAAAAGGCGGAGGAGGGGTGAGAATTCATCAGAATTGGGTGTTGTAAGGGGATTGGGAGCAGAAGAGGGAGGGTGGTGAGGCGAAGGGGAAGGATTGTTCGTCGAAAATCACATGGCGCGAAGTGACAACCCGATTGGTATCCAAGCGAAGACAACGATAGCCCCGATGGTGTGGGGAGATCCCCAAGAAGACAGATTTGGTGGATCGTGGGGAGAGCTTGTGAGGGGCGGTGGCACTCATGTTGGGGAAACAAAGACATCCAAACACTCTAATGTGATTGTAGGAAGGGTAGCGCTTGTAGAGTGCCAAGGTTGGGATGGAGTTGCCAATGGCTTTGGATGAAAGTATACTGTAGAGATAGGTGGCCATGTGAAGCGCCTCAACCCAAAAGGAGAGGGGAAGAGAGGCGTGATGTAGGAGGGTTCGAGTTTTGTCATTGAGGGTGTGGAGAATGCGTTCCGCTTTGCCATTTTGTGGAGAAGTTTGGGGGCAAGAGAAGCGGAGTGCTATCCCATTTTGTTGACAAAAGGAGCGAAAAAAATTGTTGTCAAACTCTCCTCCCATGTCACACTGAATAGCCTTGACGGGCAAATTAAATTGAGTGCGGACAAATGTGTGAAAATTGACAAGGTGACTTTGTGTTTCTGATTTGTGGCCTAGGGGAAAAACCCAAACAAAATTGGTGAAATCATCAAGGGCAACCAAATAATATCGAAAACCACTAGCACTCGAAATAGGAGATGTCCACAAGTCACAATGTATAATATCAAAAGGTGTAAATGTAAGGGAATGGGAAATGCTAAAAGTGCTAGAATTAAAAACAGTTTGTAGGTTTTACTTGGTGCGTTTGTCATGTGAGAAGTACATGATGTTCAAACTCGGCTCATTTATAAACGAGCCGAGCTCGAGCCCGAGCACAATTTCTATTCGAGTATATACCTGTGCTCAAGCTCGGCTCGCGAGCAGTGTGTAGAACTCGAGATCGGCTCGATGAGCTCAGTTGTCCTCGATCCCGAGCCCGAGCTCGAGCTCGATAAGCTCGATTGGGCTCGTTACGAGCTCGAACTCGAGCTCGATGAGCTCGTTAAGGCTTGAATGAACTCAAATTAAATTGAAGAACATGACAGATTGAAGAACATGACATATAGAACAACAAAAACCAAATTAAATTGAAGAACAACAAAAATCAAATCAAATTCAACAACAACAAAAAACCAAATCGGATTGAAGAACATGACATATTAATATATTATTGAAGAACAACAAAATCCAATCGATGGAAAATGTATGTAGTAGGCAATTTTGGGTGAAATGAATGTGTAAGGTCAACAAAAAATCCAATCGAACAACAAAAATCCAATCGGACAGGATTGAAGAACATGACATATTATTAATGAACAGCAGCAGCAATCCAGCAACAACAGCAATGGAGGCAGCGAGAGAGATCCGAGATAGAGAAGACGCTGAGAAGATCCATCGGGAACTAATCCGGCTTGAACGACTCGCCCATAGTAGATTTGAGACGAGGGTCGACAATCGAGGGCCAAGCGAGAGAAGATATAAGGTCGAGGGGCATTGAAGGGACGAGACTCCGAGAGCGGATCAATGGAGGCGGCAAAAAATCCGACAATGGAGGCGGCGACAATGACCGATTGCAAACTAGATTGAGAGAGAAGAGCAGAGCGAGAGAGATCCGAGAGAGAGAAGGGCAGGTCGGCGAGAGCGAACTGGAGTGCTGGAAAAAGAATGAGCGAGTGGCGGCTGTGTAAAGAAAAACCCTAGGCTACATTATATATATACGAGCTCGCGAGCTACTTGAGCTCGAGCTCAGGAATAGGCTCGAACTCCGCTCATATATCCATTCGAGCGATCCCGAGTCGAGCTTTTACCGAGCTGAGCCCGAGTCGATCCCGAGCTACTCGGCTCATGTATCAGGCCTAGTGAGAAGAGGCCCCGGTATCCATATACCGGTTGTCGTCCGGCTGCTGAAGTCCCATGGAGGAGAAAGTGGTGGAGAGATTGGTTTGCATAGGGGTTGGCGGATGCTGCTGAGATGCATACAGGGATGGGGAGGGAGCCGGGCGCGGTGGCTGGCGCTGTGGAAAGACCAAGTCCGGCGGAGGGTAGCCTGCCCATGTCAGATAGGGGCATGGCGGCAGACTGGCGTTCCAGGGTTGTTGATACTGCGGGGGGTACCAATTGTACGGCGGCGCCCGCATCATGTTGATGCGGCCGCGGCGTCCGTTGCCACTGCTGTTGCTGCTTCGCTCGCGGCCTCCGCACTGTTGGTTCGGTCGGGACCGGGTCTGGGGGTTGGAGTCCGGTCTGGATTGGGTTTGGGGAACAAGGTCCGGGGCTAAGAAATCCTTGTATGACACAAGGACGTGAGAAGAGCCCTGAGGGCGGCCCTGACGGCTCTCCTCCCTGGAGAGCATGCTGCGAGCCACCATGAAAGTCGGCAGTGGCGAGATGTTGCTGATCATCACACCGACGACATCAAATTTGGTGGAGAGGTCATTGATAAGTTGAAGGAAAAGGCGCTCTTCGCTGACCTTGTGGCCGACATCGCCAAGTTGGTCAGCGATGGCTTTGATGGCAAGGCAGTAGTCGGAGACGGTGGAGAAACTGTCCTGACGGGTATTGATGAACTTTCCCTCAAGATCCGCTGCTCTAGCGGATTGATTGTCATGAAACATGCCCTTGATACGAAGCCAGACATCCCGAGCGGTGGAGTCTTGTTGGATGACGGTTATCAGAACGTCCTCGGATATGGTGGCATAGATCCATCCAAGAACGATGGAGTTAAGGCGGTTCCAGAGGGGCTCAGGGACATCATTCGGGCGGCCAAAGCCGTCGATATGAGCGATGACATCGTGACCATACAGACGGTTTGGAAAAGTTCCGCCTATGTGTGGTATTGAACCTTTTTGAGATCAAGGGTTAGTGGAATTTGATTTTTGATGTTGGTGACAGATTGAGCGGAATGAAAAGGATTTTTTGGCTGCGGTGTGGGGTTAGGGTTGGGTGGAGGAGGGTTAGGGTTGGATGAGTTATTATTTTTCGACAATAGACATCGAGATAGGTGTGAGATGGTAGCGGAAAAGAGAAGGGGGAAGAGCGGCGGCGGCTGTGGGGGGCGGCGGCGGCGGCGGCTAGGGTGGGAGCAGGGGCGGCATCGGCAGCTTGGACCGAAAATTGTGAAACGAAAAAGGTAGGGTTTCAAAAAAAAACTGATACCATGTATGACGAAACACCAAAAAATAAGTAATAATATTTGCACTATCACGATTAAATAAGAATATATAATTATAAAAGGTTCCCCGCTATACAAATAGAATCTTATAAGTATGAAGAATGGGCGAATACAAATCGAGATATAGACTTGAGATGTCCGCGGATGATAAAAGATACGGACCTAAGACGTCCGCGGACTATAAACCGCCCGTGGACTATAAACCCGACACTTGTCCTGAAAACCAAGCCACTTGTCCAAAGATTCATGCAAAAGGGGCTCATCTTGGTCTATATATATCAAAATAATGGGCCATTTCAAGGGGTCGGAAATTGGGATCTTCAACGGCTTAGGCCGGATTCCCTAGCCTTGAGCCCCCTTTCAAGCGGGATCACTCTCGGCTGGTAAAAAACCGACATTGATGGAACCTTGGGAGGATGGTGGTCAGCGTAGGGCTTGAGCTCGGATCGGCACAGGTTTGGGTACGTCGACGGTAATCTCGTCGCGCGTCTCAGGTAAGCCCGATCGTCTGAGCTTGCTCGCGTCTCACTTGATCCCGGAACCTGCCAACACGGGATTCTACAAAACGGGTTTTGTCAATGTAAGCGTTTGGATAACTGAGTCCTTGCGGATCTTAGAGGTCTGCTCCTGTATATATATCAATGGGTTGAAAACCCTGAGGGTACAATGATAACTGTACACATATAAATAATATATGCTAATAATTATCAAGCCATATTTGCGCAACAAGATAAGAGGAGATTTTCTCTCTGAAAGTTTTGTCTGCTAAGTTGAAAAAAAGATATTTTCAAACGCAATGATAATTAATGAAGTTATCATTTAACATTTTTAGGATATGAAAAAACCATAAAATGGATTTATCCCTGTTGAGTTGAACTATTTCATTATAAAACTCTAATTAGCAATGATGAATTTTTTGTATTAGTGAACTCTTTTATTTTGTATCTCTATTTTGTAGTGTTGATTGAAGATGTTATGTACGTATTGGATGAGATCGTGTTATTCATTGTCGTTTATCATCGGTGTGCCCCTACCCTCTTCGGGTTCTGGCTCCGCCACTGTCCAAGGGTACGTGCTCGAGCACTCCAAACTCCAAAGCAGCCAGCTCCGCCACTGATTCCATGACTTCAACCTCCTGCCTTGTGTATTTCCTGTTTCGATTCAACGTGTAACAAGTTGTAACCTATATATTTCAACTTTTCGATACATTAGACATGTTTGATGTATCACATTTATTTAAAAGAAAATAGCAACGAACCTTATAAGAGAAAAAAATATTTTCAATCCAAAATTATGGACCGCGGAAAGGAAGTTTATGCAATTTGGATTAAATAGTTAAAAATCAACACTTTACAACTTCCAATTCGATACACATACATATAACATGCTTTATTTATTATAATAATTATAGTGTAAAATATATGATAAGGATAGATACATAATACACACATTAATTATACATATATAATATAGTATATATAAGTTCCCGGCAAATGGTCGTGCCCACGAGTGGAACCAAGCCATACAGAGATTCAGCAGCATTAAATCGAACCCCACCTACTCGATCATATAATTAATCTAATATATAAATTCCCCCGGTATTATTATTATTATTTGGTCATTTAATTAAGTAAGTACTGACTACTGAGAGAAATAATAATTGAAAGTGAATAATAAATATTGTGGAGTTTGTCTGTTGTGGATACAAAGAGTATGGTTCAGTGGCTTTTGGCTCTTGCTGTGTAATTTTGACGTCTGTGGTGTGGTGGCATATCATATCATGTTCACCCTTTATAGGAGTATGTTTCTCATTTTTTAAACCAAGTTGTACTTGTACCTCTTCTTCTTTATTACGAGTATTCATTTTATATTTAATTAATGCAGGACAATAAATATAACACTTTGAACCTTGGAATGGCTACAAAAATTAATAACATGTTATGTATCTAACTTTTATTTTTCATACATATATATATAGTTGGTTATGTCATACGTAGTATGTGTCTAACTAGAAGACACCTAGAAAAACCATTTCAGAATGGCTCACTGGAAAGAACTTGCGGGTATGATCGTTCTTTATTTACAAATTCAAGGAAGACAACTAGAAAAAGATCACGTTAAAGTAAGGTCGTAAAAACCATTTCGAAATGGTTCAGTCGGGAATGACTTGCTAGTAGTACCCAAAGGCAGGGCCGCTATCTATTTACCAAAATCAAGAAACACAACTAGAAAACCCATTCTGAAATGGTTCAATTGAAAAAGTCGACTTTGTGTAATACCCAAAAGTCTCTGGTTTAAACTCTTCGCTCTTCATTTACCAGAATCGCTAAAAAGATAAAATATGATTTTAAAAAAAAAAACACATTCTCTATAAATTAGCTAGACACGAATCTAATGACGTAACCCTTTATTTTACAAAATTCAACAATACTCGTAATGTCTATGAAACCAGGCCATTACATAAGTTGTTTAGTATGACAAATACCTAAAAAATGACCACATCCTGCACTATACTAGAAAAGACAATACCTCTTGGCAATGGAAAAAACTATCTAATCTACTAGAAATCTTCAAAAAAGGCCTTCGTTGGGGAATTGGTGACGGCCGCTCTATTAACTTCTGGTATGATCTCTGGATTGGTTCCAGCACTCTCTGGACCTTGGCAACAAGCATCACCACCATTAAAGCAAACATAAAGGTCAGTGATTTCATTACTCCGGATAAGGAATGGAATCTACCGAAAATGCATTCTGAACTACAACCTCACCTCCCTACGACAATAATCAACAACATTAGTCAAACGCCAATCCCTAGATATATTTCTCAAGATAGGTTGTACTGGCTATGGAGCCGCAATGGCTGGTTCTCCACTTCTTCGGCCATTGATATGTTGCACAACAATAAACACCATACTCAATCAGAATTTCACTGGATCTGGAAACTAGACTGTGCACCTAAAATTCAAGAATTCATATGGAAAATCACCAAGAATGGACTACCAACTTTAGCTAAACTAGCCTCTCGTGGGTTGGGGTTACCTACAAACTGCCCCACATGTGACATGAACCATGAGGACACAGACCATCTCTTATTCAATTGCCCCAGTACAAAAGCAACTATACAAATCCTATCCCCCCAAATAGCTCACATAATAGACTATGCATACAACCAGAATTTAAACATAGTAGATAATCTCTTAAATCTAAAAAATGCGCTTGGTTGTGACCGGTTTGCTACTCTGGTTGTGGCGTGGTGGAGTCTTTGGTTCTTCCGCAATAAAAAAGCTTTCGACTCCATAAATACTAATCCGAAAACAATCCTATCGTTCATTTCTAACCACATCTACGATTGGAACTGTGCTAAAGAATAAGAAAGAGATCTAACAAAACTCTCAAAATCACCACCTGTAACCACTCAAAGGAAATCCAACAGAAAAATCTGCAAATGGAGGAAACCGCCTGAGGGCTGGTACAAGCTCAATTTTGATGGTGCTTTTTCCAAAGAAAATACAATTTCCACATACGGTTTCATTATCCGCAATGCTGATGGGTCTGCTATCTTTTCCGAAGCAGGCTCCTCCCCCTTACCATCTATCATAGGTTCGGAGTGTTATGGCATGTGGAGAGGTATTCATAAATCCATTGAGCTAAACATAAACTCTATTATGATTGAAGGTGATAATCTAAGCATCATAAACAGTTTGAAAACTGGATGCTCCTCTTATGGGGATATTGAGATGATTCTATCTGACTGTCTCCTTTCACTTCGACTTTTCTCGAATTATGAGATCTATCACACTTTCCGTGAAGGTAATTGTGCCGCTGACTATCTCTCACATTTACACATACATCACTCCGGCACTTCTCTCCCTTCTGACGCTGCTTTACGCAGCAGCATCCTTCGGGATGCTCTTGGTTAGTTGTCTGTCAACAACCAAATCCTTTTCTGTTAAAAAAAAAAATTAATAAAAAAAATAAAAAATAAGTTGTTTAGTATTTTTTTTAGATATATATTTAAACTCTATAAATTAAACGTACTTGTTATTTCATGCAATTGCTGATACCACTGAGAGTACACTTCCATATATAAGATTAATTTGGATATTTTGTAGCAAATTTGAAAGAAAAAAAATTGTAGTTTTTAATAATGGGGTGTATCATGTATGTGTATATAGGACTAATTGTTATCACTAATTATTGTCCAATCAATAGGAAGTGGGTATCATGCTATGTTTATTCCCAATTACACAAATGCCTTTTGACAGACACATTATATGGATATAAATCAACTCATTTATTGGGAAGGCAACATTCAAAAGATGCACCAAACTTAGAGCAAATATATACTACTCCTATAGTTTTTATATATATTCGTGATTTAAATTCAATTGTACATATATTTTCTATTGTATCGGAATTCTTATTGATTTATGTTGGAGTTATGGGTAGAGTTTCACATTTGAAAATTTAGTGAAAATAAAACCAAAATATAAGACGATGTGAAGTTTATGCACACTAACTTAAACTTTTGTGTTAAAAGAGGACTTTGACCTTATAAGACTCCTACTTTCATACGATCCGATCGAAGTTCCTCAAAATTGCACAATGTTTCCACTTTTCGCGGGCCATTTTCAAATATATCCAATGGTCAGATAACTGTTAGATCCTTTGACAATTAGTTAAGAGTGAGCGAGAGAGAGTAAGATGAGAACAAGAGAGGGCTTGGAACCATTTGTGCTTGTATTATGAATGAGATACCAAAACATAAGTCCTCCTTTACATTTATACCACTTCCTCACATATCATGACCCAAGCCTAACATCACTCCCCTTCCTAAGACACCTTGTCCTCAAGGTGGTTGAGAAACAAAATCAGGGAATTGATGAAGAATATGTCCTGCTGCCTCCCAAGTTGCTTCATCTACAGGCAGATTTACCCATTTGATGAGCCACTCTACCACTTGATCTCCACTGGCTAGGTGATGGACTCGCGTATCTAGCACTACCTAAGGATTCATGATGATCACTGCCTCTTCTGTAGTTGAGAGTGGCTCTTGGATCACTACAGTGCCCCCCACCCCAACCTTCTTCTTAAGCTGTGAGATATGAAACATCGGGTGTAGCTTGAAAGATGCTCGCAATAGCATTCTGTAGGCAGCTTCTCCTATCTTCTCAACCACTTCAAATGGTCCATAGTACTTAGCACTGAGCTTCAAACACTTCATGAATGCCACCGTCGACTGTCCATAAGACTGAAGCTTCAAATACACTAAATCACCCACCTGTACTTCTCGTTCAGTTCAATGTTTATCAGCAAAGTATTTCATCCTTTCCTTGGCCATCTCTAGTCCACTCTTGAGAACTAACAAGGTCAATTTCCTCTCATGGAACCACTCTTCAATGGCTGATGTGGTAATGCTACTAGAAATTGCACCCAACATAGGAGGAGCATACCCATATAGAGCCTAGAATGGGGACATCCTCAGAGTTTTGTGATATGATGTATTGTACCACCACTCTGCCAAAGCCACCCACTTTGCTTATTGCTTAGGTAGATTCGAAGTCATACATCGCAAATACATCTCTAGACAGTGGTTAACTCGCTCGGTCTGGTTGTCTGGATGTCTGTTTGTGGGTGGTAAGCAGTGGAGAGCTTGAGTGTCATGCCCGGTGCAGTATGCAAATCCCTCCATAAATGGCTTGTAAAGATTTTGTCCCTATTTGACACTATGTCCTGAGGTAGCCCATAAAGTTTATAGACGGTCTCCATGAAGGCCTTCACTACCTGGCTAGCAGTGAAAGGATGGGACAACAACACGAAATGACTATACTTCGTCAATTTATCTACCACTACTAGAATCACATCAAGCCCATTAGACTTAGGCAACCCTTCCACGAAGTCCATTCCGATCGAGTGCCAAGGTAACACAAGGGTAGGCAATGGTTACAACAACCCCGACTATGCAATTGTTTCATGTTTGTGTCTCTGACAAACATCACATTCACATTCTCTAACAAATTATTCCACAAAACTCTTCATGCCTTCCCAATAGAACAGTGCCTTTAATCTATGATATGTTGCTCGGATCCCAGAATGCCCTACTAACAACTCCGAATGGAAAGAAAGCACAATCTGGTGTCGGAGCTTCTTATCTTGCCCCACCACCAATCTCCCTCTGTATCTCAAGAGGTCCCCTTGGACCTTGAAATCAGAAGCACTGTCCACCCCTGCCTCTGCTTTACATTTGGCAATCTTTGGGTCGTCTTTGGAGCTCTTACTGACCTCTTGGAGCTCCTGTGAACTCACCAATGCACACAATTCCTTAGCCGGGATGTGCTTTATTGAAGCCTCCTCCACACTGTCAACATTACCTTGCAGCTGCACCTTTTCCCCATCCTTAACAAAAGCAATTTGGATTATATTATAATCAAATTCCATCGGACTATACTTTTTCATCCAATTGACTCCCAATAACAGTTCAAAATCCCCTATTCTCAGTGCTCTAATGTCAATCACATAATCCCCGTCTTGCATTGACTATTTAAAACCTTTGCATTCTTGCCTACAGAATAGCTTTTCTTTGTTAATTCCCTCTACAACCATCAAGTTGGAGTGTTGTAGCTTAAACCCAGCTTCCTTAGCTAACTGAGGATCCACGAAACTATGAGTGCTACCACTGTCAAGCAATATATTGACTAATGTCTTCCCAACATACCCTTTAACCAAGATTGAGGTGTCTCCATTACCTGACATGGCACGAATGAAACACTCCTGCAAGCTCTCCTCTGATTCTAATTGCTCATCCAATTGTCCGACGTCCCCACTTTCTTCTTGCCCCGCTGCAATGAATTTAACTGACGACACCTTACACTTATGGTCGACGAAGTACTTGTCACCACACCTATAGCACAACCTTGGTGTTCTCTTGAACTCATTGCTTGATGTTTCACTTAGCATTTGAGGAACCAAATCTTGGACTGCCTTGCCAACTCGAGCCCGGAGAACTGCTCTTCCAAAAACTTTTGCTCGCTTTCATGATCGCTGAAACTGCATCATTGTGCAAGCTTGCCAATTCTAGTGCCTCTGCCAGGTCTCTCGGTCTTCCCAACTTCACCAGCGACTTGATCTCTGGTTTGAGATCGCTGATGTAGCTGGAGACGAAGTAAATTTCTGGCAAATGAGGGTTGTAAGTAGGCGTGGTCAAGGGTCGGACCCGTCGGGTCAAGGGTCAGGGTTGACCGACCCGAACCCTAACCTGAAAATGTCACGGGTTGACGGTTTCGAGTCAACGGGTTGACGGTTTCGGGTCAACGGGTTGACCCGACAGGTTACATTATTTTAAAAAAAATCATTTTATTTTTTAAAATTGACTATTAAAATAAATAAATAAATGATATGAGAAGTTTTTATCTTCACAACACATTTTATCACTTTGATATGAAGTGTTAAAAATGTAGGAAGATTATATCTCTATTTCCATATCAATTCTTTCATCCACAATAATTTCAATGTTGGATGTAAGAGAAAAAAATATGAAAATATATTTCTCAAACTTCATTTCCAACTTCATTTCCAATGTAGAAAATGTAGGAAATAAGTTAAGTGAGAGAAATGGGGTAGTGGGATACATATATATAGCCTCATTGGAAATGATGGGATAGAAGGAAGACTTCCAAGTCTATAAAGAAGAAGAATGAGGGTTCATTTGTTGCACATTGCATATTAGTTTATGTATTATTGTGAGTTATTCTAAGAATAATTTACATAACTTACATAATAATTATAAATTTATTTTATTAAAAATAAAATTTTCCAAAAAAAATTATTTTTGAATGGGGGTGACCCGGCGAAACGGGTATAAAAACCCCCAACCCCAACCCGCTACCCGCCTGAACCCGTTGACCTGAGGACCCAGACCTTTCGGGTCGTTGATCCGTCGGGTCACTGACTTGTACGACCCGACGGGTCACGGGTCGACCCGTAACCCGTGGCCAGGTCTAGTTGTAAGTCAACATACTAGCATGGAGTACTTCGAATTGCTCATTGTAATCTTCCAATCCGTCACTCTGCGATAACTTATTGAATTCTTCCACGATCTCCACTTCTTTCTTCTCCCCAAACCGACTGCACAGAGCTTCACTCATTTCCCTCCAACGAACCCCTTTCCTTTGTATCAAGTAGCCCTGAATTCAGATATCTGGTCGATCTTGGATATACATAGCTGCAAGTTCTACTTTCTGGTTCTCTGGAATTCCAAAAATTGTGAAATACTTTTCACATTTCCGTACCCAACTCCTTGGTTTTCGGCCATCGAACGAGGGAAATTCAATCTTTGGTGTGTGATTTCCCGACCACGAGCCTCCTGCGTAATTCTCATTTCGCAGAGAGGGAATCTCGTAGATGCCGATCTTCTCCAGTGTTTGTCATCGATGATCTTTCTTGATGGTCGATATTCACCGCCGGGGATCCCCGAGGTCCTTGATTCTTGAAGATCTCCACTAATCTTGCGAAACTCTACTTTGTCTGAATTTGAATTTGCTCTGCCATCTTCGCAAAACTCAGCTCCGTCGTAGTCTGTAGCTGATCCATCCTCGTCTCCATCTTGGATCGAATCTTTGCAGTCGTTGCCTTCAACTCCTCAATCGACTTCTCATGAACTGCTGAACTGGCCTTGCGTCTACGCCGTAAACTGCTGAAGATGCTGGAGTTGAACTTCAACCTTCTCCGATGCTTTGAAGCGGGTTCCGTCCGCCATGAAAGAGAATCGACAAGTGCTCTAATACCATTTTATTAGATCCTTCAGCAGTTTGTTAGAGTGAGCAAGAGAGAGTAAGATGAGAACAAGAGAGTAGGGGTGGGCACAAATCCCGCAAATCCCGGTCCCGTCTCGGTTCCGGTGGGATTTCAAAAAAAAAAATAGTGAATTCCGTCCCGGTCCCGTCCCACAAAAAATATGCGGGACGGGATGTGGGACGACCCGTCTCAATCCCGCAAATCCCGTCCCATCCCGCATATTTTATAATAATAATAATAATACATTATGTTTTACATATATACTGCAAGTCTGCAATATATATAATCTATCTGTATATAGATTACATACACTTATAGTGTCTATATGAATATGCATACAACATACGTATATACACAGTAGCATAATGTTACTGCATTCCACCAAAAAAAACTAATGGTACTTCATCAGTGTATATATACACACATATTACATATATTATATGTGTATGTATATATATAGGAAGATCTGTAAAATATAATATTTTTTTTTATAGATTTATATTTGTTATGTCTTTGAAAATCGTAAAATATATCAAAATTTTTTAACTTTTTATAATTTCTTTTATTTGAGGGACAAGGTCCGTCCCGTCCCGATCCCGTCTCGTCCCGCGAGGGACAAGGCACGTGTGGGACGAAGAAAAAAAGAGTGAATCACGTCCCGATCCTGTCCCGCAAAAATTACGCGGGACGGGACGCGGGACGACCTCCGTCCCGCACCCACCCCTACAAGAGAGGGCTTGGAACCATATGTGCTTGTATTATGAACGAGATACCAAAACATAAGTCCTCCTTTACATTTATATCACTTCCTCACATATCATGACCCAAACCTAACAATAACAAATGTCAAAACCCTTGGTGACTATTTACCATGTTGAGAAATAAAATAACATTAAAGATTCAACAAAATAAAAAATTTGCATCACAAAAAAAGGGGGATATGGATTGCTATAAGCCTATAATCACAAAAGTACGTTACATCGATCGATGTATATATTAAGAACCCTTAAATCTTTTTTATAAATTCAATCCTTTATGGTCATTTAATAAATTGAATGCTTTTTTTTTTGGTCTATCAAACTCAATGCATATGATGAATTACTCATTTTACTTAGAGGTTGAAAATGGAGAATGATTTTATTTAAATAAAGTAAACTATCTTTGCAGGTACATTTTCACTTTTCTTCCTCCTACTCCATGGAATAAACTCCATTATATATATATATATATATATATATATATATATATATATATATATATATATATATATATATATATATATATATATATATATATATATATATATATATATATAATATCAGATCGAATCCAAAAAAGAATAAAAAGGAACTTAATCCTACATTTATGGGTTTTGTAGCAAAAAAGCCATGGTTAACCGGCCACTACCTAATCCAACACATTGATGTTTCATTCTATTGAACACATAATTTTGTTCTCATATGTGGAGTGTTCCTACTTTTCTTCGTCTTCGATCTGTTTAATTTTTCCACTTTTAATTTTATATTTACTCCATTATGTTTTAGAAAATGAAGGGTTGATCAATTGTCCTATTAATTGTATATTACGGAGTAATTGATTACCATGTACGTACTTATTAGTACCGATTTATATACTTATTTTAGGCCAATTTCCTATCCAGTTAAATAAATATCTATCAGTCAATTTAAATTAAACAAGTGTTCTCGGACGGTTCAAGTCACGTAAATCTTAGTCCTCTCTCCGTACTCTCCGACTCTCCATCTTCTTCTTCTTCTTAGAGTTTCTGGTTGCGCGGATCGGCGCCGGTGAGGATCGAATCACCGACGAGGTTCGAAGCGCCCAAAAGGTGAAACTAGCTAGGTGAAAAGCCGCTGCAACTAAGGAAGAAACAACGAGAGAAAGCTAGAGATTCTCATTCATGGAGGTGGGAATTACATCACAACCGCCATTGTCATATGGAGGTGAAAGATAGAAAATGAATCCAGTAATTCTGGTGTACATGAGCCCCTTATTTATATTCACTCCAAGCCTCTAACTAACCCTCTTTATTGTTATAATAAATACAAGTAATCCCTTGTGTGCATCTTCATCAATCCAAGACGTCGGCGAGCTGCAAACTGGACCGAATGAAGGAAGGTAAGAGAAAGCCTTCCAAGAACTTATCCCGGACATAATGACAGTCCAGTTTGAGGTGCTTGGTTCGCTCGTGGAATACAGGGTTGGTCGTGATGTGAATAACGGTCTTATTATCACAAAACAACTGAATCGGCAAAGGGATAGGAACATGTAGATCCTCAAGTAAGCTATGCAACCAAACAAGCTCGCTTGCAGTATATGACATGTTGCGATATTCCGCTTCTACGGAAGGCTTTGAAGCAGTCTTCTGCTTCTTGGTTTTCCAAGAGACCAAGGAAGAACCTAAAAAAACGCAGTATCCCGTGACTGAGCGACCAGAAAAAGCGCAGGTACCCCAATCTGCGTCGCAGAACGCAGAGAGTTTAAGATCACAGTTGGCCGGATAAGACAATCCCAGGTTCATAGTTCCCTTGAGATACCGTACAACATGGAGAGCAGCTTGAAGATGCGGTAATCGGGGAGTTGTGAGAAATTTACTGAGATGTTGAACGACAAAGGAGATGTCCGGCCGGGTAAGATTCAAGTAAAGTAATCGTCCAATAAGACGACGATAGGATTCAGGGTTGGGTAACAGATCACCATCATCAATGGATAAACGCAATCCTCTCGGGAGAGGAAACTTGACAGGTTTACAACTATCCAGATTGGTGTCTTTGAGAATGTCAAGGACATATTTTCGCTGATTAAGAATCATACCCTTTGAATTTCGAGACACCTCCAAGCCCAGAAAGTACCTGATCAGTCCTAAATCTTTGATAGTAAACACATTGTGAAGAGCAGTCTTAACCTTGTCAATTAACCCCAAATCAGTGCCTGTTATTATAAGATCATCGACATATACTAAAGCAGCAATAAGCCCACCATTTGGAAGCAACATGGTGAACATGGAGTGATCATATTTAGATTGAGAGAATCCCTGGTTCTGCAGAAATTTTGACAATTCCAGGTTCCATTGTCTAGATGCCTGTTTAAGGCCATATAACGAGCGCTTAAGCAAGCAAACCTGATTGTCACCAGCCTTAGTGTACCCTTCAGTTGGTACCATGTATACTTCCTCATCCAAAAACCCATGAAGGAAGGCGTTATTTACATCCAATTGGTAAACAGGCCAAGACTTAGCAGTTGTAAGGGCCAGAAATAATCGAACTGTTGGGAATTTGGCCACCGGGGAGAAGGTGTCCTTGTAATCCTTCTCCTTGATTTGATTATACCTTTTTGCAACAAGTCTCGCCTTGTAACGTTCAACTGTCCCATCTGGACGAAACTTGACCTTAAACACCCATTTGCTACCAATTAGTTCCTTACCCGGAGGCAACTGAGTAAGCTCCCAAGTATGATTGTCTTCAAGTGCAGACAATTCTTTTTTTTTCTTTAGCCATAGCATCTAACCAATTCTGATCCTTGGAAGCTTGAAGATAAGTTGTAGGCTCAGGAATTGATAACACATGATTCAAAGAAGTGACATAATCCGGAGGAAAAAATGAGGAATCATCAAGAGAAGAACCCATGAAAGTTTGAGAAGAATCACTATGAGTGAGTAAGTGCTGACATACAAAGTCAGGAAGATGAGGAGGTTGAGTAACAACCCTAGTGGATCGTCTGCAAGCAACAATATCACGTTGCACATTAGAAGGAGGAGCAATAGGTGGTTCCACAGTAGAATCAGGAACCTGACCAAGAGCCTCAGAAGACTGTCCAGTGCTACCTAGTAAATAAGAGACAATTTGGGTATGAAGATCATTTGAAGGAGAAGGAGAAACACCATAATCAATTGGGGCATTTTCTGTGATAGGAGACGAATTGGGTATAGCAGGTGCCAAGACATGGGAATCAATAGCTAGATTAATTAGAGGCAAGACAGGAACTGAAGAAACCAGGGATGTGGATGGCTTAGCAAATGGAAAAAATGATTCAGAAAATAGTACCTCTCGGCTAACAAATACCCTTTGTGTCTCCAGATCATAAACCTTATATGCCTTCTGACCCAAAGGATAATCCAGAAATACACAGCGCCTACTTCTAGCAGCAAACTTGTCCATATCCCTTGGCTGAACCAAAGCATGACACAGACACCATATAACCCTGAGATCTGTATAACAAGGTGCTTTACCAAACAACAATTCAAACGGGGTTTTCCATTGCAACACAGACGAGGGCAGTCCGTTAATGATGTGCGCATCCCCCAAAATACAATCACCCCAAAAGGACAAAGGACGACTAGCATGGAGTCGAATGGCTCTAGCTGTTTCAAGCAAATGACGATGCTTGTGCTCAGCTCAACCATTTTGCCGAGGAGTGTAAGGGGATGACCTTTGATGCACAATTCCATTAGCTGTGAATAAATTTAAACACTCTTTATTAACAAATTCAGTCCCATTATTAGTGCGGATTATTCTAACCTTGCCACTAAACTGAGATTTCACCAATGCAAGGAAATCTCGAATGACTCGATATACCTATTGCTTATTGTGCAACAAATGTGTCAAAGTAGCCCAACTCTTATCATCTATGATGGTGAGAAAATAACGAGCTCCAAATGTCCATATGCAACAACTCAAACAACTCAGAAGCCACTGAATTACTTTTGAAAAACATAGTCTTGTGCTGTTTGGATCTAGCACAAACATCACATACTGAATTTGAAACTACAAGGTTCTTACAATCAGAAATATGAGCCCAACCTAGCATGAAACAACTCATGACTAGTAGAAGTTCCCAATTGATTACAACTGGATTTATTTGGGACTTTATTAGCATAAAAGGAACTGAACAAAGCTACTCTCCCATCAGCTACCACTATTCTATAGAGCCCTGCAACTCTCTCGCAAGCAAAGCATACTCTACCACTCTTAGGGTCCTGAAAATAGCACATCCTTTTGTTAAAAACTGCGTCTAAATCAGTAGCATCGCATATCCTCCCAACAGATAACAAGTTCTTGTTGAACTCATGAACAAACAACACGTTATGCAACACGATTTCACTGCTCAATCTCATGCTTCCAACTAACTGAACATGCTTAATAGTCTTATCATGCAAACAAATGTAAATCAATCTATCAAGACGTTTAACATCTTTCAACCATTCAAGATGACATGTCATATGATCGGATGCACCCGTGTCTACTATCCAATCATTTGCAGAATAATGTTGATTCTTAGAAGCATTAAGGCATAAGATAGTAGCAGTACCTGAGAAGTGATCCATCACAGATTCATCAAGCTTGCCTTTCCCTTTCATGATTTTGATAAGCTCCTGACACACTGAATTCACAAACGCGAGGTTAAGATGTGCATCCTGTAAATTCACAGATTCAGATCCAAAGTAACCTCCAAGAGGTGTGTCCATGACCAACTCAGAATCAGCAGTGTTGGCCGACTTCTTGTTGTCTTTTCCACCTTCTTTAGCTTTGATCTCCATGTACCAATCGGGATATCCGATTATCTTGAAGCATTGATCGAGTATATGCCCTTTCATGTTGCAGTTGGTGCACTTTCTATCCCCCTTGTCTGTTTTGTTTCTCTTTGAAGGACCTGCCCTATTCTTATCACTGTTATTGAACTCAGACTTCCCTCTGAAGCTCCTTCCTGTCTGTAGAGCACTGGTTTCGCCTTGTGTGGCTAGGCCTGTCACGATCTTTTATCGCTCGACTTGTTGTGCCAAGTAATAAGCTCGGTTGACAGACAGAAGAGGCTCCATAGAGGGAATTTGGATCCTCACGGCCTCAAATCCATCATTGAGGCCAAGAAGAAACTCCATGAGTCTGTTTGTGCTTTGCTGTTCAAGCATTCGTTTCAGCAATCGGCAGGTGCAAGGTTTCTCAATCGCTCCACACGAGCACTCTGGAATTCCCTTTAGATTGTTAATTTCATCCCAGATCCGCTTCGTTCTTTCCGTAATACTAAGGAAGAAACAATGAAAGAAAGCTAGAGATTCTCATTCATGGAGGTGGGAAATACATCACAACCGCCATTGTCATATCGAGGTGAAATGTAGAAAATGAATCCAGTAATTCGGTTGTACATGAGCCCCTTATTTATATTCACTCCAAGCCTCTAACTAACCCTCTTTATTATTATAACTAAATACAAGTAATCCCCTGTGTGCATCTTCATCAATCCAATTATGCACACTTACTCTACACTAGGTTTCATTTTTATTTTTTATTTCATGTAATTTCAAATCAAAGATAATTGTGACAAATATAATATTTGCAAATTAAAATAACTAGTTCCAATTGCCACGTTCATGGCAAATATTTGAGTAACTAAATGACATAAATAGAAAACTAACATTTGATTAACAAACACCAAACTTGAGAAGGTCCAGGGACCCCGGGTGATTAGCATTCATTTTGATTTGTGTTAACCAAATGTTGGTTTTCTATTTATGTCCTTTTTGCTACTCAAATGTTTACCATGAACGTGGCAATTGGTACTAGTTATTTTAATTTATAAATGTTATATTTGTCACAATTATCTTTGATTTGGAATTACATGAAATTAAAATTAAAAATGGAACCTAGCTAGTTTCACAATTTGGGCACTTCTTTTATGCCTTTTAATTTAAAAAAAAACATGGAAGCACCTCCACTAATCCATATCTTGTTATATGTCTTTTTAATTAAAAAAATTCCATGCAAGCACCCTCACTATAGTCCACATCAGTGAGATAGGTGGTATGTGCCACTGACCGCAACTAAACCCCAAAGTTGATGATTATTTTTGCATTTTTTTAAGTTCATGCCACCGAGTGCAATTATACCTAAAGTTCGTGCTATTTTATGCAATTTATCTTTTAATTAATTAGGTCTTATTATATGGATATTTATTTTTTTTAACCCTTTTGAGATGATAGTTTTTTTTTTGATATCAGGAAAGTAATTCGATTCTCTAGACAAGCCAAGAGTAACCGGGAGACCATGCAAGCCGGTAGATGGACTAACCATCATGTACAATCAGCAACAACAAAAGCAAATGACAGAAATTAAATGACTGAAAGGAAATTACAGAAGAAAATGACATAAATAAAACTGCAAAAAGAAACGTGCAGACCATTCCACACTGTGAGCTACAAGGCAACATGACAAATGAACTGATCGACCAAAAGGACGATGCACACAGAGAACTCTAGAGATCACTAGCGGACACCTCAGATTGTGGACTTCATCGAGCCATCAGATGTCGATCGCATTTTCATGACGTCATCGAACATGACAATTCAGGCACCGCTCACCTGAAGCCAAAAACACAAAAAGAATAGCACAACACTACAACTCGCACTCTCAAACCCTAACCACACCATAGCCCAATCAAACCCCCAAACATCTGTCAACCCTCAAGGACGATAACAAGATCGTGAACATACTATCACAAGGAAAGCCCAAAATAGAGGCGGTTAAAACGAAAAAGAGAAGCTTAAAAGAAACAATAATGAACCGGATAGCGAAAGAAAGAGCAGTGAAAAACAAACCAAGCCTAAAGGCAAAAAAAAAAAAATTAAGAGCGTTAACACAACGCTAACGATGGTGATAGCACTGTTCACACACAGAACACTGCGATGGGGGGTGCTGGAAGGCCAAGGAGGTTGGCAGCGGAGTCAGCACCGCCGAACTCCCAAGCCGCGGAAAAACCAAACGGCATGGCAAAAGCCAACACGAGCAGGGCGGCGACAAACAACCTAGAAAAAAAAAAGAACGAAGAAAACATGGCGGTGGCCATGAAAGCAGGCTGGCGGTGGTGCCGGTTCGGATGGCGGCCCAAAACGACCGAACCCAGAGCGTTGGGCGAAACCCCGGACACAAGAGAGAAAGCAGTGGTGGAGGCCAGTGAGAGACGACAGTGAACCGAGGACAGTAGCGGTAGCAAGTATGGGATGGTGGCGGCGGCAACCGAGAACCGGGCGACGGTGGAAACTAGGCCGTGGTAGATGACAGTATGACATTGGTTCCTAAAATATGATGGTAAAGTTCCTAAAATCAAATGGATTTCATGCTCTTATTTGGTTGGAATTCATGTTGTCATGTAGCTCTTAAATGATGTAAAGTTATGAAAATCGGATTGTAAAGTTCCTAACTCGGTTTGAGATGAATGAACTTATATATAATTGAACTCATTTTGAAGCTTTATATAGTTTTATATATAACTGATAGTAATGATAATATATATAATCATCAAGTTATATATATAACTGGTCAATTATTAAACTCATTTTAAAGTTTTATATAACTTAATTTACCTCATACAGAAGTGCCCCTCCTCTCTCCAAAGCCCTTGACGATTATCTCACACTGAGTAGCTACTGGTATGACATCATGGTCTTCTTCCTCTGGTCGCGAACTGACATAGTCGTCAATTGCCTACTACATAATTTCATGGGAACACAAACAAAACATTAGCATCCTACACAATAAAATCATCCAAGGAACTGGGCAATCGCATCCTAGAAGTCGGAGATAGCTAAACCGTCAATACACACTCACCACAGTCAACTCGTCTTCATCGTCCTGGACGTATTTGTCTATTGAAGCTTGCACAAAAGGGGCCAAATGTCCGTCCTTGTAGAGCTGCTCTTCCCGGTAGCACACAGGTCTAGGCCCTGAGTGGTGCTTGAAAGGCTTGGGATTCTTAGTTCTATTGAGCTTGTTGCGGTTGCTTATTGCCTCCAAAGACACAAGAACATATAAACAGTTGAATGAAAAATAAACAAAAAAAGCTAACCAGTTTGTCAGGGGTGAGGAACTCCTTCTCCACAAGGTAGCGCCATTGCTCAGGACGGGGTTTGAACTCAAGAGGTATGGCTGGACCATGCTTCAAGAAGTGGGAATGACACTTGTACTTCCAACTGCGGTATCTTGATGCTGCCTGAATCTCAATATACTTCTTCAATTTTTCATCATCAGGAGATACAACGAACATAGTCTACATAAATAAGAATGCAATTATATATATCAATTACCAGTGAAGAACACAGAACAAGAGAGATGGGCAAAGCAAAGTGAAAATGAACAGATGCAATTGAAGAAAATAGTTTGTTGCATTCAGAATGCAAGTGAAGAACACATAACAACTAACCATCAGAATGCAAGTGAAGAAAACAGTTTCTTGCATTCAGTGAAAATGAAATTATCATATCATTATCAGACCATGCGAATGCAAGTGAAGAAAGCAAAGTGAACAACTAACTATCATTCTGTGAACAACTAACTATGATTCATTATCAGCAAAGTGAATAGAGAACAACTAAGTATGAGAATGCAAGTGAACAACTAACTACCATTCAGTGAGAATGCAAGTGAAGAAAGCAAAGAGTATTTAAATCCTAAGACATTGACAACTAACTAACAGCAAATACCAAACTAAAAGCTACTATGAAACTCCTAAAACTAACAACAATTACCACACGCCCAAAACTCCTAAAACATTATCAAAATTCAGCAAATACCAATCTCATAACACATTATACAATCCAGCAAAATAAACACCTCAATTTATTGACAACAACTCCTAAACCAGCAGACAAAATAGCACAAGAGAAGACAATAATTGATTACATCCAGCTGCTCGAAGGAGGAGGCTAGCATTGGCACATGTGTCTTCACAGCAGCCCCTATGTCCCTGATCAGCAAACTGTATTGGTTGAGCTCAGGGTTTCCATGGAACTCAGACCACGAAATTTTTATCTTTATATGGAATTCACCACAGTTTTTCATTTCCCTACAAATGATGAAGACGACGATTAGATAAACAAAAACACATACAAACCCTATAATTTGGGGAATCAGAAAACCCTAAAACAAAGATAAACCCTAAAAATCTATATTCTCTCTGAAATCATCAAACAAAGATAAACCCTATAAAAATTGGGGAATCAAATAACTCTAAAACCTCTGAAATTATAAAAAAAAAAATCAACCTCAGATTGGTAGATAGACCTCCTGGGGGTTCTTCCTCAGCCTGTTCTCCACCGACGGACAGAGGGGGGTGGAGGGGTAGTTGACGGAGCCCGTGAGGCACTGACTGAGTGAGAGGAGGCCAGAGGGGTGGTTGACCGAGCCCTTGCGCCACCGACAGACGGAGAAGAGTCCAGAGGGGTGGTGGTCTCATCTTCCGCTGCAGCCACTAATAGAGGGGGGGGGGGGGCTGTTGGGTGGTGGTCGTCGGTGTTGGAGAGGAGGCCATGGTTGCCGGCGAGGAAGAGACGCCCCGTACCAGTCGTCACTTCAAGGGTGGCGGCTTCCGAAGGATCCTTCAAAGTGGTGGTGACGCGGGCTGAGTTGGCCTCGGAGGCGGTGGTGACGCGGGATGAGTTGGCCTCGGAAGTGGTGGTGACGCGGGATGAGTTGGTACCCGAGGTGACCTCCGAGGAGTGGTGGCCGGGCTCGACGGTGGTGGAGTAACCCTTGGGCGAACGTGGACCTTCTTTGCCTTTGTTGGTGGCATTATGGAAGAGGAATCGGCGGTGGTGAGTGTGAAGAGGGTTTGGGGTTTAATGGTGAGAGAAATGAGAGATGAGGAGGCCGGAATCAGAGATGGTGAGAGTGAAGAGGAATCGGAGGTGGTGAGGGTTTGGGGTTTGAAGAGTAATCGGCAAGAGAGAGAGAGAGAGAGAGAGAGAGAGAGAGAGAGAGAGAGAGAGAGAGAGAGAGAGAGAGAGTGAGGGTTTGGGAGGGTTGGGGTTTCAGAATGAGAGATCTAGAGAGTGACCATATCTTGAGAAATGAGAGAGAGTGAGTGGGCCTCGGGTTAGATCCGAACGACACATGTTGGAAACAGTGAAAATATTGGGGGGGGGGGGGGGGGGGGGGGGGGGGGGGGGGGGGGGGATCCCGCCTACTTGAAATTCATTCAAGACACAAATGAAGGTTATGTTTGTCCCTTCAATAATCTAGAGTTAAAAAAATTCACTGAAAATTTGGGCCGAATAATATCCCGTCAAATATATCAATTTATTTATATGTGTATATGATATTTATATGTTTGTATTTTTGGAGGTGTTGGTAATAACTTTTATAAAGGTTATATAAGAAAAAATATAACTTTTATAAATATAACATTAGGCATTAAAAAAATATGAACTCGTATAAATATAATTCATATATTTAATATTTGTATGATTTTTTTTAGTTTTTATACCACTTATATATTTAAATATGAAATTCTGTTATTTGGTTAAACCGATTATCTATAAAATTAGAACGAATATATTATATAAAACTAAAACCAATGTATCGTGATTTGAATCTTTATCTCAAATCTCGATCTCAAACAGAAATTAGAAATTCATACATCTTCATCTGAAACGAAATTTAGAAATCTCGGCATTAATCATATGTTTTGCTTCATTCTTCGTCCTCGACGTCTTCCCCGTCCTCAACGTCTTCATCGTCCTCGCCTTCCGTTTCAATCCCACTCTTTTCGTAGGCTTCTTCTTCAGTTTCGACCTCGTAGTCTTCCTCAACTTCGATATCTTCGCTCTCTTCTTCATCATCGCTCTCATCAACATGGTTGAATAGCTGGAGATCAACGGCAAGGTTAAAATGCCCAATAATGACAGGGACGTCCTCTTGATAGGCTTCATCTCCGCTTGGAATGATATCACCTTCGATTGTCTCCAAGGTTCTAGCATCATAGATGTTCCTCTGTGACATTACATTGACAACCTTCCATCCATCGCTCACCTTTGGGTCATCAACATAGAACACTTGATTTGCCATGGCTGCGACTCTGCGAGACAGAATGGAGAATCATCATACCAACTGCTATTCGTGTCAATAGATAACAACCCATGATCGAACATATGCGTGATACCGAGATTGTTGGGATCAGTGTCATACCATTTGCACTTGAATAGCACCACTGGCATGTCGTTGGCGTACAATAATTCAACCACAGCTTCAAGGATCCCGTAATAGTTGGTGTCCTCTGTACTTACCATCACTCCACAATTTTGGGTAAGCAATTTTCTATCTTTGTTCCACGACACGAACTTCACCCCATTCACAACACATGATGAGTAAATCCTATGGAGTTGGGTTTTCTCGCCAAATTAAGAATCTCTTGTTTAACATATGCAGCCTCATCTCTTTGTTGTCCATAGATCTGTCAATAAGTGTACATTACTTAGTGCAACGATGACAACAATGTCATTAACCCATGAATAACATAACTAATAAGAATGCTTACCCATCCGATTAAATAGCGATGGAAATGCAACCTGCGATCCTTGTCATTGTGATCTGGGTAATGTTGTGTGTAGAGCTCCTCGTGTGCGTTTAAGTAGTTTGACACTTCCTCGTAGTTAAGTAAGACTTGCCAATGAGCCTCTAGAATATCCTCTCCACTTAGTCGTGCACATGAATTATAGCCTTGTGGGCGCACAAGCTCGGAAACAACAGAAATATCAAACACAGAAGGAGTAGTGGTTGATGTCCCATGCTGACCTTCTCCAACCTCCAAGTACAAATTACAATAGGTCACTGCCTCTTCTGCAATGTAACGTGTGGTAATGGTCCCTTCTAGGTAACGAGGATTGACGACATATTTCTTGTATGCGCCAAGTTGTCTGAAATAGGATGGGTGACTTTCAATGCGACAATATGAACAGAAGGTATAAATTAAACGGAATCAAAGATGATATTAAGAAATGTACCATTCTATTGGATACATCTAGGTGTAATGCACAAGGCCGGTGAGCAACACTTGGCGAGGAAGATGAACTAGGAGATGAACCATAATGGTGAAGAAGTGAGGAGGAAAAATCATCTCAAAGCTGCATAGAATATGTACTATCTCATCTTCCATTAGTCGAACTTCCTCCTTCCTTAATTCTCTATAACTTAATTTCTGAAACCATTTGCATAGGGCCACTAAAGTCGTCACAACGGAAATTGGTAAGTACGGTCGAATTAAGATTGGAAGAAGACGTTGAAGCATTACATGGCAATCGTGTGTCTTTAATCCGATAAACTTTTTTTCTCGTACACTTACACAACTTTTCAAACATACAACGTAACCATGAGGATAATTCACATCACCAAACTATTCAAACACCTCCTGAAGATAATCTGAATGGATTATGTATGGTGCAGGAGGAAGTTGACCATTACCCCTTGCATGTAGAGATTTTCTCACCACTCTTCTTCTCTTTGCCCCGCGGCACTTCCTCCATCTCTTCACTATAGGGAGTCCACTACGAATCATGACATTATATTCATAAGCATGGCGTTATATATAGATGCAATCATACTGTCATTTTACGAGGATACTAATATATGTATTCATACAATGCATTTGATGATTTAAAGGCAAATAAGTTCCTTTTAAGAGCCATATGCACCAAAGGAACAAATCAACATTCATGTTCTAGAAAATGAATATTCCTATGAACAAAACAACATTCGATCTAGAAATACAATGCACCAACAATCAACTCAATAACATATGTACACAACCACCTCAATCAACCCAATAAGATACGCAACAAAATCATGTGTAGAAGTTCATCTCCAACAACATAAAACTAAAATGAGGGAACAAAGAAGCTAAGGCCAAAAAATTCATCTCCAACAACATCAATCATGAATGAATTACATTCATCTCCACCAAAATCAGTTCTTGCCTTCATTACAAAGTAAATTAAAAGCAATTTGTTTACCTGAAGTTCGTATGGCTCATCCCCTCCAATCCATGGGTACTTTTCTAGACAACCGCTCGGCCAACTACCGGAAGTGTCTGACATGCCTGTGGAGGAAACACCAGACAATTCATGATGTACAAGACATGGAAGATTAAGTGATAACGCATCAAAGCAACATGGTATGTTATGCTTAATGAATAAGCCAATTTTAAAAATGAGTAACCATGATCATAGCATTTAGTTCGACCAATTTTAGAAGAAACCTTGCATACGCATTGATCCACTACTTTACAACCTGATTCATAAATGCCTCCATAGCAGATCAAGATATAATCTACCAAATTAAGACCAGTTTTAAAAGAAACCTTGCATACGCATTGATCCAAACAAATATTGAAATACAAAATTAATTAAAATCCAGCAAACTTTGAAACGGCCGAGCACCCGAAATGAGCAAGTTGTAGCCACCCAACTGCAGTTCATACGTGACTAGTAGCAGCTCAAACTTTGAAACGGTCGAGCACCCGAAGTGAGTGTATGTGCTGTAACAAAAAAGGCAATGGAAGCCACCCAAGCCAAGGAGAAGCAATGCAGTTCAGTTTTGAACATATTGGAGATTTTCTCATTCTCCTCTACAAATACCGGTTGTAATACACTCCCACATCAATGAGTTCAGTTCAGTTTTACAGATCTGGATGAAACCAATGGAGGCTAGGCCGATTTGGGTTTCGGCTGGAATCACAGATCTGGAATTGAAGCCGAACGAAAACAAATAGCCAATAATCAAACAGATCAATCGAACAAGGAAGGAGAAGAGGTACCTGATCGAGCGTGAGGGCGAGTGAAGAACAAGGAAGGAGATCGAGGACGAGATGCCAAATAGCCCTCACTTTCTGGAATAGAGGATGCCAAATAACCCCACTGTCCAGAAGAAGACGATATGCCAAACACGTACGGAATCACATGTTTTATTTTAAAGTACAGTTGATTCAAGGGACCAACGTATATATGTTCGTCCCTTCAATGATGATGGCATGACTGGCATCTGACAATCCTTATTGAATCACCATGTTTATCGATGGTCAACGGTGTGGTCAACTTCCACTTATTATGCAGGCGACGAACTTAGTAATTATTCGTCTCCTAAAAGGCTCTCTGGGATGGGTATACATCCGGTCCTATTGTAAGTGACGACCCAGGTTATGTTCGTCCCTTGAAGTGCATTCAGACGACGACTAAAAACCCGTCTGTGTCTAAAACGTCAAACTGACCTAGTGTTAGTTCATACGTACTATCGAGTTCACTTTACCTTTTCATATTTCAATAGTTTTGATGAATTGTTGTCATTTCAGCAAATTCTATTTGGATAGTTCAAACCGAATTAACATCCTCATTTTGATGGCATGAATTATCGAACCGGGTTAAATTTGAACCGCTCTGGTCTCATTTAGCATATATGAAATCTGCTACTATAAATGTATAAAAGTTAGTTTTCATCCAAAATAAAACAACTCAAAAAGTTATAAATTGTGCTCAATTTTTTTTTTTAAATTAGCTTCTTCTTTTTTAATTATTATTTTCCTTGTTTTTGGGGCCTTTAGAAGTCGACTAAAATAAAGTGGTTGAAACATAACAAAATATAGTAAAAAACTATTTAAATATCCACCCAATGAAAACACTAATCCAACTCCAACTGCAAATCTACATTACATATATTATCATATATTTCCCACCCCTTTATTTTTTGGTCTGTTATTTCTCAGCCCTTTGGAACTTCACAAAATGAGCCTACTTTGACTTCCGTTATAGGCCGGCCGGTGGTAAAGCTTAAGAAAAGTACTTTTATTTATTTATTTTTGAAAAGGCTAAATATATATATACGAACATATATACCAATGTCTGATAAATTGAAATGGTAATGTCCGATGCCCTCGTTATCTTCTACGTATGGGTTTTTTCCCTCCGTGAAATCAAACAAGTATAGCTGATCTGATATAGATTCTCTACAACATTCATAACCATTGGACGCATCCTCTTTGGTTTCACATACAGAACCCTTAATTCACGTCTGCATAGACATTCGTAAATGATGATTCAATATGATCGATCCAACACCACCCTAACTAAATTGTGGCCTTACAAAAATGAACATCATAATCCATATTTCAATCCCACCATCAAATATTGATCACCGTTTATCACGTCACATAATTTGTAAAATACGTGGTTTCTATTAAGAGTCGTCAACTCATGGCACCGAATCATTCAATATTCATTTTCCTTATTTAGAGCCATAAAATGAAAAGTTTATATGACTCGAGTATGATCGACTTATATCCAATGTGAGATGAGATACTACATACTCTTCCGTTCCAAAATACATGGGTTTTTAGTTTTCGGCACGCTTTTTAAGGAGCGGAAAACTCTATGAAATATTATTTTTTTAATTAAATTTTTTATATAATTTGATACTTATTAGTAATAAGTATGAAATGATATAAAAAATTTGATTAAAAAATAATAATTTATAGAGTTTTTCGCTCATTAAAAAACGCGTCAAAAAAGAAAAGCCCATGTATTTTGGAACGGAGGTAGTAGTTCATTTCTTATAATACAAAATAATAGAAGTTTTACCATCACTTATATAGTACAGTATAATATTTGTTTCTTTTTAGTTGATCTTGTGGAAACTACCCACACTATTATAAGTAGAGAAATGAAATATCATACAACATTGATAGGTTATCTCTTTCATTATCAGCCAATTTGTTGGAATGGTGGTTGTCCCACATCGGTAGTTTAGAGAATACTTGAACAACATATAAGGTTGGTGGGCTACTCCTCTCATTGCCAATTGGTTTTGAGATGGAACCCCGTTCGGGTTTATGTGTTGTTCGAGTCTCCCGTATGTGAACCCGCACACACGACCTCCCTCCAGCGTCTTGACCCGCACCAGGACCAACCGAGTTTAACACAATTGATTTTGAGATTGAATTTCACCGATTTTATCGCACATGTTCGTTCGAGCCATTATCAATATGAGTCTTTTTATTAGACTATTCGTTTAAACTTGTCAGCCTCACAGTATATCATATATATGTTTCAGATATTAAAAAACAAAAACTAAAATCATTATAATTTTTTTCCCCTTCTTTATCTTATTTTTTTATCCATATAATTTGATTTAATTTTGAATAGCTGACCTACTATGTAGTCTATGGATGGATTAGTGTAGAGCTAAGAAAAGGGGGTACCGAAAAATCCAAGAGCAAGGTGCGTGAGAACCTGCAAGTCTCGATAAAATGGACAGGATTACAAGAAAATACCCAGAGACGTACACTTCCCCCTAATATAAAACGGCGTCGTATCCTATGATGCCTGCCATGTTCATTCTTAGCTGTAAAAACTTAATTAACTTATAAAGTGTACCTTATTTTTACTTTTTACTTTTTTTTTTTTTTTTTTTGCCCTTTCTGTTCCTTTGAACCTAACCGTCCATGCAAATTGCAAAAGGTGACAAGTTTGGGAGGAGTAGATTTTCACTGTGCCAATCCACTGACTGCAGCTGATCTGTTCATCTTATCTTCGCCTCTTCAATGACCAAAATACCCCTCAATATTACCCATTTTCTATAAACTAAACTAAAAATGAAAATTTTCTAATTTTTTTTTGTATATAGATTTTGGGGTTATCGACTAATTTAATTAGAGTTGATAATTGGACGAGTCGGTTTGATTTCGGATAATATATACCCATTTGGATTTGATCAATATCGGGTCGATCGATCGAGTCAATTTTGGGTATATTATGTGTTTTGATCGGGATCAGATTAAGGTCAAAATGAATTTAGGATTTGTTCAGGTTTTGGATTACAGTGGATGAGGTCAAATTTAATAATTTTACTAGGCAATGATTGTTTTTATTTTTTTGTTATTTTAATTATTGACTACTAAGCTCTCTTCGATCAGAAATAAACAATGTTTGACTTTTATGCACGACTGCACGTAGTTTTAGGAGTTAAAACCTACTGTATATAAAATCTTATTTATTTTAATTATTTTTTTCACAATTTAATGCTTATTACTAATAAATACATCAAACTATGGAAAAAATTGATTAAAATAAGTAAGATTTAATATAGTTTTTAGTTCCTAAAACTACCTGCAGAAAAGTCAAACGTCGTTTATTTTCGATAGGAGACAGTATTAAACTTCATTTAATTAGTTAATTATATTATGTTTTTGTTATACTCCGTACGTAGTTATATACTACGTATTTACATACAATTATACAGAGTACGGAGTATTATGTTTTGTTATATACTTCGTAGTTTTTTTTATTAGGTAAAAATTCGTGTTTAGACATGTCTGAAATTCGAGAAGCCGACGAATCGACGAATCGGCAAACGGATTAACCGTCAACTTACAACATACAAAACACACAAATCAACAGAAGATGAAAGAAACAACTCACATAACCCATATAAGTCGTCAACCAGCAGATGAGTCGAGGGAGATTTAAGGGGAGCCACGAATACCAAGAACACGGGAGAATGTGACGACTCACACAACGTCTCGACGCTGAAAAGGCGGAGAACAGTAACCCACTGGTTTGTAGTTATTTACATGCAATCACGTTATTGATACTTGTTTTAAAATGAGAAAATTATAGTGATTTATAGGGATGAGTTGGTTCAGTTTTATTCATAAAGGTGTTTTTACTTTTAAAAAAAATATGTTGTATTTTAAATTAAGGTTTGTAAAAATCAAAATTTAAAAATTGGTTTGTGATAAATAAACATTTTTCTTTTATTCAATTGAACTCATTAGATCAACTAATTAATGATTGATAATTGATATAAAATTTGTTTAAAAAAATCCTACTAATGAAAAACTTAACCGTGAATATCTTTTTCCAAGGATCAACCTATACAGAAATTATTCAAAAATTTTCTGAATTTGGGAATAAATTGAATCAAAATTACTTAATTCTGCGAAAAATATCAAAACGCCAATCCATCCAGTATATAAAATATTTCTTGAATTTGTAAATAAAAAGCGGTCATATCCGAGATTCGAACTGGGATCTTTGGGTACTACCCGCAAATCCTTTCCAGTGAACCATTCCGAAATAGTTAATATATAGTAAAATATTTCATTCGTTCGGGAAAAAACATGGCATTTATTATTCACGCATATTATTTTAGAATGATAAAAATTATATAAAATATATCGTTTTTTAAACAATTTTACACTCATTAATAATAACAATGAAATTGTTAAAAAAATATATTAAAAATAGATATTTTATATAGTTTTTATTATAAAAAAAATATTTATAATTATTAAACGACATATTTTACCGAACATATAGATTACAATATTAAAAACTTATATTTAAATCAGGATGTAACGTCTTCATTCATCCTTGTAAGTTATCTTGTAAACATTAAAACCACCGAGACTTGCCAAATTCAACTAATTAATTTTCAATCACTCTGTCTGAAATTGGTTAAATTAAAAAAAAAAATTATAATTGGTTTATTTTATTTTTTAAAAAAACTCACTGTATAGTTAATTTTAACAGTAGTAATTGTTTTGAATTTTCGCTAGTTTGACTAGAAATTTATAGTTGGTCATCAATCATCAATGTGTGGTAAATTAGTGATAAGTAAGGGCATTTTGGTCATATCGGCATGAAGAAAGGGAAGTAACAAAGAGAACTCCGAGAGGATCTTGGGAGTCACGTGAGTGGCAACGCGTGGTTCTAGGTCAAAAATAAAAATCAGGGGTGCTGAGTTGGCATCTCCCGGCAGGGTAATCGCCGCGGGACCCACCCCCACAACGTAATGTCACACGTGGCAAAATCTGTCACGCTCTCTCTGTATGCGGCGTTCCGTCCCACCCTCGAGTGGCCAAGTAAGGGCATTTTGGTCATATCGGCATGAAGAAAGGGAAGTAACAAAGAGAACTCCGAGAGGATCTTGGGAGTCACGTGAGTGGCAACGCGTGGTTCTAGGTCAAAAATAAAAATCAGGGGTGCTGAGTTGGCATCTCCCGGCAGGGTAATCGCCGCGGGACCCACCCCCACAACGTAATGTCACACGTGGCAAAATCTGTCACGCTCTCTCTGTATGCGGCGTTCCGTCCCACCCTCGAGTGGCCGAGTGTGAGCGGGTGACTTTCCCTATTCTTCCTCCATCACCGCCCGGTGATTTTATCACCCTCTTCTTAATTTCCTTTCTTTAAAAGTAAAAATGGTGCAGATGAACAGATTTTATTTTTAACCCAATAAAACAAATAGTGAAAGGCTGTTTCCAACCCCAACTAATTAAATTTTGAAAATTAAAACCATTGTCTTTGTATTTACATATTCATATTTATGTTCATATTCATACTCCCCTAAAATTGATGTTCATTATTCTTTTAATCTTCCCTCTAAATACATTCAATAAACTATCGGTGGGACCTTAATCACAACTTAGTCCAAATGGTGATAGTACATGTTCAACATTAAGATATTCAATTTCAAATTCTTATGAAAATTAGCGAGTGAAATTTTTTTTTAAATGAATTATATAGTACACAATTTAGATATAAATTACTTTAATTAATCAAATCGGACTAAGACAAAAAAAATATCTACTCTCCGTCTCAAAATATAGGTCGTTAACTTTTTGACATGTTTTTTTAAAGAGATAAAAAAACTATATTAAATACAGAGTATTAATTATTATTTTTTTCAAAATAATATTATACTTATTAATATGTATAATATTATTTTAGCTCTTTAAAAATCGTGCAAAAAAGTCAAATAACCAATGTTCATAAATCACGTCGTATATCAAATGAATAAACCAATCATCAATATACACCACATACTAAAAACATGTATGCTAAAATCAATTTATAGCGTCCTATGTGGCAGTTGTGGTTGTTTCTGAAAAAAATTCTAGCAAAAAAAATTAAAACAATATTATATATATCATATGTACACAAGCCTTATAGTGTTTCATGGTGAAAAAATTTGGACTGTTGAATTAAGAAGATCAACAGATAAGATTAAAAAAATAACTTCTGATTATTCGATAGTATTAGAAGATTATTCGTTCAAATGAAATGATTCGGTATTATTGGGCTATTATTCATTAGAATAAAATTTACATTTTTTACACTCTTTATACAAATGAATAATCATGAGCAAATAGACAAATATTTTTTGTGTACATGATAAAGCACGTGTACAACATAAGGGTTGTGTACATCGGAACACATACATATACACTCCCTCCATTTACGTTTAGATGTCATTAATTTACTATTCATTCACACTCATGATAAAAAAAAATATTAAAATTTTTATATTAATTTTGTACTTATTACAAATACGTTTTAAATATTAAATTCTTAAAAATATATATAATATTTTTTTACCATTATCAAAAAGATAATAGTCATTTAAAAAATGAAAGGAGTGCAACCACTTTAGAATGTTATTTTTTATATATAAAAAAAAGGGCATATGCCATTATATGTATTTTAGTCTTGATATATGTTATTTAATGTATTTTTTAAGAAAATAAAAATATATAATACATATAATGACATCTTTTTTTCTAATGAAAATAAAAACATGTTATTTACAATTTATACTTAATTTTTTTAAAATAACAGAAATTATATATAAATTTGTTCAAGCAATTTCAATACTATACTAATAGCGATTTTTTTATCCTATATCAAAGGACATAATATAATAACACTAAATTGGAAATCTTTTTTAATTTAAGATCATATCTTATGTCTTAAGAGTATATGATAGAAAAACGTTAAAATAAATAGCTCAAAAATATATCTAAGTACGAACGGAATATTTTAGTATAGTTTGAAAAGAAAACATTTATCAGTATTATTAAAATGAGATTGATTTAATTAAAAAAAAAAAGAGATTGAAATTAAAATTAATGAGGGGTAGATATATAAGGGATGATTAGAGAGGAGTTGCCTTAAAAACATCCAATTGGAAAAGAGAGTGTCGAAACCCCAAAAAAAGGACTAGTTTCAGAAGCAGTCTGGCCCACTCCCCACCCCCCACCCCTTTCCTTTTCAAACAAACTCCTTCCAAATACTTGAATCTCCCCCCACGCCTTCAACCCTCCCCCCATCTCCCCCAAATCGATCTCCCCTCCCCCCTCTCCCACATCCCCCCCCCACCGCCGGCAACCATGGCCGACTTCACGCTCCTCTGCCCCGTCAAGTACACCGAGCACCGTACCACCATCCACAAGCACTCCTCCTCCTCCTCTGATTCGGCGATCCCCCGGATTCCGAGGTCTGTCCGAATCTCCGTCCTCGACGACGACGCCACCGACTCCTCCAGCGACGAGGAGAGCGAGATCTTCGGCCGCTACCGCCACAAGCGCTTCTTCACCGACATCCTCATCGACCACCGCCCCGCCGCCGTTAAGCCCGCCGTCGCCGCCGTGAGAGCGCCGCCGTGCCGGAAGATGAAGCGTGTGGCCGAGCCGGCTGCCGGCGGGAGGAAGTTCCGCGGCGTGCGGCGGAGGCCGTGGGGGAAGTGGGCGGCGGAGATCCGCGATCCGGCGCGGCGCGTCCGGCTCTGGCTTGGCACCTACGACACCGCCGAGGAGGCTGCTAGGGTGTATGATAACGCCGCTGTCAAGCTCCGTGGCCCCGACGCTGTCACCAACTTCACCGTCCCGACGCCGCCGTCACCGTCGCCGGAGCCTCAGCTCTCGCCTACCTCTGTGCTCCGCTCCCGCAGCAGCGCCGCGTCTTGCTCGGAGGAGTCCGAACCGGGTTCGCGGTCCACTCCTTCCGAAAGCAAGCCCGGTTCGGAGTGCGAGGAATCGACGTCCTCGGCTGAGTGCTTGCCGGCGACGGACGATCAGTTCGCCTTGATGGAGGACTTCTTCAACTTCAGCCCTCCGGAGCCGTTGCTGTTCGGCGACGATGATTCCACCACCACGGGAGCGCCGTTCCTTACGCCCGATCAATACGGGATGTTCGGCGATGAGGACTGCTTGGCGGAAATGCAAATCGATACGACGTCGTTTGGTAGCGATTTCTCATCGGGCCTTCAAGTCGACGATTTTTTCCCGGATTTCAGTGACGTGTTCACATCGGAGCCCCTTCTAGTGTGAAAATCTGATTTGAATTTTTTTTCTTAAAAAAAAAGATATTAAAATAAATGTCTCGGCCGATTAATCGGCAAATTTTGTTCCGGCGGGAGGAGTTGTCAAGAGGGAGTGATAGAGAGATAGTAATAGTTTTATGTTTTTTTTTTTTTTTTTTTTATAATTTTTATTTCTAAAATTTATAATTTAATTTTAGAGAGCCTTTGTGGTAGAATAATTATGGGCGGTAACCTTTTTTCTGGAGTGTATGATAATATGATTAAGTTAAAAGTGGAGGAAATGGAAAAATACAGCTTTTGTCTTATTATTATTTCCTTTCTTATATTGTCCTTTTGAGGAATTTGTTTAAATTTTTATTTTTATTTTTTGATAATTAATTAACGGGATTGATATGTGCACGAGTAATATCTCGTCCGGTACACGGTGGAAGATTCCGAGCGTGCAATGCGAGTGCGCAAGGACACCCGAACGTGCACATGAGGAAAGACGGTAGCCCGAACGCGCGGTGCGAGTGTACATAATGTTCACTTAGCCATCTCTCCAACTTCCCCTATGGAGTGTCGTTGTCGTCTTCCCCTTGACCAAAACAAAGACCCCAAGGATCGTTGAGAATCCGCTAACTCTCTCCCACCCGAAGGCGATTAGGGCGAGATTGCACACGACAATGGGCTTGGTGACGATGATGGAGTAGAAGACAGCGCCGATGGCCTAGGCAGAGGAGGGAGAACCAAACGAAATTGGCGAGGACGATGATGGCGAAGAGGTTGCAAAATTAAGGGGTGAAGGAGAGGGAGAAATGCGGTAAGGATTCAATCGAGGCGGAAGCGAGGAGAGGAGGGAGAACCAGGCTGAATTGGAACGATACAAAGAGGGAGGAAGACGAAATATTATTTTTTTTAAAAAAAAAATCACGCATCCGCAAAACGCGTTTATTTTTATATCCTTCCCATTTAAGGGATTAACCCTCCCACTCACAAGCGTCTCCATGTTTCCACGGGGATTCGAACTTCAAACCTCGAGGCATGGGATGTAGCCCCATAACCACTACACCAACTTGTGATTGGTCGCAAAACGCGTTTATAAAACCATGTAATACTAAAAAAAAATCACCGTGCAAATAGGGGTCCCCTTAATTAAACTCAATAAAAAAATTACTCACTACCAAAAAAAAAATAAAAAAATTACTTTGAAAGATTTTTTTTAGTCTAATTTGATTCGATTCAACCGCTAAATATTCTAATCAATTACTATGAGACATTTAAAATGTTAACTCTCCCGCTCTATATCTGAATCAGTATATATGTTGATTACTTACGAGATCACCCCAAAGACGCCTTCGATATCCAGATACATGTGTATTTATGTGGATTGTGGAAGTTGAAGTAAATTAGTGAGGTAAACATTGTATGATTAGTGGTTTTTATGATTATTGTATATTGTATGGACTACTATGGAGTAGTTTTTTTTTAGTGTAGTGTTTAGTCTTAGAAAAAAATAGATTTAGGAATCCATAAGTATATACAGTATATTAATGAAAAAATATATAACTTAAAAAGAAATTGAAAAGTGTGTGTGCGTGTGTGCAAATAGTGCACGTACAGCTCTAACAAATCTATCACCTTAATAAAATCTGATTATAATATGATGATTTGATAATTATATATATTAATTTAAAACATTGAAAAGAAGGAAATGAAACCCACAACTATATATACGTCTTTGGCAATGCCCTTGGCCTTTGTCGTTCCTTTGAGAGTGTCACCTTCGCGCACGTCTTTAGGGAAGGCAACTGGGTGACAGATCGGGTGGCGCATCTGGGTCTATTCTCGTGCTTTGTCACTGACTGTGTTCTGGTTGAGATTGCAGATTTCGTCCATTGGGATGCTACTGGACGGTAGGTCAATCGCGGTTGACCTTCCTCCCAATCCTTGCCTTGTATAAAAAAAAACGTCTATATGAGTCGCCAATTTCATCTTGATTCATTATTTTGACTTTTACGGTAAATTATGAATTTTTTAAAACAATTTTAAATTTATTACTAATTAATATATAAAATTATTTTTAATAAATTAATACAGTAACAAAAATTATTTTATATAATTGTTATCTCATTAAAATTAAAAAACCATATAAAAAAACTAATATGCAGTTTCATAATGGTGACCCAAGTCAAATTCAAATTAACCTTATTTGATACGAAAATATAGTGAATCAAAAAGTTGTTTTTTCTTTCCGGGTCAATTGTTATATATTGTGCCCTATTTTAGTTTTTACTATGAGTTTAAAATTAATTTTCATCTCTATCAATAATAAGAAAAATAAAATTATGGTTGTACATGTATATGTATATTATTTTCCCCATATATTGATTTATGGTTTTTTTTTTTTTTTGAAACGGAAAAAATTTGGCCATAGGGCTAAGCCCTATCAGCCAAGAGCATCCTTTCGGATGAGACTACGCAGAAGAGAATCATCAGGTGTCATAGAACCAAGTGAAGCGGATACTAGTCGTGACAAATGATCAGCCACTAGATTAGCTTCCCGGAAAACATGACGAATCTCGACAGAACCAAAGAAGGCCAACGAGACTAGACTGTCTGAGACAATCATATCCGAGTCTCCGGTAGGCTTCCCTAAACCTTTTAAACTTTTTATAATTGTAAGGTTGTCGCCTTCTACTATTAGTTTTTGGATATTCAGGTTTTTCGCAGCTAGGATGCCATTCCATAGCCCTAGGCTTTCGCAACCGCATACCGAGTCTATTGGTGATGGACCCCACCCGCAAGAAATAAGAGAACCCTTGGAATCACGAATGATAAACCCAAAAGTGCCCTTATTGTCTGAAGAGAGAGACCCATCAAAATTTAGTTTATGGGTGTCTTTTGGCGGGGCTTCCCATTTGGTTCGTTTCCTTTTAGAATTTGATTTTGGTTTAGAAGTGATTGTTGTATCTGTAGTATTGATTTATGGTTGTATTTATAAACAAGTGAACGATTATCGACACACGTAAAAATAAAATTTAAAAAAAGAAAAGAAAAGCAAGTGAACTGAATCTTAACAATTGCACATATACCTCATTGTCAAATGTTGTGACTTGACATATATATGAATTGAATTAGATAGTTTTGGGCAATTTGTTCCAATCTTAAAAGTGGGTTTTACATTTTTTTTTTTTTTAATATACACGTAAGTATGTAACCATGCTTATCTATTATTCAAGAAACTTCTTTCCGGTGAGAGTTTGGAGTAATGATGTTGTTGTGCGGGAAAGAAGGGGACATCAGATAAATCTCTTTAACACACACGAATTGATGACAAAAAACTGTAAATCAGATAGCTAAACTCAAGCAACTCAAACCAACAATCAGACACAAGCAGAAGATAAAATAACCAAGCACATAAAACGTACACCAGATTTACGTGGAAAACCCCAAAACGGGGAAAAACCACATGAGCCAGAAATTCCACTATCAACAAAAACGACGATATGAGAAATAACACAAGCAAAGGGATCTGAGATTGAAGGCTCAAAACGACGATCCAACCGTACAAAATGAAGCCTATGGTGAGGTGAATAACATGCCAAAAAATCGTCCCAATCGAAGTTCGTTTAGTCGTCGATCGGGGCACTTCAAAACAGACGAATTTCTCTCCAATTCTCCCTTTTTCACTTTTTGTTTTCTCTTTCTTACTTTTTCAAAGGCATCCCCTTTTATAAAGAATGTAAAACTTTATATGGTAAAAATCATATGGTAAACTAGTTTATTAAACTCTTTCTCATATAGGAGGAAACATAACATAATACACGCGAGTTGTGATCGAGCAGTTTCTGCAACCCGATTAATCCCTCTAAATACGAGAAATGCTTGAAATTATGCTCCGAGACGGCATTTATAATGTAATAGTTGAAAATTATGTGTAATTATAATTAAGTGGCTGAGAATTATTAGCGGTAGTTGTGAAATGGAATGGGTTGAGTCCAAGTTAGTAAGCAGTGTTTGCACGTGGAACAAAACTTTTATATATAGTGAAACATTAATACCAAAGAAATAAGGAAAATCCAATTATTTTTATTTATTTTTAAAAAAGGAGGGATTAAGGGGGAGAAGTGGGATTTTGTTAATAAATAAAAAACAAAGAAAAAAAGAAAATCAGAGACGGTGTGGGCGCAATTCGCGGTTATGTCCGTTTGACCAATCTACCCCGTAGCTGTCCTTTTTGTCACTTCCATTTTCCCTTTATTTTTTTTTTCACACTATAAACTGAAGTGTGTTTATTTCGACCTTTATATGTCGATGATCCATAACAAAAAAAAAGAAGTTTATCTTTGCGTTCATAAATAATTTATTTATGTGGGTGAATTGATAAGACTTTGATTGTCAATAACAAGAAGCTTTTGCACAAACAACGTCCTCCATCCGTTCCAAAATAAAAGTCATTTGACTTTTCTGCACGCATTTTAAGGAGGTAAAAATTATATAAAATATTATTTTTTCAATGAATTTATTTTTATACTTATGAATACCGACTATGAAATTATTCAAAAAAATTGATTAAAAGAATAATATTTTATAGTATTTTTACCTCCTCAAAAAGCGTACAGAAAAACACAAACGACAGTTATTTTGGAACAGAGGGAGTATTTGATAGTGATAGTTGAAAGCACACTTATCACATCAAAAACTATTGTACTACGTATATGAGTAACTATAATTAACAACTATTGTATATGACAATCTATATTTTAAAAAAGAAAAATATTTTTCTTTGATAAATTTATAATTCGAGATCTGAATCTCGATAGGTCGACAAGACAATAGATGGAAAATCGTTAAACATAACATAGAAAGTCAGAAAAAGGCGCAAATTAATAGGCATGCAATACCCATCCAATAATAGGACGAATTAATTTAAGTAAGTCTAAAAATTAATAGGATGTATATAAGTTTGAAGATATGTGCATATATTTATGTTTTCCATTTTTTTTGTTGGAGGGGTATAATTTTCCGCGTTATCTGAGTTGTTAAAGACAAACCTTCTACTTGCTTAATCCAAACACGATTAACACATGTAAGGCTTAAGTGAGAAATTTCACATGTTTTCTTCTTCACCATTATAGAAATTAAGTCATGATGAGTATATATCCTTAACTTTATACTAAAATTGTCTAAACTTAACATGTATGTAAACAAAGTTAATTAGCTTACAATAATTGTTTTTACTATCTATTTTATTTGATCAAAACTAAGTTATCTAAATTATCATCACCTTATAATTAGGCCACCGTAAACTTCGATTATACCACACTAATTCACATCGGCAAAGTAAAACATCACCTCGTAAGATCGATCAATCGTTAGAGAAATCTACAAAAACATGGTAAGAGTATCAATCATCTATCTGACGAATACATCACTACAAACAAAAAAATTGTCCCCCAACCGTCACTCAACTCAACAAAAACGCGAGTGCAAAAAACACTCTTAGTTTATTTCTGTTAAATTTCTCTGAGCAAGTTCTTAAACCATTCTAAGAACCAAGTTGGATTCGAATTCTCGCTAAACCAATTAGCGATAGAGACATTTGAATATAATTCTCAGAAGCAAAGGCTTTAGAAGAGGAGGACTAATTCATTTTTCAGGAAATGATTTACGTACTGAAGTTCATTGTGACTCGTGATTAGGGGTTGTCTGTATAGTCGCACATGTACATACGCTAGTGGCTAAACACACAAGAGTGTGTTATTCTTGATGTGGTTAATGCCTATAGATAAGGCCTTGTAGACCACTTTCTGATCATCAATATATTCACCCTTACTCTACTCTCTTCTTCCCTTCTCTTACTCCTTTCCTCTCTATCTCCCTTAACCTCCTTACAACAACCTTTCCCGCCCTTAGTTGGGACATAACAAAACTGGTATCAGAGCTCTTTCCTAGGCAAGAGTGCGACAACGACGATGGCTGAAGGAACAAGGTCGAAATCCATGGAGCTGTAGGAAGTCCGGGACGACATGAAGTCTCTTAGGGAGGACCTGAAATCGATAGCGGCTTCAACGATGCAATTTGTCAATCATTCGCAGAAACACCGAGCGGATCACGCGAGAGATATGACGGATTTCAAGAAGATCATGGAGGATCGAGCGAAGGAAATGTGGGAATTCAAATCTGCTACCGATCGTCGCCTGGAGCAACTTACAGAACTGATACGGAAGCCACCTCGCCATGGTCCATCACCAGAGAGATCGGACCCGGGAGATCATAACAGCAGTCGTGAGCATGGATCAGGATCAAACTCGGGGAATCAGGATGAGTGGAGATCACAGCGAGACGAGGATCTTGGGCATAGCCGGCCATTTGAAAGAGAAAATTACATCCACCAAAGTCAATTTCAGAGACAGATAGATCAAGCTCAGATGGGAGTTTCATTTGAGGCCATTAGAGGTAATCGATTTCCCAAGATTGATTTTCCTAATTTCGATGGTAGACGACCCCGAAACTGGATTAGAAAATGTGAAAAGTGCTTTGGAATCTTTGCAATTCCGGAGTCACAGAAAGTAGAAATAGCTGCAATGCATTTGAATGACAAGGAAGATATATGGTTGCAAAGGTATTCGATTCAGAAACCGAGAGTGAATTGGAGTGAGTTTTGTGATGATCTTTGCCTTAGATTTGGGGATCGGAGAGAGACAGAAATTGTAGCTGAGTTCAACAAGATTGAGCAAGGGGAAGATTTGGAAGACTACAATGAAAGATTTGAGGATCTAAGGGCGAGCATGTTATCATTCAACTCACAATTGACAGAATCCTACTTTGTCTCATGTTACATCAGTGGATTGCGTCATGAAATAAAATCTTTGGTACATCCATGGCATCAGTCATGGAACAGGTGAGGCTCCACTACACTGTAGTTCAGGCCCTGGTGAGACTCACAAAAGGGCATTGGAAAGGATCCAGTAATGGGGATAGCAGTACCAAATCTTGGAGCCGAGGGAGTACTCCAAAAGGGGATCTCAAGGATCAAGGGTTGGCTGTTAAGGCAGTGACACAACAACTGGCTGAATCAGGATTCAAGAAGAGCTCTGAAGGAAGAAAAGGATTGTGCTATAAATGTGGAGAGAAATACTTTTATGGCCACAAATGCAAGTCATCTTCCTTGCATAGTTTGGTAGCACATGAGATGCCAGAGCAAGAGGGTATGGATGAGTTACTGCCATCAGCTTGGAAGGAGGCAGAGTCTGAGGAACAAGAAGATCAAGAAATCTATGTTCATGCACTAATAGGAGGTGAATCGAGCTCTACTATTAGAGTTAAAGGGACAATCAGGGGCACTGAAATTACCATCTTGATAGATAATGGGGCTACTCATAGCTTCCTAGATTCAAGAATAGCACAGGAAGCAAGCTTTGAAATTACAAAGGCTCCACTAATGGAGGTAAGCACCCTCAATGGAAATATGATCAGTAGCAAGATGTGCAGTCAGTTTGAATGGGAAATGCAGGGAAGTAAATATGCATATGACATTAGAATTCTCAAAATGGGGGGCAGTGACATGATATTGGGGTCTGATTGGGTAGCTGGATTTAATCCAGTATTGTTTGATTTCTTAGAAGTTCAAATCTCGTTTTTTATGAATATGAAAAAGGTGGTGATCAAGGGGATCAGGGACCACAAGGACAGTAGACAGGCTAGCATCAGGATGCTCACAGGAAAACAAATTCAAAAGCTTCTTTTGAATGGGGACCAAGAGTTCACAGCTCAGTTGGTCCAGGTTAGACAGGCTAGCATCAGGATGCTCACAGGAAAACAAATTCAAAAGCTGCTTTTGAATGGGGACCAAGAGTTCACATCTCAGTTGGTCCAGGTTTGTAAGGCTGTAGCTTCAAGTACACCATGTCATCTACTTGTAGCTCTCTCTCAGCTCGATTCCTGTCAGTAAAAAGCTTCATTCTAGCTTGAGCCTGTTGCAGGCGATACTTCACTTGGCCCAGCATATGCTGCCTCTCTTCGATCCACTCTGCAGCTGCACAATTGCTAGGTGAAACCGGTGATATCCCCAATTGTAATGGTGTTGCACCATATAAATCCATGAATGGAGACATTTTCAAAGCCGAGTGAAAGTTGGTATTATACCAAAACTCTGCTAAACACAGCCACCTTGACCATTGCTTGGGATGATCAGAAGTCATACATCTCAAGAATGTTTCTAAACATCTATTCACTCTCTCTGTTTGTCCATCAGTTTGGGGATGGTATGTTGTACTCATGTGAAGTTTCGTGCCCAAACTCTTGAATAAATGCTGCCAAAACTTACTCAAGAACACCTTGTCCCTATCCAAGACTATACAGTCAGGTAAGCCATGAAGTCTGTATACTCCTTCCATGAACACTGATGCTACTTTCTCGGCTGTGAAAGGGTGGCTAAGTGTCATGAAGTGGGCATATTTAATCAACCTATCCACCACCACCATGATGGTATCATGCCGTTGGGACTTTGGTAAACCTTCAATGAAGTTCATACTCACTTGAGTCCATGCTGCCTCTGGTATTGGCAATGGTTGCTGTAATCCAGGTGTGACATGCTCACTTTTGCTTCGTTGACACATATCACAAGCCCGCATGAACTTGGTTACCTGCTCCTTCATTGTAGGCCAATAGAATAACTGATTGAGGTGCTGGTATGATCCCTGAGTGTCCATATGTAGGTTCCTCATGAATGGCAGCTATCAGCTTCTGTTGCAACTGACATTATTGTCAATGAATAGTCGTCCTTTATATCTCAATAAGCCTTTAGTCACCTTCCATTCACTACTAACATTCTACACAACAGTGATCGTCAGTTGTTATACTAGTGAGTCGCCCTCATAGCTCTCAAGCACCTCCTTAATCCACTCTGGTTAGACTGTCAAGATGGCATGACACTCCCCTTGCTGAATTGTATCTCTTCTTGATAGTGCATCAACAACTCAATTTTCCGATCCTTTTTTATATGCAATGGTGTATGAAAGCCCTAGCAATTTCCTAGCTTCTTTCTTTTGCAACTGAGTGGTCAATTTCTGCTCCAATAGGTGCTTCAATGGTTGATGGTCAGTTTTGATCACAAATTCCCTTGCCTCTAAGTAATGTCTCCATTTTTCCACTGCCAAAAGAATTGCTAGGAGCTCTTTTTCATAGGTAGACAGCAATAAATGTTTCCCATGTAGAGCTTGACTCAAATAAGCTAGTGGTTGGCCCTGTTGCATCAACACTGCTCCCACTCATGTCTCACATACATCAGCTTCTATCACAAATGGTTGTGAAAAATCAGGCAGTCTCTGTACATGTGGTGATGTGAGTAATTCCTTCAACTTCTTAAAGGCTTCTCCTGCTACCTCAGACCAAGCAAAAGCATCCTTTTTGAGCAAGTCTGTCAGGGGTTTGGCCACCACACCATAACCTTTAATGAATCTTCTATAGTAGCCAAACAATCCTAAGAACCCTCTCAAGGCTTTCAAGTTAGCAGGTGTTGGCCATTTTGTCATGGCCTCAATCTTCCTCGGATCTGTAGCTACCCCATCTGCTGAAATAAAATGACCAAGGTACTCCACCTGAGGTTGAGCAAATTCACACTTTGATTTTTTCACACACAGTTTCTGTTCTCTCAGCTTGTTCATGACTACTATAAGGTGTTGTACATGCTGAGGCACATCCTTGATGTACACTAAGATGTCATAAAAAAAAACCAGTACAAACTTCCTTAGCATGGCCGAGAATACATCATTCATTAAGGCTTGAAATGTGGCTGGAGCATTTGTGAGGTCAAAGGGCATTACCCAGAACTCATAATGACCATGACGAGTTCAAAATGCAGTCTTCTCAACATCAGTTTCCACCATGCGCACTTGATGGTATCCTGATCTTAAATCCATCTTTGAAAAAATAGTTGCACCTCTCAATTCATCCAATAAATCTTCAATGTGTGGGATGGGAAATTTGTCCTTTAAGGTAGCTTCATTTAACTTCCTATAATCCACACACATCCTCCAGCCGCCATCCTCATTTTCAAGCAACAACACTGGTGATGCAAAGGGGCTCTAGCTCGGCTTAACTACACCACTGTTCAACATTTCAGTTACCTGCCTTTCAATTTCTGTTTTCTGAAAGTAGGGGTATCTATAAGGACGAGAAGCTAAAGGTTGGGTGCCCTCTTTCAGGGTTATGGCATGTTCATGGCCTCTTACTGGTGGCAACCCTTTTGGTTCATCAAACACATCTTCAAATTCATTCAACACAGACTGTATTGCCGCAGGTAATTCTGGGGGTCACGTGCCTCTCCTCTCATTTGACGAACTACCTATGTGTAGTCTGCTCGTCGATAGCTTCGTTTTTGATAAAAAAAAAATTTGATTTTGAAGGTAAATATATTGCAAAAAAATGAAATAATATGTACAGAGTTTGTTTGAACCATAGGCTACTACCGAGGCTATCTTGGTAATGGCCTTCATGTGAGTAAGGCTCACATCCTAGTTTCTAAACCTTAAGGGTGGGGGACCTAGTCCTTGTGTGGATCCTTTCTCTTCAAGCCAAAGCTATCAGAATGCGGACACACACCTCAAAAGTGTGATAATGTAACCTCCCCTTCGGCTCGGCCATCAAGGAGGTTCCATAATAACACTTTGAGCACCATTCAAAACATATTTGTCATGTCAATACTAATATTACAATAGGCTTAAGACATAACTAACTACTTCTTTAGACATTTGTGAGGCAACTGAATCAAAAGGTTGCCTTCACCTTTCATTGAGCACTCGTCTTGTCTTTTTGATGAGGAGGCGCCATTCTTTGTGAACACAACACTTAGAGCAAAAAGGGGTATATTACTCACTTTAATTTTGTTTTGATATATAATATGCTTTAATCCTACATCTGAGTAAAAAGTTATGAATGTTTAAAAATTAAAGGTATATTACTCACTTTAATTTTGTTTCAATAGACTAATGATTTTATATTTTACTTAAATTAACATTCATATACTATAATTCATCTCAAGAGCTTCGAAATAAAATGTTATACTAATTATTTCGACAATTAGATAAGAAGATCCCAAGTTTAAATTTTTTATATTTGGTTATACATTATTATATGTTATGAGTGCAACAAATTATAAATATTAACTAGGGTTCTTATTCGAGCGAAACAAGTCTAGTACTGTGTGATTATATTTAGCTCATTTAGAAACAAGTCAATTAAACTCGAGTCGAACCTATATTTGAATTTGAGTTCATACTTGACTTGTTTAGTAAAAGAATGAGCTAAGTTTTTTTTCCCTTCAAAGTATCATGCAAATTTACTTGCTCATTACATAGTAACTTAAAAGAAAATTTATAAATTTCACAAAATTCGTGATATTTGAGTTTCAAACGAGCCGATCCGAGCTTTGAATTGAGCATAAAAATGTGCTCATAATCAACACATTTTGTAAATGATGCTCGAGCCGATCTTTTATTGAGCAAAACTCGAGCCAAGCTCAAGTTACTTAGCTCATATAACAACCATAATCTTAACTTATTATTTATTATATTGCGTTTCCTATACTTATTTAGTTAATTTTTTTCCCAATATTTCATTTATATATTTAAATTACCCTTATACATATCATTTTCTTGTCACCACTCACTCTCCGCCTATCTTTCTGTACATATGTATAGACCTGGGCAAACGCGGGTAGGCCCACTCGGCCCGCCCCGCCCGCATTAGCGGGCAGGCTTGGACATGGGGAAAAGCCCACGCGGACTGCTAAGCCCGGGCCCGCGCCCGAAGCGGGTGCAGGATTGGCCATATCAACGGCCCGTAACGGGTACCCACCTTTTTTATTAAAATTAATATATATGTATATATAATATGTAATCAATAATATTAATTATTCATTTTAAAAAAACAATAACATATATATCTGAATAATATCAAAAACAGTAACTATATATATCTATTTATAAATATATGTATGTATGTAAATAATAAAAAACAGTAAGTATTTTTTTTTGTGATTAGTGTAGGCTTGGTATAAAAATAAGAATTTTTTTTCAAAATATTCAAGAAAAAATAAAGAATTACAAAAAAATTCACAACTTTAAAATTTTTACAAAAATATTCAAAATTTGCAGGGATCTCAGAAAAACGCGGTCTTATTCACAAGGTGAAAAACTGAAAATTGAAGAAAAATGTAAAAAAAAAAACAAAAGAAACGCGGTTTCAAACCGCGTTTCTATGGTTGATTTTATTTGGGAATAATTTACGTAATTTTGTTTTATTTTTTATACTAGAGACTTGTTTTTTTTTTTAAATGAAAATTGAAAGAGGAGGCCGGAGTTTGTTGGGAGGAGGAGAGGGGAGGACCGAGAGGACTGGGAGGCAAAGGGTCGGGAGCTCGTCCTCACGGACTCCACAGGCCACCGCGACACCTGTGACCGCCGACCACCGCGAGCTCGCCCTTGATCGACACCTGCGACCACCGTGACACCTGCGACGACTCCCTCCTCAGATCAAGATCCAATTTCAAAACCCTAGCCCGAAGTTCGATAGCGCATTCGCCATGGGGCTCGTGATCGTTCTTGATGGACCATTCCCTCCGCCTTGGTACCGCCCAGATCGAAGAGGGAGGGGCTCTCGTCAGCGGCAGAAGCTTCGACGTCGGCAACCCCCAAATCTTCCCGAGCACCTCCACCTCCTCTCTTGCCCGCTCCGCCACGATCTCCGCCTTGGTACCGCGGTTACCGCCCATATCGAATCCCATCTCAGATCGAAGAGGAAGGCACGCCGGCTCCGATCGAAACCCATCTCAGACAAAGAGGAAGGAAGACGATGCGCTGGCCTACTCTTCCAATTTTCATTTAAAAAAAAAAAAAACAAGAGACGCGGTTTTGGAACCGCGTCTCTAAGGTAAAAAATAATACAAATTTAAGTAAATTATTCCCAAATAAAATTAACCATAGAAACGCGGTTTGAAACCGCGTTTCTTTTATATTTTTTTTTCCACATTTTTTTTTCAATTTTCAGTTTTTCACCTTGTGAATAAGACCGCGTTTTTCTGAGATCCTGCAAATTTTGAATATTTTTGTAAAAATTTTAAAGTTGTGATTTTTTTTGTAATTTTTTATTTTTCCTTGAATATTTTGAAAAAAAAAATCTAAAAATAATAGGTAGTATATAAATAATATATGTAAAATAAAAACAGTAGGTATATAAATAGTATATGTAATATATATATACATTAAAATTGATTATAATAGGCTCAGTATAGCGTTAATAAGAAAAATTGATTAGGTTTGCGGGTACCTCCGGTCTACCCGCACCTGCATTCGTGGACGGGCTTGGACACAACTTTCAACCCATTAAGCAGACTTAGCCCGGCCCGCGCTCGCTACAATAGGACAAAATCTCGAGTAAAACCCTTCTCAAGCCCGGCTCGCGCCCGCGTTTGCCCGGGTCTACATATGTACAAATCCATACACAATTTGTTAATTGAAATTATTCAACAATTCTTACAGTCCTATACTAGGCTCTCTTCAATCCATGTCTAAATCTCTCCACAACTCCTATGCGAGATCCCCTTCAATATCGTCTCTCCATATGATATGGGTATTTTGGTAATTTACCGATTTTCCCTCTAACTTAACAAAATCAGAGATAGGGTGGTATTTGGTAAACAAAAGCTGTATAAAGGGTGGTTTTCTGCAATATTGATTTTAAGGGATAGTTTTGAGCAGCATGCCCTATTTAAGGAGTAGTTTTCTACAGTTTACCCTTAAATATAATTCTCTATGTCAATTTAAGGGTGTTGTTATATACACCGCAAATCCAACGTAAAAAATGCACGTCGAAAACGTTTTCGCCTTTTGACTAATTAGCGTTTTAAAAAAATTAATTAACCCCTTTTAACCATGCACGTCGAAAATGAAGTGCATGATTTGGGGTGTATATAGCGAACCCGCAATTTAATCCAAAAACTCTATCACACATGTATCACTGTGCCCCCTACGAATTTTTTCTGGCTCCGCCACTGCACTTACTCATATACTAACGTGAAACTCCTTTTAACCTCTACACATCTCTCAACGGACTTGTTGACATGGTCGAGCGGCTCGACGTCGAACAATCGCGGTCCCCTTGGATTGATCTTAATGGTAGATATAACAATGTAGGAGGAGTATGGTGAGCTAATAATACCAAGTGGCAGGGTTGTGTATGGGGATGTCCCGAACACACCACCCTCTCTACATCATTTGCTCTTTGTGAAGTCTTTGTTTTTCTACATTATCTTCTCTTCCTACTCCGGCATGCCTGTTTTTTATATCTTATAACTGTAAATCATTACTTATTACAGTATATGTTAAATTATATATTTAAGTTTTTTTAAAAAATAATTAAATGATTACTTCTTGCAAGATTTCGTGACATTAGAGTTGAAAACATGACCCGCCCGACGGACAAACCCGAACCCCACCTGAAAATTTGTAATCCGAATTCGACCTGATTCGACCAGCTATTTAGCCGGAGAATAAGTTATTCAAAGCCGATTTAATCGGTATTTTCACCTATATTCAACCCGACCCATGGTCGACAGGTACATTATGCATTTTTTTTCTTTAAATTGTGGGTTGGGCCCTTGGATGCTTGTAAAATAAATAAGAGATATCACATGGATTTGCAGAAAACGGCAAACACTCAACAATAATCATGACTCATGAGTCAAATGTAATATTGGGTTGGGCCAATGGTAAACATTGGCCCATTAAATATAATGGGCCTGGTGGAGATTGTACAACTAAATGGCAATTGCGATCGCCACTTGATTGTAGCCTTGTAGAGTTGTAGGTGTCAAAAACACCCATCTCATTAAAGAATCCTTAGTGACATTTTATGTGATTCAATTCCAGGCAAAACAAGTGTACACCTATTCACATACATAGAAATCTTGATGGGAAACAACCATATATTGATGTTTTTTTTTGGTCTCAAAATTATATGTGCAATTCGCATATTAATTCATACTTCCTATGCTTCAAAATATGGGTTGATTTTCGACACATTGTGATCGAAGATTTGATGGTTCGTGGATAAGATCGTGGTTTTCATTAAAAAAAATATATGGGTTGATTTTTGACATACTTTTTAACAAACTAAAAACTTTATAAAATATTAATTTTTTAAACAATTTTGGAAAACAGTTTCATACCCATTACTAATACTAATGAGTATGAATTCATATAAAATAAATTATATATTTAAATAGGCAAATTTGTAGAAAACCACCCTTTAAATATAGTGTTTTGCGTGAAACCACCCCTTGAAACGAAAATTGCATAAAACCACCCTTTAAAACAGTTTTCTTTGCAAAGTCACACCCATCACAGAATTTTCGTTAATTGAATATTAAAGTGCTTGAAAAATCAATTATATCCCTTGTTTTTATTATTATTTTACTTTATCAAATCGATATTAATTAATTTTTATCTTTTAACATTTTTTTTCAAAATTAAATTATTTTATAAAATATCATTTTTATATATAATTTCACACTTATTAGTAAAAATACTCTATAAAAAGTTGATATAATTGATGTTTTATATATTTGAAAAAGTTTATATTACTAAAGGGCTACTTGAAGAAAATAATTTTTTAAAAAATGATATTTCATATAGTTTTTATTATTCTAAAAATATGTTCACTATTCCACATACATTTTTAGAATAATAAAAACTATATGAAATATTATTTAAAAAAAAAATTATTTTCTTCAAGTAGCCCTAATATTACACATTTTTTTATATGTTTAAAACATAAATTACGCATCAATTTTTTATAGAGTTTTTTTATATGTATGAATTTTTTTTTTTTGATATTTTATAGTGTTTTTTACTTTTGAAAAACACGTCAAAATAATAAATATAAACTAATACCAATTGAATTGAGTAAATTGATAACAAAATAAGGGGTATAATTGAATTTCCACACACTTTAACATTTAATTAACAAAAATTGGGTAATGGGTTTGACTTTACAAAGAAAACGGTTTTAAAGGGTGGTCTTCTGCAATTTTTGTTTTAAAAGGTGGTTTTTCGCAAAACGCCCTATTTAAAAGGGCGGTTTTCTGCAATTTTGCCATTTAATTATGGACCAAGCCCATTAAATATGGATGGCCCAATAGACGGCCCAATAGCAGATTGCAACGGCGCCTATAGAATAATAGTAGTTGAGAAAACTCAAAACCTCAACCCTAAACCTAACCGGGAAAAACCTCAATCTCTCAATGGCGAAGAAGCAGCAACGGTCCTCCAAAGCCGCCGGCGACGTCGCTGTCGGCGTTTCCGTCTCCGCCGATGTCAAATCCCTAATTCACGATCACTCACTCTTCTTCGATAGACTAGTGGAGCTGATTCCGGCCAAGTTCTACCTCCCGACCGACAACCAGGAGAAGGTCTGGTTCCAGGGACTCTCCAAGGCGGCCAAGTCCAAAGCGAAGAAGAAAACTGTCGAGAACACCAAGAAGGCCCGCCGCGATCGTCTCGATCCTGTCAAGTCGACCAAAACCACGCTTGATTTGCTCAAGGAGTCCGTGGAGAAGGAGAAATCCGGGAGCAATTTGCCGGACGCCGCTGAGAACGGAGGCAGTGGCGGCGATGGCGTCACCTACGAGGAGTTGAGGCAGAGGTTGCGGAGGAAGATTGAGGAATTGAGAGCCGGTCGCGGCGGTTCCGAGAACGACGTGGAGAGGAGAGAGGAGAAGGAGCAGGAGAGGAAGCGAAAGCGGGAGGAGTGGAGTAAGCGCAGGGATGAGAGGATTGAGAAGAAGGAAAAGGACGAGGCGATTGAGAAGGAGGTATCCGAGGCAGCACAGGGGATCGAATTCGGGAAGGTGAAACTCGGGGATGATGATTGGGAGTTGGACAGGAAGAAGAGCAAGAAGAGAACGAAAGTGGAGGAGTTGGAGAGAGCTCGGAGGCTGGAGGAGGCCAAGAAGGATCCGGAGAAGGGCAAGTTGGTGGCGGAGAAGCATTCATGGGATGCGGCAACGAGCAGGGCGATGGGGGTCAAGGTGCACGACAACCCTAAGCTGCTCAAGGAGAGTATACAGAAAGATAAGAGGAAGCACAAGAAGAGTGTGGACAAATGGAAAGATAGGGTCAAGACTACAGAGGGTTTGAAGAAGGAGAAGCAAGATAAGAGGAAAGGGAATATCCAATCCCAGATTGAGAAGAAGAAGATGAAGAAGATTCAGAGGAGGGAGAAAAAGCTCATGAAGAGGCCTGGCTTCGAAGGCCGCAAGGATGGCTATATCAATGGCGCCGATTGAGGTCCATTCTACACTTTAATACAGTGTTAGTTTTGTTTTTTGTTTGAAAAAAATATCTATTATGTAATGCTCCCATTTGCACTGGGTTGAATGAATGATCAAGTTGGAAAATTTCTCTTATCTATGATGATTGGGTGCTTTAAGCTTCCCAGATCAGATCTTTGCCGCCTATAGGTATTCTAAGAGGCATACTTGGTTTTATTTGTACCAAAAAATGGGGCTGCAGTGCAGCCTAAGTAACACAAATGTTGGTAAAGGTGTGTCCTTAAGTCAGATGTTGGTAAATGGTGTCCATGAGTCTCTGATATTGATACCTCCTGAAGGGCAATTTCTGTTGTAGTTCAGTGTTTTCTGGATTCGAAGTCCTCCTATATAAGGTGATTTCGGTTCGATTGAATGTGGCCTGACAGTTTCATTCTTGTGGGCTACCTCAGTCCTGTCCTGGAAACCTCATTCAAATCATGTCAGAGTTTGCTTTGTGATATGATTTTTTGGAAGAACTCTCTTCTTCTAATAGTACTTCTTCTTATGACTTATGATTAGGATCGCATTCAGAATTACTATTATTGATTCCATTCACAATTATTATGTATAATTTGGTACTACCATCTACCTTACTAGCTAGCTTTGAAACAATCGTCAATTGAATTTCTAGTTGGATAAAGAGTCTTTCTATTCACAAAAATGGGTTTTGGAAGGTTGAACATGTGGGAACTTCCCTTCACAGAAGCAGTATATTATGATGAGATTTCGTCACTAATTACAGCACCCTCCTTCATGGTAAGCACTCTCGATGAGTTTATCTTCATCTCCTTTCTTTGAGTTCCAACATCCTAATTTTTCTTTTGTTTTTTTATTTAGCTGCAGTTGTTTCCTGAATTGGATTTTGTTTTTATTTCGAATTGCATGTTTGGGGCTCAATTACAACACCCTAGCTCCTTGTTGGTATAGTAACCTGGATGAGTTTCTCTTCATCCTCCTCTTTTCGTTGGGTTTCGAGCACCCTAATTTTGTGAACGTTTCTTGATTTACATATAGTTGTTTCCTGAATTGGATTTGATTTTTACTTTGAATTGCATGTTCTTAAATGCTTCGGGCCTCCAATCTCTCTCTCTCAATTTCATAAGTGCTTCCACTCTATTGATGTCTTACCATCACTCCCGTACTCATGTGTACATGTGGTAGAATTGTTGAAATGGTCTCATTTGAATTTTGCTCTAGAGGAGCAGCAGGGTTCTCTAGAGTGTGATTCTATTTATAGAGGAGTTTCAAGGTCTTTATAACTATCTCTAATTGCAGATTACTGCTGAACCACAAAAGTGATGCTTGACATTCAACCTTGTATTGTAATCAGGCAACCACCATTCATATTATTCATGAGCTAATTCATGCGTATGATGATTATCGAGCTGCAGACTTAGATTGGACTAATTGTGCACATCATGATTGTATTTTGTGCTCGGTTGAGAGCTTGATCCTTATCTAACTATGATATTTGTAGTTCATTTATTCTAGTAATATGCAATAATCTCTCTCTTTTTCCATGGATTGGATAATGGTGTAGATTCGAGCTGGCTATTTGAGTGGTGATTGTCATTACAAACGTGAGTTGTTGCGTGGTTATATGAAGATGAGAGGTGATGAGCAAGTGAGTTACTTAATCTCTTAGAATAGTTATGGTACTTATGCATCTTGTTTTTATGTTTTTTCCCCACTTCATAGAGATCTCTACTGATGTGTGAATCACCTAAAGCACATATAAGTTTCTCCTGGTGACTTCCTTCTGCAACGAAGTAAATGACATTATGTCTTGCTGTTTTCACTTTATTCATATTTTTCATAGTCTCCTGTCTTAAATAGATTGTTCTTTGTGTCAAATTCGGATTTGGAATGTTGTTTATACCCAAAGGTGTATGATTTCCTTTTTCTTATTACCTTTTCGGGGTGTATTCTTTTTCTTATTACCCAAAGGTGTATGAGTTCGAGCCTACAATTGTACATTGTAGAAAAGGAACGAAAGTGTATTTGCATACAACTTTACATGCTATATATTGCTTTCATGTTGGTAGGAATGCGTGATAAGAAGAGTGATGAAATCCTTGAGGTCAAATCCTTACTGCTCTGAAGCCACTGCTAATGACACTATTGAAGCTGTTTGGGACACATCCTACAATGATACAAAGCCATTTGACAGAGCTTCTTAAAGCATGCATAGGGTTTTACTGATGTGTCCGCGTCTAGATCCCTAGGAAGATTGAAGGCCATTGCATGTTGGTAAGTGCATTGGTCTTGCAAGTTGCACCTATTTTTCCAGTTGAATTCAGAGGCTTGATGTCCATTTTCAATTGAGGTGCTTTGGTTCTTTGAAAATTTCCGCCTTTGAAATTGAATGGCTCAAGGTTTCGAGTATCCAATAGGCATGTACTATGGCAAGTCTCTAGCCATCATATTGATTTGAACGTCTTCATATGCAACTACACAAGTGATTTTGAATTTGATAGCATATGGACAATGTGTGTTGTTTATGTCTTTATTTGTTGATTGAATTTGGTATTATTTGGTGCAATATCCCCTTAAAACAGGGAAACAAAAGACACAAGTATCACAATCAGTGTGGTCTTCCTCGAGTGTTAAAATGTGCTGAATACAGACCCGTCATTCGATTACAGGCCACTGGCGAGGCTACTTCCTGACAAGCAGCTTCGCCGAATCCAGCCGAACATTATAACTTTCATTTGAGAAGAGAACAAAGTGGACCTAAAGTGGCCAGAGGGTATCTGTATTCAATACAGTGTATCAGATCTATGTTCTTAGAATCAACAGGTTATCAGGCTGGTTTATCTGATTCTCATCCTAAATCGGAATTTCAATGAATCCTTGTGGAAACCTAACCTGAACACAGATATTGCTCTTGGTGTGAATTCCACAGCATTTGTAGCACCAGTTTAAGTACACAAACATGGTAACTGGTATGTCTAATTAAAAAAGAATACTATTCTGATTCAAGACGCACAGCTAAGCGAATAGTTGAAAACAAAGTTCCAGTATTAGGGCTGATCTTATTTGAATGTTTAAAAATAAGACAATTAAAGTAATTATAAGGATGAGTTGGGTCGAGCTTGAGTTCATTCGGGTATCACGTCAGAATCAATGGGTTGGGCTCATGTTCTGGTTCGGGTTATGCATGATGCTAGATTTTCAGATTTCAGTCGGGTCTGGGTTCAAGAGAGTCGGGTCTGGTGAGATTTTGCCAGCTCTACTGCTGGTCCAACGGAGGCCTTAGCTGATTCCTTGGTCCGAAAATCAGTCAAGTAAGAACTCATATTGATGAATCCTCCAACTAACTTACCAAGATGGGCCCATGCCTAATTGTGGGGTCCAACCCCTGTCTGTTTTCAATCACACCAATGCTACTTGGAATCTTTGGTCTGTTATTTATTTTTCTGTCAAGAACTGTCTGTCTGTTTTGAATCACACCAATGTTACTTGGTATCTTTGGTCTGTGGAGTACTTATTCTTCTGTTTTTATCACACACTGCCACTGGTGTTGATTGTTGAATATCCAATAGCTCTCCTGTCAAAGTTGCAAGCTTCTGTAAAGATTTGATCTTTACTGCCGATTATGCTTTGATCTTGTTTCCCATTGATTTGTTGGTTTCTGCATTTTGTCTAATAGTCCCCTTTGTTTTTGTCTCTGATAATCAGGATGGATTCACTTGTCAATGAGATGTTAAACACTCAGAACTTGGAATTACCGAAAGCTGCACTCGCATTTCTTGATGCCATTCGGAAGAATCGGATGGCCCAGGATCATCTCAAGAGTCTGATGGCGAAAACTGAAGTCAAGATGGAGAAGCTTAATGAGATGATAAAGCGCGTTAAGCTCATGGAGGGCTTTCAGGTAGAGGAGATAAGGAAGATGAATCTTATCCATCACCGAAAACCGGTCAATGTGCAGCTGATTTCAGTCCCCATCAAGGACTTTAAAGTAGCTCCGGCTATGAATCACGGTCCATCAGAGAACAGTCGTGTTGCGAACCACAGGATCGCCTTAGCTGAGTATCCGCAGTGCATTGTCAAGGAGAAGCGGATAAACGTTGAAGATTCATTGATCAACCGCGGGAAATGGACAAGCTTGGAGGATAAACAGCTCTTGTTTTACCTCCAAAAGAAGGGGTTCGATTGGGGCGCTGTGGCCAAATCTTTAGGGACAAATAGGACTCCATTCGAGTGCTTGGCGAGGTATCAAAGGAGCCTTAATCCGAAGCTGATCAAAGGCGAATGGACTACTGATGAAGACGCTAGGCTTAAGGATGCTGTGCAAGCTCACGGGGAGAGCAATTGGAGCGTCGTTGCTAGTGAGTTGGAAGGGAGAACAGGTCCTCAGTGCTCAAACAGATGGCTGAATGTATTGCATCCGACGAAGCAAAGGAAAGATCGATGGGCTAAAGACGAGACCGAACGCTTGAGGATCGCTGTGATGATTATCGGTAGCCAATGCTGGAATAAGATCGCGGAGTTCGTGCCTGGTAGGACACAAGCGAGCTGTAGGGACCGATGGCTGGGGTCTCTGCAGCCTGGTCGAAAAAACGGGAGGTGGACAGAGGAAGAGGACGCGAAGATGATGGAGGCTATCGGAGTACATGGATACTGCTGGGCCAAAGTGGCTACCTATGTGTCGCCACGGACTGATTCTCAGTGCCGACAGAGGTGGAATACGATGTTCCCGGAGGACGCCCTTCGAGTTCAAGTCGAAAGGAGGGTGGCAAAAGCTGCACTTCCTTCCAACTTTGTGGGGAGAGTACACGATCGTCCTACTCTCGGCGCCAATGATTTTGTAGTGCCAATGTCGTCGTTTGCGAATGCTGCTGAGCAGAAGAAATCTCGGAAAGGAGGAGCTCGTAAGAAGAGAAACGATGTTGGATCGAAAGGTGATTCAAAGAAATCCGCGAGAGGAGGAGCTCGTAAGAAGAGAAAGGGACACGACGAAGGTGCTGGAAGCTGCAATGTCGGAGATGGTGTTAAAGACCATGATGGGGATCAAGCCATTAAGACGCTAAGGGAAGTTACTGCCGAACTGATTCAATCGTCAATGTATTAGATGATTCGCTAAACTATGGTAGTAAGGATGAATGATAGACCCTTTTGTTAGGCTTTTTTAGTAACAAGTTTTTACTGTCATTAGTGAGACACTTGTTCTACTTGACCTTATTTTCAAAGCTTCAAACTCTCTGCAAAAGAAGAAACTAATCTGTTAAGTAAAAGATGAAATAAATTTAAGAATGCAAAGCAAAATTTTACTCTTCATCTTTACAAAATCTAGGCTGCTAACATTTGTATAGGTTAGTTTTGTACAATATATTTATTGCCTGTAAAAATCAAAGCACTTCAGATGTCAAAACCAAGTGTACCCTTCAGGTGTATTGAAGAGCTTCTACAAACAAAACGGTTCTATCGAATCAGTAGTCATCGTCAGAGCTTTGATCACTGTCATGTTCATAGATGTGATATTCTTCGTCGCTCTCAGGGTTGTGTGTTTGTGATACTTCATCAGTAGGCTTGATATTGGGCGGTGGAAAGCGCATCCTTTTTGCCTTTTCAAACCTGTCAGAAATGGATTTCAGCAGCTCATCAGCTCCAGCTAAAGGATGTATTGACAGGAACCTTAATGCAATGCGCAGTCTTAAAGTATGGAGACTGTGTGAAGTGAACCATCCTGTTACAGCCTACAAAAACAAAGAATGTTAAAGAACACAGACATTCATATAATCATTGGATAGAAGTAGAACAGACAACCAACACAAAACAACATGTTATAGTGCAGAAAGCAGGAAGTTGAAACACCATTCAGTCACCAGAATAATGCAGCACACATGTTTAAAGATGTATTTATGAACACAATTCTAACCGTTAAAAGTGATAAGCTTCTTCAACTTGAGCAACGATATCAGCAGAAATATGGCTGGATATGCTGCCTGGACCTTGATTTCCAACAAGTTTAGTACACCCACTTGCACTATCAACCTTTTCTAGCTCAATTCCGACATACTCGGGATGGATGTCGTTGACTCCGGAATCAGGACAGTTGATTTTATTTATAGAATCACCATTGAGGCAATTGCAATGACTCTTTCTGGAAATTTTCAACAGGAGATTGTTGCAGTGATAAAGCTGTCCAGATGCAGGATGGGAGTATGGATCCTCAGGGCGAAAATATAGCTCCAATTTGTTTGACTTTGATGTACGAACCTATATGTTCATCCCCGGACCCGGAAGATGAGTAATCATTTATTATATCAATTGGTAATTGATGAAATCCAACGCACACAAAAGTAATTTTTGCAGTCATGGATCTTTTCACAAATTAAAAACCATTTAGCTAGAGTAATGTGGTCAAAGTTAGGAGATGGTGCGAAAGAGTCAAAAGCCTTTTTACGCTTTTCTTGAACCACATGCAGCCAAAAGTTAGCCATTTCATGAACCATAGGACATAGAACAAATAGGCTTTCAAGTTTCAAAGATGAAAAATGTGACAAAAGATCGATAGTTGGCAACTCAGAAGTCTTTACTTGTGAGTTGTGACAAACAATTCTAATTCCCTAAACAATAAACATTTGATGTAAGTTATAAGGGAGCACAATAGTTGGTCATCACTTAGAGACTTGCCACATTACCTACCAAATGAAAAAGAAAAAACTGCATATGTGACATACCTTCTCAACTTTATCAACACCTCATAGTGTGTCAACGGTGCGTGAGATAGATGAAGGGTACCCAGGATAATGAACAGCAAACACCCTGGCACCCATGGCAACTGACACCCATGGCAACTGTGACAAAAATAACATCGCCGTCTCAAGATGAAAGAAGGTAAAAAGACCAACAATATTTCCTTATTAAGGGCATGGAGTCATAAACTCAGTAAATTTTTAAAGAGATGGATTCATAAACTCAGTAAATAAAGTGTTTTGCAAGAAAGAAATCATTTAGAAAGTTCCAAAAGTAGCCAGAAGCAAATTCTGAATTCTTGGAATAATATGGTCTATCTGAAAGACCAGATAGAAACAACATAGCTAAAATAAAAACATACTGGGACCTCAAGTAAAAAGGCCAAAAGATGTTAATTAAAGGCATGTGATCGATGATTGAATTGCCTAGAGAAACAACATAGCCGCAATTTTGGAGCTCGCAGAACTATTTACCCATAGCAAAGGGTGCAAGGCTCGCACAAAAACGAAAAAATCCTAAACAAATAAACCCTATATCCAAATTGAATACCAACTCCTGATATCCGATCCACTCATTTAACCCCGAAATCCAAAATTCAAGAGTCAGCTATGGGGCGAAGGGAGTAGACGTCAGTGGCGAGGATAGAGATCGGCAATGGAGAAGTAGGACGGAGCCGCAGTCGTGACAAGTGCCAAAATCAAATTCCGTCGATTTGAACCAAGCTCGACAGTGTCAGTGTGTGCTTATACCTTCATTCTCACAAGACAGCCATGGAAATCGACATAGCCTCCTATTACGCTCATATTAACTAAAAATGAGATTTGGAATCGACAAAAAATGATATTAACTTTAGAAATTATAAATTCATACACAATTTACGCTCATATTAACTAAAAATGATATCCTTTAATTTTTTAATTGCCTAAATTGAAGTATTCATCCCATTTGAACGTATTTGCAATAAATCTTTGAGATTTGGAATGTGGATTATAAAATATAAAGTTGAATACTTCATGTTCCAGCTATTTTTTTTTAAGTCTGGTATGGCTTAAGTCCATCCACCATGCTCGTGTGCTAATCAGGCAAAGGTATATCAGGTAGACCATCAATTGCATTCTGTCCCTTTTAAGCTTTATATTTCTGATGCATTTGTATATGTCAAATCTTAGAGCTTTGAACGTTTGTACTTCTGTTAATTGTCTTGGTAAAATAAAATTGAAGTTTCCAGAGCCTCAAACTCCACCCAAGGTTCTATGTGAATCATTGTGTTGTGATTTTGTAGTGATTCATCTTGAATCGAACTAATGAATGATAACTGACATTTATTTATTATTCAGTACTGTGTTTTTTAAACCTTGTTTACTAATACATTTTATTATCTGTGTGTTTTGGTGTGCAGGGTTGGAAGGCTGGTGGTTAACATCCCCTCTTTCATGGTGAGGGTGACTCTCAGAAGCACGAGAAGTTGTAAGGAGTAAAATTAACATAATAACTCAAATAGGCCTAATTTTTTCTATTAGGCATTTCATCGAACACATGGAATGCATCCTGAAGATACGAGCATAAATCTATATCAACAGTTTTCACTCGATCAATATCTCACAATTTGCATAAATTTCTACATCCAATTAGTAGATTTTGATGTCATTGGAATTTTAGAACTACTGGTTTACCCACAGATTTCAAATTAAAGGTCAAATCCAAATCTTTTCCATCTACTTTAGGGCAAAATCTAACTTCAAAGGCACATCAAATTCAGAAAAGAATGTGACAACGGAAATCAAGGAGCCACCTAATGAAGCAATGGCCGACTAACTTCTCCTAGTCCATCGTAGAGGAAATAAACCAAACTGACCTTGTATCTCGGTGTTTAACTTCGTAGTGTGGAAGAACTTTATGTCGAAATCAACCCTACTTCAGTGCTGCAGTGGTGCTCGCATCTCGCTTTGGCGGTGGAGTCGGTGAGGTGGTTTGAAATCTGGGAGTGGGTAAGGGTGAGGAATTAGGGAAACAATTGGAGAGGAGAGATAGGGCAAACCGGTATCTGGGAGAGGCAAGATGTACAATACAAGGGAGGGAGAAATTGGCGGTGATGAAACCAGAGGGAGATCATACTATATAGTACGGCGGAACACATGGGGCAATTTCGTAATTATAAAATTTAATTTCTCCATCCCAATTTCCCCGCTCCAATTTCAAATTTCTACTCCCGATTCTATACGGCGGCGCCGGCGACCATCCACAGGCCCGCGGCCACCGACCAGCAGTCTCCGAACCGGCCACAACAAGTCGCTGTCCTACTCCCTTTCTTCCTTCATTCTGTTTATCGGTTTGTAATATGAAATTACTATCTACGTCATACTGTTTTTGTTAATATTACGTGACCTTCATCAACCTGCCACTTTGCAGGTGTCGGTCGTCCACCGTCGATGATCATGGGCGATAGTGATGCTGACTCCATGTGCTCCGACGAGAAGCACAATGTTGACCATGGCACCAGGTTGCACGGACACGGGGATACGGGGGGAAGCGGCAATTCTAAAAATCAGAAAACGGCTACGAAACGGCAATATAAAATGAAATCAAACAAATATCATTCAAATGATTGATGAAAAAGACTAGAAGAATCAAAAAATGAAATCAAACAAAAAATAGGGCAATTGAGGATTGAGGATTGACGAAGAAGACTAGAAGAATCAAACAATGCCGTTTCCGAGCCGCTTCCCCGTTTCCCCGTGTCGGAAACGTCCAAAAATAAAATTCTGGAGTTTCCGTGCCCAACCACAGGTTTGGTGAGACCTACAAAACCTCAAACGAGTTCAATGAAGATCCAAAAAAATTCTCAGATCACAACCCCTTATAATTCAAGCGTAAACAACCAAATTATGAATAAGCTAGATTTCACCGATTCTATGATATGGTTCTCAATTTTATCGATTTCCATACCCTATTCAAGCTACCAATGCACAGATTGTTAGATCTAGGATTCAGGATCTCCATGCCCTTAATTCGTAAAACATATCAAATTTCTCAAAATTTACCATGAAAATCAAACAATTGAAGCTTCACATACCATAAGCACAAAATTTAAAAAGAAAAAAAGAAAAAAAATAAGCAAAACAGAGCCCCAAATCAATTGTTCGAACTCACCAATAAATTGTTCAAACATGTCTGACCCTAAGTATGAAATCGAAAAGGGAAAATCCTAAATTTTCAGGCAAATTTTGAATCAATACAAGCAAACATCTAAAGAGCAATTCAACACATGGAGAAGGAGATCGCCTCGAGAGGCCGAGAGGGCGAGAGGGCATCGACTTTCTAAAACAAAGCAAAAAGGAAGCCGATGTTTTTCCAATTTTCGATGTGTGAAGTTGTATTTTGCATATGGAATATGTCCAAAACAAAGTGCAAGAATCAAGAGACTTCATATGGAAAAAAAAATGTAAGAAACCTACTGTACGTCACACACTGCTATCTTAATCTTTAAACGGTAAATATATAGATATGGTGATTGACCAGATTACAAAAGATAATACCAAACTAGGGGTCTCATGTAAAAGTAGGGAATCATAACCCAAGAGGATTCCACTGGCAATCCCAAAACCAACTCTACCAATCCTAATCAATTTACAACTAGCTCTCCCTCTCTGTCGCTATTGTCCGAGTTCCTACTCCTCTGGGCCAACTGAGCTTCCGCTCCAACATTTTCACTAGTGATTTGCTTTTCCACTTCGCAGAAAGGCACACATTGCTCTCTTAATCATAATAAGCAACAAAAACAGTAGGGAGGACGAGTGGTTTGTCGATCAATTCCTAAAAGACTGTAGTTTTCTATTGTCTTGTCTTTTACACCATGAAGGACGGGTTTATGCTCCTGGTTAAAGTGCTAAGGATTAAAATTAAAATGTTAAACAGCTAAAAGAGAGTTGAGACTTTTAGCTCACAGTTCCACCCTACAAGAGGGAATAAAAGAAAGAATGAAGGGTAGCTACTATCTTACAGTTCAGGAATAAAAGGAAGAATAATACACACATCACACATGGGCTTGAAGGAATTTTGTCATTTAATTAAATGTGCAGTGACTACTCGCTCTTCATCATGAATAAACACATCAAAGATTTCTGGAAAATAAATTGCATTGAATAAACTAAATAAGAAAGCTTACAACCAATCGAAGTCAAATCCCGCTCTCGCCTTCTCCAACCTCTCTCGCCACAAGCTCTCTCTCTCTCTATGTGTAACTAACTGGAACTAGAATTGAATTATTAAAACTCAGCCCCTAGGGCTTTATTTATAGACTTCATTCCCTAGCTAATATAGGAAAGAAATATCTATCTATATCTAAATTTACCTATCTAAAGTTCTAAGATAAAACTTGGAAATAAAACAATTAAATCTCTAAGGAAACTATATCTAAAGTGGATAGATCCTTCTTGGACTTGATAAATCTTTCATTGAGTTGATAGAATATCTCTTGCTTCATGTGGAAGAAAGCTAGCTCAGCACTCGGACTCGGACGGCTTGAAATCGGCTTTTGGGGACTGGTCGATGTCGACCAAGTTTGGTCGATATCGAGTTGATTTCCCGAATTCTTCTTCTGACAACTCGATTCCGGCTACTGACAGGAAAATCGACTTGGTTTTGGTCGAAATCGACCTCTCTTTGTTTCTTCAGCATTCTGCTCCGTCTTGAAACGCACTTTCCCGAGTCCTCGTTCGTCCGATTGACGCATATGAGCATGCGTTGGAAAGCTCTTTTCGATGGCTACATCTTTCATGAAGACATCAATGCTTGATTCGGAATGATGAATGGCGAAAAGTGGGCTTTTCTCCAGCTGCACCATCCTTAGCTTCTTCATGACTTTTCTTTAAGCTCCAAAGTGCGTCTGATTTCTGCGAAATTAAACAAAAACTAGTGTAGACTCCATAATTTGGCAAATAAGCATAAACTACATAGATTATGTATTATTCTAGCCCAAATGTATGAAATACATGCAAAAATCGATAAAAAAGTAAGTATAAAACATGGCAATTTAGGCTCACAACATTTATCTTGACTCTTAAAATGCCTCAATGATTCATTATCAGTCCTAAGAATAAACTCTATATGCCATAGGTAGTGGGATCATGTCTTAAGAACTCTAAACAATGCATATAACTCTTTATCATAAGTAGAGTAGTTAAGACACGCACCTTTCAATTTCTCGGAGAAGAATGCAATAGGCTTACCTTCTTGCATAAGAACTCCTCCAATCCTAACTCCACTAGCATCGCATTCCACCTCGAAAGGTCGAGTGAAATCAGGCAATGCAAGCAAAGGAGCTTGCGTCAGCTTCTCCTTGAGTTTGCAGAAAGCTTCCTCCTGAGTTGCGCCCCACTTGAACTCGCTCCGCTTCTTTATGATTTCCGTGAGAGGGGCTGCAATGGAGCTGAAGTCGCGCACAAAGCATCTATAGAAGCTCGTGAGGCCATGAAAACTCTGGACATGGCCGATTGAGGTTGGGGTCGGCCACTCCTGAATTGCCTTGATCTTCGCCTCATCAACTCGTAGTCCATTCGAGCTCACTACAAAACCAAGAAAGGACACTTGATTATTACACAATTCACATTTCTTAAGATTTGCATACAAGTGCTCTAATCGAAGTGTAGAGAGTACTTCTCAGAGATGTGCTTCATGTTCCTTAGGTGATTTGCTATAAATAAGAATATCGTCAAAATAATTAAACAACAACAAATTTACCTATGAAATTTCTAAGCACATGATTCATTAAACGCATGAAAGTACTATGAGCGTTAGTTAAACCAAAAGGCATAACCAACCATTCATATAAACCAATTTTGGTTTTAAATGTTGTTTTCCATTCATCGCCTTCCTTCATTCTAATTTGATGATAGCCGCTTTTTAGATCTATTTTCGAAAATATAGAGGAACCATGCAATTCATCTAACATATCATCTAAACGGGGAATAGGATGACGATATTTGACAGTAATGTTGTTAATAGCCCTACAATCTACACACATTCTTCATGAACCATCTTTCTTAGGGACTAATAACACAGGAACATCACAAGAACTCAAACTTTCCCTAATGTATCCCTTATCCAACAACTCTTGGACTTGGGATTGAACCTCTTGGATCTCAGTAGGATTCATGCAATAAGCAGGCCTATTGGGCAATGCAACCCCCGGAATGAGATCAATTTGATGCTCAATGCCACGAATAGGGGGTAGGCCTGGTGGTATATCAACGGGGAAGACATCCTTATACTCTTCAAGAAGAGATAGGATGTGAGGAGGGAGGGTAGCTCTAAGCTCCTCGCTCAACATATTCAACCCTTTGCATAGGAGCATTAGGGTTGTTTCCCCATCCACAAACTCGTCTACAAATGCTCTCTTGGATGCCAAGAGGACATCTTTAGGGCGAGTAGGGGTAGTAGTGTGACTCGCCCGAGCCTCCCTATCTAACTTACCTTCACTTACCTTCCTCTTCTCACTCTCATCGGCCACCTGTGTTGGTGTCATAGGCTTGAGGACGATGTTCTTTCCCTGAAAAACAAAGGAATAGCGGTTAGTGAAGCCATCATTTAAGACCTTACGATCAAATTGTCAAGGACAACCTAAAAGTATATGACAAGCTTGCATAGGCACAATATCACATAAAACATCATCTTCATAATGTCCTAGTTTAATATGAACTTTAGCTTGCTTGTTAACTTTCAAATTTTCACAATCATTCATCCAGTGCAATTTATAAGGTCTAGGATGTTGAACCGTTGGAAGTTGTAGTTTATCAATCATCCCTTGACTAGCCAAATTACAACAACTTCCGCCATCGATGGTCACATTACAAACCTTACCCTTAACTAAGCATCTAGTATGAAACAAGTTTTCTCTTTGATTGTCATCACAATGTGCAGGTTGAACACTTAAAACTCTCCTAACAATCAAGGAATCACCATGCTCATATTCAATGCAATCATCATCATCATAAGCAAGTAAGTTAAGGTTCCGATCATCATTATCATGCTCTTCATGTTCATCACAAGAATTTTCAGATTCATTTTCTCCTAAGTGATTAATCATGAGAGTTTTCTTATTAGGGCAATCCTTCATAACATGTCCTCTACCTTGGCATTTAAAACATACAATGTCTCTAGATCGAGTAGTAGAGGGGTTAGGATTACTCTCTTTAGGGCCAGTAGATGCCCCAGACGAATTTCTAGAGACCATAGGCGCCTTGCCCTTGTCGATGGGCTCTTGGGGTGCACGTCCCTGGCTCGCTCTCTCCCTAGAACCGCCGTCACTCCTCCCTTGGGGCTGCTGAGGCCCGTTCTGACGCCACCCTTGGGACTGCCCACTCGACATTCTTCCTCCTTGGCTCCTGTATCTAGCATTCCTTTCTACTTTAATAGCTAAATGCAACAATTCAGTAGGCGTAGAATAGGGAAAATAATCGATTTCATGAACTAAGGCAGGATGCAAAATTCTAAGAAACCTAGCATTAGTATCCTCATCATTTTCAACTACATTAGCTCTAGCCATGGTTTCTTGCATTGCATTAAAAGTTTCTTCAACACTTTTACTACTCTGTCTAAGATTCTCTAATCTTTGTCTAAGCTCTCGGGAGTAGTGTTGGGGAACAAACCTTCTTCTCATAAGCGCTTTCATTTGCTCCCATGAAGCAATAAGCGCATCTAAAGCTCTTCTTCTCTCCTTAACTAGGTTATCCCACCAAATTAATGCGAAACCTTGAAATTCAAGAGAAGCAAATTGTACCTTTTTAGAGTCGGAGAAGTTGTGTTAATTCCAGATTTGATCCATTTTTGTCTCCCAGTCGATATAGGTATCTGGATCAGTCTTACCTTCGAATTGAGGAATCTTCACCGTCACCTTGCCTATACCATCTTGCTCAGGCTCCCTAGGTGCTCTGTAGTGGTGTCGACCTCCTCTATCATTCCGCCTAGGACGTTGCTCCCAATGATCCTCCTCTTGGAAGTCATATTCGTCCTCTGAAGGGTAGAACTCTTCTTGTTGCCTACGACCTCGTCATCCCTGCGCATTAGCAAACACATTCTAAACGAGGAGGAACATTATGCTGCTGATTTTCATTATTATTAGGATTGGGAGGATGATTAGAATGAGTTTCTTCCCTGTCGTTTGGAGACGGTTCATCTCGCAGTGGATTGCCTTGTCCATGCACTGTGTTAGAACCGAAAGGGCGGGACTCCACTACTGACATTCTCTCCATAAGCCTTGCCACATTCTCAGACAAGGTATTCAAAACATTGAACACCTCGGGAGGAAGTGGGGCCGAAGAATGGTTAGAGTTGTTGTCGTTGTTACCATTGTTGCCCTGGTTAAACATCGCAAAGGAAAAAACATAGAACTATGTGAAAGGTTAGTAGAAAATATAAACAATCCTCTCAAGTGTTTCACTCAACACTCCCTCTCTAATTGGTATGTTATGCTTGTTGTTTCAATCCGCCTTGGGCAAATCAATACTCAAGCTAGGACTTAGCAAACACAAGGTATAATATCAATAGACAAGGAATAATAAATGAATAAATGGACTGCACACTCGGCTCAAAGGGAGTACCGACTCGGTATGGCAATCACTCGACACAAGCAAAGGACACTCGACTAAGCAAGAGCACTCGACACACACAAATAGCACTCGATAGGGCAAAAGAGTACTCGACACTTGCAACAATGAGCAATGTAAAGACTTATTTTGTGGGAAAGAAAAGAAAGAAAGAAACAACCTTTGGAAATTTACCTCTTTTGATTGTAACCCCAAGTAAGGATGTTGTAATTGCAAGGGTAGGGTTTCAAGGTTGTGTTTAGGCAATGAGGGCCGTCGACTAGGGCTGTAGGTGTTCACCAAATTGGTCCCTTGAAGCTTTCTTGCACTAGATCAATCAACACTTTTTTTTTTACTTACTTTTACCTCTAGGTGAATTTTATCCTCCCTAGGTTCAAGTCTTGAAATTTCTCTTCTTCTTTTTTTGAATTTTCGAACTGAATTTTTTTTTTACCTACTGCAAGAAATTACAGAAAATATGAAGGGAATTTCGAAAATAATAAAAAAAACTAGGTGAATAAAATAAAATTCAGCCCTAAGAAGATATAAATAGATTAGGTTTGAGCTAACTTTGGTAAGTAGCTAAAATTGCTTATATCTATGCCTTTATAATCTAAGACAGATAAAATTGCTTATATCTACCTAAAATTTCAGAATTTAATAAGGCAAAATAGATAGATAAAATAAGCTTGATAAAAGATAAACAAACTAGGATTAGGGTTCTTCTTGGATGAAGGTCGACTAGGATTAGGCCCTTGATGCCTCCGACTAGGGTATGCACCAAAGGATGTGTGCACAAGGCTGAGGTCGGCTTCAATGGCTGCTGATGGTCTCGGCTAGGCTTGTGTTTAGGCTAGATCGCAACCACAACAATTACAAACAAAAAGGTTAGTAATAATCAAAATCAAGAACAAGAAGTAAAAGACCAAAATTGAAACAAGACTCTATTTTTGTGAGGGTTTTTGTGTTTTTATGATGAATAAAAAGAAAGACACAACTTTTGATGTCGATAACCTAAGCTCTGATACCAATTTGATACGGGGTAAGCCGTAGGAGGGCCCGATCTTTGACAATCAAGACACAAAACGCAAGAAACAAACAATAACAACCAAAGACTCGACAAGAACTCTATGTCGACTAAGAAGAAACTCAAGAACAAGACCAAGAACGCAACAAGTCTCGACCAAGAACACAAGACTCGATATCGACTAAACCAAAGAACAAGACTCGACTGACTTTGATGAATAAAAACTTGACAAAAGCAATATTAAGACCGATAGATTGGTGAGTCGATCTATATAGAACAAGATGAAGACCCCAGGCCTCCGTAAAGGGTATGAACCAACACCAATGACAATATAACCCGCCTCTACAACCCTATACAACCAAGCATACAACTTGGAGGCACAAGGAGGGGGCTCGTGGATACCAGGGATTACCAAACCTTGCGAGATTGACAAACTCAAGGCAAACCAAGCTGAAACAATACCAATTTTGCAATCGATGAGCCTAGCGTCGAATCGATTGACTTTTGCACTCGATGTGTTTCAACACAAAAGAGAGAACTTTTCATTCAAAGAAGACGTACGTTCTATAATGGGATAATCGGCCCTTTTATAACCTAAAGGCTGATTTTTAAAGGGTGATTTTGGTAGATAACCCTTTTTGAATGTTCAATTGGGTACTTAGACTCCAAACTAATTTAATTAGTTTTATTTAGACCCCTTCCAAATAGAGTGGAATGGTCAATAGTCAACCGTTTGACCATTGATCGATCAACGGTTGACCATTGACCGGTCAACGTTGACCAACCCATTTGGAATTTTTTTTAAGTGATGTCATTTTTTGTGATGTCATATTTTACCGTTTTGATGGCAAAAGTTTATTATATTTTATTTTCACTCTGATGCCACTTTTCTAATGAAATGATTGGATGACACTTTTTTATGCCACTTTTTTAAAAACTTTGATGACATTTTTTATTTACTGTAATGTCACGTTGACCATTGATGCCATTTTTTTTACTGTTAACGACTGATGCCACTTTTTTTATGTCAATTTTTTGACGATACTTTGTTATCGTGATGCCATTTTTTGATGAAATTTTTGCAAAGTACTCCCTCCGTTAATTAAAACTTGACGTTTTACTATTCACGCACGCATTTTTAGGTGTTAAAAACTATATAAAATATTAACTTTTTTAATAATTTTTTAAAATAATATCATACTTATTACTATTAAGTATGAATTCATAAAAATAAATTTTTAAAAAAGTTAATATTTTATATAGTTTTTGTCGTTATAAAAAAGCGTGCATGAATAGTAAACGACAAGTTTTAATTAACAGAGGGAGTAGTATTTTGATGATATTTTTTTCAAAGTAGTATTTTGATGACATTTTTTTCTTTAATGTGATACAATTTTTTCAAAATGGTGTTTTTATGTCATTTTTATAATGTAATTATTTGATGCCACTTTTTTAATCAAATCGATTGATGCCACATGTTTTTAATTTAATCAGTTGTATATCGATTTATTTTCATCGATTATACTTTCATTCACCGATGACACGTCTGTGATTACACTTCATCGATGCAATCACTTGTGGTGACATGTTCATTAAATTTTTATTCATGGATGACATTTGTTATCTAAGAGCTTAAAACATGGAATTTTATATAATTGATGACATGTTCATTAAATTTTTATTCATGGATGACATTTGTTAAATTTTTATTAATTACAATTGTTTATGGTGACAATTTTTTTGATAATTTTTTTTACCGTGATGCCATATTTTTTCAAAGTAATGTTTGTTGATGACATTTTTATTGATAACATTTTTATACAATGACATTGTTTATTGATAACATTTTTATACAATTGGTAACATACTAAATCAATTCCCATTTAGTTTTTTTTTTCAAGTAAAATTAGGGGTACAAGAAATATCTACCCTATGACAGATTCTAAACAGTAATAAAAACATGACCATGCAAGCAATTTAACTTTCCAAGGGAGGTTTGACATAAAAATAAGCTAGTGCTCAGGATTGAAAGCGAGAGCCTCACGGTAGATGAGGCTCTCAAGAACCAACTTTATTTTAATTTTCCATAGAACTATAGAAGTATATGACTTTCAAGAACTACAATATAATTCAACCACATTAATTCAACCAGTAATTTGACCATGGCAATGTAGATATACTTCCAAATATCAGACTTGGTAAAACAAAAAGATGGCCTCATATAGACCTATAGGTATTACTTCCCTGTGCATCTCATAAAGCGAGATTTCCAAAGTGTAAATAAGGTCATAATGCATCACTTTCGGAGATAAACATTAATTCAATCACCGAAAAACAGCAAAAACAGATTACCTCCTCACGTAAAATGCATCTAGGAAATGTATGAGAAGGGATTAATAGCTCATTTGAATAAAGCAGAGGGGGTCTTTGTATTAGCTTGTTTGATTAGCTTATAGGGGTTTTGTACAACCATAAAATCTATGTTAAATTAAATATATGGAACTTCAGGATCCTCATACAGTGTTCTTCATTAATCTGATTTATTCAAATCAATGAAACCTATTGGAGAATAGAGAAAAATCAATGAAACCTTGTACCCATGACAACAGCTTGAGGACAACTCTGATGGCAGCATCCATCTATCCAAAACATCACCTATTGGAGATATAAATGTAATTTATTTACCCCAAAGTACAAAAAGAAAACTGAACATCAGATACACCAATTATACCATCTCACCAAGTTTAGTAACTACCCAGTAAGACAAATATCAGATACACCAAGAAAACTGAACATCATGAAGAAATTAGTTCAAACTAAAGATATTCAGCACCTTCAAGTTCATCTAGGCATTTCATCGAACACCTTAGATGCAACTCTTACCTCGCCCAATTCAAAGCTATTCAGCACCTTAAAATTTCTCAATCTTCCCCTAATTTCCCCTAAATTTGAAAACCTAAAGATACACAAAGAGTACAACAGCAAGACAAATACATAAAAAGGAAGAAAAATGGTGTCCTGCAAATCAATTCACAAAAAAACACATCTAATAGAACGAACACATCCAAAGGACATACCGATTGGAGAAGCCAAAGCGCTGATGGTGGTGCTGAAATCTGTAAGGGGAAACCGATCCCTTGGAAACGCCCTTCAATTGAGCGAGGTTTTTCCCCAATCAAGCCGATTCCTTGTTGAGAAGAACAATCTCAGTGGAATCAGCGGAGGAAGGAGAAGCGGGAACAACAACACAGAACTCGTCCCCTACCGGCGGCCTTTCGGCCTGAGATCTCCCCACTCTGACCGAACCCCGATTCCGACCTCACCAAGACAAACAGAACGAAACACGGCAAGGAAGGAGTGAAAGAGAAGGATTACCGAGCTTCGAAAAATCCAGATCCGGTGAGCTCCGAGGGCGGCTCCGGCTTCGCCGGCGGGGGAGAGGAGTCGAGTTTGGCCTAGGAAGAGAGCGATGGGAGGAAGGAAGGAAGAAGGCTATTGCGGCTAAAAAAAATTAAAGGGGTTTGGTGCGCCTAATAAAAAAAATAAGGGGGCTAACTACCTAATCAAATATGCTAAAAGGTCTAATTCACCAAATTCCTTCGTTTTTAAAAGAAATAAAAATAAAAATAATAAATCCCTAAATTACTAAAAATAACTTAAGTAAAGAAAGTTACTAAAAATGGCAATAAAGAGTGTTCCAACACTTAAGTAAAACCGGCCCTTCTAATCACTAAGGGGATTCGGCCACTTCATGGCCTATGCACATATAGGTCTTCAATGGTGCCTCTTGACGTTGTACAGTGCTTGAGAATAGAGCACGACTCACGAACATGAAGGAGTCTCGTTGAAACTTCTTAGCACAAGCTCGAGCCATAGGACCATCCCCAAGGATGATAGACGTATCCAGAGGCGTAGAAGATGGTCCCGCATCACTTGTCGTAAGAGATTTTAGTTTATCTCTTCCTTCTGGTTTAATCTTAGAACTGAATAATTGTTATTTTGCTCATAGCATTACAAAGAATCTTGTTTCGGCCGCAGTAATCTACTCTGAAGGTTTTAATTTTGGCACTACAAATGGAGGTATAGTTATTCACAAGAATGATACCTTCTATGATAGTGCTCAAAATATTAATGGAATATTTGTATTTGTGTTGTGAGGAGGAAATCAAGTATGAAGTATAACAAAATAGATCAAACCAGATTTAGGCCCACGCAAATAATTACAAGACTCCTTCAATGCAGTAAGAGAAAGTCAGGATCGAATCCACGAGGAAGCGTGTCAGCGGATCCTAGGCAGCTGTAAATCTCACAGAAAAGCAAACAGAAGACAGAAACAAAGAAACAAAGAAGGAAGGACAAACGAAGACAAGAAATAGCAAACGAAAGCAAAGAACAAAGCAAAGACATAAGCTAACTCGATCTCGACTAGTAGTAACTCGAGATCGACAAGAAGTAGCAGAAACAGAAATTGCAGAATCGAAAACAGAGACGGAAACTCAACTCGACGTAGACAAAAGCCAACTCGATATTGACTAAGGTCTACTCGATCTCGACAAGCCTCTCCTCTGTATCGACTAAAACACAGAAAATCTCAAATTGCAACTTCGAACACAATACCTCTGATTTCGACAGAAATAAATCAATATATGAAAGAACTTCCAAAGCCAGGGTATCAACGCCACAACGATAACCATGTAAAGTAACACATAAAGGCATAAAAGATCATGCTTTCTATCAAAATAACTTTCGTTACTAACAAATAGGCATATAGAGGCTTTCGCATAAACCCTAATTGTTACTAACCCTTTTCACATAATTAACCCAAGTTGTATTAAGATCACTTTCGCTTCAATAATACAAACAAGGATCACCTTCAACTCTCGCAAAAGAATCATGCTCATAGGGATAGAAGACGAATTGCATAACAAGATCTGACCTACCGTTGGGCTCACCCCAGCCCCAGATGTGGGTGGACTACTCGCTCTTCATCATCAAGAAAGACATCAAATAACAAAAGAAACGAACTTGCATTGAATTAAATAAAGAAAGCTTACAACCAACAAGACAAATCCGCTTTTGCCTTTCCACCTTGCTTGCCACAAACTCTCTCTCTCCACTCCTACTTACTTGAATGGAATTGTGTCTGAAATTGAATTGAATGAAAAACCAGCCCCTATGGCTTTATTTATAGCCTTCTATTCCTTGCTAATCAAGGATAGAATATATCTATCTATATCTAAAAAGCTTAAAAGATAAATAAAAGCACTTAAAGAATTAAATCTATAAGGAAAAAATAAATCTAAAATAGGCAAATATCTTCTTGTTGATAAATCTTGTCTTCCATGGATAGTTGATAGATAGATGTAGGATAGATCTCGGCTTCCTTCAGCCCCAAGGACTCCCAAACCGAGTAGGATTCGTCAAAGCGCGTAACGCGGTTTCAGGACGCGGCTCGTCGATCTCGAGTAGGGCTCCTCGACATCGAGTAGGATTCGTCGTCGACTGGGGCTGGCTGACTTGGTCGGGTAGCTCTGCTCGACAAGCTCGGATCTTGGCTCCTTGGCTCCTCGATCTCGACCAAGCCTCCTCGAGATCGAGTAGAGGTGGTGCTCGGCTTCTCCGTTTTTGGCTTCTCGACTTGGCACAGCTCGTCGACTCCGGACATGGCGTCGAAGTGTGGTCGATCTCGACTAGAGTTACTCGAGATCGAGTTGGCCTCCGGGAGTCGGGTTGTCTCTGACTCAGTGTCCTCGATCAGCTCTGCTCGACCAGGTGTGCTCGGACAACCTTTGTTGAGATCGAGTAAGTGTACTCGAGATCGAGTAAAGTTCTCTCAGCTTTCTGCTCTGTTATTGAAACGCACTTTCCCGAATCCTCGTTCGTCGGATTGACGCATATGACCATGCATTGGAAAGCTCTTTCTGAGGGCTACAACTCTCATGAAGACATCAAAGCTTGATTCAGAACGAAGAATGGTGAAAATGGCCTTTTCTCCAGCTGCACCATTCTTAGCTTCTCCATGAGTTTCCTTTAAGCTCCAAAATGCGTCCGATTTCTGCGAAATATAACCAAAACTTGTGTAGACCTCCATATATTGCAAATAAGTGTAAACTATACAGATTCTGTATTATTCTAACCCAAATGCATGCAATGTATGCAGAAATCGATATAAAAGTAAGTGTAAAACATGGCAGATTAGGCTCACAACAATTTGACCTTAAAACAGAATTTTATAACATAAACGAAAAAAGACAAAAATCAAATAAGTTGAAGTCTACCTATGACACTGTCGTTTGGGTCACATCAGTTTAGACCACATGAAGAAGCTCCATAAAGAGGGACTTCTAAAAGACGTGGATTGTGAATCCATTGATACATGTGAGTCATGTTTGATGGGCAAGATGACAAGGTCACCTTTCAAAGGAACAAATGAAAGGCCTACTGAATTGTTGGGCATTATACATAATGATGTATGTGGGCCAATGAGTACAGAAGCTAGAGGTGGTTATAGATACTTCATCACATTTATTGATGACAAGCCCTTTTGACTGAGGCTTGCGAGTTTGATGGAAGTAAATGCAGCCAATTGTAGTCCCTTGTCATGCATTCTTAGTCTTTCTCCTCATAACCATTCCTGACCTCATAACCATTCCGGAGCCTTGTTGTTTCTCCTCGTTGCGAATTTGGTAGACTAAGCATTCAACACCTAGGTTTTGATTTTTGGCTCGTTGTGCTCAAAACGATCAATCCATCGATCGCCTAGCTCATAGCTAATACTATAGAGTATGAGTTAATTACAAACATTTAGGATGAGTTGGCTAATTGTGTAAGAGTTGGTGGTTGGTCGGGTGGGTAGTGCAAGTGTGATTGGGCATCCAAGTTATCAAAGGAGGAGCACAAGGAAGAGAGAAGTCACCAATTTTAGGTAGGTTTGTCATTGTTAAGTTGTTATGATACATTAGAGCGCTTTTCCTAGTAATAGGTAGGGGTAAGTCATTATTACATCAAGCCAGGTTGATAAGGATATGCATTCTGATTGCTAAGTAAAAATGAAATTTAGAAATTAGCAGTAGACAAAGTCACAAAATTATGAACTTTCCCACTTTAGGAGAAATGTGAAGCACTTTAAATTTGCAACATCATCAGCAACTCATGTAATCTCAAACCCACCATCAAAGTAGACTTTCTAGAGTGAGTCGGTGCAAATCAAACTATTGCAACTCAGCAACAACATGTCATTCATATATCACAAACTAACTATTTATAAACACAAGTCTACAATCATCACAAGCTAAGATAATATATTTTGTAAGCCGGATTAATATTGCGATTTATGCACAACTCAATCATGTATTTGGGATACCGATCAAGTAACCTTCCTGAATCGGTAGGTGAAGCAATCTTGTAGAACGAAAGGATGGTCGGGCTAACGACCATAACTAACTCTGGATCTATATCCGGGATACAGATCCGGATCAAATACCTCCATCGCTCTCAGCTCTTGCCCGCACCCAGCCGCAAACCCATCCAACTCTCATGTGTCATACGGAGACCTCGTAAAATGGGAAACATGTATCTCCCCGTCGTCGTCTACCATATGCATCGCATGGCTAATAAATCTCAATAGAAGCTTCTAGTGCAACCTATTTAACAAAAAATCAATATATTAAGGAAAATTATATATGACATATCTAGTTACCTAGCTATGCAATTGATAACATGTTGAGATACCGCGTAGATCGGAATAGCACAAGCGTGTCTCATAGGATGACATGTAACACCCTCGTCTCAAATCAGATATAATAAGGACGTTCGGAGTGATTTATAAGTAATTCAAGTTCTACCTATGTCACAAGAGCTCTTCCTTTTCAGACTCCAAGCGATGACAACAGACCCTCGTCCCCGGCCCCGGTAAGTGTCCTCGCTTGGAGTCTGAAAAGGAAGAGCTCTTGTGGCATAGGTAGAACTTGAATTACTTATAAATCACTCCGAACGTCCTTATTATATCTGATTTGAGACGAGGGTGTTACATGTCATCCTATGAGACACGCTTGCGCTATTCCGATCTACGCGGTATCTCAACATGTTATCAATTGCATAGCTAGGTAACTAGATATGTCATATATAATTTTCCTTAATATATTGATTTTTTGTTAAATAGGTTGCACTAGAAGCTTCTATTGAGATTTATTAGCCATGCGATGCATATGGTAGACGACGACGGGGAGATACATGTTTCCCATTTTACGAGGTCTCCGTATGACACATGAGAGTTGGATGGGTTTGCGGCTGGGTGCGGGCAAGAGCTGAGAGCGATGGAGGTATTTGATCCGGATCTGTATCCCGGATATAGATCCAGAGTTAGTTATGGTCGTTAGCCCGACCATCCTTTCGTTCTACAAGATTGCTTCACCTACCGATTCAGGAAGGTTACTTGATCGGTATCCCAAATACATGATTGAGTTGTGCATAAATCGCAATATTAATCCGGCTTACAAAATATATTATCTTAGCTTGTGATGATTGTAGACTTGTGTTCATAAATAGTTAGTTTGTGATATATGAATGACATGTTGTTGCTGAGTTGCAATAGTTTGATTTGCACCGACTCACTCTAGAAAGTCTACTTTGATGGTGGGTTTGAGATTACATGAGTTGCTGATGATGTTGCAAATTTAAAGTGCTTCACATTTCTCCTAAAGTGGGAAAGTTCATAGTTTTGTGACTTTGTCTACTGCTAATTTCTAAATTTCATCTTTACTTAGCAATCAGAATGCGGATCTATATCCGGGATACAGATCTGGATCAAATACCTCCATCGCTCTCAGCTCTTGCCCGCACCCAGCCGCAAACCCATCCAACTCTCATGTGTCATACGGAGACCTCGTAAAATGGGAAACATGTATCTCCCCGTCGTCGTCTACCATATGCATCGCATGGCTAATAAATCTCAATAGAAGCTCCTAATGCAGCCTATTTAACAATAAATCAATATATTAAGGAAAATTATATATGAAATATCTAGTTACCTAGCTATGTAATTGATAACATGGTGAGATACCACCTAGATCGGAATAGCGCAAACGTGTCTCATAGGACGACATGTAACACTCTCGTCCCACATTAGATATAATAAGGATGTTCGGAGTGATTTATAAGTGATTCAAGTCCTACCCATGTTACAAGAGCTCTTCCTTTTTCAGGCTCCCAGTGAGGGCAACGGACTTGAGAGAACTAGGTGGCATGAGTTAGTGCCTCTTAAGACCCTGAGTCTTACACGACAAAGGTGAATCCCTATTGTGCAAACGAGGCGCTAGCCTTGAATCTATATTATAATTTATAATACTAAAGGAGAAGTCGCCTACGACATGTGGCGGCTTCTCCTTTAATGTAGTCTTTTTTAATTAATTTATTTATTTTACAAATTCCATTAACAACTTTATTCATTTAATTATTCATTAATAACACAAAATCTTAACAAATCTTATCCTAATTAAGTATTGATTTTTTTTTGTATAAGTAGATTTTCTTTTAATTCCTTATAATACGAATCGGTTGAGATATTCTCGATGATGTCAGATTTTTTAGTTACGTAATAATTAATTAAGTTATTTTGTATAATCGGATTTTCTTTTAATTCCTTATAATACGAATCGGTTGAGATATTTTCGATATTATGGAAATTGCTTAGTTTAGATATTCATTAGATAAAATTTAAATAAAATTATATTTATTTTTTAATATAAATAGATAAATATAAGTTTATCTGTTCGGATTTTTACCTGATTCTCAACGCTCGATCAAAAATCTTATTTACTTTTCTTGTATTGTTTCCTAAAGTTATTCATTTTTTTTGTCATTTTTTAGGTAGTTGATATTTTTATAATCAATAATGGTGGAATGAATTTAATTTCTCCATGTAATTATTTCTATATTATTGTAATTCATGAAGAAAATCCATTCCACCACTCTTGATTACGGATACATCATCTACATGAAAAAAAAAATGAAAAAATATTACCAACGTTACATATTTTGATCTATTTGGAAGACTCATTTTTTTAATAAGCTCAACTGTATCTCAAACGTATTCTTTAGTTTTATTTTTTACATTGCCTTATTTATTTCATTTCATTATTATTCTAATGTTTATGAGCATCATTTTGATACTAATAAAATTTATAAGCTTTACCAATATTTGGATAACGTTATGCTTATATTTGATTCTAATGCTTAAAGTTTATTATTACTTAGCATATTTATTTATTTCAGTATTCAATTTGTTAGAGAATGTTTATTTTTTATTACTTTGTTTGTGATACTTATAATATTTATGTCAAAAATAATAAATGATATTATATAAACATATATTTTAAAATAAAGATCTGTGCAATGCACGGGGTACTGAGCTAGTTGAAAAGAAAAGAACATAAGTACAAAAAAAGTCAAAAAAGTCAAAAAAAAAAGAAAGAAAATAAGAAGTTAACTAGCTTAGACCCCGTGCGCTACGCACGGGATTTTTAAAATTAATCTAAGTAAACTCATTATTTTTCAAATTTATCATATTAATCAACAATAACGGTTTAGACCATTAGACATATGTAATGGTAATCGGAGACAACTGATAAATGTCTATAATCTTAGATTTAGTGAAGTTGATTTCAATTTTGAAGAAATAGAAACCCATGGAAGTTGCAATATACTAATAGACAATTGCACAACATTGCTTAGCATTGAAGAACGATGAACTAAACAAATATGAAATATGGAAAAAGAAGATATATCTTAGGAGAAGTTGCAATATACGGTATATACTAATAGGGTTGATGAACTCGTTTATGATAGCGGAACATTAACACGAGAACTCCTTCAATTAATCCATTAAAACAAAAGTTCTCACCCTTAAGAGATAGACAAACCTTATTATTCTAGAGACAAATAATTATTATGTTTGTGATTGACCTTATAGTTCTGGCAAAGGTAAGCAACAATGCTACAACAACTGTAGTGTTTCATGGCACCTAAGCGCATATCAAAACTAAATTACAATTGAAGACAGAAACTCAGCATTGGATTAAACAATGCAACCCTCATTGAACAAAAAAAAATAGATGTTGTAGCTTCGATGCCGTTTTGTCGACGACAAAAAATGTCGTCAGCTTGATATGATTATTCAGGGTAACATTAAGTAAAAAGGTATTTGTTCGAGTATTTCATCGGGCAAAAAGAACAGCTTACTCGGCATATATTACCATCCATCTCGCCAATCTACGACAATGTTGCTTGGAGGAGACTGAGTAGGAGATTCTGGGGCGGCTAATGCATCGTAGTTTGCAGGATGATCAAAAAGGCCGCAAGGTCCGTGCTTGCAAATGCCCAGCTGCTCGTAGTTCCAACAAATTTCAGCACCCTGGTATTAGCGAGTAATATCCGTCAATTCCGATACATGTAAGTGGTAGATATAGACGCGTTATCTAATGGACAGAAGCAAACTTACGGGTCCAAGGAGAAGACCCTTTTTGTTGAAAGCACATTCGGACCTTGCTGATGCTTGGCTTCTGGAGACTTTGGGATGATGGTATCGACACGCAGATCTGTACTTGCAATCTCCGGTTTTCATGTAGTAGTCGCACTCCTGCACGCCAGGCCATTCAGGGTATTCTTCAACCCCTGCTGCTGCTGTTACTGGTAGCTTATGATTTCTAAAGGGCTTTGCTAGTTGATTCAGGTGGCCCGGATACACATTATGAGATGGAGTCGACACCTAGGAAAACCATGTTAGATTTATCACATGGGAAACGATCATTGAAGTATGTCAGATATTTTCATCAGATGTAAGTTGTAACAACATTGCAACTATTAGGAGTATGACGAAATAAAAACAAACCCTTACAAAATCACTTCTAGTCTCGTCTTAATCAATCATCACTCTTCAACATTACAATTAAGAAAGGCACAATCTAAGAAATTTGATATGTTGAATCTATGTTGCATCCATAATGTCCATCTCAATCTTCTTCATGACTCATACTATGTCAATCTCTCACCCTTCCCTCAAATGACCAATTCCATACTCTTTTCCTTGGAATGAACCATTCCCTGGAATCAACTCTATTCCAGATTTTTTCTCTACCAAACCTCACATTTGGAATAGTTCATTCTTGATTCTCATTCCAGATTCAGGGAATGGACACCAAACGACCCCTAAGAAAAGCTAGATGTAAGAAATTTGAGATGATGAATCTATATTGCATCCATAATGTCTGTCTCAATCTTCCTAATGGCTCATAAAATCCTTCTAACCCACTCTATCTAATTTCTCAAGATCATGAAAGAAGACAATGGCATTGTAAATGCTCAAGTTCAAGACTTACCATTCCTGAAGGAATCTAGCAGCAAAGCCGGAAAAAACCTAAGTCAGAATCGGCAGAAACAAAAGCAAAAGACTGAACCTCAAATTCTGAATTCAGACTATAGCAGTGAAGCCAGAAAAAACCTAATTCAGAATCAGTAGAAACAAAAGCGAAAGATTGATCCTTCAAATTCCATCATCAACATCATGGTGAGAAAAATTTCATACCTTCCAAATCATGGTGAGAAAGAGAAGCCCTTTTCATCCCAAATCTTCATCCCTTGCAAATAACGGTGAGAAAGAGAAGCCTTTTTCGAGGATGACGATCGGACGAGAGTAGGCCCAATCGCTCTGGTGCTCTTCGATTAGAGCAGCCGCGACCTCCCGCACCCTAACAGACCACTCCCTCATCAACCTCCGGCCACTGGCTCGCCGGAGTATCAGGGCAGCAGTGCGGAGCGTGGGGCTCTGATCAATGCTGCCGTCGTTATTGCTCCACCTCTGGCTGCCGTCGCTGGGGATGCGCGAGGAGGTAAGAAGCGGGGAGGGATCGACGGTGGTGGGCGGTGATTGGGACGAGACATGGATTGATGGATGACACAGGTGTATATGTTGATTGGGGAAAGAGATCTTCTGCACATGAATTGAGATTGGAGAATGGAGATTTTGGATTGGGAAGAAAGAGGAGTTTAATCCGGGGGAGACTTTCCGACCCGAGACCAAGCTTCAGAGTTTAGATCGTGGGAGAGAGAGTCTCCTGCATAATCAAAGCCTCCGATCGTGGGAGAGAGGGTTGTTCAGTTGTTAAGAGAGAAAGAAGAAAGGAAAAAAAAATAAAAAAGAGAAAAAATAAGAGAGCCTAAACGTGGATAGTCTGAGAGGAACTCAGCTTTAAGATACAGAGGGGTATAGTATTAGAAAAATAATGTTAAACACAGAAATGAAAAACACAGTTTTTTAAGTGTTTTCTGACATTCACTCAATCTGTATGCAGACCAAAATTTATACGGAAATGAATAACGGCAATTGTTTTAAGGGTTTTGTGAATTGAATTTCCCCCAAATTGTATGCAAACCAAAGTTTACACGAAAATGAGAAACGATAGTTTTTTAAGGGTTTTGTTTAAATGTGTGAATGAAATGGGGAGATATAACCAATTAATTTTCAATTTTGTATGAAAAGTGGAGAGAATAGAGTAATGATTATAAATTTTAATAGTGTATTTTGGACTATAAATATACTACATTTTTTCCTTTTGGTCTTTCAAAATTTAACGAAACGAGCACTTAGTCCTTTTTTTCAAGAACAACAATAATACATAACAAAATCCACTTAAAACAATCCTAAAACGATTGGAATTTTTTTATTTATTCAATTCTATAAATTAAAAAAATAACAATTTTGATCTAAAATCCACCCAAAATCAAAGTGATCGAATATAGGGCTCGTTTGGTTCAATGTGAGAATTGAAATTCTTAGAAAGTTACTTTATGAGAATTGAGTTCCCGAAAGTCTAATTGATGGGGATTGTGAAAATGTGTTTGATTTTTTTTTATTTTAAATGATTAAAAGGGGAATTGAAAATTTTCGAATACAAAAGGGATGGAAGTTGAACTTAGACTAGAATTTCATGGGAATTCCTTGGTTATTTCACGGGCATTGAGTGCTCGTTTGGATTGCATTGAAAAACCCAAGAATTGAAATAACTCGGGAAGTATGGGAATTCCAATTCCACCAAAACGGAGGAATTGAAATTACCATGCTGGGATGGATAAGTTGAAATTCACCATTATTATTTATTTAAAAAATCTTTTCTTTTTCTTTTTGAATCACAAATTATGTATTTGTCCGTAATTTAAATAAATGGTTTTTTTATTAATAAGGGTTACAAAAGTAATTGTACAGAAATTCTCATGAAAGTTCATATTCAACCAAACAAAATGCATTATTTTAATTTACAGAAAGTTAAGTTATCCAAACATATTTTCTTAAATTATAGAAGTTCAATTCCCATAAACTTAATTTCCATGAATTAAATTACTAGAAAGTTTACTTTTCAGGTTCATCCAAACGAGCACTAGGTAGGTGAACTTACTTCAAATTGAAGGAATTTGACTTTTTGAAAAGCTAGTTAACTTTTTGGGTTTTCAATTTTCAAAAATATTAACCAAATGCACGTGTTTCTTTGGGTTCGTATGGAAAGGGGTTAATAGACTGGCTAAAATTATAAACATGGTAAAATTTATAAATTGTTGGTAATTAAAAGTAGTTAAAAATTTAAACAACAAGATAATCTCCATATGGGGCGAAAAATAATTTATTTGTAAAAAGTGGAGTTTATTTGGTTGTTATTAGAGGTATTGTGGTACTTTTAAATCAAATAAGATAAAAAGGAATGAGTAAAATAGTACTTATACAAAATAAACACCCAAATAACCTCCATTTTGTATCTTTTTTTAACATAATTATTTAACACGTTTTTATTTATTTTAGTCATTCAAACAACCAAAAAAGTTGTTTAAAAAAATAAACAACCACAAATATTTTTTTAACTGTTTATTTAGCTTACCATACACACCCTTTGACTTTATGAAAATTTTTAGAGTTACAAAGTACCAACCAAACCCTTGGGGCTCGTTTGGTTGAATGCAAAAAGTACAATTTCTGGGAACTTACTTCCCATTAATTGAATTCCCGTGAAATGTACTTCACATGAACTGAAAAAAAGTTGTATGGTTGAATTTTGGTTTTTAGAAATATAAATAGGAAAATAAAGAAAATTACCTTTATAGATGAACTTACCTAGTCTCCTTTAGGTAAGTGACCTTCGTACAATTTTGAGGAATTAAAATTCCTGAGAAGTTGAATTCATGCGCCTTTCTGTCAATCAAACATAGGAATATATCTTACTTCTTGAATTTTTAAACTTCCTGGATTTTTAACTGAGTAACCAAACGAGACCTTGGTTTGGTTGAAGGCCGGAGGCTGGTGCCTGAAGTTTCAATGGGGTGAAATAAGGGGTCTGTTTGGATTCCAATCGTTTATGTTTATAAATATAAACACTTTTAAAGTTTTTGGGTCACACAATTTCCAGTGCATTTGAAATCACGTAATTTTAAAATAAAGTACATTGTAAATTGAATTAAATTAAATTTAAAATATAATTATCAACTTTATACAATAGTTTGAGATAAATTGACCCAATTTATAACGAGTTTATTTAAAAATTTACGTTATTTAAAATATGGTTTAAATGTATGAGTCAAACACTTTCAAAGTGTTTATGTTTATAAACACTTTCAATGTGTTTATAAACCTAAACACTTGGAAATCCAAACATACCCAAGATGAATAAGGGTTGTTTGGTTTTTGTGTTTCTATAATTAAATTAAATTGGAGTAATTATTTTGTGAAAATGAGAAATAATATTTGTCATATTTCCTCGAACTTTATGCAACAGATCTAGAAGAACCCGAAAAAAGAAATTTGGACTGGATGACCAAACAAGCCATTAGGTAAATATAGTACTTGACTACTTGTGGTATGTTCAATAATTCAAACATATACTTATAATATAATTTATGCGGACTGTGTTTATTTGACTATAAATATAAATAGAGTGCTTAACAAGAAACGGCATACGTTTCAACTTTCAAACATTGAAAATAATTAGGCATGAATATATTGCTGCTGTATGTATACACACTCCTTTTTAATCGGAGTATGAAAAACTAAGTCTACCATAGAATATCTATATGACTATATCAATTAAAATATATAATTAATGTACATTTTGAGAGAAAACTTGAATAGATATATGGTTGGTTTCTCTAAAAATATGTTGAATGAAGCATTATCTCTTACATAACCGAAAGATACACAACCCCATTCAAAAGAAGAGATACATTAAAATTAAATTTAAAACAATTTATTTTTTCTCCATTTTATATTCGTTTTTTTCTCTATCTATATTCTGTAATTTTTTTTATCAAGTAAAGATTCGAGGTTGCCTGATTCTCGAGAGGTTGATGAGACAGTAGAAATCGTTTAAACATATCGTAAAAACGAAAACAAGCGCAAAGAAACAAGCAGAAACAATATACGGATTTTTCGCCTGATAACCCTGAGATCTTGCATATTTCGCATGGTACCCAACTTTTTTACATATTTCGCCAAATAACCCTGAGGTTTTATCTTTTTTCGCCAAATAACCCCGAGGTTTTATCTTTTTTTCGCCAAATAACCTTGTCCCTTAAATTCACGTTTTTTTTTGGTTTTTAATCATTCCTTTGTTAAATAACATTTAAAAAAAAGAAAATAAAACTACATGTGGTGATTTTGGGAGATTGACCATGGCAAAGAACGAGTACAAATCGGAAAAAAAAAAAACAAATCCGGATTTGTACGGTATTATTGGGTGGTGGTGTTTGTTTTAGTTGCAGTTCTTGTTGCACTTGTTAGACTCAGTTGATGATTTTAGCTTATGTATTGATTGTATCAAATGCGCTCACTTTGCAAAAAAAAAAAAGGAATCTTACATCAATCAAACTTCAAAACCTATCATTTATACGTGTTTTTCATTCAAGTAAGCAATAAGAAAACTTGCATCATTAGAAGTAAACAGAAGCAATGGTTGATTTCTTATTGCTTTAAGATGTTGAGAAATAATTGATTCTGTTTACCTCTAGTGATGCAAAGTTTTTTTTATTGCTTGCTTGAATGAAAACACATATAAATGGTAGGTTTTGAAGTTTGATGGATGTAAGCTAAATTTCTTTTTTTACCAAATGGGCGCATTTGATACAACAATACATAAGCTAAAATCACCAACTAAGTCTAACGTACAAATGCAACAAGAACTACAACTAAAAAAACACCACCACCTAAGAATATAGTACAAATCCGGGTTTTTTTTTTCGATTTGCATTCGTTTTTTGCCATGGTCAATCTCCCAAAATCACCAACGGGTAGTTTTATTTTCTTTTTTTTTTAAATGTTATTTATCAAAATAATTATTAAAAAAAGAAAAAAAAACGTGAATTTGGGGGACAGGGTTATTTGGCGAAAAAAGATAAAACCTCAAGGTTATTTGGCGAAAAAAAGATAAAACCTCAGGGTTATTTGGTGAAATATGTAAAAAAGTTGGGTACCACACGAAATATGCAAGACCTTAGGGTTACTAGGCGAAAAATCTGAACAATATATATATATACAACAAGACGATCTAAGCAGAACTACTTCTCATAAGATGAGGACACCAGCGAAGATCGAAGCCAAACACCGCTGAACAGTAACACTGCGGGCTAGCGGTACAACATGAATCAGTCTAATATGGGTAGTGCAGGCAAAACTTCAAAAAAGCTACTTCTTAGATATGGAGTCACCCTGGAAGGACGTACCACGTCGACCCCATCCAGTCCCGACTTCGGACTCCAAGACTCCAACCAAGCAGAAGAATTCCTAGAGACGCTGGAAGCAGAACCACACCCCGCTTGTGCGAAAACGCGAATAAGATTCAGTCAACCGAACATGAAATTTGATCAAGCCTTCTCAAGATTTAATTCAAGCTTTTTCAAGTGGGCTTTTGCACTAATTGTGTCATGGTTCAGCGTGTTATGTTAACACAAGTAGTTCGAATTCGAATCGTACTCGCTCGATAAAAACTCGGCTCGAGCTCGTTCATTTTTCAAACAAGTCGAGTATGAACACATTTTTAAGCTTGGTCTAAAGCTTGACTTGTTCGAATTAAGCTCAAATAGTTCAAATTTTATAAAATTTCTAAAATTATCTTTGAGTTACTGTATAATGAACAAGTAGAACTGGTTAAAGTTTAAAAAAAGCTCGGCTCGACCTTGTTCATTTCCTAAACGAGTCGAGTATAAGCGAATTTTTAAACTCGAGTGAAAATTTAGGCTCGGCTCAGACTCATTCATTTCTTAAAGTAACATAGTAATACAACACAAGAAATACTCCGCTCGTTCCCTAGTCATGGTCTTTTTATACTTTAAACTTTTATACTACACACAAGCTTTGAAAAAATGATATTTTCAATTATGCATTATACGGAGTATAAATTTTGGGGCATATTTTTTTTTTGGGTGAAACTTTTTTTGGGGCATATATATATATGCTAAATCTCTCTTATCACATATTCCACGTATATTAATTGACGCCACATAATTACTTTTTATTTGGACTATTAATTTGCTGGGGGCCTCATTTGCCCTACCGGTCTCTCTTCTTTGTACCCGTGGCCTCAGAGGGTTTCTCGCCTCTCTCTCTCTCTCTGGTAAGTTCTCCTTTCTCGTCCTCCTCCAACTTCCATGGCCACCTCTTCGCCACCAAGATATCTAATTCCTTCCGCTTATATCTCCAATTCCTTATCTTATACGATCTCTTTTTTCCTCTGGTTGCCCTAATTGAACCGTCAACCTTCGTATAAACACAGGTTTTCCCTCCCATTCTTATTCCTCGTTGCTGCGATTTCATACTCATCTAGCTCCCTTGCCTGCTATTTTACGCCACTTCACGGTGTTTTTGTTTTATTATTGTTTCTGTTGTCGAATTCATGATTTCCCCCTTTTGAAACCTAGAGCGATCAACGTTCCTGATTCTGTGATTTGTGTGGTTTTTCGATTTTGATCTCTTTTTTTTCAACTTATGCATCAGGGGAGGAAGGAAGCAGAGATTAAGGAAGAGGCAATTAGTGATTTTTGGAAAATGGTGGATTCAGATCAAAGAGGTCATCAATGGATTAGTACAGAGATTTCCCCCGGTGGACAATCGCAGTATTTGCTTTCTGAGAGGTTAGGGCGCTCTCAATTGCATCAGCCTTCGAAGACTTCATCCGATGGACCTTTCGCAGCTAAGGCACTCTCGGCTGCTGGAGCTGCGTTCCTCTCAGCTGTCCTTGTAAATCCCCTTGACGTTGCCAAGGTATTCATCCGCCTTTTGGTTTTCTTTCAAGTTTTAATTTGTCCATTCACATACATACTTACCTAAGGCTTTGTGGTTTATGTATTTTTATGTTGTCTCCTCCAAATGGTGGTCATGGGGTGTGGTTGCTACTCTAAAAATTTGAAGTCAGCATCCTGGTCTGTAACAGAAACTGTTTATGAAGTTTTTACTGGACTAGTGGCTTCATGAATTTTTTGTTGGCCTCAAAACTGGGCCTGCAAGGGATCTTTGGGAAGATTGTGTTCTTACAAAGCTGAGCTTTCAAAATTGTTAAATTCGGTACAAATAAGAGCAAATTAGTTTTATGTTGAGAAGGTTTCTTTTCAAATATCCTATGGAAAGTTCTTTGATAGATGATGTGTTTGCTAGATTTTTGGCTGCATAAACATTCTTAATGACTTTCTCTTTCGAGACAGAATAGGTTTGATGAGTTTCTTATGTGTGTGATTGTTTGGCTGTAATAACTTCATTGGCGCTTGGTGATTGCTTTGGTCTTTCAGAATGGTTTGAGCTGCTGTTCTGTGTCAATTAGCCACCTTGTTAGAATATGGTTTCATGTTGTGATTAGGTATAGCATTATAGCTGATGCTAAATACTGTACTCATGTTTTGTTTTAAATGTTTAAAAAAACTCCAGACCAGGTTGCAAACACAGGCTGCTGGTGCACCATATTCTCACCCACTTGGCAACGTGACAAGTCGAATGGCGTTTTTTGGACCAACCATGGTAAATCTTTCTTGTTTATGATTCTCTTAAAATGAAGTTTAATGTATGCAGAATTTCTATCTTTATAATGAAGATTCATTGTTGGCAAAAATCAGTTTAAAAACATGATCATTATGTTCTTAAATTAATCATAATAGTTGCAGAATGTAAGTAATGAGGTCTTATTAAACTCCCCTTTCATGGTGCAAGATAAGATTCTGTTTGGTTCAGGAATCAGGATATGGATTGAAACTCTACTCATGTTGGTGAAATTTTGGCAAAATTCAGGACTTTGGGCCATCTTTGCTATGTTAATTGGAAAAAGTATAAAATGTTCAACAGTTGCATGTATATAAAATTATATGATTTGTGTAATAGGAGAGTTGGAGAGATCATTTTTATAGCAGGCATCTAAAGTTATTAATGTGTTCCCCCTGTACCTCCAACTCTACACCATAATACCGTGTTGCCTTTTCTAATTTCATTTCTATGACTGTGCATTGTATAGTGTATCTTTTGTGTGAAATACCTCATGTTTGTTTTTTCTTTTTCTTTGTATCTTTCATATATTTTGTTTAGAATGAACATCATACAGCTATTCTATATGCTGGAAATACTGATCTTTTGGTCTTATGAAATGTGAACCTTTCTCTGATGTGGTTTATGCGGTGTTTCAGATGTTTGCAGATTTACGGTGTTCTCCTTCATGTAGCCGTGCTGGCATTCAAGGCACTGTGTCAATATGCCCTCCAGACTGTTTTCAATACAAAGGAACATTTGACACCTTGTATAAAATTGTCCGACAGGTATATGAAGTGGGTATACATTGACACTATGTCATTATGCCCTACAGACTCTTTTTAACATTTTTGGAGTAAATTGTATTAGAAATAATCATCCTACTATCTTGAACTTCTTAAATTTCACAATAACTAAATAAGGAAAAATTACACAGGATATCCCATGTTTTTGCAATATATATGTGAGACAGGTAATAAGGTTCCAATACTTTCAAATTTGGAAGTTTGTTATTGTGATAAGGTTGATCACCTTCAAATTGTTAGTGTAATGTACCTTGCATAATAATAGTAACAAATAAAAACTTTATGAGATAAACCTTGTCAAAAGTAAACTATATTTTTATGAGGAAAATTTTCATTGATGAACTAATGACAATCTCTTGAACATGTACCCTAGAATATACATCAAATCCTTGCAAAAATCGCGACTGTCGCCTTCTCTTTTGTTTGAGTTACCTTTAGCAGAGCTCCCTTTTTTTTCTTTTCATTTTAATTATAGTATTTGAACAGTATCTTTGTTTATAAAGCAGGGGTTTTCCTGTCTAACTCTAAAAATATATTGATATCCATGCATATTATTTTTATCCAACATATCATCCTTCATGGAAATTCTAAAATTTTGGTACGGCTAATATTATGTAATAACTTGGGATATGCCGTTTATATGTTCCAATCAAGTAAAAAGATGAATATAAATTGAAAGAACAAACGAAGAATGTAGAATGTATTGGTACGGCTAATATTATGTAATAACTTCAGAATGTAAAATGTATTGGAAGAACAAACGAAGAATGTAGAATAAAATTGATTTGAGGTATTGTCATATTAATGTTCGTCTTTATTTTATAATGAATGTTTTTAACCCCTTGTTACATTTTGATGTTTGGACTTTGAATGGATCTATTTTAGTTTTTTGATCAAATAAGTGGATTACAATTTCAAATGTTGAGATGAGGAAATTTTCTCAAAATACTTTGATTGATGATTGGTTTTTGTTTTTATGTTTTTTGGCTATATTCTGGTCCTCATCTGCATGCAACTTCCAGCCCTGTTGCTATATGTTTCTCTTTTTAAGACATGATATTATGTGTTCTTTTCATTAACTCCTTTGCATACTCTTCTGTTATTAATATTTTTTTGTTTCTATTGAATATGTTTTCAGGAAGGAGTTTTAAGGTTATGGAGAGGAACCAATGCTGGTTTAGTATTAGCAGTGCCAATGGTGAGCTGATAGGAACTCCGAACACTGCTACATGCAGTCATTTATCATTTTTCCTGCTAATGCTTGATCATTACTCTTTGAACAGGTTGGAATTTATCTCCCCTTCTATGATGTTTTCCGCGATCACATGTCAGGCTTTGTGGATGCAAATGCTCCTAGTCTAAAGCCTTTCGTTCCTTTGGTTGCTGGCTCCATGGCACGCTCTTTGGCTTGCACTATTTGCTATCCTATAGACCTAGCTAAAACCCGCATGCAGGTACTTTTGTATTTGCATGATCTCATATGATTTTATGACATATCATGCTTAATTTTGCCATTATTTTGTTATTGCTTTAGTGTTTTTAGTTTGAAATTTGCTTATCAGTTTGAAAGTGCTTGTTTGAATAGGCATTCAAAGAGACTGGACAAAAGCCACCTGGTGTCTTGAGGACGCTTCTTGGAGTTATTTCTAGTGTTGAGGGTACAAATAGTTTTCAAAGCAGGCGTAAGTTTTCTAAGAGATTAACTTTACACAGTATCTGTTCCGATTTCTTGAAAATTATTTGCGTAGTGTAATAGTTCCCATCCAATTATAGAAATGTCCTGGTTTCTAGTTTCTACGTCTGTATCTAGAATATGATATCCACTTTTTTTTTAAAACAAATTGTCACTGTTAAGATTGCTATTTTATCCACTCAAAAGGTTTAGCACGTTCCTTCCTGGGTTATGACTTATGAGTGATGGTGGGCATTATAACCTTCAAATACAAGAAGCATGGCCCAGAAGCGCATTCTTCTTATATCTTCTAAAAACGCGTTTCTTTATTTCTAAAGCATTTTTGTCTGTTGTGTCATAAACTGGTTATGATTTCAAATACAAAATGAATGTGTATATGCTTATTAACATACGAAAAGGTTTCACAGCCTAATAATTTCTGTTTCCTTGTGACAGTGCAAAATTGCCGTGTGCTATGGACGGGACTAGGGGCACAGCTTGCTCGTGATGTACCCTTTTCTGCCATCTGCTGGGCAACCATGGAGCCGGTAAATTATCTTCTCTAGCTTGTCATACATTCAAAGTTCTGTATTGTTAATATTTTCATCATGACTATCAGACTATGTTTGACAATGCTTTAAAAAAAAAATCTCTGAGCAGATCAGGAAACAGTTTGCTGCCTCAGTAGGAGATGATAAGAACGTGGGTACCGTGCTTGGTGCTAATTTTTCTGCAGCATTTCTTGCCGGAAGCATAGCGGCTGCTGCAACATGTCCACTAGATGTTGCAAGGACAAGAAGGCAAATAGAGGTCATTCTTTTAAGCTCTAATTACTCGTTGGATAAGTTCAATTTTTTGATTGAATGTTTCCTTTCCATCATTTCTTCTTCTCATTCTTAGCTAGCATACCTATTCTTTGGATTTTCAGAAAGATCCCCTAAAGGCACTCAGGATGACCACAAAGCAGACATTAATGGAGGTTTGGAGGTATGCACAATCAGTTTACATTTGTTCTTGTTGAATTCTCTGTCCAGATTGTGCTCTATTTAGTCTGTTGACCACCTTGCATTCTGCCAGTGATCCTTTAAACTAGTCACTTCAAAAGCAGAGAAATTGAAAAGATCGAGGAATAGTCTTTGTCTAGAAATATTTGAAAAGTACGAGGAATAGTCTGTAATTATTCTGCGTAATCTTTTTTTTTGCCAAAAAAGAAAACAAAAAATTGCCTATAAATTCTTTTATGTAGCTTCATCAGTTAAATAGCTTTCAAACATTTTTCAAAAGAAAGCAAAAACAACTACTTTTTGTTTTTATTTTTATAACCCATACCAAATATAGTCATTGTATCTTTCTTCTTGTTTATTTTCTTATAACCGTTTGTCTTTTTTTGGAAAACAGGGATGGAGGAATGAAAGGATTATTTGCAGGAGTAGGCCCCCGAGTTGCACGTGCAGGACCTTCAGTTGGGATTGTTGTTTCCTTCTATGAAGTTGTCAAATACGTCCTCCTACATAACAACCTTTGAAGTTTGAACTCCACAACGAGCACTAAAACACATTTAAATTAACTTCCCTAGTTGCTGATCCAGTCGAAGAAAAAGGTGACTTCCTCTTCTGCTGAATTGAAATGAGAAAAAACTTATAAGCTCAACTGATTAATGCCTTCTTTAGCAGGTATATATAAAGCTATCAACCGTTGGCTAATTTTGACACCTGACATTACAATGGTTTAGCATTTTTAGCTAGTTTTGTTTCTCATCTTCTTACTGTTAGTTATCGTGCCTTCTCGGGCTGGGAAGAAAATTTTGTAGCTGACGTAGCTTCTTTTTGAAGGATTTTGTTTCACTGTTTTTGCCTGGGCTTAAGTCTCAGTTTTCACGTGTATATGGTTTCGTGCTCAAAACCCCAACTCCTATACAAGTGACATGGTTGAAAGGAACAAATAGGAAAACTTTCATTCTATAGTCATGTTTAATCGAATCGTTAGGCAGGTGGTTGTTCAGGCTGGGTTAGTCTGAATTTCTGAGTTGGGTATTTTTTAATGTCATTTTGTATGCATTTGGAGATTGATTTAGCCCCATATGTGCATTCCATTGTAGATCGTGTGTTACTGTTTTGGTCTCGGGCATTGTAACGAGTACTCGGGGTTCATTCAAACGTTCTATAAGTGCATATTCTGCGATTTACTTCAACTGTCACGGCAATACCCTACTAACCTACAGAATTAGCATGTCTATGGTGAACAAGAACTTGACTTGAGCGAACTCACTCATCAGTGCAATCAATGTGAGCTTGAACCAGAAACCCTATGAAAGCAATCAATGTGAGCTTGAACCAGAAACCCTATGAAAGTGTGCTATCCTGAGGCAGAACGACGAACGGACCAAGCACATCGAAAAAAAAAGCGAGCATTAGAATGGAATTGAATATATGTTGTATTGATCCAAAACATTGAAGGAATGAATCCAAAATAACGAAGGTGTATCATTTGATCTCACTATCTGTCAGCGTCAATGTAAGATGATTAGTTTAAGTAGTCGTCGCAGCTAACTCTTCGGTGTTGGGCAACTCAAGAGCTTGAGACGTCAGTGGAAGAATTCCGAGTCATCGAAATCGAACTGGTCGTAGTCGAAATCATGGGTGGCATTTATAGACGAACTGGTGGCTGAAGCGCTGGTAGCGGCTTGATTGATGGTAGTCGAGGCAGTGGTGGCTGGGGCGGACGAGGAGGCTTGGAAGTGGAACCCGCGATTAGGGTTAGCTTGTAAATGCTGTTGGTGGTGGAAATCAGTGTCTGGGGGGACTATGAATGATGCATTGTTGTTGGTTGGTGTAAAGCTGATTAGGGTTTCGGTTGACCTCGGTGGCTGATTCGGGTGCGAAGACGACGATGACGGGTAGCTTGTCGGGTTAGCCCCCGGGTGGTTGCAGGTGTGGACAGCTTTGTAGGTGACTTCAAACAAGGAAGGGTCTTCATCAGTCCTTTGGACTTGCTTTGTAGCTGGGCAATTGGTCTGTTGCTTTAGGGCACACCTGTAGTAAGCCCTGCATATATGCATTTCAATATATAAAGAAGCCAAAGGTTAAAATGCATATATGTTGAACAAAATTTTAGGATTAGTGTGATACTCTGACTTTAATCTCACATTTGAATAAGATATGCTTAAGCTTTAATTGAAGGAAACATGAAGATTACATGAATTATATAATATAAAAAAAAACATATACTCCATCCGATTCAAAATAAGTGTCGTTTTAGCTCTTGACATGAATTTTAAGTAAAGTATTAATTATCATTGGTTTTATACATTTTTTCTAAATCTTATCCTTTAATAAGCTTACCAATTTTTTTAACCAATAAGTGGAGAGTTTGAAATAAAAAATAGTCAACAAATACAACTTTCAATAACAGTTTTCATCAACCAATCTATTAAATTGCCTAAAACATAAAACGACACTTATTTTGGATCAAATTCAAAAGTCTAAAACGACACTTATTTTGGATCGGATGTAGTACTATTTTGTAGGGGTCCGGATCAGGTAAACAAATGTTCTTATATTAAAAATAATGTGATGAAAATGCCACTTCTGAAATTTTTAAGACAGTTTTTTTTAATCAGATTTGATAAAGGCTCTAATTCAAATGTAAGATTTTCCATAAAGGATTAAAGGGCACTTTTACCTATTTTCTCCAATTCGGCAAAACATGTCATTTACTGTTTACGTATGTTTTTTTTAAGATGATAAAAACTAGATAAGATATTAACATTTTTTAAATAATACGGAGTAAGTAATAACTATGAAATTGATTTTAGAAATTGATATTTGAAAGAGTAGATTTTTTACCATTCTTAAAAAATATACATAAATACTGTAGTAAACAACATGTTTTATATATTGAACGAATGAGGTAATAAAAGATATGAAAAATGCAGTCCTACACTCCTATATGGAATAAAGCTCAAGGTGATCTTAACTTTTCACTTTAAGATTTTTTTTTAACTGAATAAAGCTAGATTAGGTGTACATTTGATTTAGACAGGAAAGTTAGTTGAAAACAAATCATCAAACAGTCAAGAAGAAATCAATATATAAATTCTTGAACTATATATGTATCTTCCTGTTGAGATCAGACACATTTCACAAATTTACATCCAGAAAATATGAAAACCACAACTACTAATGTAATTTCTAAAGTGAGGTTCAAATCTAAAATCAATTGGCAACAACTTAGGCTTGTCTACCTTATTATACTTTTAATGTGCAGCTTTTTTGGTCTCTTCACATTCCAACAACAAAGAACGAAATAAAAAGGTTAATGCTCGATCTAATTTGATTTTTGGTTTAAATGCTAAGCTTGATGAAAAGTAATTTCTAAGTGAGGAAAACTCGAATATATTCATCTCAAAGTAATTCAAGAAATTAGTTTTTTTGGATGCACAAAGTGAGAAAATATATGCCCCAAAAAATCTTACTGTAATTAATTAACAATAATTCAAAGTTTTTCATCTGTCATAATACAACATGAAAAAGAAAAGGCAATGGTTTCCTACCTTAACTGATCAAACAGGGTTTTGTGAAAGGAACTATAGTTTTCTACTTGTACTGGCTTATTAAAATCAATTAACTTTTAGCTTAATTATAAGATGAAATTTTGGGATAACAAAGATAGTTTTTGCATGCATATATTTTGTGTTAGATGGTCAGTACATTTCCTTGCAAGTAGTATAAAAAAATGTGAGTTTGCTAGTAGTAAATAAATTTGAAAATTTGTAGTTTTTGGTAAATAATCTTTATTTTTTTTATATGAAAAATATACTATAATTTTTTTAAATCTGTTATAAATGTATAAATCTGCATAATCAAATTCTTAATTTTGTTTTGTTATATAATATTAGTATTGGACACCATAGCATTCTTTTTTTTATTAACATCAAATATTATAATTAAAGTATCGGTTTTTGTTGAGAATGAAATATGTGTAGAGACCAAAAAGAGTCCTACATTGAAAACATGAAGAGATCAAGCCATAGTATATAAGCTAGTGGGCTACCCCACCTATTGCCAATTGGTTTTAGGATGGAACCCCGCTCGGCTTATGTGTTAGGCTATATGCGCATGGGCGCACGTGTGCACACGACCCCCGATCCTGAGTCCCAAAGGACTACAGTAGTTTTATTATATGAGTACATTTTTTCGAAGGAAAATAAATCATATTAACAGAAAAATAATGTACAAAGTATTGACCACCCTTAAACAAAAAATAATACAAACCTTAGAAATGCTAAATTCTACTCTACTCCTTTCTACTCTTACTTTTATTAGAGCATATATCCAACGATTTTACTAGCTTCATAATTTATGCTATATATGTATATTTTAGAGAAGTAAAAACCAATATATGTTTCAAGCCATTTTTCTTCTAAAACTTTAACACCAATAGTTTCTCCAAAAATTCTCTAAAATGGAAAAATAAAAGATATGTTCTCCAAATTATTTTTGCTCAAAATCTAATAGCTTTGCCATTTTAAAGATATACTAGTACAATTCCCGCGCCATGGCGCGGTTTTAAAAACTAAAATATTAATAATATATATAAATATATTATAAAATACTAATAAAAGTTAAGATAAAAAAAAACTTTACCATAAATGTATCTTATAATTCTGAAATAATTTTTTTTATATCTCGTCTAAAGTATAATACATAAATGTAGATATTTTAAATCACCCAGTAATAATAATATCAATATCATTGTAAATTTTTTAGAAATTTTGAAATCTGAATCATGCTTTTAAATGTGATGTGTCACAACTAATAATTATATTCAATCTTTTGAATTAAACTCAATAGTTAGTACATAAATGTGAGTTAAGCCTAATGGTTATATTAGATTAAATTCAATGTTTTGAATTAAACCCAATTGTTAGTAAATATGTTAAGAATAAAAGAGAATGGAGGATTAAAAAAAATTAATGGAAAAAAAGAGAAAAGGAGAAATAAAAAAATCAAGGAAAAAAACATAATTGGTTAATATTCCTAAAACTCCTCTAAGATTGACACGTAAGCAAAGTCTTCTAAATTAAGGTTATATATAGATTGTTAGTAAATATGTTAAGAATAAAAGAGAACTAGTACAATTCCCGCGCCATGGCGCGGTTTTAAAAACTAAAATATTAATAATATATATAAATATATTATAAAATACTAATAAAAGTTAAGATAAAAAAAAACTTTACCATAAATGTATCTTATAATTCTGAAATAATTTTTTTTATATCTCGTCTAAAGTATAATACATAAATGTAGATATTTTAAATCACCCAGTAATAATAATATCAATATCATTGTAAATGTTTTAGAAATTTTGAAATCTGAATCATGCTTTTAAATGTGATGTGTCACAAGACTCACAACTAATAATTATATTCAATCTTTTGAATTAAACTCAATAGTTAGTACATAAATGTGAGTTAAGCCTAATGGTTATATTAGATTAAATTCAATGTTTTGAATTAAACCCAATTGTTAGTAAATATGTTAAGAATAAAAGAGAATGGAGGATTAAAAAAAATTAATGGAAAAAAAGAGAAAAGGAGAAATAAAAAAATCAAGGAAAAAAACATAATTGGTTAATATTCCTAAAACTCCTCTAAGATTGACACGTAAGCAAAGCCTTCTAAATTAAGGTTATATATAGATTGTTAGTAAATATGTTAAGAATAAAAGAGAACTAGTACAATTCCCGCGTCATGGCGCGGTTTTAAAAACTAAAATATTAATAATATATATAAATATATTATAAAATACTAATAAAAGTTAAGATAAAAAAAAACTTTACCATAAATGTATCTTATAATTCTGAAATAATTTTTTTTATATCTCGTCTAAAGTATAATACATAAATGTAGATATTTTAAATCACCCAGTAATAATAATATCAATATCATTGTAAATTTTTTAGAAATTTTGAAATTTGAATCATGCTTTTAAATGTGATGTGTCACAAGACTCACAACTAATAATTATATTCAATCTTTTGAATTAAACTCAATAGTTAGTACATAAATGTGAGTTAAGCCTAATGGTTATATTAGATTAAATTCAATGTTTTGAATTAAACCCAATTGTTAGTAAATATGTTAAGAATAAAAGAGAATGGAGGATTAAAAAAAATTAATGGAAAAAAGAGAAAAGGAGAAATTAAAAAATCAAGGAAAAAAACATAATTGGTTAATATTCCTAAAACTCCTCTAAGATTGACACGTAAGCAAAGTCTTCTAAATTAAGGTTATATATAGATGGAGGATTAAAAAAAATTAATGGAAAAACGAGAAAAGGAGAAATAAAAAAATCAAGGAAAAAAACATAATTGGTTAATATTCCTAAAACTCCTCTAAGATTGACACGTAAGCAAAGTCTTCTAAATTAAGGTTATATATAGATTGTTAGTAAATATGTTAAGAATAAAAGAGAATGGAGGATTAAAAAAATTAATGGAAAAAAGGAGAAAAGGAGAAATAAAAAAATCAAGGAAAAAAACATAATTGGTTAATACTCCTAAAACTCCTCTAAGATTGACATGTAAGCAAAGTCTTATAAATTAAGGTTATATATAGATTGTTAGTAAATATGTTAAGAATAAAAGAGAATGGAGGATTAAAAAAAATTAATGGAAAAAAGAGAAAAGGAGAAATAAAAAAATCAAGGAAAAAAACATAATTGGTTAATATTCCTAAAACTCCTCTAAGATTGACACGTAAGCAAAGTCTTCTAAATTAAGGTGATATATAGATTTGGAGAAGAATTTTAGAAAATATTGTAGATTTGAGGAATATCTTTTTTTTTTAATGCTGCATCTGTTTTTTAGAGAATGAGATTGAAAATTTATTGGATAAAAAATACTTATTCTCCCAAAACTCCAAAAATTCTAAAATGGAGAATTTGTTAGGGACGTATACAATGTTCTAAAAGGCGCTAGGCGGTCACCCACCGCATAGCGCCTAGACGGACTTAGAACAAACTTGATTATTTCCTTACCTTTTAACGTATAACACATGTCAATAATTCATATAATGTAATAATAATCCATAATATCACTCATAAACCCAAACTTACGGTGCTTAACTCACATTAAAGTAAATAAACACAAAAGTAGGCGTCCAAATAACGATTCTAAACCTCCTAAAATCCAAAATCATAGGATCGACTCAAAAGCAAATATATCTCGACTAGGGGGATAAAAAAACCCTATGTTGATTAATCACATGTCTAAAAGCTAAAATTGATTAATCGTCAGGCTAGGAGGGACTAGGCAGCGCCTAGGCGGGCCTATGCAAGGTCTAGGCGGTATCTAATGGGATTCCCGTCTAGAGGCCCGGCTAGGCTTAAAAATTCCTAGGTCCCCTGGTCTCCCGCCGCCCAGGCGGTGCCTAGACGCAATTTTTAGAACACTAGACGTATAAGAACATCTCGAACGTATTATCTATTTGGGGATTTTAGAGTTTTTGGAGAATTTTAAGGCTTCTTTTGGTCTAACATATTCCTCATCTCATTCTCCGAAATGAGAAAGGAGTAGAAAAAATAGATATGCTTTCTGAAATCTGCAACATTCTCCATAATTATATGATTCTCCAAATATTCAAAATGATCACATCATAGAAAAACCGTGTGTTTTATTTTCCTATTTTGGAGAAATTTTGGGAAAACTATGGGAGATAGTCTAATATACATGAAGACTTCGATCAAGATTATTCCCCAATTCAGTCTACAAAATGTGAAGAATGTTACAAATTTGGGGAATTTTGGTTTTCTCTTTCATCGTTTTGGAAAAAGTATTAGAAAATCCGTTGGATAAAAAAACTCAAATCTTCTATAAATTGGAGGGTTTCAATATTGTAGAGAAGTTGTTGGCGGATATATATACTCGATCTTAGTAAGCAAATGCTTGATTTACCAAATGAAAACAAAAGATTAAAAGGCAATAGCAATGACCAGGATTTGATTCATTGTATTTTTATGTGATCACTCTGATTGAGAGATACAAGCATCTTTTAATTAAATCACTAGTATGATACTTGCGCCATGATGCGGTTTTTTATAAAACTTAGTAATATATTAAATTAATATTATAAAATAATAGTAAAAGTTTAGATAATTAAATGTTTTGAATTAAACCCATTGGTTGAGAAAAAAATTAAAATAATATGTATATATATATATATAGATTAGTAATATTGATTTTATGTTTCATTCTTATTAATTTTATGTTTTGAATTAATCCCATTGTTTTTTTTAAACTACTAAAATTATAATTTAGGCTAAGATCATGGATTAACAAAAATTTGTTGGATGAGCCCTAAAAAGAGGGCATATATCTTTTACCATAAAAAAAGGGAAACTAATTAAAATATCCCCACCTTTGGTGGTATGATAAAAATATATCCTCAACTTTAAAATGTAATTAAAAATATACCGACCTTTGAAGGTAGTGGTAATATATTACCACGGGTTTCTCACGAGTAAAAAATACTAACAAGGCCGCCTATATTGATTTTTTTTTGACAAGACAACCTACGTGGGAGCATTTTTTACAAATCAACACTAAAATTGAGTTTTCTTGAACTATTTTCTTAAGAAAAAAATAAACCGATAATAAAATTAAACCCGAAAAAACGAAATTGATTCAACCAAGCAACTAATCCGGTCAAAATTGCCTCAAATTAACACAAACACGAATATTCCTAACACCAAACCGACAACAACAACAACAAAGAGGGGAAAAACAAAACTTACTTAGCCAAGTCCGTGAACGAATCAAAGAGGAAGAATATGTGAGAGATGAGATAGTTCAAGATAGGCGACCACGAGGGATGAAGACTGTCATTGAAGAGGAACCATGACCTATCTGGAAGATCCGGAAGACAATTCAAGAGATGACCACGAAAAAAGATAGGAGGGAGGAAAAGACGTTAGGTATGAACCCGGTCTAACTCTTTATTTTTTCACTAAGGAAACCGTTCAAGAAAACTCTTGTCCAAAAAAAAATTGATGCATGCTGCCTTGTCATCATTTTTTATCCGTGAGAAAACCCGTGGTAATATATTACCACTACCCTCAAAGGTCGGGATATTTTTATTACATTTGAAAGTTGAGGATATATATATTTTTAACATAGTCTTAAAGGTGAGAGTATTTTAATTAGTTTTCCCCGAAAAAAAATGATAGTTAAGATGGATGGATCCAAATACACCATACATTAATGCATCTTATAGCCAACTGATCTGATGAGATAAATGAGGCCTCATAATATGACTTTCTTCGAATTAAACTGTGATGGAAATTAATGCAGACATAACTTTAGTAATATATATCAGAAACGTACCACACTCAGACATGGGCGTAAGAGAACCCGGCCCCTTAGTTTGAGTATAAGGAACTTAATTAATATCAAAATAACAATCTTTAATTGTGTGATTAATTGTCTGAAGGTTAATTTTAATTTAGGGATTCTGATATCTGACATGATCGATCGAAATCGGTAAAATTGAACCCACTACGTACGCTACCGACTACCGTGCATCTCAGGTGACGACCCTCTATGCTTTCGCCGCTTTAAAAGTATCCAGACGACGGAACCATACCTTGTATGTTGTGGATAGAACTAATATCAAATCATCAAAAGTTCTCATTTGAAAATATAGTTTAAGTGGATAATGACATCTTGTACTTTATCATACCTTTCTGAATGTAATGCAAAAAACTTTTGGGGTCGCTAGATACACCACAAATCACAAAGTTAAAATTGCACGTCATTAAGGACGTGCAAGCCTTGTGTCTAATTAATATTTTAAAAAAAAATTAACCCCTTTTAATCATGCACGTCCTTAAGGACGTGCATGATTTGGGGTGTATATATAGCCGAACCGAAACTTTTCTTTGATGTCTGAGACAACTAAGGGAATTTATAATGTTGATAAAAACAAGTTGTAACTATAAGTTATTTTCCTGATTTTCTAGTTAGTTCAAGAATTGGTACCATGACCAAAAAAAAAATGCTTCAATTATTACATTAATTGGAAATATTATGCATGTTTTTTATGAGCACACATAACTAAATAAATTAAATTTGATGAGACATAGTTAAAGGCTTCAATTTTACTATTTTAGTCTTTTGAAGTGCTAGACACAACATTTTCAGCCATGGATAAAAATATATAATTAATGAGCTTAAACCCATATTATTTCATGTGATCAAGGTATCCTAATTATTAAGATCCAATTTATTAAAAAAAATCAATATATATATATAGCTAAGCATAAGTTAATTATATTTATATGATGCAATTAGGAAAATAAGGCTAACAAGGTAGCAAGTAAGGGAAGTACCTAGGATAGTTAGCACCAAGAATGTCTTTCTGGCCATACTTTCTCCAGTTATAGCCATCTCCAGGGGGTCCTTCGAACCCGGTTTCGACGCTCACCCCCACCGTTGTTTTCCATCTTGGCTGCACCTTATGTCTTCATACATGAAATTTAAGTTAGCATTCACAGGATATTGTACAATTAGTATATGCATAAAATTAATTGAGGTTTTTGTAATTTCTGCATTTTGTGATCGATTACTACTGCACATAAAAGGGGGTTTTTTATAATGAAATTTCATGTACATTGTCCACCCGCTGAATTCGAATCAAGGAGCCCTAATTGTATACCCGAATTAAATTTGCTGACATTTACAAATAATCAAATTATATGGTACAGTATATTTTTAGATTCAGAGGGATCTGATATTCTGATCGACTGTTTAGTACAGTAATTAATATCTTGGAATTTTAGATAGTGTGTTTTTTAAAATTAAAAAAAAAAAGATTCCTAAATTAAGGGCGAGTAAGCATAAAGTTGACAAATAATTCCAAGGTAGAATTAAGAAAAGTCGATAACTCCAAAATTTGAAATTTAATGGTTGAGATTCAAAATGAATTAATTTAATAAGGCTTTAATTAATTACCTTTTTCGGGAGTCCGGATCCCCGTTAATGGGATCCGAATCATCGCTGCGAGGGCTGTTTGCTCCGCCGCTCAGCGGCGAATCTGACCTGGCCGCGCCAGTGAGGGACGGCGGCGGCGAGGGAGCTGCAAGGGGCTCATTCATTTGGGCAATGGAGGCGGCTCGATCGAAGGAGGCAATGATCCGCTGCACCAGCACCTCCCGGGTGTCGGTGTGGTGGCAGAAGGCGGCGGAGTGGGGCGGCTGATCGGAGAGGAGGAGTATCTGCAGCTGCCGAGCCAAGTCCTTGCCTTGCTGGAGCTCAGTGGTGAGGCTCAAGCTGCTGCTGGGCCCACTCTGAAAGGAGTAACAAGATGAATCTGCATCTCTACCTGGATTGTTGCTGTTGTTCTCCATTAATTTGATTTCTGATTGATGGGATTGGGATCTCAATTGATCTGCAACAAAATCTAGGGTTTCTATCTGCACACTGAATTTGGCATGTTTAAGGAGCTAGCTAGGGTTAAGGGTTTTTCCTTTTCTAAAGGTGAAATTATAGTTGAGAGAGAGAGAGGAATTGAAACATTAAAGGTCAACGTTTGCAGCTGGCATTTTACTTGGATGGGGTTTGACCAATCGCCCACCTCCAGCTGCAAGGGATCGATATGATGGACTCGATCTCCTCGATCTGGACCTATCGGGCAATGTGCCCCCAAACCCGAAACCTGTTGTTAGGGTTTCGGGTTTGGGGGGAATCGGATATATATGATTCGGGTTTATGAGTGATCGATGGTGTGAGTTGGATTGGGATGGGATTTGGCCGGGGATGAGGGAGAGGATAAGCCATAAGGGAGTTTCCATAAGAAGGAACTAGCTAGAAATGTGATAAACTAAGTTGAATTATTATTGATTAGTTTAGTTAATTGCAATTATTGGAGAGTATTAAATGTAATAAGGGGTGAAATTATTGGGGATGGGGAATCAACTTGCCCTTGTTTATAGGGAAAATGATGGAGAAGGGGGTGTGATGAGGCTGCCACTCCTAATATAGGCAAGGGCTAGCTGGTTTTAGTTTATTGCTCCACTACTGTTTTTAGTTGAATGGACAACATTACCCTTGTACTAAATATAAATTAAGTTTAGTACTAATAATTAATTCTTTAATTAGATATGTATTGTTTTAAAAATCGCGCTTAGATGCTTCCTTCGCCTAGAATTAGGCAAACATCTAGACTATCTCTCACCGTCTAAGATCTGCCTACTGCTTTTTAGAACACTGAATACTAATAGGTTTTACACTTTTACATCTTAGGGTGGCCATCAGGGAAATCCTTTGAATTGATTCGTTCCCCATGCTTGTATAAATAAGACAAGCAGAGGCGGATCCTCTTTAGGGCCAGGGGTGGCAGTCGCCCTCCCAACCGAAAATAAAATTTAACATATATATTCCTCTCGTCGATAGCTTCGATTTGATATATTATAAGCTCAGATCCGATATCTGAGTAAAAAGTTATAAGCGTTTCAATTTTCAGCACTAAACATATGTAAATTAATTATTTCCTACATCATTTCACAAACTGATATGCTTTTATCATAATTATCATTTGTTAAACTTCGTATCTTAATAATATAATTATATCCAAAAACTTCTAATTAGGAGATTTATGTTTTCATTCTAACTACAAATCCATAATATTGATGATTTTTCGAAAAAGAAAAAATTAGTATTTAATTTTATCGACAACTTTTTTAGTATCGTAATTTTCCGCCCCCTCAATAAACAATTTCAGGATCCGCCACTGAAGACAAGTAAGATATTATAAGGTGTAAGTTTGGCTAATCAAATGTATTCTTTTGACTATTTACTATCTAACTTTTGTTTTTCATAATTAAGTAAGTTCGATTAGATTCAATTGTTTTATATCTGAATCGACGCTTATATTTTGTTAGTGGAAGACCAATACAATTAAGTTGGTGTGCGTGTGTAGAGGTTTGAAGTTCGAATCCTCTTAAAAGCATAGAATCGCTTTGTAAATAGAAAAAGTCGACCTTTTAAATGACTCATATATACAATACTCCATCAGCATATAAAGCGACGACTGAGCTGAAACGAATTAGACTAAGAAAAAAAATCACTCACAACACTCTCATACTATTGGTTATTCTATTAGAAGATTAATAAGGTCTTATTCCTTAGGAGAAACTAGGATTTTATTTGAGCATAAAGTAGTGTCAAGTGTTAATTACTTGCTCATATTTAGCTTGTTTGAGTCGAGATTGAGATTAGTTTATACTTGAACTCGAGCTTAAAAGTTTGTTCATATTTGACTTTGCTTAATAATGTGAATGAGTTTGAGTTGAACTTTTTTCGAATCAAGTCCGATCTAACCTCAAGCTACGGTCAAATTAAGAGTCAATTTGAATTAAGCTTAACAATTTACTCATTCTTAACTTTTTTTTTAATAAATGAACGAGATCAAACGTCGAAGTTTTTCCGAATCAAATTTGAAGTACTCATCACATATATACTCCCTCCGTTCGCGAAAACATCTCATTTTAGAGGTTCGATTTTGTTCATAAAAATATGTCATTGTAGGTATTTTAACTTCTACTTTATGAAAATGTCTTTGACATGATTAATGAGTTGTGAGCTGTAGTTTTCGATAAAGTAAAAAAGTAGAGTAATAAATAAAGGTAAATTAGCAAAAAGAAGTATATTATTGATTTTTTTAAAAATTGTACAAATAGTTAAAATGACATGTTTTCGCGAACGAAGGGAGCAACAATGATGTGAAACCAACCAAAACAAAATTACAAGAGTGTTGAGAGTCTTTTAAGTTAAGAAGAAAAAAGGAAAAATGAATGGATGTCCGTACAGAAAATACAAGGGTATTATTGTCCAGCAATTTAACGTGGGGGTGTGCAGGAAATGATGACGTGAGCGGCAAACCCTTGGGTGACGTAGTTAAGAAGATGTCAGCACGAAACGAGGAGGGAGCGGCTGAACAGTATACATTTCTATGGGACTAGCAATTCCCTAATTTCATACTGTATTCATTAATTTAATCAAAACTTAATTACAGTATATATACACACGCTCCGTATTTCTAAGTATATATACACACGCTCCGTATTTCTATGTGACGTAGTTTTTTTTTTTTTTTTTTTTTTTTTTTTTTACAGTATGCAAACAGTTGGAGTTTGTTACGTAAAGTGTAACAAACAACCAGGAGATCCCTAGCTAGCTCCTTCGTAAGGGGAGAAGTAGGACTAGTACAAACGATACCCATTCTAGCTATGAAGTCGGCTACTTTGTTTGCTTCTCTATAGCAGTGTTTGAACTGGATAAGCTGGAATTCTGTAGCCATAATGTTGATCTTCTCAACTTGATGAATGACTTCCCATGGAGTAGCGATCTCTTTCTTTATTGCTTTGATGATAGTCTCATTGTCGCTTTCAATGATGGCCTTCTGGATCCCTTTACTACTTGCATGCTTGATGCCTACAATGATAGCTTTTGCCTCTGTTTGTAATATCGAACCTGGAGATGTATTTTGAAAGAATACATCTATCAACCCGCTCTCAGAGTCACGAATGACCCCACCCACCTGGTATTCACCCGTGGGTTTAACCGAGCCATCTATATTAATTTTATAGATACTGCTCGGTGGTTTGGTCCACCTAGTCTTACGTCTGGTATTAGTTCGGGTTTTGTGGTTGTTTTCTACTTCTATTTGCGAGTTCCAAAGTTTTATGTTTGAAATAATCTCAAAGGCTAGGTTGATTGTTGCATTTGGTTTTTTATTTTTGAAAATGTAATTGTTTCTGGTGTCCCAAATGGTTTGCCAAATAAAGGCTAATTCTTTGATTGTTGATTTGCTACAACTCCTTTTATATTGTAGAATGTACTTTATATCCTCATCATAGTCTTCTTTCAGAAGGAGAATTTTTCCGCTTATACTTTCATAGTTTTGGATTAGTTTCCTTGTAAATTCGCAGTTGATGAAAAGATGGTTGGCATCCTCATCAATCGAGTTACAAAGTGAGCATTGAGATGGTACTCTATTGAAATGTTTGTTTAGTCGTTGAGTGGTTGATAATCCGTCTACCATTATCTTCCAAAGTAAATTTTTTATCCTTGGTGGTATATCAAGTTTCCATATCCAGTTATAACCTTCCATATTGCGAGTGCTGGTAATGGGTTTTAGCCGAAGAGTAGATTTGGTCGAGAAAATACCATTCTTTTCAAGTTTCCAGATTAATTTATCGTTGGTTTCCCAATTGGGAATCTGTAGTTGTAGAATGTGGTCAACAATGTGTGTTGGGAACAACTCCCGCAGTTTTGTTATATTCCATTGCTTCTGATCGTTTATTAACTGGGAGACTTTGAGATTTTGATTTTCTGAACTTTGGTATTGACTTAGGTTGATTCCATCTAGCCATGGGTCTCTCCAAACATTTACCTGGTTACCACTGCCTATTAGCCATCTGATGCCCCTGTTGAATTTTTCCCTTAAGGATAGTAGTCTCCCAAATTGCCAGGAAGTATTTTGATTATCCCTTTCATTTATTTGTTTTGTTTGTAAATATTTTTCCTTTATAATTTTAACCCACATACTAGCGTTATCTGTATGAATTTTCCAAAGGAGTTTCATTTGTAAGCCTTCGTTAAGAGATTCCGCTTTCCTGATTCCCAATCCTCCTTCATCTTTACTTTTACATATAGTGTCCCAGCTTAGTAAAGGAGTATATCTTTGGGATTGGAGCTTATTCCAAAAGAAGTTTTTGTTAATTTGATCTATTTGGTGTAGAATTCCTTTCGGTAGTAAGAATTTCTGCATAAGGTAATTTGTTTTGGAGCTGAGATTGGCTTGGATTAATATAGTTCTCCCTGCTTGGGATATGGAAGAGGATTTCCATTTAGAGAGTTGTTTTTTTAGATTTTGTAATGCTTCTTCAAAGACACATTTTTTAACCCTTCCATTGACAAGGGGTATTCCTAGATATTTTTCAATTGTCTTAGATATGGGGATTCCCATTTGATGTGCCAGGGATGTAGATAGTGCCGGACTAACATTTTTTGAGAACTGGATTGAGCTTTTATTGTAATTTATCGTTAGGCCAGAGATGTTGACAAATTTGTTTAGAGAGTTTTTGATGGTATGCAAACTCATATGAGATGCTTTTGAAAAAATTAATGTGTCATCTGCAAATGTTAGAAAGGGTATAGGAGTTCCTTGCTTAGCTAGTTTAATTCCTATTAAGGCATCTTCTTGTAATGCCTCGTGGTGAAGTTCTCTTGCTAGACTTTCCATAACTATCACGAATATATAAGGGGCTAAAGGATCACCTTGTCTAATTCCTCTGTTTGGTTTGAATTGGTCACCAGCTGTATTGTTGGTTAGTACCGAAAAAGAAGTAGTGGTTATGCATTTCATTGTCCAGTTGATCCAAATTGGGTGGAAGCCCATTTTACCGAGGATTGCTTCTATATATGACCAGTTGATTTTATCGTATGCCTTTTCCATGTCAAGCTTTAGAGCCATATACCCTTTTTTGCCTTTTTGTTTTGTGAAGGTGTGAAAGACCTCATGTGCTATTAATGTGTTATCTTGTATCGATCTACCTTCTACAAAGGCACCTTGGAAGGGGTTTATGATTTTTGGTAGAATTGATTTAATTCTGTTTGCTAGTATTTTAGCTATAACTTTGTAAACCGTGTTACAAAGACTTATTGGTTTGTAGTTATTGATGTTTTGAGGGTCCTCTACTTTCGGGATTAATGCAATGAATGTTTGATTTATTTGTTTTAACATGCTACCAGAGTGGAAAAAAGCTTTGACTGTTTTGCACAAGGAGTTACCCACAATGTTCCAGTAGTGGAGGTAAAATTCTGGCGGGAATCCGTCCGGACCCGGAGATTTATCTTCTGCCATGCTATTGAGAGTGTCTTTAATTTCAGCATTGGTCGGTTATTTTATAAGTAGTCGATTATCATCTGCAGTGATCTGTGGCTGAATGTTTGAGATTGTTTCTGCAGTAATTTTAGCTTGTTGTCTCCCAATGAATCGTTCTGCCATTTCTTTCGTTATTTGGTCTGTGATTTGTTGCTGGTCAGTTATGATCTGGCCTTCTTTGGTTGTGAAGGAGTTCAGTCTTCTCTTAAAGTTTTGATAGAGTCTATTTCAGTCATGTTTTTAGTATAGATTTGCATATTAATTTAGAGCATATTTACACGTTTTATATCGTATTTGTTATTATTTAGTTTTCGGAGTCTACACCCGTGTTTTATTGATTTCAGGTATTTTGGAGCGAATTCGGAATAATATGGATCACCAAGTTGAGCCGATGAAATTCATACGGGAGGAGCCCACGTACGGGCCTGATGCCAAACTAGTGAAATTGGAGGTGGAAGGAGTCGTGCGGGCTTCGGGCTTGCAACTTCCAATTGCAAGTGCAGTGCTCTTTCATAATTATTATTATACGTTAGATTTAAATTAGATAGATAGATAGATAATAGATTAGGATAGATAGATTTTATATATATTTATGTTACGGTAGTTAGATAAAATATTATATATTATATATATATTATTATATAGATTAGTTAGATTGGGTTAGATATCATATATATACTTTCATGGAATTCATACGAGAAGGGGGCGAACTAACAGTGACCGGCCGAGACTGATTTTATTTTACATTCAACCCTAAGTATGTTTTGTCTTATTTTTATGGAGACCTAAACTCTCCCGTTTCGTCTACAATTTGAAACTTTGTTTGATTGATTGTGAGTTTCTGAATCTTGTTCCTTAATTCCTATATTTGAATGTTTCGACTTCTTTGTGCTTGATTGTCTATTGTTTTATTCTATCTAGCACGCGCAACTAGTTAGAATCAATTCAATTGCTAGGGTTTTGTAGATTCCTGGTTGTGAACCTTAACCCAAGTGGCAAACTTGTTCCTTTAGGGCTGGTTGAACTAATTGAATGAGTAGGAAGTTGAATGTGTTGTTAAATCCTTTTTTAGGGACTGCAAATACCTTGGCTAATCTCTGAACTTAAAGCTATCAATTGGGTTAAATCCTTCTTTAGGGACTGTTCGATTGATAAGGGTTGCTAGGACTGGTTGGACTAGTAACTATATTAGGTCGGGACAAGGGCATTCATAGGAAACCTAAAATGACGAGAAGAAGTTACAAGGATCGTTTCAACCAACTAAAGTGGATATTTGTAGATGAAACTATGTTATTAATCGTTATCTCCATTAATTTGTTTATAGTTTATAGTTTATTTTATTTCCTATTTCAATCACCAAAAACCCCCATTTCATACTAATTGGTAAATAGACATAACTTGGAAATACTTGATTCTCTGTGGGATCGACTCGTGCTTACCACGCTACATTAGTTAGGTAGGTTCGAAATTATTTTGATACGGTTAACACGACTAAAAACCGTCCATCAAGTTTCTTATTTTCGCATTTACTTGAAAGTATTTAGTGTTTTTATCTGTTAGATGTATATGTTTTACTCTTGCTCTCTGTTTCCAGAATTTGTAATTAAATTCTAATAGATTTTTCCTTTTATTTTCTAAATTTGTTAGTCTAATTTCTTGATTTGTGGTTAGGGTCCCCCAGGGGAGTGATTTCTGTAATTGCATTATTTCAGGTTCTATCTTCTGTAGCTGCTTGTGTATATTATTATTTTGATTTTTGAATCTTTTCTTAATATTTATTTTTAACAGTTGTTGTTTTTTCATGAAATTATAAGCTTGTGAGCCATGAAATTTGTTGCGCCATACTTTTTCTATGATTTCTCTAATTTTTGGTTGTAATGTCCAAGCCATCTCCAATCTGAATGGTGAGCCTTTTTTGTGATCTTTTGTGCCAATATCTAAAGTGATTGGGCAATGGTCAGAGGAGGAAAAGGAATGGTGTTGAGTCCTTAAATTGTTGAATTTGGTTACTATATCCTGGTGGGCAAGAGCTCTATCTAATCTTTCATATGTATTGTTTGTAGAGGATTTACTTCGTCTCCATGTAAAAATGGATCCCACATAAGGTACAGTGTGAAGATTGAGTTCATTTTTGATATTTAGTAATCTTCTGAATCTTGATAGAGACGGGGTATTGCCCCCCATTTTTTCAGTGTCCCTTTCTATTTCATTTAGGTCTCCAATAATTATAACTGGTAATTTGTGTTTGTTCACAACTGTATATATTTCTTCCCAAAAGTCTTGTTTTTCATTATCTACTGACGGTGCATAGATGAATAATATAGCAAATGTGAAATTGTCAATTGTTATTTTAAACATGTAAAATCTTTTCCCGGATTCTAGATATTGGTTGTTATTTAGTATATAGTTTGATGCGGGACCATCCAAGACACATCCGGACACGCATATACTTGGGGATGAACCTATGATTCGAGCTCATGAGAATGTTGTCATCCTCAAGAGGAAGAAGAAGGCCCCACCATGGGAGAAGGTCCAAAGGTGCAAGCTTGATGGTCATTCATTTTTAGATTCGTTCAGCCGTTTGACATCTTTTCGACGTCTCGGTAAAATGAGTCGTACGGATTCAATATTAATCGGATTGAGGCGTGCTATACCTTGTCGGAACGAGGACGAAGAGATCTACAACTTTGCCGTTGAAGGTTTTTCCAGATTCGACATGGAGTTTGGTCGAAAATCACATTCTTTGCAAGCTATCACTTTTTGCGCGGCCGTGCAGGTGGGTGCGCGGGCGTGCGGGTCAGGCGCGCGGGCGTGCAGCCCCGAGCTGTTGGCCGCTGGACACCAATCTTATTATATAAGCCGAATTTGGGCTTCTTTATGTTGTTATTTTAGAGACCTTGATTAATTATGTTATTTTAATTATTTTAGGGTTATTTAATTAATTCCTTTTATTTATTATTTTTATTAGAAATCAGCCCTAGGGTTATTATATTAAGCGGCTGATTCATCCATTGTAATCAGACGTCTCTTTTACGAAAATTTCAGTTTGTGTGAAACACAATTGAGAGAAAGTCAATCGACTCGAAGCGTGGCTCGTCGATTGCAACTATTGGTTATAGATCCTGCTTGGTTTGCTTTGAGTTCGTCAACCTCGCGAGAGTTTGGTGATCCAGGTAATCACAAGTCCCCTCCTTGTACCTCCAAGTTGTCCGCTTGGTTGTGTAGGGTTGTAGAGGCGGGCTTTATAGTCGTTGGTGTTTGGTTCCTACCCTCTACGGAGGCCTGGGGTCTTCATCTCGTTCTATTTTAGTTCGAATCAGTCCTTATCGGTCGTGTCTTGTTTTCAATTTCGAGTCTTTATTCTTGTTCATCGAGTCTTTGCTTCCGTTCTTGCTATTTCTAGTTTGATTGTCGAAGATCGGGCCACCCTACGGCTAACCCCGTATCAAATTGGCATCAGAGCTTGGGTTTTCGACATCAAAGTTGTGTCTTTTGTTTTCCTAAACACAAAAACTACAAAAATAGAGTCTTTCTTATTCTTGGTTTTTACTTCTTGAATTTTTTTTTTATTTTGATTATTACTAACCTCTTGTTTGTGATTGTTGTTGGTTGCGATCTAGCCTAAACACAAAGCCAGCCGAGACCATCATTAAGCCATTGCCGAATTCAGCCCTGACGCAACATCCTTGTTGCAATCTTAGCAGTATCAAATTTGTCACTGTTAGCCGTGTTAGCCGTATGAAATTAGGTGCCAATTAGCACATTAGCTAGTGCAGCCGTATCAAATTGCTACTAATTCTCCTTTGATGGCAGCCGACACTAATGGTAATTGGAACTTCTAATTCGGCAGTACCAAGCACAAACAATCACAAACCCTAAGTTGCTTTCTATCTTAGCCTAACTTCAATTATATATTTCATTAGGGCTATACAAATTTTTATTTTCTTTCACCATAGTTTAAATTTTCAAGAGTCCTTTATTTCATTGTTAGTTTCTTGCATTAGTTTAAAAAAAAAACAAAAAAAAACAAAAATTTGCATTCAAAGCTTAGTCCTAGGAGGATAAAATTCACTAGGGGCAAAAGTAAGCTTTCAAAAAAAAAAAAAAAAAAAAAAAAAGAGAATTGTTGAGATCTAGTGCAAGAACTTTCAAGGACCAATTTTGGTGAAATCATATAGCCCTAGTCGAAAGTCTCAAACACATACCTCCCAAACCATAATTTTTTTTTAAGCCCTACCTTGCAACTACAACATCCATACTAAGGGTTTAAATCAAAAAGAGGTAAAAATCCAAGTTTTTCTTTCTTTTCCTTTATTTTCTTTTCCTATTTTTGTGTGTCGTGTACTGCAGTGCCCATACCGACCCTATACCGACCCCCTCCAGCCTCGGTACAGTGTCTGTCGAGTCAGTTTGGTCGATTTCGAGCTTCTGCCCAGCTTGTGTCGAGCACTTTCTTCGGTGTTTCTTTGTCCTTTCTCTTGATTACTTTTCTTTGATTGTTGAGTCCTTGCTTGAGTGTTGATTTGCCCAAAGCGGATTGCCCCAACAAGCTTGTCATAACCAATTAGAGAGAAGAGTGTGAGCGAAACACTTGTGAGATTGTTTATATTTTCTAACTTTTACATAGTTCTTTGTTTGTCTTTATTTGTCTTGTCTAACCAGGGCAACAAAATGATTACTCGAGCTGAGATGATCAAACAGTTGGAAGCCGTGACTGAGAAATTGGTACGGATAAATGAAAGATTGACGGCAGTAGCGGGACGACATTCTTCTGGGGCATCTACTGGCCCTAAAGGGAGTAATCCTAACTCTTCTCCTCTTAAACCTTTGTACGTTCCTTGCTTTATATGTCAAGGTAGAGGAAATGTTATGAAGGATTGCCCAAATAAGAAGACTTTCATGATTAATCACATAGGCAAATCTGAATCTGACAATGAGCATGTTAATAATAATGCTAATCAACATCTTGTTCCTTCTAGTGTAAATAATCAGTTTGTAGATGAAATTAAAGAGAATGTTGCAAATGATCAAGTTCTTAGTTTACTTGCCTGTGATGATAATGATTGCGTTGGATATGAGCATGATGATTCTTTGATTGATTTAAGTGTTCAACCTATTTTTTGTGATGATAATCAAAGAGAAGATTTGTGCTTAGAAAAAGGCAATGTTTGTCATATGATCATTGATGATGAAATTTGTTCTAATATTGCTAGCAATGAAGTGATTGCAAATTCAGCTTTGAAAAGGGAAGACAACTTGCTAGTTTTTGATGGAAACTTAAAAATAAATGAACAAGCTAAGGTGCATATTAAGTTAGAACATAATGAAAATGATGTGAAATGTGATTTGTGCACTAATAAGGCTTCCTTTCTTGGTGTTGTAGTGACCTCTAATGGTCTTGAGAGGAGTTTCCATGGGCATGAGGTATTCGATCCAGGAGCTCGTGTGGATGCATTTGCGGAATCTTATGCAACATTGGATTCGAGGTCGAATCCTTTTCAAGAAAGGGGGAATGATGCGGGACCATCCAAGACACATCCGGACACGCATATACTTGGGGATGAACCTATGATTCGAGCTCATGAGAATGTTGTCATCCTCAAGAGGAAGAAGAAGGCTCCACCATGGGAGAAGGTCCAAAGGTGCAAGCTTGATGGTCATTCATTTTTAGATTCGTTCAGCCGTTTGACAGCTTTTTGACGTCTCGGTAAAATGAGTCGTACGGATTCAATATTAATCGGATTAAGACGTGATATACCTTTTCGGAACGAGGACGAAGAGATCTACAACTTTGTTGTTGAAGGTTTTTCCAGATTCGACATGGAGCTTGGTCAAAAATCACATTCTTTGCAAGCTGTCACTTTTTGCGCGGCCGTGCAGGTGGGTGCGCGGGCGTGCGGGTCAGGCGCGCGGGCGTGCAGCCCCGGGCTGTTGGCCGCTGGACACCAATCTTATATAAGCCGAATTTGGGCTTCTTTATGTTGTTATTTTAGAGACCTTGATTAATTATGTTATTTTAATTATTTTAGGGTTATTTAATTAATTCCTTTTATTTATTATTTTTATTAGAAATCAGCCCTAGGGTTATTATATTAAGCGGCTGATTCATCCATTGTAATCAGACGTCTCTTTTATGAAAATTTCAGTTTGTGTGAAACACAATTGAGAGAAAGTCAATCGACTCGAAGCGTGGCTCGTCGATTGCAACTATTGGTTATAGATCGTGCTTGGTTTGCTTTGAGTTCGTCAACCTCGCGAGAGCTTGGTGATCCAGGTAATCACAAGTCCCCTCCTTGTGCATCCAAGTTGTCCGCTTGGTTGTGTAGGGTTGTAGAGGCGGGCTTTATAGTCGTTGGTGTTTGGTTCCTACCCTCTACGGAGGCCTGGGGTCTTCATCTCGTTCCATTTTAGTTCGAATCAGTCCTTATCGGTCGTGTCTTGTTTTCAATTTCGAGTCTTTATTCTTGTTCATCGAGTCTTTGCTTCCGTTCTTGCTATTTCTAGTTTGATTGTCGAAGATCGGGCCACCCTACGGCTAACCCCGTATCATAGTTGGTCTTGTATAATATCCAGAGACCACCTTTGTGGCCAACTGAACTTATCGAAAATGCTTGATTGAAACCTGTGCTTTTTAATTGATGTTCAGTGGGAGCTTCTTCGGATTTGGTTTCCGAGAGGGCTAATATGTCAAGGTTATTGTTGCATCTAAGTTGATTAATTTCTTGGAGTAGAAGAGGGCGTTTAACCCCCCTAACATTCCAATATCCGATCTTAATCATAACTGTAAATTTGTTTGTTCTTGCCTGTTAGGCTATTGCACTTTTGATTTTTTGATTTGTTCTCCACTATATTCAACAAATACAACGGGCAACCAGTCGAAGGAAGAGTAACCGTTGAGGGTATATAGGATTTTGGTTGCATTTTGATACCCCTGTTCTGGGATATACCTTGTGTTCTTGTCCGATGTAACGATACATTCTGACAGTTCCCATATAAAGATTTGAGAGCAATTGTTTTGTTTGATTGTTGGAGGTAAGGGTTGGTTTGGTTTGCCACCACTAGACCCATGAGAAGGGTAGTGGAGCACAACCGAAGTTTTGTAAGAGGAGAAGAGACCATACCAATAATGTGCAATGCAGTGCCTTTGGAATCTTCAACCTCATAGAAGAAGGAAGGGAGGGAGATGACAGGAGCTGCGCAGACACAGCCACCTAACATATGCATCTCATATATCTCTAGATCCCTGCAAATGTGCGTGTGGGTCTTTTCCATCGCCAAGAAAGCAATGAGAAGACAATCCTTGCTGCAAAAACAGATAGTGGGCATGCTAAAGCGGATAATAGAAACATAGGCAGATTTATAAGCCAAAGGATTACAACAGCTTGTTATTGCTAATAAGTGCAAGGAGTTCTTGTTAAAAGCAAAGTTTGTAAGAGATTTGTAATGAGCTTGTTGGTAAGTAATGTTTTTGTAGCTTTCCCCCACTTGACCCAAGAAGGGTTTCATGGAGCTTTGCTGAAGGGTTGCTTTGTTGAGATAGGGGGAGATTATACCTGAAGTCCAAGGCTGTTTGGTATTCTCAGTGGAAACCAAGAGTTTGCTGCCCTTTTCATCCACTTTTATTTCAGTTATCATAGAGATTTGAGTGTTTAGAGTTATTCCAACAGAGCAAAGGTAAAATATACAGAGATCACAGCGAAAACAAACATTATAAGAATTAGGGCTAATAATGTTAAATCTCACAATATTCCAAAACAAATTGAGATGCATGTTGCTAAAATACATATTATTATTGCTACTGTTGCAAGAAAAGGCCAGTAAACTATGGGTTTGGCAGACAATTAAGGTTGAACTCAGGAGGGCGACACTAAGGTCCAAATCTGTGATTTGAGAGCCAAAAAAGTTATTCCACCTGAAGAGGGAGTTAGACCTAGACTGATAAATAAAATCCAGGTATCTCAAATTCATCTTCAAGTCACTAGGGAGGCACAAGTTTCTTTTAGTCAGAATCATGAGGGCTATCCTAGGGTCTAAATTGGTAAACTGATTGAAATAAATGGAAAGGGGAAGAGAGGGTTTATAAAGAAACTTATCTTGAGGGAAATCTCGGATACTAGTAGTGTCTGCACCAGGTTGAGATCTTACACTGCTGGTGAGGGATCGATCATCCATCACCACAAAGAGTGGGAATCGTCCAGTAGATCGCGAGTTGATGCTGTTGGTAGAGATGTAGGGAGATCTGCCCAAATCGATCCCTAAAAGGCACAACGAGGACAAAAACAGCCTGTTGCACCCTCGAGACCGGATGCATGTGACGATTCTGGTTTGGAGCTTGCCGAATTGGGGGCCCCAAGCCATCGTTTGAGGAAGTTTGAGAGGGGATTTAGTTTTGGGGATTTCAGGGTTAAGGTGAGGTTTTTTAGAAGAGGGTTGAAGATTAGTGAGGACAGATTGAAGGACAGCTCTTGCAGCAAGCAAGCATCTGCTAAGTCTGCTAGATCTAACCCCGCCATTCCAAGAATCACTCGGAATCACACCGGGCGAAATCAGCAGAAGAGGATCTTCAAGGAGGGGAGAGTATCCTCTTTCAACCGGGTCAGATTTGGGATTGGATTGAAAATTTTCATGGGGATTTTTGTGAGAGATCTGTTTTGGGTAGGTGTTTAGGTTAAGGTTTAAAGTTGAGAAAAGGGTAGAAGCTGTAGCAAACCCCCATCGGAGGCTGCTACCGGCAACGTAGGCTCCAAGACCCACCGACGATAATCACGAGGAAGAGGAAAGAGAGAGGAAAAGAGAGCGTTTTTTTTCTATGTGACGTAGTTAATGTATGTATAATTAACCCCGAATTATCACAAACCAAGATGCAACTCTTTATATGGGCATATATGTAATACAGTAAAAATGATTTTTCAGCCTTAATGTCATAATTTGTCATTCTATAATAACATCTCTCATCATAGGCCATAAAATAGATTTTGATCATTTTTTACTACCACCACAGGCAGACCAAAATTCGTTTTAGCAAAAAAAAATAAAAAATGATCGATCTATTTCTAAAATAAAGGCCAAATTTGGCTTGATGTTTTGGAATGTCAAATTAAATATGAGTTTTGCATTTCTTTTTACTCATTTTTAATTGTTTGATATTAATATAAATTTATAAATTATACAAATAATTATGTATACATTATCTAATTATATTTTTTTAATCAAAACTAAAAGTTATTGTAAATATATTAACGAGTTCTTCGATATGGATATAAATATTTAACATGTTTGGATTATCTCTGCATAAATAATATCTTTAGAAAAAATACATTTATTTTTTATTATTATATTTTCATCAAAACTATACTGCATAAAGTTTCATAAACTACTACATTTGAAAGTAAAAAAAAACACATCAAAACCATAATCACATCTAATATTCTAGCAAATCCACATTAGTCTCTCCAAAATCTTTCCTAGTTCTAAAGTCACCACTCTGGTCGTCTTCATGCACAAAATTTTCATTGTTTGTTCCACAGTTACTCACTACTTGAAAGTTGTGAATATATAGCTGTCAAGATTTGCATAATAACATGCAGTTTATGATTCACTTTGAAATTGGTTAAAGTTATCATAACCGATTGTAGTATGTGGTGTGAAGAATCAATGGCAATGTGCATTAATTTATAGTTTAGCATGCCAAAATTGGCTTACAAGGGAAACTAAAATAATGAATGACATGCCAAATGAGAATATTCTATAAAATATTCTATTCTAATAGACTATTATCCTCGATCAATTTAGCTTACGAGGGAAGATGCACAGTAGTAAGTTCAATAAAAATTTATCTCAAATCGAGAATTTTAGCATGCCAAAATTAGGGCTTTCTGAGTTTTACTACATCGAATATAAAATATTTCTTTAATTTTACCATTATGCATGCTTTTAAATAAAAGCTATAAATTTTACAAAATATTATTTTTTAAAAATAATTTCATACTTATTAACAATAAATATATTACAAAAGTAATATTTTATAAAGTTTTTAATTTATAAAAAATGTGCCAAAAAATTAAATATCAAATAATTTAAAGAGGAAATTGGGTCGGTAGGCCCAATTTCCTAACTTAATTAAACAAATATCCACTGGGCAGTTTAAATTAAGCAAATGTCGTGGATTAAGTTGAAATCGAGTTCATAGAGAGAGAAAGCTTTTGCTGTATAGATCAAAGAAGATGATGAAAATGTTCTGTTACACTGGTTGGAGATTTAGCCCCTTCTCCTTAATTATACAGCCAATGGTTCTAACAACCTTTTGGGTAGGAGCCTTCCTATTTACACAAAGCTACCTAAACAGTTTGATAGTTCACAATATACCCTTCTACACTCCCCTTCAAGCTGGTGTGTAAAAGATGTTTTGAACACCCAGTTTGGACATGAAACAATGTAAGGTATCCACAGATGTGAGCTTTGTGAACATATCAGCTAACTGATATTTCGTAGGAACATAGGTTGTAGAGATGGTGTGATCCTGAACCATGTCTCGAATGAAGTGGCAATCTACCTCAATGTGCTTAGTTCTTTCATGGAAAATCGGATTTTGAGCTATATGTAATGTTGCCTGGTTGTCACAGAACACTGAAATCGAAGCTGAAGGCGCACACCTGAGATCTCTGAGCAGTTGAATTAACCATTTTACCTCTGTACAAGCGAGAGCCATGGCTCTATCCTCTGCTTCAGCTGATGATCGAGCCACTACCTGCTGCTTCTTTGCTTTCCAAGAGATTAAGGAGGCACCCAAAAGCGCACAAAATCCTGAGGTGGAGCGTCTGGTGAAAGGGCAACTTGCCCAGTCTGAATCAGTGAAGACTCGGAGATTCAAATCAAAGTCTGATGCTAAAAGAACTCCCTGACCCGGTGACCCTTTGAGATACCTTAGCACCCTAATTGCTGCTGCCATATGAGCATCTGTAGGCTTGGACATAAACTGATCGACTCAACAATTGCACTGTGTAATTGAGATCTAGCCGAGTGATTGTTAAGTAAATCAGCTTACCAACCAATCTCCTATAGTCGTTTGTTTTATCAAGAGCAGTCCCAATATCTGTGGACAATTTCACATTCGGATCCAGAGGCAACCGTAATAGTCTACACTCACTCAGATTGGCCTCCTTAAATAAATCCAACACATACTTTCTTTGAGAAAGAAATATGCCTTTTTCATATCTCAGTACTTCAATTCCCAGAAAATACTTCAGTTCTCCCAGATCCTTCATGAAAAAGTTGTGACTAAGCATCTCTTTAACCTTGAGCAAAGTTGTACTGTCACTGCTTACCACAATCATGTCGTCCACATACACAAGGATGGTTGTGAACACCCCTTTAGATTGCTTTAAGAACAGTGAATAGTCAACTTTTGATTGCCTGAAGCCATTGCCTAACAAGGTGGAGGAGAATTTTGCAAACCACTGCCGGGGCGCCTGCTTGAGTCCATACAAGCTCTTGATTAACCTGCATACTTTGGAAGAGACCATTGTGTTACTGACTGACTCCCCTTCACCTGTATATCCAAGAGGTAACTTCATGTAGAACTCCTCATGAAGATCTCCCTGTAGAAAGGCATTGGACACATCCATTTGTCCAATGTGCCATTTCTTAGCATCAACCACTGCCAACAAGGTCCCGACTGTCGTCATCTTAGCTACTAGGGAAAAAGTCTCATCAAAATCCACCCCTCTCTTCTGTCTGCATCCTTGAATTACCAACCAAGCTTTATGTTTGTCTATGGACCCATCAGCTAATAACTTAGTTTTATAGATCCATCTACAACCAATTGCTCTCTTCCCTTTAGGAAGCTCAGTAACCACCCAAGTTTTGTTTCTTTCCAGTGCTCGGAGCTCAACAATCATAGCATCACACCATTTCGGATCCTCAATTGCTTGAGCAAAGGTGAAAGGGTCAGAAACTAAGTTTAAGGCTACAATAAACTGTTGAGTTTGAGGTTTCAAATGGTCATAAGAAACAAAATTGGCAATGGGATAAGAGGTTACCTTTTGAGGATTAGTACAAGTGACAGCAGTCACATAATCTAATATCCAAGAGGGAGGTTTTGGATCCCTGTTAGACCTTGTCACACCAGTAGAATATGTGTTTGGAGTTGTGTTTGGCAAACTGGTTGAAGTTGTGTTTGGTAAATTGGTTGGAATTGTGTTTGGCTCAGTGTTAACACCATCCATCAAGTCATCTGCAAACCAAGATGATTTAGATGGAAAGAATAACGAGGATGATGACATATGTTGTTGAAAATCATCCTTGCAAGGGAAGATATATGTGCTCAAAAAATTTCACATCTCTGGAGACAAACACAGTTTTTGAAGTCAGATTATACAATCTGTACCCCTTTTGAGTGGAAGGATAGCCCAAAAAGAGGCAAGGAACCCCTCTTGGTTGAAGTTTATCATGAGTCCTGGAAGGGTTGTAAGCAAAGGCTAGACAACCAAAGACTCTAAGATGTTGATAGGAAGGTGGTTCATCAAACAACACATGATATGGAGTTTTGTTACCCAACACAGGAGTTGGTAGACGATTGATAAGGTAGACTGCTGTAAGGACACAATCACCCCAGAATTTGAGAGGCAAATGAGCTTGAAATCGAAGAGCTCTAGCAATCTCTAAGATATGACGGTGTTTACGCTCCACCACACCATTTTGTCGAGGTCTGTCAACACAAGATGTTTGGGTGAACCACACCATGATCACTGTAAAACTGAATACACTCCTTACTTGTGAACTCAAGAGCATTGTCAGACCTTATAATCTTGATCCTGCTCTTAAATTCGGTGATGACAAACTGATAGAATCTTTTGATCATAGTGAATGACTGAGATTTGGAATGCAATAGAAACACCCAAGTTGCTCTACTGAAATCATCTACAATTGTCATAAAAAATCGACAGTTATGACGAGTAGGGGATTTTTAAGGACCCCAAATATCCAAATGAACAATGTCAAAGATAGCAGTAGTACTAGTTTCTTTGACAGGAAAAGGTAATTTGGTTTGTTTGGCAAGAGGACACACAGGACATACCAAAACAGATTCATTCATAGTTGGAACAGGAACACAAGATACATGTTTGAGTTTAGTACTTGGAGCATGACCTAACCTCATATGCCATATGTGAAAATCACTGGGTAACACAAAATGTCTAAAAGACAAAGAATATGGAGTACATGGTTGTACACAAGAAGCAACCACTTTATTGAGAAATTCAGGATTCATCTCACTCAACCTCTTGTCTAGCAGATAATAGAGTCCACCACTTTCTTTACCAATCCCCAAAAGCTTCTTGCTGGCATAGTCCTGTATGAGACAAAAATTTGGATAGAAGGTTACAAAGCACTTGTTTTCTTTGACCAATTTTAAAATGGACATCAATTTGAACTGAAAGGATGGGACAAACAGAACTTTATGAAGCTTGAGAGTATTTTGCAAAGTGTGATTGCCATGATAAGTAATGGATGATGTATGACCATTTGGCAGATGGATTCTGGTTTTAGGTAGATGCAATTTTGGATCCGAGATGTCCTTGTACACTGGGGTCATATGATCAGTGGCCCCAGTGTACAAGATCCACTCATTTTTCACAATATCAGCATGAGCACAGAAAACATTACCTGCAAAATCTCCATCCAGATCATCATCCACCTCATCAACATTATCTGATTTGGTGATTTGAGGTAGACTTCTTAGCAGTTCTGCAAATTGTTGTTGAGTGAAGAACACATTCCCAGTGCTATCTTCCTTGGTGGAAACTTGAGCAAATGTCTTGGACTTGGTCTCCGACTCTCAGTAGTTTTTGACTTCTTCTCATTGCTGGATTTCTTCTCAGCACTTGATTGCTTCTGTGGAAATTGCTTAGACTTTGAGTGCCAACTAGGATACCCAATGATAGCCCAACACTTCTCCTTTGGATGCCATTTGTTTCCACAGACCTTATAGTTTCCTTCAGATTTGCTATACATCACTGATGATTCGTCTGCATTGTTCTGTGACATGTCCAACACTCCACGCTGGCTTTCTTCTTATTGGATCAGTGCACATGCCTCTTCAACACTAGGCAGAGGCGATATCAACAATACTTGGCTTCTTTGAGCCCCATAGGTTTCATCCAAACCATTCAAGAACTGAAACAACCTTTGTTCCTCCTTGATTTGATCAATTTTCCTAAGATAATCAACGACATTCGCCGACACACCTACCAGATGTGGCATAATATCCATTGCATCTAGTTCTTCCCAAATCGACTTCATACGAGTATAGTACTCGTTGATCAAGATTCCTGTCTGTTTCATCGAGTAAATCTCTCGATTCAGTTTGTACTTCCTAGATCCATTACTCAGGGAAAAGCGTTTTTCCAATTGCAACCAGATTTCCCTAGAAGATTCTATGTACAACACAGACTTCGCAATTGAATCAGAAACAGAATTCATAATCCAAGCGATTACCAGATTGTTGCATGTATCCCATTGATCGGATTTTACAACATCATCGGAAGGCCGAACCACCGTCCCCTTGACAAATCCGATCTCGCGCTTTGTGGAGAGGTTGATCTCCATACTCCTCCTCCAAGATCTGTAATTCGCAGCTCCTGCCAGCTTCTCCGACACCACGATCGAGTTTGGACCATCAGATGGATGCAAAAACAATGGACTTTGCATCTCTGCCATCGTCAGTCGTCGATTGGCGGCCATGAACACTCGAAATCACTGATTGAGCTCTGATACTATGTGGATTAAGTCGAAATCGAGTTCATAGAGAGAGAGAGAAAGCTTTTGCTGTATAGATCAAAGAAGATGATGAAAATGTTATGTTACATTGGTTGGAGATTTAGCCCCTTCTCCTTATTTATACAGCCAGTGGTTCTAACAACCTTTTGGGCGGGAGCCTTCCTATTTACACAAAGCTACCTAAACAGTTTGATAGATCACAATATACCCTTCTACAAATGTCCACAGGCAGTTAAAGTAACCCTAGCTCCCTTGGTTCCCTCTCCCTCCCTCAATCTCCGTCTCTCCATCTCCTTCCTCCATCTCCAGCTTCACCGGTCGGTCTTTGTGTAGAGGAACCTATCCCATCCCTCCTAATTTTCCATTGTTGATCTCTAATCTCCTCCTCCTCATCCAACTCCTCCGAATTCACGTTTTCAGTCATCATCGTCTTATCTCTGTCCCACATTTATTGTTGTTGTTGCCGGATTGAGATGCTCCTTGGCTAGATCTCGCTCAATCTCACCTTCGATCGAAGACCTCCGCTCTCCGCCTTCATTAGAGGAAGAAGGAGACTGCGCATCTTCCCTCGATCGAAGTCGGAGATGCTCAATCATCGGTTGACAATCAACAAGCTGACAATCGGAATATGTGACTGACAATCGAAAAGATGACATCCGATATCCGACTGCTGACAAAGGGAACCCGATCGGACAAAGAAGGAAGAAGGCATCGCCTAATCGCCTATGCTCTTCGATCTCGCGTGAAATGAAGGAGCGGACATCACCTATGCTATGTAGTCGAGTTTGGTGAAGGATTTGGGAACCATCTATTGCCTCTGTATAAGATTTCATCACAGGTTCTAAATGACTGATTCTTGCTGATTCGTATTGATTTTACTGCATGCCACTTTCGTAATGGGTTTTTATCAATTATCATCCAAAAGTAGCTCTAAATTATTGAATATATATAATAAGCAAATGAAAATGGAATCAAAATGTCACTGATTCTTGCTGCGTATAGCAGAAGCAATCAAAGTGGAATTACAAGAATATGAGAGAAGAATTTTTTGGTCAAAAGTGCACCTTTATTACTCGAGTGCCAAAGTGTGACTTAATTATTGAATCAGTGAGATAGAGTGAATGCTGAAATTTTTTGTTTTCATAAAAAGATGCTGAATCGGTGAGATAGAGGGAGAGGTTTAGGTGTTTGTCAACCTCTTTGTGTCCACTATGAGGTTCATTTGGAGGACGGTGCTTGGACTTGGAATTAGGTGCTGAAACTTGCTTCCTTGTCAATTGTCAAATGTGAACGCCTAATTTTTTTATGTTTTTGTTTATGTGTATTGGCGGTTGAGTTTCAAGAAGTGAAGAGACTGTTCCGGATAGGGTTTGACAAAATTCCCGAAAGGGTTGGATACCCGGAAGGGTTTGAATAAATCCCGCAAGGGCTTGTCTATATTCTTGTAGGTGAAATCTTGTTGGCGTTCTGTTCGATCAGTTTGCGGCTCTGCATCCGATTTTTCTTGGAGGTCTTCTGCTTGGTAGGGGGGGGGGGGGGGGGGGGGGCGTGGAGTATGGAGTCGGGACTGGCTGGTGTCGAGGTCGTGCGCTCAGGGCGACTCCGTATCCAGGATAGAGTTTCCTTGGAGTTCGTCTGCACTACCCAGGAGATAAAGTCATGTTGTACCGCTGGCCCGCGGTGCCACTGTTCGGTGGTGCTTGGCTTCGTTCTTTGGCGGCTTCCTCAGCTTCTTGGGAGTTGGTCTTCTTGGGTCGTTTGGTTGTAGAGTTTTTCTTCTGCTTGTTTCATTTCGTTTATTGTCTGTTTTTCTATATTTTCGGTTGTACGTTTGACGTTTCGCCGTCTGTCGACTTTGTCAGCCTATCGCTGAGTCAGGCTTGTCTGACCATCGAATTCTTACCTAATTAAAAAAAAAAAAGTGAAGAGACTAAGTTTGTGTATTACATCACTTGTTATATGCTGAATCTTTAGGTGAGGCGCTACTTATAAATTGACTAATTCTTGAATGTCTCTTCTCAACGTAAAAATTCAACGAAGTTAGAATCTCATCATTATCATCATAAAAATTACGAATGTCAGCATACTGTCATAGTTAGAAACGAACATTATAACTTTTTTTTTTAATATCCAGGTATCTCAAGCTTACACTTAGACTAGTCCTGGACCCCAAGTCTCCGGCCCCTCATCGACTTAGGGAGGTAAACCGCGGGATGTGTCTCACCAATGGTCCAACCACCCCTTTTATACCCTTTGGCTCCAGAAAGCCCACTCCACAAGAGAATCAAATAATGCTCCTCCTGGGAATCGAACCTCCCACCCGAAGCTTCTAGGCCCAGCGTAGGATGACCTTTCAACCAGTGAGCTATGCCCCGGGGCCACGAACATTATAACTTATTACTATATGTTAAGGAGTATTTTTGAGCAATTTTGTAGAATGGATACTTTGGACAGAATCTAATTGGTTCAGTCAGAGCTTTTGACTATCCAAATAAGTATATTGAAAAAGGCAGATTAATGTCGGAGATTAAGAAAAAAGGCAGGCTTGGGGAGGCAGTTTCCTCGACATGCTCTCATCGCATCGCATTATATACAATACAGTGCTTCACCAGTTCACCCCATTTAATTTACATTGAATTATTATATTCATGATATTCAAATGTGTTATTTATTGGACAAGTTACGAGTTGAAATAAATAAATCAACATTTTTTTCTAACCTATGTCGTATACATTGAGAAAGATTCTCCAACTCACCTTCCCTAAAATAGATTTCCAAAATTAATACTCCGTTCGAAAATAAACGATACTTGACTTTTAGGAGTTAAAAAACTATATAAAATTTTATTTATTTTTAATACAAATAACTTGTGAAAAATAAATAAGATTTTATTTCCGAACGAAGGGAGTAAAAGCTAGTGGACACAAACAATTAACTCAGCTACTAACACTTTGATGATTCTGTCAAGAATTTTACCAGTGACTTTTTGTGCTTTATTTTGCTTTCTATGAATGATTCTGTCAATAATTTTTGTGACCTTTATTGTAATTCCTCATTCACAACCGGAAGCCTTTTCTGATTTATGAAACTTGTAATCCTCTAAGAAAATCTAGAAGCATATATACAGAACTTGATGAATTTGGTAAGTAGTTTTTGATTTACCCATCTATGGTGAGTTGATGTTCTTTCAGTCAATTAGTTAGGACAAACCATACATCCCAGCTACTAACACTTTTGAGTCTTAACCTATATTTAAAAGTGTGTAATGGGCCTGGTGCCTTATTGGGCCTAAATCCACTTCCTCCGAATCCAAAGGTCCAAAATACTACAGGCCCAATAAACTGCAGATGACCAGCCCAAGAAGAAGAATATAAACAATTGAGGAAATTAAATCACATAGATCTTTATTGACATCGTGGAGATCAACCATACAAAATAAATCCCAAATGGAAATGAAATCTCTCTAAATGTCTCCCCTCCTCCTAAAGATCCAATCAAATTAATCCCATAAATGTTAAATAAGGTTACACTACTACACCTCAGGAGAACAAGCTCAACCTTCTCCTACCACTACCAAATTAATTTCATTTAATTTTTCAAATTAAATTACTTCAAATAATCAAAAATCACCTTATTGTTATTTCCCGCCCAAAATCAAGCCCTAGGGCTAGGGCTCAATGAAAGTGTTATGTCCTGAAACACCCTCAGCCTCTTCCCATACCCATCGCCGCTCTTCGCCTTCGCCACGTCGGTGTTCAGCACCGCAGACAGTATCGCCTCCTCGAAATCCTTGTCGTCCGGCAGCAAATCCGCCACTGACTTATCGAACGACAGCGACCTCCTCCTCACCTTGTTCTCCCTCTCCGGTTCGCCTCCTCTCACCTTGGCTATGCCCACATTGTTAGTAGTACAGATACTCTGTTTCCCCAATTCAGCCTCCCCTGTTTCGCCGGAGCTGTTCCCGGCGTTGATTGATCGCGTCCTCTTGAGGAACCCGTGGTTGGTTTCTCCGAATTTCGCCGAGTAGAAGGGCGGAGCGTTGATGTTGAGCGGATTCGCCCAAGGCGCGACACTGCCGGAGCTCTTCTGCACCACCGGAGGAGGAGGATGTTGGTTCGCCGAATTGACATTCTCGTCGGCGAATTCGTCCCGAATTCTCGGTTTCGGATTCGACTGAGGGACGTGATGATTGTTATTATTGCTCTCCTTGCAGGGCTGCGGCTGCCAGAGGGAGGACCCGCCGAGGAAGGCGTCGAAGAGCCTGCTCTGTTCCGAAGCGGAGGAGCACCCTGTTTTCATCATCTCCGATTCGAGATCTTGCAGCATCTGCTGCGCCCTCTCGTAGGCTTTGAGGTGGGAATCGACGCCGTAGGGGCCGTCTGCGATCGCTGGTTTCACTCTGCGGAGGGTCTCCTTGGCCTCCGGCATCCGCCCCTGCTTCATCAGGCAGATCCCGAGGTTGCACATCTTGTTGTTGTCCGGCGCGATCGCCAGTGCCCTCCGGTAAGCATCTTCGGCTTCGGTGTAACTGTTTTGCTGCATCAGTGCCCACCCTAGATTCCCCTGCACAAGGCACAATCCAAACCAATTCAGTAACCCTAAATCCGAAATTCGATCCGATTTATCGAATTCATTATCCGAAACTCACCAGCAAGCGAGTTGCTTCTTGCTCTACCGAGACTTGGAACTTCTTCCCTTGGGAGCGCGCCGTCTTCGTCCTCTTGCCGTTGAAGGCCAGCCCTTGTTGGATTAGAAACAGCTTGCGCCGCAACAGCGATATCTGGTCATCCAATCTTCCACATCTCTGCAACAAATTTCACAATTTGAGCAATCGAACAAAGAACTCAAATTGTGTATAAGATTTGTGGTGTTTACAAACCTTGTAGAGATCTAAAAGAATGTTGTCAAGGGACTCCTGGGCCTGATCAGAACAGCGGCTTCTCAGCGATTTGATAGCCTCAATCGCCTCATCGGCTCGGTTCTGTTGCTTCATCACAATGGCCATGTCTTTGAGGGCGCTGTCGATTCTGTCACCGGCGTTAATGGCCGCCCAGAACAGAGGAATTGCCTTCTCTGGGTCCTTATCTACCAGCTGTTCATACATCAAATGGTTTCCCCCAATTCAGTTATTTCAAAGTAATGTCACACTAAAAATTCAAACTTTAATTCTATATCAATCTCATTAAGCGATTAGTTCAAATTGAATGCTGAAAAACCTAATCTTGCTTCCAGAAACCCTAAATCCATGATTATAAACTGATCAAATCGATTCTTGGTTCCCTAAAAAAAGCCCAATTAGTGCATTTTGGAGGAAGGTAGGAGCTTTACCTGCACATGTTTGGCCCTGACATAAGGGGAGTCGCCGACTGGAACCTTGTGGGTAATGTGGAAGGACTCGGAGCGGGTTCTGGAGACTCCGAGGGGCTTAGCAGGTGAGCAAGGGGCCGATTTCGAAGGCCGGAATCCGGGGGGAACCTGCATCATTTCTTGATACCCAATTGATTTGAGGAAATATAAATCAAAAGAACAATTAGGAATTCAGTAGTTGTGTAGGTAGTTTTGGGGCTCTCAGGGAATAGAGAGTGAGTGAGTGAAATTGAGAGCCCTAGAGAGGGGAGAGAGAGAGAGAGAGAGAGAGGTGGAGGAGAGGTAGAGGGAGGAAGAAGGAAGGAGCGTTTTTGTATGTGTTCGGGTCGATTTTATGACCGTTGTAGGAGTTTGTGGGGGAGCGTTTGAAAATTTCGACCGTTGGGTATTTCTTTTTATGTTTTGTATTCTTTTTTTGGCTCCGTGTCCCGTTTGTTTGTTTATTTGTTTATATTTTTTTGAACGTTATTGATTTGTTTTAACTGGGCTTGGGCTGATCTTGTTGGGCCTTAATCACACCTATTGATCAACATTAAAATCGTCTAATTTTATCCGAAAGTATAAAATATCTGAAACCCCAATTGATGTCGACCGCGATTTAGTGAAATCATGTCCGCTCTTTATTTATCAAATTCAAGAATTTTTTTTTACAAGGAAAAAATTCGTGGTCAGACAAACTTGTACCTCGAGGGCCGACAAGTCGGCAGACGAAAAACCGTCTAAACAAACAGAAAATACAAAGAATGTACTCTACCCAGGTAAAACAAAGTACAACCAGACCGAAACAGGATGAGGACATAGACGAAGGACGAAGCCAAACACTCCCCGAAAGCAGCACCGTAGGCCAGCGGCACATCAGGATACACATGTGGGCAGTGAAGACGAAGCTCCAAGGAAACAATCTTCCGAAACTCCATCACACGGAAAGAAAGACAAGTTACGCCACACGCGGAGCTACACGTTGCCTGAATTGAACGCACCAGAACGCTAGCAGGACAACAGCAATCCCAACCGGGATTTATTTAATTAAAGGAAATTATTATTATTCATTAATTTAATTTCAATTTCCATTAATTAATTAGTTAGTTTTTTTTTAATCTCTTCCTTCCCTAGGGCCAGCTTTGGGCCCTAGGCAAAACCTTTGGCCCAAAACACACAAATCCACTATTTAGCTCAAGTGGTGAAGGGAAGTATGAGAATTAAAAGTTTTTTGTTTAAATCTCCATCCTTCAATTAGGACCCTGAGTGCTCTTCCATGGATGATTGCTTGGGAAGGTAAGGAGAAGAGATTGAAGAGGAATTAGAGAGGAAGCGAGAGGGAGAAGAAAATAGAACACTTCTTAATTGATGATCCCGACCGAACCCGAAAATTTGGCGTTATGCATAACCCGAACCCTAACCCGAGCCCGACCGATGTTGACCCGAAACCCGAAGTGACCCGAATACAGGCAAACCCGACTCAACCCGAACCCGACCCGAATTTTAACCCGACCCGACTCCCAACCCGACCGACTCTCAACCGACCCGACTCCCGACTGACCCGACTCCCAACCTGACCTGAATATCCTTAAATATATATATTTATTATACATTTATACTATAAAACAAAAAAAATTATTGTAATCTATTATCGAGCCATTGATAGTTAATGTTATTTCTAAACAAAATAAAATTTTCATTGATCAAAATGAAAATTTAAAACCATTAGTGCGTAAGTGCATTCCATTGAACAAAGTTAAATTTACCATAACTTGTAAATTTGATGACAGTTTAGAAACAAAACAAAATAAGTCAAAGTCCATAGCAGTAACTCAATGAGGATATTATAACTTGAATCATATACGTAGTGAAATTTATTTTGAAAACTACTTTTTGAAAGACACAAATAACAATATAATAACGTGAATTATATTTTAGATAGGGAATCAAGTATGATTTTGATAACAATATATTGCCAAATTTCAATGACATTAATGATTAATAGAATGAGCTTACTAACCACATGGATTAATTTTTTTTAAATGAAGTTAATATGTTTAATATTAGATAAATATTATGTTAAATCATAAAAAATATCCATAAAGATTGTAAAATTTTAAAAATAAACTAAATATAATATAAATTAACTAAATATATTACAAATTTCTTAGATATAAAGGATAAATATTATAATTTTTTTATAATAGACATTTTATAGGATCGTTATATTATAATCGCAAAAAAAAAATCACGATGGTTTTTCCATTTTTAGATCGTAGGATCGTCGGAATCGTAGGATCGAATTGAGTTTTTAACAACATTGGAGCTTACGAGCCAATGAGTAGATTATATATCGAATCATATTTAATTTTACTAAAATAATTTTTGAAATACATAAATAACATGAATTACATATCCGATTTAATAAAATTGATTACCCGAAAGTCCCAAACGTCGAACGAACATGATTTAACAAATTCAATTCAAACGATTAAGAGTACAAAACAAATGTAGACCTCACCCGCTTCTACTTGAAACCTGAATGAGACCGACCCGAGTACCGACCCGAAACCCGAATGAGACCGACCCAATTCTGACCGAAAACCCGAATGGGTCCAACCCGATTTTGACCGAAACCCGACCGAAACCCGACCAATCTAAATTTCATTTTGACCGAACCCGACCCGACCCAACCCGACCAAGACCGACACAGAAATTTTGACCCGAGTTGACCCGACTCATCAGTGCCCGACCCGAATGTGTTCGACCCGAACCCAACCGGATGACCCGAATTGCCAGCTCTAGGCGTGACTAACGTTCTAAACCTAGAACCCTAATTGTGTTTTGTCTTATTTTTATGGAGATTTAAACTCTCCCGTTTCGTCTATGGATTGAAGCTTTAGTTTGATAAAGTTGTGAGATTTCTATTCTTGTTCTATTTCTATTGATTCTTTTGCGAATATTGTTAATTTCTCCTAGTCCGTACAACTAGTTGAGATTATTGCTAGGATTTTGTAGATTCCTCGTAGCGAACCTTAATCCATAGTATCAATCATGCCTTAGGACTCGTAGGACTAAACTGGTGTGTAGAGAATCAATTACATGTTAAATACTGACTCGTAGCTTGGTGTTGCATGTATTCTGGTTAATCCTTAATCTTAATGCTACTATTAGGTTAAATCTTGACCGTGTTAGGGTTATCTAATTATTAAGGGTTACTAGGACTCGTAGGACTAGTAATTTACACAAGATCGGGACAGGAACAATAATAGGATGAAAAGAGAACTTGAAGAAGAATCGAGGAACAACTGGTCAAACTAAAGTGGATATTTATAGATGAAACTCTATTGTTAATTGCTATCTCCGTTAACTTGTTCATAGTTTATTTTATTTTCTTTCTTATTTTCACCACTCAAAAACCCCCGTTTTCTATTAATTGGTAAATAGACTTAACTTAGGAATAACTTGATTCTATGTGGGATCGACTCGTGCTTACCATGCTACATTAGTTAGTAAGTTCGAATTTATTTTGATACGGTTTAGGCGACTAAAAACCGTCCATCAACAACCAATTCACCTACTTCCTTAGATGTAATTGCAATGACTACTGCTTCTAAAGGATCAGAATTTACCGTACAAGGTTCTTGTCGACTTTGTGGTTCTTCACTGATCTCGTTGATCGCTGGGTTTGAAGACTCAAACTGAATTTGCAGAACATTTGCCCGCTTATCGCTTTCCCGACTCACGTCTGCAACCGGGGTTCCAGTCTCCTCCTGACAGTCTTGCAATTCCTTAACAATCTGAATATCTAGTGTATTCATTTGCTGCTCCTCTTTTTTGAAGGCCTCGAGAATTTTCTGATTCGGTGTTTCGATCTTGCTTACTCCGCCATCGATCAATTCGGCTCCCGAGTCACCAAGAACGCTTTCCAAAGGCGCATTGAACTTTTGATCGATGATTCTTCGTGAATCCTTAACGAATTGAGCGTCGATACTTGCTGGTTGACCTCCATGGTCACTGCCTTTGGTGATTCGATTCTTTTCTTGCAATTCTTCCCGAATACCTAAGAAGGACTCGTTCACTTCTTCTTGATTTGAGGTGTCGATCCCTTCCAATTCGCTTTGTCGTTCCCCATCGTCGATTGAGAAATGCTCGTCTACAATCGAAAATCCTATCTGATTGTTGTTGACACACCATGTATCAAACGCTTGCCCCGGCCAGAAATCCATCTCGATGGGATCCGCTTCGTCCCAGTCTGGCTGTTCATGAACAATTCAAACATCGTCTTGCACTAGCGATTAAGCTCGTATAGACTCTTGCTCATAGCTTCGTACCAGGCGATGATCTGACGCACGTCCTCTTTCATCGTCGTTGCCGAGAATCGGCGGACTCTGATACCAATTTGTTAGGACCTTGAGTGTTCTTCCATGAATGATTGCTTGGGAAGGTAAGGAGAGGAGATTGAAGAGGGATTAGAGAGGAAGCGAGAGGGAGAAGAAGATAGAATAGTTCTGAATTGATTCATTGATGATCCCTACCATACACATTGTAGGTATTTATAATACCAAGCCCAACTTTCTACTAATTCCACTTATTATCCCTATATATCTCAATTCCTAACACTTTCCTTCCTCCTTCGATATCCCTTTGTCTACACCCATACTTCTCATGTCGAGTAGCATTGGGCCAACCTTTGAGCAAGCATGGCAAAGAAGTTGAGCTTTTCAATGATGGGTTGAAAACATATTATTTCATTGGAAGGTTTGTGTTACGTGGATTATCTTTAGCCTATTTTGTCTTTATCGTTTATATGTATGTTCGTGGAGCCTTTCTCCTTTTGTTGGTTGTTTGCTTTAGGTGATGAGATATGAAATGAACCTACTTTCGACAACCTAAGGGTGTTTTAATTCGCAAACAAGAGTGTTGAGCTCTATATGAGATCTCCAACTCGAAGAATCTATATCCAAGCAAAGATGCCCCACAATTGACGGTTCGGTCTGGCCCGAAACCGAATCGAAAATTGCGGTTTCGGGCCGGCTCGACAATTGACGGTTCGGTCTTCGGTCTTTAAAAAATGAAATTTCGGTTTTGGGCCGAAAACTATAACCGAACCAAAATTTTCGGTTTTGGTCCGAATATCCGATTTTTTTTTATAGAAAAACCCTAAGTGCCAGCGACTTCCTTATTTTCTTTCTTTCACTCAATCTGGAATCCCATTTTTCAGTTTTCATTCACGCTCCCAGCCCGTAACAAGACCCTCTCACAGTTTCACGGTCTCGCCTAGGGATGGCAACGTGGGGGGTTCGGGGCGGGGGATAATAGTCCCCACCCCGATCCCCGCCCTGCCCCGCCCCCGTTGGGGATCCCCGTTTATGAAAATTATCCCCGTCCCCGTCCCCGTCCCCGCTCGGGGACAATAATTTCCCCTCGTCCCCATCAGGGAATCCCCGTCCCCGCATAATTTTTCCCAATTTTCATTCCCCGCGGGTTTCCCCGTTAAAAACTCATGATTTCCCCTCCATTTAATAGAAAATATAAGATATTATTAAAGTTATGTTAAAAAATTATATAAATATTACATATAATATTTCATAAATGTAAATTATAAGGTAAAATTTTAAAAGTGGAATAAAAATTATGTAAACTTAGGTAAACAATTTTTAAAAAAGTGGGATTTCATACTCTTTAACGGGGATCCCCAACGGGGGCGGGGCAGGGCGGGGATCGGGGTGGGGACTATTATCCCCGTCCCCGCGCGGGGATTTACTTTGTCCCCCATCCCCATCCTCGTCCCCATTTAATTACCCCATCCCCGTCCCCGCGACGGGGATTCCCCGCGGGGATCGGGGAGTCCCCGTCCCATTGCCATCCCTAGTCTCGCCCTCCTTTTCATTCACGCGTCCCATCCCCAAGACAGCCGAGCCAGAGCCACCACTCCCGCCCGTGAAAGACTGTCACTCGCTGCCGCTGGCCGTTGCCGCCATCTCCCGTCCAAGCCCACTGTCGCCTGTAGCTGTGTAGGCCCTGGTCGATTTTTCTAGTGCTTGAAGGCGAGTGAATCCAAAGCCCCAATTTTTTTTTCTTCCAATCTTTCACATATCCCTTGAATCCCTTGATTAATTTGTTTTGATTGTGGTTGGGCACTTGGCTGATTTTTACAGAAACAAGATTGAAGATTGTTGTGAGACTTGTTGTGAAACTTGTGAGATTATGAGAAATTTGAGACATTGATGTATTTGGGACAAGTTTGAACTTTGAATTTTACAGCCCTACGAGGTTATTTTTTGGGGCAAATATACATTGCAGGGCAATTCAGGCCATGGTTTTTAGGATCGAGATCCTAATGTAGGATCGATGCAAGGGTCTAGGATCGGATCGTAGGATCGTAAGATCCTAGTAAAAATCGAAAATCAAATAAAAAATCAAATATAAATAAAACATACCAAACAAATACCTTAAATTTTAAACAAAACTAGTCATTTCCTCCTTTAAATAATCTAAGTAACTAAAATATGCCAATAATAACTCCTTATCATTCATAATTGGTCAAGGATAATATGTCTGCTCTTTTTTTCAGCTTCCTTGGCATTGGCTATCATAATTGCTATAAAATATTCCTTAACATTGGGTGGAACCGATGCACAAGACTCAACATTATTATGGGTTCCAGCAAGGTGATGTTTAAGCCTATGAATACCACCAGAAAACACCTTATTGAAGTGCTTGCATTTAACTTTCTTTTGCTTATTATCCACGTCGATAGCATGCTCCCATCCTCGTCGGCTGCCACCAAGAGCCACCGCTGGTATGCACTGTTGTCGCCGGATTTTTTTGAGAGTTCAGGCTTCACTCACCGCTTCAGTCTTTAGACTTGAGAGTCGAGGGAACAAACTATGAAACGAGTGACATCCAGATTTTAGGGTTCAATGTCCTAAAAATTAAAACACAATTAAAAAAAAATAGAAATGGGTCTAATTTCATCAAAATAACAACATGGGCTTTGTAGAATAAAATCTGGATGGGCCTAATTTCACAAACATCTGAAATTACTAGGATCGGTTAGGATCGTTAGGATCGTATAAGATCCTAAGGATCCTAGCCGATCCTACCGATCCCACCCCCGATTCTAGTATAAACGAGTATTTACCAGCGATCCGGATCAGAACTCGTCCTAGGATCGTAGGATCGTTAGGATCGTCCGATCTGGATCGCGATCCTAATAACCATGATTCAGGCTTTTCGGTTTTTTTCGGGCCAAAACCGAAAAAACCGTAACCGAATATTCGGTCTTCGGTTCGGTCTTCAGGCCACCCCTCTCAAAAAATCGGGCCGTCGGTTTCTGCCGAACCGACCCGAACGGGTCGGTTCGATTTCGACCCGTTGCGCCACCCTATGTTATTTCATAACATATGTCATGACACTAGGCTCGGACATCAATTGGGCTTGGTGGCCCATACATTTGCTGAAGCTCTTTAGGGTTTCCTGGTTAGCTCCATTGTATAACCGAAGAGTTAACCCTAGCTGCCCACTTCGGATCTTACTATTCATTCCACCTTCAAAGAAAGAGAGAGCGCTCGAAGAGGGCGATCTAGGGTTTTTGAGTGGTGTTCTTTCTCCAAGCGAGAGAGAGAGAATAGAAGGTGAAGACGGAGTCTAGAACAGGAGAAGCTTCCTCGCTTCCGTTTGTGGTGCCATTGTCGTCGGTGTGGTTGGAGCTTTGAGATCTCCGAAAGGCGTAGTCGATATCGCCTGTCTCCGTCGACTTGTGGTTTCTCAGGGGGTTTTCTTGAACCTTTGTCTAGTTGATGTTCTCCTGTATTCCCTACTCTAGATTCGTTCGTTTGATCCGTTCTTCGTTGTACTCTTGTAATTGCCATAACTATCATAGTGGATTTAGGACCTTGTTCTTGAGGCCACGGGGACGTAGGATATTCATATCCGAACTTCGTAAAAACTCGTTGTGTTCTTGTGTGTGTGATTGAGTATTCTTTAGTTAGATCGAATCTACTAGATCTAGGTTTAACAGACAAGATAACGAAACGACTACTGACAAGATAAAATCTGTTTAGGAGTATATTGTACACCAAGTCCTTTTCCATTTTGAAACGTCAGAAACCTTGATAACAATTAACAAATTTAAATTAATACGCAGAACTACAAAGTTGAAGTCCATCGGCAATCGTTAAACCTAAATCAAGCAAAATGACATGCGCATATATTAAAATATATGAGAAGCAATTAAATGCCAATCAACAAGGATTTAACCAATGAAGATTTACTTGAAATGTTCGAATGAAGGATTATAGTTTTAATTAATATGCCAATCCACTTTGATCATGAATCCTGATGATGATACTTCAATCATCATCCCAAAACCCCCCGATTTCTCATCCCAAAATAGCAATCTTTATCTTCACAAACAACGCCCTCACCACTACTTCCTTAAGCTCCGCATGACCGCCTCCAATGGCCGTTTCAGCCCCACTTCGAGCCCCTTCATGGGTCAATCTTCCCTTGCTGGTGCTTCAAGGAGAAGCTTTCCAACCTCCATAGGTGCACCAACCATAGTATTGCTATAAGGACTCATGGCATATGCAATTTTATAAAATTGGTCTTGTCAATAGTCGTTTTGACCTCTTATCAGTAACCCTTATGCTTTTGAGAATAAGATAATTTTTATAAAAGTGACTAAACCACCCATAAATTTAAAAATGGTAAAAAACCACCCATAAAGGATGGTTTATTTTTAAAAAATAAATCATGCACTCAATCACCCCATTTTACCATGTAAAAAATGCTAAATAAATATTAAACTATCACATTTTTAATACAACAAAAACAAACCGACTCTTTTATGATAGAACAGAGTTTTGAGGTCGAAATGTACGTACTTTTTTCACGAGTAGACCAAGAATATACTTTATATATTTTTCTCAAATTTATGATTGGTTTTGTAAAAACTATCATATATTTTAAGGGTAGTGTGACTTGCCCTAAAATATAATCCTAAAATGTGATAGTTTCATATTTTTGCCTTACGGGTAATGTTCTAAAAAACGCTCGGCGGATGTTCGGCGGTAGGGTAGGGTTAACTGGTTAAGGATCTAGGCGGGGTTTAGGCGGATTTTATGGCGGGTCTTTGAAGTCTAGACGGGTTTCGATGACCATGACGGCCTTGGCGACGGGGCAAGATTAAGGGTTTAGACGGAGGTCTAGACAAGTCTTGAAGAGTTTTTTAGAACAGTGCTTACATGACACTACTGAGTGACTAATAGGTCGTAGATAACATCACCCAAATAATTGCTTTATATATATATATATATAAAAAATCCCTAGAACCAGCGAGTCTCGCACTTAGGGATGACAATTTCACCCGCATCCAACGAATATCTGTCTCACCCCACCCGAAAAAGTGGGTAAAAATCCGAAATGAAGCGGATATTAAATGGGTGATGGGTGAACGGGTGATGGGTCGGGTCGGATCCGGGTGAAGACATTCCCCACCCATTAGGGATGGCAACGGGGCGGGGAGTACCCTCCCCGTCCCCGTCCCCGTTTGAAAAAAGTCTCCCCGTCCCCGTCCCCGTCCCCGCTCGGGGATTAAAAATGCCCCCCGTCCCCATCCCCGTCGGGTCCCCGTCTCCATTGGGGAATCCCCGTTCCCGCTTAATTTTCCCCGTTTGTATTCCCCGCGAGTTTCCCCATTTAAAACTTATGATTTTCCCCCATTTAAAAGAAAACTATAAGATTTTATTAATGTTATGTAAAAAAATATGATATAAATATTACATATAATATTTCATAAATGTAAATTATAAGTTAAAAGTTTAAAAATAAAAGAAAATTTTTTAATCTTAGGTAAGATATAAACGAAAATGGAGATTTTATATTACCCATCGGGGATCCCCGCGGGGTTCCCCAACTGGGACGGGGCGGGGCGGGGATCGGGGTGGGGACTACTATCCCCGTCCCCATCCCCGTCCCCGCACGGGGAATCAATTTAGCCCCCAGCCCCGTCCCCATCCCCATTTAAAATCCCCATCCCCGTCCCCGCAACGGGGATTCCCCGCGGGGATCGGGGAGTCCCCGCCCCATTGCCATCCCTACCACCCATCACCGGACCCATCACCCGATCCGTCACCCGATCTGTCACCCGACTTATATTATATATTTATAATTTATATGTGAAATTACCAATATACCCCCTAAACCCTAATTCAACATACCTATCAAATGATAAAAATGGAAATATCTTATCATAGAGTAAGTTATGTAATTTTTCTTTGAAGATATGCAATGTAATTGACTCCTATTTAAAATGGAAACGTGAATGTAATGAGCTTCTAAATAATGTTTATTCGTCGATGTGTTCGACGTATATTTTTCAATATTTTTTATTTATAAATTTGATGTCTTGTATTTCACTCAAATTATCACCTGATCCACCCGATCACCCGGTGGGTGATGGGTGGACGAGGCGGGTGAAATATTTGGTGAGTGATGGGTCGGATAGGGTGAAGGGTTTTGGGTGGTGGATCACTGGATCGGGTGACGGAAGTAAAACATCCACCCATCACCCGACCCATTGCCATCCCTACTCGCACTTTTCAGATTTCACCCGAGCTGAGAATCTATGAAGTCTGAACCATTCACCTTTTAACAGGTAAGCCGTAGACCCAGCAAAGTGGTAGAGACCATCACCCAAACTGAGCGAGTCAAGGGGAACCAACTCGGAACGAGTTAATACACCATGCCAACTTGCCAAGCTAAGCCAAACCCCGTAAAAGGGCGACGGCGCCAATTTCAATCCCAATCAATTCCAAAGATAAGGTTTTTTCCCCATCGTTGATTCCTTCACTCCCCTCTCTTTCTCCCTCCCAATCTTTTCTGTGGTTGCTTCTTCTTCACATCCCCAACAAGGGGGGGATTGATTGATTGCAGACACAACGAAAAAAACCCCTTCTTCTGGCAATAAAGATTCGAGCTTTGAATTAATCCGATGACAACACATCTTCAAGCTTCTCTCCTCTTCAAGCCCCCTCTCTCCCTCCCCCGCCCTCGCCATCACCGTTTCCCCCCGCCCCACCTCCCTCTCCCCGCCAAACCCCCCTCCATTCACCCCCGAAGATTCAAGCTAGTCGCCCGCAACGCTCTTAACCCGGAAAATCTCACCCCCAATCCCGACCTTCCTGATTACGCCGTTAATGCCGGTGGCAATCCGGCGTCGGGTCCCGATAATCCGGTCACTGGGGACAAGGGTGGTCGGGAAGTTGATGTGGGTGATGGTGGTAGAGAGATTGAGGGTTCGGATAATTCGGCGACGGGTACAGATGGCTCGGCGACTGGGGATGTGGGTGTGAAGGTTGAGGGTGATGGGGAGAGGGAGATTGAGGGTTTGGAAGAGCAAGGGAAAAAGGAGGGGAAAGGGTTTCCGGGGACGGTGTTTCTTACGGGGGTTTGGTTGAAGGCTAAGAGGGCAATTGAGGAGACATGGATGCAGGAGAAGCGGCTGGAAAGGCTCATCACCGAGGCGGATGCTAACCCTAATGATGCTGTTAAGCAAAGTGCAGTGTTTGCTGAGCTTAACAAGGACAGGTATTGGATTTTCCCAATTTTGTTCATCAATGTTTTCTGTAGTGTGAGAAATTTGACTTTGTGTTTTTGGCTATGCAATTTCATTTCTGTGATGCTTAGTGGACGAGAGTCAATGATATGGAACTTCTAGACTGTAAGTTTTGATATTTGATTTGGGAAATTGGGAAGTGTTAACCTTTCAAGCTCTTTCACATCAATCATTTGAATAGAAATGCTCGGAAATGGCTCGGAAATGGTTGAAGAGGAGGCAACTTGTTTTGTTATTTGGTTTGGGAAATTGGAAAGTGTTAACCTTTCAAGCTCTTTCACATCAATCAGTTGAATAGACGTGCTCCGAAATGGTTGAAGAGGAGGCAACTTGTTTTTGTGAGGTTTGCTGATTTTGGAGACACTTGTAAAACAAAGAATCAAATGGACAATGATGAATGGTGATCTATATTCTCAATTAAGGTTATCCAAGTGTTCTGTTTAAGTAGATGAATGTTTCTGTTTGGTGGTTTTGGTGCTATTTCCTTGGGGGTATTTAGGAACAGACCAGTGACTCATTAAGAGTTTCAAACTATTAAGACTTTCCCTTTTGGTTTCTATATTTTTTCCAGCCCTGATGAGGTTATAAAGCGGTTTGAGCAAAGAAAGTATGCAGTTGATAGTAGAGGGGTTGCGGAGTATATACGAGCTCTTGTGGCTACCAATGCTATTGCTGAGTATCTTCCAGATGAGCAATCTGGAAAACCCTCGACTCTTCCCACACTGGTATGTGTTAACTATGTGGAAAACCCGTTATCATGACTGCAATCACGCTGTCATATAGCTTAAAGAGTCAATTTTTCGATTACTTGATTCTTATTTCTGCTATCAATTTTCATCAATAGATTTCTTTCTGATCACAAATTGAATTTATTTGTAGTTGCAAGATTTGAAACAGAGAGCATTAGGAAACACAGATCCTTCCTTTTTAAATCCAGGAATATCCGAGAAGCAGCCATTGCACGTTGTGATGGTAAGGTGCATCATTTCTTGGACACTGTTGTTTCAGTGTGTAGAATTTGCATTTTTATACAGTTTATGGAGCCATTTTATACTGTAGCAGATGCTTATTTCTTTCAATTTTCTGATCATGCAACAATTTCCTTCCAACAGGTTGATGCCAAAGCCTCCAGAAAATCACCTCGTATTGCACAAGAGCTCTTCTCAACCATCCTCTTTACAGTTGCTGTTGGTTTAGTTTGGTATGTGTACTTCTGTATTTATGTAGAAACCGTTCCTCGAGCAATTTTCAAACTGGATTTAAAGTCAAATGTGCCTGTCCTGTGCATATTCGGAACTAGTTTTCTCACCCATAATCTATCTTCTTCTTTTCCTCTTCTGCCTGAGATAAGCCTTTTGTTGTCATCTCCAGGTTTATGGGAACTACTGCACTTCAAAAGTACATCAGCAGCTTAAGCGGGATAGGGACCTCAGGTGTTGGATCCGGTGGTTCATATTCACCAAAGGAATTGAGCAAGGAGGTTACACCAGAAAAGGTATTATTTACTTATTTAGCACTTCAGCTTAAGTGCTGTTTTTAAGCTTTTAACTGTTTTGGTTGCCATAAAACCATTCTCCCTTCTATACAATTTACATTTTTTTACAAGGGTGGCGAATTGTAATGAATGTTATCTTTTTGACCCTGTTTGAATTTTTTTTCCCTCCAGAATGTGAAAACCTTCAAGGATGTTAAAGGTTGTGATGATGCAAAGCAAGAGCTCGAGGAAGTAGTAGAATACTTAAAGAATCCTTCAAAATTCACTCGTCTAGGAGGGAAGTTACCAAAGGTTCGGATATCATTTCCCCCTACCTATCACTCCTTTTTTTTTTATTTTTTTTTGGTGTGGGGTTGGGGTTAATAAATTTTTAGCTTATACGGAGTAATATTCAGTGATGTCTAGGTTTTGGAATTTTTTTTTTCCCATCTCTTCGACGAGACAAATAATTGATCATTCAAAGAACACACAATCACATTTAAATTGTGCATTAATAACTTTTAATATCGAGCAGTCTTCAGGAAGTGCTACAAAAATTGAATCTTTTATAAGTACGTACTTATTCAGTCAACCATGCTCATTGCTCCACCTTTGTCATTTAAATATCTTCTGACGATGTAGTTACATGAAATCTACTGTCACTTTCTTTGAAACACATTTAATCATGTCATTTGTCATATGGTCTAGTATAGTTTATTTGACTTGTGCAGATACTTTTTATTTTGTAAGGGCTGCTTCTATGCCGACAAACAATTTTTCTTTTCATAAGAAGAGCCTTCCACCCTCCTGGAGAATGATCACTGAATGATAGTTTGTTTCTTTTACTTCATAAACAGCTTCTTAATGACCAAAGCAAAACATTTATGTGACAATTTATGCAGTTATGAATGATCTGTTGTTAATTACTTCTGATTCCTAATGAAGAACTAACACAACAGATTTATACGGCAACTTTCACAGTTTTTTGGTCATCTATACATGATTTTTATCCAAAACAGCGATGTTTTTTCAATTAATTTATGTGCTCGACCTATTCCATGACTGACTGTTGCAGGAATGTTGGCTTGCAGGGAATACTTTTGACCGGGGCACCTGGTACTGGCAAAACATTGCTCGCAAAGGTAATTTTTATCTCTGATTAACATCATACGTAGGTCTGCTGTGAAAATTCCATACTTTTGTTGAAGGCATTCGTGATTTGCATTTTGCTATATTGTAAAAGATTGAACAACTAATGAATCATAAAATTGGTTATTCATATATTTTAAGAAAGATGGGTTTTTTATATTTAATGTTGTCAATTCTCCCTTAATATTTTTTCTCCATATTTGATCCTTTCAAGACTTCCCTATTTGGCATTTGTTATCCTATTCTTGTTTCACTATTTAATTATTTTAATTGTATTACGACTGGCGTTCTATTCTGATTGTTCGTGATACAATTTCTGTAATGAAGGCTATTGCTGGCGAAGCTGGGGTGCCATTCTTTTACAGAGCAGGTTCTGAGTTTGAAGAAATGTAAGCTATCTTGAACTTTTAGTGGCTTTTTAAAGAAGAAATTTGCGCAAGTTACTTACTTGGTAGTCTAATTATATTAAAATGGCTTCTGATGCCTGAAATATGAATCATATTAGGGCCTAATTAAGAACTCTGATAAGTTGAACTAATAGAACTCTGAAATTTGTGTTTGTGAATGACAGTAAATTGACTATTGAATAACAGTAATTACTAATTAGTAAGACCTTTCCACCCTAACCGATCACCTATGCAGTTATAAAGCAATGACCAAAATGTCATGCCCAATTGAGCATTTTAAATTCGATTTAGCATACCATATTTACTAGTATCCTACTATCCTCTTTTGTCTTTTGTGACTATTTAGGGAAATCTATTTATGTACTCTCTTGCTTCGTTCGCATATTCTTTTGCGATAGTATAAGAATGGCCTATATGCTTGAATTTGTTTGAGCTGATATAAGCACATAAGTGCAGTTGCCCCCTTTTCCCCATTAAGCTGTGTTGCTAGAAGTCTTCATGGAAAAGCACAAGACAAAAATTCGTGCTTGAAAACGATATTAATTTGCCTTGTTGTTCACTTGCTTACTTTGGTCAGGTTTGTTGGTGTTGGTGCTCGACGTGTGAGGTCATTATTCCAAGCTGCAAAGAAAAAGGTATAATCTTGCTTGATGTTCTCCTTAGCATTCGTCATTCTCATGAAGCCGAGTGAATTTCATCAATCTGTACCACATTATTCTTGTACAATAAAAATGGCTTTTGAGAAAGTTCTCTATGAAACCGGCTTGCTGTAGACGTGTTTTTCTACACTTCTGTTTCGTGACAGAAATCGCCAATTTTACACAACTTGATAGGTTTTTAGCCAAATCTGAAAACACAAATGTAGTTTATTCCTCGGCATCTAAACCTTTACATACATTCTTTTATTTCCCCAGGCTCCTTGCATCATTTTCATTGATGAGATCGATGCCATTGGATCAACAAGAAAGCAGTGGGAAGGCCATACCAAGAAAACCTTACACCAACTGCTTGTTGAAATGGACGGATTTGAACAGAACGAGGCATGTATTTTAACTTCTGTTTCTGCAATGGGTTCCTTTTGTGGCCGCAGAAAATTGATTTGATTGCTGTATCATATAGGGTATAATCTTGATGGCTGCGACAAACTTGCCTGATATTCTAGATCCTGCATTGACAAGGCCAGGCAGATTCGACAGGCATGTAAGTTCTACTTCAGATGCATCTGCAAATTCTACGAATATATTTACCATATTTCATGAAGATAAAAATGCGCGCGTTATATGTAGATTACCGTTCCAAGCCCTGATGTGAGAGGCCGGCAAGAAATATTGGAACTCTATTTACAAGATAAGCCAGTGGCCGATGATGTTGATATGACAGCATTAGCCCGAGGCACCCCAGGGTTCAACGGCGCAGGTATTGTACTTTAAATATGGGACCGTTCATGACAGTAGCTGTGCGTGCACCTTCCCGAGTTCTTATCTTCTTCCCTTTGGCCTTCATAGATCTAGCGAACTTGGTGAACATAGCAGCCATTAAGGCAGCTGTTGAAGGTGCCGAGAAGTTGAATACTGTCCAGCTGGAATTTGCAAAAGACAGGATACTCATGGGTACAGAGCGAAAAACGATGTATCTATCCGATGAATCAAAGAAGGCAACTCACTTTCATAGCTCTACTGTGCTTATGAATTGGATTTATAGGATTGTATCTAACACAGCATGTTGCGCCTTTTGCAGCTAACTGCGTACCACGAAAGCGGTCATGCAATTGTAGCTATTCACACGGATGGCGCACATCCCATTCACAAGGCAACAATCCTGCCTCGCGGATCTGCTCTGGGGATGGTTACCCAACTACCGTCAAGTGATGAGACCTCAGTTAGCCGGAAACAGTTACTGGCTCGCTTGGATGTTTGCATGGGCGGTAGAGTGGCCGAAGAGCTTATATTCGGTCAAGATCATGTCACAACTGGAGCGAGTAGTGACCTTAATACAGCTACCGAGCTTGCACAGTATATGGTAGTGTTCAATCCTTCTGGTTTCTAGCAGAAATTTATGTAAATTTTGATTTGTTCTTTGTTTTGAGTTTTTTACTGCTTTCTTGTACAAGGTAACAACCTGTGGGATGAGTGATGTAGTTGGTCCAGTTCATATCAAAGAGAGACCAGGTTCTGAAATGCAGTCTCGAATTGATGCTGAGGTATGTTCAAAACCCTCTAAAACTAACAAAAATATTATCTGTTGATCTCGTTTTATGCCTAATGACTTCTCTCTGTGGATATACACAGGTGGTGAAACTCCTACGGGAAGCATATGACCGTGTGAAAGCCTTGTTAAAGAAGGTATATACCAATAGTTTGAGCCTTGTTAAAGAGGCAGCAATGTAATGAAATTTTCATTTAGCCTCTAACTTCAACTTGTGTGATCGTTTGCCAGCACGAGAAAGCGCTGCATGCCCTAGCGAATGCACTTCTGGAGTACGAGACGCTGAATGCTGAAGATATCAAGCGAATTGTCCTTCCCTTTGGGCAAGACCAACTGTTGGAACAGCAAGATCAGCAAGAGGAAGAAGGCGACCTTGTTTTGGCTTAGCATTCGAAACATCAAACTCATTTTCCAATCCAAGGATCCATTATCAGCTAGCATAACGTCCTGCATTCTTTTAGCGTGTTTACGCCCTGAGGAGGGCGCAGAGCAAAATAAGGATCAAAGAGGGTTCACAACATTGTAGCAGCAATGGCTGGCGATGTAGGAGAAAAAGAGGAGCTAACAATACTGTCATTGCCCAATATTTTTACGCCGTGCCAACAGCGCGCGGCGGGAGTGTTCAGGGAGTTGTGTGGCTAGTTGGGTGACTTGTTTAACGGAGTGGGTTAAAGCTAGTGAGTAGGGCTATTTGCCAAAGTGGGATTTGATGTTGAGTCTTGACATATATTTGTTATGGGGGAATCTAATATTGAATTGTTTATAAAGAACTCAGTAATAATCCATCTTTATAGGTGTAAGTTTTGGTGAATTGGATTGGATGGAAACATTTTTATGAACAAAAAAGTGTCTTACAAACTACAAAGTAACCACAATAACAAGAACATAAGAGATAACTGTCATCTGTATATATAATAGTAAAGTTATGCATAATATTCTACATCTCATTCGTCTTACTAAAATATGTTCTGCATGAAATCTATATGCCTTTTTTTCCAGATAAACACTAGGCAAATCTTCTTCACTTGTGGTTATCATGTGCTAAATATGGTGAAAATCAATGGCAAGTTCAAAATCAAACACGGGGAAGGAGCATGAAAGAGTGGCGTATCTGGACAATGGAGAAGAAGCTGCTCGTACGAAAATCAGTCTTCAATGCTTTCATGGTATGCCAATCTGCAGCGGAAAGTTCCTTGCTTCACATCTTAACAACACACTCGGCTATCTCTTTCAATGCCAGACGCTCAGAGACGTAAGTGAGAGACCTGAGATTGCAATTGATCAGGGCTTCTACAAAATAGCAGGTTTCTTCTTTGGTGTTTCCATCTGGCACGTCTACAATGAAGGACTCGATCACCATGGTCCCGGGCCTTCCATCAATGATTTCTGGATGAAGAGATATAATAGAAGAATAGTTCTGTAGAGAACCACCAAAAAAGAAGTTAATACTTGCATAGACATAAAAATATGCATGTTGGAACTTGGAACTTATCGGATTTTGCTGTCAGCATATCTCCGGTTAAGTCTTACCGAGCTCATATCCTTGCTTTCCTATCAATCTCTAGTTCAAAACCATATTCACAGATTGTATGAACTTCTGAGATACGGTAATATTAGCAACTACCACAGGAAAAACAAATTGACCACTAAATCAAACAGGAGATTGCATTTCAAGGAAGAACTATCACCATGTCAATGATATGATCAAAACCTAATACTCCACCAAGGTGGCAAGGCACACAAGATGAACTCTGTCAAAGAGAAGAAACCGATAGCTAAGCACTCATCAAATTGCAGATTTGCAGGGTTTCCATCTATTTCTACAGTGCCTAGGAGAGGTAGTTTTCTTGAGTTTCAAATGAAATTTGGATACATGACATAAGATGAACATAGAAAAGAAAGGCTCAACAGAACCATACCTTCAATCTATGATCTCCACCAACGATCTTCACGCGGAGAACATGCTCCTTATCATCAAGAACCTCCAACTTCTCCATGCTATTGGTTGCCGGAAGCCCGGACTTGACATCAACCTCTCTGACACTACCAATCTCAAAATCTCCCTGGATTACACATCTACTGACAAAGGGCTTGTACTTCTGTGGCTGATCGAAGCTCCTTACTAAGGACCAAACCTGATTTTAGGAGGCAATTGAACACCTCAGATTCAAATACCATAAATAATATGTCAATTTCGCCATCCAATTCCACTCTCTACGAAAACTTAAAATTGTAAGGATCCGAAAAGAGGATCGGTAAGAACAATTGCGTATGATATCTAAATAATCAAGCTCAAGCCCGAAAAGCTTATGATCGGATACGATCGGTACTCATGTATGAAGAAAACGACCAAAAATGATGAGATCAAGCAATCGAAACCGTAAATGTACCCTAGGTCCAAGGAATTGAAAATCAGCAGCAAGAAAGAAGAGATAGCAGAGCTGAAATCGAAGATTCGAAATGGTTTACCAGGTGAACAGGCGCCTTGATGTGTTTGACGAGAACAGAGCTACACTGATGCTCAGATAGAACGTACTTGTGACGCCTCCTCACGTACTCCTCATCTAAGCCTCCATATCCGTTTGCGTTCATCTTCCCTTCCGAAATGGCGAAATCAACCTCTCCAATGTCTAAATCGGAAGATAGGGAAACAGGACTTACCTCAGCCTGCAAGCTCAGTGTCTCGATCCCTCCCCGGAGCCGGTGATACACTTCCGATCGATCGAAATTCGCTGTGGAGCTGCTGCGGGAATTGTGCACGAGTTTACCGTACAGTCCACCATGGCAAGTCCTTTTCAGCTTCTCCTCCTGCAATTAGAAATATCAGCGACGCTTCTGAAAATATCTATACGACTTTATCCGTTAGGTATAATCAACGCGTAATTACATAAATGCCCTTACACTAACGAAGTTTCTCAAGTAAACACCGGCACTGGAGTTTACCCTTTTCGACCTTTGTATGTGTTGTCATCAAAGGGACCAAAACTTTACCTACACTAGTTGACTTTGCCCGTGTTTGACAATTGAGAGGTTTTTTCAGGGGTTGAGGTTTTTTTAGTAGTTTAAGCTTATTTTGTATATTATGGAGGTGTGGGAGATGAGGATTTTTTTAAAAAAACGAACCTTGTAAAAAAGCTGACTGGTGTTTGTTTGGCATAAGGTATAGAAGATGTATTTATGAGGAAAATGACTAAAATGCCCTTAATTGTTTACCCTCACCTACCCACCCTCTTTTACGTTGAATTGCAATTAGGAGGTATCGACAACCATAATTGAAGAACAGAAGAACGACGCTCAGCAGCGGTGTACATGTAAGCTAGGGGTGTGCAGAAAAACCCGAAACCGAAAACACGACACGAAAACACGACACGAAAAAACCCGAAACCGAAATAACACGACACGATAATGACACGAACCGAGAAAACACGGTTGTAAACGGTTCGTGTTCGGGTCGGGCAAATCGCCTTGTCGGATACCCGACACGAACCGTTTAATTTATTTATTTTTTGGTACGATATTGAAATAATAGTATTACTATATATAAAGTCCGAAATGTATCAATATGTTCCGCTAGCTCATTTGGGAGAAGCCTAATGCCCAGATTTCCCATCAACTCATTAGCCAGGTTCGAATCCTGTTAAGTACTCACTCGTTCTCTTGCTCTCCGCCATGGCACCATGGAAGAAGCTTCCATTTTCGACTCGCCCTCCGCTCTCAATCGGAGTATTCCGCCATGGCGCCTTCACCTCCTCCAGTGTGCTCGCCTCTCGCCTCCTCCCTCAGTCCTTGCTCTTCCATCTATTCAGATCTCGCTATCGCTAGTCGCCACCACCACCAGACGTCATCCTCTTCTTCACAACTTCCCGAAGCTCTTCAGATCTGGTCAGATCTCGCTTGATTTCTTTCCAATTTTCGGTTTCTTCTCCTCCTCCCTTCTCGTTTTGGGTGGTTGAACAGGAGACGAATGAGTACTTTATTAAATTGACCGACAAACATCATAACCAAGCGTGTACTTGAAAGACGGAAGACGATTGGAAGACATCCAGTGGAATCTAAGGGTTTTTCAAACGATTGTGAAAACTTTTTATATATATCATCACGCACTCACGCAGTGTAGGTTTTTGTGCTCAATTCAACACTGGTCTTTATTTGCAGATTCTAAATTTCTTGTTCATCGATTTTTTTTTCACGGTTCGTGGCGTGTTACCCGGTATCCGACACGGAACCGAAAACCTTAACCGTGTCGGGTACCCGGGGTAAGATGGTTCGGATACGGTTCGGCCATTTTGAGCTTATCGGTTTCGGGTACCCGACACGATTATCCGGTTCGTGTCGGGTACCCGGTTATGCACACCCCTAATGTAAGCCCTCCTCCTCTTCAAGATTTTGGATTTCGGGTGTTGAATTTTGATGAAAAGGGGTCCAACAAGGGGGGAAAAGGGAGAAAGAATTCGGAGACACCAGATCCGAAAAGGGGGAAAAAATGGCAGGCGGCCATGGAAGCCTCCCATCAACTTTAACCTCCGCCTCCCATCAACCTCCATCGGTGACTCAATTGACGAATTCCCCACCGCCGGCATGTGGATCCGAAAAGGGGGGAAAAGGCAGGCGGCCATGGAAGCCTCCCGAGCTCAGGTCCAAAAAGGGGGAAAAGCCGAAAAGGTCGAGCGGGGGATCTTCAAGGGCGAAAAAGAACAATTTTCACAAACCTGATTACATAACCTCCCAAAGCTCCCTCCCCCCATCTTTTGAAATTGGTGAAAATAACCTGCAACTCAAACTCCTGCACCTCCACGAGAAGACGCTTCCAAACATCGAGCAATCAGGTGGGAAAAAAATAACCTAAAACAACCTCTTAAAACCGGCTTTCAAACACGCCCTTTATATACTCTTTCGCCCGGAAACGCAGAAACTAAATACCCCGCAAATTATCAAATTGCTTTAGACATGCACTTATTATCTCTTTTAAAGATGATTAAAAGTATGATAAATTAAAAATTCTATCACGTTTAATGAAATATTGTGCACGTTGGAATAAACGTGGCTGACTAGCGGGACGAGAGGGGATTTCCAGTGTATCCGACAACACTCGACCGAAAATACATGTCTTTAATTTTTTGGCACTTTTTTCTAAGAGTTAACAACTATGTAAAATATTAATTTTTTTAATAAATATAAACTTATTAATAATAAGCTTATAATTATTAAAAAAATTAATAGTTTTTATATCCTTAAAAACATAGCTAAAAATAAAAAGACATATATTTCTGACGGAGTCACGGAGGTAGTAATTTCCAACCTAAATAAAAAAGCAAGTTAAAAAAATGAGGTAAGAATTTAATTAGAAATGATTTATCAAGAACAATGGCTTCTCCATTTTTATAGTTTTTGAGGGGCTTAAAGAATTTAAATCATTTTTTTGTTTTGTTTTAGTTGATTCTTTATTTCATTATTTAAAGTATAGAAACAACGAAAAAATAGAAATTTTGAAAAAGTGGTTGGAGATGGTTTAAGTGTGTTTTCTTAGATAAGAGTTTCGTGCTCTAGTGAGAAGTGACATCATTTGTATATAGCTGGTACCGAAGATAAACATTCTTGTTAGCGGTTAGTTTGATTTATCTAAAGACGTAGCAGATTTGTGCGTCTTGAAAATGAAACAGAATGACGCGGACGTTGAAGATGACTAACTAGATCTCCATGGACAATCTCAAATGCCTAAGATTGCATTGATGTCGATGAGAGGAGAAATTCCACCTCTCTTCTTCACACCAATGTGATAGATAGATTGCTTCAAGGCAATTTCGAATGACGAATCCCATTATCCTATCATTCTATCAAACCAAACAAATCAAAGTTTTTTGTACAAAAATCACACGCTTCTGTCATGTAATTATGTAATCATAAGGCCCCAACCAAAATGAGTATAAACTTGATTAAACCTAAAGTTGCTTTATTTGTTCCATTTTCATAAATTGACTTAATCGAATATATCGAAGAAGACATAAATCCAAAATGAATAAAGTATGAATCAAAGTTGAGCGGGTCTATCCCCCAAGTTTACAATTTCGAGCACAGAGTACGACAGTTCAGTCACCGAGGACCCTCCAGTGAAGGGGATGCTAGTGTCCCCTTAACGAACTCTTCGATCTCAAAGAGTTCCCCAAGGGCAAGGATATATATAGTATTATCAATTGTCCTTGCAAACACCATTTGTATTCAAATTATTCTATTACCGATTCATATCATTAATATACACGAGTGTAACATGATGCGCTAAACATTCGATGCAAATGGAGACTGGATTAACATAATATTAATCAGTATTATGATTCATTTGATTCATAATTTATTTTTTCATTTGTTAAAATAACTCAAACTTTGGCAAAGTAAGCAAGAAACACCACGAAGTTTATAAAGTGATAAAAATAATCAAAACTTTCACTTATACGTGCTTACACCACCACCAATATCTTTTTGAAAATAAAAAATAACACCTAACTTTAATAGTTTTTAAATATAACCTAAAACAATACTCCATCCGTTAATTAAAACTTAACGTTTTACTATTCACGCACGCTTTTTGTGGTATTAAAAACTATATAAAATATTAACTTTTTTAATATATATTTTTAATAATTTCATACTTGTTACTATTAAGTATGAACTTATAAAAACAAATTTTAAAAAAGTTAATATTTCATATAGTTTTTATCATTTTAAAAAAACGTGCATGAATAGTAAACGATAAGTTTTAATTAACAGAGGGAGTATTAAACTAGTTATTTGGCTTAAGATAGTTGGAAAAAAAAACCTAATTTATGCCATTTTTCCAAAATCCACAAATTGGGTTGAACAAATGATAAAAAAAAATAGAAATATTTTTGTAAAAATTTATCAAGTGGAATTTATTTTTGTATTTTTTTAATTTATTCTTTAATTAAAAGTTTTGATTATAAAACTAGTTATATACTCCCTCCGATATAAAATATATGATGTTTTAGACTCGTACACAAAAATTAAGAGACATCCATTTACATTTATCTACCCTATAATTTTTTTTTCTCTAATCACATTTATTATGCATAAATTAATTTGACTGTTTAAAAGAAAAATAAAAGTACAATTTAGATTGAAAATAGTGAAAAAGTAAATAAAGTGTAATGATTACTTCTAAAACATCAATGATAAAAAAAATCATGTAAAAAATTAATATTTTAGATCGGAGGGAATACTAGCTAGCTATTTTAATGCTTATTCAAACAAATACAGTATAAAAGTTAGTCAATTGCTTTTAAAAATAAAAAATAAAATATGAGTGGCAGCGTAGAAAAACTTTTTTTTTACAGTAATAAAAAATAAGGATGCACTAGCGACATCCATGATCATCTCGCAAGATGATGTTCTGGAACTCACAACAACAAGCACTCAAAATAACATTAACAATTCAACTGAGATTTAGCAATAAAGTCAGCAACATCATTGACCTCCCTATAGCAATGCTGAAAAGGGATGCTCTCAAAATCTCTACTTAATGCGTGGATCTCTTGGACTATTTGAACAACCTCCCAAGGAATATTGTTCGCATGATCGATGGCGTCAATGATGATAGCATAATCACTTTCAACTATCACTCTTCGAATCCCCATCTCCGTTGCCAATCTTATATTTGTATAAACATCAAATGCTTCTACTAGAATGACAGAACCCCTCCTGACGTTACATTTATGAATCCGAACAACTTGACCTTCATTATTCCTTACAATACAACCAACTTTTGATTGAGAATCAATTTTCATCGAAGCATCCATATTGATCTTAATGACATTTATTAGAGGGCGTTTTCAAATCATTTTATCGGGAGGCCGAATATGTTTAGATAATTTTGTTTTTACCTGCCCTTTATCAATAGCTACGTAGAAAAACTTTTAATTAAAGATATTTTCATGCAATTTTGTTAAGATGGATACTTTATTTTTCTTTTTTTTTTTAATTTACTCTTTATATAAATTTAATTAACAAACTAGTTTACTGTTGTGGGTGCTCTATGAAAATTATTAAATTTAGGTGTTATTTTTTATTTTTAAAAATATATTGGTGGTGGTGTACTGACGTCTGTTAGGACTCGTGATCGGAGATCGTGTGCACACGTGTGCCCGTGCGCTAGTAGCCTTCACATTCTCAACACGCTCCCGCAAGTACAAGTAGGGTCGTTTTAGTTGGTGGAGCTAGCCATGCACTAAATACAAAGCGAACTATTCTTTCGCCTTTTACTAAAGGGTCGTTTTAGTTGATACTTGGACAACGGGTCTAGCATCTCGTTCTCTTTTTAGAGAGACCAGGATCAAGAGTCGGGCCGTTTGACTTTTCCGCTCTGATACCATATTGAAGTCCGTTGGGACTCGTGACACGGGATCATGTGTACGGGCGCTTGTGCGCTAGTATAGCCTTGCACATAAGCTAAATTAGGTTATATTCTAAAACCAATTGGCAACAGGAAGAGTAGCTCACTAGCCCATACCAAGGCTTTATCTTTTATATTTTCAATGTGGGACTCTTTTGATCTCTTCACATTCTCCCAACACGCCTCCGCAAGTGCCACATAGGATGACCCTGGTTGCACTTGGATAATGGGTCTAGTATCTCATTCTCTTTTTAGAGAGCCCATGATCGAGAGTCGGGTCATTTGACTTTTAATTTCCACTCTGATACCATACTGTTGTCCGTTGGGACTCATGATCGGGGGTCGTGTGCACGGGGGCTTGTGCGCTAGTAGCCTAGTACATAAGCCGCGTGTGGTTCCATTCTAAAACCAATTGGCTCTAGGAGGAGTAACTACTAGTGAATTACTCTTCCTATAGCCAATTGGTCTTAGGATGAAACCCCACTCGACTTATGTGCTAGGCTACTAATGCATGAGCGAACGTGTGTACACGACCTCTGATCATGAGTCCCAACGGACTTCAGTATGATGTGAGCACATAAAATTGAAAGGTTATGCTATTTTTGTTACTTTGTTAAGTTCCTATTGTTCGCTACACACCCCATCAAAATTTGAGTTATTTGAATGAGTTTTGCAATATACTAATAAAAATATTTTCAATCGGTAAAAGTGTAAAACCCAATGAGCAATAATGTAGGAAAAACGGCAAAAACCAAATTCAATGTATTCTATGTAATGTATATTATGTACGTTTTTTTGTAACGTATCTAATTAATGTATACATGTAATGTATATAATTAATCTATACTCTATGTGATGTATCTAATTAATATATATACTCTATGTAATATATGTATCTCATTAATATATATTCTATGTAATTTGTATCTGATTAATATATATACTCTATGTAATGTATCTCATTAATATATATTCTATGCCATGTATCTAATTATTAATATATATACTCTACTCTATGTAATGTATCTCATATTAATATGTACTCTATGTAATGTATCTAATTAATATATATAATCTATGTAATATATGTATCTCATTAATATATATTCTATGTAATTTGTATCTAATTAATATATATACTCTATGTAATGTATCTCATTAATATATATTCTATGCCATGTATCTAATTATTAATATATATACTCTACTCTATGTAATGTATCTCATATTAATATGTACTCTATGTAATGTATCTAATTAATTTATATTTTATGTAATGCATATTTTTTTTTTGAAAGCGTAATGTATCTCATTAATATGTGCTAATTGCTATGTAATGTATCTACTTAATACTCCATCCATCTCAAAAACCTTGTTGTTTAACTTTTTTAGCACATTTTTTTTAAAAGCTAAAATATCTATAAAATATCAAATTTTAAAATAATTTCATATATATATATATAGAAAATTGTATTAAATATGAAATTATTTTTAAAAATTAATAAAATAATTGATATTTTATATAATTTTTTATCATTATTAAAAACGTGCTAAAAGTAAAATAACAACTATTTTGAATTGAAGTGAGTATATATATAATATGTTGCCCATTTTATATATTGTGTCTGGTTTTGGGTTAGAAACAAGTATTTCTAAATTTTGGGTATGTTTGGTAACATGTAACTGATAAATAGCTGAAGCTAGCTAATAGGGTAGTTGAAACTGATGGATTAAGTGTGTTAAATATATTTTAAATTAGAGTGTTAATAAGATGTTTGATACCTCATCTATTATAGTCTTTGATACAAAATATATAGCTGATGATGAGATAAGAGAATATGAATAGATTTGTGAAAATTTTGTGGTGAGTAGCTGTTGAAAATCCAATTTGAAAAGCTAATTAAACTAAAATCTTATATTTGACTTATTTAAAACTATAGAATATTAAAACAAAAAGTTGAGAGAAATTGAATATATTGAATCGACGCAAACTACTTCATATGCCATTTACAAAATCAGATTGCTTCTCTTGATTTCTTGTTAAACTTGGTATTATAGTTAAACTCGAGAGTTTCAAATCAACATATTATATCAAAATATTTGACAATACATCGTTACATGATCTCTGTTTTTATTAAAGTTACACATTTGTAATTTGAGAATTTCTTAAAAAAAAATAGATCGATTAGTGGTTGTATTTAGTTGTGTTGAATTTTATTTAATAAATTGGTCTATAGTTAAAAAAAATCCGATGATAGTTTTACGCTTTTCTAAGGAGAAGTTATAAAATCCGTCATTGTTACGTTGAAGTTATACCCACCCAAAATTTCTCCAAAAAAGTAAAAATTTGATTCAACCAGATTTGATTTGCTATTTCATTCTAAAAGCACCCGACTTGAAAACAAACAGCATAGAAATATAAAATCACAATAAGAGAGCTAAAAATAAAATTGTCTTACATCGAAAAATGAAACGATAGACAACGTACACAAAGGTTTTAAAAAGAAATTGGAGAACTATTCCACATCGGGCGTGAAAGTGTATATACGTATAGAAACTCTCTATTTAAACTCAATGGGGAATGCATTATTATTTGCCCGATAGAAGTCGATGAGTACAAGAGATCAAGATGAAGGTGATCACGATGCGAGAGAATAAAGTTTCAACATCGAATTAGCAATCTACCAAAAGTAATTTTTGTCAAAATATTTTTTCGGTTCCCCTTGATTAATTCTATTCTTGTGTTAACCCTATTGTGTTCTCTTATTGTAGTTGGCGAATCACTTCCACTAAGATGACGCCTTATATATCTATAATCATATAGATTCATTGTCGATGGAGTTCACTTCTATAAGTGACAAACAAGTCTGGCCAACTAGAAGAGGCATTCCTCCTCCACGTCGTGAAGTTGGCGCAAAAAGATTCAAAGGTTGAGAGAGCGCGCTCACACGGGTTAATCGCGAGTATGCCTTTGTCTTTCGACGAACCAGTGATCGAAATACCTGACGTTGTGTACATACCTTAAATGCATCTTCGACTGATGGATATATCATCACCAATGTAGATATATTGGTTAAATGTCTCCATTTTATTGTTCCATTTTAGTATAGGCCAGATTTTCAAATTCATATAGAAGTTCAATTTATTTATTAATAAGTTGGATATCACTATTGTAACTATATGTATGATGATACTACCTACATTAATAAAAATTTCAAATGGATCACTATTGTAATATAATTAATGGATCGATTATGTTATATGCACAAAGAGCCACTTTGTTAATCTGATTGAGCATATCACAGATAAACCACTCAACCATTCCGTTCAATTTATTTATTTATTTATAAGTTTTATATCACAACTTGTTCCGCATTTTTGGAGAAAACTGGATTAAAATTAGGAAAAATGATTAAAAAAATACGAACTATGAACAATGCGAACTTTAAAATTTACAATTTTATATACAAACTCTAACATATTAAACCAATATTGATAAGAGGGTCAGAATTCGATAACAAAAATTAATTTGACCTCAAAATATAATTAAATAAAAAGTTTGACAAAACTTTATAAAATTATGAAATTCATCATCTTCCCCAACACCCCTTGAGGAGGCAGAGGCTGGGCCAGCGACACCAGATCTGGGTGGGAGAAACCTTCATTTGTCACGTATAGTTTGTCCATACTGTCACCGTTGAGGGCCCATCGATTGTCCAATTTCTCGCGATTTGGTGGTGGTCTCCAGACCACCATAAAAAAATGGTAACTTTGTATTATCTCATTAGCATAACAAAGACGAAAACTAATGACATAATACAAAGTTACCATTTTTTTTTATCAGAGAACAATCCCACATCGGAGAATAAGTTGTCATACGTCTGGAAACTCTCTATTTAAACTTAAGTACTCGATCAACGATCAATACATTATTATTTGCTCGAGCACTAGAAATTGACAAATAAGGCATCTAGATATCAAGATGAAGGTGATCGGAAAAGGATGATTCTTCATGATCGAATTAGCAATCTACCAAAATAAGCTTTCTCTCAGTGTCATATCTATTTTTTGATTACATATAAACAATTTTTTAATAAGTGCATTTACCTTGTGTCATCATCAATTGAGTTGAATCAGTCGAGTTTAGAGTTATTTCTCTACCACTTATTTTACAAATCTCTTTACTTTTTTAAAATAAAATAATATCCTCAAAATCCAAGACGAGGTTTAATTTCAAGGTTAGGTCATTTTCTTCAACAAATCAACATATATGTTACATATGTATGTTGTGAATGCAGATGGATAGCTGGTATTGCTCAGGTTGTTTACTCTCCATCTTTTAGGCCAGTCTATACCACATAGCCCTCTCAGATTCATTGTCCTTGTTGGGAGCTTGTTGTCCTAACTAGGAGCTTGAAAAGGAAGAGCTCTGGTGACATGGATAGGTATTGAATCACTTATAAACCACTCTCAACATCCACATAAGTGTTAAACCATATATATGATAACCCTTCAACTCAAGTATGGCATACTCGAACCAGACGAGGAGCACCAAGAAAAGAACGTCATTATACGATGCTTTGGTGTCTTTGGCTTTCGAAGACACAAAGATCGAAAACTCTTGCCCTCGCTTGTAAAAATTCCAAAATATAAATTGAGTGATATGTTCATTAGGAAATATCGGATGTGAATTGTGATCTACTGATCTACGCCTTTCAATGCATCTTCGTCCTTGATAGATTACATAGGTCTCCTCATAGACCTGTCAAAACGTGACCCGACCCGAGAACCCGACTCGACCCGTAAAACGTGGGTTTTGGCACAAATATTTCAACCCGAAACCCGAAGCAACCCGAACCCGTTCAACCCGCAAAATTCTGGGTCGGGTTGGGTCGACCTGTGGGTCACCCGTTGGGTCAAGCTTTAAGATAATAAAACATAAATAAATTACAATTTAACCTAATATTAAAATTTATTACTAATAATAATTAGGATTGAATATTATATTTTTCATCATCAACTTTACTTTATAATTTAACATTACAATTTGTTATGTATAAAAAATTACATACTCCGTATTACTATTGTAGCAACATTAATTTTTTTTTTTCAATAATATAAATATTATTAGGATAATATAACAATTTTAGATTTAGAAACTATGTAAATAGTCATTAAAAATACTCCATCTATTTACTTTTAAATGTCGTTTACTATTCATGTATGGTTTTAAGGATGATAATAATTATATAAAATATCAATTTATATATTATATATAATTTCATACTTGAAAAACTAAAAAGAATGAAATTATAACAAGTAGTAAATTTTTATTGATATTTTACATAATTTTATCATTTTAAAATAACGTGTATAAATAGTAAATGACATTTAAAAAATTATGGATGAATGGCGCTCTTGACCCGTTGGGTCAACCCGAACCCGTTAAATATGGGTCTGGGTTGAGCATTTCACGACCCGTAACCCGAAATGACCCGACCCGGAATGGACCCGAACCCGAGACGACCCGACCCAAACCCGACCCGCCCGACCTGTTTGACAGGGCTACCTATATATATGTTTATAAATGAATGGAAACCCTCGAGGAGGACTTTACATCAATTCTACATTCCTACATGGTATCACAACTTTTTCTTCCTAACGGAACCCTAAATTGATCCTCCCGTCTCCCCGGTCTTCTTCTTCCTCCGACTCACCGTCGACGTCATCCTCTTCAACATATCTGGCCTTCTTCTTCCCCAGATCCGGTCTCCCCCTTCCATTCAACAAGCGGCACCCGCAACTTTACTGCGCCCGCCGCTTCTCCCCATGGCTCCGCCCCCCTTGCCCCCGTCCTTCCAGACTCCCAATCATCCCCTCCCTACACCTCGACCTCCCTTTCCCCCATTCCCACCTCCCACAAAACAGTCCTCCTCGACCCGAATTGGCAGGCGGCTATGCTCGACGAATACAGGGCCCTTACGAAGAATGGTATATGGGTTCTTGTTCCTCGCCCTCCTGAGGCGAACGTCATTCGCTGTATGTGGCTCTTCCGTCACAAGTTCTGCTATGATGGGTCGTTGGAGTGCTACAAAGATCGTCTTGTGGTCAACGGTCGATCTCAGCAGTCAGGCATTGATTGTGATGAGACGTTCAGCCCCGTGGTCAAGCCTGCCACTATTCGAGTAGTCCTGAGTCTAGCTCTGTCGCGCAACTGGGCCATCCATTAGTTAGATGTCAAGAACGCATTTCTACATGGCCATCTGAATGAGACAATCTACATGTTTTAGCCGTCGGGGTTTGCTGATGCAGATCGTCCAAAGCATGTCTGTCTCCTCAAGCGCTCTCTGTATGGTCTGAAACAGGCTCCGTGGGCTTGGTTCCAGCGTTTTGCCTCTCATCTGCTTCGTTTGGGTTTCATTGGCAGTCGTTCGGATCCGTCTCTGTTTATCTATCGCAAAGGCTCAGACTTGGCATTCCTGCTACTATATGTCGACGACATCATTCACCGCCTCTTCAGATTCTCTTCGGACGTCCATTATTTCGCAGTTGAGTGCTGAATTCGCCATGTCTGATCTGGGTCAGTTGTCCTACTTCTTGGGAGTTGTTGTTCAGCGTCATGCGTCTGGTCTGTTTCTCTCACAAAGTAAGTACGCTGCTGAGATTGTTGCTCGGGCTAAGATGGTCAATTGTAATCCAGTCGCCACCCCTGTCGATACATCCAACAAGTTCAATGCTCATTCTGGTCCTTTGGTTGATGATCTGACACTTTATAGGAGCCTCGCTGGTGCTCTTCAGTATCTCACTTTCGCCAGGCTTGATATCAGTTACGCCGCTCAGCAGGTCTGCATGTTCATGCATGCACCCAGGGAACCTCACTTTCAGGCTCTGAAGCGGATTATTCGGTACATCAGCGGCACTCTCAAGCTCCGCACCACGATCACTCCTTCCTCTAAGCTTGATCTTGTTGCCTACACTGATGCGGATTGGGGTGGTTGCCCTGACACACGTCGCTCCACGTCTGGTTACTATGTCTTCCTCAACGACACCCTTGTGTCGTGGTCAGCCAAGCGTCAGTCTGTCGTGTCTCGCTCCAGCACGGAGGCAGAATACAAGGGTGTTGCCAACGTTGTCTCCGAGTGCTCTTGGCTCCGCAATCTTCTGCTTGAGCTCCGTTTCCCTCTTTAGAAGGCCACTCTCGTCTACACTGACAACGTCTCCGCCGTCTACCCGACTAGCAACCCAGTCCAGCATCAACGCACGAAGCACATTGAGCTTGATCTACACTTCGTCAGGGGACAAGGTTGCCATTGGACATGTCCGCGTTCTACATGTCCCGCCCTCTTATCAGTACGCTGATATATTCACCAAGGGTTTACCTAGACAATTATTCATCGATTTTCGTTCCAGTCTCACTATACGGACCCCTCCCGTTTTGACTGCGGGGGTTTGATAGATTACATAGGTCTCCTCATGTATAGTGGGCTAAAAGCCCATTAAGGCCCAATACCTTTGTAACCTATATATATGTTTATCAATGAATGGAAACGCTCAAGGAGGATATTACAATCAATCTCATGATCTTACAATCTTTTCGATCATCGATCTTTGTTCCACTTTATTGTGTAGGCAGGATTTTTGAATTCATAGTAGTTACGTTCAATTTATTCATTTATAAGGGAGTTTGTTACTGACGCAGGTAAAATCTCGCCAAACGCAAGATCGAAACACTAACCTAGGGAGTTGAAGACGACAAATTAGGGTTAATTAGTTACCATTTTACCCCCAAATTAGTTTTTATATACTATGTCGGGAGTCATGGGATGGACATCATGGCTCCTCCGAGGCAGCAAGAGCACTTAGACAAGTACCAATTAAAGGACAACGTTCGATAGCAAGGTAGGGGATTCGAATCATAGCCGTTAAATAAGTTGTCGAAGTTGCTTCCTACTAACATATGTGATCCCTTGGTTACTATGTTGGGGAATGAAATTAATTACCATCTTCCAACCAGTTCGCGACTTCTTGCCCGAAATCCTCAAAGTAAACGGTTGGCACACTTGTGAATACCACATCGTGTGCACGGGCGCTTGTGCGCTAGTAGTTTAGTACATAAGCCGAGTGAGGTTCCATCCTAAAACCAATTGGCTATATGAGGAGTAACTCACTAGTTACTCCTCATATAGCCAATTGGTTTTAGAATGAAACCCCACTCGGCTTATGTGCTAGGCTACTAACGCATAAGCGCACGTGTGCACACGACCCCCGATCATGAGTCCTAACGGACTTCAGTATGATGTGAGCACATAAAATTGAAAGTTTATGCTATTTTTGTTACTTTGTTAAGCTCGTAGTGTTCCCTACACACCCCATCAAAATTTGAGTTATTTGAATTGGTTTTGCAATATACTATTATTTAATTTAAGGTGTGGTTTTGCAAAAGGAAAAAAATGAAAAAATGGTTTCGTAAAAGTATTTCTATCCTATATATATATATATATATATATATATATATATGATAGATCATATGTAATCAAGGCTTATTGTGTAACATGTGAACACATCATAGCCATTGATTTAGTGTAATTAAATGGCTGAGATTAATTGATAAATTAGATTAATTTAAAAAAAAAACCCAACCCACCCCTTCACTTTAGCGCGTGTTATCCCAAACCCTACAAATCCCACTTTCTCAACCATTGAGGAGAGAGAAAACCAATTGGGGACGATCGACGAAAGCGAATTCGAAGGCGGTCGGTGAAGCAAAGGCGACCGGCCCTGATTTCAATCCATCAACGTCCCTGTTTCGAAGGCAGAGAGCCTAGGCGATGTGGAGGCGTGAGGTGCGGCGAAGGCGGATGGCAAAGGCGGACGAAGGTGCGACGAAGGCAGATGGCAAAGGCGGACGACAATCGAAGGCGGATCCGACGAGTCTCATATCCTCAATCGCCATCGCCCTTCTCCGGTAAACCTCTCTCTGTCTCTCTTCCAATTCCATCTCCCAATTCATCGCCATCGGCCAACGACGGTGGAGGCTGGACGAGCGATTGGCCTGCTGATGCCGAGGATGTCGATTAAGAACAGGGAGCAATCGGATGATAAGTTCTGGGACTTCGCCAAGCATTTTTCTTTGGACTTTGGGGGTATAGGCAGCGGCCCTATCCGCCTAGGAGGCCAATTGATGTTGCTCAAGCCATTGGATATAAGCAGCTTGAGAAGAGATACTATGGTTGTAAGTGTTCTGGCCCCATTTTTGTGTGCATTGGAAGTTGGAACTCAGTTGCCTAATTGGGTACATTTTGACTATGTGTTGTGTATGTTTTATTTATGCTGGATTGTTGATTTGAAGTGAGATTTCTATGGATATGGATACACAACATAATCACTGACAGTCTGACATAACTAGGGTTGATTGTAGATTTGTATGGCATTTGTGGATGATGATTGCTGATATCGAAAGGTTGTATGTAATTACTCAAATTAGGGGATGGATATGTTAGTGGTCGTAATATTTGCATCGTTTAGTATTCGGGAGAAAATTCAAATTATTCATATGTATCGACCGATTCTATGCTTCCTGAGATGGGTTTTTGCGGTTATATGAATGAAAAATGTCTCGATGCCATCAAATAATCATGTGATACTATCAAATAATTCAGTAGCAGGAATTAGGTTTTGCTCTTTGGTTTCGGTGGTTATTTGCATCGCACAAACTTGCATAGGTTCACTATTGCTTCATATTGTGTTGCTCATTTGGAATTCGATTTGGGTTTTTTATGCTTAATTAAATTGGATTGTTCGAGCACCAAGGATGTATCAATTTTGTTGATATCTTGTTTTTGCATTACAGTTTGTTTAGGGCATATCGAATGTATCGATACCATCGAATAATCATGTGATATAATCGAATAATCCAGTGATATCATTGAATAATTTTTAGTTATTTGTTAAAATGACACAAGTAACGGAACCATTGAATAATCAAGCGATATAATCGAATAATCAAGCGATACCATCGAATAATTAAACGATACCATCAAATAATAGGGCGTTTTCAGGGTGCTACCCGATTAGAATAATCCATCGATACTATTGCATAATCCATTGATACGATCGAATAATCCAGTGATAATATCGAATAATTCGAAGAAAAAAAATAACCGCCCCATCATGTGGCAAGTGGATACCATCGAATAATTCATCGATACGATCGCATAATCCGTCGATACGATCGAATAATCCAGATATACAATCGAATAATCCAGATATATGATCGCATAATCCGTTGATGCGATCGAATAATCCAGATATACCATCGAATAATTTCAAGAGAGTGCATCACACACTCCCCGAATGGGCTAGCTGCCAAATTTTATTTTGCTGAAATATCACCCTAGCCTACTCTAATTAGCTTAATAGCATAGTAACTTTATTATTTGGCCGTTCCAACACCCATTTAATGTTTTTTAAGTGTTTAGCAGCTTTACCTTCTGCTCTCACCTCTCTCCAGAAAATCGCCATTGTTGAGGAATCCCCTTCCCAGGTGTGGCGATTCATCTTCTTCTTATTCGATTCCTTATCTTCGAGCCGTTGTTATCTTCCGCTTATGCAGTATCTGTCCTCTCCTTCTCTAATTGCTCTCTGTTTTCTTATTTTTTTCTGCCTTGTAGTCGTTTTCTGGAATCGCATTTCCCTCGTGGTTTTGTTCGTCCATTTTCGTGACAGATGGAAGGTTCTCCAGGTATAGATCCATTTATCAATGTTGTTTTCGTTCAAACCTACCGTGTATTCGTACTTTGTATTCGATTTTATTTTTGATTTTTTGCTTTTCGAGTGTTTTTTTTAGTCGAGTTAGGGTTTTGAAATTGGTTGAGTGTTGTGGTCATATCTTGTAATCTGCGGTTCATTCTTTGTATTTGATGCCATTTAGTAGCTTATAGTCCTCTTGATTCAACTTATTAGTGCCTACTTCAGTGGACATTGTTGTTGATTCCTTTTATTTCTTCTTTATATAGGTGTTTAGTTGGTAGTTGTTTTTTATTCTTAAATTTTGGTGCAGGATTCCAGATTGTGTGTTCTGTATACTTGCATATCTTTGTTTATTTTGTGTTGTTGATGGGTTTTTTGGTTGTTTTGCTTGAATACAGAAAAGTCATCCTTGATGTTTGTATTAAATTTTCCCATTCAAAATGAATCCATGTTTGTTGTCAGTCATTGCATACAGTTGCCTTTTGTGTATGATGTTTGGTGACATCTAGTTGTTCTTTATGTGTGGTGTCATCATCTTTGATGTCAATGTTCACATCCAGTTGACCTAGTGTTTTATTACATAGATGGCATCTAGTTGCCTTTCCTTTTTTGATGTGTGTGAACACAGTGTTGGCATCTAGTTGTCTTTGTGTACGGTTTTTGGTTCCATGTAGTTGTTTTTAATGTTGTTACCAGTTTGTTTTATTGCTTTTACTTAGGTAACATTTTGTAGTTATTTTTGATGAAATAATGTCATCCTCTCAACTTGTAGTTATTTTTGATGAAATAATGTCATCCTTTCAACTTGTCTGCATTTACTGTTATTCTGTCATTCCTCTTGTTGTTTACATCCCTCATGCTTACTGCTGGTGATGATAGAGGGGACTTGTCCTATCCCTTCTGTCATCTAGGTGTCTTATTCTTTTTGGTGTGTTGAAGACAGTGGTGGTATGTAGTTGTATTTGTGTCCATCTATTTGTTTGTTGGGTCCATGTAGTTGTTATTAATGTGTGGTGCCAGTTTGTTTTAGTTACTTTGGATGAAATAATGGTCATTTTACAACTTGTCTGCACTTGCAGATACTTTGTTATTTGTATTGGTGATTCCAGCTCTCATGCTTACTAATGGTGATGACAGAGGGGAGTTGTCTTATCCGGTTTGTCACTTCCCTTCCTTTTCTCTCTTTTTTACTTTGTGTATTTTTCTTGTTATATGATGCTTATATTTTTATATAGGGGATTATAATAGTTGTTTGTTATATGTAGGTGTTTGAGTATGTTCGTCCAGATAGTCATACTTATTATGGGAAGTATAATCTTTACACCCGTGTTGATGTGCTTCCTATTATAGAGAAGGAATTGTCTGCTTCTGATTGGTCATCTATGTCGTCTTCTTTTCTTCGTCATATTATCTGGTTTGGTAATAATATGAGACTGTCCCAACAGCTATTGAATCATTTCATCATTAATGAACTTAAAACCTCAAAAATTCGGGAAATGTGGTTTAAATTGGAATCATCCCATCCGTGTCGGTTTTCACTGTCTGAGTTTGCTGTTGTAACTGGTCTAAAATGTCAATCTGATCACACTGTTGCCATCCCTTCTGTCAGTACCAAATCTGTTTTGGGTGTAGATGAAATTAAGTTTGATGCGTTGGTAGCTCTTTTCCTTAAAACACCCAAAAATTCTCCAAAGAAGCTGCTCATTGCATATATACTGATTATTGATGGGATTTTGTTACCCCATAGGGATAGAGTTGTTAGGGATCAAGTTGTTGCACTTGCTTCTGATCTTAGTCGTTTAAATGATTATCCATTGGGTAGATTAGTGTACGTAGATACTATCACATCCTTGATGAAGGTCAACCATTTCTCTTCCCGTAAACTTGCTAAGCTTTCTAAGAAGACTCCCAAGAAGTCTAGTAAGGAGAAAGTTCCCAAGGCAAGGTCTGGCTATAATCTGTTAGGGTTTCCACTCGCTTTGCAGGTTTGTCCTCTATTTCAATCTCTCCCTCTATTTTTTCCATTAATTTAATATATTCTGTTTTCTTCACTTTGTATAAGTTTTCTTACATTTGGCTGTCTTATGTTGTTTTTATCCTAGGTTTGGATCTTGGAGGTTTTTCCCAAGGTACCAAGCATCATCAACTGCACCTATGTGTCAGATGACAACGATAGATCTTTCGTGAAATGGTCTTTGCCATCCTCTAAGAACATCACTGCTCGGATTATTGAGCTTGGGTTTTCTAACACTCGAATGGTATTGTTTATCTTTGTTCGTTCTTTTGTTCCAGTTTCATGTTCTTTTTGTTTATTATCTATTTTTACCTTGATTTCATATGTTTATTATGTTGTTTACTATGGCATCCTGACATTTTTGTTTTCTTTGTGAATTTGAAGGATACTATCTATCCCACCTACGGTGAGTATTTGGACTCCCCGTTAATGTGTCTATTGGGTGAGAAAAAGGACTCAAAGGTTGATGCATATCTCGAGTGGTTGAATCAAAAGGCATCTGGAAGGGCACCTATCCCCGCTACAAAACCCATTGTCGATCTCACTCTTCAAAATAGTCACTTCCCTGGAGTTTTTGATCAAGTGGTCCCGTCTGCAACTCAGAATATGGTTGCTCTCTCTCCTCATCCCGTAGCTACGCGCACACGATCTAAAGTGTCATCTCCTTCTGTTGCGCTTGCATTGCCGGGTCCATCTAGGAAGCGGAAGAGCTCTATGTCCCCCGCTGTTGTGTCTGACCAACAACAGGATGCCTCCTCTGATTTTGTTGAATTGGCTGCTCCATCCAAGAAGCGGAAGAGTTCGATGTCTCCTTTCGTTGTTTCTGGCCGACAACATACGGAATGTGTTGCTGATGCCATAGTCTCGAAACGTAAACCTGGCCCTAACTTGTCTCCTGCAAAGGTTTCCTGTCACATCAAGAAACTCAGTCTTACACATGCAATTGCTGCTGCTAAGTTGAAGGAGGTTGCTTCGACTAAGTTGAGTGAGATGGCTTCTGATAAGGTGAATGAAGCTGCTTCTACTGGTGTTCCTGCATCATTTGGAGGTGTCCCATTTGTTGAAACTGAAAAGTTGCAGAAGAAAAGAGATGAAGGGCATGATGTGGACAAGGATATGGGTGGCAACCCTGGAATTACTCATCTGGATACAGAGTGTCTACCCCGGATTACACAACATTTGGCGTTGATTGCCCAATGTGTTATGCGTGCTGAGGCGAGGGTTATGACTGTGAAATCAGCGGTCAATGCTATGTATTCCAAGTTTGATCGTGTTCAAGCAGATTTCGATTCCCTGCACTCCAAGTGTGAATCACTACAGTCTAAGGTTGATTCCCTTCACTCCAAGCACGATGCTCTTGAATCCAAGGTTGACCTCATTATCTCACTTCTCCAGTCCAAACATGGTGCTTCCAAGACCTCCTTTACTCGTAAATCTGATCACATCGTGGAGTCCAAGCTTCCATCCCCTGATAATGAACCTCCTTCTCTCCCTATTATCCACATTTCTGATCCTACCTCACAAAACTCCCCCTCCCCACGGTCCTCTGATCTTCCCAAGACTAAAACTTCCCCCAAGCCTAAGGGTTTAGTTGCTCCGACTAGAAGGTCTACTAGGGTTGCCAAAGTGGCTGCTTCGTTGGGGTCTCCCTACACTCGAGGTTTCAAGAAGCGTGCAATGCCAAAGAGGCCTAAGCATTCATATTACGAATTGGAAGATCGAAAACAGTTTTATGATTGGCTCAATTTAGACGAGTAAGTGGTTCCTTCTTCTTGCATTTTCACATGTGTTTTATCCTTTGCTTTCAATACATATATTTGTACTGATTTATCATTATTTATCTTTATTATTTAATTTGCATTTTTACTCACTTTGTCTGTTTTTATTATTATTTTTTGTGGCTTTTGTGCTGCGTAGCGATGACTGTCCTCAGATTCAAGGCAATGAGATTTTGATGGAGAAGTCATTTTTCTCTGAACTTGTTGGGAAGCATCAGTGGCTGCGTGATGACGTAAGTATCTTGTGTTATTGCAGTTTTCATTTTTAGCCTTATGTTATCTGTTGGGTTATATATTGATTTGTCATCATTATTTATGTGTGTTTAGCATATAGGAGAGGCATTGTCTCACTTTAGGAAGTACATTGCTGACAATGGTGAGAAATACAAAGGGATTGTGATAATGGATTGGGTGTGGTCTGCAAAGTTCACCAATGGTTTTTTCAAGCGCTATAAAATGGGAATAATGCCTTTTACATCTGCTTTTTTCGGGTATGTTCACGGGTTGTTGCCAAGATTCTGTGGGAAGTCTTGGGTTGATGCAAATACTGTCTATGCACCTTACAACATCCAAAACAAACACTGGGTGGCTTTGCAAATTGATTTGATCCAAGGGAAAGTGAATGTGTGTGACTCCAGTGCTTTTATTTACTCTGAGGAGAAGCTGCAGCCACATCTGGAACCGCTCTGTGCTATGCTACCTGCAATTTTGAAAGAATCTAGCCGGTTTTCACATCTGGGAGACATCATTGAATCTCCTTTCAAACTTGAGCGATTCCGTGATCTCCCACAAAACAGCGATGGGTAAGTGCATTTGTTATTTTGAGTCTCGTATGAAATTATTTTTGCCTGATGATGCCTTTTCATTTGGTCTTACACTGTGTTTCCTTTTTAGTGGTAGCTGTGGTGTATTTACTATCAAGGCCATTGAAGAGTTAGCTTTTTGTCAGAATATATATGCATTTGATGACGACCACGTCCAAGCATACCGTGAGAAGCTGGCCATCGAGCTGTATAAGAAGTGTTTGACTGTGTTTTCTATGAAATCTGTGTTTTATCTGTTGTTCTTTGCTTTAGATACTCGTACTGGCGGCTATTATAAGCAGTTTAGAGCTTGTATGCTCTGATTTTGTAACTACTTTAACTAGGTGGCATTACGTAGGACCTGATAACCCAACAATACTTAGCCTTTAGAGCTTGTATGCTCTCATTTTGTGCTTATGACAACTGCGCGTATTTTATGGTATCTACCACTTGTTCAGTTTCTAAGAACTATTGCTTTAGAGCATGTATAATCTATTGTCAATCAGAATTCCATTGTCTTTACAGATTTTGCACTTTGTTTCTGTTATTGCATTGTAATCAATATAACAGTCCCTTATTTTGGACAAAATCTCAGTCCAAAGTTGTGTCACAACTTGAGCTCTGAAGGGACTCACTGTTATCACAACATGTTCACCACTCAAAGTCGTTCAGATGCCAACAAAAGTGTATGAACTCATATCCAACTTAACATATGCATTCATTAATAAGTATAAACTGTAAAAATCCATGTAAATTCTATGACTATATGCCAAAAAACATGGTCACCATGTATCTACCAAGATCTTATTATATTGTCCTATATTTAAAAATAAATTCCAAAGACTTGACAAATCATATGTAATTTCCTATAAAATCTCATGTTTCATCCTCTATGTATGAACTGATTGTTGCTTTGGCGGGGCATGTTATCTTGTTATGGCCTTTCTCCCCACAAGCGCCACACTTGTATGTCACGTTCCGTTTTTTCCGTTCCCCAAACGACAGAATCCTGCATTTTTTTTGGCCTCCCACTTTTCTTCCAGACTCTTGGAGGAAGACATTGGATGCTTCTGATTTCGTCTGGGACATACCAGTTGTCTTCACAAGGCACCGGGTATATGGTTTCTTGGTATGCCAAGCACCAAGACTGAATCTTGTAGTAGTCACTTACAAAATCAGTAATATTTAGCTTCATCCGCTGGATTACAGCAATAGCATGGACACACGGCATATGATCGACATCAAACACCCTGCAGGTGCATGTCCTACGCCCCAAATTAACCACTCATGTAAATTTCCCCCCATCTACTTGATATTCTGTCTCATTCAACACCTTCACTTCATACCTTCCTGACCGGTCATACCTTGCCTTTAAAATCTCTTTTATTTTCGGGGGCAAATTAGTGGTCTTCGACGCTGCTTCTCTATGCTCAGTGAACTAGTCTGCCATTTTGTTTCTGATATACTGAAACAGTGCAACAATGGGGTATCCTCAAGCTTCTTTCAATATTGCATTTATACACTCTGCATTATTTATTGTCATAATATTGTACCTGTCTCCCTGGAAGTGTGCCCTTGCCCACTTCTGAAATTCCGCGTCCTCCAGGTACTTGCCAATCTCCGTGTTGATGTTGCATATGCTTTGGAAGTTGGCTTCAAATTCCCTTAGTATGTAGCTTTCTGATGCTCTGGTGACAAAGTGGTTGACCCCTCGGTTTTTGAATCTTGCCTTTATATTCTGTTTCAAATGTCGCGTGCATATCACATGCTTTGCTGAACTGTATACTTCAGTCACTGCTTTGCTGATGCTTGGGTGCCTATCAGATGCAAATACTAGCTCATTTGAGTTTGGTATCATGAGAGCCAATCTCTGGATGAACCACTTCCATGCATTGTCGTTCTCTGAGTCTGCCACTCCAAATGCTATAGGGTACACATGCCTGTTGGCATCCTGTGCAGTTGCTGAGATGAGAACCCCTCGGTATTTTCCATGTAAAAATGCAGCATCCACCATGATAACCTATAAAATGCACTTTATATTTGTTACATTATGTTAATTATAAAATGTTTATTATAGCAATTTATATAGTTCTTACCTTTCTCATTGCTTGGAATCCTTTAACGGAAGCTCCGAATGATAGGAATGCATAATTGAATCTGTTGTAGCCATCAATCTCAAGGCATGCATATGTACCTGGATTTACTTGTTGCATAATGTGGAAGTAGGAAGGTAACATTTCGTAGTTTCCCTCTGGAGTCCCTCTTATCATGTTTTGTGCTTCTTCTTTTGTTTTCCAAGCCTTCCAGTAGCTCACATCTTGCCTAAATTCCTTTTGCATTGCATTTTTAATTTGTATGGCATCTGGCCCTTTTGTCACCCCTTCATACCTTCATTCATTACACATAGACACAACTTCAGTGTTTCAACTATTCCAGTAGGTAATGCAGTAAATGTGTTTTACAGATGCAATTATATTGAATAATTGATGACATATAAGTAGTAAATAACATGATTTTTTTATAGATTATACCTGATCTTCATCTTTTCTGCTATAGCTTGGTATGATGGTTTCCGTCGTTCCTTACACCTAGCTGAGAATGAACATGTGTGCTCTTCGTTCATCCTTCTTACTTCAAAGTAGCTTGAATTCTTCAAACATGTAGCTAGCATTGACCACTTGCAATCAGCATCAATACACACAACCTTGTACTTTGTTGTTGTTGATCTATCCACTCGAAACTGGAAGTTCTCATTAATTGCCATGTTAGCCACTGCATTCCTTAGCTAATATTTTGACTCAAAAATCTGCCCAACATTAATGAAATCGATGTCATCTATCTCATTCTCACTGATGCCTTCAGTTTGATATCTGTCATTGTATGCTCCTGTCTCTTCATCTGCAAAACTAGTAGTAGCAAGAGCCATGGTGTCATCAACACTTGTACCTTGAATGCAATCATCAGAATCTGTCACCACACTTGTTTGTTGAACTGAATTTGTTAGATGATTCCATTCATCCTTTTCTTTGCTAACACATTCAACGGCAATGACCATGCTACTTGAGGTGAATCATTTATATCCATGAAAGTCCTTAGATCGTCATCTTTGCTGATTATGAACGGATCTTTCAACTTTTGCAAAGGATGCAAGTGGCTTAACTTGACCTCGAATCTTTCAACTCGAATCTACTACCAATCAGCTCTGTCAATGCTTGCAATTCAATAGTATGATTGATGACAAATGCTTTAGATACAATTTCACCAACATACTCGCAATACCCATTAATCATCCTCAACTCTCCTCCAAAACATACTTTCAAAATTTTCAAATCCACAGCTTAGCACCTGTTTGCAATGAATTCAGAGATTCCAATGTCACAATAAACCAACAGATTTTGGATTCAACATCAAATTATGTATCCAGACACACGGATCGACAAGTCAATATCCTATTACCCCGCACAGACAGATTCCAAATAACGATTTACTCTATATCGGTAAACAGAAATTAACCCCTAGACTATTGAATTCATAATTTAGATTTGCAATTGATAGTCAGACATCCAGATTTAGGTTGAAAGTTATGCGGCATACCTTGATTCGTGGCTCCAAATTTCCCGAAATTGATTCCTGCTTTTTCAGATTCCCTGTACACTGATGCTCGCAATCTTCTCCTTAATGCTTTGATTCCTTGCAATTGATGAATGAATCCGAAATTCTGTGCAGATTGGCTATGGCTGTTTCATCGACATATCCAGAGATGGAAATTCGAGGTGGACTCAGACGATGAATTCACATGTTGGATTCATATTGAACTTCGGTTTTCTTCCAGGAATCTATGGATGAAAGCTTGATTCCAGTGCTTCAATCGTTATTTTTGGTTGATTTTACGATCACCATCGCTGCTGGTAATATGAAGCTTCCGTCGATCTGCAGGTTGACTAGATTGGGGGGGGGGGGGGGGGGGGCACGCGCGCGTGAGATGGGTTGTTGCATCTTCCTAATGGGCTAGCTGCCAAAAAAACCCAATTTAAAATGCATTAGCCAAATTTTAAATTAGATTTATAGGATCGTTTATTTTTTATGCAATATCTTTTCCAAATGATGATCTAAGGGAATATGATAGAAAGATCGTTAAAAACTATATATTTTGGAAGGTGATTTGTGACAAATAATCCTAAAAAATATTTTCAATCGGTAAAAGTGTAAAACCCAATGAGCAATAATGTAGGAAAAACGGCAAAAACCAAATTCAATGAATTCTATGTAATGTATATTATGTACGTTTTTTTGTAACGTATCTAATTAATGTATACATGTAATGTATATAATTAATCTATACTCTATGTGATGTATTTAATTAATATATATACTCTATGTAATATATGTATCTCATTAATTAATATATATTCTTTGTAATTTGTATAATTAATATATATACTCTATGTAATGTATCTCATTAATATATATTCTATCCCATGTATCTAATTATTAATATATACTCTATGTAATGTATCTCATATTAATATGTACTCTATGTAATGTATCTAATTAATTTATATTCTATGCAATGCATTTTTTTTTTTGGAAAGCGTAATGTATCTCATTAATATGTGCTATGTAATGTATCTACTTAATACTCCATCCATCTCAAAAACCTTGTTTGTTCAACTTTTTAACACATTTTTTTTTAAAGCTAAAATATCTATATAATATCAATTTTTAAAATAATTTCATATATATGTATAGAAAATTGTATTAAATTTGAAATTATTTTTAAAAATTAATAAAATAATCGATATTTTATATAATTTTTATCATTATTAAAAACGTCCTAAATTAAAGTAAAATAACAACTATTTTGAAATGGAGGGAGTATATGTATAATATGTTGCCCATTTTATATATTTGTCTTGTTTTTGGTTAGAGATAAGTATTTGTAAATTTTGGGTATGTTTGGTAACATGTAAATGATAAATAGCCGAAGCTAGCTAATAGGGTAGTTAAAGCTGATAGATTAAGTGTGTTAAATATATTTTAAATTAAAGTGTTAATAAGATGTTTGATACCTCAACTAATAGTCTTTGATACAAAATATATAGTTGATGAGATAATTAAGAGAATATGAATAGATTTGTAAAAAATTTGGGGTGAGTAGCTGTTGAAAATCCAATTTTAAAAGTTAATTAAACTAAAACCTCATATTTGACTTATTTAAAACTATAGAATATTAAAATAAAAAGTTGAGAGAATTTGAATATATTGAACCGACGCAAACTACTTCATATTCCATATTTACAAAATCAGATTGCTTCTCTCGATTTCTTGCTAAACTTTGTATTATAGTTAAACTCGAGAGTTTCAAATCAACAGATTATATCAAAATGTTTGACAATACATCGTTACATGATTTATGTTTTTATTAAAGTTACACATTTGTAATTTGAGAATTTGTTAAAAAATAGATCGATTAGTGGTTGTATTTAGTTGTGTTGAATTTTATTTAATAAATTGGTCTATAGTAAAAAAAAAATAAAATCCGATGATAGTTTTACGCTTTTCTAAGGAGAAGTTATAAAATCCGTCATTGCTAAGTTGAAGTTATACCCACCCAAAATTTCTCTAAAAAAAGTACAAATTTGATTCAACCAGATTTGATTTGCTATGTCATTCTAAAAGCACCCGACTTGGAAACAAACAACATAAAATATATAAAATCACACTACTAGAGCTATAGCCTATAGTTGTCTCACATCGAAAAATAATACGAGAGACAAATTTAAAAAGAAATTGGATCGAAAACTATCCCACATCGGGCGTGTAAGTGTAAATACGTATAGAAACTCTCTATTTAAACTCAACGGCGAATGCATTATTATTTGCCCGATAGAAGTCGATGAGTACAAGAGATCAAGATGAAGGTGATCACGAGAGAATAAAGTTTCAACATCGAATTAGCAATCTACCAAAGTAATTTTTGTCAACATATATTTTCGGTTCCCCTTGATTAATTCTATTCTTGTGTTAACCCTATTGTGTTCTCTTATTGTAGTTGGCGAATCACTTTCACTGAGATGACGACTTATGTATCTATAATCATATAGATTCGTTGTCGATGGAGTTCACTTCTATAAGTGATAAACAAGTCTGGCCAACTAGAAGAGGCATTCCTCCTCCACGTCGTGAAGTTGGCGCAAAAAGATTCAAAGGTTGAGAGAGCGCGCTCACACGGGTTAATCGCGAGTATGAGACTTTGCGGTGCCTTTGTCTTTCGACGAACCAGTGATCGAAATACCTGATGTTTAAGGTATCTTCGTCTGTTCGATATATCATCACCAATATAAATATATTGGATAAACGTCGCCTGATTTGGATAGCCCTGGACTCTCAAGCCAGTACTCTATCTTGAGGATTACTTTTGTTCCATTTTATTAATTATAGGTCAGATTTTCAAATTCATAGCAGTTGAATTTATTTATTAAAAGGCTGGATATCACTATTGTAACTATGTATAATCTATGATATTACAATAAAAATTTCACAACATCACTATTGTAACATAATTAATGGATCCATTAATATGTTGTATATATGCATAAAAAGAGCCACTTTATTAATCTGATTGATCAGCATATCATAGATAACGACAAAACTAATTAAAATAACCCAACCTTTAAGAGTGTGTTAAAAATATATCTCAATCTTTCAAATGTAAAATAAATATCCCGACCTTTATAAGTGATGGCAATATAATATCCTTACGATTTCTCTCCAATAAAATTCTTATTTTATGTATTGTATTACTCATGTATATTCAATTCAAATAAAACATATAAAATTAAATTAGATGAGTTTAAAAGTTTATTTAATACACTTTTGTAGTTTTAGATTTAATATGTACCTAACTTTTTATATCTTTTCATAAATCAATAATATCTATAACAAGCCAAATAAAAAAAAATGTAATGCAAAATAACATATTTTCAATTAGTAAATGATTATCTAGTGATTTAACTTATCAAAACTGAAGAATATTTTGTCAATTATAAACTTTATGTTACTACGAAATTGAAATAAAAATTTAATTATTTAGATTATTCAATGGTGTTCATTTATATATAAGAAGTAAATTATTATTATTAAATATATATATATAAATTAAAGAATGTAAATTTTTAATTTTTAATTAAATCCAAAATAAATAAATAAAATTAAGATAAAATTAAAAACCAATCTAATTTAATCTAATAAACTTGAATGATATTTTTACACAATCAAGATATTGAAAATTATATTTTAAATATTTAATTGTTTTATTATATTTATTTTAATTAAATTTAATTATAATCTATAAATACGTGTTAAATCGAATAATTTAAATTATATACATATTAAATTGAATGTTTAGGGGCGAAACTAATCATTTTTGTGGGGGACAAAATTTTGGGATATTATATTATCATCACTTATAAAGGTCGATATACTTATCTTACATTTGAAAGGTGGGGATATGTTTTTAACACCCTCTTAAAGGTTGGATTATTTTAACGGAAATTTCGCCAGGTACCCCTGGAGTATTGCAAATTTCGCGGGGTATACAACTTTTTTTACAAAATTCGCGTGGTACCCATGAGGTTTTAACCCATTTCGCCTCATGCCCTTCTCGGTTAACTTTAACTTTTTTGTGTAATTTCCGTTAGTTTGCTCAAAAAAAAAAAAAAAAAGAGAAGAAAGAAAGAAAGAAACGAAGCTCAGACGCGAAGACAGAGACGCGAGGAGAGACGCGAAGACAGAGAGCGACGCGAACCCTCGCTCGGACTCAGACCTGGTGGCTGCTACTGCGCTAGGGTTCGGACCTGGTGGCCACACTTCTGCAAGGGCGGGTTCGGACCTGGTGGCTGCACCCGTTGCTGCGCCCCCGACGAGAAAGGTAAGACTTTTGTTGTTGCTGCGCTAGGATTTGGTTCTTTGGTGTTCTTGTTTTGGTTGAATTTGGGGGTTTTTGGATGTCAAATTTAGGGTTTAGGTTGAAATTGATAGATATCGAAATCGAAATTTCGTTTCTCAATTTAGGGTTTTTGTAGAGGTTCATTCATTTGACTCAATTGGAATTAACCTATTGTTGACATTCATGATTGCTTCTTCATTTGGGTTCTATCTTGTAAACTCTGAAGGGATTGCTTGCACTGGATAGTGAAGATGTTGAATTAGCCTCGTGACAAACTGTTATATTGGTGTAATCTTAATCTCTGTATGAGTGGCCCCATATTATGGATTATACTGCACAATATTGCATTATAACGTGGTAAATCCCATATTATGTAATAATGAAATATGTTGAAGGAAATTGCCAAAAAAAAAAGTTATCAATAACACGGGTCAACTGAAACCTCCCAATCCTATTAGTGAAGATGCTAAATATTGTGCAATTTTTTATGAATGCAAAACAGATGGTTGTGTCAATAACTGGAGCTACATGATTCATTGGGAAAAGATTGGTCCAAAGGTTAAGTGCAGGTTATTTTCACACTTGGTTGTCTTTACATTTCATTTTGGATGAAATCATGTTATTTATCCTGTTTTGTATGTTAAGTCTAACTGTAACTTGGTTTTGATTGCAGATAATCATGCAGTTCGTATCTTAACACATTCTAGAGCAAAAGCTCAGCTAATATTTCCGGGTAAGAAGGTAATGAAATGTTTGGTTTTCTATTTGTGAACTGTCATTCCACTATCATGTATCTTCAAGTTTTATACTGTAGAAAGAAAGATCTCATGCTTCTACTTAAATTGATGACTTGAATGGTTTCATCTTCATTTTACAAAATCAAACTCCAAAAAGGCATATCAATGCTTGTCTTAGAAATTGATTTGACATTAACTGGTCCTTTTTTTACATTTGGAATTTTAGCAAAGGATTTTCAAGGAATTATACTTGCAGAGGAGCTAGAGTGGAAAGATGCAATTCAACTTCAACCTAATGTTCGGCCTTCTATCCTTGTCAGTGCAACAACAGTTGGTTATTACGGTGCGCCTTTGTTTTCTTCTCTTCCCTTTGTAGCTTTCTCAATTTTTTCCTTCTTAACTCTCGACTTCGGCATCACTTTTGCCTTGTTTTCAATTAGTCTATTAGCTCAAGGTAGAGCAATGTGTGATTACACATGATGTGGGTTCAACTCCCACATAGACTCCAAATTTAAAGGATGAAAAGTACCACTTGGCTAAATTTTGCTGAACTTTGTATCTATATTAACCCTTATTAAAGAAATGCTATTGAATCTCTGCTGAATTTTGCAATAACAGAGAGCATGTTTGTGCTTTTGAAAGAATTGTTGAACTCTTTTCTGTACTGTAAAAAGCTTATAAATTCAGATTATGCTCTACTGTCATATGCAAGCTATAACTTGTAATAATTCAAATGCAAGCTGAAAAACTGGGTGAATAAATGCAAAATAACTTTGTTATGAATAAGATAATAGGCTTGTAGCAGTTTCGATCAAGAAGACAGTGGTTTGTGTCTTTGTGATATTATGTTCAGCTGTCATTAAGCTGAATTTGTTATGAATTCAGCTTTGACATTTTTTTTGCTACGTTTTGATTTATATTAGCCTATGTGGGAGTTGAACCCACATCTTGTGCATAAGCACATGCTCTCCCGTTTGAGCTAATAGGCTTCAAAGTAAAATTTACAATAGCTCAACGCGGACTCAAAACAGAACATGAATCTTCGGTTTAAAAGTCGAACTAAACATAGCATATTAATAATCGAGTATCATTTAAATACTGAACTGAACTCGATTTACACTAAAATTAGAACATAGCACACTGAAATGAACTGCACGAAGGGTCATTTGTTGTTACCAAAATCATGAAATCAATATCAAGGGAAAGTAATGTTTGACCTGCAACATGCTCGTCATTGAGATGCACACAGAGAAGCATAAAGAATGCACTTGATGAAATTTTACGTCATTTTGATTGTCTAGAAACTAGCTACTTCTTCACCTTCATCCATGGGGCTTACATACTACCATTGTAATATTTAACAAACCCAACTATGAATTTGTACTACTGAATACTGATCGACATAAGTGGGTCATATAGTTCAGACTGTTCAGTGAGAGTCGACAGCAAGAAGTGTGAAAGAGGGCCACTAAAGATGTATGCTGACAAATGACAATTCCCTATAGAAAATGGGGCAAAACTAGTGAAAGGACAAAACTAAGATTCATGTGCCAATGTAAAATCTTAATTAATAGAAAGACCGCACAAGTAATCAGATCAGTTTTTACTATTCACTCGCCAGGAATAATGCACATAAATAGTAAATGCGCATTATTTCCTGTTAAATAAAATCACAATAACCAAATATACTCATGAAAAAACAAACAAAGGTAAGCCGGTAATGTATGATGTACATAACTACATATCACCCAAAAACAGTTTGCTAATGAAACATATTTGAGTAAATAATCAATGATCAGGGGAAATAGAGTCGATAGTTAACATGGAAAACTTAACATGGAAAACTTCGAAGCAAATTGCCAGCAATCAATAAAAATCATCAAAGGCTACAAAACTTCTGCTTGTCATCAAGTTTTAAACAATCTTACATTCATAATAGGCAAACACTCACTTTACTTTCAACAAAAGTGATGGTTAAAATTGAATGACAGCTAAAATAGTTTCTTCTACCAGTTTTCTAATGGCAAGGACAAACATCTCTCTTCACTTTTAGAATCCTTCTAAAATAAATCCTATCTAAACAACTTTCTCAGTTCCATTACGATTTCATGGCCTGTCACCAGGCTTGAATCTTTCTACTTAGGTCATAGATATCAATTATACTAGATATAGCTGATCTGCATCTCCCATTTAGTGTGCATTTCCAATAACAACTTACACAAGCACTTGTCCAACACCAAGGAAATTTGACCATAGCAGCTGGAAAAATGCATCAATAAAAATCAAACCTCGCCGAGGGTCATACAAGTACAACTTACATGTAATAAATACTAAATAGATAAAGCACCCTAATCAGCCATATCAGAGTCTGTACAGAATTAGAGATGATGATTACCTCCTTCCTGTACCGATTCCCCATGAAGAACAACAGGGATTTGCGCTCTTGGACACCAAATTCCCCATCGAATGATCGAATCCTATGAGAATAAGGCAAGATCACATCCTTGACCAATGATCCCTGATCAGACCTCAACCTACCAAAATCGGAAACCAGCAGCACTGCACTTTTAATCCTATTAACAACCTTATACAATGCATTCGGATCCTGACATATGAACACATGATCCCGTCCATTGTTCCTCTTCCAATACACTTGTCCTTCCAGCCACTCAATCAAACTCTCCTGCATTTCCTCGTCGCTGTAAACCTAAATTCTACTACAACTAAATCAATTATAAGTTTTAAAAAATGCAAATAACTATTACAAATCAGAAGAAAGGTTTCTAGATCCACCAACAGATTCAATAAACCTCCAATTTCATAGCGAATTGAGCACTACAATCTGATTTCATCACCATTCGATTAAGACCAAAAATCCGAGCAGAGGTCCTAGTTTAATAAATTTGATTTCATAGTGAAGTGAGATGAACCTCTACAAAAACCCTAAATCGAAATTTCGAATTCGAAATCTATCAATTTCAACCTAAACCCTAAATTTGACATCACAAAAACCCCCAAATGCATCAACTTCAACCAAAACAAGAACACCAAAGTACCAAACCCTAGTTATTAGAACACCAAAACTCTAACCTTTCTCGCTGGGTGCAGCAACAGGTCCGAGTCCGAGCAGGTCCGAGCGCAGCAGGTCCGAGCGCAGAAGGTCCGAGCCGAGCGGTCCAAGCCGAGCCCAGCTAGCAGGTCTCCTCGCTCTCTTCGCGTCGCTCTCTGTCTTCGCGTCTGAGCTTCGTTTCTTTCTTTCTTTTTTTTTTTTTTTTTGGAGCAAACTAACGGAAATTACACAAAAAAGTTAAAGTTAACCGAGAAGGGCACGAGGCGAAATGGGTTAAAACCTCAGGGGTACTACGCGAAATATGTAAAAAAGTTGTATACCCCGCGAAATTTGCAATACCCCAGGGGTACCTGGCGAAATTTCCGTTATTTTAATTAGTTTCGCCCGTAGATCACCCATTCTACCATTACGTTCACTTTATTTATTTATAAGTTTTATATATCACAAATTGGGTAACGTATCAGCACGTACAATTGGTAAAATATACAGTATAATTTTATTTTACCTGCCATTATACATGTTATGATAATTGAGATTGATAATATAAAAAAATTATATAAGAACATTTGTTACAAATTACAATCCTGAGATTGAATACCGATTGAAGGTTAGTTGAGACTTGAGAGATGGGAATCTGAATTGGAAGGATAGAAGGAGTAGCAAGGAATAGAAAGAAGAGAAGAAGAAGATTACAGAGAAATAGAGGGTGGTTGGGGTTTATATTCAACATGCCCGAATGAGGTCCCCTTATGCCCATTTTATAGGCCTTAGCCTTCACTGTTACAAGTCATAACCATAAGACCTAGCTTGACCCATACTTGTGATCTATCCAAGTACAAAACATTACTCCCCTTTTTCAGAGCCTTGACTCAAGGCTTGTGATCTATCTAAGTACACAACATCATCAACTACAAATGAAAATGAGGAAATTGAGCAAGAATGTGTGCTGCCTGCTCCCAGGTAGCTTCCTCATCTCCAAGGTTCTTCCATTTAATTAGCCACTCGGTGATAGACTGATAGGGTCACCATTGGGTAATCTTTGCAACCTGGTGTCCAAGATAGCTTCTGGTTCAACCAAAATGGAGCCCTCCTCATCTGTGTCCGACATTGTTGGAAGTGTTGTACAGCCTGCAATCAGCTTGGGCTTCAGCTGGGATACATGGAAGACGGGGTGGATCTGGGACCCTGGAGGTAACTCCACCCTGTACGCTACCGAACCCACTTTGCTCAACACTCGATAAGGCCCATAAAATTTCGAACTTAGCTTGACATTCCTCCTAATTGCAGCTGAAGATTGCCAGTAGGGTTGCAATTTCAAAAACACAAAGTCACCCACCTTCAGACATCTGATCGATGACGATCTTCTAGCAATTTCATTCGAGCCTAAGCCTGTTGCAGGTGCGTCTTCAATTGTCTCAGTAATGCTTGACGTTCATCCAACCAATCTGCTACTGGGGCAGCTATACCCGCATTCCATGTCATTCCCGGTGGGTTGGAGACGACCCATATAGAGCCTTGAAGGGAGACATTTTCAAAGCTGTATGATAATTCGTGTTGTACCACCATTCGACCAAAAATAACCACTTTGCCCACTTCTTCGGATGATCAGAAGTCATACAACGAAGGTATGTTTCCACACAACGATTCACCCTTTCCGTTTGACCATCAGATTGGGGGGTGATAAGATGTACTCATGTCCAAACTTGTATGCAGGCCTTGAACAAGTGTTGCCAAAAATTACTCAAGAATACTTTATCCCTGTCAGATACAATGCTAAATGGCAACCCGCGCAGTTTGAAAACATTTTCCATAAACATCGTGGCCACAGAAGCAACAGTAAAAGGATGAATGAGAGGAATGAAGTGACTATACTTGGTTAATCGATCCACCACCACCAAAATCGTGTCTTTCCCCTGCGACTTGGCCAAGCCTTCGATGAAGTCCATACTGATGTGAGTCCAAGCTTGCTCCGAAATAGGCAGGGGTTGTAGCAGACCTGGGCTCGCAATGCTCTCTGTCTTGCTCCTATGACACACATCACACCCATTTACAAGCTCAATCACATCAGATTTCATATTAGGCCAAAAACAAATATGTTTTAGCCTTTGGTAGGTTCCATTTATGACAGAACGCCCCCCAATTGGTTCATTGTGCAAAGAAGCTAGCAACTTCTTCTTGAGTGCACCAGTGCTTCCAATCACCAACCTTCCTTTGTACCGTAGTATCCCCGAATTCACAATAAAATGCCCTGGGTTTTCGGACAATGCAGTCATCAACAACTCTTGTGTAACGTTATCCCCTTCATAACTGGCAACGACAGCCCCTGGGTTGTCGGACAACCCAAGCCGGTTGGACTATCAGAATAGCTGCACAAGATCCCTTAGATGCCTTGTATACCCTAGATAAAGCATCCACCGCTTTATTTTCAACTCCCTTTTTGTATGCAATCTCATAATTGAGACCTAGTAGTTTTCTGATGGCTTTTCTTTGCAACTGTGTAGACAGACGCTTCTCCAAGAGGTGTTGCAGAGGCTGGTGGTCGGTTTTGATGATGAATTTCCGATCTTCACGGTAATGTCTCCAGTTTTCTACAACCATCAATAAAGCCAATAGCTCCTTCTCGTACCTATACTGCAAGCAGAAGATGCCTTCCCTGCAGAGCTTGACTCAGAAACGCTATGGGCCTCCCATGTTGCATCAACAAAGCCCCCACACCTGTGTCACACGCGTTTGTTTCAACCACAAATGGTGACTGAAAATCCGGCATTGCTAACACAGGCGAAGACGTCATTAAGTCCTTAAGCTTGTTGAAAGCCTCTTGTGCATCTTTTGTCCAAACAAACCCTTCTTTCTTGAGCAAATCAGTCAAGGGCTTAGCAATTACCCCATACTCTTTTATGAATCGTTTGTAATAACCAGTAAGTCCCAAAAATCTTCGTAACGCCTTCACACTACTTGGAACCGGTCAACCCTTCATTGCCTCAATTTTCTTTGGATCCGTGGACACTCCTGTACTCGAGATAATGTGTCCCAAATACTTCACTTGTGGTTGAGCAAACTCGCATTTGGATTTCTTTGCAAACAAACTGTGTTGCTGAAGGGTGCCCAGTACTGATCTCAGATGCTCTGCGTGCTGCTGAATGTTAGTACTATAAATCAGGATATCATCGAAGAACACCAGTACGTATTTCCTTAGCATCTTTTGAAATACATCATTCATAAGTTCTTGAAAAGTCGCCGGAGCGTTTGTAAGACCAAACGGCATTACCCTAAACTCGTAATGGCCATGGTGGGTTCGGAAGGCTGTATTCGAAACATCACTCTCCAACATTCGAACCTGGTGATAGCCAACACACGAATCCAGTTTCAAAAACATAGTAGCTCCTCTTAATTCATCCAACAAATCATCAATGTGTGGAATAGGAAACTTGTCTTTGACAACCAATTCATTCAATTTTCTGTAATCCACACAAAACCTACAAGATCCATATATCCCTTTTCTTAACTAAAAGCGTTGGAGAAGCAAACGGACTATGAATAGGACGGATTATACCACTCATCAACATGTCAGACACTTGCTTCTCAATTTCGAATTTCTAAAAATAAGGATACATGTAGGGGCGAGAGGCGACAGGTTGAGCTCTTTCCTTTAATACAATAGTGTGCTCATGAGCTCTGATTAGTGGTAGTCCTTTTGGCTCTTGAAACACCATCTCGAATTCTCTCAAAACCACCTCAATCTCTGCAGGGCACTGATCTGTTGCAACTCTTAGGTTACAAACTTGGCCTACCTGAGCCACTAGCTCCACCTCCTTATTTACACACAACTTGTGAACATGTTTCACCGTCAGCATCTGTACACAAGCTTTACTCTGATCGTTGTCATCCTTAATGCCCTTGAGTAACACCTGTTCTCCTTTCTTTTCAAAAGAATTTTGCACTCTAACAAAGTCGAATAAAACTGGGTTGAATCCCACCAACCAATCAGTACCCAATATCAAATCACTGCCATCCATGTTAAGCAACCGTATACGATACTCGTAACTGCATCCCTGCATCTCCCAAACAAAATTATTGCAAATTTTGTTGCTGAAAACAGTCTCATTGATAGTTTTCACCTGCATTAACCCAGCTTTACCAATGTCAAACCCAGCCTCAACAGCTACCCTTATGTCGAGAAAGCTATGTGTCGCCCCGCTGTCAATCAATATCGTGATTTCCTTGCCGTTAACGGACCCTTTCACTCTGATTGTACTGCATGCATCTCCACTTGTCAATGCATGAACATACACCTCTGTCTCGGCCTGCTCCGATTATGGGCTCAATTCTTGACTCACACTGTCATCAAGAGTACCATTATCTTGCAACTCTTGAGCCACCAAACTAAACAACGATTGAGATTTACATTTGTACCCAAAAAAGAACTTGTCCCCGCACCTATAGCAAATCCCTTTTTTGCATCTGTAGATCTACACGTACTCATTTCACAACCACTAGACAGAGCCGGTCTTTTTGGGTTTGAAAGTGACTTGGGATCTCCCTTACCCGGCCCTTCTTTAGTCCACCCACCACTCTTGGAAGAAAAGTTAGAGGTTGAGCTAGTTACCTGCTTCCAAGGTGTCTTAGTAACCCAAATCAAGGCCTGGACTGCGTTGTGATGAAGCCTCGATTGTTCCATCACCGCTGCCATTGTAGTCGGTCTCCCCAATTGCACCAAGGACCGGATCTCCTTGTTTTGAGCCTAATTTGCCATGTTTTATACTTACTTTTATATCGGTTTCTGCATGCATTTCATACATTTGGGCTAGAATAGTACAAAATCTATGTGGTTTACACTTATTTGCCAAATTATGGAGTCTACACTAGTTTCTGTTTAATTTCACAAAAATCAAGGCATTTTACAGCAATTCAGAGAGAGGACGGAAAACTCAAAGTCAACTACAGAAAGTCCAAAGTCAAGGAGCAGCGGAACCAGGACAAATCAAGCAAAGAACGAGAAAGATCAACTCGACACAGTTTGGTCGATGTCGACCAACTTTGGTCGATGTCGAGTAAAGCCCAGTCGAAATCCAACAAAGTCGAGCAAAGCACTCGAGGAGCGAAGCTTGGTCGACGTCGAGTAAACTTACTCGATGTCGAGTAAAGTCCACGAGTCAAAATGATGCTCGAGATCGAGTGCAACCCCGGGAGAAGAATTCTACTCGACGTCGAGGAACTTGGTCGACGTCGAGGACATTCCAGAGCAGTCTGAGTGATGGAAGATACTTGCAAGCCAAGATTCGTGGGAATCTATCAAGAGACATCAAGTTCTATCAAGAGAAGGAAGATTTATCCACATTAGCTTTATTTCCTTTTAGATATATTTATTCTATTTCCGAATTTAATCTTAATGTTTTTAGATAGGAAGTTTAGATATAGATATATATTTCTTTCCTAGATTAGCTAGGGAATGAACCGTATAAATAAAGCCCTAAGGGATGAGTTTTAATCAGTGTTCTAAAAAAAGGCCTTGGCAACCTCCAAGACGGCGCCAAGACGCTTGGCGGACCCACACCGTTCCGAATTCGGCCTTGACGGTGTAGCTTGGCGGGGGAGGGCCTTGGCTGGTACATAACAACACCTTAGCGGCCTTGGCGGGTGCAATACGAAGACTTGGCGGCCTTGGCGGGAGCAAATCGGGCTTGGCAGGGAAGAGTTTTGGCGGGCACGGGACGGAGGCTTAGCGGTCTTGACGGTTTTAAATTAAGATTATTTAGTTTTTAAGGTTTCAAATTTCTCTATTATGAAGTCGTGATACTTATTTGAATCAAATATATGATTTTATATTTGATTCAGACAACTTTAAAAAGGATCATGATGATTTTTAATTTGATATGCTATAAAATTAAAATTAATACATAATATATGTTTTATACATAGTTTATTGGATAAATATAACGAAATAATCAAAAACAGTTTTATCCGCCAAGAACCGCTAATAAGGCCGCCGAACCGTCTTGGCGCTTAGCGGTACCCTGCCGCCAAGCATCCGCCGAGCGTTTTTTAGAACATTGGTTTTAATCATTCAATTTCAGTCACAATTAGTCAGAGAGAGAGAGAGAGAGAGAGAGAGAGAGAGAGAGAGAGAGAGAGAGAGAGAGAGAGAGAGAGAGCATTGTGGCCGAGAGAGGTTGGATAAGTGCAGAATTTGGCTTCGATTGGTTGTAAGCTTTCTTTGATTTTATTTAATGCAATTTAGTTCCTTTTTGTTATTGATGAGTTTGTTGATGATGAAGAGCGAGTAGTTACCCAACTTCTAGGGTCGAGGTGAGCCCGACGGTATCTATGTAAGGTGATGCACTAAAGGTACAATCTTTTGATGCGATTTCGTCTTCTATCCCTATGAGCATGATTCTTTTGCGAAAGTTGAAGGCTATCCTTTTTTGTGTTATTGAAGCGAAAGTGATCTTAATACAAATTGGGTTAATTTTGTGAAAAAGGGTCGGTAACAATTAGGTTTTTATGCAAAAGCCTCTATATTCCTATTTGTTAATAACGGAAGTTATTTGATGAAAAGCATGATCTTTTATGCCTTTATGTGTTATTTTGCATGGTTATCATTGTGGTGTTGAAACCCTGATCTTGGAAGTCTTTAGTTTATTGATCTATTTTCCTAAAATTTCGAGTTTTCATTTGTTTCCATTCGAAAAGGTGAGGTTTTAGTTTCTGTTTCTACTCGAAATCGACAAGTTTTGGTCGACGTTGAGGAAAGTTGGTCGACGTCGAGGAAGCTTAGTCGAGATTGACCAGTGTGCTTTTGTTTTCGTTTTTGTTCGTTTCTTCTTTCTATTTTAGTCGACAGGGTGGTCGAAGTCAAGTACCTTACTCGAAGTCGAGGACTCTTCTGGTCGAAATCGTGCTGAGTTTGGAACTGAAAAGGCAGGCGCTGACATGCTTCCTCGTGGATACAATCCTGACTGACTTCTACTACAATGGGAGAAAGCCTTGTATTTATTTGCTGAGATAGGGAATCAGTTTTCTTTATATTTTATTTATATTTCATACTTGACACATCCTCCTACAACAACAAAATTGGTGCCGTTGCCGGGGAAGCAATCAATCGCGCCTTTTTTAGTTCTTTTTCTCTTCTTTATATTTGTTTTTGTTTTTAGTTTCTTTTTACTTGTTTCTTTTTGTTTTTGTTTTTCAGTTGCATGCGAAGAACTGATCGCACGCCCATAGACCCAATTCTCGAGCCTGAGGGATTTTTCCATCTTCAGCAAAGGCTTAGGAGGAGACTCATGTCGACATCCAACAATGAGAATGAGGGCCAACTCACACCAGCACATGAGCTTGAGAAACTCCGACTACGTATAGAGGAATTCACCACCAGAGAAGTAAAACACGCCCGACGAGAGGCGGAATATGCACAAAACCAGCAGCGGTGGGAGGCAAGGGTAGATCGCGAGATCAACGAAAGGAGGGAACGTGAGGAGCAGATTGGGCATGTCCCAGCCAACGCAAAGGAGTATCTGCATCCTACTCTGGAAGTTCCAGAATCGTCGATCGTTCTTCCTGCATAAGAGTGAATTTTTTTCTTTTTTTTTTTCAAAGGAAGAAAATAAAACTTACCTCGGGTTGCCTCCCGAGAAGCGCTAGTTTAAAGTCTGAAGCCGACCCTTATTACCTTCAAGAAGCTTAAATCGACCTGAATGAATGGTCCATACCTCATCCCATCCATCTAGCAGAGTCTTCTTGGAGCGACATAATTTAGTTCCCTTTTCGCTCAAGCTCCATAGGTGTGTGCTCCTTCTCTTCTTATCCCATCGTCCCTTTGTGCCTTCATTGTCACCACCGTCTTCAAATAATAAGATTACCTCTTGGGACTTGATGGGAGGCGGTATGTCGGCAAGGACTTTAATTGATATCTCCTCCTTGTGTCATTTTGAAAGCATTCCGGCAAATGCCCCAAACTGTTGATCTACATTCTCTTGAACCATCCCTTCAGAAAACAGTGATGGCACCATGTATGCTTGGTGAACAACCAATCGGGGCTCTTCTTTGGTTGCATCCTCCTCAAAATCAATCTCTAGATCCATCAACTCATGCACATGCTCTTCAAAACTTTCCTCAATCTCAAAAGAAACACCAATGCAATTGTCATTGTCACTGACATTTGTTTGGATTGGGAAACTCTCCGGAACAGTTAGAGCATTCAATGTGTTTTGCTCTAATAGAGCTTTCAACTCTGCTATCCTAGCGACCAGCTCATCTATTGACAGATGTGAATAAGGCTCTGGATCAGGAGAAGGTTGTGAAGGTTGGCACTTAAGCTCGATCGAATCCCTTTCATGAGTGCGCTCCCACTCGTAATGTCCATCATGATTGCAAATGCGGTACATGAAATCCGCATCACGAGAGGTGGGAGCTAGCAAAACTGGGCATTCAGTAATTGTGTGTCCAAAACCTCCACAAAACTCGCAATAGGCATATGTCCCATAAACAGAGAATTGATGTTCACGAGTGGCATGACCGAAGGATGCACAAACATCACAATAGGGAACAAAACTCATCTTCAAAAGGGCACATCTAAAATAAAAAAAAAACAAAAAAAAACAAATCAAAGCAACAAAAAAAAACTTAGCAAACTAGTTGTCAAGTAACGATCGATACTAGCTTTAGTCCCCGACAACGGCGCCAAAAACTTGATAGGCTTGAAACCCACTCCCACAAGTGTATGGGATCGGTTGTAGTATATCAAGGTGTCGAATCTCAGGGACTATAGGAGTATTAATCGAATCTTCGCAACCAGTTGACTAAGCCAAAATAGTAGAGAAATTGAGGTTTTATGAAATAACTAATAAAACAAATTAAAACAAGCAAATGGAAGTTTTGGGCAAATATGGAGAAAACATTCTAGAATTGGGGATTAACCACCATGTGTCGTCGATAGACTTAAGAGATTTTTCTCGCTCGAATGAATTTGATTATGTATGAAGGTAGGCTGTCTAAGTTCATTACTAATCTCCTCTCGGTCTCATAGCAAATTGTACCTAACCGGCTAACAATCACTCTCGTGTAAAGTTAAGCTAAAGTTAGGTCCATTACGCTCTTAGAATCTAAGCAAGTTCATTCAAATGTCTCCTCTTGGTCTCAATTAGAACAAACAAACCTAGAATATTTATGACACCCTATAAATCCTCAAGAGACCTTGAATCATGCTATTGTGTCACTCATAAGCAAACATCAATGTCTCAGGTAATCCTATAGCTCCAATGACAACAATCACCTCTCGGTCTCATGCAATCATCTATCTTCCTATTAGGGCTATCTCCTCTCGGTCTCAACCCCTAATTGGATCTAATTGATTATCAATTAGGCTATACGCTCAATAGGATTAAATCAAACAAAAATCAAACTACATTCAAGCAATAGTAAGTATGGTCTATCTCAACATAGTGGAATCACCCCAACCCTAGAACGATTGAATTAGCTAAACATGATAAAAGAGAACAAATCAAAAGCAAGATAAGATGACATAGCCAAGAAGAGTAAGAGAAATACTTGTTCTTCTATAGCGGAAATCGTCTTAAGCATCCAATTTGCAATACTTTATCATCCAACTAATCTAGGGTTCTCACCAATTTCCGCCCCAAAATCTGAGTGTTTCCAGCCCTTGTCCAAAAACGTAACCCCCCCATTAAAAATCTGGAAATTACATTGGTTTTAATTAATCCAAAACAAATGAAAGAAACAGCCGGAAATCTGAAAGGTCTGGCCGGATCTGGCACTGTCACGACTCGTGAAGAGTCTGTCACGGGTCGTGACAGCCTACAGTACGCCACAAAGAGATGAGTTCACCTGTCACGACTCGTGAAGGTCTCCCACGGGTCGTGACAGCTTGTTGTAGCTGAAAATTGCACAAACTCCCTTATTCCGCGAGTCGTGCTACATCGTCTTGAGCTCCTTTGAGTGATTCACTTTATATGCTTGCTTCTTGTCTCATATTTTTGCTCATCTCTCGACCCCTTTAGCCCGTCTTTGATGACTTATTTCCACATGGAAGCGCCTCTAATCACCTCTTTATCCTTTAGCTCTTGAATCGGCTCTAAAACCGCTCAAAAGTACCTGAAATCACAACAAACTAGCGGTAGACACCGATTCCTCGAAATGGGACACTAAGGGCTAACAAATAGGTAAAATACTCTAGTAAAACGCCCTAAACTCTACACAAGAGTTCCCAAAAACAATGCTAGAATAGACGCTATCACTCATGTCGACATCCAACAATGAGAATGAGGGCCAACTCACACCAGCACATGAGCTTGAGAAACTCCGACTACGTATAGAGGAATTCACCACCAGAGAAGTAAAACACGCCCGAAGAGAGGCGGAATATGCACAGAACCAGCAGCGGTGGGAGGCAAGGGTAGATCGCGAGATCAACGAAAGGAGGGAACTTGAGGAGCAGATTGGGCATGTCCCAGCCAACGCAAAGGAGTATCTGCATCCTACTCTGGAAGTTCCAGAATCGTCGATCGTTCTTCCTGCTATTAATTTTGAAATTCGTCCTTCTTTTATTACTGAAATTAGGAGGAGTCAATTTAGGAGAAGAATCAATGAATGTCCTTTAGAGCATGTCACCACTTTTATAGATTTATGTGAAGCTATTGCAGATGGTGCTAATTTAGAATATCTAAGACTAAAGGCTTTCTGTTAGTCTCTTGCAGGAATAGCGCAACAGTGGCTGGAAGAATTGCATGCACAATCAATTCGCACTTGGAACGAACTACATGACCTCTTCCTCAACAAGTTATTTCCTCCTGCAAAGACAACTGCTCCCAGACAACAAATCACGACTTTCAGATAGAAGCTAGGGGAAACACTCAGGTATGGGAGCGCTACAAGAGGCTTCTGAAATCTTGTCCTACGCACGGACAACCACCCTACGTCATCCAGGAGATCATCTTCAATTGCCTGGATGCGCCTACTAAGGATATGATCAATAACTACACCGCCCATTGATATCTCGAGTACACTCCACGCCGTGCTTGGGAAGTCTTCGAAATGCTGGCCAACTACGACAACACATATGGGACTTCTACGGCCTCTTCTGACGAAAGGTATGAAAGGCTTGCCCCATCTATGTCATTGTATGCGCCACCAAAGGAGGTTGATCCGGACGTCAGGGAGCAATTCCATAATGACCAGGTACGACGTCTTACCAAACAAGTTAAATTCTTGTCTAAAAATCAGCCTTGTTTGGAATGTGGGTATGTGAGGCACAACACCACTGCGTGCCCACACGTCGATCAAGTACATCAAGCTGAAACCCACGAAGAGGTAAGGTATGCAGGGGGACACTACTTAGGACCACATCAGAACCAAAACTGGAGCTATTATCGCCAGCCCCAGCATCAAAATTCCCCGACCTACAGAGCCCTTGGTCACCCTGACAGATAAGGTAAGAAAGATGACTTGTAGACCATTCTTGAGGAGATACGGAGGAATCATTCAGACACCAAACAATCTATCAATTCCATCCACACTCAGCTATATGGCGTCAACTCTAGGCTTAGGGAAATCGATATATGGCAGAAATCAATTGAAACCTAGATTGGTCAACTGGCTACATCCGTCACCAAATAATCAGGTACGCTCCCTGGATCCTCTTAACCTAATCCTAAGACTAAATCTACAAGACAGGTAGCTGCTATGAACCTAAGGAGTGGGCGACATGCGTAGACGCCCGAGCAAAGCACGAAGGAGAAAGATGCAGAGGACTCCTCGACATCGACCAATCCAATCGATGTCGACCAAAATCTGGTCGATATCGAGGAGCCCTTAGTCGACACGACCAGACCTCAACCCATGCCCTGAAGTCGACCATTGTACTCGACGTCGAGGACCCCCCAGTCGATGTCGACCACCTTTCTGCACCTTCGACGAAGAAAAAGCTGCCATTCCCAACGAAATCTCCAAAGGATCCAGCAGAGAAGAAGTTCCAGCGTTTCATAAAGATGCTTCAAAGGCTCAATGTCATGATCCCTTTCACAGAAGCTCTTAATAGGATGCCATCATACGTCAAGTTCCTCAAGGAGATTCTAAGCAAAAAGCGATCAATGGATGAGATCGCAAAAGAGTGCAGCCAAATGGACGTTCTTGAGAAAAGGTCAGATCCAGGTAAGTTTGCTATAACCATTGGATTTGGTCAATATAAATTCAATGCTTTATGTGACTTAGGAGCCAGTGTGAGTATAATGCATTTATCGATCGTGTCCAAGATTAAGATAGGTGTTTTAGTGTCTGTGGATGCAAAACTATACATGGCGAACAACACGGTGGTCATCCCAACAGGCATGGTGGACAATGTACTAGTGCAAGTAGGTAAGTTCTTTGTCCCTGCTGATTTCTTAGTTATTGATATAGCAGAGGACCCTGCTTGTCAAATCATTCTAGGAAGGCCCTTCTTAGCGACGGTGGATGCCAACATAAGCGTAAGGAAGGGGGTGCTCACTTTCAACATCGGCGATGAGGTAATTGAGTATTCCTTTAATAAATCTGAAAGGCATACAGGTCCCATGGAAGAGGTCAAGTCAATATCAGCCAGGTATATCACCTGCGAAGAGCCTAAGGTAAGAAATATAACTCCCAAGGAGCTGGAAAAGAGGGACATGGAAGCCTAGGTGGAGGAGATCATGGCCATCCTAAACGGTGACACAGAGGACCTACTCGACATCAACCAAGGTAAGTCGACGTCGACTAACTATTTTTCGGATGCCTTGCCAGGACTCAAGTATGGGGTCGAAGTCGACCAAAGCTACTCGACGTCGAGTACTTTGGTCGACGTCGACTAGAACCCGAGCCCTCCACCAACAGCATCAGCGCCGAGCAACTCACCCGAAGCCGAGGACTCCTCGACGTCGACCAAAATTCTTCCTCGACTCCCTCCTCCTCGACGACCAGCAGCCCACCAAATGAAGGAAACTCCTCGATGTCGAGTACCCTTACTCGAAGTCGAGTAGAACAGGAGGTCCCTAAATCCGATTCTGCGAATGTAAGCCAAGGTATTGACATCTCTTCTCCTATTTCCATTAATGATTTATCTATACATGGGAGAGGTTTGCCTTGGTATGTGCGATTGTGCAGGGTTTCCAATGACGAGCCTAAGGAATATGAAGTTGGAGACAAGGTCTATGTTTCCAAATCAAAGGACCATTGGTTTCCCAACAAATTCAACAAGAAAAAGATGGGATCTTTCACGGTGAACAAGATCCATTCAGGAGGACTACAACTGATGGACAAGAATGGAGTCTTATTTGAAGCCCGGGCTACATGGGCCCTGCAAATGCCACCTTGAGCTTAACGGAGAAAGTCGTCCTAGCGACTATAAAGTCTAGATCTTGTAAATAGACAATTAGATTTTGAATTTTTGGACATCGGTTTTTGGTTTTTCGACATTGTTTTTAAGTTTTTCTATTTTGGATATTTTCCGTCTAACAAGTTTTGCAGGTACAAAGAAGTTGCAGGAGTACTCGACGTCGAGCAGACCTACTCGACGTCGACCACACATCTCGAGCAAACGGAGCCTGTGGTTGAGAAAAACCACCCTGGAGGCATCACCTTACTCGATGTCGGGTTGCTCTGGGCGAAGTCGACCACACTCCTCGGTATCGACCACTCTTCCTCGATGTTGACCACTTCTGCAGTAACATTGCACTCGATTTCTGACAATTAGCACACCTGTCTAGTGAGTTTCTTTCTTTACCCTTGTTTTTATACAGTGAGGACACTGTAATGTTTAAGTATGGGGTGGGGGAAGGGCTTATTTTGTGAATATTTGATATTTTCTGACAATATGTGTGCATATTTTTATGATATTTCTTGAATTGCTTATACATGGCTACTTTGGATTTCATATTTTATTCATGTGCTCATATGAATGTTTTCCAAAGTTTATTTTTATCACCCCCATTGAAATTTTTTGATTAGTGTCATGGAAGTTCTATTGAACTCGACGATGCAAAATTGGATTCATTAGAGATATAGCATGAAATTGCCTAGTAAAGGTAAGTCACAATGAAATGCATATTTTATTGAAAACCATGAAAGGAGGTAAAATTTGAAATTGCTTTTGACATGTTGCATGATAAGAGGATGGAGGACTTTATATTTTCCATATATGCTCATATTGTTATATCCTAGCCTTTACCTATGCTTATGCATCACAAAAACCATATTATCAGCCTTACATTATTTATGCTCCACATGATCTAAAAATTGCCCATTCTTTACCTTATTTCCATACGGGGATTATGTTGATAATGAAAGCTACATTATGGAGATGGTTATATGGTGTTTGTGTTGTTGTATATCATTATTGGAGTTTGGTAGAATGAATCAAATATTATGAAAAATTTAATGAGTGAAAGAAAATACGGTCACATCAGGGGATAAAGGTAGATCGATCCTGCTTGTGTTGAGATAATAGTTCCGCAGGATGGGACACCAATGTGAGGAGTCCGAAGCACTAAGTATTCGGGGCCATTCATGACATTTACACCCATGTTTGTGACTCGCGAGAAGGCAGTACTGAGGTTAGAGGGGTAAAAGCAATATAAGTGAAAAAAGCAAAGAGTGATTTATGAGAGGATGAGTGATGTGGAAAATATGAAAGGAGAAAGTGGATCAAAGCAAGAAATCAAGTTGAAAGAATTCTCCCCGGATTTAGCATCACATTGCCCAAAAATAGCCCACCACTTTACCTTTTACCTTTTCTTCACCATGAGCTTAAATTAAAGTCCTCTTGATTATTAATGTTTTGTCACATATGAATTGTTTTTGCATAACCCTCCTTTTGTGAGTAGATGTTGCTTTTTATTGCACATGTATGGATTTTTGGCACAAGTACCTTTTGAAGGATGATAATTGATTGCAAGAACATATGAGAATGAATCCAAGATGTTGAGAGTTTGAATCCTTCCCCTGTATGACCGTTTAAAGTATTGCTTGAGGACAAGCAATCTTAAGTATGGGGTGTTTGTTGTGAGCCTAATTTTCCATTTAAAGTTAGAGGTTGAGCTAGTTACCTGCTTCCAAGGTGTCTTAGTAACCCGAATCAAGGCTTGGACTGCGTTGTGATGAAGCCTCGATTGTTCCATCACCGCTGCCATTGTGGCCGGTCTCCTTAATTGCACCAAGGACCAGATCTCCTTGTTGTGAGCCTAATTTGCCATGTTTTATACTTACATTTATATCGATTTTTTCATGCATTTCATACATTTGGGCTAGAATAGTACATAATCTATGTGGTTTACACTTATTTGCCAAATTATGGAGTCTACACTAGTTTCTGTTTAATTTCACAAAAATCAAGGCATTTTACAGCAATTCAGAGAGAGGACGGAAAGATCAAAGTCAACTACAGAAACTCCAAGGTCAAGGAGAAGCGGAACCAGGACAAATCGAGCAAAGAACGAGAAAGATCAACTCGATACAGTTTGGTAGATGTCGACCAACTTTGGTCGATGTCGAGTAAAGCCCAGTTGAAATCCAGCAAAGTCAAGCATAGCACTTGAGGAGCGAAGCTTGGTCGACGTCGAGTAAACTTACTCGATGTCGAGTAAAGTCGACGAGTCAGAATGCTGCTCGAGCTCGAGTGCAACCCCGGGAGAAGAATTCTACTCGACGTCGAGGACATTCCAGAGCATTCCGAGTGATGGAAGTTACTTGTTGTAACGGCCCAGGATTATGATTCCCGAGTTACGTTTCGAGGGATAAAACCCCTCGTTAGGATCTTGCGCTCTGAGTACAGGTTGAAGGTTTGAAACCGAAGATTTGTAGTTTAAAGCGGGATTTCGCACCCAAATTCGTAAGGTCCGTTGGAGACCCCGGGGTAAACCCCTGTGCCTGTCCTAAGTCTACAACGTGGAAAATCCATTTAGGCATGCAACCAACATGAGTGAAGTTAAAGCAAAATACAATCCCAAAGGTGCCACGGCAGAGCCGGGACAACACAACGTAAAAGAGTATAAAAGAGAGGGAGTCTAGTGGTCTCTCGAGCTCTCAATCTAACGTCAGAAGTCTGAACCCACCAAGCATCCATATAAGCAAAGATAGCGGCTAGCGGTTACCTGAATCTAAAAAAAATGAGGGGGATCTGGGTCAATCATCAGGCCACTCATGCGCGTGTGTAAACACACTCTGAGAGGCATATAATGAGCATCCTATTCCTGAGATGAAATGCGTAATGCAAAGCGGAACTTAAACAGATAAGCATATGAATAATTAAGTGCGGACATAAATAAAGAGGCGCGCAGTTACAAGAAATGCCAAAATAGCATGTCCCTCTAGGCTCATAAGGAATCCTCTAGCAACTCCCTTCAAAGGGAACTACCTCACCCACGGTGCAGGCCGTCCCTACGTAAGGAGCCTACTAACTATGAAGGGAAGACAAACAACGACACCCATATAAGGCCTAATGCTCTAAGAGTCCTATGGCGACTTATTACCAAAAAGCCTACCTCACCCATCAAGTGCAAGCAACTTTCTATAATAAGCCCCACTAAGATGACAAGAATAGAGAAAAATGTCACATCCAATAAACACCTATAACGGCCGTTTTCTACCAAAGACATATAGCAAGTCATATGGTTTCCATTTTAGATCCTAAGCGCAATTCTAAGTCGTATGGTGCATGAACACTAGCCTACTATATAACACCCAGTGCATAGAGCGCACATCATGAGTAAGTTCAAAGAACTTACCTGGAGAAGCGCAGGATCCAAGCAATCTAACAATCAAGCAAATCCAGGCAGATTAGAGCTCACCTAGAAGATAAGTAACATAATGAGTCTAAGTCTAACTTACACAAAGCATATCAAATAACACACACAAGATTCACATAAAGCATATATAGGTTAACCATTTCATCGTCAACAACATTAATATCTTAATTCAATTTCTCATCTCGCTTCATCATCTCATACCGTATTCAACATATATAATCCGTCATCTCATCAGCTTAAGATAACCTCCATATCATACTTAGCCAAATTCGCATACTATCATTTTACACTCATACTTTGCATACGAATATATATCATCATCATCATCATCATCATCATCAGTACCCAATATTTAATCTCTTATAATAAATCACCACAATTCTTGCTATTAGTCACAAATATCATGTTGTTAGTCAAACGATCATATTATCATGCTAGTTAGTCATCGAACAAGTATAATTCCCAAGTTAGTTCCAAAACCGTTTTGAAATCCAATTCAAACAGTTAAGAATTCCGACTCTTGAAAATACTCGCTAATATCCTTTTTCAATTATTCATTAAATTACTTTCCGATCTTTGAAATTCTTTTCCAAATTCTTTTTTAAATCTTCAAGTCCAAATAATATTATATGATATTTTAAATACCATTTATTAAACCCCTTTATAAAATATTTTCAGATCCTCTAAATCCAAACCATTTTTATTTAATAAATCAACCCTTATAATTCTCCCAAAATATAATAATTTATCTTTTAAATCCTCAATTACTATTATAATATATTTTAATTACCGTTAATTAGTTAAATAATAAACGGATAACCCGAAACGTACCGAACCGAACCGAACCCGCAACTATTAATCCCCAACCGGTTATATAACAAATATACTCCCTCCGATCCAAAATATAAGTCGTTTGACTTTTCAACACGTATTTCAAGAAGCCCAAAACTATATAAAATATCAACTTTTTTAAAATTATTTTTTTACAACTTAATATTTGTTGGTAATAAGTATTGAATTGTAAAAAAATAATAATAAAAAAGTTAATATATTATATAGTTTTTAGCTCCTCAAAATACGTGTTAAAAAGTCAAACGACTTACATTTTGGATCGGAGGTAGTATAAGTTAGGAAAAGGAGGGAGCCCACAAGCCACGTCAACTTCATCTTCCTCCTTTCGAATCAAATGCCCGCCATGGCGCCAAGCTTCCTTGCGCTGCTCGACGTCGCTGCACTGCTCGACCCTGCTCGCGGTCGGCTCCTCGGCTCTCGCTCGTCCTACCCAGCCTGCGGCCTCAGCTCCGCCTCGCCTCGCATCGTCTCCAGGCTCTCGCTCCCGGCGTCCCTCGCAAGTCGCAACCCACTCGTGGTCCCGCGCTTGCTCCACTAGCGGATCCAGGGGTGGGCTTGTGTGAGCGCGAGCCCACCCCGATCCCGGGAAAAAATACGAAAGGTTAAAAAATAAAAAATAAAAAATAAAAAAAGTATAAATTAATTAAAAGTGAAAATGGATCACAAAGTTTACTTTGCCTAATTGGTAAAATATGGATGGAAAACTTTTACCTCTTTATTAAAAGTCCAAGGTTTAATTCCCACTTTTGACATTTTCTCCACTTATTTTTAACTATCTTTTTATATATAAGTTCAAATATCTTTTTAAATTGAGAATAATTAATTTCAATTAGTATTGTTTGAATTCTATTTTATTCTCATTAGGGGTTTCCTTAAAAAAAATTTAACTAATTATAAATTTAATATGGATATATAACTCTTTGATTTTTTTTACATAATCCTTCACAATTAAATTTATTTAAAGTTTTGCAAAACTCATTTCATTATTACTTAATTTTTTGCCTAAATCTCGCCCACCCCTATATTACGGGCTGGCTCCGCCACTGGCTCGCTCTCGCAGCTCACGCTCGCCTCACCGCCTTCGAGCTCGCTGGAGCTCTCGGGCTCGCCTCTCCCTTCCTACCCATCCCCGACTCTCTATCTCGGTCACTCAAGGACAAGAAGGAACCAAAACAAACCAAGGAAAAAGGAGGAGGTTCGATTGCTCACCGAGGATGTTCGCGACTTCGGAGCTCTCGATCGGAGTTCTGGGCGTCGTCGGTGGCTTACGATGGCTCGTCGGACCTACATCGAGCATGGGTGAGCGTGATGGTGAAGTCCGAGGGCGATTCTGATAAAAAACGAGTGAGAACGGCTTACCGGAAGTTTGGTTCACGATCGAACAGAGTTTAGAAGAGAGTGGGGCTGCGGTGGCTCTCGTGGCTGCTCCGGTGGTGGCTCTGTTGCTTCTGGTGGCTCCGAGGGGTACGTGGGACCTCCCGCTTGCAGCTTGAGGTGGAAGAAGGGAAGAAGGAAGAGGAGATGGCGCCGTGTGTGGTTGTTGAAGGTGCGGAACGGTGAGGGGAATATGTGATGGTGAAAGGCAGAATGGCGTGGGTGGGGAGGTGATGTCAGAGGTGTGGTGGTGACGGCGAGAAGGTGATGGGAGAGGGAGGGAATAGGTTCCATTTGAAGGATAAGGTGAGGTGATGGGAGTGGGTGAGGGTGGAGTGTTGACTTGGTTTAACTAATACCCGAAAATAAATCCCGAATACGTGAATTTCGAATCCCGCAATTAGTTTTTCGAATGTTAGTTTCCCCGAATCTTGCTTTCTCGATCTATTATATTTTTAAAATCGACAAGGATATCGCCATCCGATAATTATTTTGAATTTTCGAGGTAAAATGATAGAAAGCATTCGTCAAATTTTATATTCCGGTCGGAATCCGCTAAACGAGTTTTACAACCGATTTAATTTCATTTTTAATTCTCTCTTTATTTTTTCTTCCGTAAAAATTAGGATTTAAAAATCCGAGCCTTTACACTTGCAAGCCAAGATTCATGAGATTCTATCAAGAGACATCAAGTTCTATGAAGAGAAGGAAGATTTATCCACATTAGCTTTATTTCCTTTTAGATATAATTATTTTATTTCCAAATTTAATCTTAATGTTTTTAGATAGGAAGTTTAGATATAGATAGATATTTCTTTCCTAGATTAGCTAGGGAATGAACCCTATAAATAAAGCCCTAGGGGCTGAGTTTTAATCATTCAAATTTCAGTCACAATTAGTCACATAGAGAGAGAGAGCATTGTGACCGAGAGAGGTTGGAGAAGTTGAGAGCGGAATTTGGCTTCGATTGGTTGTAAGCTTTCTTTGATTTTATTTAATGCAATTTAGTTCCTTTTTGTTATTGATGAGTTTTTTTATGATGAAGAGCGTGTAGTTACCCAACTTCTAGGGTCGACGTGAGCCCGATAGTAGCTATGTATGGTGATGCGCTAAAGGTACAATCTTTTGATGCGATTTCGTCTTCTATCCCTATGAGCGTGATTCTTTTGCGAAAGTTGAAGGTGATCCTTGTTTGTGTTATTGAAGCGAAAGTGATCTTAATACAAATTGGGTTAATTATGTGAAAAAGGGTTAGTAACAATTAGGGTTTATGCGAAAACCTCTATATTCCTATTTGTTAATAACGAAAGTTATTTGATGAAAAGCATGATCTTTCATGCTTTTATGTGTTATTTTGCATGGTTATCGTTGTGGTGTTGAAACCCTGATCTTAGAAGTCTTTAGTTTATTGATCTGTTTTCCTAAAATTTCGAGTTTTCATTCGTTTCCATTCGAAAAGGTGAGATTTTTAGTTTCTGTTTCTACTCGAACTCGACAAGTTTTGGTCGAGGTCGAGGAAGCTTAGTCGAGATCGACCAGTGTGCTTTTGTTTTCACTTTCTGTTCGTTTCTACTTTCTGTTTTAGGCGATAGGGTGGTCGAAGTCGAGTACGTACTTTACTCGAAGTCGAGGACTCTTCTGGTCGAAATCGTGCTGAGTTTGGAACTGATAAGGCGGGCGCTGACACACTTCCTCGTGGATACGATCCTGACTGCCTTCTACTACAACGGGAGGAAGTCTTGTATTTATTTGCTGAGACAGGGATTCAGTTTGCTTTATATTTTATTTATATTTCATACTTGACACATCCTCCTACAACAACAAAATTGCTCGAAGACCGTTGATGTAACTGGAGACAAAGTAGGATTCGGATAGATGAGGATTTAAAATCAGCATGTCTGCCCTTAAATCCTCGAACGTTTCGTTGTACGCTTCAAGATCATCAATTTGCTGCAACTTGTTGAACTGCACCACAATTTCTGTTTCTTTCCGATCCCCGAATCTTTCACAAAGATCATCGCAGAACTCGCTCCACATGACCCCCGATTTCTGCATCGCATAACTCTGAATCCATGTATCAGCTTTATCGTTGAGATACATTGCTGCGATCTGAACCTTATGATCTTCCTCAATCACAAAGATACCAAAATACTTTTTGCACTTTCTGATCCAGTGTCGCGGTTTCTTGCCATCAAAGGTGGGGAAATCCAATTTTGGTAACCTTACCCCTTTGCTGTTGTCCGATCCTGTCCAAGAATTGCCGACTGCACCACCTTGGACATTCAACGATCTTCTTGCACCCAGAATTTCTCATTTAGGAGGTCCAGCTCCCATCAACGAGTGCCTATTCGCTGATCCACCCGCAGTATCCCCTTGGTGACCCTCTCTCCCAATGCGGCTTCCCGACTCGGTGTCTTCGATTACGCGATCCTTCCTTGGCGGATTCCTGATAAAATCTGTCAATTGCTCCATTCTTTGTTCAGTCGCCTTCTGGAAATCATCCAATTGCTTAGATTGCTCATCTTGTCGTCTCTGGGAATCTTCCATGAACTTGGCAGTTGCCGCCATGAACAAACGAACATCGTCTCTGAATTCTTGAAATTGCGCGTAGGAGGTCTTAGGTCTCGTGCCTTCTGCCATGATTTGTCACGCCGATCGTATAGCTCTGATACCAATCTTGTTATAATCCTGAGATTGAATACCGATTGAAGGTTAGTTGAGAGATGGGAATCAGAATTGGAAGAATAGAAAGAGTAGCAAGGAATAGAAAGAAGAGAAGAAGAAGATTACAGAGAAATAGAGGGTAGTTGGGATTTACATTCAACATGCCCGAATAAGGTCCCCTTAGACCCCTTTTATAGGCCTTAGCCTTCACTGTTACAAGTCATAACCATAAGGCCTTGACCCATACTTGTGATCTATCCAAGTACACAACAACATCAAATTATTAAAATTTTGATATTATATCGAAAAGCGGAAAATGCTTAAATTGTGATACATATCACCATTTAGCTTTAATCCAAATGTGAGGTGTTAGGAAGTGATGCTTTAACTTGGCACTTACATACATCTCTTGCTTGTGTTGGATGCCATTTGTGCAGGCTGGGTATTTATCGTTTGATGATGTACAAGCGGGTGAGACACTACCACCATGATTTCTGTCCTTTTTTCTATATATAATATTTCATCTTTAAAATGTTGGGTCTTATTTCTGTATTTTTCATCTAAAAATTAATTAAAATAAGGTTCAAAACACTCAAATAAAGTTCAGTATAATTTCTGCATTTTACATCAAAATTCAGTAAAACAGTGTTGCTACACTACTTAAATTTATATATTTTACATCTTCAAATTTCTGTATTTTACAGCTCTAACTTTCTGTAATTTAGAACTTCATTTCTGTATTTCTGTATTTTTATAACTGCTGCATTTCTGTATTTACAGCTTAATATTTCTGTATTTTTTACAGTTGCTGCATTTCTGTATTTACAACTTAATATTTCTGTATTTTTTATAACTGTTGAATTTTTTACAGCAGACAGATTTTCACATCTGCTCAATTTTGGCAGCTTCTATTCTTAATTTTACAACATATGTTCAACAATTTTAAATATTTACAGCTTCTGTTCAACCATTGTCGTCATGTATTGTTATGACTTCAGCTAAAATTATACTGAGTTATCTTTTTTGTCAATTTTGTTTCCATGTATGTTGTTGGTGGAAATATCAAGAAAAATCAGGAATTAAGAGGGTGTGCACATTCTTTCACTGTTTGCCACTTTAGGAGTTAAGAGGGTATGCACATTCTTTCATTGTTTGCTACTTTAATCCGTACTGTTGCGTTCCTGATTTCTTTTCTCCACAATGACATTTTATTGTCTTATTCCCATCAGTTTACCGGCGTGTGCTCCTCCTCCATGGCTTATTAATATGCAGGTACATTTCATAATTACACTTTATTCTAACATTCAACACCTCTATTTTTGTTTTTAAATTGATTTCTGTCACTGAAGTGGATTTCCCTACAATCAATATCCAATCAACGATTCTTGCCTATTCCAATTAATCTTTAGTTATTTTTTTTATTCATCCATATGTAATTTCATATCTTCCATTATGATATTCTTTCCTAATTGAATTTGACCTCACCATATAACTAAGATTTGTATCCCCTCACCGATTTTCAGTTTCTGAATTTGACCTCTTATGATATTCATTTTCTGATTTTTCTTCCTATTTCATGTGGTAGAGAATCTTTTTATTTTGGATTATTCTCTTTTCCCTACTTTATTATATATATATATATATATATATATATATATATATATATATATATATATATATATATATATATATATATATATATATATATATATATATATATATATATATATATATATATATTCTTGTCAAGCTCTTTTCCTCACACGTCCACTCATCGTTCATTTTCATCCTTGGAAGAAATTGCGGGTGCAATTGTTCAATACACTAGCCTCACTGACATTTCTGAAGCATCCACCATAAAAGTGTTCCTACTTCGGGTGTTTTCTAAGCCTCCATATCCAGACAACCGATTTAAACCAGCGCTTTAATTGATTTGTGTTGGCGAAGAGGTATGTGGTGTTCCTTCACTTGATTTCTTTATCCTTGATAATGTTCCACAAATCATTTGTTTATATGAACATCTTCGTTTGGTTTACTGTATTATAGGGACATCGAATCGAGGCATCCATCAGCTTTAACTTGATATCAAATAGTGCCCAACACGTGAAGGAATTTGCGACACTTGCCATTTCCAACTTCACCTTTGCGGCAAACAAGGCTACTTTCAAGTTCACTATAAGGAATTCAGTAAAATGAATAATCCCAGCCTGCACAAATGGAGATTGAATCAAAGTTTCAACTTATGTTTGTCTTCCTTATGTAAGTTGCAAATTTGGTTCATTATTCAACTTTTTATATTTACAGTTTTGTTTGTATATCATTTAGTATTAACCTATAAATGATATCCATCATACAACTTCATCCCTTTGTATTAATCAATATTTTTTTCTCCAGGATTTGCATGGACGAAGCCTATAACACCAACTCTTTGCCTTTTATAAACACCTATGTCGTTCAAGAAAATTTTTGTTGTTTTAGGGTTCCCAAACATTTGTTTATATTTTATTTGGTCATTTCTTATAATATATATTTTATATTCACATTTTTTTCATCGCAACCGCGCTATGGCGCGGGAATTCCACTAGTTGGTTTTAAAATGGAACACCACTCGGCTTTTGTATTAGACTACTAGCGCATGGGCGCACGTGTGCATACGACCCCCGATCATGAGTCCCAACAGACTTCAGTATGATGTGAGGACATAAAATTTAAAGTTTATGCTATTTTTGTTACTTTGTTAAGTTTGTAGTGCTCCCTATACACCCCATCAAAGTTTGAGTTATTTGAATTGGTTTTGCAATATACTATTATTTAAGGTATTGTTTTGCAAAAGGAAAAAATTGTCAAAAATGGTTTCGTAAAATATCCAAGAGCATAGAATAAGATTTCCGTTTTAGAAAAAATATATCTTTAATTTAAAATGCATTAGCTAAATTTTAAATTAGATTTATACGGTCGTTTATTTTTAATAGAATATATTTTCCAATTTATGATTTAAGGGAATTTGATAGAAAGACCGTCGTTTAAAAACTACTCCATATATATTTTGAAAGGCGATTTGTGACGAATAATCCTAAAAGGTATTTTCAATCGGTAAAAGTGTAAAACGCGATGAGCATAATGTTGGAAAAACGGCAAAAACCAAATTCAATGTATTCTATATAATGTATATTATGTACGTTTTTATTGTAACGTATCTAATTAATATATACATGTAATGTATATAATTAATCTTTTTTGATCAAAATGTATATAATTAATCTATACTCTATGTGATGTACCTAATTAATATAGGGAAAATTTCTGAAGTAGGCACAAATTTTGAAGCTAATTTCAGTTTCGTCCAACCTTTTGTAAAATTTACAAAAGTGTCCACTTTTATAATTTCGGATGATTAATAGACGATATTACCCTTCTTTGTGAAAATCCCTAATCTGATTTCTGGGAAAGAGAGAGAAATCTCCGCGTGAAGTTGCCGACCTTGCCTCCTCTCTCGCCTCCAACGGCGACCTCGCTCAATCTGATGAAGACCCTCAATCTCCTCCATTACAGTTTCCCTTTTTCGTCGGATCTGATGCTCGAAGATGAAGGCCTGCCATTGAAGAAGCCAAAACGAAGCTGCAGTTGCAGGATCCGAGCAGCGGAGGCGACGGTTTGATGAGGTCGGCGATGACGCTCTTCGTCGAGATCCAGAAGGCAGAGGACGACGGAGATCCAGATTCAGAGGATGTGTGCTCTCTCCGTGCCGGCAACAGGGATTGAAGGCAGAGGTGATTGCAGTGGTGGCGAAGCTCCACCGTTGGCGATATGGCCTGTGTGCAGCGGCGAGATCCAACTGGTGTCGATGATGGCAATCGTTATGCACCTCCTGGTATCATCTTCTTCTTCTCCTTTATCCTAACCTATTTCTATTTTCTGAATTTCACTTTGATGGCGGCAATTGAATCTGTTAGGTTGGCGGCGTAGAACACTGGTATGCGAAAATGCATTCAGTTCCTGCATCTCCGCCACTGAAATCGTGTCCACCACCAGAAAACGCCAATGGTGAGTTCTTCTTCAAAGTCTGAAGAGGCGGAGATGGTGAGTTCTTCACCAGCGAAATCGAAATCTGAAGAGGCGGAGATTGTGAGTTCTTCACCAACGAAATCGAAGTCTGAAGAGGCGGAGATGGTGAGTTCTTCAAATTTCAATTCTATTTCGTCATATGTCGGTAAATCGTCTCTCATTCAATTTGCTTGTTTCTTTCCGTTCGATTTGATCCTTCGTGTGCCTGGAACTGTCATAGAACTCCTTACTTTCCACAGCTTCTTTTGTTTTATTGCATAACCTTGATTTCCCCTGAAACTTCAATTAAGTCCAGAGAAAGGTTTATCGCAAAATTATGTTGATAATCTACTATCTATGCTTTATGATCAGGTGCCATTTTTATGTGAGATATATTGGTGAGCTGTTTGTTAATTTTTGTTTCAAATTGAAGTAGGTGCGGTTAGATGCAAAACTACCCCTATCCAAGCTAAGATATGCAATTGACTATCTTGCTCTAATCCTTTTGATTACTTCTTGTCTCTTACTGTCAGGTTAGACCTGCATATATCATACTTCTTGTCTCTTACTGTCAGTGTTCAATCTTAAGTGATATGGAGCCAATATTTGTTTTTACATGTTTTACAGCTTTTTTTTTTCATCGTTTCACCTGAGGCATTTGTCGCTCGCATATATGATGACATGGTCTTTAATTGTGCTGACATGTTCTCTTTTTGTGCTCGAATCTGCATATTTAGATCTGAATTTAGGGATTTGCTCGAATCTAAAGTCAATGGACTTGCAATTTGCTCGAATCTGAATATAGGCCTTTGCTCGAATGTGATTTGTTACACTCAATTGTGAACTGACGGCTCTTTTGCTATTGTTGTTACACTCAATTGTGAACTAGCTGATCTCTTGTTCTTAATTTTGTCTTGTGGTTGCATTTATGTCAGCAGCCTCCCATGTCGTGTGGTTGCGTATATAAGCAGGCATAGACATGTCTTGCATTCATATCACCTCCCAAAGATCTTTTCACCATAGCTGCTGTCTTGTTGCCTCTAGTTCCTGATTATTTTTGTGTCTAATTATTTGATGCTGACATCTAATAATTAGAATATTTAATGCTGACATCTAAGAATTAGAACATTGCGTTTGTTCGATTCCCTGCAATTTTGCATCTGATCGATTCCAAATATGAACTATTTCAAGTACTAAACATCTAGTTGTTGTAGTTGTGAAGCTTAATCTCTCTTTCTGATCCTTAATCTCTTTTTTTTTTTGATTTTACTGGTGTTGCAAACATCTAGTTGTTGTTGCAAACATGACACTGCTGACATCTAAAATTGCATTAAAATATCTTATATGGATTAAGTACATGTCATTTAAGCTTTCTTTGGCGGACATGAATCCTTCAGTTGCTTTATATGAGCCCATCAAATCCTTTGAACTACCCTCATGTTCTTTGAATCTTATGATATAGATGTTGACATGCTGTGAATATAGATGCTGACATGTTGTGAATATATATATATGTTGATATGTTGTGAACTATTTGTTTCTATTCATTGTGAACTACGCTATTTAGTCTCCTTTGTTCGGTTTTATTCATCCGTTTTGATCTAAGTTTAGGGCGTGAAGTTTTTTTTCTTTTTTTTTGTGTTTATGAAAATGTTTTATTCATTGTGAACTGCGTTATGTTCGTAGCTTTCAAAGTTAGAGTTTAGGGAGTGATAATCAATTTTTTTTACCGGTTTATCAAAAGAGAAAATGCGGAGGTTGCGACTAGTATTTGGATTGCTTTGCATGCCCCGGAAAAGGTTATTTTCTTACCTTTGTTGTGATTCCCAACAAAGGTATATGTTTTTTTTTTGTGCTGACATGATCTCTTTTTGTGCAATTCAAGTTGATGTATATGTTTTTTTTGTTAGAATATATAAGTTCTTTTTTTATTTCTAATTGTGTGTTGACATTGTCTCTTTTTGTGCAATTCAAGTAGATTTATAAGTTCTTTTTTTATTTCTAATTGTGTGCTGACATGATCTCTTGTGCAAATATAACATGCTCAATTCTAATGTGTAATTAACTTTGTTTGACAATTGTATAAAATTCATCTTGTACTTTAAAGTGTGCTTTCTTTATTTTTCCTTGTCGTTTTTCGTAATATTCTTGATTGATAAGTTATCTTTTTGAGATTTACACTTGCATAGCTCTTTATTGGACTTATTGCTGGGAGGAATATGATTTTTTCACATTATTTGCTTAAAATTAAGAGGGAATAACAATCCTGCTGACATCCGGTGTCAACAGTTTCAATTTGCATAACAGATTGTTATACTTGCATAACAGATTGTTATATGTGCATATCATAAAGTTATATTTGCATAACAGTAACTTATATTTGCACAACATAAACTTCTTATTTTTCAACTTTTTTTTAATTAACTTTCTCTTTTTTCATAACACGTTTCAATCTTGTTGCATATACAAATGACACCATGAATTTGAATGTTCATAACATGTTGTAATAGTATTGTAATGTATTGATATTTGCAAATGGTTTTTAAGGTTTGTTCATTATATTTTCTGTGGTGGTCTTGTCTGGGAAGTTGCGTAGATGAGTTATCACTTCCAAGGGAAGCAAAATGGTGAAGGAATAAGTGTTTCTCATATTTGTTTTGAATGGTTTCATTGTTACTCTTTTTATTCTTCCCTTCTGCCTATATGCAGTTAAATTTCTGGAGTTCCTATATATGCAATGTGTCAATAGACTAATGCTAATGTGTTTCGGTTTCTTCCCAGACTGTGATTCCATGTACAACAGTGCTTCAGTGTCATCTGGACAGGAGCTCGAAGCACCAGTGAGAAGGGAATCTCCAAGCAATGCCCCCTTGAAGGATTCCTCTGCTGCAAATAATGGAGGTAACAAGAGCTCCGTCCGGGATTTTAATGAGGTGCAATGGGTGGGTTTTGGTGGGAATAAAGAAGCTACACCTATACCTGTAGTGGATGAGATGGAGACCCTTGAGAAGATTATACAGGCAGAGGTCAAGATGTTTCAGTCCTGTGTTGATGATGCTAGGAGGAAATCTGAATATTTGAAGCACATGTCAATTGTTAAGAGCTAGAAGATAGAAGAGGGGTACGCTGCCCGGTTAGCCAAACTGCAGCTAGCCACAGTGGAGGAAAAGCGCAAGAAGAAGCTGGAGGAGCTGCAAGTTCTTGAGAGAAGCTATCAAGAATATATGAAAACACGGACGAGAATGCAGGAAGATATAAAGGAATTGTGTCTAACGATGGGAAATGCAAAGCCAAATTTGATTAATGACTAATGAGTAACATGGAATATATGGCGTTGGATGCTGGTTAGTGTGGTACTTTTACCACTTGATCTGAGAATTAGATTTCAGTACAGAGGCACTGACTTTGGTTTCCATCTCCTGGTCATTTATGGTAAACAAGCCGAGTTGCCGAGTTTAATAGGAGGTGCATTACGCTTCTTAAACTGATTTGCCGTTAGATAATAGAATTGTCTACTGTTTCCTTTCAGATCTGTGGATTAGATAAACCTTTGAAGTTGAATAATAAAAATAAGAACATGAATTCTAGAACTCTAAACTATCACACTCCCTTTTTAGCTGCGATACAAGTGCCTTATTTTTGCTAAATATATTCCATTTGGATCTGGCTAACTGATTTATGTATGGCAGTCAGCGTTAGTGAGATTGGAGCGCTGTATGAACTGTACAAGAAGATCAGTAGTGCTGTTATTGATGGTGGTCTGATCAACAAGGTAAGTTTTTTATTTTTTTTCGTGAAGCAATAGTCTGTCTTTGATGCGACAGTATTTGTACATTAACATTGTGATTGGGATTAATTTATTATAATGCAGTATTTGCTTAAAACATGACTACTTTCTTCTTTACAAAAAGTAAAAATGTATAAGACATGATTACTTAAAGTTCTCTTTTCTGTTTGCACTTGTATACTGTATATAACAGGAGGAATTTCAGCTGGCACTTTTCAAAACAAACAAGAATATTCACTTTTCAAAACAAACAATAATTTTACACTTGTACAAAATTAATTTAAGTTAGTTGCACATCACCCTATGCATATTTTGGATGTGTATACTCATATCAAGCCAGTAGCAAAAATATTCACTGCATTTTAGCATCGAATTTCACAAACCCAATACCTTAGATTTAACGTAGTCTCTATATGTCAACATCATCAATTTTTTGCATAAGTGACATAGGTTCTAGATTGATCAGTTTTAATTTCTCTTAATATTGGTTTTAAATAGCAGTAACTTTATTAAATTGAATCTAAATTCTTGGCTTTTGGCACCAATTAGTATTTTTAAATTAAAATGTCAGCAGAGTAACATATCCTTATACTAATTTAATTCATTATTAGAGACAAAGCAAGACTTTGATGTCCATAAACATGACAACTTATAAGCACACCATCTTAGAGCATCGTAGCATTAAAATTCACAAATATAATACCTTAGGTGTAGTGCAGTGTATATATGTCAACAGCATCAAAGTTTTGCATAAGTGCTACAAGTTTTAGTAGCATACCTACTTTTTTTTTTATGTTGATCACTTTTAAATTCTTTTTATTTTGGTGTTAAAGAGCAGTAACTTTATTAGATTGGGTCTAAATTCGCACCTTTGACGGTAATTATTATTTTTAAGGTAAGATGTCAGCGGAGTAACAACAGATTGTTACAAAATTTCAATTCATTATTGGAGAGAAAGCAAGGATTTCATGTCTATAATCATTAAAATCTATCAGCACAACATCTCAGTGCATTGTAGCACTAATATTCACAAATCTAATATCTTAGATGTTGTGCAGTCTTTATTTGTCAGTAGCATAAAATCTTTATTTAGTTATACAGGGTTTCGTAGCATATCTGTGGTTTATTTCTGATTTATCTGTTTTAATTTTCTTTTGAAGATTGGTTTCCAAGAGAAATAACTTTATTATTTTGAATCTACATTCGTGCTTTTGGCACAAATTCTGTTTTTTTAAGCCAAATGTCGGCAGTGTAACAGATTGTTATATTACTTCAATTTATCACAAGAGACACACACCATCTCAGTGCATTTTAACATTAAAATTCACATATCTAATACCTTAGATGTGGTGGAGTCGTTATATATATCACATGTCAGCAGAGTAGCATATTGTTATATTAATTCAATCCATTTAAAGGTGGGAAAGGAAACTTTTGATGTGTATCATCATTACAATCTTTTAGGACATTACCTTGCATTTAAGCATTAAAAATCAGTAACTTAATATGTTAGATTTAGCTAAGTCTCTATATGTCATCAACATCAACTTATGCATATAATAATCCTAATTTTGCATATCAGTCATATGGGGTTGCATATCAGTAAAATGTAGTTGCATATCATAATTTTACACTTGTACAAAATTAATTTAAGTTAGTTGCACATCACCCTATGCATATTGTTGAACAAAAATGCGCGACTAATTGTAAAACATATTTTATTTATAATTATTATTATTATTTTTTTTTTTTAGAATTTGAGTTCGACCCCTTTTGGTTATCCTCTTGATTCGAAGTCGTATCGACACCAAGACTTAAATGGTTTTGGTGATTTGGGCTGCACCCGAAATTCAACGGGTTGCCTACGTATCTCTTGGAAGAGAATCAAGCCTTACGTAGTTCCGAGTATTTGAATTGATTTAATTTTTGGGTTTTAGTGATTGAACCCGACGAGCTTTAGCTTTATGTCGAGTGTCCTACATACCCGTTTGGAACGGGATCAAATCACTCGTAGTTCTTTTAGGAACCAATTATTTAATTTGGTTGGATTTGGACCTCATATTCATTTAAAAGTGAATTTAGAGGTTGACGACTGTACCCGATATATTTTTAGGATTTAATATCGGGTTACCTACGTAGCCGATATAAGGCGCCAAGTCTTTACGTAGTTCTTTTAAGAACAAATTTAATTTAGGATGGGCGACTGAATCCAATATATATTGAATTTTAATATTGGACTTCCTACGTAACTCATAAAAGAGCATCAAGTCTTCACGTAGTTCTTTTAAGAACAAATTTAATTTAGGATGGGCGACTGAATCCAATATATATTGAATTTTAATATTGGACTTCCTACGTAACTCATAAAAGAGCATCAAGTCTTCACGTAGTTCTTTTTAGAACCGTTTGAATTTGAGGAAGTTTTATTTAGGGTTTTGACTCCGTTTTCTTTTTCCTCGTTTAGAAGTCAATTTTGAGATTGACCCGCTAGAATAAAACTGGCGATGAAATTTTGCGAGTTTAACTTTATGAATTTGCTAAACTCAATTTCAAAATTTGTACCGAGTATAATTCTTATATTTTAGTGGGTAAGTCTCGTGATTACACACAAAATCAAAGGCCTAAGCCGATGGTATGCAGATTGTGAAATAATATATGTATTATTTGATCTCTTTTCTTTCTTCTTGTTTTGTCTCAGTTGGTGACCCACATCGGAATGATCAACTGCACAACCCACTTCAATAATTGGGTCAGACTTAGCCCACCTTCAATTCTGGTTGAACTCAGCCCGTATTTTTAGTTTTAACAAAAGCAAAGTCATCGTCGTTTCTGATTAGCTTTGCAAGTTTTGATATCTCCCCCTCTCCGTCTCTTCTTTGTCAGAAAAGGAAACCACTGATCAGCTACTCGACTCTCTCCCAAGCGATCGACGCGACGCCGTACTCCTCCACAACCTCTACTGCCTTGGACCTCCGATCTCGGGCGATTGACGCGAAGGAGAGCATAGAAGGGGGCGGCGCAGGGGCGAAGCGTGAGTGGAGCGAGCCGGAGACAGCTCCAGGTATGTCTTAGGGATTTTTTCCTTCATCTATTTAATCTCCTCTCCAAATTTGCAATTTAGACGATTATTGTCCCAAATTCGGATTTTTCGTCCACCTCCAAACGGTTGATTGCTCACCTGATTTTAATTTCAATTTCTAGGGTTACAATTCGTGGAATTTGGGGCTTTTCGATTTCGGCATTCGAACGAGAAAAGGAAGAACGCGGGACTGTGGAACAAACTCCCATCGATTGCAGACAAACTACCCTTCCCAGGTTTGTCTTCATTCTTGTCTTTGTCTTAACTGGGTCCGATTTGAATGACTTGGATTCCAAAGGTTAGGGCTAATTTTGTTGATCCGCAATTTGGGGACTTTTGTTTGAGACAGTTGAAAGAGAGATGTAGAGATATGTTTCAGCCGATGATGATTTTTTTTTTATTTGGATGCATCTGCCTTGCCTTTTGTGGAATATCGTTCGATATCTCAACATAACATTAGACTGTTTTTTTTTTATTTGTTGAAGGTTTGGGGCTATTGATTTAGAACTAGTTGCAATTTGGTAGCAACCAAGGAAGATTTGGGACCTGTTTGATATGGATGGACAACAAAAAGAGCAGGAGAACTAGGCCGGGCAGCGGACAGGTATATTCAACCCTCTCCCTTTTGCTTTGATTTAGGCCAACACAACTGTACGTGCTTCAGTCTTTTGCTGATTGAGTTTTCCTTTTGTTATGTTCTGCCTGCGGATTTGATTTGAATTTTTGTCATCTGGCTTGCTTGACTTGTGCAATATGGGATGATTAATCCTTCTCACAGTTTGGTTAAGTTTCCAGCGATTAGCCCCTATCTTTTCTTTGTGGGCTTTGCTAGCCAATTCGTTTCGCCCTCTTTTAGGGCTATTTGATGATTCCGAAACCCAGGCCACGAGAAAAGCTCGTAAGGTTTTCAAGGGCGGGGTTTCGAGAATCGATCGATTTCGGCAGCATGTCGGCTTGATTTGAGTGATTTGATGACTCCGAAACCCAGGCCACGAGAAAAGCTCGTAAGGTTTTCAAGGGCGGGGTTTCAAGAGTCGATTTTGACGGTCTTTTGACTTGATTTGAGGGCAATTTGATGACTCCAAAACCCAGGCCGCGAGAAAAGCTCGTAAGGTTTTCAAGGGCGGGGCTTTGGAATCAATAACAACCCAACATGGAGAGAAAGCTACCTTAGTGGCCTTCTTTGATTGCTTGCTGGCGTGTTTGTGCTTTGCTTGTTTGTTCTCTCTTTTTTTTTTTGTAGGCGTATAGATTCAGCCTTTTTTCCCCTTTTTCAACTGCCCTAAGTCACCTTTTATAGGGGAAAGTAAAGGTGGAAATATAAAGATTTCCTTTTACCTGCCCCGTCTGAATCTTTTCTTTTCCTTTGGTTTTGGAAACATATGTTCATGTGTACAGGAATCATGTACAGGAAAAATTCTGTAGAACCTTTGTCTGAATGATTCTTTCCCCTTTTGAGGCCATAGTGCCATATTAGGCTGATATATTATATTTATTTTACAGCCATGACATTCTTATTTATTTATTGCCATTTCATTCAATTTTGAAGGACACGCTAGACCCTTTCTTTTTGGTGAATGGGTTGGGCCTTGCTCTTGCAAATTACTTTGGACTAGGCCTCGAATTCAAACATCTTTTCTAACATCTTTTTTTTTTTTTTGGTAGCAGGGATTCGAACGTCAAAAATCAGTGTTGGATTACCACGAACTCACTGCCAAAGCAACTGGTCCTGTATTTTAGACAGCTTCACTAGCTACTTCACATTGTATGTTCGGTTTACCATATGACTCAGTTTACGAGTTTGTAAGGAACTTAGCATATTGTATTTAATATATAATGCCCCTTTTTTTTTGTGTACATTTTACTTGTTTATAATCGCTACTATCGACTTGTGCGTATTTTTGAATTGCCGCCAAATATGAACGCCTATGATTTTTTTTTTTTTTTTTTTTTTACTCTCAAACACATATTTTGGATGTGTATACTCATATCAAGGCAGTACCAAAAATATTCACTGCATTTTAGCATCAAATTTCACAAACCCAATACCTTAGATTTAACGTAGTCTTTATATGTCAACATCATCAATTTTTTTGCATAAGTGACATAGGTTCTAGATTGATCCGTTTTAATTTCTTTTAATATTGGTTTTAAACAGCAGTAACTTTATTAAATTGGATCTAAATTCTTGGCTTTTGGCACTCATTATTAATTTTAAATTAAAATGTCAACAGAGTAACAGATCCTTATACTAATTTAATTCATTATTAGAGACAAAGCAAGGCTTTGATGTCCATAAACATGACAACTTATAAGCACACCATCTGAGTGCATCTTAGCATTAAAATCCACAAATTATAAGCACGTCATCAGTGTAACGGATTTTTATAGTAATTAAATTCATTCTGAAATCAAAATCAGATTTTGGTTGTGCATAATCATTACAAGCTACTAACACAACATCTCACTGCATTTTACATTAGAAGTCAATCAACCAACACCTTATATTGAGCTCAACTAATACTTGTCAGGAGCATCCGAGATTTGCATATGTACTACATAATAGTAGCACAACTGGTATTTCTTTTATACTGATCACTATTAATTTCTTTTTAGTTTCAATACAAAGAGTAGTAACTTCATAAATTTCAATTTAAATTTGTGCCGAAGGCACAAATTTTACTTCGTTACATGAAACGTCAGCAGTGTAATAGATTTTTATAGTAATTCAATTCATTCTAAAATCAAAATCAGATTTTGGTTGTGCATAATCATTACAAGCTATTAACACAACATCTCACTGCATTTTACATTAGAAGTCAATCAACCAACACCTTATATTGAGCTCAACTAATACTTGTCAGCAGCATCCAAGGTTTGCATATGTACTACATAATAGTAGCACAAATGGTATTTCTTTTATACTGATCACTATTAATTTCTTTTTAGTTTCAATACAAAGAGTAGTAACTTCATAAATTTCAATTTAAATTTGTGCCGAAGGCACAAATTTTACTTGATTACATGAAACGTCAACAGTGTAATAGATTTTTACTGTAATTCAATTCATTCTGATAATAAAATCAGATTTTAGTTGTGCATAATCATTACAAGCTATTAACACAACATCTCACTGCATTTTACATTAGAAGCCATTCAACCAACACCTTAGATTGACCTTAACTAATACTTGTCAGCAGAATCTGAGGTTTGCATAGGTACTACATAATAGTAGCACAACTGTTCTTTCTTTTATGCTGATCAGTATTAATGTCAGCAGCGTCAGCCGACATCAGCGTCAGCGCTGACATGGAAAATGTTAGTGGTGTTCGCAATGTTAATGGTGACAGTGTCAGCAGTGTCAACAATATTAGTGCTTACACGAAAAAAAGAAGCGTTGGAACAAAAAAAAAGCATCTTCGACGTCGGCGTCAACCGTGTTCGCAACATCATTGTCGGCGTCAGCCGACATCTTCGATGTCAGCGTCAGCAGCGTCAACATCTCCGATGTCAGTGTCAGCCGACATTAACGTCAACGCTAATACGGAAAATGTTGGTGGTGTTCGCAATGTTAGTGGTGACAGTGTCAGAAGTGCCAGTAATGTCAACAATGTCAGTGTCAACGGTGTCAGGGATGTTGGTGTCAGCAACATCGGGTTTGACATTAATGCAATTTTAAAGCCTTTTATGTTAATAAATGGTAGAGCGATGTGCTTATGTGCAAATAAAATATATTAATGCAATTTTAAAATACATATGGATTTGCATATTCTTCTCATAAGGTTTTTTAAGCTTGCATAACATAATATAATATTTGCATATCATAGTATTCTATTTGCATAACATCTGTTTATAGTTGCATATCTGAAAGTGCTGACAAGTAATTTTTTTTAAAAAAAAAAAAAAAAAAAAAAAAAACTGAAGGAGTTGGTCAACGTTGACCGGTCAAACGTCAGCAGTCAACGGTCAATCGTCAACGGTCAACGGTCAATGATCCAGGGAGGGGGGCAGGGGGGCAAGGGGATGGACACTTTTGTAAAATTTTCAAATATATGGATACTCCTGTAATTTGGCCAATTTTTATGGATATTTATGTAAAGGCCCCTTAATATATATATATATATATATATATATATATATATATATATATATATATATATATATATATATATATATACTCACTCTATGTAATATATGTATCTCATTAATATATATTTCATGCCATGTATCTAATTAATGTATCTCATATTAATATGTACTCTATGTAATGTATCTAATTAATTTATATTTTATGTAATGCATCTTCTTTTTTTTAATTTAAGCGTGATGTATCTCATTAATATGTGCTATGTAATGTATCTACTTAATACTCCATCTATCTCAAAAACCTTGTTGTACGTTTAACTTTTTAACTAACACATTTTTTTAAAAGCTAAAATATTTATAAAATATCAATTTTTAAAATAATTTCATATATATATATAATAATTGTATTAAATATGAAATTATTTTTAAAAATTAACGAAATAATTCATATTTTATATAATTTTTAACATTTTTAAAATGAGCTAAAAGTAAAATAACAACTATTTTGAAATGTTTGAAATGGAGGGAGTATATATATAATTTTAGAATTTCTTTTGAAATAACACTATAATAATCGTTACATGATTAATGTTTTTATTAAAGTTACACATTTGTAATTTTAGAATTTCTTTAAAAAAAAATTTGCACAAAAAAAAAGAATTTGTTAAAAAATAGATCGATTAGTGGTTGTATTTAGTTGTGTTGAATTTTATTTAATAAATTGGTCTATAGTAAATAAAAAATCATAGTTTTACGCTTTTCTAAGGAGAAGTTATAAAATCCGTCATTGTTGAAGTTATACCCACCCAAAATTTCTCTAAAAAAAGTACAAATTTGATTCAACCAGATTTGATTTGCTATATATGTCATTCTAAAAGCACCCAACTTGGAAACAAACAACATAAAAATATAAAATCACGCTACTAGAGCTATGGCTATAGTTGTCTCACATCGAAAAATAAGGCGAGAGACAAATTTAAAAAGAAATTGGAGAACTATCCCACATCGGGCGTGTAAGTGTAAATACGTATAGAAACTCTCTATTTAAACTCAACAGCAAATGCATTATTATTTGCCCGATAAAAGTCGATGAGTACAAGAGATCAAGATGAAGGTGATCACGATGCGAGAGAATAAAGTTTCAACATCGAATTAGCAATCTACCAAAAGTAATTTTTGTCAAAATATTTTTTCGGTTCCCCTTGATTAATTCTATTCTTGTGTTAACCCTATTGTGTTCTCTTATTGTAGTTGGCGAATCACTTCCACTAAGATGACGCCTTATATATCTATAATCATATAGATTCATTGTCGATGGAGTTCACTTCTATAAGTGACAAACAAGTCTGGCCAACTAGAAGAGGCATTCCTCCTCCACGTCGTGAAGTTGGCGCAAAAAGATTCAAAGGTTGAGAGAGCGCGCTCACACGGGTTAATCGCGAGTATGCCTTTGTCTTTCGACGAACCAGTGATCGAAATACCTGACGTTGTGTACATACCTTAAATGCATCTTCGACTGATGGATATATCATCACCAATGTAGATATATTGGTTAAATGTCTCCATTTTATTGTTCCATTTTAGTATAGGCCAGATTTTCAAATTCATATAGAAGTTCAATTTATTTATTAATAAGTTGGATATCACTATTGTAACTATATGTATGATGATACTACCTACATTAATAAAAATTTCAAATGGATCACTATTGTAATATAATTAATGGATCGATTATGTTATATGCACAAAGAGCCACTTTGTTAATCTGATTGAGCATATCACAGATAAACCACTCAACCATTCCGTTCAATTTATTTATTTGATACGTAGTATTTTTTGGAGAAAACTGGATTAAAATTAGGAAAAATGATTAAAAAAAAATACGAACTATGAACCGTGCGAACTTTAAAATTTACAATTTTATATACAAACTCTAACATACTAAACCAATATTGATATGAGGGTCAGAATTCGATAACACAAATTAATTTGATACGATTACAGTACTTATTATTTCAAAAAAAATGTAGCACGTAAAATGTAGCACTATTTTGATACGATTACAGTACTTATTATTTCAAAAAAATGTAGCACGTAAAATATGTAAAATAAATATATTCCTTTAAATAAGATAATAAAAAAATGTCCAAATAAATTTAATATATGACTTCTTCCTATTAGATTTTAAGTCATATATTTTAACTCTTTAATTGTGTATCAATACATATAGATTTGTGTTATAGTATTTTCACATTAAAAACTCATTTATTGTGTGAAGTTATAATTTACAAATTAAATTTTGAATATATATGTGGAAAATTTTAAAATATCCTAAATTATACTCTAATACAAGGGTTTGTATTAAATAACAAATAAAAATAGTTAATAAGGATGTCAAATAACTAAAATAGTTTTTCATTTAGAAAAGGCAATTAGAAAATGTACATTTAATAAAAGGTTGACATTTATTTGGATGGGAGGACCAAATAGTAGCAATATGTAAAAGGTTAGGGACTAAAATTAACACATAAAAAAGTTAGGGACTTATAGTGGCTAACCCTTAAAGGTTAGGGATCACCAAAGGAATTTACCCTTAATTTTACCTCAAAATATAGTTAAATAGAAAGTTTGGCAAAACTTTATAAAATTATGAAATTCATATCTTCCCCAACACCCCTTGAGGAGGCAGAGAGGCTGGGCCTGCGGCACCAGATCTGGTGTGGGAGAAACCTTCATCTGTCACATAGTTTGTCCATACTGTCACCGTTGACTCGTTGAGGGGCCATCGACAGTCCAATTTCTCGCGATTTGTACGCCGACCACCACAAAAAAATGGTAACTTTGTATTATCTCATTAGCATAACAAAGACGAAAACTAATGAGATAATACAAAGTTACCATTTTTTTTTATCCGAGAACTATCCCACATCGGAGAATAAGTCGTCATACGTCTAAAAACTCTCTATTTAAACTTAAGTACTCGATCAACGATCAATACATTATTATTTGCTCGAGCACTAGAAATTGACAAATAAGGCATCTAGACATCAAGATGAAGGTGGTCGGAGAAGGATGATTCTTCATAATCGAATTAGCAATCTACCAAAGTAAGTTTGTCTCTCATAGTCTCATATCTATTTTTTTTATTACATATAAACAATTTTTTAATAAGTGCATTTACCTTGTGTCATCATCAATTGAGTTGAACCAGTCGAGTTTAGAGTTATTTCTCTACCACTTATTTTACAAATCTCTTTACTTTTTTAAAATAAAATAATATCCTCAAAATCCAAGACGAGGTTGAATTTCAAGGTTATGTCATTTTCTTCAACAAATTAATATATATGTATGTTGTGAATGCAGATGGATAGCTGGTATTGCCCAGGTTTTTTAATCTCCATTTTTGGCACCAGTCTATGCCACCTAGCCCTCTCAGATTCACTGTTCTCACTGGGAGATTCGATGTCCTCACTAGGAGCTTCGCTGTCCTCACTGGGAGTTTGAAAAGGAAGAGCTCTAGTGACATAGATAGGTATTGAATCACCTATAAACCACTATCAACATCCACCCAAGTGTTACACCATATATATGATATGATAGCCCTTCAACTCAAGTATTGCATACTCGTGATAGATTAGATAGTATTCATATTGTATAGTGGGCCAAAAGGCCCAATCCATTGTAACCTCTATATATGATTAATCAATAAATGAAACCCTCAAGGATGACTTTACATAAATTCTAGATTCCTACATGGTATCACAGCCTAAACCCTAATTTTCTTTCCCGCTAGCTGCCACCGGCCCTACCCCTCTCTCTCTCCTCCCCTCGCCTCACCGGCCCGCCTCCCCTACCGCCGACCACCATCTCTCCCTCTCGGCCTCCCCCTACCGCCGACCTTACCCTCTCTCGGCCTCTATCCCTACCGCCGACCTCTCTCTATCTCCCCTTCTAGTCCCAATGGTCGATGCTCCCCCTACCAATCCGCCCTTCCACTCCGCTCTCACGATCTCCAACATCAAAAACTGCATCTCTATCATCCTTGATCATGAATCTAGTTCCTACACCATGTGGTCTCACCTCTTCACGACCCATATTAAGGCTCATAAGGTCCTCCACCACATTGATTCGTCTATCTATCGTCCCGCCATTGAGGACGACGATCTCTTCGTTCAACTAGACATCATCGTTCTTCAATGGATCTTCAACACCGTCTCCAAAGATCTATTGACAACCATTTTCGACCCCAAAGACAACGCCTTGGGTGCCTGGACCAAGCTTCAGCAATTCTTTCAGGACAACAAGTCCACTCGTGCCATCTACCTAGAGCACGAATTCTCAAGTTCAAAGCTTGCGTCTTTCCCGTCGATCTCCGCCTACTGTCAGCATCTGAAAACCCTGTCTAATCAATTGGCCGCCATCGACTCCAAACCTAGCGCTACTCGCCTTGTCCTCCAGGTACTTTCGGGTCTTCCTGCGGAATACAATGCTGTCAGAGGCGTAACTACTTGGGGGCCAGAGATGGCCCTGACCCCCACAAGCTTTTTTTTTGTAATATGGGTAAATATATATGTAGTATTATTTATATAGGTAATTATATATGATATTAATAATGAAAGAGTAAAATAATAAATAATTTAGTTGTTAAAGGGTAACCACTTTAATTTAGATATTAGAGATTCAAGTCTTTATACCTCTAGTTTGGACAAATTTTTGTATCGATGATTTTTTTTTTAAATTAAACATTTAAACTAATATTTTATATTTTTTCAATGCTTTTTTTATTATAAACAAAAATCATTTTTCAAGAAATTTTTAGCATACATTCAATTTTTTTTTACCATTTTTTTTAAAGAAATTAAACATTTAAACTATAATTTTATAGTTTTTTTTAAAAAAAAAATTTGAAACACTTTTATTTATGATAAAAAAAATCCACATTTTTTAGTATGTCCCTTCTTTTTTTTTCGATTTTTCATAAAGAAATTGCATATTTAAACTACAAATTTATTGCCTTTTTAATATTTTTAAAAAAAAATTGTGCTTGATAAACAAAAAAATATATAATGTAAAATTTCGGCCCCCTCATCACCGGGAGTCTAGTTCCGCCTGTTGCTACTCATATTTAGCAGACAGCATTATGCTGTTGCTACTCATATTTAGCAGACGGAACCTCTCCCCACCTTCGAGAAGACCCGGTCTCAGTTGATCCTGGAGGAGACTCGCCTTCACCGTCAGACCAACGAAGCCGCCAAGGACAAAACCGCCCTGGTCTCGTCAAGCGACCTTGACGAATGAAACCCTCAAGAAGGACTTTACATCAATTCTAGATTCCTACAACTCGAACCAGACGAGGAGCACCAAGAAAAGAACTTCAATGTACGATGCTTTGGTGTCTTTGGCACACAATGATCGAAAACTCTTGCCCTCTCCTCGGTTGTAAAAATTCCAAAATATAAATCGAATGATATGTTCATTAGGAAATATCGGATGTGAATTGTGATCTACTGATCTATGCCTTCAATGCATCTTCGTCTGTTCGATCATCGATCACCAATGTAGATGAGATACATATATGAACGTATTAGATTAAGCAAAGTGCTCCTTTGTTCCCCTTTATTGTGTAGGCAAGATTTTGGAATTCATAGCAGCTCAATTTATTCATTTATAAGGGAGTTTGTTACTGACACGGGTAAAATCTCGTCAAACGCAAGACCGGAAAACTAACCCAGGGAGCCGAAGACGAAAAATTAGTGTTAGTTACCATTTTACCCCCAAATTAGTTTTTATATACTTACGTCGGGAGTCATGGGATGGACATCATGGCTCCTACTACGACGCAGCAAGAGCACTTAGACGAGTACCAAAGGACAACGGTCGATAGTATATAAGTTATGGGATTCGAATCATAGCCGTTAAATAAGTTGTCGAAATTGCTTCCTACTAACATATATGATCCCTTGGTTACTATGTTGGGGAATGAAGTTACCATTCTTGCCCAAAACCCTTAAAGTAAACTGTTGGGACACTTGTGAATCCCAAATCGAAAGTGAGAGAATTATGAACCTAATATATAAGTGGATTCCCACTTTCGGAAAGATTTTAAATGGATGGCCTACTCCACCTACCGCCAATTGGTTTTGGGATGATGTCCAGTCTAGCTTATATGTTGGGTTTTTCGATCGGGTCCAACAACACTTCCCCCAACAAATTGGTATAAATCCATCTGTATACGGTAGATCTGTCAAAACACGACCCGAACCCGGAATTTTTTTTTTGACCCGATTTACTCGATTGAGCCGGTTGATTTATAATTATATATGATTAAATTTTTTTTATGGAGATTTCAATTTATTACATTTTATAATTACAATCACTTGATCTTTCATTTTCAAATCAACTTTTATATTTATTTGTATTGTGTAATACTCCGTCCGATCGATAGTATTTGATTTTTTATTTTTCAACACATTTTTTTAAGAAGATAAAAATTCTAAAAAATATTAAAATATTAGAAAAATTCTATGCTTATTACTAATTGCATGAAATTATTTTTAACAAATTATTTAAAAATTTTATATTTTATATATTATTACATTTTATTAAAAATTACAAGAAATAATAAAAATCAAATGTTCTTTAATAAAATGTAATAATATATAAAATATCAAAATTTTAATAAAATTATTTTTAAAAAATTATTTAAAATTTTGATATTTATTTATTATTACATTTTATTAAAAATTAAGAGAAATAATAAAAAAAAAAAAATATTTTAGATCAGATATAGTATATAATTACAAGCACTAGAAGTCTAGAACTTATGATCAACGCCTTTAATTTTAGAATTTTAAAAATATCGCAAAATTATCAAATCATGAATTTTTTTAATTTAAAAAAAAAAATTGACAAACCCAAAATCGACCTGAAACCCGATCAAACCCGGGTTCGAGTCAACCCGAATATACCCGAGATCCGTTTTACCTGGGACCCGAACTGACCCGATTCGAATTACCCGTTTGACAGGTCTAGTATAGGTTGACGGGTTTAGTCGAATCCGCTGCGTGAGGGTGTCAATTCCAACCGGATTAGACTTGTGAATCGTGATGGATTCGCAAGTGAGAGGGGGATTTGTTGTTTGTGCGCGTTTTTAGTATTGTCTTAGCGCTTTTCAGCTTCTTAATTAATGTGATATATACTTAAAGATCTATAGGAAGTCACCAAGGGTTATGAAGGTGTGAGCATAGAGGGCAATAGGTTTTGTCTTTTGGTGCATTTCAGGAGGGTGCATGAACAGGTAAAATCACGCACATCAGCCTCATAAGTCACTTGACCGGCCAAGTGCTTAAACTAGTTGTGGTTTGATGATCATTCTTAGGACTACCCAATGATATATTGAAGAAAGTGTAAATGTCGTCGTTGCAAAGCATAAATAGTTCCATCCTACGAGAGGTCGGAAGGTATATATGTTCGAGTCCACATTAAGTGTTATATATAGGCCGGTGTTTCGATACCAATGAGCAATAACAAAATCAATTGACTTGTATATAGGCAATGGACATCCGACCTGCAATAAAATGGAACAAAGGTAATGCTCTAGAGTACTTGCTTGAAACCCTAGGGCTATCCAAATCGAGCGAGGTTCATCCCATCTACATTGGAGATGACCGAACTGACGAAGATGCGTTTAAGGTATGTACAACATGTCGTATTTTCTAAGATGCGTTTAAGGTATGTGCATTAATTCATACTTTTGGTCAGTAACAGGTCATACAAAATAGAGGACAAGGGTCAAGAACACCTTCGCCGGTTCCTCAAAACTGAGATCGGTGAATGAAGATACGGCCGAATAGGATTAGATATATACATATATAGAACTGATTGGAGGGATTTATCAATACATAAGAGACCACAATAGAGTTAACAGAAGCTTTTGTAATAGAAGATGAATTTGATCGGTGTTTGTTGACTTGTTTATTTTTTGATTTTAAATGTAAATATATTGAAAAACCGAAATGAAATATTTACAAATTAAAGTTTCAAAAAAAAGCCTATAGGTGTCCAGTGGGGGAGCACCTTTTTCATGAGTAAGGCTCATATCCTATCTTAGGCATGAGGGTGTGTAGGGCTAGTCCCTTGTGCGGTTCCTATCTCTTCAAGCCACGTCTATCAAAAGTCGAACACGCACTCTCGTGAGTAGTAGGATGCAGCACCCCTTCGACTCGGCCATCAAGGTGTTACACCTTACCACTCAGAGCACCCTTAAGACAATACTTCTTTCAAGCCATGATCAAGTGTTACAAAAAGCCATAGGGATCTTACAAGCCTTTCCTAGTTTATTTTGTGTTTTAAGTTATATAAGTTGTTGATCTGAATCTGAAGAATTCATGAATCTTTGTAGTGCCAAAAAATGAGTTGACGTGATGTCACTCCCCTCCTTCTATCTGCAACAACAACAACAATATATTCGATATATTGAATTGTTTGTACAAAGTATTGAATTTGAAAGGCAAATTCATGAAATCCAAACCACATTGGAAATTGAAATTCAATCGAAAATCTGCCCCAAATAAAGATAAACGGCATTTGAAACACAATCGCCTAAACATACAATAAAAGAATAGAAAAATGCGCATCAAACTAGCAGACCTAGACATCACCAAGAAATATCACCAATATAACTACATTAAATCGAATTATATATATACACACACAATACAATATAATGCTTATTAAAAAAGACACAAAATAAATAAAAAAAAATTTAGATATAATAGAGAACTTACTTTGGTAGATTGCTAATTCGATGGGAGAAGACTCATTCTTCCCAACAGATCACCCTCATCTAGATCTCTACCTTATTTGTCGACTTCAAGTGATCGAGCAAATAATAGTATATATTCACCGTGAATAAGTGCTTGAGTTTAAATAGAGAGTTTCTATACGTACTACGGCTTACCTTCCGATGTGGGATGGATCTCCAATAATAATACAAAAAATAAGAAGTAAATTTGCATTATCTTATTATTTTCCCATGCGAGATACATTCAAGTGTAATTTATTATAACATAACAAAGTAAATTTAGTCTGATTGAATTGAGTTGGGTTGAATCAAATGTATACTAGTTTTGAATTTTTTGGACCACAATATGGTTCTGGTTTGTTTTTGATATCTTATAGTCATAATGGTTTCAGTCAATTTGTCATTTGGATCTATATTTGAAGTTTTATTATTTGAAATTTCAAGAATTTTTTTTCGGTTATAATATTATTATATATGGATGTACAAAATATATGTATATTTATTTAGATAGATTTTTACCTTTTAGATAAGATATTATTATTGGAGGTAAAGGAAATTCCTTATATATATATATAGATAGATAAAATTTGCGAAATGGGCACAATAATTGGACGTATTTGCGGAATAGACGCGGGTTTGGACAAATTTGCGAAATAACCCCTATATATACCTAATTTACTTTTTCTCTAAATCTGAACCTAACCCTTACCTCTCCCGTGTTCCGTCAGATTTGCGCTTCCCTCGATTGCCGGCGACCTGGAGCTTGTGGATCTCCTTCTCCGTTCCCCGCGCCGGCCAGGACTCCTCGGTGGATATCGGATCATTCCACCGCCCTCCTTCCTCCTCCGAGATCACTCCCTCTGCTCCGTTTCCAGATTTGTGGATCTCCTTCTCCGTCACCCACGCCGGCCTCGGCTCCTCGGTGCATCTCAGATCTCGGCCAGGGTTCCGTTTCCAGATCTCGGATTCCCTGTTTCTTCATCCAAGAGCAAGAGACAGCGAAGTGGCGGCGAGATCTCGTTCTATGGCGGTTCTGCCTCCCGAGGTTACTAACCGGCGATTTGGTGGTGTCTGTGTCCAAGGACGGTACCACCGACGACGAGGAGCATGGAGAAAGCAGGAGGAGCGTGCCTCTGCCTCCTTCTCCTCTTGTGCCTCCAGTCGGCGGTTTTAATTTCGTCTCTCTTCGATTCCAATCGCTCAATCTCAAGGTCTGTCTATTGGTGCTCTTCTATTGCTGAAGTCTACATTGATGTTCAATTATGTTTTGCTGATCTACCATTACTGTTGTTGTTTCTGTTGGATTGGAATCTGTGGATTTGGTATCAATCTCTGGTGAGTTTCCTATTGTTGTCTTTGTGTAAATATTGATTAGTACGAAAGGTATTGCTGTTTGGTGAGTTTCTTATTGAGAAACCAGTCTTGAACTAGAGTGAGTTCGATAGTTGGTTTTCATTCTGACATTGTTACGTTTTTCCACATTATTGCTTCTCAATTAATTAGATCGATTGATAAGGAAAAAAATGCTGCATATGGTGCATATGCTGCATATAGTTGATTATGGGGTGTGAAGGTAGTTGCAATATGAAGCTCATCCTTGAGCTGAATAACTTTAAATTTTGTAGTTGGAATTTGTTTAGAACATTAAGTCTCAACTTAGCTACTCTAGTGGATGTTACTATTAAATATGAGCAGATCATCTTGATTATCAAACAAGATTAGTATATTCTCATTGCTTAGGTGAAGATCTAATGGAAGTTGTAGTCTGATGGATCTGAGTTTCATATTTTAGCACTTTAAATTGCACATGTAGTTGTCAAATTTCAGTAAGATCAGTATATTCTCATTGCTTGAGTGATTCCGAATGCATAGTGTTTTACAAATTTCAGTAAGATCAGTATATTCTCATTGCACAACTCGAGCTTAGAGTTGCACAACTCGAGCTTAGAGTTGCACAACTCGAGCTTAGAGTTGCACAACTCGAGCCATTTGAGTATTGACACATGGAACAAGCATTTTAGATTTGCTTCTTTTGTTTTTATCAATAGATTTGAATTTGGTGAGAAATTTTAGTTGAAGAACTTTGTGATTTATACTATAATGACAGATTACGAAGTAGGATTTGGAGGACACTTTTCAACCGCCATTCAAGAGCTGTATCCAGGAAGGTAAAGCCAGTTGTTTGATGTGTTCATACAACAGTGTCAATGGAATACCTGCATGTGCAAGCAAGGATCTCCTTCAGAAAGCCCGGAATGATTGGGGTTTCAATGGGTAAGAATTTCCAACTGCTGCTTACTTCATAAATAAAGACCTATTATTGATTGTATTTGGTCTTGCTTCCGGTTTAGGTATATTACCTCAGATTTCTGGAATCGTAGTTCTCTCATGATCTGTTGTTTCCATTCATTCATTGATGTTAAAGTCTCTGTTTTTCTTGGCATGTGATTCAGCCGTTTTTTGTCTAAGTTAAAACTGACTTTGAACTGACTTTATTTTCCACCTCACTACATTGTACTTGAAAGCTTAAAGGACGAAAAGCTAAGTATATATTTTAATTTGTGCAGGAGTTCCATGTGATCCTATAAGCTACACTGCAGGAATACAAATGTACGCTCTGAAAACGATTTATGTGCCTGGTTGCGAAGATGTAACATGTGCTTCTGCTTCTGGATTTGACGATGTTGTTGTTGTTGCCGCCAAGAAAGCAGACCGTGTGATTATGATTGTTGGGATCGACTTGTCCCAGGAAACGGAAGATAGGGATCGAGTCAGTCTTCTTCTGCCTAGTAAATAGATGGATCTTGTAAACTCAGTGGCTGCTGCCTGTAAACATCCAGCACATGTGTTGTGCTACATGTGTTGTGCAGCTTCAATGTATATGATTTGGAAAATGTTTCAATGTAGATTTTAAGTTTTAGTTTCAATGGTATATGCAAATCTGAATGATGCTTGTGTTATGAGAAATGAGAAGTTAGTTGAGTAATCAATAGGCTGAGTTTCCTCTTTCATCATATCCTTGTATTCAGTAGTCACTCTATCTATATATGTGTTATGCTTATGGTGCTTGAGAAGTTATATGCGCACTTTCATGTGAAACTTAATGCCTACGATTTGCAAAAGGGTTGTGATTGTTGTGGCTTTCTGCTCAGTTCAAATCCCTAGCAAAACCGAGGCAGGAAGACCCCCTTTTCAAGGATCTGGTGGATTTTGTTAGTACCAGGAACCCCACATCAAAAACCAATGCTAGCTCATCTTGATTGATATTAGAGTATGATTTTATTTTTATTTTTTGTAGTGATCCAGATTATCCTTTATATATATGTATGTGAGAGTTTGGGTTGTTTATTGGTAAATAAGTCTTCTGAGTCATTTATTGTTAAGAGTTGTTCAGTTCTGGATCATTAGATTGGTATGTTTAGATGGGGATTGATGTATACTGCTTATATTCTCCATTTGCTTCGTGTCTTCGCCTTTTCTTTTCGTGTCTTTGCCTTTTCTTTTCTTTTGCTTACAAATTCTTTATTTTTGTAAATATAATTTTGCTCATCAATAGAGTAAAATTGCACAATATGGGGGATTGGTGAAGTTTTGCTGTCGTGCAACTTTAAGGTGCTGTCGTGCAACTTTAAGATGCAGTTGTGCAACTGTAATTAAGGGTTGTGTCAGCAGCTTTTTAGAAATTAAAAGTTGTGTCATCGGTGTTTGCAATTTTAGTGATGACAGAGTTATAAAAAAATAAAATTGATCAACTTACGGTTATATTTGCACATCATACTCTTATATTTGCACGATAAAATGTTAAAAAAAAAAACAAAAAACAAAAGCTAAACAAAAAAAAAACTAGACTTGGGTCATATTTGCACAACTTACTCTTAAAGTGTTGCACGACTCTGTTGTAAGAGTTGGACGACTCTTGTTTTAAGAGTTGCACGACTCTCTTGTAAGAGTTGCACGACTATGTTTTAAGAGTTGCACGACTCTGTTGTAAGAGTTGCAAGACTCTTGTTTTAAGAGTTGCACGACTCTCTTGTAAGAATTGCACGACTTTGTTTTAAGAGTTGCACGACTCTCTTGTAAGAGTTGCACGACTCTGTTTTAAGAGTTGCACGACTCTGTTTTAAGAGTTGCACGACTCTGTTTTAAGAGTTGCACGACTCTGTTTTAAGAGTTGCACGACTCTGTTTTAAGAGTTGCACGACTCTATTGTAAGCGTTGCACGATTCTTGTTTTAAGAGTTGCAAGACTCTGTTGTAAGCGTTGCATGCCTCTTGTTTTAAGAGTTGCACGACTCTCTTGTAAGAGTTGCACGACTCTGTTTTAAGAGTTGCACGACTCTGTTTCAAGAGTTGCACGACTCTGTTGTAAGAATTGCACGACTCTCTTGTAAGAGTTGCACGACTCTGTTTTAATAGTTGCATGGCTCTGTTTTAAGAGTTGCACGTCTCTTAAAACTAGATTTGGATCATATTTGTGAAATTGTTATCCAGGCTTGATGGAATTGTTCGACATCATTTGATTGGCTTATGATTCATTTGTCATGTGCTTCTTCGATTCTTTGTGAAATTATTATCCATGCTTGTGCAACTCTAAAAAAAGTGCTGACATGGGAAAAAAAAGTGCTGACACGGAAAAAAAGTGCAACTCTAAACTCTACTTGGATCAAATTTGCACAATTTATGGTTATATTTGCACAAAGTACTCTTTTATTTGCACGATAAAAAGTTAAAAAAATAAAAACTAGACTAGGGTCATATTTGCACAACTTATGATTAAATTTGCACAACGTCCTCTTATATTTGCACAACTTACTCTTATTTTTGCTCAACAATAGGTTATTTTTTGCAAAACAATTGAGATTTCTGAAATTGTTCTCAACATGATTTTATGTTCTCTCAATATTATTTTAAGAATTGCACGACTATGTTGTAAGAGTTGCACGACTATGTTGCAAGAGTTGCACGACCATGTTTTAAGAGTTGCACGACTCTGTTTTAATAGTTGCACGACTCTGTTGTAACAGTTGCACGACTCTTGTTTCAAGAGTTGCACGACTCTCTTGTAAGAGTTGCACGCCTCTGTTGTAAAGATTGCACGACTGTGTTTTTAAGAGTTGTACGACTCTTGTGTTTAAGAGTTGCACGGCTCTATTGTAAGAATTGCACGACTTTGTTTTAAGAGTTGCACGACAATCGGGACTTGTGAATTTATTCTCAACATGATCTTATTTTATCTCAATATAATTTCATACTTTCTCAATAAATTGTAAACGATTTAGAATAAATTGAAGCAAGTCTAGTTTTATTTTTTATTTTTTTTTAACATTTTGTCGTGCAAATATAAACCGTAAATTGTGCAAATATAATCGTATGTTGTGCAAATATAACATTTTGTTGTGCAAAAATAAAAATAAAAATATAGATTATGGATCACATAACAAAATATAGATAATTTTTTTAATTTCTCATATTTGTAGGGTGATTTTTGTAATTTAGTCAAAAGTCTTTCTTCTTCCTCAGAATTTTGCGAAGAGGAACCCCGCGTCTGCGCTCGATGCCGCCGGCCTCCGGCTCCGCCTCCGGCCTCGCCTCCGGCTCGCTCGACCTCGCTCGGCCGTTGCTCGACTTTGCTCCGGCATTCTCGCTCTCCGGCGCTCTCGATCTCCATCTCGAGCACTATCGGTCGCCGACGCTCACGCCTCTCCTCCCGTCGCTCCGGCATTCTCGCTCTCAGAATCAATTAATCGAATTCCAGATTTGGAATTCAGATCTGGAATCAATTAATCGAATTCGATTTCAGAATCAATTGGACATAAGGTGCGAGGCGGCGCTCCGACTTCAGATCTGGCCGGGGGAGGGTGCGAGGCGGAGCGGCTGCGGCAGCGAAAATGAGGAAAGGAGGAAGATGGACGGAATTGCTTCAGATCCGGCGTCGAAGCCATAAATCTCGGCCTCGCTCACAATCGCCATCTAGAGAAAAAGAGAGCGCGCGGAGAGAGGTCGGAGGAGAGAGAAAGGAAACAAAGGGACGGGAGTTTTATTTAGGACATTTTGCAAAAATATCCCAAAACGCGGATATTTCGCAAAATAAGCCCATTTTCGTGGCTATTTTGCAAAACCGCCCATATATATATATATATATATATATATATATATATATTGTATTTGGTTGAACCGCGCGCCGCTGCCGCCCTGTGTACCCTAATCTATTGGAGGAAAGCAAACGGGGGACTGCGACTTGAGGCTCATCGGCGATGAATACATGGACCCCCAACCCAGATGCAATCAAAGATATGAATTGCAGTCGAAGAAACGTCAATTGATTCATCAATTGAACCTCGGCCTTGTCCGGCAGCCGCCGCCCGCATAACCAGAGGTCTCGCCGCACCCGAGTTGGAGGCCAGGCGGCGGCTTCAGCGGCCTGATTTTGCCACCGTCGAATAGATCTTCCGCCGGGAGCGAGAAGTTCTCACCACACCGATCGACGCAGAACGTCGAACGAGATCTTCCGCCGGGAGCGAGAAGTTCTCATCACGTCGATCAAGAACGTCAAACGAGATCTTCCGCCGGGAGCGAGAAGTTCTCATCTGCCGATCGAGGCTCGGAAACTGTCCCGCAGCGGTTCTGACTCCATGGGCGACCTGCACGCGAGCCCAGGAACAACCGATGTCATCCCTCTGAAAATCCTAAACGATGAAGACGATGGATTTTTGGTGAAGTTTTGTGTTAATTACAAAACCAGCCCTCAAATTATTAAAATTTCGAATTGACATGTATTTTTGATAAATAACAGAAAATACCCAAACTTTTAGGGTCCTTCCTAGTGAAGGATCCGATGAGTGGAAAATCTCTTCCTAGTAGATAAATACATCTCCCGAAGAGGATGTATACATAAATTATACTGTATCAATTCCGAAGTGGTGCGCCTATTCACAGGGTCGTGCGGATCATATTAGGGGCCCTGTGCTAAAAATAATTAGCAGGGTCGTGTCAATTATTTTAAGGGTCGGTTCATAAACTAAAAGCGATCATATTAATTAATTGATTATTATTTGATGGGAAAATGTTGATTTTATAATTATATTTACTATATTAAAATATTGCTATATTTATCAATTTAAAAATAAAATAATCAAAATTTTTAAGAATAAGAACAACATCAAATGCCTTCAAACACTTTTTTCTTTATAGGGATTTCGGAGGTTCTAAAAAAATAGGGTATATTTTTTACTTTTCATATATATTTTTGTTATTCTATTTATAAAATTTAAATAATTTTATTTTTAAAAAGTGGGCTTTACAACCATCAAAAAGGAAAAAATAGTTAGTCTTATAAAATATTGTAATTTTTATTTTGGCATCAAATGTAAAAATAAAAATAAATGAAAGGAAAGAGCAAAAAAAATGCCATATAAAAAAATACACCAAAAGGGACCAAACCATCAGTTGCTGGGATTCGAACATGGGTTTGAGGGGTAAGACACGCACGATGTTTCCGCTAGGCTAATTAGTCTTTAACGAACATTTAGAGAAGGAAGTTATTTATATATAAATACAGGGTAGTGAAAAATAACATAATGGGCCCTAAAAATTTGGGGGCCCTCTTCGATCGAACCACCTGAACATGCTTATGCACGGGCCTGCCTATTCAATAGGCTAGAATTACAAACTAATTTATTAGCCCTAGAGTTCCAAGCCGTCGTAGAGGTAAGTGGAGGCAAGTGCAATTTAATTTTTCTAATCTATTATTTAGTTTATAAATAGTTTAATCGGTCTCCCGAAGTAGAAAATATTAAATCACTCGAAGTGGATGAGAGTACTTAATATAATCGATAAAATCATCCCCGTTGTGATGAAATAAAAAAATATCATCCATGGAGCGATGATCAATGATTATAATTTTGTTTTGTTTGTATATTATATTTTTATTATTCATCTCCCGAAGTAGATAGATTATCACCAATTGGAAAGTTAATCAAAATCAGTCATTTTGATAATATTGTAAATCTGTTCCGGAGTGTGATTATGTACGTGTTGCTCACATAACAGGTACGTTGACTTTCCTTTTGCTTGATTAATTAGAATTTCAGAAGGTTTAAGGTCTTATATATCAGGATGGATAGAATTATGTTATATGATATGTGTTTTAAATAAACCATGATTATAATTTATTAATATTTTGATTTGGTGATGGATGGTGTCATGTGAGTGGTTTGTCCACGGATCCACATTAGGATATCATGGTAAAAGGAGGCGAATCCTAGAAGATTGAATTCTACTTGGTAGGGAGCCTATTTGTGTTAGGCTCAACTTTAAGGCTCATAATAGAGTTGGACCGATCTCTCAATATTGGTATATGCGATCGAGCTTGCGGTCAGGTAAGCCTAAACATCATATATTTGAGTTATGATTTTTGTACATTAAATTTGGATTACCATTTAGTTGCTAATTGCAATATGACGTCATTGATTGCGCATATAGATTTTATATCATAAATCGTGCCATAGTGCTAATATACTTTGATATATAAGAATTTAAAGAATGGATAAATCATATGATTGGGGGTTGACGATGCATATAGATATGATTATTAGGTAAATTGATCGTATATTGGACGGATACATGATAAATGATATCTAAATGAATTGATACATTGATAAGTTGATAAATAAATAACGTCATCATGCATCGATTAAGATATTAGCCTCATCTTTGTAGTGATGAGCTAAGATGATATTGTTCATTCCATCTTATACTTGTAACTATTGGTCTCATATGATTTGTTTCATAGAAGGTGAAATATAAACTCCCGAAGTGGTTAAACTTGTTTGTTTCCTGGTCACCAAAAGTTGACCTTAATTATGTATCATGAAGTTGATTTGTATTATATCCAGTGGCGGATCTGTGGGGGGGCTCGGCGTGGCTGAAGCCCCCCGCTGGCCAAAATAAGAATATATGTATATTTTTATATATCTGTCAATTTAGTAATATATAGAAGTGAAGCAGAAATAAATTACAAAGATGAGATAGCGCAGTGGATAGGACGCTGGACAAATTTAATGAGGAAGTGGAATGTCTGCGGTTCGAATCCCAGCCTCCCCTTTTTTTTTTGCCTTTTTGCATCTGTTTTATTTTTTTTCAAAACACCAGCCTTTTTTTTATCCTGACAGCAACGCAGCAAAGCGCCCGTGAGAAGCTCTCCGGAGCCGCCGGCCGCCACCACCTCTCCCTCAGGCCGAACCGCCGGAGCCACTGTCATCTCCCCCTCCGGCCATCCATCTCCGGCGAACTTGTGAAGGGGAATCGAATCGAAAACAATCCTTCAATCTAAACTCCAAAAGGTAAATTTATTTTTCTTTCCTCTTCCTTTTCATTTGATTATTTTTAAATTGGATTGATTGAGTATGAATCAATTTTGATTAGAATTTGTGGAGTTGAGATTTGAGAAATGAGAATCGATTTGGGGATTTTCGATTAGGGTTTGTCATTTGTGAGAAATAATTTTGTGGCTTTGTGTTATTTTTCTTCCTCTTCCTTTTAATTTCATTATTTTTCTTCCTCTTCCTTTTGATTATGCAAACTTGGTCGTATTTGGTTTGTCATTAGTATAATTTGGCTATTTGAAGCTACATGAAATCTATGTTTTATTTATTTATTTGATTTGATTTGCATTATATATATATGTATATGCATTGGAAATGTTTCTTGAAGAAACCATTATGGGTAGATGATGCCAATTTTATTCAACTAATGATGATTTGGGAGAAGAGTTTGAAACACATCCTTGTTAAATTGTGTGAAATTGATAAAATTAGTTCATGAGAGCCCGAAGACTCTTTATTTTGGGAACTTGTTCTTAGTCTACTTGGGTATGTTAGAACTCAAATAAATAGCTAGCTAAATGACCTATAGTTCATAACAACCTCTTTTATTTCCAGATGCAATATATATTGTTACCTCTAGCAGAGGACATAAAGAGGATACGGTGCGCACGACCGTTGTTAGGATACTGGTCATAATTTTGAAAATGGTTATAGATAATCATGTATGAGTCGACTCCCACATCAAGGAGAATGTGGAAGAACAAGTCAAAGATGATGGTTTACCTAATTTGGATTTGTATTCTCCCAAACTTTGAATAGATCATCGTATGAAAATGTTAAAATATATGGTTTAGAGCTTGGTATCTAATGATATGGAAAACCTGAAGTTTTCGGGATGAAATAACTAATGAGTATCTCTATAAAGTATATACTTGGCATAATTAAACCTTATACATATCTCCAAAAGAGCATCGAAATTAGTCCTCGAAGGACTGTTGATATAATTAAGCATTAAATTCATATGAAAAGATGGCTCTAGAAGAGCGTCAAAACACTCTAAGTGAAGGAGTGATGACAGATAAATTGGGATCGTGAAAGCTGATAATTGCTAGAAGCAGTGGTTTTCCTCTAGTCGAGGATGTCAAAAGAAGATCCAACACATAATAAATAGATTACCCATATTAGCAATATGGATGTAATATAGAAATGCTATCAATGAAATTGAAATGTTGGATAAAGGAGCATTGAGAAGCCGACTATTAAATCGACCAAGTGAAGTCGTTACTTATGAGATTATCACTTAGGATAATGCTAACGCATGAAATGACCCAGTAGAGTCGTCAATAGAAGGCATAAATATCAAGAGATTGGTTCAATTTCGGTCAACAATAGAATGGATTCTCCTTCTTTGTAATTTATCTCCAGAAGAGAGTTTTATATTTACAAGTTTTTAAATGTTTGGTATAGGTACCGAAATCTCCCCAGATTATACTAAGTTGTTGTAAACTAATAAAGATGATGTAAATGGAGGATTGGGTCCCCATAGATGATCAAATACCTAGAGTTTATCACGGATGATAAAATACTCGGTATTTAGGGGGAGAGGAAAAGGATATCAAGAAGTAATATGTTGTATGAACTAGAAGGGAACCAGAAGTTCACTAAACTATATAGCAAACAAGATAGTAAAGGCATTAGTAAATGCAAAAGATGGTGACAAATGTCACATTTACAACAAATAATGCACTAGCATGATTTAGATCGAGGTTCTAGTAGTAACTTCAAACAATGGTGATATGTCCACCGGTATAAAACTCTTGAAGAGATTTCATGAACGTTGACAGTGTTAGAATTGATTATGAGTTGTCTTGAAATGACCAGATCCTTGATTATCGTTGATGGCACATATCTAAGTTTGCACTTGATGTGCTTGATAAGAATAATTAGAGCTTCTCAAAATATCTCGACCTGTAGTTCGAGTGTACAAAGAGAGATATATTACAATACGAAGACAAATGATATTTTCATCTTTGATTAGATTGTGAAAGGATATTAAGGGTCCAAAAGTACCATGTCTTTAGAAAATTGGTGATTTATATGCAAAATTAAGGGGGAGAAAAGTTGTACTCTTTTCCTTAACTTTGGTTTTTGTCCCATTTGGGTTTTTCCAAAGGAAGGTTTTTAATGAGGCAACTCCCCTCATAAGGATACATGGTATATCCCAAATTCCAGAAAGAAATAATTCACGCAAAGATGGATTATTTAACATGAAGTTTTTGGACCTGTAGCTCCAACATTGAAAAGTGTAGTATTAATTGGTTTTAAGTGGGTATTCGTACAAAGGAAAATATAAAGCCAAATTGATTGCACAAAAGCCTATTAAAGGTTACATAAGAATGTATTCACCAGGAGTGAGTATAATTTTGGCTCCAAATGTAAATGATGGACGTTGTAGGTGCATACCCATATAAATGGAAAGAATCGATTGAAAATGTCTGAAGCATTATTATCAAAGTCATGTCACGTGCACTTGGTTAAAGATTCTTATTAGAGTACCTGAATTATCTATAATTATGAAAGTGGTGATATTTTATTAGGCCCCGAAGTACCATACAAAGTTGTACTCTTTTCCTTAATCTTTGTTTTTATCCCACCGGGTTTTTCCAAGGTAAGGTTTTTAACGAGGCAACTTAAGCACCATTTATAATACATCAGATCCCCAGATCAACAATGAAAAGCACACTAGGTCCTGAAGTACCTTATGCTTTTGAATCAAAAGCAGCTCAACACCAATACATGGAATTCAAGCGCGTTAAAGTCAATCACGAAGACATTCCAGGTTATACACATCAAAGGCAATGTTGAGATTCGACCATAAGCTCATGAAGACGACGACATTAAGAGGAATGAGAAGACTTCGAGGAGGATGTTGAATTCAGGGGAAGTATATATACACGCACTGCACTCTTTTTCCCTTCGATCAGGTTTTATCCCACTGGGTTTTCCTGGCAAGGTTTTTAATGAGACATAACAACAAGAGCGTACATAGAAGGGAGCACTTTTTTTCCCTAAGCTATGGTTTTGTCCCATTGGGTTTTCCTAGCTAGGTTTTTAACGAGGCAGTCAACGGAATAAAGATTGTACATCCAAGGGGGGGTGTTATAATATTATTATATATGGATGTACAAGATATATGTATATTTACTTAGATAGAGTTTTACCTTTTAGATAAGATATTAGTCTTGGAGGCAAAGGAAATTCCTTCTATATATATTGTATTTGGTGGAATCCCCATAACAGATAATTGAATACAATCTCTGATTCTCCCCTTGATTCTTCTGTTTATTTCTGTTTATTATATAAATATTCAAATTTTCTAAAATAATTACCAAAATATTCAACCTTACAAACTATTTTAAAAAATATTCAAAGATTTCAGCCTTTTGCTTTTGATTTTTCAAAAGGTACCCGTACTTTATACTAAATTACAAACTTGATCTTAAGTTTCTAGTTTTTTACAATAATACTCAAGATGCAATATAGAATACTTATAAATGACTTTTGGTGGTACTAACTACCATAATCTACTAACTATATTATGAATAATGAATTTTCTATGGTTTCAAGCCCACCACGCTCTACAACTAAAAACTTAAAGATAGAGAGGTTTGACCGATACCTGAACGTAGTTACACTGAATCACCAGTGTTTCCTTAGCTTCCGGTTTTCTAGAGGTGGCTAACCTTCAACCAGACCTCCCTTAGTTCAAGCACAACACAAATCTATTTTGTTTTCCACCTCAGACCGTAGTCTCTAACTCTCAGTTTTTTTATTTTAAAATGTGAAAGGATTGGAATCAAGAAAACTAATTATTCAGAACATAGAGTTCGATTAAATAGCTTTCCCTTTCTTAAAAACAAACTTTTATTGAATCTGGAAAATATTACAAAACACAAGCACTCCTAATTTAAAACTTACAAACACTTAACACTCATATCAGAAGATCCATTAAAGGGTTTTGAACTTTAGAGTGATGAAAACACCAATCTACTCAAATTCAAAACGCTTCTACTTTTCTTGTATAAGACTCTTTCTCTCTTAGCATATGTTTTCTCTCTCTGGAATTTGGTGCCCTAAACTCCAAAGGGATGCTCTATTTATAGAGTGAGTCGAAGGGCATTGGATACCTCTCCAACGGCTAAAGCAAGTGGCCTACATGTTGGCCTATAAAAATAAACAGTAAAAGCATACAGTACACCCATTATTTTACAAGTTCACATGACACTCTGCTCCTCTTCCTTTGGCCTTTACACATTCCATATTTCCAGGCTTTTAGGTACTCTACGTCTTATTGTATCGTAGTTGGTAATGAGATTCCTCCTAATCTAGTGCCATTGTTTATACAAAAATGGTTACACCATTCTCTAATCCTTGCTGAGGAATAGTGACCCCTCAGGGTTACTTTCCAGTAGAAGTCTCTGAAATCTCTCATCCTCCATCTTATGCAGATGTCTTCGTGGAGTTCAACAGGTAGCTGGAGAACTTTTATTATTATTATTTCCATAGTTAGGAATCGTATAACCGCTATGTGTCTCGTTTGTAAGAGTCCACGGAGGAATCTGTTTTCAGTAAACCTCCCAAAATCAACAGAAATGTAAAAACTTGGAGGTCTAATATATGTTTACGGGTTAGTCGAACCCGTTGCATGGGGTCTCAATTCCAACTGGGCTAGACTTGTGAATCGTGATGGATTCGCAGGTGAGAGGGGGATTTGTTGTTTGTGCGCGTTTTTAGTCTTGTCTTAGCGCTTTTCAGCTTCTTAATGTTGATAGATACTTAAAGATCTATAGGAAGTCACCAAGGGTTTTGAAGGTGTGAGCATAGAGGGCAATAGGTTTTGTCTTTCGGTGCATTTCAGGATGGTGCTTGAACAGGTAAAATAACAAATATCAGCCTCATAAGTCGAGGACTATCCGACCTACAATAAAATGGAACAAAGGTAATGCTCTAGAGTACTTGCTTGAAACCCTAGGACTATCCAAATCGAGCGATGTTCATCCCATCTACATTGGCGATAACCGAACCGGCGAAGATGCGTTTACGGTATGTACAACATCTGGTATTTTCTAAGATGCGTTTAAGGTATGTGTATTAATTCATACTTTTGGCCAGTAACATGTCATACAAAATAGAGGACAAGGGTTCTCAATCATTGTGTCTTCAAAGGTCAAGAACAACGGGGCCTCATACTCTCTGTGGAAGCCCTAGCTCCGAAGTCTTGTTCTTCTTGCGCCGCGCCAAAGACACCGGACTTGACCGTGATGTATGAAGGGGTTGTTGATCTTTGTTTCTTCCAACAGCTCCTCGAAACTGAGATCGGTGAATGAAGATATGACTGAATAGGATTAGATACATATATAGAACTAATCGGAGGGTTTAATCAATACATAAGAGACCACAATAGGGTTAACATACGCTTTTGTAATAGAAGATGAATTAATTAATTGATCACTGTTTGTTGTCTTGTTTATTTTGTATTTCAAGTTATATAAGTTGGTGTGTACATATATAACCCAAAAAAAAAAACTTGATCTGAATCTGAAGAACCCATGGATCTAGAGTAGTACGTACCACAAGATGAGTTGACGTGACGCAGGCACGGAACTGGGGGTGGGCTGTGCAGCCCACCCCATTTTACTAGTAATATATATTATATAGGTAGATATAGATCACAATGCTTGAATGGCTCAATTGGTTAGGGGTAAAGGGTAGAGCATTGTAGCGCGGGTTCGAACCCCTTGCCCCACACATTCAATTTTTCCTTCTTCAATTACCAATACCCCGTGTTTTACTCCTGTACGCATACCTTCTAAATTTCTGATGCCTGTACACCCAAATTTTAATTGAAGCCACTTTTTTGTACATAAAACCTACCATATTAAACCTCTATTATTACTACTTTAAATATAGATTAAAAAAAAATATGGATTAATTTCATTATTTGATGGGTATTTATCTGTTTTAAATACAAAAATTAAAATTATATAAAAATTTAGCCCACCCAAGAATGCAATCCTGGTTCCGTGCCTGAGTCGTGACGTCACTCCCTTCATCTCCTCCTCCTATCTGCAACAACAAGAATTCGATATATTGAATTGTTTGTACAAAGTACTGAATTTGAAAGGCAAATTCATGAAATCCTAACCGCATTTGAAACTGAAATTCAATTGAAAATCTGCCCCAAATGAACATAAACAGCATTTGAAACACAATCGTCTAAACATATAATAAAAGAACAGAAAAAGGCGCATCAAACAAGCGGACTAGTCATCACCAATATAACTACATTAGAATTATGCATATACAATACAAGAATGCTTATTAAAAAAAAGACATATATGTAATTAAAAATTAAAAAAATAGATGTAATAGAGAACTTATGATACGGGGTTAGTCGTAGGGTGGCCCGATCTTCGACAATCAAACAAAGACAAACAAGAACGGAAGCAAAAGACTCAAAGACTCGATGAACAAGATGCAAGACTCGAAATTGATAACAAAGACACGACCGATAGTGGACTGATTCGAACTAAAATAGAACGAGGCAAAGACCCCAGACCTCCTAAGAGGGTAGGAACCAAATACCAACGACTATAAAGCCCGCCTCTACAACCTTACACAACCAAGCGGACAACTTGGAGGCACAAGGAGGGGACTTGTGATTACCAGGATCACCAGGCTCTCGCGAGGTTGACGAACTCAAAGCAAACCAAGTTAGATCTATAACCAATTGTTGCAATCGACGAGCCACGCTTCGAGTCGATTGACTTTCTCACAGATGTGTTTCACACAAACTGAAATTTTCATAAAATAGACGTCTGAGTTACAATGGAAGGATCAACCCTTCTTATAACCTAGGGGCTGATTTAATATAAAAATAATAAATAAAATAGAAATTAACTTAAATCCCTAAAATACTAAAAATAACTTAAATAAATAAGATCTCTAAAAATAACAATAAGGAAAGTTCCAACACTTAGGCCCCGTTTGGTATGAGTGCTGGAATCGGAATGGTAATCGGAATCGGAATGGAATCAGAAAATGGTAATCACTCATTAATGGAGCTGGTTGTTTGGTATTCTATCGGAATGAACCATTCCTGAAATAATAATAATAATAATAATAATAATAAATTAAAAAAGTGATAAAAGTGATAATATTAATATATTATTATTATTATTAAAATAAAAATAAAAATATAATATAATATATATTAAATAATAAAATATTGATAATAATAATATAAATATAATATAATATAATAAAACAAATATATATAAAATAATAAAATTTTGATAAAAAATAAAGTATTGATATTAATAATAATATAAGTATAAATATAATAAAATACTGATAAAAATAAAAATATATTATTATTATTAAAAATAAAAATATAATATAATATATCAAATAATAAAATATTTATTAAAAATAATAATATTAATAGAAATATATTATTATTGTTAAAAATTAAAATATAATATAATATATATTAAGTAATAAAGTATTGATAATAATAATATAAGTATAATTTATAAAGACAATAAAATTCTAATAAAGATAATACTATTAATAGAAATATATTATTATTATTATTAAAAATAAAAATAATATTATATATTAAATAATAAAATATTGATAATAAAAAAAGTATAAATATAATATAATATAATTAATAATAATATAAAAATAATAAAATGTAGATAAAAATAATATTATTAATAAAAATGTAATAATAATAATAATAATATAAGTATAAATATAACATAATATAATTATTAATAATAATAATATAAGTAGAAATTGGGAATGAACCATTACCTACCTTTTGGGGAGGAATGAAATCATCCATGAAAAGGGTAATGGTTGATTACCGGTAATCATTCCGATTACCAATTTTCAACCTACCAAACAAGAAATGTGGGAATCATGTATTCTCATTACCCTTTTTGATTACGAGTAATGCATACCAAACAAGCCCTTAAAGAATTCCCGTCTAAACAGTGACAGCTGCAAAGAATGTGATTTTCGGCCAAGCTCCATGTCGAATCTGGAAAAACCTTCAACAGCAAAGTTGTAGATCTCTTCGCCCTCGTTCCGACAAGGTATAGCACACCTCAATCCGATTAATATTGACTCTGTACGACTCAATTTACTGAGACGTCGAAGAGCTGTCAAATGCTAACGAATCTAAAAAACGTAAGTTTCCACCTTTGCACCTTCTCCCATGGTGGAGCCTTCTTCTTCCTCTTGAGGATGATATCATTCTCTTGAGCTCGAATCATAGGTTCATCCCCAAGTATAGGTGTGTCCGAAGGTGTCTTGTATGGCCCCGCATCATTCCCCCTTTCTTGAAAAGGATTCGACCTCGAATCCAAGGTTGCATAAGATTCCGCAAATGCATCCACACGAGCTCCTGGATCGAATACCTCATGCCCATGGAAAGTCATCTGAAGACTGATTGTTGCAGGGGTTGACCACTTTTGGATGGATTTGAACTTGGCTTCGCCATCTTGTAAACCATTAGAGCTTTCTACAAAACCAAGAAAAGAAACTTGATGAGTGCACAATTCAGAGTTCATATCATCTTCAAAATGTTCTAACTGAATATGCACTATAGGTTGTTCATTTAGCTCTATGTTTCCATCAATGACTAGCAAGTTTTCATCCTTTTTCAATGCTGAATTTTCAATTAACTCAATGCTAGCAATAGTAGAAGAAGTTTCATTATCAATGATCATATTAGAAACTATGTCTTCTTCTAAGCATGTAGTTTGACACAAATCTTTGCCTTGATTATCAGCACAGGGTATAGGTTGAACATTTAAATCAATCAAAGAATCAACATGCTCATGTTCAATGCAATCATCTTTAGAGGCAAGTAAACTAATATCTTCATCATTATGAACATGCTCATCATGTTTATCATTAGAATTTTCAGATTCATTTTTGTCTAGGCGATTAGTCATGTGAGGCTTCTTATTTGGACAATCCTTCATAACATGTCTACTACCTTGACATATAAAGCAAGGAATGTACATAGGTTCAAGAGTAGAAGAGTTAGGATTACTCCCTTTAGGGCCAGTAGATACTCTAGACGATTCATGTCCGTTCCAAGGCGCTCTGCCATTGTCGATGGGCTCATGAGGCATTCGGCCTTTACTCCTCCCTTGGGGTTGGCTTACTCTCTCCCTTGAGCCGCCATCAAACCTCCTTTGGGGCTGCTGCACATGGCTTTGGTGCCACCTTTATTTGGGGTTGCCCACTCGACATTCTACCACCTTGGCTCCTGTATCTAGCATTCCTTTCTACTTTCATAGCTAAATGTAAAAGTTCAGTAGGCGTAGAATAAGAAAAGTAATCAATTTCATGAGCTAAGGCGGGGTGCAATATTCTAAGAAACCTAGCGTTAGTATCTTCATAGGGTTCAACTACATTAGCTCTAGCCATGGTTTCTTGCATTGCATAAAAGGTTTCCTCAACAGTTTTGCTACCTTGCTTAAGATTTTCTAATCGTTGTCTAACCTTGCTAGCATAATGTGGAGGAGCAAACCTACTTCTCATAAGTGCTTTTAATTGAATCCAAGAAGCAACATGTGCATCAAGGTTTCTTCTTCTTTCCTTTACTAGATTATCCCACCAAATTAAAGCAAAACTTTGAAATTCTAGGGAAGCTAGTTGCACCTTTTTATGTTCAGAGAAGTTATGACAAATCCATATTCGATCCATTTTAGTTTCCCAATCAATATATGCATCTGGATCGGTGGTACCATAAAATTGAGGGATCTTTAGCTTTACTTTACCTATGCCATCTTGCGCAGGCTCTCTAGGTGCTCGATAGTGGTATCGACCTCCTCTAACATTTTGTCGAAGACGCTGCTCCCAATGATCATCCTCTTTGAAGTCGTCGTCGTCGTCCTCTGAGAAGTAGTACTCTTCTTGTTGCCATCGTCCTTTCCCTCGTCTCTGCATATTAGCCATCACAAAACAACAAACAAAGAAATATGTAAAGTTAGAAAAATATAAACAATCTCACAAGTGTTTCTCTCACACACTCCTCTCTAATTGGTTATGACAAGCTTGTTGGGGCAATCCGCTTTGGGTCAATCAACACTCAAGCAAGGACTTAACAATCAAAAGAGAGTAATCAAAAGAAAGGACAAAGAAACACCAAATAAGGTACTCGACAAGGCAAGAACCACTCGACAAAAGCTGGACACAAGGTCGAAATCGACCAAACTGACTCGACAGAAGCTGTAACGAGGCTGTACCGAGGCTGGAGGGGGTCGGTATGGGGTCGGTATGGGTACTGCAGTACACGACACACAAAAATAGGAAAAGAAAATGAAAGAAAAGAAAGAAAAACTTGGATTTTTACCTCTTTTTGATTTAAACCCTTAGTATGGATGTTGTAGTTGCAAGGTAGGGCTTAAAAAAAATTTATGGTTTGGGAGGTATGTGTTTGAGACTTTAGACTAGGGCTATATGATTTCACCAAAATTGGTCCTTGAAAGTTCTTGCACCTAGTGAATTTTATCCTCCTAGGACTAAGCTTTGAATGTAATTTTTTTTTTTTAATTTCGGACTGTTTTTTTTTTATACCTAATGCAAGAAACTTAACAATGAAATAAAAAGGACTCTTGAAATTTTAAACTATGGTGAAAGAAAATTAAAATTTATGTAGCCCTAATGAAATATATATAGGTGATGGTTTGGCTAAATATGGAAGGTATATCTATCTAAGGCCTTTTTATAATCTATGATAGATAAAAGTGATTTAATCTATCAAAAATCAAAATTTAATAAGGCAATAAAATAGATAAACAAAGATGAAAAAAGATAGCCAAAGATAGAAAGCAAACTAGGGTTTGGGCAAACTTGCACGGTGCGGCCAATCTCAAATTTGAGAACTCTCGCCGTCGACACGATTTACGCACAAAGACTTGCACACAAAAGTAGACACTTGCAAGGGGTCTCGGCTGTAACGTGGTAATTGAATTGGTTGGCTTGGAATGGAAGCTGCCACCTATGACTTGCTTTCAAAGTATGGTGTACATCGGCTAAAGCACATGAACGACAATCACACAAGGCTATTGTGGTCTCGGCTTATGATTTATTTAGGGCTAAAGTAACCACAACAATCACAAATAAAGGTTAATGCAATCAAATTAAAAAAAAAATATTCAAGAAGTAAAAATACCAAGAACAAGAAAGACTTTATTTTTGTAGGTTTTGTGTTTAGGGAATAACAAAAGACACAACTTTGATGTCGGAAACCAAAGTTCTGATGCCAATTTGATACGGGGTTAGCCGTAGGGTGGTCCGATCTTCGACAATCAAACAAAGACAAACAAGAACGGAAGCAAAAGACTCAAAGACTCGATGAACAAGATGCAAGACTCGAAATTGATAACAAAGACACGACCGATAGTGGACTGATTCGAACTAAAATAGAACGAGGCAAAGACCCCAGACCTCCTAAGAGGGTAGGAACCAAATACCAACGACTACACAACCAAGCGGACAACTTGGAGGCACAAGGAGGGGACTTGTGATTACCAGGATCACCAGGCTCTCGCGAGGTTGACGAACTCAAAGCAAACCAAGTTAGATCTATAACCAATTGTTGCAATCGACGAGCCACGCTTCGAGTCGATTGACTTTCTCACAGATGTGTTTCACACAAACTGAAATTTTCATAAAAGAGACGTCTGAGTTACAATGGAAGGATCAACCCTTCTTATAACCTAGGGGCTGATTTAATATAAAAATAATAAATAAAATAGAAATTAACTTAAATCACTAAAATACTAGAAATAACTTAAATAAATAAGATCTCTAAAAATAGCAATAAGGAAAGTTCCAACACTTAAAGAATTCCCGTCTAAACAGTGACAGCTGCAAAGAATGTGATTTTCGGCCAAGCTCCATGTCGAATCTGGAAAAACCTTCAACAGCAAAATTGTAGATCTCTTCGTCCTCGTTCCGACAAGGTATAGCACGCCTCAATCCGATTAATATTGACTCCGTACGAGTCAATTTACTGAGACGTCGAAGAACTGTCAAATGCTAACGAATCTAAAAAACGTAAGTTTCCACCTTTGCACCTTCTCCCATGGGGGACCTTCTCCCATGGGTGTCTTGTATGGCCCCCACCTTTGCACCTTCTCCCATGGGGGACCTTCTCCCATGGGTGTCTTGTATGGCCCCGCATCAACTTACTTTGTAGATTGCTAATTCGATGGGGAAGATTCATTCTTCCCAATAGATCACCCTCATCTAGACGTCTCCCTTATTTGCCGACTTCTAGTGATCGATCAAATAATAGTGCATTCACTGTGAACGAGCGCTTGGGTTTAAATATAGAGTTTCTATATGTATTACGATTTACCTTCCGATGTGGGACGGTTCTCCAATAGAAAAAGAAGTAACTTTGCATTATCTTATTATTTTTCGACGTGAGATATGTTCAAGTGCGCAGTATAACATAGCAAATTAAATTCAGTCAGATTGGAGTGAGTTGGGTTGAATCAAATGTATACTAATTTTGAAATTTTGGACCATAATATGGTTCTAGTTTGTTTTAGATATCTTATAGTCATAATGGTTTCAGTCAATTTGTCATATTTCAAGTTATATTTTTTTTGAAGTTTCAAACCAAGTATATGAATGAGTCAAACCCAATGGTGAGGAGTGACTAGTGAGGACTGAAAAGTTACGGCAATAGACTAAGGTAGTAAGGTCATTCATAAATCGCTAGAAAGTAAACTCAAATTTTATTTTATTTTTGATTTTTTTTTTGTAAAAAATGTGTTAAAAACATATTTTTTGCAATTCAAATACGTCTATATAAAATCAACTTTGCTATCGACAGTTGTCCTTTGGTACTTTTATATATTAAGTAGATATATCTCCCTCATAAAATAAAAACGTTGGCATTAGAGGAGATCTTGAATATTAATAATTCTTTATATAAATATAAAGTATATATATAATATTGTAATTATAAATGTGTGTGTGTGATTAAGCTATCATATTATATATAATATATTGTAATTATAAAATATGAGAAAGTATATAGTTTTATCAAAAGAGAAAAACAATATGATAATTTTGTGAATAAAAAAAGAAATAAAAGGAAGAAAATTATCTAGATTAGTAAAGTGATATGATGCATTGTAATGTAACTGTTTAATCCTCTACAATAAAATAAATTCCTTCAAATACATTTTTTTTTCTATATATAGTAAACAATTAAATTTTTTACATAGTACAATGAATCTATATGTATTACAAATGACTATATGAAAATGAACCACAAGTCAATATAGAATACTATGCACCGACTTTAATATATACATGTATTATAGATAATTTCATATTTGAGTCTACTTAACTAGTTATAATAATGAAATCAGGGACGGAACCAGGATTATAATTTTGGGTAGGTTGAATTTACACATAATTTTTTTTTATATATATTTTTTTTATATTGAAATTAGTAATAATAAAATTAATTAACCATAAAAAATTAGAGTAAAATAAAGGCAAAAAAGGAGAAAGAAAAACAAAAAAAAGGGAGAGAAAGGGGAGTAGTGATATGATTTTACAGTAATTTCACCCAGAGAGGGGTTCCAATAAGCATTTAGCAGTGGAAAAAAACATTACCAGATATGCATTTAGCCGAAATCGAACCCGCACTTCCAGTCCTCCCAAATGGCGTCTTTGCCAACTGTGCCACTCAAGCAGCGTGTCCACTACTACATCTATATTATATATGTATTAATTTCTAAATGGGGTGGGCTGTAGCATATACCGGCCCACCCCTAGGTCCGTCCCGGAATGAAATGATGATAAAAAATACATTGAAATAAATTACTTCAAATACATCGAACTTTTACGAGTACAATGAATCCCTCGTATTTTACCGGATAGGGGCACGGGGCACCTGTCCCATAAGGAATAGGGCCCCCTGAATTGACCTCCCCCATCCCTGAAATAAATAAAAAAATTAAAATGTGAAAAAAAAATGATAAAGGGGATATTTGTAAGAAGGGTTAGGGAGCGACAAGGAGTATTTGTGACAGTGGCCGGATCCTCACTGATATCTTACTACCGAAAGATGAATGGGAATCTTCTATCCCCTATGATGTACCACTCAGTACACCACTAAATTATTTACATTATAAAAAATATCGAAAAAAGTATAACATTATATTTAATTTTTATACACTTCTATAATATGTTTATAAAATTTTATCATAAAAAATCATATTTAAAAAATTATAGATAAAGAAAATATATATGAATTATTTTAGAAAATATTTTTTCTATTTTTCTAGAACATATTTTGTTTATGATTAAATATTATAAACATATTAATATAAGTGTATAGAAGTTAAATATATTTTTTTTTAAAAAAATATTGTTTTATAACATAAATAATTTAGTAGTGGATTGGGTGGTATACCGTCACTACGGGGAAAGTGTGTAATTATATACGCTTTAGTTTCGACGCATTTTAAAAGCGTCGAAAATTTTCGACGTTCTGAACTGTCGATTTTTTTTGACAGATATAGGCGTCGAAATTAACAAAAATCTCGACGTCCTAAAGCGTCGAGAATGGCTTCACTAAAATTTTTAACCTAACTCCCGTGCCTCTCTCTCTCTCTGACTCCCGTGCCCCTCTCTCTCGATTCACTCTCCCCGACTCCGGTGCCCCTCCCTCTCTCTCTGCTTCACACCTCCAAAGAACCCTAATCGCGCCCACCGGAGACGGCCTCCCACCGCCCACCGGAGACGGCCTCCCATCGGCAGTCGATCTCTCCACTCTGAGCACCTTCCCCTGCCTCCTCTCCGTCTTCGTCTCCCTCGCTCCAATCTCCGCCCCATTTCCGACCTGATCTGCGTTTCTGCTCCAGTCGATATCTGCTTTTCTGTGAGTTTTACCTTCACCTATTGATAGTCTAGTGTTAGATTAGTCTAGTGTCAGATTTTCCTTCTCTCAATCTTCTTCTTCTGCTCCATGAACTCCTCCTGCGATCGCAATGTGGCGTAGATCCTGCGCCAGTCACTACGGGAGGTTAGGGCTTGGGAGCTTGGACTCGCAATGGAAGCCTGTGGTGTGCTCCAGTTTTGATAGCCTCCGCGACGTCGCCTGTGGCGGTGCCCATACGCTTTTTCTCACCGGTGAGGTTTCTCATTGCAATTTCTCCGTTCAGTTTTATTTTGTTCTCGACTGTGATCGCTTGTGCTGTGTTCATTTCTCAAATCAAAAGTGAATAGAAGATATCATACTTTCCTACATTATATTAATTAATTTATATGTAATGATCAAGAAATCCTGTTCAGTTCTATATCTGAATGTGTGAAAATCCTAACTGCAATACTGGATTGAATCAATTGTTTGTCACAGCCCCTCTCCCAGCCCATATAACCACAGCCTCGCCTAACAGGAATCTGGATCTTGTTTGTCATGGTTCATCAAACTGCTCTTTCGCCTTCTCAAACGAATCCGAATCCATGTGTTAAAAATTCCAAAGTATGTCTATGTAAATGTTGCACTTAAGCATTAGAAGAACTAATAGAGAAGGGTAACTTTGTTTTTAATTTTGGTTTGTTCTTCTGTAAGTTCCATCTGAAGCTTATAGGTTATAAAAATATGGTATGTTTTAAAGTAATTATCTCCCTAAATATAAGAAAATGAAAATGCTTCAAAACTGAGTTTTAACAAAGAAAGGGACTGCTCTCAAGGGAGCATGTTAAGAGACTGGAAAGGGGGAAAATGATTGGGTTTCTTGGATTTGTGTAATTACAAGTTAGTGCAAGGAAGTGAGATTCCCTCTACTCTTTGCTGTTTGTGTATATCTATCTATCTGTTTTATTGTGTAATGTGTTGATGAAGAGCTCACATCACATGGTCCCCTCAGAAACACCTCTTGCACATGTCCAGTTTGGATTAAATACACACTTGTGAAGCATCAAACAATGAAAATAAAAGGGTTTTCAATATGTAATCTTTAAGTTAGAATTAGAAGGGGTTATTAATTATTGATCTCTTTCTTGTATTGTGAAAGCCTATGATTGATTATAACATGCAAAGGGTGCACTAATTTGCTGTTGCTGTTGTATGCACTTTAAGACAATTTAGACATAACGATACGTATTGATCCTATTTGCTTCATTTGGTCAATTTTATTTTGTTCTATAGTTTGTTTTTCTAAGTGTCTATATTTTCAATGATCATTACGTAGGAATGGATACAAGTTGGATTGAACTAGTATGGTGAATTAAACATCATGCTTATTTGTGAATTAAGCAAGGACCTGGTTTTAAATTTACAAATGAGAGAGAATATTACAGCTAGTGTAAATTTGACTTAGGGATTGCTCCTGGCTTAATCTTGATCTGATGTAGCAAGTATAATGCTTGGAAACAGTTCTATTTCTGTGGCTGCTACTGCACGCCCTAGCGTTTTATAGTATTTTGGCAATGTATCGTAGAGTTTTAAGTGCCACTTTTCAAATTCACGAAACTAATATCTTTTCTCAAATAACTATTAGGACAAAAGTATTCTTGAAAGATATCCTGCAAGCAGTCAGGCCTCCACTCCAGTTTGTGGCAAATGCTTATATAAATGGAACTGTATTCCAGAGGTATCTATGTATCTTTTCTATTCTTGGATCGACAAGCTCTTTTCCTGTTTGTTGCTTTGTATAAATCCTTTTGTTTACTTCATTTGCATATGTGAAATGAAATGATGCAATACATTCAGTTAGTAGTAGCATTTGGATCATAGGCTGTTGGAGAGTGAAATAAAATGATGCAACAGTACTAACTGAATGCAATACATTCAGTTTGTAGTAACATTCAGTTAGTACTTAATTTATCTCCTTGCTTGGTGGTTACTACATGGTCTGATTTATCTTGTCCAATGTTATTAGAATATTGGTGAAAGCCTGAAATTGCATCTTGCTTTTGTCCACTGATATAATTCATCCTTGATCTTAATATATGGCTAATGTGATGTCACGTTGTTACTGCATTTAATTGCTGATATCATGCTTTTCTTGCTTGATCAGATTGTGAAGCTGAAAGCTTTTGATAAGTTTGAGAACACTACTGAAGCCTTGTCTGCTGCAACCTTGTTGGTTGGGAGCAAAGCCATCGAAGGTCTAAGGAAGTTCTTAATCTAGACTTTGTTTTTCTTGGCCGGGTTATGTGAACAGGAGAGAGCTTTACAAAAAGGATCTTGATGTGCCTTCTGACAGAGGACTCCCTTATACTAGGTACAAGTACTATATCAGGTTGAGGATTAAGACACTGGCTGTTTTGTGGTTACCCTTGGAAAACTTGCACCAAAGTAAGTGAACTCTCCCATTCATTTAATTTTAACTGATGAATCTTATGCCTCTTTGTACGTATAATGCAAGTAACTTATTTGTTGCAATTGCATATTGCTTTGTTAAGACCGTAAGAATTGCCTTGTAATCTTGTCAGGAATTCTGCGAACGTTTTCATTTCATATGATCTTTAAAATGTCATTCCTGTGACTGAGCTTTTTGTGAGTTTGTTGTGAATTGACTGACCTTTTTGTGATTAATCATTTCACCTCTTAAGTTGAGATATAAAGTCAAAAACATCCGATTAGACTTTGGTGGTTTTTCAGAGCTTGATGAGAGAATGCAGGAAATGAAAATTGAACTCAAGTACTTTGAAGGTGAGTACAACGAAAACCATAAAACAAAGGCCATTGAAGCATTAAATTAAGCGAACGAAAAACTGGAACTTTTTTAGTGATACTTCTGAGGCAATGTGCTTGATTCATGTTGTATTTGACATCTCTTGATGTCTCTTGATGCCTCCAGAAATGTTTGTTATTTTCTTCAATAGATAAAAATTCTGTAGGATATGAGCCAGGTTAGCTAAAACACTTCATGATGGTAGTTTGCTGATGTGTGGCACATATGCACTCATTCCTTGCAGTAGTTCCCAACCTTATTAAACTCTCAATTCTTTTTCAGCTATTTTTCAGCAAGATGCTTTCATTCATGTATGATTCATATTCATCTTATTTGCTCTTGTCTAGATTTGTCAACACCTATGATACTTAATACATGTCCTGTAGCGGATATCTTTATTGCTAACAAAAATGTGAACGACAAATATTCTATTGACTGGGTGAAGGTAATGTCGTTTTATGCTCATAAGTGATCTTATTTTGCATTCAAGTGGCACTTTAATTAAATCTAGATTTCTCCTTTTATGGGTTTAGGCAAAGTGGATGCTAAAAAACATGAGGATAAAGACAGCCACGTCAATTAACAAACATGAGGATAAGTAGAAGTCCTATCAAGTTTTGTAAATTCTTCTCTCTTTTTTTCCATAGCGATGCATTAGCTCATATCTGATTGAAAGATTACAAGATAAGATCAGAGTTATATGAGAATTATTTTGCTTTATTTGCCTTGTGGTATAGAGTATAGAACACTTTGCGCAAGATATTTGGAGCTCTATGAGTATATTGATGAAGATGAAAAGGTGTGAAATGTATTTTCACATGCTATATATAGAACTTCTCTACCTTTTCTTACTGGAGATTGTATATTTTTGGATTAAAAAAAGTAGAAATAAGTGATGTTGATCGGATGCTTTGGTCAATAAGCCAGGTGTCTTTGCATCTTGTTTCTGTCGCCGGTTTCTAGTTCATTTGCAGAGTCTAAGTTCAGTGATATATATCTGAAAATGCAGCTTCCTTTTCAACATACCTGAGGACCAACTGAATGCTTGTGAATAAGCATTTCAAAGCAAGAAGGTAATTATCACCTTTTTGTTGTCTTATTGTTTTATTGACTTGGTTTTGGCCATTTGCTTAGTGATTTATTTTTCTTTTCCTTGAGTAATATGATTTTGATGGTTTTTATCCTTACACTTGTATAAATTAAGAGATGTAACCTCTGAAGTGTGATTCACAACTCAAGGCTATGGAAATTGAAGATATCACTGGCTTTGACTTTCTTGAAGAAAACATCTAGGTAAGATGGATGAAATTTTTATTTGTTTCAATATTTTTTATCATTCTTGTTCATGGATTCGAAGTTGAATCTACTAATTAAAGATTTTTTGTGGGATTCAGTTTTATCTTTAGATCACAATTGAATATGAAATATCCTTTCACAACTATCTTCTTTATGTTTCTGTAATGATTCAAACGGTGAGTTTTAAAATTCTGTCATTTGGAAACTTGACTCAACCGAACTTCAGATCCTTACTCTTGGTTGGGCCTACTCTAATGTTTTCTTCTGCAAATGCTGTCAGTGTGTTATGCTGGGATGGAAAAGTTAGGAGTGTTCTATCTGTCAGTACGCCTAATGCAGGTATCTTTGAGTGAATCGCTGCTTGTTGTTCTACGTACTTTCTCCATATAATGTTGAATACTGAACATATATTGCTAAACATTCGTTAAATCTGAACTTTTCTTTCAATTTGGTGTAGAAATTTCACATGTTTGTAGGTATAGAAATTTCTTTATTTCGTCTGTACAACGTTTTGTTTGTATGGTAAAGTTGGTACATGGTATGGATATATTTGAGAGGTTCTTCACTTGAAGCTCAAGTTTTAAAATGGCTGCTTTGCCTGGCAAATTGGATCACATTCCTTCACATTTGGTTGTTGAATTTTTTAATTTATTGCTGAGAACTTTGAATAGGGGCTTACACAGAGTGTTGGTCAGATTTGAAGTCAGTTTTTCTCACTCTCTTGATATATCCTTTAAATAAAATAATATGTTATTATTTTCAGAGTCCCGAGGAGCTGGTTTTGTGAATGAGAAGGCCATGAAGTGTATTGGTAAGGTCTGAGATAAGTTTGTGAAAGGAAGGAGGACCAAGATGAAGGAAAAGATCCCACTCACTTAAGTTGATTTAGTTGATATATATCAAACATATACAGAACTACATTCAATTTATTTATTTATAAGTTGTATGTCATTCTTGTAACTGTTAATAATAATAATAATAATAATAATAATAATAATAATAATAAAAAACTCTACTTTGTTTATGGATTCTGTCGCGAGGGTTGATGACCCCCAGTGCGAGTTGCTTCTGCTTCGGACCTGTACATGTATTTCTAAACTCTACTATGCTTTGTGTACTTGTACTCCACGTGTCTTTGCCCATCTTTCCTTTGATGTGGCATTCCATTCTAGCTTGAAACGTATTGTCACTGCGTCTGTGCCTGGGTTTGGGGATTGACAGTGGCGACTTGCCACCTTCCCTTTTCAGTTTGGTGGGCTCAGAGTGTATGTTGTTGGGGATGTCCTACATTATACTTTTTTGACGTCTCGTTTGTAGTTTGGTGAGTTGCATGGTAAACTCCTACGTCCTTCTAATCTGGTATCACTGGTGCTGGCCCTACTTTTGATGATGTTTGGCGCGTTTTTAATGAGATCACTGATTCTGATCTTCTACGCGATCCTATTGAAATCGATGCCTTTAAACTTATGAAGAAATTGAAAAATATATATTTCGCGAAGGTTGATGCTATATTGTACTTTGTTTTCTCTTCGACTCTGCGACATGTGGCATTATGGAAGTCTCAGCAGGGTGTTCACTCCTCTGATTGGTTGCGTGCAGTACCTATTTCTGGGTTGGGGCAGACTATGAATGGAAAGACCTATCGTAGTGTGCTTAATTATCGATTGGGTGTTCCGTCGTTCGCGACATCTTATTAGAAATTTGCTATAGGGATGAGATTTCTGTCGGTAAGGAGGTTGATATCGGTTTGGTACGTTGTTGGGCATGATAAGCCCCTTCGTCCGGCATATTTGCTCCTTTATTCCCGAGACATGGGCGGGATGTGTGTGTATTGATCCGATGGGATCCTCCCCCTTGACTCAGTTTGTAGTGTCCGACTTTGTGCCCGGTCGTGTTGTTGTTGATGCTGCTCGGCGTAAGTGTGCCAAGTATCAGGATTTGTGCACGGCGGTTGGTTATAGTTTCCTACCCTTCTCCTTCTCTTCATTGGGGGAGTTAGATACGGATGTTATAGTCTTGCTGAAGCGGATTCAGAAATTCTCGGTATCTCAGGATGTCGGGGCTCGTGCTGCCACTTATATTTTTACTAGACTTAGTTTTGTTATTGCTAAGGGAATGAGTGCCCAGATAGTATCTCGGCTACCCACTAATTTCTTGTAAACTGTTTTGATGATGATGATGATGATGATGATGATGATGATGATGATGATGATGATGATGATAATAATAATAATAATAATAATAATAAAAAATTGCTTCAAACATAGTAATAAGCATTGCATGCATTCCTTTCTTTAACATTTTTTTACAGATAAGAAAAGATGTAATCATATTTTTTATTGAAAGAAATTAAAACACAAACTAACTTATATAAGTGGTTTTATGTAACTTCTTAATTTTTGGGTGGTTTATGAAAAGTCTAGTGTTTGAAGAGTGGTGATATAATAATATTTTTTCCAACTTATACGTTGTGCTAAAGATTCTTTGATATCATAAAGCTTGAGGTGATTGCGCATAATATTTTAAAAAAATATTATCTTTGTTTTGAAAACATGTTTCATTACTATTTATATACATTTTTTAAATAGTTAAAATTTATATTTTTTTATATAATTTCATATCTAGTACTAACAAAATGTAAAATTATATAAAAATAATAAAAAAAGGTTGATATTTTATATTGACATATCTGAATTGTAAAAACATATATTTTTTTAAAACAGATGCATTAATATTTTACAAAAAAAAAATGAGTTTACTTTCTAGAGATTTATGAATGACCTTAATTAGTCTATTGTCGTCACTTTTCAGTCCTTCACGTCGGATATATTTGGCATTGAAACTTCAAATACGGAGCACTGAAACTTGAAATATAGATCCAAATGATAAATTGACGGAAACCATCATGGCTGTAACTATAAGATATCAAAAACAAACAAGAACCATATTATGGTCCAAAAATTCAAAACTGGTATCTCAATCCAATCCGACTTAATTTAATTTGTTATGTTATTATAGTAAACTACACTTGAATATATCTCACGTCGAAAATAATAAGATAATGCAAAGTTACTTCTTTTTTCTTATTGGAGAATTGTCCCACATCGGAAGGTAAGTCGCAATACGTATAGAAACTCTCTATTTAAACCCAAGCGCTCGCTCAACGACGAATGCACTATTGTTTGCTCGATCACTAGAACTCGACGAATGAGGGAGAGATCTAGATGAGGGTGATCTGCTGGAAAGAATGAATCTTCCCCATCGAATTAGCAATCTACCAAAGTAAGTTCTCTATTATATCTATTTTTTTAATTACATATATATATCTTTTTTCAATAAGCGTTCTTGTATTGTGTATATATATATATATAATTATAATGTTGTTATAATTGAGTGTTGAGTTGGTGCTATTTTTTTGGTGATGCTTACTTCGCTCTTCGTCTGCTTTCTCAACTTGATGCTTCTTTTTTATTATTTTTACTATATGTTTAGGCGATTTTCGCCATGTCAGCCTCTCGATAATCAGATCTACCTGATTCTTGAGTGTTGAGTTGAACGAGACAAGTTTTGAGCTCAACACACAACTGCTGCAAAAAAAAAAAAACCATGTCCATATTCATTTGACGCAAGAATCCAGTTTTTTCTTTGATGCAAGAATCCAATTTTTTCTAGTATCTTTTCTTTTAAAACTAAAATCAACAAGAACAAGAAGTAGAGATTTAATTTCAAGGCCAATCAAAGTAATTAATTTTCTTCAATAAATCAAAAAGTGCGTAATTTGAGTTTATGTTCATTTGGGGCAGATTTTCGATCGGTTGAATTTCAGTTTCGAATGGGTTTGGATTTCATGAATTTGCCTTTCAAGTTCAATACTTTGTACAAACAATTCAATAATATCGAACTGTTGTTGTTGCTGTTGCAGATGGAAGGAGGGGAGGAAGGTGAGGTACGTCTTAATGAAGATCAATGGTTCGACGTCTTGTGGTACGTCAAGACAACAAACACTGATCAAATTCACCTTCTGCTACAAAAGTTTATGTTAACCCTATTGTGGTCTCTTGATGTATATTGACGAATCACTCCAACCACTTCTATTATATGTATCTAATCCTATTCAATCATATCTTCATTGACTGAGCTCAGTTTCGACGAGTTGTTGGTGTAAAAAAAGATCAGCAACCGCCTCTTACATCACGGTCAAGTCCGGTGTCTTTGGCTCGCGAGGCTCACCGAGAACAACAAGACTTCATAGGCGGTGTGTTCCTAGCGTTGGGGCTCTGGCGTCCGGTGATTTTGATTGTTCCTTGCGTTCCTATTCTGAGTTGGGGCTCTAGCGTCTGGTGTCGGGTCCGACTGGGGTCGAGGCGGTGTGTATCTAGGCGACTCCGTGATCCGGAAATTTTCTTGGAGGATCATCTTCACTGCCCACACGGACTCCGGCCTGATGTACCGTTGGCCAGCGGTGTCGCTGCTTGGTGATGCTTGGTGTCAGTTCTTACTTCTTAGTCTACAATGCCCCCAGCGTTTATGGTTTAGTTTCACTTGTTCGTCTGAGATTATGTGCCTATCTCCGTTGTATTGCACTTGCACCTTTGTTTTTCTTATCTTGCATTGTATGGTTTGACAGTACGCCGAGGCCGACTTGGTCGGCCTCTCGAGTTGTTAGTTTTGTCTGACTCTCGAATTATTTCCTAATAAAAAAAAATTATTTGTACCACTTATGGCTTATCTTTTTCTCTGATGCAATAATCCAGTTTTTTGGAATTATCTTTTCTTTTAAAAATAAAATCAACAAGTAGATATTTAATTTCAACAATGCAAGGTAATTAATTTTCTTCAACAAATCAACTAGTACATAATTTGCAGTCGAAATCATCTACAACACTTACTACAACACTCCCTACATCACAAAATTATTTTCACCTTTATTTAAACTTAAAAAAATTATAAAAATTATAGACATATTCTAAACACCTATTTTTATATGTTTATAAATTTTATTTTTGAAAAATCATGTTTTAAATTTTTTTATAAATATATTTCATAAAATAATACCTTTTGAATTTTTTAAAAAAGTAAAAAGATGATTTTTCAAAAATAAAATTTATAAACATATAAAAATAGATGTTTAGAATATGTATATAATTTTTATAATTTTTTTTAAGTTTAAATAAAGGTAAAAATAATTTTGTGATGTAGGGAGTGTTGTAGTAAGTGTTGTAGAGGATTTGGATTGCATAATTATTAATTTGTGTTTATGTTTATTTGGGCCAGATTTTCGGTGTTGAATTTCAGTTTTGAAGGTTTGGATATCAACTTGCCTTTCCATTCAAATTAATTCAATACTTTGTAGTTTGTACAAACAATTCAATATATCGAACTGCAGATGGACGGAGGGGAGGAAGGGAGTGGCGTCACGTTAACTCATCTTGAGGTACGTCTTACTGAAGATCCATGGGTTCGACGTCAAGTCTACTCATCTGTGGTACGTCAAGACAACAAACACTGATCAAATTCACCTTCTATTACAAAAGTTTCTGTTAACCCTATTGTGGTCTCTTGATGTATATTGACGAATCACTCTGACCACTCCTATTATATGTATCTAATCTTATTCAATCATATCTTCATTGACCGAGCTCAGTTTCGACGAGTTGTTAGTGTAAAAAAAGACCAGCAACCGTCTCCTACATAACAGTCAAGTCCGGTGTCTTTGGCTCGCGAGGCGCACCAAGAATAACAAGACTTCGAGGGCACCTGCAGCGAGTATGAGGCCCCTGTGTCCTTGAGACCTTCGAAGACAGTATGATTGAGAACCCTTGTCCTCTATTTTGTATCACCTGTTACAGACCAAAAGTGTGATTAATGCACATATGATGAGTCCTTAAATCAACAATGTAATGTACTTGTTGTACATACATTAAACGCATCTTCGTCCGTTCGGTCATCGCCAATGTAGATATGGGATGAACGTCACTCGATTTGGATAGCCCTAGGGTTTCTAGCAAGTACTCTAGAGCATCACCTTTGTTCCATTTTATTGTAGGTCGAATTTCAATTACCTAAATACATGTCAAGTGATTTTGTTATTGCAAACTAAAAACATGACTAACAGAGAGAGTACCTGCTTAGCAGCAAGAAGGGGGCAACACTAGTCTTTGAGCAGCAAAACACATAGCAGCAGAAGAAAAATTGAAATCCAAGAACATTAAATGCAATCCGAGAACATCAAATGCAAGGATAAAGAATGCAACTGCACAATTGAGTGACAATTGAAAAAGCCCCAAATCTGAAAGACATGGTGATGGTCGAGTCGAGTGATCGGAAAATCTCACTGCTGCGCGCCTCAGGGAGGGGATGTCGTAGATTTGGAGGAGCTGGACCATCAGGCGGCGGTTCCCGACGCAAATCTGGAGCAGCGCCGCCGAATTGACTTCACCGGCACACCAACTCGTCTTCCACTGATTTTTCTCTCATAATCTCCGATTCAAATCAAACGCCTCTAGTTTTCCTCTTTAATTGATTGATGAGGAGATCGGCCCCTGTGATGGAAGTGGTGGTGGTGGTGGTGGTGAGGGAGGCGGTGACGGAGGGGAGAGAAGCTGAAAGAAGAGTATAAGAGGCCATGGAGGTTTGAACTCAACTCTCTGATAGATCAGACGATGAACAGAGAACCATATGTTAGGGTTAGTTTAATTAAGGAGATAGACACTCCAATAATTTTAGGACACTTCTCCAATTAGAGCGAAAATTTGTGCCTTTTTGATGCGGAACCATCCACGACATCTCTGGACAAACCTATACTTGGGGATGGACCGATGATTCGAGCTCGTGAAATGAGGTCATCCTCAAGAGGAAGAAGAAGGCTCCACCATGGGAGAAGATCCAAAGGTGCAAGCTTGATCATCTTGACGTTTTTACATTCGTCCAGCAACATTGACAGCTTTTCGACATCTCAGTAAAATGAGTCGTACGGATTCAATATTAATCGGATTGGAACGAGGACGAAGAGATCTACAACTTTGCTGTTGAAGGTTTTTCCAGATTCAACATGGAGCTTGGCCGAAAATCACCATCTTTGCAAACTGTCACTGTTTTGACAGGAACACTTTCTTTATTGCAATTTCGAGTCTTTCTTTCAATTCAGCCTTTCGAGTCTTGTTTCTTCTTGTTGAGTCGACATCGAGTTCATCAGATCTTGGTGTTTGTTGAGTTGTTCTTGATCGAATCTTGAGAGTCTTGTTGAGTCTTGCTGCGTTTCTTTGAGTTCTTGCTTAATTTTGCTTCCGTCCTTGAGTTTCTTGTTTGATTGTCGAAGATCGGGCCATCTCACGGCTAACCCCGTATCACTTTTTCTCTATATTTTCCCAAAAAAATCCTTAAATTTTGAGTTTAGCGATTTATGAATGACCTTAGTCTATCGTCGTCACTTTTCAGTCCTCGCCATTCAATTTGGATCCCCTACAACACTTTTTGTGTTACACTCGTTGTTACGCTTCGCTAATTAGGTTATAAATTAACATTAAAAAATTTAAAAATTATATTTATGCTCTATACACTTATATCGACATGTTTAAAAATTTTTATTATTAAAATATACTATGTATGTTTTAGTAAGATAAAAAAAAATATTTTCCAAATAATCAATCTTTTAATTATTCATAATTTTTAATAACATTTTTTCATAACAAAATTTTATAAATATGTTAATATAAGTGTATAGAATATAAATATAAATTTTATAAAAAAAACTAATGTGAATTTATAACTAAAATAATTAAGTGTAACACCGAGGATTACACCTAGTGTTATAGACTTATAGGAGATCTACGTACCCGATGGTGGGTTTGAGAGCTGCCAATCGGGCAAGTCGGATTGGTCGCGGTCGGACGATTCATATTTGGGTTGTTTCGAACTCTAGTTCATATCGGATTGACCGAAATTCGGGTTATATCGGGTCGGGCCGGGTCCATTAATTCGGAGTTTCACTGGATTGGATAAAATCGGATTATCGAAAAAAACCGATCAAGTTAAACCGGGTTTCGGCTTAATCGGGTTTTAGCTTAATCGGGTTTCAACGTAATCGGGTCAACTGAGTTGGGTTTCAATTTAATCGGAATTATACAAGAGCGGATTCAGCTTGAAGCGGGTGTTGACATATTAGGGTTTTGGGATGATCGGGTCGGATGAATCGGGTTTTGATTTAACTGAATATCAGCTTCATTCGGTCTGAAGAATTGGGTTTTGTACAAGAAATCAATATTTAATTTTCATTAAATAATATGAAAATAACAATAGGTTAAGAAGTACTAAATTAAAAAATAACTTCATTTTGAAAAATACATCTTATATCTTATATTCCTAGCATCTAATAGAACACATAGTATTATACTTTTAGATCATAATAAATTACCAATAGTATGATTTTATTTTTAAATATACATTTAATTAGCTTTTATTGATATAAAACACTTTTTCTCAATAACAATTAATCTTCTACTTTTAACATATAATTTTAATAAATATTCTCAATTTGTAATTAATAAGAAATAAAATAGGTTGAATATTATATGCACCTTTAATATGTAATTTAAATATATTTATATAATAAAAAAATTATAAATATCTTCTGATAATGGAGCAAAAGCAATTAATTGTTTTTTTTGAAATCAAAAGCCTTCTATAAATCAAAGGAGGTCAAGTTCCGCAAGGTCGACGAGATCCTGTGGAAAGTGATCAAACCAAATACAAGAGGAGTCATCGGTTGGCAAAAGCCTAGCCGCAAGACGAGCAACAATGTTAGCCGCCCTACGAACATGTAGGAACGAAGCATTAGCACGAATAAGTAAAAGATCTAAGGTATCCTCGCACACGAGGTCTGCATAAGAGTGACTAAGGGCTGAACAATGCAGCTGCTGGACTAGATTGAAATCATCGGACTCAATCTGCACTTGATCACAAGCAATGCCAGCCATGGATTGTACCCCAAACAGAAGGGCCCAAGCCTCTGCTAAGGCCACTGATACGGAGCCCCGAAAGCGCTTCGAAGCAACCATAACAATTGCCCCAGAGTGGTCGCGAAGTACAACACCTAGGCAGACTGATCTGTGCAGAAGCGCAGCATCCGTATTGAGCTTCAGAGTGCCCAGTGGGAGCACTGTCCACACTGAGGGGCTCGGCCTTGAAGGAGGGTGATGTGGAACAGTGGCATCGTGACACCGTTAGTCTGAGACAAGCCTCCTGAATCCGTCCCAAAGGACCTCTGCATTGCATTCATCCTCTGAAAACAAGGCTTTGTTGCGGAGCGTCCAGGCTATCCAGGCGTTAGTAAGGAGATCACACACTCCCGAATTGCCTAAAGAAGCAGCCACTTGACCCAGCACTTGCAACGGCTCTTGATCGAGCACAATGGCGACAAGGGCGGCGGCGGAGGAGCTCTCCCAGGCAACCGCTGAGAAAGAACAGGCAAAGAGAGCATGCCATACAGTTTCTTCATCCGATTCACAACGAGCGCATATAGGAGATGCCACCACCCGTTTAGCATAAAGGTTTGAAGCCACACTCAAGAAGTTGGAGCACATACGCCAAGCGAAATTCAGGACCTTTGGAGGGAGACGTAAACGCTAGAGACAGCGCCAATCCCCTCCTGACTGCACAATCCGGACACCCATATAGATGAGCCAGTATACCGACTTCACAGTGAAAACTCCAGCTTTGTGTGGGAACCGGACTCGCACATCTTCGGGAGAGCGAGGGCTAAGTGGGATTGTAATGATGCGATGCACATCAGGGGGCAAGAAAGTTGCATGGAGAGCCACAATATCCCATGAATGGGTGGAGTCGTCAATAAACTCGGACACCATGGTGTCCAAGTTGCATGGAGAGCCGCAATATCACATCAGGACTCATGCCCGGCATGAGGCCTGACGATTCCATTGTAGATTCGGTAGGCACCCAAGCCTCTGTAGAGGCTGAGATTGAATGGCCATCTCCAATCCTCCATCCTAGGCCTTCCTTGAGCAGGGGCTTGGCACACCACATGCTGCTTCAAGAATAGCTTGGCCGAAGACCACGGTATGACTGCAGAAAGGATGAGTGTCGGAAGTATTTCGCCTTGTAAAGGGCGTGAAGAGGGGAGGTAGGGTACTGCAGGAGGCGCCACCCTTGTTTGGCTAGCAAAGGCTGGTTGAAGACGCGAAGATCGCGAAAACCCATCCCTCCATGACTCTTGAGAGAGCAGAGATCATGCCAAGAACACAAATGAATCTTGCGGTTAACATTCGAGGACCTCCACCAGAAGCGAGCCAGTAGGCTATGTATTTCATCGATGAGCCCATCCGGGAGCCGGTAGATACTCATTACATAAGTAGGGATGCTTTGAAGCACCGACTTAATAAACGTCTCCTTTCCGGCCGACGATAGGAGCTTTTCCTTCCCACCCTGAACCTTCTTCCAGATTATGTCCTTAATGAAAGAGAAGACAGACTTCTTAGAGCACCCAATAATGGCCGGCAGGCCTAAGTACTTGGCGTATTTATCCACCAATTTGACCCCCAAAGCAGTGGCTAGATTCTCCCGAGTGGCGACTGACAGATTCGTGCTGAAGCATACTTCCGACTTTTGCAAGTTGATTTTCTGACCCGAAGCTCTTTCATACAGACTGAGAATCTCAGTTATCTTAGAGCATTCCTCCAAAGTAACTTTAGCAAATAAGAGACTGTCATTTGCAAAGAACAAGTGGGATGTATTCAGCGAGCCCCTGCAAACTGGTACCCCATGAAGGCAGGACGAGCTGACTGCTTTGCTGATCAAAGAAGAGAATCCTTCGGCCCCAATAATGAAGAGGATATGAGACAAAGGATCTCCCTGTCGAAGGCCGCGAGAAGGAACAACAAGCCCATCAATAGCGTCGTTGATCTTGAAGGAATAACGAGCGCCTTGAACACAACTCATAATCCTAGATATCCATTCCCTGGCAAAGCCAAGCTGAGACATTATCCGTCGTAAGTAAGACCACTCCATGCGATCGAAAGCCTTGCTCATATCCAGTTTTAACGCCATAGCCCCACTGCTTCCCTGAGTTTTGATTTTCATGTAAGGGAATACTTCCACAGCAATAAGTGCATTGTCGGTGATTGAGCGTCCAGCATTGAAAGCACTCTGAGAGGGAGAGATGATCTGCTCGAGCAAGGGCTTGAGCCTATTGACGAGAACTTTTGTTATTAGTTTGTAAATGACATTGCACAAACTAATCGGCCGAAAGTCAGCAACTTTATTCGGGTTCTTGATCTTTGGAATAAGAGTGACAATGGTTGAATTGATGGCATCCAAAGAGAAACCCGTATTCCACTAGTCGATGATGTAGGAGACAACATTAGGCCCCACAACGCTCCAGAAGCGCTAAAAGAAGATTGAGTGGAGTCCGTCGGGGCCGGGAGCTTTGCTAGGGTGCATTTGCTTGAGCGCCCTATGAATCTCATCACCACTCGGTTGACGGAGAAGGGACTCATTCATCTCCCTAGTGACAGTGGTGCGAATGTTTGAGATTGCAGCATCTATATCAGCACAACTAGGCGCCAAAGTCGTGAAAAGATCGGAGAAAAACTTCGTAACAGTCCCTGTGATCTCATCATGAATCTTACGTGTTTCCCAAGAGTCCGTGACCAACTCCCGGATGGTATTGGTTGAGCGGCGCTAATTGGCCTTATGATGGAAATAAGTCGTGTTCCTATCGCCCTCCATAAGCTCATTGGTTCGGGCGCGAACGTGCCAATACCTTTCCTCCTCGTTGTGCAGACTATCAATCTCTGCAGAGATTGCAACACCTCGCTCAAGGACCATGAGTGTCGGATGTTGTGATTGAAGAGCTTTCAACTCTGATTCCAGGGTGTGAATTCGATCAAGGTTCCCCTTAAAAACCTTCCGAGACCAATCAGAAAGAGCCTCAGCGCAAGCTAAAATCTTATCTAGCGGCTGCCCCCAACTATGCTTCCAATTTGATTCAACAATACTATGGCAATCCTCATGAGAGAGCCATAAGGGTTCGAACCGGAATACCTTCTTGAGCCGTCTGGTCGAAAATGGGCGCAGTGGAGGTTTGGAGGGAGATAAGGGAGTGATCAGAGCAATACCTTGCGAAGTGCGTGACCCTTGCGAAAGGATGAGCAGTGGTCCAAGTCGACGAAGCTAGAAATATGTCTAGGCGTTCCCGGATGCAGGTGCTCGGATTACGGCCCCGTTGCCATGTGAGAAAGGGACCAGAAGCACACCCCAAGTCCCTTGAACAGCAGTCATCGATGACCTCCCTAAATCCATCCATCGCTCGCTGTGATCGTACCGAGCTGCCTTCCTTTTCAGAAGGGTCGAGAATCTCGTTGAAATCTCCCATGAAAAGGATTGGCAAAGCGCTCTGCCGATACAAATCCCTCATTAGAGCCCAAGTCTTGCTTTTGCTAGACGCTTCTGGCCATCCATAGATACAAGCAATATTCCGTGAGAAGCCTGCTGATGTGATTGTGGCTAGGATATGATGTTGAGAGTAAGAGACCACTGTGACCGTGAGGTTTCGCCACCACAGCCCCAGACCACCAGAACGCCCCACTGAGTCAACACAAAGGCCTTCAACGAAGCCACACTTCCGCATAGCTTTCTCTTGATCACGCCGATTAATCTTAGTTTCCATAATAAAAACTAAATTAGGGCAATGTTTCCAGGACCAATCCCGGATGGCTCGAACTGTCGGGGAATTGCCCAACCCCCAACAGTTCCAACTGAATATTTTCATGGATGTTCGCGAGCAAGGACGTACGACCTGCTCGCTACTTGGGTATCAATGATCATTGCCTCCAAAGATTGCTTGAAGCGTTTGCAAGCTGCAGCAGCAGTGGTTTCTGGCGCAGAGGACTTCCTCTTTGGAACTAACTGGATGCCCAATTGAGTCTTGTGGCGTGCCTGCTGTTGTGGTTGGGATCGGCGCTTGAACACCTTTGGGGCCAGTACTCCTGTATTGGAAACCTTGGCGGCCTGAGTAGGGTTATGGCCATTCGAAAGGGGAGAAGAGACTGCAAGAGAAGGCGCAGGGTTATGGTCGCCAGTCCCTTCAACAACACCATGTGGATTCGGTGACCTTTGGGGGAGCCCGACAGAACGTTGCGCTGAGTTACGTTGCTTGAATTTGTCGAACCAGGTCCTTTCACAATCAAGGGCGCCCTGGTGGAGACGTATCCGAGACCGAGGAGGCGATGCTCTGAGCCAAGCACCAAACTGCGGTGCATCTGAAGAAGAGGAAGCGATCGGTTTGGGACAGACTTTGCAGAGATGCCCTATGCAACCACATGCAAAACAGAATAGCGGAAGTCGCTCGTATTGGAGGGGCACTGTCACTTCGACACCGCGGAGCACCAAAGTAATGCACCTGTGAAGGGGGATGGCCACATCTAACTCAACACGAATCTGAAGCCTGCCACTGAGACCCAAGAAGTCGGAATCATCCAATTCCAGAAAGTGCCCAATGCCATTCCCGATTGCTTTGGCAGTTGACATCCCCGCGCAGCCTAGCGGGACATCACGAGCAATAACCTAGAATGAAGAATGTGTAAATGCCAAATCCGATGGCCGAGTGACCCCCTGAATTTCGCGAAGAATCAGAAGGGAATCATCGAAGCACCATGGGCCATCGTGAAAAGCGTGACGGAGATCCAGTTTATCAAAAAATTGGAAAACAAAGATGTCGTTCCCTGCTTCTCTAACCGCCAATCCATGCTTGGGAGACCAGACAGCGAGAAAGGTGTTCTTCATGGCAGTAGCATTGAATTTGCGGGAAGTATGAAGTTTGCCCGCCAAACACAGATTGAAGCGATCAGAGGCACCATCATCATCAACCCCGTCAACGACAACTTTCTGAGTTTCCAATTCTGATAACCGCAAATTACCCAGAACCAATCCAATATCATCCATCATGTGAATCGGTAGAAGCGAAGGAGCAGAAGGGAGGAGATGGAACGAGGGTTTGGGATATGAGTGACAGAGAAGGGGAGAATCGAGAATCAAGAATCAAACCCAGATTGACTAGGAGAATCGCTCGGAGATGAGGAGCCCTGCCCTACACAGGAGTTTTTTGTTCATTTGTTTAACGAGAAAGTTCTAACCTAAAGCAATTAATTATTTTGTTTTTAACCTTTTGAAGATCAAAAAAAAAAATTACACCAAAAAAATAATCAACCGCGCCAAATTGACTTGGGTGGGAGGGAGAGACTAATTAATCATATTTTAGGAGGCCCACTAAGACACTAAGTAACTAACTAGTAAATAAACATATTACCCTATTCAATTAAGCTAGTAGTATTATTGAACAAAAAAAAATTAAGCTAGTAGTATTAACTTCGATACTATTAAGTTCCATTTTTTTCGGTGTCAGATAGAATTGAGTTCAATTTGATTCAAATTTTATATTTAATTCAATTCGTGTTATTTCAGATTTCGGATACAATTGGGTTCGAGTTATTTCGGATTTCAAATATAGTCGAGTTCGGGTTGTTTCGGATTTTGGATTTGATAGGGTTTGGGCTATTTCGGTTTCGGGTTAATGTCGAATTGATCCATTCGGTTATAATCGGATTCAGATACTCCACAAATTCGGGTTTTTGAACGTTTCGGTCTCAATCGGAACGGATCGGATCGGATCAGTCTTAGGGATCACCAAATTTTCTCTCTTATCACATATCAGTCTGGTCGATTTCGGATCAGACGGATCGATTTTTTCGGATCGGGTCAATTTTTGCCGGCTCTAGTTTGACTCATTCATACTTACTTTGAAACTTCAAATACGGGGTAATAAAACTTGAAATATGACAAATTGACTGAAACCATCATGGCTATATATAAGATATCTAAAACAAACCAGAACCATATTATTATGGTCCAAAAATTCAAAACTAGTATACATTTAATTCAACTCAATCCAATCCGACTTAATATAATTTGTTATGTTATAGTAAATTACACTTTAATATATCTCACGTCGAAAATAATAAGATAATGCAAAATTACTTCTTCTTTTTTTATCAAAGAACTGTCCCACATCGGAAGATAAGTCGCAATACATATAGAAACTCTATTTAAACTCAAGCACTCGCTCAACGATGAATGCACTATTGTTTGCTCGATCACTAGAACTCGACGAATAAGGAAGAGATCTAGATGAGGGTGATCTGCTGGGAAGAATGAATCTTCCCCATCGAATTAGCAATCTACCAAAGTAAGTTCTCTATTATATCTATTTTTGTAATTACATATATATGTCTTTTTTTTAATAAGCGTTCTTGTATTTATGTGTGTGTATATATATATATAGATAGATAGATAGATAATTCAGTGTTTATTTCTTGGTGTGATACTTGACTTCGTTCTTTGGCTTAGATTTGTTAAGGTCGTCATGTGGTGGAGTTCGTTTCTGTTTGTTTGATGCGCCTTTTTTACTGTATATTTAAGGGTTTTTCGTCGCCAACTTGGCCTCTCGAGAATCAGATCTACTTGAATCTTAAGGGTTGAGTTGAACGAGTCAAGTTTTGAGTTCTTTATTCGTTGTGGTTAGACAAGACACACCGTAATTTGGGTTTATGATCATTTGGGGCAGATTTTCGGTTGAATTTCAGTTTTGAATTAGTTTGGATTTCAAGAACTTGCCTTTCAAACTAATTTAATACTTTGTACAAACAATTCAATATATCAAATTGTTGTCCTTGCAGATGGAAGGAGGGGAAGAAGGGAGGGATGTCACGTCAACTCATCTTGAGGTACGTCTTGCTGAAGATACATGGGTTTGACGTCAAGTCAACTCATCTTGTGGTACGTCAAGACAACAAACACTAATCAAATTCACCTTCTACTACAAAAGTTTCTGTTAACCCTATTGTGGTCTCTTGATGTATATTGACGAATCACTCTGACCACTTCTATTATATGTATCTAATCCTATTCAATCATATGTTCATTGACCGAGCTCAGTTTCGACGAGTTGTTGGTGTAAAAAAAGACTAGCAACCGTCTCATACGTAACCGTCAGGTCCGGTGCTTTTGGCTCGCGAGGAGCACCAAGAACAACAAGACTTCTGAGGGCTCCCGCAGCGAGTATGAGGCTCCTGTGTCCTTGACCTTGGAAGACACTATGATTGACCTTGTCCTCTATTTTGTATCACCTGTTACAGGCCAAAAGTATATGATGAGTCCTTAAATCGACAATGTAATGTACTTATAAAATATCGTATGTTGTACATATCTTAAACACATCTTCGTCAATTTGGTCATCGCCAATGTAGATGGGATGAACGTCGCTCGATTTTGATAGCCCTAGGGTTTCTAGCAAGTACTCTAGAGCGTTACCTTTGTCCCATTTTATTGTAGGCCGGATTTCCATTACCTATATACAAGTCAAGTGATTTTGTTATTGCTCATTGTTGTAGAAACACCGGCCTATATATAACACTTAATGTGGAATCGAACATACCTTTCGACCCCTCGTAAGATGGAACTGTGGATGCTTTGCAACGACGAAATTCACGCTTTCTTCAATCATTGGATAGTCTTGAGAATGATCATCAAACCACAACTAGTTTAAGCACTTGGTCAAGTTACTCTTATGAGGCTAATGTGCACAAGCCCTCCTGAATGCAACGAAAGACAAAACCTATTGTCCTCTATGCTCACTCTTTCAAAGCCCTTGGTGACTTCCTCTAGCTCTTTAAGTATCTATCAACATCAAGAAACCGAAAAGCGTTAAGACAAGACTAAAAACGCGCACAAAAATGTTAAGGTTTGGTTGTTTACTTGGAGGATTTGCATTGAGTAACCTGTCATCCTGCTGCTCTCTTTGTTTCATTTTTCTATTGGCATTTGCATCAAGTAACCTGTCATCCTTCTGCTGTATTTGTTTCATTTTTCTATAGGCATCTCATATCTCGAGCTTAATTGTTTGAATTTTCTATGTCTAAAGAGTACCTCTTGAACTATGATCAACTATGGTTGTTTTGCCCAAATCTTTTATTTTTTGATGTCTATGGGTTTTGCCTGTTATGAGTTTGGTTTATTGCAATCTGGATGTTATGGTTATGTCTTTTTTTTAAACAACAAGCTTAGATAGTTCATAGATAACTACCTAAGCTTACCCACTCCTCCACTTCTTTGGTAGTTTTATAGGCAGTTTCTGAGTTAGTTTATTTGCTTAGTTGGTTGTTCACTCTTGCAATATAGACAAATCAATGTCTTTTTTCCGTTTATAATATATTTTTATGCTTGGATTTTCCTGGAGTAACGAATGGTTGCAGTTGGAATTGAAGGAAGAGTCCAACGGAGGCGATGAGAGGAATGAAGAGTTTGACGGATGATGTTCGAATTAGAGGTTCGTTTCTTACCTTTTTTGTTTTATGAGATTCGTTTTGAATTAGAGGTTCAGATTATAGCACAAGCAAGGGCAGTGTCTTGCATCTGAAGCAATGCATTTGAGACAGAAAAGGAACAACTCTGTATGCAATGTACCAAGCAAGCAAATCTCAGTCGAAAGATGGTGATTAATGACTGAAATCTTCATTGATAATAAGTAACAATAAATTCTTCGGTTCTTTTGGCCTTTTAGATATGATCATATGAATCTTCTATTTTCCAGATTTGTTTTGGATGAAAAGTTTCAAGTCATTAATTTGTGAATAAATTTATTACTGTTACTCCAAAGATCAATCTTTATTAGTGAGTTTTCTGGCTGTATAAAGATAATCTCTTCTTAGAGGCTCAGTAAACCTGATAAGTGAAAATAATACTTACTTTCAAGAAATAAGTTTGATGAGTGTTTAGGTCTTCATTTCAATCCTTTGATATTCTTGAAAAACTAGATTCAATTTTAGCGCGCGATTCATTGTAATGTCATAAGTTATAACTAGATGTAGAAATATGATTGCATGAAACCAAATTAGAAGCCATGTATGACAAGAACAGATAGCCCATCCTGTTTTCTTTTTTTTCTGCTGCTGCTATCCTGGTTGTATTTGCTATCTGGAATTTTTTATGTTCAAAACCTATATCTTGGTAGTTATAAACGGCTTTTCTTCTTGTCCTGGAATTTACAAATTTCTTGATTTTGTGTAGCTGTGTTAAGGGATATGGTTAATCAACTATTGGCCGACTGGAGTTCATATAGCATCTGCAGCTGAGGCTTTAGCATTTGGGGCGTATCTTGGTCTTCATACAAGAACTCTTTATGATTTTATCAAAAATAGTGGAGGAACATCATGATAATTAAACCAGTCTATTCCTTTGATTGCCACAGGCCCACAACTTCTATTATCGTTTATTAAAATTAGGGGTGTTATTCAAGCCGAACGAGCCGAGCTTAACATGTTCAAGCCTGTTCATTTGTTAAACGAGCTCGAGCCGATTAGAGCCCAATTTTTAAACGAGCTTTTTTTTCGTTCAAGCTTGGCTTGTTTTGGTAAACGAGCTTTTTTCGAGCTTTAAGTAGTTTTACTTGGTCATGTTCAGACTCGGCTTGTTTAGATACGTGAACGATTTCGAGTCGAGCTTTTTTCGAGCCGATCCCGATCCAAGCTCGAGATGTTCAACTCATATAACAACCCTAATTAAAATAGTGCTGGTTGATGGTGTTTGAAGCTATAACATCAGCATTGTTTTACTTTGGTGCATTCTCTTTCTACAAATGCATGTGACTAATGGTGTTGGTAGCTATATCTAAACATGTTGTAAGCCTTTTTTTTTTGTTTTATGTTTGGGTTTTAGAAGTACTCCTGCAAGACAATGGTTCCTTCATTTTGTCATTTTCAGTTACTATAAATCAATACTCCCTCCCATCAACAATAAGTATCGTTTAAGCTTGAGCATAAGTTTTAAGAAAAAATATCAATATATTCACACAATTACACTTAACCATAGATAGTCTATACGAGATTTGAACTCATATCATCTAAAATGAAATGATTAATATGATAACATCCAAAAAAATAAGATAAATATACTTAGATTAATTTTAAAAATCTTATGCGTAGCGCACGGGGTATAGACTAGTTTTTTTTATTGAAGGAAAACACAACTAACTTATATAGGTGGTTTTATGTAACTTCTGAATTTTTGGTATATGTTTTTAAATAGTTAAAAACTTATATACATTTTTAAAGTATATAATTTCATACCTATTATAAAAAAAATGTAAAATTATATAAAAATATGATATTTTACATAGATGTATCTGAATTGTAAAAAGATATATATGTTTTTAAAAACGTGATGCAGTAATATATTTTACCAAAAAAAACAAACAAATCTTAAATTTGGAGTTTACTTTTTAGCTATTTATGAAAATGACCTTATTCTGCGATGGCGGATCCGACCTAATCTTTATTCTGCGTCAAAAAAAATGACCTTAGTCTATTGTCGTCACTTTTCAGTCCTCACCATTGGATTTGACTCATTCATATACAAACTTCAAATATTAATAAAACTTGAAATATAGACCCAAATAGACTGAAAGTTTGAAACCATCATGGCTATAATACATCAAAAACAAACAAGAACCATATTATATATGGTCAAAAAATTCAAAACTAGTATACATTTATTCAACCCAACTCAATCCAATCCGACTGAATTTAATTCGTTTTGTTATAGTAAATTACACTTGAATATATCTTAGGTCGAAAAATAATAAGATAATGCAAAGTTACTTCTTCTATTTTTATCGGAGAACCGTCCCACATCGAAAGGTAAGTCATAATACATATAGAAACTCTCTATTTAAACTCAAGCGCTCGCTCAACGGTGAATGCACTATTATTTGCTCGATCACTAGAAGTCGGCGAATAAGGGAGAGATCTAGATGAGGGTGATCTATTGGGAAGAATGAATCTTCCCCATCGAATTAGCAATCTACCAAAGTAAGTTCTCTATTATATCTATATTTTTTAATTGCATATATATCTTTAAAAATAATAAGCTTTATTGTATTGTGTATATATAATTATAATGTTGTTATAATTGAGTGTTGAGTTTGTGCTTTTTTTTTTATTCGAGTTTGTGCTATTTTTTGGCGATGCATACTTTGTTCTTCATCTACTTCCTCAACTTGATGTGTCTTTTTCTATTATTTTGACTGTATATTTAAGCAATTTTCGTCACGTCGGTCTCTCGAAAATTAGATCTGCCTGATCCTTTCTCTACCACTTATGCCTGATCTTTTTCTTTGATGCAATAATCCAGTTTTTTTCGAATATCTTTTCTTTTAAAAATAAAATCAACAAGTAGAGATTTAATTTCAAGGCCAATCAAGTTTCAAGGCCAATCAAGGTAATTCATTTTCTTCAATAAATCAACAAGTACGTAACTTGGGCTTATGTTCATTTGGGGTAAATTTCGGTTGTTTCGAATGGGGTTTGGATTTTATGAATTTGCCTTTTTCAATACTTTGTACAAACAATTGAATATATCCATCGATTGTTGTTGTTGCAGATGGAAGAAGGAGAAGAGGGGAGTGACGTCACGTCAACTCATCTTGTGTTACGTCTTGCCGAAGATCCATGGGTTCTTCGGATTCGGATCAAGTTTTTTTTTCCTGTTATGTACACCCTTATATAATTTAAAACACAAAATAAACAAGACAACAAGTCTCTTGATTTATAACTCCGACCATTCTGTATATGTATCTAATCCTATTCAATTGTATCTTCATTGACCAAGCTTAGTTTCGAGGAGTTGATGGTCTAAAAAAAGACCAGCAACCGCCCTCCTAATTCATGGTCAACGGTCAAGTCCCGTGTCTTTGGCTCACGAGGCGCACCAAGAACAACAAGACTTCAGAGGGCTCCCGCAGCGTGTATGAGGCCCCTGTGTCCTTGACCTTCGAAGACACGATGATTGAGAACCCTTGTCCTCTATTTTGTAATACCTGTTACAGGCCAAAAGTATATGATGAGTGCTTAAATCAACAATGTAATGTACTTAGAATATACCGGATGTTGTACATACCTTAAACGCATCTTCGTCAGTTCGGTCATCGCCAATGTAGATGGGATGAACGTCGCTCGATTTGGATAGCCCTAGGGTTTCAAGCAAGTACTCTAGAGCATTGCCTTTGTTCCATTTTATTGTAGGTCGGATTTCCATTACCTATATAAAAGGCAAGTGATTCTGTTATTGCTCATTGTTGTCGAAACACCGGCCTATATATAACACTATATATAACACTTAATGTGGACTCGAACATACCTTCCGACCCCTCGTAAGATGAAACTGCGGATGCTTAGCAACGACGCCATTCACACTTTCTTCAATCATTTGGCAGTCCTGAGAATGAACTAGTTGAAGCACTTGGTCAAGTGACTCTTATGAGGCTAAAGTGCGCGATTTTACCTGTTCGCGCGCCCTCCTGAAATGCACCGAAAGACAACCTATTGTCCTCTATGGTCACACCTTCAAAGCCCTTGGTGACTTCCTCTAGCTCTTTAAGTATCTATCAACATCAAGAAGCCGAAAAGCGTTAAGACAAGACTAAAAACGCACACAAAACTGTTAGGATTTGGTTGTTTACTTGGAGGATTTCGGGCAAGAAGTCGCGAGCTGGTTGGAAGTTGGTAACTTCATTCTCCTTGCTATCAACCGTTGTCCTTTGGTACTCGTCTAAGGGCGCCTCTTGCTGCTTCGGAGGAGCCACGATGTCCATCCCATGGCTCCCGGCATAGTACACATCGTCTAGTTGTACAAACTCCTACACCTTATCGCGGCTTCTACCACTAATGATCGCGGTTGGGTAATGTCGAGCCACTTCACGAATAGCTGAGCGCATCTATGGAGCAAGATCAAGATCAATAAGCAACTCAATACATCGGTGATCGACATAAATGGAAGATTTGATTACCGAGTCAGACATGAAGGCCAAGAGAGGATCATCTACAATGGGCGAGAGAGTGCCATCATAGTCCAAAAACACGACGATCCTCCTCCCTTTGGCGATGTCCATCATCCACTCGAACTCGCCCAATGCAGATGGATGATCAGCATATATGTAGTGCACGATTAAGATTATGAATTGCATTTTTATCGGAAAATAATACAAACGCTTAAAATTAAGCAATTTAGCCTATGTAGGAGTCGAACCCACGTCTTTGTGCATAAGCACATTGCTCTAACATTGAGCTAATAGGCTTTTAAAGCATATGAATTACAAGAAGATAAGAATAAAATCATTCTACCATATTATACAAGTGCAAAAATAATACTATATTAGTGCAATTTTAGAGAACAAGAGTGCAAAAATAAATACTACAAAACAATTTCCTTTTACAAAGGAACTCGAGTAAGCAAAGGAAAGCAGACAACAAAAAAGCAAGCAACAAATGAGTTTATCTACCTTCAGTTTCACATGAGAAATTGATCTTACAAGTAATGTCAGGGTGAGATTCCTTGGTAGAAGACTTATAAGTCAGCCCCTCTCCATCCTGTTGTATGCTTTGGCCCTCACTTTCAGCACATGTTCCCCCATTTTCTTACTCATCTCACTCATTGAGCTGTCCATAGAAACACCATCAGCACACCCTTGTCCATTAGTTTCCCTTGCTGTCATACTCTCAGTCTCAGCAATGCTTTTTCCTGCTGTTGGGGTCATACTCTCAATTACTAGCTGAATTTGTTATTAATTTCGGTTGTAAATCAAGCATGCTAATTCAGAGCCACACAAAGGCGATCGAACAATAAAAATTGGCTAATGACCATCAGACTTGCACATTTAGAGACCAACACAGTAATTCAAACAGACCAAAACGAAACACTAGCTTTGCTCTAATCAAGCCAACATGACAATATACAACAGCATATGTCAACATTAAATTCTAGGGTGTAAGGTAAATGCACGTTTTTAAAACGCAAACTGGCAAATGCACAACAGAAATAATAACTCGCAGAAACCAGGAGCATCAAAAAATCAGAAACCAGCATCATTTCGAGTGTTCAAGGCAAGCAAAACCTAATCAGAAACCGACAACATTTCAAGTATTCAAAGCAACCAAAACCTAATCAGAAACTAACAAGTTCGAATTCATAATCCATTAAAAACAATAGGCTGGAGGGGAGGAGGATGAGTATAACGCATACATCAACTTCTTTTCCGGGAAGCACAATAAAAAAAAAACCCTAATTTCTTCAATTTTGCTTCCAAAATTCGAATGTGAAAAGGACATTTCCGGTGTCGGCACAGAGCTTCAGGAAGCGGTGAGATGGGAATAGAAAAGGAGAAGGAAGACAGACCTGCAGATGAGATCGAAGCCGGTGTCGGAGACCCTGAGATTTCGAAGCCGCTATCGAGCTTGAGAATAGGTACCAAGTGCCGGAGAAATCGAAGGAACTTTGAACAGGGACAAATCCGCCATCGAGCTTGCGGTTTCGAAGCAGCGGGACTCGATCGATCGGAATCGACACCGTTGGAGACGCTCAACTTAACCTCGACCACCCTACCACCGGCATCACCATCATCGGCAGAGGATGTGGTTCTAGGCTGCTGCGCAGGCGAGGGAGGTTGGTCGCGGAAGAGGGATATGCGGAAGCAATTGCCGAGAGAGAAGACCGAGAGAGAGAGGCGGCCATGGATCCAAGTTCCCGGCTATCAGGCACGCTGCTGCGAGGCTCGGGCGCAACGGAGACTGGAGAGGCGAGGGGGAAGGAAGCCATGGCCACTCCGGGAGAGGGGAGAGAGCTGAAGCTCCTCGGCGAGCAAAACGTCTCATCAGGGGGGAAAAAAAAAGGATTAGGGCTAGTCAGTTGGGCCGAACTGCATTTTTTTAAAAATTAGGCGCGTTTTCACTTTAAGAGTTATTTTTATTTTAAGCACTATTTTCATTACAACCATACCCATATAATGTAATTATAAAATATGAGAAAGTATATAGTTTTATCAAAAGAGAAAAACAATATGGTAATTTTGTGACTAAAAAAAAGAAATAAAAGGAAGAAAATTATCTAGATTAGTAAAGTGATATGATGCATTGTAATGTAATTGTTTAATCCTCTACAATAAAATAAAATCCTTCAAATACATTAATTTTTTTTTCTATATATAGTAAACAATTAAATTAGATTTTTTACATAGTACAATGAATCTATATGTATTACAAATGACTATATGAAAATGAACCACAAGTCAATATAGAATACTATGCACCAACTTTAATATATACATGTATTATAGATAAGTTCATATTTCAGTCCACTTAACTTGTTATAATAATGAAATGGTGATAAAAATACATTGAAATAAATTACTTCAAATACATTGAACTTTTACAAGTACAATGAATCCATCATATCTTACCGGATATGATCATCTGTCCCCTTCTGACAGAGCCCCCTGAATTGGCCTCTCCCGTCCCCGAAATAAAAGAAAAATAATTAAAATGTGAAAAAAAGAAAGAAAAAGATTGGATCCTCACTGATATCTTACTACTGAAAGGTGAGTGGGGATCTTCTATCCCCTACGATGTACCACCCGGTACACCACTAAATTATTTATATTATAAAAAAATATCAAAAAAAATTATAACATTATATTTAATTTTTATACACTTATATAATATGTTTATAAAATTTTATATTAAAAAATCATATTTAAAAAATTATAGATAAAGAAAATATATATGAATTATTTTAGAAAATAATTTTTCTATTTTTCCAGAACATATTTTGTTTATGATAAAATTAATTTTATAAACATATTAATATAAGTGTATAGAAGTTAAATATAATTTTTTTTTTAAAATATTGTTTTACAACATAAATAATTTAGTGGTGGATTGGGTGGTATATCGTGGGATGTAGAAGATCCCCACTCATTTAAGTTGATTTAGTTATATATCAACGGTCTTTCTATCCTGTTATCTAAGGGAATAGGATAAGAACCTTAATCGAAAAAGATTCCTTACCAAATAAAGCAACGATCCTAGGAAAATAATATTATCAAAAGCTAAAATAATTTAAATTTGGAGAATCTTTCCCGATTTTGTTGTCCTATGCAGAAAACCCGATATATCAAACATATACAGAACTACATTCAATTTATTTATTTATAAGTCGTATACAACAACAAACATAGCAATAAGCATTGCATATTTGCATGCATTCCTTTCTTTAGCATTTTTTTTACAGATAAAAAAAGATGTAATCATATTTTTTATTGAAAGAAAACACAAACTAATTTATATAAGTGGTTTTATGTAACTTCTTAATTTTTGGGTGGTTTATGAAAAGTCTAGTGTTTGAAGAGTGGTGATATAATAATATTTTTTCCAACTTATACGTTGTGTTAAAGATTCTTTGATATCATAAAGCTTGTGGTGATTGAGCTTAATATTTTTAAAAAATATTATCTTTGTTTTGAAAAACATGTTTCATTACTATTTATATACATTTTTTAAATAGTTAAATTTTATATTTTTTATATAATTTCATACCTAGTACTAAAAAAATGTAAAATTATATATATATAAAAAATGCTGATATTTTATATTGACATATCTGAATTGTAAAAACATATGTTTTTTAAATCAAATGCAATAATATTTTACAGAAAAAAAAAAAGAGTTTACTTTCTAGAGATTTATGAATGACCTTAATTAGTCTATTGTCGTCACTTTTCAGTCCTCACCATTGGGTTTCTCGTTCATATACTTGGCTTTGAAACTTCAAATAGTAAAACTTGAAATATAGATCCAAATGACAAATTGACTGAAACCATCATGGTTGTAACTATAAGATATCAAAAACAAACAAGAACCATATTATGGTCCAAAAATTCAAAACTTGAATACATTTGATTCAACCCAACTCAATCCAATCCGAATGAATTTAATTTGTTATGTTAGTAGTAAATTACACTTGAATATATCTCACGTCGAAAAATAATAAGATAATGCAAAGTTACATCTTTTTTTTTATCGGAGAACCGTCCCACATCGGAAGGTAAGTTGCAATACGTATAGAAACTCTCTATTTAAACCCAAGCGCTCGCTCAACGGTGAATACACTATTGTTTGCTCGATCACTAGAAGTCGACAAATAAGGGAGAGATCTGGATGAGGGTGATCTTTTGGGAAGAATGAATCTTCCCCATCGAATTAGCAATCTACCAAAGTAAGTTCTCTATTACATCTAATTTTTAATTATATATATATATATATATATATATATATATATATATATATATATATATATATATATATATATGTCATTTCTTTAATAAGCGTTCTTGGATTGTATTTGTATATATATAGTTCTAATGTAGTTATAATTCAGTGTTTATTTCTTGGTGGTACTTAACTTTGTTCTTTGTATTAGATTTGCTAAGGTCGTCATGTGGTGGAGTTTGTTTCTGTTTGTTTGATACGCCTTTTTTTTTCTACTTTATATTTAGGCGATTTTTTTCGCAGACTCGACCTCTTGAGAATCAGATCTGCCTGAATCTTGAGGGTTGAGTTGAACGAGTCAAGTTTTGAGTTCTTTATTCGTTGTGGTTGGACAAGACACAACATAATTTGGGTTTATGTTCATTTGGGGCAGATTTTTGGTTGACTTTCAATTTTGAATTGCGTTTGGATTTCATGAATTTGCCTTTCAAATTCAATACTTTGTACAAACAATTCAATATATCGAACTGTTGTTGTTGCAGATGGAAGGAGGAGATCACTCATCTCTCAGTATGTCTTACTGAAGATCCATGGGTTCGACGTCAAGTCAACTCATCTTGTGGTACGTCAAGACAACAAACACTAATCAAATTCACCTTCTATTACAAAAGTTTTTGTTAACCTTATTATGGTCTCTTGATGTATATTGACGAATCACTCCGACCACTCCTATTATATGTATCTAATCCTATTCAATTATATCTTCATTGACCGAGCTCAGTTTCGACGAGTTGTTGGTGTAAAAAAAGACCAGCAACCGCCTCTTACGTCACGGTTAGAGCCGGTGTCTTTGGCTCGCGAGGCGCACCAAGAACAACAAGACTTCAAAGGGCTCCCGCAGCGAGTATGAGGCCCCGGTGTCCTTGATCTTCGAAGACACTATGATTGAGAACCCTTGTCCTCTATTTTGTATCACCTGTTACAGGCCAAAAGTATATGATGAGTCTTTAAATAAAAAATGTAATGTACTTAGAAAATTCCGGATGTTGTACACACCTTAAACGCATCTTCGTCAGTTCGGTCATCGCCAATGCAGATGGGATGAACGTCGCTCGATTTTGATAGCCCTAGGGTTTCTAGCAACTACTCTAGAGTGTGACCTTTGTTCCATTTTATTGTAGGTCGGATTTCCATTACCTTTAAACAAGTCAAGTGATTTTGTTATTGCTCATTTTTGTCGAAACACCGGCCTATATATAACACTTAATGTGGAATCGAACATACCTTTCGAACCCTCGTAAGTTGGAACTGCGGATGCTTTGCAACGACGACATTCACGCTTTCTTCAATCATTGGGTAGTCCTGAGAATGATCATCAAACCACAACTAGTTTAAGCACTTGGTCAAGTGACTCTTATGAGGCTAATGTGTGCAATTTTACCTGTTCGCGAGCCCTCCTAAAATGCACCGAAAGACAAAACCTATTGTCCTCTATGCTCACCCCTTCAAAGCCCTTGGTGACTTCCTCTAGCTCTTTAAGTATCTATCAACATCAAGAAGCCGAAAAGCGTTAAGACAAGACTAAAAACGCGCACAAAACTGTTAGGGTTTGGTTGATTACATGGAAGATTTGCATCGAGTGTAACCTGTCACCCTACTGCTCTCTTTGTTTCATTTTTCTATTGGCATTTGCATCGAGTAACCTGTCATCTTTCTTCTGTATTTGTTTCATTTTTCTATAGGCATCTCCTATCTTGAGCTTAATTGTTTTAATTTTCTATGTCTAAAGAGTACCTCTTGAACTATGATCAACTATGGCTGTTTTCCCCAAATCTTTTATTATTTGATGTCTATGGGTTTTGCCTGTTCTGAGTTTGGTTTATTGCAATTTGGATGTTATGGTTATGTCTTTTTTTTTAAACAACAAGCTTAGATAGTCCATAGATAACTACCTGAGATTACCCACTCCTCCACGGCTCCACTTATTTGGTAGTTTCATAGGCAGTTTCTGAGTTAGTTTATTTGCTTAGTTGGTTGTTCACTCTTGCAATATAGACAAATCAGTGTTCTTTTTTCGTTTATAATCTATTTTTATGCTTGGATTTTCCTGAAGTAACGAATGGAGTGCAGTTGGAATTGAACGAAGAGTCCAACGGAGGCGATGAGATGAATGAAGAGCTTGACGGATGCTGTTCGAATTAGAGGTTTGTTTCTTACCTTTTTTGTTTTATGAGATTCGTTTTGAATTAGAGGTTTGAATTATAGCACAAGCAAGAGAAGTGTCTTGCATCTGAAGCAGTGCATTTGAGACAGAAAAGGAACAACTCCGTATGCAATTTACCAAGCAAGCAAATCTCACTCGAAAGATGGTCATTAATAACTGAAATCTTCATTGATAATCAGTAACAATAACTTCTTCATTTTTTTGGCCTTTTAGATATGATCATATGAATCTTCTATTTTCCATATTTGTTTTGGATGAAAAGTTTCAAGCCATTAAATATTGAATAAATTTATTACTTTTACTCCAAGATCAATCTAAGATTGGTGAGTTTTCTAGCTGTATAAAGAAAATCTCTTCTTAGAGGCTCAGTAAACCCGATAAGTGAAAATAGTACTTACTTTCAAGAAATAAGTTTGATGAGTGTTTTGACTTTCATTTCAATCCTTTGATATGCTTGAAAAACTAGATTCAATTTTAGCGATTCATTGTAATGTCATAAGTTATATAACTGGATGAAGAAATATGATTGCATGAAACTAAATTAGAAGCCCTCTATGACAAGTAGGGTTGTTATATGAGCTGAACAGTTTGAGCTCAGCTCGAAAAAAGCTCGACTCGAGCTCGTTCACTTACCTAAACAAGTCGAGCCTGAGCATGATTTTAAGCTCGATTGAAAGCTCGGCTCGTTCGATTTAGGCTCGAATTCTATGGAATTTCTAAAATTTTCTTTAATTCAATATGTTATGACAAAGTAAAACTACTTAAATCTCGAAAAAAGCTCGGCTCGAGCTCGTTCATTTACTAAAACAAGCCGAGCTTGAACAAAAAAAGATAGCTCGTTTAAAAATTGGGCTCGGCTCGGCTCGAGCTCGTTTAACAAATGAACAAGCTTGAACATGACAAGCTCGGCTCGTTCGGCTCGAATAACACCCCTAATGACAAGCACAGATTGCCCATCATGTTAGCTTCTTTTTTCTGCTGCTGCTATCCTGGCTGTATTTGCTATCTGGAATTTTGTATGTTCAAAACCCGTATCTTAGTAGTTATAAACGGCCTTTCTTCTTGTCCTGGAATTTACAAATTTCCTGATTTTGTGTAGCTGTGTTAAGATGGTTAATCAGTTATTTGCTGGAGTTCATATAGCATCTGCAGCCGAGGCTTTAGCATTTGGGGCGTATCTTGGTCTTCATACAAGAACTCTTTTTGATTTTATCAAAAATAGTGGAGGAACATCATGGAAAACCAGTCTATTCCTTTTGATTGCCACAGTTGTTGGAATGTGGTTGTCCCACCTCGGTAATATAGAGAATGTTTGAACAACATATAAGGTTGAAGGGTTACTCCTCTCATTGCCAATTGGTTTTGAGTTGGAATGTTGCCTTTATGTGTTGTTCGAGTCTCCTATATGTGGGCCCGTACACACGACATCCCTCTAGCTTGTCTTTAGCCCCACCGGACCCAACCGACTTTAACACAGGCCCACAGCTTCTATTATCGTTTATCAAAATAGTGTTGATTGATGGTGTTTGAAGCTAGAACATCAGCACTGTTTTACTTTGGTACATTCTCTTTCTACAGATGTGAGTAATGGTAGCTATATCTAAAGTTGTTGTAAGCCTTTTTTTGTTTTATGTTTGGGTTTTAGAGATACTCCTGCAAGACAATGGTTCCTTCATTTTGTCATTTTCAGTTACTATAAATCAATACTCTCTCCCATCAACAATAGATAGTCTATACGAGATTTAAACTCGTATCATCTCAAACGAATTGATTAATATGATAACATCCGAAAAATAAGATAAATATACTTAGATTAATTTTAAAAATCCCATGCGTAGTGCACGGGGTATAGACTAGTTTTTTTTATTGAAGGAAAACACAACTAACTTATATAGGTGGTTTTATGTAATTAACTTCTGAATTTTTGGTATATATTTTTAAATAGTTAAAAACTTATATATATTTTTATATAATTTCATACCTATTATAAAAAAAATGTAAAATTATATAAAAATAAATAAAAATTTGACATTTTACATAGATGCATCTGAATTGTAAAAAGATATGTTTTTAAAAACGTGATGCCGTAATATATTTTACAAAAAAAAAAAACAAATCTTAAATTTGGAGTTTAATATATTTCTAGCGATTTATGAAAATGACCTTAGTCTATTGTCGTCACTTTTCAGTCCTCACCATTGGATTTGACTGGTTCATATACAAAACAAACCAGAACCATATTATGGTCCAAAAATTCAAAACTAGTATACATTTATTCAACCCAACTCAATCCAATCCGACTGAATTTAATTCGTTTTGTTATAGTAAATTACACTTGAATATATCTCAAGTCGAAAAATAATAAGATAATGCAAAGTTACTTCTTCTAATATTATCGGAGAACCGTCCCACATCGAAAGGTAAGTCGTAATACTTATAGAAACTCTCAATTTAAACTCAAGCGCTCGCTCAACGGTGAATGCACTATTATTTGCTCGATCGCTACTAGAAGTCGACGAATAAGGGAGAGATCTAGATGAGAGTGATCTGTTGGGAAGAATGAATCTTCTTCATCGAATTAGCAATCTACCAAAGTAAGTTCTCTGTTATATCTATATATTTTTTTAATTGCATATATATCTTTAAAAATAATAAGCTTTATATATATAATTATAATGTTGTTATAATTGAGTGTTGAGTTTGTGCTATTTTTTGGTGATGCATACTTTCTTCTTCATCTGCTTCCTCAACTTGATGTGTCTTCTCTATTATTTTTAGAGTATATTTAAGCAATTTTCGTCACTTCAGTCTCTCGAAAATCAGATCTGCCTGATCCTTTCTTGATCTTTTTCTTTGATGCAATAATCCATTTTTTTTCAAATATATTTTCTTTTAAAAATAAAATCAACAACAAGTAGAGATTTAATTTCAAGGCCTATCAGGGTAATTGATTTTCTTCAATAAATCAACAAGTACGTAATTTGGGTTTATGTTCATTTGGGGCAAATTTTCTTTCGAATGGGGTTTGGATTTCTGGAATTTGCCTTTTTCAATACTTTGTACAAACAATTCAATATATCCAACGGTTGTTGTTCTTGCAGATGGAAGAAGGAGAAGAGGGGAGTGACGTCACGTCAACTCATCTTGTCTTACATCTTGCTGAAGATCCATGGGTTCTTCAGATTCGGATCAAGTTTTTTTCCTGTTATGTACACCCTTATATAACTTAAAACACAAAATAAACAAGACAACAAGTCTCTTGATTTATAACTCCGACCATTCTGTATATGTATCTAATCCTATTCAATTGTATCTTCATTGACCGAGCTTAGTTTCGAGGAGTTGTTGGGGTAAAAAAAGACCAGCAACCGCCTCCTAATTCATGGTCAACTGTCAAGTCCTGTGTCTTTGGCTCGCGAGGCGCACCAAGAACCAGAAGACTTAATTCATGGTCAACTGTCAAGTCCTGTGTCTTTGGCTCGCGAGGCGCACCAAGAACAACAAGACTTCAGAGGGCTCCCGCAGCGAGTATGAGGCCCCTGTGTCCTTGACCTTCGAAGACACGATGATTGAGAACCCTTGTCCTCTATTTTGTATCACCTGTTACATGCCAAAAGTATAAGTATATGATGAGTCCTTAAATCAACAATGTAATGTACTTAGAATATACCGGATGTTGTATATACCTTAAACGCATCTTCGTCAGTTCGGTCATCACCAATGTAGATGGGATGAACGTCGCTCGATTTTGATAGCCCTAGGGTTTCTAGCAAGTACTCTAGAGCATTGCCTTTGTTCCATTTTATTGTAGGTCGGATTTCCATTACCTATATACAAGTCAAGTGATTCTGTTATAGCTCATTGTTATCGAAAAACCGGCCTATATATAACACTTAATGTGGACTCGAACATACCTTTCGACCCCTCATAAGATGGAACTGCGGATGCTTTGCAACGACGACATTCACACTTTCTTCAATCATTTGGTAGTCCTGAGAATGAAATAGTTTAAGCACTTGGTCAAGTGACTCTTATAAGCTAAAGTGCGCGATTTTACCTGTTCGCGAGCCCTCCTAAAATGCACCGAAAGACAAAACCTATTGTCCTCTATGCTCACACCTTCAAAGCCCTTGGTGACTTCCTCTAGCTCTTTAAGTATCTATCAACATCAAGAAGCCGAAAAGCGTCAAGACAAGACTAAAAACGCGCACAAAACTGTTAGGGTTTGGTTGTTTACTTGGAGGATTTCGGGCAAGAAGTCGCGAGCTGGTTGGAAGATGGTAACTTCATTCCCCTTGCTATCGACTGTTGTCCTTTGGTACTCGTCTAAGGGCACCTCTTGCTGCCTCGGAGGAGCCATGATGTCCATCCCATGGCTCCCGGCGTAGTACACATCGTCTAGTTGTACAAACTCATACACCTTATCGCGGCTTCTACCACTAATGATCGCGGTTGGGTAATGTCGTGCCACTTCACGAACAGCTGAGCGCATCTATGGAGCAAGATCAAGATCAATAAGCAACTCAATACATCGGTGATCGACATAAATGGAAGGTTTGATTACCGAGTCAGACATGAAGGCCAAGAGAGGATCATCTACAATGGGCGAAAGAGTGCCATCATAGTCCAAAAACACGACGATCCTCCTCCCTTTGGCGATGTCCATCATCTGTTCGAACTCACCCAATGCAGATGGATGATCAGCCTGCATAAACATGTGTAACTAAGACGCCGAAATTGACATAAATCAAACACCTCAACGACGAATCTAAACTAACAAATTACCATCCAAGCATCATAGTCCGTGCTAGGAGCTTCTATTTTGACAGCACCGTCTTGGTTCGAGGGGTCAGGTGAGGTGTTACCACCATTGTTGGTGTCGGTTGAAGGTGGTGCAGACCCAGTGTTCTGCGGACAGGCCCAGAATGTGAAGCTCCATAGCTGCAGATAGATCTTCAACACTCTTTTCATCATCTGAAAAAGGCATCAAAGATGAAATTGTTAGTGTTCAAATCAGATTAGGGTAAGTTTGATTGAACCCTAAAAGGTGGCAATTGAAAGAAATGTAAATCAAAATGTGACCCAATTTGAAGTACAAACAGATAAATTAGGGAAATTAATTTGTTAGGTGAATAAAAGTACATATGGAGAAGGTTAAAGATGGGAAGAACCTTATAATGTACATAATATTTTCTATAAATATGTAATATCATGGTAAAGGGAATATCAAAGATTTTGCAGGATACATCCACCAAATGGGGAAAAGATTTGCAAAAATTGGAAATTGAGATCAATTAGAAGTGCATAATATCACAACAAATATATATCCACAAAAGGTTAAAAAAAGAGAAAAAAAAACTAGGGTGTGTTAATTTGGATTCTTTTACATTAAATTTATAATAATGTAATAATATGAATATCAGTTGCCCCAAACTTTAAGTAATAGTTGATGTTTGATTATAATTTATGAGGCGTTCGATTTAAACACATTAGGCTCGTTTGGTATAAAAATTGGAAAAGTAAACAGAAACGAGATGAATGTAGTTTATTTGTAGTTAAAGATATATTGTTAGAAATTTTAATCATTACCTCATTTCTCAATTTTTCACAAAAAAATTTATTTTGTTTCTTTTTTCAATCACTAGTTTGAGCAAATACTCTTCTAACCATCTTGTCTTATTTTTCATAAAAAAATGTATAATATATTTTTACATACAAAATTATTTTCATTCCATTTACTTTACCAAACGAGTCATAAAAACGTTGTTAATATAATCAAAAACACAATCTATGTGTTGAAATGTATAATTGCATTAAGCATAGTATAATACTATAATAGAATGAAATCCAAACACACCAACCTAACTATAGTTAGTCAAAAAGAATATAATATAATAAAATGGGTTAATAGAATCTCAACTACCATTATACTTTACACAAGTAGAAAACAAATATATATATATATATATGGAAATTAAGATTCTTTTCTTTTCTTGGATCAAAATTTGCAATGAACTAATTAATTACTAATATTCTATTTAAAAAAAAAAGATACAAATATTGGGTTATCATACCGAGGGAACGCACGTATTAAGTACTCACATACGTTACTGAAAACACTTACCTAAAAATTCCTTTTGTGACTAATGAAATGAAATGTTTATCATTATTTAATCTTTTTGACCAAAAAAAAGTCTGATGAACTTTGGCTATATGTGAAAAATTGACCAATTTTGAATTGAAACAACTAGAAACCATATATAATACCCACATTGGCTATATGATGCATTTTTTTTCATAAATTATAATTTGGGTTAATTTTATATCAAAATTTAATTACTTCTACAAAAAAAAAAAAAAAAATAGGGACAAAAATCATAGTATATTTTAGTGGTAACTGGTAAATTAACACTACAGAACTAAGAATGCAACCGATCTAAAAAATAAATAAAAGAGAAAAAAATTAAGAGGAGAAAAAAAAAAAGTAAGAAAATAAATAAATAAATTGTTGGCGCTAAAATAGGGTTCGGAGAGACAGCGCGAATGGATCGATCGAAATTCCACCGGCTTCGGCGACAAAACTGGAATTCTCGAGAACGATCGATCAGTTGGGAGAGAGAGAGAAAACAGAAAACCTAACACCGCCGGTGTCAGGTGATCGGAAACACACATCTCCGGCCGGCAGGCATAATTAGCCCCCCGTAGACACACACGCACCGTCGATCCATGAATCAGATCGAGATCGCCGCGCGATTGGCCGATTGACCGCAAATCGGACCTCGGAAATCAAATGTAGAGATAAAAGACGCGAAATTTAAACCACAGCAAAAATGTAATTTCAAATCAAACAATGCAGCAGAGAAGTTGAAGTAATGAGAGCGAGAGCTTACAGTGTGTACGTTGTTGAAGCCGGAAACCGCAGTGGATTAGGAGAGAGAAAGAGGCAAAAAGCCGACAGAGGAGCTGCGCACAGAGAGAGAGAGAGAGAGAGAGAGAGAGAGAGAGTTGTTGTGGGGAGGGAGGAAACGAGAGGGAGGAGAGGGCGGGTATTTATAGTGATGATTGTGAAGAGAGTACTGAATGAATCTCGTGTTCATTCAACCTCTAATTTCAAAAATGGCCCAAAATCCAAATAAATCCTTTATTTTAACCCAAATCCAAATAAATCCTTTATTTGGACCGAATTAGCACTTCTTCTTTTATTATTGTGAGGTGAGTTTTTAGGTTTTTTTGGTCTTTCGGTGCCTATAGGTAATTTATGGTCTTTTGTGGGTTTGAATTGGAAAATAAATCTAATAATAATGTACGATTTATTGTGATTAAATCAAGCTGTTTCTGGTTACTTTTATAACGGTTCTGTTATTGATACGAATAATTTATCACCAATTTGGAAGTCAGTGTTGACACCACTCACACTCGAGCAGAGCACAACATCACGAGCAATGAGCACTGGCCGTTGCCGACTCGGTATCGACAGAACTCCACTCGAGCATAGCGAGGCTAGGTGAGATATATCTTCAGATTAATTCAAGATGTCAGTGTTGATTGATCGACATGCATGACCGTACGTTCGGCGAGATATCGCCATGTGGATAACAAGACGGTTTATAACGGTGTTGTAAAAGGCCTAAAATGACTTTCTATATCTATATATGTTATGCCTTTTTCTTTTCTTTATCTCTTATTCGCGAATTTTCCTGCTTTTCCTCTTCTTTTCTTGCCTTCTTTCTTCATTTATGTTTTCTTTTCCTATAATTTTTCGTCAATGTTTGTCAAAGAAGATTTTTTTCATTTATTGATTCGTATAATTGGAAATGGTTATTTAAAACACCTATTTACCTTCTTCGATGCATAAATTTATGAATAATATTGCTAATTTATGGTTAAAGCTTGACTCGACTAAAAAAATCCAACGCAATCAAGGATATTCGCATTTAATCGCGATAAAATTTTCACTTCAAACTCAACCAACTCATAAATTTATTAACTAATCTCAATGTGATCAAATATGTTTCTTGTATTTTATCGCGCTATATCTTACATCCTATCATATTATTTCTTATTTAATACTCCATTAAAAGAAATATTTGTTGCATTTTATAAAGATGGAACTAATTAAAATAACTCAAACTTTAGAGAGGTTGTAAAAAATATTTCAAACTTTCAATAGTAAAGAAAAATAACCCAGCAGTTGAGAAAGGTCGTAACATAAAACTAAGTATTTCAACTCTTTTTCCTACCAAAATTGATGAATCATAACCGCTTTGATTAAGATATTGGTATATTTTCAATGATAATGAGTTGTTCTAATCAGAATAATATACTTTTGCTAATTCCATTTCCATGTCACTGTCTTTGGCATGATGATCGGGAAAGGAGTCGGGATATTTTATTACAATCTCCCCAAATATTAGGTTTTTTTTATATATTTGAAATGTAGAGATTTTTGTAGCACTCATTTAAATTGGATTATTTTAATTAGTTTCACATTTTATAAATTTGAAAAATTATGAAATTGCCACTAAATGAGTACATCGTGTCCCCTTTTTCAATTTGAACATGGTTAATTTCACATCTTGCTATCTTGCCTAAACCTACTATATATGTATATATAATGAACGTATGAGGTGATTGTCATTAATTTTAGACCTATTTTTTATATATTTTTATATATTATATAGTTGGGATATGGGGGTGAAAAACGGTTCATTGCCTTGAATATGTTGAAGATTAATGAGATGAAATTTCCATAAATGAAAGAACAACATTCAAGTGACTAGAAGTCAACGTGTCCTTCTTATCCCTTCCTATAGAGGCCTTTGCCATTTTGAATCTCTCAACTATTATCCCATTCACACCTTTCTACAATGACCAATCTTCATAGACGCCGTTATAATATGAAAACAAGGAATTCAAACTCGAATCACTACACATCATTCTTAATAAGTTTTTTTTTATCCGACAAATTTTTCATCTCATTCTCCAATATGAGGTAATAGTAAAAAAAAAATGGAGGAATTTTCCTAAATCTGTAGCATTTTTCAAATCATAGAAATTGAACATTAGACCATCTCCAATAGCTTTTCCTAAATGAGAAAACAAAACACATATCTTTCAAATTATTTTTACTTTAATTTCACCAGCTTCCACATTTCTATGATTTACTTTTAGAAAATATTACAGATTTTGGAAAGCTTCTCTATTTTATCCGCTACTTCCCCATTTTGAAGAATAAGGTGGAGAATATGTTGGACTAAAAACGCCAAGATACTTTAAAATCTCCAAAATGGAGAATCTTTTGGAGTATATAATAACTAGTTGTACGGTTTTTCTAACACATGTCCTTGGGCATAAGATAAGAGACTGTAAATAGAAAGATATTTTAAATTTAAATGATTTTAGCCATTTTTTAATATAAAAAAATTCTAGAGTACATGCTTCCAAATATAGAAAATATTTCTAATATTTTTTGTTTATCCTATACCCTAAGGGCATAGTAAAGATTCCACCTTGATTGTAAAATCTTGAAGAGAGACCGCTAATCGTATTGTAAGCACCATCAACTTCCACATATAAAGTTGTATGGCTTTATGATGACCTAATTTAAAAAACTATACCCCGAATTTGATAAAAAAAATGTATTTGAACTAGTTTAATACGGAGTAGATTATTGGGGTGTTTACCATATAGGCCAAATTTTTGGACTATATTAGGAAGTTGTCCTCCAACCTCTCCATATTAGGGAATTGTCCACCATTAATTTTTTTTTGTTGAAACCGAAAACAACCGAAAACCTTGGCAACCAAGCTTCCTCTCCTTCGTCGCATCCTATCTGCTGTAATCGATCGTTTTTTGCCTATTAATCGATCTATCTACTATAATCGATCAATCTGTTGCTCAACCGATCAATCTGTTGTTGAATTGCTTCACTACACATATCAACTACCTACGCATATCAACGAAGTAAGCATTATCGATCGTTTTTGCTATAATTTTGGATAATTCTTCAGCAATGTTGTTCGAACTTATGATTATGACGTTGATTAACTATAGATCTGCTGTAATTGTTGATTTAACGTTCTTCAAAAATTTTGATTTTGCACTACCAGATCTGTTGAAAACAGATTTTCGATTGCTCCTATAAGTATCGTTTATGATTACTCATGAAATTATGATTGATACTATAATTCAATACTTTCTATCAATTGATTATGATTGTTGATGTGATGGCGCAAAGTTTCAAGATAGTTGTTGCTATGAAAATTACGATTGAAACTATCGTTTTTTATTGTTTCTGAAAGTGTTTCAGCAGATCCGTGTTTCGATTTTCTATAGATCATTAGCATGCTCACTAATTGCTGAAACTATCGAATATTGATGTCCACTGATGTCCATTAACATGTACTTTAATAATGTGGATTGCAATTATCTGTTTTTTAATTGTTTCAGCAACTCTATTTTTTTTTATTGCAGTTCATTTTTGCTGAAATGCATTCAAATTAGATTTCAAGTACTTTAATATTGTCCAACATTGAATTGCAGGGATAGAAATGTCATCAAACATTGTAACAGTTGTATATGAGGGAAAGTGGAGAATTGCTTAAACATGATTATTGTTCGATGGAAACACTACTTCAAAAGCTTTTGTGCTAGAGGATTCAATCACTTTATCAACCTTGAGGGACAAGGTTTACAGCAGATTCAATGTTGATGAATTTGTTGAATTGGAATTCAGCCATTTGCACCCCTACAAAACATTGAAAGCACCGCTAAGGTAGATTCTAACGCTGATTTGAGAGAATTCTTATTGTTGAGTAAATTGGATGGAGTAAATTTTGTTGTTGAGTTGTGTGTCAGCAACACCTTGCCATTAGATATTGTTGTCCATGATTTTCCAATTCGCGCAGATGCTTCTGCCATAAACACACTGTCTGATGATCAATATTTTGAGGACATGGATATAACATAAGATATCTCTATTTTTGATGAGATTCAGGATGTGCCGCAAGACGATATGGATGCTGAAAGATTTTCATATTACTCTAATGTTGAAAACAATGAATCATTTCCAGATAACTCTAATGATGGATATTGGAATGAACGCTATGCCATGATGAAAATAAAAGGAAACACATTTGATGAAAGGGGTGCTGGAAGCTCTATCACGGACAATGTTGTCACCCGTGTCACTCAAGGCCTAAGGATTATGTATGTTGGAAAAATATTCGAATCTAGACAAGCAGTAAAAGATGCTCTATACATTATGTCTATGACAAACATATTTGGATTTGAGGTTTAAAAAAATCAACACCAAAATATTATAGAGCAATATGCATAGACGGCAATTGTGATTGGAAATTGCATACAAAGAGAGTTTCAGCTATTTGTCATGAGGTGATAGTGTATAGAGATATACACACATGCACATGGGATACAAGCAGGGGCGGATCCTGAACCGTCATTCAGGGGATACTTGAAGGTAAAATTTTCATCATTCCGAGAATGTTTAAGGGTAAAAAAAAATTTCTTTTGTAATTTTTTCCCGGAGTTGGGGATGCTTGACGGAAAAAATGAAGAAATTAACACTAAAAAAAAAAAAATTTTTTTGGGGGATGCTTGAGCATCCTCCATCATACAAATAGGTCCGCCCCTGGATACAAGAACAAGACACTGCAAACAAGCACCATCCAGTGTTATTCCCAGCCTCATACAATCAAGGTGACTACTGTTTCAAAAGTTAATTTTAGCATATTTATTTTTTTGATCATATTAATTTCATCATTCATTTTCCACTATATTTATTGGTAGTTTAAGCAATCAGTGTTAGCACATTCATAGTTTTATTAATCAGTTTCAGTATATTGATAGTTTTAGCAATCATTACTCATTGCTGAATTTTTGACAGTGGATAAAACCCAAAACAAATTATTGATAAGATGAGAATGGATCACAAGATCTCAATTACTTATTGGAAAGCATGGAAGGTAGCACAAATAGCACAAGTGAGGGAAAAAGGGACACCGGAATCAAATTTTGCTGCATTGTCATCATATTGTCACATCACATGCTTATGGAGAAAAATCCAGGGACAATAGCTCTCATTAGAACAGACAATGCTGAAAGGTTCAAATACATGTTCATGTCTTATGGACAATGCATTAGAGCATTCCACATCTTAAAAAAGGTATGTATATTTTGTTGACACATAAAATAATGCATCTTGGGAATAGTTTTTTCAACAACTCATTAAAGTTGTACCACCTACAGATGATTTGCTATTTGTTTCTGATAGATATTCCAGCATTGCTAAAGCTATCGCCAAGATATACCCTAATGTTACATTGCTACCCATTGCATATGTATGTGGCATTTGACGCAGAACATACACGCAACTTTCAAGAAAAGGCATCTTGCTGACATGTTCCAACAGGCTGCTGAAACCTACACTGTTAGTGATTTTGCCCACCAATTTGACCGTATAAAAAAAAGAATGTCCAATACTTGCAACCTATTTGATATCAACAAGGCTGGAGAGGTAGGCAAGAGCACATGCAAAGGGTGATCGGTATAACATGATGATATCAAACAACGCTAAAAGCTTGAACTCTGTTTTGAGTTGTAAAAAAAAATCTCCCCATTGTTGTTCTGTTAGAATTTGTTAGAGATAAGTTGACAGAGTGGTCTCAAGAAAGAAGGCAGAGTGCAGGACTGAATACACAGAGAGTCGTCCCTGCAATCATCACTGGCGACCACCGCACAGTCCGCACTAGCGGATCCACCATCTTCGGTGTCGGCCCAGGCCACCGGCCTTTCTCCGGCACCTCTCTCTACTTGCAATCCTAGCCGGCGATACCCTTTTCATCTCCCTCTGCTCTCATGAGTTCCTCTCTAACCGCTTATCCAGCAGGAGCAGCAAGCCAACAATTCTTCTCGAGCCTTCACACCTACATCCAATGCAGATTCGAGTCTCAGGACAAACACCATTTGAAACGATGGTACATCTCTTTAGCCCTATTTCTAGGTTGTTAACTTATCCAATTTAGGGTTATGCTTTATAGTTCTATCTTGGTTGAACTTGATAGTGTCTGATGGCTGATGTTGTAGTTTGAGTTTGTGCTTGTGCTTGATGTATGTGAACTAAGCTAAATTGATTTATAAATTTGTGGTTGGTTTCTATATGGTTCTTGAATTTAATGAACTGTGGTTGATACAAGTTTATTTTTAGGGGGATACAATTTTATCTTTTATATAAGTTGATGCTTTTCATCTTCTAGATACCTGCAGTGAAGGGAATTGTTGTGTGCTTGAGTAATTTGTCATTAGTTTAATAGCCTGTACTGCAATATTAAGATATATTCTTACTTAGTATGTTAAGTTTGATGTAGCTTATTATACTTTTTTATTGTTCAATACCTTCAGAATTGCATTATGTGGCTTTTTGATTATTTGTTTATTGGTATTCACAGACAGACATATTGTGGTTTCTACATACTGATATTTCTTTGAATCAACCCTTGTAGGGAATGGAAAAGTATGTCATGTGAATCAAGCCAACAACATGTATCTCTTTCCAGGATAATTTCTATTTTAGAAATGTAATTTGTCATTTGTGTGTGTTGATATGATTTTTCTGTGATTAAAGTGAAACAGTTTTTGCTTACACGTGATTCATGATTGGTTTGGGAGCACCAGTTTAGTAGTTTATGGAGCCCGTATTAATTGTTCTTATTTCATGAAATATAAAAGCTTTATAGTTGCATTTTAACCAAAACTTTTCTGTTAGTTTGTATAAAAAAATAAAAATAAATTGGATGAATAGATCAACTATGCATCCATTTCCATTATCTTTTCTTCCATTCTAGTGGAGTATGGTTGGCCTCGATTCAGTATGGCACTAACTGACCAAATTGCTACTGAACGTATCATCTGATTGATTTTTGCTGTATCAAATTGCGTATTTTTCTATTACATTGCAAATAGGGCTGGATTTATAAAAAAAATTCCTTGTACCATTTTGTAATTGTTTTTCTTCCGTATGATTCTAAGTTTATAACTCGTAGTTTTCTTGTGATGCAATATCCCTTTAACTTTCCCCCTTTCCAACAATTTAATTTTGGTGATCTAGTGATGATGCTGTCATTTTTCTCTAAACCTTCCCACACTCCGTTTACTCACATTGTCTTTTATTTGTGCAGGGACAGAAGTTATCTGAAGTTAAAGATCTGTACTTGGTTGAGGGTACATATTGTGAATCAAATAGTCTGATGTAAAACATAATAATTTCTTTGGTTGAACTGTTATGCATGGGTCACAATGTGCTTCCCTTCATCTTATTCTATGTAGATAGGAGTTTATTGCTCATTTAATCAACTTCTTGAGTATGGGTTCTACCTTTGTAATCCACATCCTGGTGATTTGCTGCATACGTATGACAGGAAGCTTGCTTACTTGGGTAAAATTAATCAATTTATTTCACTTTACTCTACAACTATCTTATGTATGAATACAGGTCTCCTATTCTTGTTGGTGATGTTGTCTTAGACTCTTAGTTCTTGAACATGTGCCTAGTTCAGTGTTACAAAGAAGATGAAGTGTGCTAATTAAGTAGAACCTTTACGTACAACTATTATGACTTAGTTCTTGAACATGGCTGTTGTTGTTTTATGTTTGATTTTTAGCGTGATGGTTTATCAAAAGAATTGATAAACTTCGGGAAGTTTCTTAGTTATTCAGTTCATCTTGAGCGGTTGTGCACATTTCAAGCATATTTGAGTACTAATGCCTTGGGAAACCGTTAATAATCCATGAAAAGTAAGAATAGCTAAAAGCTGAAGCATAGTTAAAAGTAAGAATACTTATTGTGCTCCTTTCTAATTCTTTTTTCCCTCTTTTCCCTCCTGGCTAATTGTTCTATCTTTTGACTGGCCTATAATAAATAGGAAAAGTATCAACTAAGATTCAAGGTTCTAGAAGAAAGGCTAAATACATCATCCGGCTAATTGCTCTATCTTTTGGTTGCTGCTAGAATATGACCCTTTTCATCCCTACATTCCACTTATCTGCCTTCTGTTTCTCTTCTCTGTTTTATGTCATAGCGTTATGGATATTGCCTTCTATTTCTCTTCCCTGTCCATTAATGATTTCTTGTTTTTAATGCTTGTTTAGTATGTCTCCCATAGTAGTGTTTAACCTCGTTTACTTGGAGTTCAGCATCCAGTACTGGCGAGGGTTACCGTTCTGGCATTGGCTGGTGATAAGGCATGTTTCCAATAGGCATTATAGGTTAGTTTAGGTGCATTTCATTGTTATATAATCATGTTTTAGTGTTAATTAGATTAGCATTCATTTTGTGGAAAAGTTCGGAATCTACGCTATTTCGGTTGAATTGTGCAGAATCGTAGATCCGACATGGTGGAAAGCAAGGGAAAGTTGTTAAACATGGCCAAGTGAAGTCAAGAAATCAAGCTAAGAAGAGAAAGAAAGGAGAAGAGAAAGAAAGAGGGAAGAACAATGAAGAATCGAGCTTCTGGCATCAGTCGCTGCCAGCGAGTGGAACCAGAATCCGAGGAGGAGCCAGCGAGAGAGAGCCCGCGGGAAGAGAGAGCCAGCGAGAGGAAGGGCAAGCGAGTCCGCTGCTAGCGACTGATTCCGCTGCAGCGAGACGACCGCTGCCGCGGAAAATTCCGCTGCTAGCGAAAATCATCAGGGGGACGAAGCTTCGGCCAGTCGCGGCAGCGGAAGCCCCAGCTCGCGGCAGCGAGTTCAGTGTCTCGCGGAAGCGGAAGCGGAAGGAAGGACTCGAAGAGGATGAAAAAATTCTAAGGCATGGAAAAGTCGCTGCCAGCGAGTGTGCCAGCGAGTTGGTAGCGGAAATCCAACAGAAGCTCAATCAAGGCCATTCGCTGCCAGCGGAAATTTCTCGCTGCCAGCGGAATCCGACGCTGAATTAATTTAGGAAAGTTCTATCTTTGATCTAGTTTGTTTAGGAAATTTCTATCTTTTATCTACCTTTTATGGAAGACATTAGGCTTATAAATAGGATGTTCTAGGGTTAGTTTAATTAAGTTTCCAAGTAGAGAAATCACCATTGAAGAGAAGAAAGCTTAGGTAAGCCATGTTTGGCTAATTTTGTAGTTTCCGCCTACACTTTCGAGACTTGGTTGGTGGTTTGTGAGTTTCTAAATCAAGTTATTTTTCCTCTTTAATTCTTTCAACTTCTTTGTGCGATATTGATTATGTTATTGATGTTATCTTGACTCGCGACCTTGATAATATTGATTTCATGCTAGGATTTAATACTTTCGTATTTGTGTTATTTCCGTAGTAGCACGCATAAGATTGTGGATTCCGTGTTTGAAGCATGATTATGTGGGGAGTTGACATATATCTTAAACATTGATTTACCGTGTTTAATTGGTGTTATTTATATGCTCAAGTTCTTGGGACTATTTGCTATCTCTTTGTTAAATCTTGACCGTGTTAAGGTTGCATTGAGGTGTAAGGGATTAATTGGACTCGTAGGACTTTTAATCTACTTAAACCAAGACGAGAGGAACTCGTAGGAAAAGATAATAACTTGAAAAGGATTCGATGATCAATAAAACCAACCAAAGTCGAGAACTTGTAGGTGGAAACGCTTTTCTTCCATCATTTATTTGCTTTTGTCAATATTATCTTCTTTTATTCATAAAAATCGTTTCTTTTTATATTGATAAATACACAATATTTAGAAATACTTGATTCTCTTGGGTTCGACCCCTTACTTGCATACTATATTAGTTTGTTCGTTTGGGATTTATTTTTGGCGAGGTAAATCAACGACTTTCCCTCCGTCAAAATTGGCGCCGTTGCCGGGGAATCAAGTTTATTTCTTTGTTTTGTGTATTTATTAATATTTGTACATATATCTATCCCCGTCGTGGACCTATCTTACGGTTCACGACACCTCGTTACTAATTGTTTGTAATGGAGTTGAAGTTATGGCAATACCAAGGAGAATACTTTCACCATTACCTCACAAGAGTGCAAGATTTAGTGGACGATCGTGCTTCACGGGGTATCCAAGATGATTTGAAAGAACAAGTACTTTGCGTTCAAGATGGCATGCTTCCCAATATACGAGAATTCGCCCAATCTTTGAAAAACGAAGGCTTTTATGGTTTGGATTGGCCGGAATTGTGGGATATTTTCCTTTGTGTGGGTGACATGGCAAAGGTGGAAGAAGAATACATGTTGGCATCCACACCCTTACCTTTCAAACCAATGGCGGGTGTGATACATGAGGAAAGCCAAGACGCAAGTACCCATGGTTCATTCGAAGATAGAGAAGAGAGCCCGATGCCCCTTGACATGGAGTCTCATGAGTGCACGCGTGAGGAACCATGTATTTTGGCACCTACTCCACCTATCGAAATCATCCCCAACGCATCTTTTAAGAAACCAAGTCCGGAGCCGATTTCTATGGCTCCCGAGCAAGGTAATGATATTTCTTACACTTTTGTGGATTTTGGTGAATATGTAGATCCTTGGGAGCATTACTTCAACAAACCACCAACGGAACTGTGTTGGTGGTACTACATACCCTCGCCGAGAAGTCACGCTCGAGCATATGAAGAGTTGGAGACCTTCTTCAACATCACATCATTTGACTTCGGCTTCTTCATATGTGGTGCTCGCCTACCTAGATGGTGTGCACCGGAGTTTGATTTGCTAAAAAGGGCGTTGGCAATGTCCGAGTGAGTCTTGAACACATGGACGAATAAACCGTCAAGTCTATGACGATAAACAAGGACGCTACTCGGGAGGCAACCCGAGGTAAGTTTTCCTAAATTTGTTATTTAAATTCCTAGTTATTTAATTAGTTTTGTTGTTTAATAAATTAGAAATTTCCTAATTATTCTATATGGTGGATAGATGCTTTCGGATATTTTTGAGATAACCATGCAGGAAAAAAAAAAAAAAGAAAAAAAAAAAAAGAAAAGAAAAGATCGAAGAATAGAGAATCTGGGCTCAATTCGCTGCCAGCGAATCATGAGTCGCTACCAGCGAGTCCAGCCGCCCAGATGTCATAGAAGCTGATTTCATCCGCTGCCAGCGAACCAAAACTCGCTGCCAGCGAATTCAGCAGCGATGCTCAGTGTCCGAAGCTAGCACTAGCCGCGCTTGCGGCTTGATCAACCGTGCTCATCGCTCATGCCTAGTCTTCGTCCATTGTCGTCATTGTTGATCTTATTCTTTCTTCGTCATCTTCATTCTTCCGTGCTCGTGGTTCGTTAGCCTTCCTCGTTGTCGTTCTTCTCCGTTCTTCCTCCAAGCTTCGTCATCTTCGCCATCAAAACGTTTCCATGATGTGAGTATTCTTTACCCTCTTTCTCTCATTTTTTTTATGATTTGTTGTCTTTGATTTTCATTGAGGACAATGAAGAGTTTAAGTGTGGGGGAGGGTTGCATTCATAGATTCATGCATTCATATTTATTTTTTCCGTTATGCATTCATGTTTATTTTTTCGGCTATTTTATTGCATTAAGAATGAGAAAAATGAAAAAAATCCAAAAAGAGCATGCATTGCATATATGTGTTATTCAAATACTCATCTTGCCTTAGTTTGTCCTCTATTTTATTTTTATGAGCTTTACCATATATATGATTGAATTGTCTAGCCTTGTCACATACTTGAAATGATTTTTATGGGAGCATGACTTGTTAGTTCAATTGAGTAAGTATGATTCTTTGTCTTGGACATTATTGAAATCCAACAAAACTTGTCCTAGTGAGAAATTTTGGCTTTATAAGGGATTTTCATCATATTTATTCCCTTTTGCTTTCTTGTGTGACATTTTACTCTCCTTATGCACTTACCTCTTGAGATTGACATTGTTATCTATATTTGAGGCCGAATTTATATGTCTATTGCTTATGAGTTTCGAATGATAGAGGCATGATTTTCTTAGCCATATTATTATCCATATCCACCCTACATATGTGTCCTTTTCTTGTAGCCAAATTTGAGCCGTAGCCTTTTCTTTGAAGCTCCACAAAATTTATCCTTAGCCGATGATAAGCCTTACCCAATCCGGGAATTAGGATTAGAGTTGGTGAATGATTGATGTGGTTGAGTGGAAAAGAAAATATTGTTAAGAGAGTTACGAGTTGTGGATTATTATGTAATTTTGGTTTTATTCCTCACATTGTGCATTATTTTATTTTTGGCTCTAGAAAAGAAAAATTGAAAAAAAAAGAAAAAGAAAAAATAAAAAGATGAATAAAGAGCCTTTTATTTTCATTATGTATGTGAGAGTTGGAAAAAAATGTATGGTTGAGAGAAAGTTCTTTTGTTGAGTGTTTTAAGAGTGAAAGTTTGAGTTATCTTGGTTTTGGAAGTATTTGGTTTTTGATGTTCTTCCGGTTGTTCTTAGGGATCCCTATTTCCCGGATTTTTAGCACCACAAGCCTAAGTATTTCCTACCTTAAATTTCTTACCAAGCCCCATTACAACCTTGATAAAAGACCTCTTGATGTTTCTTATAAGTGATGGCATCCACGGTGGAGAATATGTGATATATGTGTCAATTTCTATGTAGCTTTTTGCATTTTGGATTGAGTTGAGAGATTGCATTTTTAAGCCTAAACACATGAGAGTGAGAGCAAACAAATGATCCCGGTGAGGTTGGATGAGATGTGCCTTTGCTTTGAATCGCTTATATGCTTGCTAGGATGTTAGCTTTCATGTTCATGGCTCCTCCACTTTGATGTTGCTTTTGACAAGGTTAGTGCTTGAAGATCATATTTGTGGTATGATGGTTTTGCTCTTGTTTTTGTATTGCTTGAGGACAAGCAAAAGGTTAAGTGTGGGGGAGTTTGATAAGGCATGTTTCCAATAGGCATTATAGGTTAGTTTAGGTGCATTTCATTGTTATATAATCATGTTTTAGTGTTAATTAGATTAGCATTCATTTTGTGGAAAAGTTCGGAATCTACGCTATTTCGGTTGAATTGTGCAGAATCGTAGATCCGACATGGTGGAAAGCAAGGGAAAGTTGTTAAACATGGCCAAGTGAAGTCAAGAAATCAAGCTAAGAAGAGAAAGAAAGGAGAAGAGAAAGAAAGAGGGAAGAACAATGAAGAATCGAGCTTCTGGCATCAGTCGCTGCCAGCGAGTGGAACCAGAATCCGAGGAGGAGCCAGCGAGAGAGAGCCCGCGGGAAGAGAGAGCCAGCGAGAGGAAGGGCAAGCGAGTCCGCTGCTAGCGACTGATTCCGCTGCAGCGAGACGACCGCTGCCGCGGAAAATTCCGCTGCTAGCGAAAATCATCAGGGGGACGAAGCTTCGGCCAGTCGCGGCAGCGGAAGCCCCAGCTCGCGGCAGCGAGTTCAGTGTCTCGCGGAAGCGGAAGCGGAAGGAAGGACTCGAAGAGGATGAAAAAATTCTAAGGCATGGAAAAGTCGCTGCCAGCGAGTGTGCCAGCGAGTTGGTAGCGGAAATCCAACAGAAGCTCAATCAAGGCCATTCGCTGCCAGCGGAAATTTCTCGCTGCCAGCGGAATCCGACGCTGAATTAATTTAGGAAAGTTCTATCTTTGATCTAGTTTGTTTAGGAAATTTCTATCTTTTATCTACCTTTTATGGAAGACATTAGGCTTATAAATAGGATGTTCTAGGGTTAGTTTAATTAAGTTTCCAAGTAGAGAAATCACCATTGAAGAGAAGAAAGCTTAGGTAAGCCATGTTTGGCTAATTTTGTAGTTTCCGCCTACACTTTCGAGACTTGGTTGGTGGTTTGTGAGTTTCTAAATCAAGTTATTTTTCCTCTTTAATTCTTTCAACTTCTTTGTGCGATATTGATTATGTTATTGATGTTATCTTGACTCGCGACCTTGATAATATTGATTTCATGCTAGGATTTAATACTTTCGTATTTGTGTTATTTCCGTAGTAGCACGCATAAGATTGTGGATTCCGTGTTTGAAGCATGATTATGTGGGGAGTTGACATATATCTTAAACATTGATTTACCGTGTTTAATTGGTGTTATTTATATGCTCAAGTTCTTGGGACTATTTGCTATCTCTTTGTTAAATCTTGACCGTGTTAAGGTTGCATTGAGGTGTAAGGGATTAATTGGACTCGTAGGACTTTTAATCTACTTAAACCAAGACGAGAGGAACTCGTAGGAAAAGATAATAACTTGAAAAGGATTCGATGATCAATAAAACCAACCAAAGTCGAGAACTTGTAGGTGGAAACGCTTTTCTTCCATCATTTATTTGCTTTTGTCAATATTATCTTCTTTTATTCATAAAAATCGTTTCTTTTTATATTGATAAATACACAATATTTAGAAATACTTGATTCTCTTGGGTTCGACCCCTTACTTGCATACTATATTAGTTTGTTCGTTTGGGATTTATTTTTGGCGAGGTAAATCAACGACTTTCCCTCCGTCAGCTGGATTTACAGTGGCACTTTTCCAATTGCAAAGTGGAAGCCGCTCTGTCGTTCCAAAGGCTCAATGCAGAGGTATGATGTGTTATAGCTTGCCAAAGAGATGAATGTCAATACTTTTCAGTTGTCTGAATCCTTATATTTGTGACAAAAAACATCTAGAACATTGAAAGCAATGCCAGATTTCCGCTTATGTGTTTATAATTGGAGGAGACAACCTTGATCAGAATGTGAAGAGTGATCGTATAGGATTTACCCTATTATTTTTCTTATCCCTTAGCAGATGTTGCAAGAATATCTCTTTAGAGAATCTAGCAAAGGAACCAAAGTTCTTAACTGAAGGAGTTTACCAAGGGCATGATCAACATGTCATGTTCATACAATATCTTTTTTTGCTCGATAAAGTTACTCGTATGGTTACTAATAAGGTAAATACCTGTTGATAAGGTGACCTTCAGTCTTCAGATTTTGTCCCATGTCATAAGATAACCTTGGATGTAATCCGTTGTTGAAAAAACAAGACAGTACGTGACAAATATTAGTGGGTGAATTATGTGCACATGTCAATAAGCAGTTGTGGGCCGATCCAAAGATTGTTAAAAGTCTTGTATACATTGTCAACCTTGATGGATTCCTCTTTCAAGTACCTCATTTGTAAAACTTTTGTAAATGTTGATTTCACATTTATACTAAATGTATATGTTCATTATCCATCATTTACAATATCTTACTGTATTTTATATCGAGCAAAGGGTGTTGTGTATCAAACGAAAAAATATCGGATTATAAAAACACTACATAAAAACTGATGCTAGTATTATTATAAATATCGTCTTAATAATCGAAATCAATGTGTAACATATATTTTAACATCACAATGTTAACATAAATTGATATATACTGCTAACAACAACATTTTTATAAAAATCTAAAATGATGTCTATATCATAATAATACATCAGTTATGTACCTATTTTATGCGATAGATTATTATAAAACAATAAAAAATCATGAATTATATATGTGAAATTAAGATACACAAAATCAATATAATAAAAATGATGTCGATTTTGTTTTAATACATTGACTATTTTAAAAATAGTGATGTGAATGTAAAATTTAGGCTTGATGTGGACATCTTCAAAAGCTTATAAACGAAAAATAATGAGGCTTTAACAACAAGTGAACATGTCAAAAATAAATTTGAGGCCTGATTTATATCTATATTCAAAACAAAACAGATGTTTTAACCAACAAAAGACATCGGCTTAAAACCGATGTGCAAAAGTTGATCTTTTACTACATGCACAAGCAGATCGAATTTTTTTTTTAAAGACATCTGTTGTGAACCGATGTCTAATTGTAGTTTTCTAGTAGTGTGCTCCCCACCCTTCAAATCCACATCAGAGTCACGCCCTAAGTCAACAGAAAATAGTTGCTCTGAAGATGAATCCAATGACCTCTGCCCTTCAACCAATGTAATAGGTATAACCTCATATGCAGATGCTGAAACATCTATACCAATCGATTGACCTAAATTCTCAGTAGGTGCCTCTTCTCGAATATCCACCACGCCCCCTGCTGGTATATCTTTCTCAATTTCAACCAACACATCATTCACAACCTTTGAAATCACTAGGTCACTAGGTAAAACATTAGATGACTGAGTCCTAAAATGCATTGACTCTTGCATTGTAAACCTATTTTCTAATGAATGTACCTTCTTCACAAGATCATCAACAACAACCACAAATTTTAAACATCCTGACAAGCGTTCCTCAAGCATGTTCACCCTCACAGCCAAATCAGAAACTCTTTGAGGCAACTCTTCAAGCTTATCTAACTTCATATGTATTTCTTTCAACCAGCTAGGATTTTCCCTTGTTTGCTGAAATCATCAGTCTAAGCCTTGAAAAGGTAAATATATAGATGGTGGCGAAAGCCAAATAGTAACAAGAAGCAAAACCATATGAGGGGTCTTGCGTAAAAGAGACTACCCACAAAAGTATCACCGATTTACCCACTAACAAAATATACGTATCCCACCACTGTCTACCCCCTAACCGGCTTCTTCAAATATTTCAACATATATTCATGAAAGAGTATATGCGAAATAAATAAAGAAGCCAGAACTAATGTTAACCAATCCACCTCTAATAATATGCCAATTTATATCCTAATGAAACCGGGCCTAAGAAATCTCAAAATGGGCCGAAACAAACAAGCCCAGCCCACACCAAAATAAAAACCCCCAACACGTTCTTTCCCACTCCTTTCATGTGATCATCTTTGATAGATCTCATAACAACTTTATCAGTGCCTTCCATGTTTAAATGCTCATCATTTTCAACATTCATCACATCCTCCCCCCCCCCCCCCCCCCCCCCGAAAATCCTCTACTACTCTATCATTAGCATCATCATTCCCATCGTTAAATAACAAATAATCCTTTGCATGTGCAACTTCAATGGATGGCCTCAATCCAGTTTCAACAACTCCATGAAAAGATGGACATGCAACTTCAATTGACATAAACAAATCACTAGAATCTTCAGAAACTGACTTACCTCTCATGCGAAGTACAAATCTAGGTTTCGCAATTGCATCTTCAATGGTCGGTGCTTTCCTTAGAGCTGAAATTTTCGTACCCCTTGTATTTTTTTTTAATAGAAGCAATTTCCCATGATGGTTTAGAAATGACATCAGCTTGTTAAGCTGAAACTAAACCAGCAGACCAACCCCTCCTCATTGTAGTAGGTTTGCTTGTTTCAATTTTTTGTTTCTTCACCGATAACAGATCTTTACTCTCAGACTTTCGCTTCTTGGAACCTGCAGCAGCTGAACCTTCATTGCCACCTGACCCTTCATTGACTTCTTGTTGTTCCTCCCCTTGGGTTTCAGCAAAAGGTATATCCAATGATAAATCACCTTCTGCAAGGCAATTGAACCTCAACCCATATGCTCTTTTCCTCATTTTCCGACAATCATGCAGGTTATCACTCTCAAGTTGTGAAAATACAGGTTTAGCTATATGAACAAGAATAGGGTGAGACACTTCATCTTTAAATATCATCCCTGGGGACCTTGCAAACTCGCCAAAATTTGGGAACATGGACGCCTAACAACAAAAAAAACACCATAAAATAGCTGAAATAATAAAAATGAACCTAATAAAAAAAAGGAGATTGAAGTAAGATATATCTAACACAAAAATAATACCAGGTCACCATTTAACAACTCTTGCGCTTCAATATAAGTATGTCGTAATGAACACTCCCAGCGAAGAGAATAGGGATCGTTCGCACGCATCTTGAAATCGTAAAGAAACTTATCAGAAAGCATGCACAGGGAAAGCCTCCAATACCCAAGCCTATAAATATAACCAGGCAACGATTTATATCATACAAAAAAAACATTGCTAAAACAAACATGCTGAAACAAAAAAAATGATGAAACAATATGCATGAAATTAATTACCTGAAAAGCATAAATATATCCAAACAATTCACCACCAAAGAATATGACAATGTCCCCCATGGATACAGTTCACATTTCACTGGATTGCATACAAGACCATCATGATTATTTTTCACACTTTTTGAACGCTAGAACATTAACATTTTCTCGATAATCAACAACTTTGCCATCTGCAGCTTCCTTGAAGACGATTTTCTGCATGTTTTAAATGTCTCCAACAACTCATCGTACGTACACTTTTACTGATTCTTCCCAAGAAAGTAAGACCACGAGAATTTCCCAGATGACTTCACTGAAGTATCTATAACAGGAAGCCCTGTAATTGCATGAAACTCAACCAACGAGAATCGAGCAACAAGACCATCAACCTTAGACCACAATTCATGCAGCTTATCACTTTTAATCATACGAAGCATCATTTGATGAATCAGCTGAAAATTAAGTTTCATCTTATTCTTTTGAACAAAAACCCATCCAAAACAACTTCTCCTCGGCGCCTCAAGATCAGTTTCAGACAGACGTTCCTCTATAACATCACATATATCTGTAGCACAATAAATATTGGATTTTGCACAAAATCTAGCCTTTACAAGAATGCAATACTTCAATTCTCTGTGAAAAAAAGACACATTCATAAGCATGAATCAACATAAAAACACATTAGACGACAATAAAGTATGAAAAAAACATATACTCACATCAAATTGACATTTATATTCTTGAAGATCACTTGCAGAGGCAATATCATCTAAAAAAACACACAAAATGTACACAACAACAATGTCAGCATGACTAAAAAAATCTGTTGAAATAGGTATTTTACAGATTAAGCTGAAATAGGTGTTATTGATAAAAATCAAAGAAAGATTATCGGATGCATGCATACATTTGAGATAAAAACACAAGAAAAAACTAGAAAAACATGAACCAAAAACCCTAGAACAAAAACAACACACCTCTGCTTGAAGAACCGGTTGAACTACTACCTTCAACTAAAGGAACCTTCTCCGAAGATCTTTTGTTCACTGCAAATCATGCACATTAGATATCAAACACAATAATAGGGGGGAAACGAAAAACAGGGATAAAATACATAAACACAAAATATAAACCGTCATCTGAGAGATCGCTTGCAGTTTTACTGTCCATTTCAGCAACATCCCCTGCCTCGACCTCGTCAGATGGTTTGTTCTCTGCCATTCAACATAAAATCAAAGAGAAAATGTCGGATAAAAATCCAAAAAAGGTATAACACTATAATAACACAAAACAAACCCCCACTTGAAGGATCGCATGGAGTTTTACTGTCGATTGCAGCAACATCAACTGTCTCCATCTCGTCGGAGCCTTTATTCTCTTCAATTCAACACAAATAGAAGAGAAATATCGGATTCAACTTCAAAACCGGTATAACACTATAAACACACAAAACACACCCCCATTTAAAGGATCGCCTGCACTTTTATTGTCGATTGCGGCAAGAGCAACTCCCTCGATGTTGTCGACGCCTTTGTTCTCTGCCATTGAACCAAAATCGAAGAAAACCGTCGGTTTCAACTACAAAAACCGCCTGAGCAAGTTGGAGAGAAAGAGAGAGTGAATCGTATTCAATAAGCCAGACGGGAGAGAGAGTGAGGAGAGAGAATTCCGTACATCAACATGTATGTTTATATATGGAAGGGCAATTTTGTCAATAAAATTTTACGTGGACAAAACCCCAATTTTCCGGACTTGGTGGACATTCCGTTAATTTGGGAGAAAATTTGCACCTTCGGCACAAAATTTCTCTATATTATTAGGGGTACGTGGGTTGATTCTAAAATCTTTTTTTAGAAAAATGGGGTGGACTGCAACGCAACATAATTCTAGTCGATCATTACGCCTTTGCTGATAATATACATTGTCAAAAAACAAATTTGACATATATATAATATAAAAAACATAATTATAATATTTTTTGTCATTTTCTCAACTCACATAAACCAAATAGATTATACGGAAATTTCGCGAGGTAACCCTGAGGTTTCGCGTAATTCGCGTGGTAAACAAGGGTTTCAGATATTTCGCCGGGTAACCCTGGGGTTTCGAATTTTTTTTGTCTCGTGCCCAGAAAGATTACTTTGGCAAAAAAAAGTCATTTTTAAATTGTAAGCGAGTAAGTAATGTAATACTAATAAAACTTGTGGATTATTTTCACAATTACGATCCTTTTCAATGTTCTTTTTAGAGTGAGACTTTAGATAAGATACCAAAACGACTATTGTCAAGACAGCTTCAACTGAATTGCACACATGTCCTTCTCATCTACACCGGAAATTGGTAGAAGAAAGAATATATCGCTTTGAGAGCATACAGTTGAAACTCCCCCTCCGTTAAATTCAATCGAATCCTTCAATCAAAGGTTCTCGATGGAATTGATTGAAGGTTGGAATTCGTTCTCACTTGAAGAATTTTGTCAAACCCCTAATTCGTTTCCGTCTCTCACCAATAATACAACTAATTAAATTGGATCGGTCAACCACAAAACTAAATTGGTAGATGTTCATATGGTATTTCAAAATCGCACTCCCTTTGGAATTGATTTAACCGATCCAAGGCACTAATCTAATTCCCAAATTCACTAATTAAGGAAGGGGATCCCTATTTACACGGTTGTTTTTTCGTCAAATACACGGACCGACCGCGCATTCGCACTGCGCATTTGCCTTTTTTTAAAAAAATGTGTTGTAGCAAGTCCTCTTCATCCTAAATTAATCGGAGTAATTTGCAGGCCATCTTCACCCAGAATTCATGGAAGACGGTGTCACTACAGCGTCACGGGTCCTCTTCGTCCTAGATCCGCTTCTGATTTGGAGGTCTATAGCGCCGTCGTGGCAATCGTGCCATTACTCCTCCGAGGCACACCCTTCGCCAGATCGGCACCGGGAAATTAGAGATGTAACTCCATCTGAAAGCAAAGCCCATCTCCTTGTCATGCCCTGGGCTTCGATTTGCTGCAAATTGCTATCTCCGTAACTGGAAGGTGCTATTATTAGAGGAGGAGGGAGAAGCAGGCCCGGACCTGAGGCGAGGCCCAAGAGGCCGTCGCCTCAGGCCCACTTCCGGTAAGGGGCCCAATATCCATAATATACCTATATCTATATTTAAAAAAAAACCTGATGAATACCACTGAACTAGAGTAAACGGAAGCGTGTTTCACGCGCCCCCAATCTCCCTTTTCCACATCTCTTCTAAACCCTAATTTTTTTGGCCAAAAGCTTCAATCGGTTAATCTTCTTCTGAGCCCTCTCTCGGATAGATCCAAGCCAAATAGTGCCTAGAATCCCCTTTTTTTGTTGTGGAATCAAGCGCAAAAAGGCCGAATTTGAGCCTTGGTTTGACAACTCCTAACACCCCTTCTGCTTCTCAAGCTGGGGATCTGACGTTCATCTTGTTCATCGTATTCGGATCCTTTCTATGGAGCCTTGTTGAGTTGTTGGTGAGGATGGAAAGAAGTCGTCCGTCTGAGTCCCTCTGGTCGCCGACCCGCCGCTGGTAGCTCTCTCTATCTCTCTCTCGCACTCGCGGTATCCCTCTCTCTCGGAGTCTCCTGGTGGCTTTGGGGGTTAGGGTTTGTCGGTTTGTGCATTTGTGATTGGGATTTGAGATTATGATTTGTGATCCTTATTTGATTTGTGATGAGATTCCTGCTTGATTTGTGAATTTGAGAGAATACGAGGACATTGTTACATGAGAACGAATTTGGGAATTATGAAATCAAAGGGTTCATGAGATAGGTGAAAGACTTTATGCATGTTATTTATTGCACTGTAAATTGTAAAGGTTTGAGTATTTTGTTGCACTGATAGGGGGTGATTGATGAGGAACCGATGCCATTTAGCAAAGGGCCCAGTTTTAAACCTCGCCTCAGGCCATAGAAATCTCAGGTCCGGCCCTGGGGAGAAGCGACCAAATTTGCGGCAATGGAGGAGGGAGACCCCGCGACATCGGGGCTACCGGCGGGAGGGGAGGCAGAACGAGAGAAAGAGGGAGGAGCTGGAGGAGATGTGAGGCTGGAGACTAGCAAGCTGGATAGCTGGTGGAGGGAGAGGCGACAAGATGAGACAGTGGTAGGAGGCGCGGGCACCGTGACGGAGAAGGAAGGCGAGCACCACGGCGGCGAGTTGGTGGAGATTGGGCGGATGAGGAGATGGTGAGGAAGGCAAGCACCGCGACGGCGAAGAGCATCGCTATTGCTGCCATTGTTGATTCAGAGAGAGATCGGAGGTGCAAAGCCCCAGATTTACTGCGTATCCGGAATCCGCGAACGCGTTCAGATTTTCATTTTCTCTCCCGCGAACTCGTGATGTGCAATTGCAAATGATTTCCGTGTAACCGGCAAAAATATCACCGTGTGAATAGCAATTCTGTTAAGGAATTAGGAGGGGGGTATTCGATGGAATTAAATAGAATCGGCAGGTAGACAATTTCCATTGATCTACTCGGACGGCGGTAGCTTTATCCAACCACGAAGGCAGTAACCAGCACTCGGTACGTAGTAGGCTAGTGCGGTGGTTGTAGGATCCCGATGGTAGGCGACGCGGATTGGCAGCGGGATCCCGATGGTGTCGTCTTGTGCTAGCGAGCTCTTGTTGCGTGAAGAAAAAGCAGTAACTAGCACTCTTACGGTGGAATTAGACCTGTCAAAATGTGACCCGACCCGAGGACCCGGCCCAACCCGTAAAACGTGGGTTTTGGCGCAGATATTTCAACCCGAAACCCGAAGCAACCCGAACCCGTTCAACCCGCAAATTTCTGGGTCGGGTTGGGTCAACCTGTGGGTCACCCGTTGGGTCAAGCTTTAAGATAATAAAAATATAAATAAATTACAATTAACCTAATACTGAAATATATTACTGATAATAATTAGGATTAAATATTATATTTTTCATCCTCAACTTTACTTTATAATTTAACATTACAATTTGTTATGTATATAAAATTACATATTACTACTGTAGCAACATTAATTATTATTTTTTAATAATATAACTATTATTAGAATAATATAACAATTTTAGATTTAGAAACTATGTAAATAGTCATTAAAAATACTCTATCTGTTTACTTTTAAATGTCATTTACTATTCATGTATGGTTTTAAGGATGATAATAATTATATAAAATATCAATTTATATATTATATATAATTTATGTAAGAGGGAAAATCCCGAAAGCACGATGCAGGGGCGGTTCCGTCTTTTATCAATTACCGGTTATTCTATTATGATGACCCACATAAATGCCCAGACCATCTTCTATATTTAATGCCTCAGCCGACATCAATACGGTAACGGTTTCTTTTATTAAATATCAAAACCGTTTCAATTCCGTGAATTAAATGTCTTGACCGTTTCATTTATGCATGACTAATATAAATACGAGAAGAAAATCATTTCTAAAGGGCGATGACTGACTTGAGCGTCGGAGGGTCCTCCGGGGGAGACAAGCCCCGACCTCGTTCGTTCTTGTTTTGCAGGCTAGGATTCAGAGCGGATTGAGATCATCTTCAAGATCGATCTCCTTCAACAGCTACGATTCAGATTTTATGCATCACAATTGGTGTCGTCTGTGGTAATTCGATCAAAAAGCTATGCGATCGAAGTTCCTGGTGATCTGATTAAGCACGTACGACATGTAAGGGAAGCCGTGGGAGTAGTGTATCGTCGGAGTCCTTCTCCGCCAAGGCCTGAGATGCTCACCACCGTCGTTGGACCTCCATGTGCTCTCATCCCAACATTGCGCGCTCAGATCTGAATCCCAGATCTTCCTCCTCCGTTGGTGGGCATGGATAGGCCCAGCGTACGACCCGCCGCTTGGATCTCTCCCTTGGTGCGGATCTGAATCGGCGCCTTGCCAATGGTGCCTGAGAAGATTCGCAATTGGCTGTCTCGCCTAGTCCGATTATTCCTCGATGGTTTCACAACCCTAGCCGCATCGGCAACTATGCTTAATTGTCGCTTCGTCGTCTTTGTTTCGATCCGACGCAGCCCCGTTGTGATGACTCGTTGTTGGGACGATGGTCACCCACCGAAAACAGTCATGTTTGATCCTGATGCGCCTGGTCGCTGATCTACTCATCTCAATAGGGGCACACCTCATATCCGTCGTCGAGGGGCACACCGGATTTATTGCTTGTCGGATCGCCCTCCTCGATCTCTCGAGAGTCGCTGCACCCACCAGCGTTCTCTATTGTCAGCCCGCATCCGAGGCTCATCGGCGCAGTCTTATGAGCCCTATGGATTTATGTGCTGCTTCATAGATCATTATCAAACAACGATATTTCTCTTACTTTGTGAAGACCAATTCATCCGTGATTTCGATAACTAAGAGAGTGAATCCGACTTCGAACCGGTAAGCGCAGGTATGCGTGAATCATTTAACTTTCTTCATCTGATTTGAATTCCGTGATTGATTTCTAAAGACTTGATTAATTGCAATTTAAAATCGGCCTAATTGGTGGCCAAATTGATCGATGTGAACTGTAGCTCTGTTTGTCTTGAAGAGCTTGATGAAGTTACCTATGTGATGCAATTTGATATATATTGAACTCTCGTGGCTTGTTTAATTAATTAAGAGGATAATATTGGTAGTAGATTCTTGAGAACATATTAATCAGAAATGGGACTTGCTGCTAAGACAAGTTGTTGTAATATTAAACTTGTTCATTGTAATAGCTTAGTAAATGTGTAGGGCATGAGCACTTAGAACTATTAGCTAACTTTAGGACCTTACTTAGTGATGAAATAATATGCATGCATATGCAGGTAATATTGGAGAAACATTAATGGTTGCAAGGACCCTTGGACATATTTGTATGTCTAAGTTTGGATCTCTTGACCATCATATGTTACCATATTATTAGCTAATGTATGAGTGTATTATTTCATCACTTTAAGGCTCAAAATCAGGCTAAGGATGGATGGGCCTATTTGGTTGGGCTTTGATCCACTCGGTTTGTCACTTTGGCCCATCTGTTGGTGACCGTTGGAGAAAGCCCTTATAACCCTAATTGCTAGGGATATATAAGCTTTCTTCTGGTTACTGTACAAGGTGAGCCTCTCTTTACAAACCTTAGGAGAGAGAGTAAAAACCCTAATCGGCGACAGCTCTTGTGTGAGCTCCAAAGGTTGAAGACGGTGGTCCGACAAGCACCAGCTGTGGTTGGGTGGCCTGGTCTCCGTGAGGAACTCTGATGGAGTTCCTCGGTTGCCCTTCCAAGGGGCTTTCCTTCTACCTTTTACTCTCATCTCTGTCTTTGCTCGGTTTTGAGGTTCCTAGGTTGCTAGTTCTTGTGCTCTGCTTGTTTTGCTTAGCTTGTAACTTCATTTGCAACATAGTGGATACTGGGATCAGATCTCCCCTCTTGAGATCCCGCAGAGTAGGGTTTACCTGAACTGCGTCAACAAATCTTGTGTTGTTTCTTTCGGTTTTCGTTATTTCCTAGTGTGTGATGGCGATAAACGAACTTCAAATTGGTATCAGAGCTTGAGTTGACTAGATCTGAGATTTGTGGTCTTCGACCTAGGGTTTTGGATCTAGAAATCGCTTTGAATACTGTTTGCTGCTTCGCTTCCGCTTGTCCTTTTTTGTTCTTCGTTTTTTCAAAAAAAGACATTATTCAACACATATTTGTGGGTTTTGCGAAACCCTAGATCTCCCTTCGACCCACATCTGTAGTTACTGTGTGTTCTAGGGTTTCTTGTGTGTCTTCTTCTCGAGCTTTTCCACACTCCGATTACTGACCGTGTGTTGTTCTACAGGTACAAAAATGTCGGATAATGGCATGAGAATCAAACCATTTGATGGTACCACTGATTTCTCTATATGGAAGCTCAAGCTTAAGGCCATACTCATTAAGGAAAAGTGCTGGAAGACTGTTCTGGGACAGTACCCAGAGGGAGCCACTGATGCAGTTAAGAAAGATTTGGATGACACTGCTCATTCAAAGATCTTTATACGGCTTTCTGACGACGTGGCTCGTCAGGTTGTAAGTATTTCTAATCCTAAAGATCTATGGGATACTCTGGAAACTCTTTACTTGACAAAGTCCTTGCCTAGTCGTATTGCCATTTTGTGTCGTCTGTTTAACTTTAAAATGGACACAAATCAGTCTCTACAGTCAAATTTGGATAAATGTTTTAGGATGACTCGGGATTTAGAGAGATGTGATAAAAAGAACACAATTAAAGATGAATATTTGGCTATTCTATTGTTGAATTCTTTGCCACCTCAGTTTGATGTGTTGAAAGATGTCATCCAGTACAGTCAAGAGTCTATAACTAAGGATAAGATTCTTGAGTCTATTGTGCAAAAGAATGAAAGCCTGAAGGTGTTTAAGACTAAATCTGACAACAAGGGTGAAACTAAAACTGAGGTTCTTATGGTCAAAGGTAAAAAGAAAAAGAACAACAAACAGAAAAACAAGGATAAAAAATCTAAGAATAAGGATAAATCTGCTGCTTCTTCTTCTAATTCTGATAAAAAGAACAGAAAGTGTCATTATTGTGGTATCTATGGTCATTATATTAAGGAATATCATAAGAAACAAAGGGATGAAGCTAAGGAAAGTCAAACTCAATCTGTTGTTGTGCTCGAGTCTCATTATCCCTATGAATTGCTTGTTGCTAGTGACTGTCATGCCTTTGATGATTCATGGATTCTAGATTCAAGATGTACTGTGCACTCTACTCCTAACAAATCTGATTTCAGTTCATTGCAGGTGTTCAATGGGGGTGAGGTCATGTTAGGTGATCACACCTCCCTTGAAATCAAAGGGGTTGGTAATGTGCCTCTATGTATGTTTGATGGTAAGGTCAGGCTCCTCCAAAATGTTAAGTGGGTGCCACAACTGAGGAGGAGACTGCTTTCTGAATCTGTCTTTGATGATATGGGTTTTGATATAAAAAATAAAAATGGTGTTAGGGAGGTCATCAAAGATGGAACCACAATTATTAAAAGCATTAAGAAGGGAGGGTTGTACTTTGTACAGTCCTCACCTGAAGTTAATGTTGCTAGTAATAGTGGCTCCATGGATTTGCATCAAACTAAGTTGCTGCATAGTAGGCTAGGTCACATTGGAAATCATGACATACAATATCTGTTTAAACATGGCTTAATTGATCATAAACCTATGCATCTTGACTTCTGTGAAACATGTGTGTTTGGTAAAAAGGTTAAGCATGTTTTTGGTATTTCTTCTTATGTTGCTGAAAGACCTTTAGAATATATACATTCTGATTTGTGGGGGCCTACACAAGTTGAAACCATTGGAGGTAAGAGATATTTTATTACCTTTGTTGATCATTATTCTAGGAAAGTTTGGCTTTATCTTTTGAGAACCAAAAATGAAGCATGTCAGACTTTTATAACCTGGAAGAACTTAGTTGAAAATCAAAATGGTAAGAAGATAAAATGTCTCAAAACTGACAATGGGCTTGAGTATTGCAATGCTGAATTTGATGATTTCTGTAAGCAACATGGCATTAAAAGACATCTTACTGTTCCTGGTACTCCACAACAAAATGGTACAGCTGAGAGAATGAATAGAACATTGTTAGAAAAGGCTAGATGTATGCTTGTTAGTTCTGGTTTGAAACACTCTCTGTGGGGAGAGGTTGTTACAACAACAGCCTATCTCATACACAGATCTCCATCTTCTGTGGTGAAATTCAAAACACCACAGGAGATGTGGACTGGGAAGGTACCTAACATGACCTATCTTAGGCCATTTGGTTGTGCAGCTTACCCTCATGTTTCACAAGGTAAGTTGCACCCAAGAGCTCATAAAGGGGTCATGTTAGGTTACCCAGATGGTGTAAAAGGATACAAGATCCTCCTTATACAGCCTCATGGCTATAAGGTTATCATCTCTAGGAGTGTGACATTCAATGAGTCTGAATTTCCTTTCAAAACAGTACTAAACCCTTCTCTTGAGCAGGTGAACACCAATGGAGTTCCTGAACAAGATGTCTCACCACCTAGACACTTCTACAATCAGAATGACCTTCCACCAGTGGATGGTGAAGAAGAATTTGATGTTGGACAATACAGTCCTGCAACAGCTAGTCCAGATTCCTCTACTTAGCCCCTCCAAGAGGGGACTGAACCCAATGAGAATGTTGAGCCTGTTGTGGCTCCCACAAATTCTCAAGATAAATCAAGTGACTGGGTGGCTCGATTTTTTGATCAGGTGCTGAACGAGTAGTCTCCCCGTTGGCTGGAGGTGGAGTTATGTGGGCGCGTGTGGTTCCAAGCGCGTGAAGATGGATGTTGAGGTTGCGTGCAATAGTGCTCCTCCCATCTTGTTCTAAAAAGATGGGGGTTGACTGCGTTGAATCTTGTGCAATTTTTTTTGTGGATGTAATATTGTGAGGTCGAGTAGTATTGGTGTGTGGTTGGATTTTTGTGTTAGAATATGTGTGGAAGGAAAGTTGTGGTCTAGTTGGGTATTTTTTCGTAAAACCCTTTGTTTGGTTTTGCGTTTTTTGTAACTCTTTCCTTTGCCACCCATCTATCTATTTACCAATTCAGAAGATAAATCAAGTGAGGCAGAAAGCTCACACACTCAACAATTAAGGGAGAGAATTCAGCAAAGGGAGTTACATTCTAACCCTAGCTCTTCTTCTTCTACTCATGAATTTATTGCTGATGATGCATGTGATTCTGGTGTGATTTCTATTCCTCAGCGTGATAATTCTGACTATCAATTAACAAGAGATAGATCTCCTAGGGTGAGAATCCCAAACAAAAAAAATTCTGAACAATATTGTTGAGTATTGCTTGCTTGCTTCTGAGATTGTTTTGCTTCCTTTTGTGCCTGAGATTATGAGCTTGCTGTTAAATGTGCTGAGTCTAAACACTGGTTTAAAGCTATGTGTGAAGAAACTTCATCTATGACATCTAATGAAACTTGGATTCTTGTTAAGAAACCTGAAAAAGCTAGAGTCATTCAGTGCAGATGGATCTATAAGTTGAAAGAGGGTGTTAATTCTAGTGAACCTCCTAGGTATAAAGCTAGACTTGTGCCTAAAGGGTTTACTCAAAAAGAAGGCATAGACTATAATGACATATTTGCTCCAGTGGTTAAGTACAAAACTCTGAGATTGTTGCTTGCCATGTCTGCTGTGTATGATTGGGAATTGGAATAAATGGATGTTAAGACTGCCTTTTGGCATTGTGAACTGGATGAAACTATCTATATGTCTCAACCAAAAGGATTTGTAGATAAGTTTAAGCCTAAACATGTGTGTTTGCTGAAAAAGTCTATTTATGGGTTAAAACAGTCACCTAGGCCGTGGAACTTGAAATTTGATTCTTGCATGTCTAAGCTTGGTTTCCATAGAAGTGAGTTTGATACATGTCTTTATTTCAAATGTGCGGGTTCTAAGACTCTCTTATATGTGCTTCTGTATGTTGATGATATACTTATTATTTCAAATTCTAAGATTCTTATTGTTGGAGTTAAAAGGGATCTAAAGATGCACTTTGATATGAAAGATCTAGGACAAGCTCAGAAAATTCTTGGTATTAAGATCAACAGAGACAGAAAAAGAAAACTTATGTGGTTGTCCCAATCTGAATATGTTCATAAAGTCTTGGATATAGGTTTCAAATGACTAATTCTAAACCTGATGTGGTTCCCCTAGGAGGGCATTTAGATTTGTCTAAGAAACAGTGCCCTACATCCTAATCTGATATTTTAAAAATGAGCAAAGTGCCTTATGATGTTGTTGTTGGATCTGTCATGTATGATATGCTTTGCACTAGGCCAGATCTTGCTTTTGCTATCAGTGTTTTGAGCAGATTTATGTCTAATCCTATTGAACCTCACTGGAATGCTATGAAATACTTGCTGAGCTATCTTTGTGGAACTGAAAAGAAATGCTTAATGTATACTGAACACAGCTCTAGAAATGATTTGGTTGGATATGTAGATTCTGATTATGCTGGCAACAAAGATAATAGGAAATCTACTTCTGCATATTATTTCACTTGAGCTGGCAATTGTGTGTCCTGGAAATCTCAACATCAGTCAATTGTAGCTCTCTCTTCCACTTAAGTTGAATACATGGCTGCTACAGAAGCAGCCAAAGAAGCTATTTGGCTCAGAGGTCTCCTTGAAGAGATTGAGAGAAAGACTTATCTGCCCACTATGTTTCTTGATAATCAAAGTGCTATCTATTTGTGCAAAGACCCTCTTTATCATGAAAGAACTAAGGATATAGATGTCAGATTCCATTGCATTAGGAAGAAGGTCAAACATAAAGCTCTTAATGTGTGCAAGATTAAGAGTGAATTGAATCCTTCTGATTTTGGCACCAAGGTTGTCACAGCTGGCAAATTTGCTTACTGTAGGGATGCCCTGCACATCTGGGATGCCCCTTAGCACATGACACACACATGGATCGAGGACGAACGGGAGAAAGAGATGTCAGGACTCTGTGAAGGCAAATGATGAAGTTTGATGACAAGTTTAAGAGGGCAATTTGTTGTAATATTAAACTTGTTCATTGTAATAGCTTAGCAAATGTGTAGGGAATGAGCACTTAGAACTATTAGCTAACTTTAGGACCTTACTTAGTGATGAAATAATATACATGCATATGCAGGTAATATGGGAGAAACATTAATGGTTGCAAGGACCCTTGGACATATTTGTATGTCTAAGTTTGGATCTCTTGACCATCATATGTTACCATATTATTAGCTAATGTATGAGTGTATTATTTCATCACTTAAAGGCTCAAAATCAGGCTAAGGATGGATGGGCCTATTTGGTTGGGCTTTGATCCACTCGGTTTGTCACTTTGGCCCATCTGTTGGTGGTCGTTGGAGAAAGCCCTTATAACCCTAATTGTTAGGGATATATAAGCTTTCTTTTGGTTACTGTACAAGGTGAGCCTCTCTTTACAAACCTTAGGAGAGAGAGTAAAAACCCTAATCGGCGACAGCTCTTGTGTGAGCTCCAGAGGTTGAAGACGGTGGTCCGACAAGCACCAGCTGTGGTTGGGTGGCCTGGTCTCCGTGAGGAACTCTGATGGAGTTCCTCGGTTGCCCTTCCAGGGGGCTTTCCTTCTACCTTTTACTCTCATCTCTGTCTTTGCTCGGTTTTGAGGTTCCTAGGTTGCTAGTTCCTGTGCTCTGTCTAGCTTGTAACTTCATTTGCAACATAGTGGATATGTCATCACATACGCTTTTTACCCTCTAATGATTAGTTGATCTAAAGGCCGAATTAGACTCATTTTTTTATACTCAATATCCGATATGTGTGACCATCAACTTTTACACTGATTATTAGTATTGCTTAGTTTCAAGAGATGAGTGCACGATCGTGTATCTGCTTTGCTTTCATCTCACATGCTAAGTTATCCTCGTATATTGATATTTGATCATCTATATATACACACACACGTTTATCTTACAAAGCGTGGACAATTCAAGTAAATGTCTAGTTCAAGTACCAATAAGTCCATATGAGCGAACTGTGTGATGGCTTCCTGGTTCTTTGTAGTCTCTTTGACCTTACGTGATTTGATTACATGCTTTATATATATTTTGCCTATTTATACCAATATAAGTAATGCTCACAATTAGGACAGTCCTTGTTAACCTTCGTTTTGTATTTAAATATTGGCGCAATATGATTATATATCGCATCGATGAGCTTTGATCGTGTGCACTTGTTTCATTAATTTTGGCATACTTGAGGGTTCCATAGTTACTTTGGTTCTCATTGTATGGGTGGTGGGATATGCATGTCCCCTCCTTTGTTGTTGCAGTTTGTTGCTCTTTATGTGTTTCTTCATAGGTGAAAGAAGATGTAAGCATAAGTACTACCGAGAAAAGAATTAATCCGAGCATTACAAACAGTAGGTCCACGAGAGATAGTGTTACGAACAACACGCACTGGAACGGCTGTCGAGTTGCAGATCCAGAAATTGGAGAAGGTATGTACGCTTGTTCTTGGGCCCTTGGCTGATTATAAATTTTTTAGGCCCATTTTATTTCTTTTTGCAAGTTAATTGCTTGAGCTTAATATTACCATTCTTTAAGAGTTGAGAGTGAGAAGGTGTCATCTAGCTTGTTATCGTTGCCGATCTGAGGACATTGTGGTTTTGAATAGGTAAAAAGCATAATAGTTTAAGACCTTTTAAGCCAAATTATATTTTGTGAATTTCGGTTCTCATCAGCGGGATTGTTATTGCTTGATTTGTTCCACCCCTATTAGTTGATGCTCTGATATGTAGCATATTATGCCGATTTCTTTTGATTCTAGTATGATTCATGCTAACTGAGGTCATATTTATTCATTGATTTTTACTGACGTTTATGATTGACCGAGATTGCAAGAGTTATAAATGATTTTTACTCGTGCGTATGAGGCTAGCTAGATACGTGTTGATGATTTACAAAAAACATGAATGAGTTTGAATTGATTTGATCATGTTCTTATTCTGGTTGTTTCGCTAGTCGGATGTGCCTTGTGCTTTGTTTTCGTTTGCTTCGCTTGTGTTGTACTCTTGAATAGATATTGGTCAAGGGGTATGAGCAACAAGCATTAAATGTATTCCTCGAGGGAAGCATGAGTACAAGTCTCACGATCGGAGCAAGGTTCAATGCTACAAAGTACGTTGGGGCAACCAAAATGATTTGAGGCATCAAGAGCTATAAAGAGACAAAAAGCAAGTCAGAGGTTCGGTATTTTACCCAAAGTAGAAAATTTTATTGAAAGATGAATATATAGATCTTGCAAGCTAGATTTTTAGCTTACTACATATCCACAAAGGTATATAAATTGTGTGCAGGGGCATATAACGTGTTAGGGGCACTACCCATCACAATACTGATCTTCTAATGACGTAATTGCTTTGAATTATGTAGAAGTACTGCAATGTTTTTGACCAGGTCGAACGACTGTAGATTTCATGAAACGACGTCTTCAAAGTTACAACAATTGTTCAAAAAAGTGAAGACTCACCACTTATGGCCAAGCAAATGCGAGTTAAGGCAGAAGACTCGTCACTTATGGCCAAGCAAATGCCAGTTAAGGAAGAATACTCGCCACTTATGGTCAAGCAAATGTCAGTTAAGGCAGAAGAATCTCCACTTATGGCCACCGTAAATCTCCACTTACGGCCACCGAAAAATCGCCATTTACGGCCACCGAAAAATTGCCACTTACGACCACCGGAAAATCGCCACTTACGGCCACCGGAAATCGCCGCTTACGGCCACTGGAAAATCACCGCTTACGGCCACCGGAAAATCGCCGCTTACGGCCATCAGAAAATCGTCACTTACGGCCACCGGAAAATCGTCATTTACGGCCAATAGCCACTTACGGCCAACGATAGCCACTCGAGGCCAAAACAACCGCTCAAGGCCACTAAGTCGCCATTTACGGCCAATGAATCATCGATTTTTCGGGCTTCCTTCATCATTGAGACATGATGAGGAAACCCGAGGGGCAATTGTAAGAGAGAAAATCCCGAAAGCACGATGCAGGGGCGGTTCCGTCTTTTATCAATTACCGCTTATTCTATTATGATGACCCACATAAATGCCTAGACCGTCTTCTATATTTAATGCCTCAGCCGACATCAATACGATAACTGTTTCTTTTATTAAATATCAAAGTTGTTTCAATTCCGTGAATTAAATGTCTTGACCGTTTCATTTATGCCTGACTAATATAAATACGAGAAGAAAATCATTTGTAAAGGACGATGACTGACTTGAGCGTCGGAGGGTCCTCCGGGGGAGACAAGCCCCGCCCCGACCTCGTTTGTTCTTGTTTTGCAGGCTAGGGTTCAGAGCGGATTGAGATCATCCTCAAGATCGATCTCCTTCAACAGCTACGATGCATATTTTATGCATCACAATTTCATACTTCAAAAACTAAAAAGAATGAAATTATAACAAGTAATAAATTTTTATTGATATTTTACATAATTTTATCATTTTAAAATAACGTGTATAAATAGTAAATGACATTTAAAAAATTGTGGATGAGTAGCGCTCTTGACCCGTTGGGTCGACCCGAACCCATTAAATATGGGTCTGGGTTGAGCATTTCACGACCCGTAACCCGAAATGACCCGACCCGAACCCGATACGACCTAACCCGTTTGACAAGTCTAGGTGGAATGATATATTAGGGTCTCAGAAGAGTGACGAAAAAGCGGATTAGGGTTTGATGAAAGCTTTCTGCTCTCGCTGCCACTATTATTGATAATTATTCATTGCCGATGTGACATTGAATATCTAATTAGAACTTTGCTAATTGGACATGATTAATCCATTGGAGTTTTAAAGGATCGATTGTCGATCATGCCATCAAATTGAAGTTTTCAATGAGTGAAATCGATGAATTAATTGTTTCAAATGTGCGTCAGAGAGAGTTTTGGACCTATTTACAATCTGTTTGAGAAAAAATAAAAAGGTCGTGGGTGTTAGTTTAAATTGTCTTGACAATAGTCGTTTCAAGATCTTGCCTAGAGCCGCTATGTTCTTTTTATCTGAACGACGAGACGAGCAGGGGTAGCAGGGGTAGAAGAAGACGATAGCAGAGGTAGGCCGGTGGCTCCAGCAGCGGTGACGGGTGAGAGAGGGGCTGCGGCGGCGCGGGCGGGTGCTGGCATTAGTGGGGCGAGTTGGTCGATGGTGGTGGGCTGCGATTTAAGGTTGGTTTTCAGAGTTCGAAAATTTTGAATAGGTTCGACCGAAATTTCCATCTACAATTACTTCTTACTGAGTGGGATGAGTGATCTAGGGTGTGAAATTGAGCTCAAATCATGATTTGAACCTTCGAATTTCAAATTATGAGTTTTAGGGTTAAAGGGTCCGAAAATTTAGGGGGTTTTGGTTATTGTTTTTAGGGATCTGTAATGTATGGTAATGGGTGTGTAAAATGTTTGTTTAATTTTGTTTATGGGGTTTATAGTCAGTTGAATGTATGTATGATACATATTTTCTTTTACTGTCAGAGAAATTTCGGTTCTAGTATGATACATATAACAGGTTAGGTTGCATGTTTTCTTTTACAGTCATATGCATCTCTTGATTATAAGTTGTCATTGTTTGCAGAATGGGAGATAAAATCAGTGAATCTATAATATGTACAATCTGTATACCGTTCTTATGTCTATGTATGTGAGTATGATACATATATAAGCTTAGGTTGCATCTTTTCTTTTATAGTTATATGTATCTCTTGATTATACTTGGTCATTGTATGTAGAATGGGAGATAAAATCATTGAATCTGCAATCTGTGCAAGCTATAAAATCAGTAATTTGTACAAAAATGAGTGAATCTGTAATCTGTGCAAGCTGTAAAATCTGCAATTTGTACAAAAATTCAGTTGAAAGCTAAAATTAGTGAATATGTACAAGCTGTAAAATCTGTAATTTGGAAAAAAAAATCTGTTGAATGCTAAAATCAGTGAATCTGTAATCTGTACAAGTTGTAATCTGTACAAGCTGTAAAATCTGTAATTTGTAAAAAAAAAAATCTGTTGAAAGCTAAAATCAGTTAATCTATAATCTGAAAAAAAATTCTGTATCAATTAAAATCAGTAAACAAGTTGTGAAATCTGTACATAATCTATTTGACCTTGGCCAACAAGTGATCAAGCTCTCTACTTTGACTGAATGTATTCATGTATGAATGAATCATGTACTTGGCAATCTGGCAATGATGAAATGGTCCTGTTTCAATGAAACTAAGTCACTTTAACCACTTAAATATTCATGAGACTTTGTGATCACCTATCGTTAATATGTTTTTAGCAAATTGTAAGCCTATTAGCTCAAGTGGTAGAGCGAGATGCGCATGCGCATGATGCGGGTTCAAATCCTGCATAGGCTAATCTCCAAGTGCTTGCTAATTTACATTTTCACTCTTTTGACACTGCTATGATACACAATGTTATAACATTTTGTATCAGTTTGGCAACCAAGTGCTTGATAATTCCATTTAAGGTAATTCCAACTATCTCAAATGCAGCAGTAGCTTTGGGATAATTCCAACTCTCCACACACAACTAGGCCAGAAAATTCAAGCCTCTCCACACACATACAATGGGAAAAGGAAGATAAAATATGTTCAAGATAATGCATTTAACCAAGCCTATGTGGGATTCGAACCCACGTCTTCGTGCATGAGCACTTTGCTTTCCCATTTGAGCTAATAGGCTAAAAAATTCTTTACTTCGCTTCAAGAATACTTGCAGGTAGATTAACAAAATTGCAGAAGATGTTCTCTGAGCAAATATATATTAGTGGAGAATCTTACTTTGTCTGCAAGAGGGTCAAAGGCAGCATAAAGCTCGAAGTCCAGTGTCACCCACCAGAGTAGGACTATCACAATGAAGCACGAGATATCAGAAGAGATGTATAACAACAACTTGGGGAATTCGATGAAAATTCAAGAATTCTAATGCCCCGCCCAACAAGATGCATGTTAGCTCAAAAGAAGTAGTCTATTCTTTCAACTGATATGACTTGAATTAGAACTAGGAATCCACAAATTCAATAGAGAAAACATCATTCAATGTGAGAATGAAAGTTACAGCATTCCATTCAGTCATGCCCAAAAAACATCAACACAACATTCTCTTGTGAGATCAAGGAACAAAAATAACTCAATATTTTCATTTGCAATGATATTATATGACAGTTCATCCTCCTGAGCAATGTTTTCAGAAACTGAACACATGAATTGGTCCCAGTTTCAGAACCCTGCAGATATTGAATAACAAATACAAACCATAGACGAAAAAACCCCAAAATTTCGGAACCTAAACCCTAAAATTCCTGGGAATAAACTTCCAACCACGAATTGGTCTCAACTTTGTACTCTAGTTCACTCATTCAATGCACTTAAAAAACTAATTTGAGAAATTGAATAGAAATTTCTTACCTTTTCAAAGCCGTTTGAGCTCTCAGATTACCCGTCATCTCTCAATCCACCACCACCAGACGCCTCCACACACCACTGTAGCCACCACTACAATTAGAGACACCGGAATCACCACTCGCCACCACTGTCGGAGCCACCAGTCACCTCTCGCCTCCCTCCCCACTTCTCCAGTCGCCCATGGCCTCCTCACCGTCGCCGGCCACCGCCCTGACGTCCTCGGCTTGTCTCTGCAAACGGCTTTTTCTCCCACCGTCAATATTGTCAATCCTTCGAACGAGATTTGTCTTTCAATGTTGGTATTTATAAAAATAAACCACAATTTTTGTTAATATTACAATACTCACCCGCCCATAACTTTAAAATCACACGTATTGGACAAAGTAAAACTCCTAGGCGCGAGACAAAAAATTTCGAAACCCCAGGGTTACCAGGAGAAATATCTGAAATATTTGTTTACCACCCGAATTACGCGAAACCTCAGGGTTACCACGCGAAATTTCCGTAGATTATATTTATAAAAATATTTTATATAAAAGATTATTTCAAAGCTTAAATTGATGTTTACATTTACATTAGAAAAATGGGACATTAAGTGAAAGACATTTCAAACCTCATACATGCCAATTTGGTGAAATTATTGAAACTGTAGTTGTATTCGTTTTCTTCTTCTTCTCGGCTAACGTTTCTGTATGAAAACTAAATATTGACCCACCAGAATCTGTTGGGCTAATAGGCCCAAGAATGTATTGGGTTGTTGGGCCGATTAAGCCATCGTGTCAAGAAAAAACAGGATTTACTTTTGAAAAATGTTGCAGATTTTGAAAAGCTTCTCTATTTTATCTGCTACTTCCCCATTTTGAAGAATAAGGTGGAGAATATTGTTAGGATTGAGATATATAGGGTGAGTATTGTAATTAGTAGAACTAGAAAGTGTAGGTATTGTAGTATTAATACTCATATTGTGTATGTGCGGGGTATCAATGAACAATTCCAGAAATACTTTCTATCTTCTCATTCTACCTCTCGTCTCCTGCTGCTGATCTCTCTTTCTATTCACGATCGATCGCCATGGTCGGACCTCGAGGGTCCTAACAAATATGTTGGACTAAAAACGCCAAGATACTTTAAAATCTCCAAAATGGAGAATCTTTTGGAGTATATTATATCTAGTTGTGTGGTTTTTCTAACCTATGTCCTTGCGCATAGGATAAGAGGCTATAAATAGAAAAATATTTTAAATTTAAATGATTTTATCCATTTTTAATATTGTTTTTCTAGAGTACATACATCCAAATATAGAAAAAATCTTTCTAATATGGTTTATTTATCCTATACCCTAAGGGCATAGTGAAGATTCCACCTTTATTGTAAGATCTTGAAGAGAGACCGCTAATCGTATTGTAAGAGCAACCCCAACAGGTTCTCCATATTAGGTTTTTGGAGAATATTAAGTTTGATTTTGGGCCAACAACTTCCCCATTACATTATCCAAAATAGAGAATGGAGAGAAGAAATGGATATCATTCCTTAAATTTGGAGAAAACTCTATATATTTTGGGGCAAACTCCATAATGGAGAATCTGTTGAAATTCAACTAAAAAAAAGTCTAGAATATGTGATTTATAATTCTCTATTTTGGAGAATTTTGTAGGGAAGTTGTTGGGCATGCTCTAATCACCATCAATTTCCACATATAAAGTTGTGTGGCTTTATGATTACCTAATTTTAAAAACTATACTCCGAATTTGATAAAAAAAATGTATTTGAACTAGTTTAATACGGAGTATATTATCTGAGGTACGTGAGTTGATCCTAAAATAATATTTTATAAAAATGGGGTGGACTGCAACGCAATGTGAATTCTAGTCATTACGCTTTTGCTGATAATATGTATTTTTTCATTGTCTCAGCTCACATAAACCAAATAGATTATATTTATGAAATTATTTCATATAAAAGATTATTTCAAAGCTTAAATTGATGTTTACATTTACATTAGAAAAATGGGACATTAAGTGAAAGACATTTCAAACCTCATACATGCCAATTTGGTGAAATTATTGAAACTGTAGTTGTATTCGTTTTCTTCTTCTTCTCGGCTAACGTTTCTGTACGAAAACTAAATACTGACCCGCCAGAATCTGTTGGGCTGATAGGCCCAAGAATGTATTGGGTTGTTGGGCCGATTAAGCCCTCGTGTCAAGAAAAAACAGGATTATGAATCATCCAAAATCTAAACTGCCTCAACAATGGTTATATTTGATAATATGTAGCAGATGGTAGCTAAAACTGGTAGAGTAACTAAAAGTGATAGATTAAGTGTGTTGAATCTAATTAAATATTAAATTAGAAGGTTCATAAACTAGTAAGGTGTTTGGTAACTCGACTAAAACTAATAGAGATAGGAGAAAATAAATAGATTTGTGAATATAAAAAAAAGTTATGAAAAGCTTGGGGTAATAGAAGTTCAAAATCAATTTTCAAAAACTAATTAAACTAAGTTATTATATTTAACCTATTTAAAAAGATAGAATTTTAAAACCAAATGCTCCGAAATGCTACCTACATCGCCAAACGAAGCCTAATAAAGTTTTCATTTTTTCAGTCAAATTACCTCTCATTCAAGCTTGAACTAAGACTTGTTATATGGTCTTCTATTAGCCAACCATTACCACAAAATCATCCAAAAGTTAGTGTTTTGAGAAAATTAAGTTGCCGATAAGTTAGCAAATATCGTTTTTTGTTGTTGTTGTAATCAGGTTCAGGTGACTATACAATCTCTTCTATGAATCTCTATTATTTTTGCCTTAAATACTCAGCGGTTGAAAATAGAACACCTTAATACATCAATTTATATAATTAAAATAAATTTTACCAAAAAAGGAAAAAGAAAAACATACTTGTTTTTATTGCAAATATCAACTTGAATCATTCATGATGCTTCTTAGATGCTTGCATTGTTTCATTTAACATGACCCACCACTTTATCTTGTCTCATACAAGAATGACAACACTTTTAGTGGACCCTATCACTAATAAACCTCCATTTTTATAGTCTAATTTATGATCCATTTCTTTTAATTGGTTGAAAGTCATTAAAACATACTCCATAGAAAGTAGTATTTTCACTTGTTTATAAATATAAAAAAAAAATATTTTAATAAATCAAAGAAGATGAACTATTAATGAAATATGTAAACTAGGAGTAGATTAGAAAATACTACTATGTCTAGAAGTAATGAACCTTCAAAGGGAAAGGGTATAGGTTGAAGAAAAATCAGAGAGAAGTGACAAAAAGGACAATATCAATCACACTCAACTATCAATCAAGGAATGCAATGCAATGTTGTCAGCCTCTTTAAAGTCTCAAGTAAAATCAAAGACACAACACAAGTTGGTCCACTTCACTTGGTTTGGGGTGTGCCTTCACATTTATTTCACAATAATGAAAAGAGACAAAACCTCTTCCTCACCCAACACAAAACACCAAAACCCACCAACACAAGTTGCCAAGTTGCCTTGTGGCTTCAACTCCTTGTTCAAATGCCCATTGGAATTGTTCTTATGATCAAACCAATACCCTTCTGGTTGTTGTGTATATATAGAGCTGACAAAATCTGACTTGACATACCTAAACCGTTCAATTTGTACATGACCTTAAAGTGACTCGACTCGTGTTTTTAACCCGAGAATTGAGTGTTCTAAACCTCATCTAACCCGCATATTGACTTGAGAATGAACACGACTGAACGCGACCCATACCAAAAACCCCAAAAAATGAGAGCAAAATATGAAGCAACAAGAGAGGGGTTAGGATCTATCTCACATTCATGTCTTTTATTTATGCCATTATGTACAAACATTAGCCAGCTTAGCTTATAGCTTATATGGTTACTAATAATCTACATAAGAGTTTTATTACAACAAATAAGAAATCTACTAAGAAGATGAGTACATTGAAGGGATTGGTCTGAGACTTTATTAAGCTGGTGCTCATGCCTCATGCTATCTACTCCATTATCTAGTTTTTGCTTGACTATATCTCTTCTCGATGCAACGAGTGAGTCCTTCCACAGCGCATACTTGATGGAGTTATTGCCTTTTCAGAAGGTCGGATTCTTCAGTCTTTGCAAACCTCCCGCGCACCCTTGGCTGACTGTCAGCTAAAGCCTTCCTGCAGGCGTACTGAACCCGAATGCGATAGAATTAGCTATGAGCATCATGCAGTTGAATCTTTGTTATTTTTTTGTTTATATCACCTTCTTGATTGCTTCTCGTGTTACTCGGATGTCATTTTTCTCGATAAACCTTCCAATGGAACAGACTAGTTAGCAAGTTACCTTGATTTTCCTTCCAAAGTTCCTCCTTGCCTTCTTGTCTCTGTATCTGCAAAGCTTTTGCTGGCGATCTTCAGTGGTGCAGCAGCTGATTCCTAGAGACCGCTGAGCAGGTGAATGGATGAGGTTTATATTGCCATTGCCAAAAGCCTGTACTCAGAAACAAAACAAAAAAAATTCCTCAGTGTCAATGATCTAGCCCCATTCTGTCGCAAATATCCTGAAGAAACACGCCTCAACATGTGTCGGTTCACAATCTCTTGCTACAAAGAAGTAAATGTCCTCGCTCAATAGAGTTATACAGATACACAGAAGCACCAAATTCAGCTCAAGCCTATTGTCCTCTTCACAGGTAAAGAGAGATTTAAGGTATATATCATTGGCATAAAAGGCGCAGAGGTGGTACAAAACACTGGTCAGTCTAGTTGGATGAGGCACTAAGTCCCTTAGGCAACGTTTGAGGTTCAAATCTTGATTTTCTGAGTTGAGCATATTGGGAGGGTCGCCTACAGGCCCAGGTGGCCTATGGCCAAAGGAATGGCCAAGAACTGGATGGGTCTTCTAGGTTGGGTTTGGTTGAAATTTGATATGGTTGAAAATGAGGAATTGGGTTTTGAAGGCATGGGATTGGAACTTGATGGAGGATTAAGAGTGTTTGTTACATATAGGAATCAATTTAGGTTGATTCAGACCAGCAGCTGCCATCACCACCAGCCTAGAGGGTGAAAAGCAAGGAGACGAGGGGCGATAAGCAAATCACCCATGATTATTGGTACTGCTGCTAGAAGCTGTAAGGACTAGAACCTTACATGCCCGTGATTGTTACCGTTTGCTAAATGAACTGGGTTTTCTTAGCAACATTTACGATATGTGAATAGCTTGCAGGCACATAATGAGAAATAAAATTAGTAGAACATGCACCTTTATGTCTCCTTCGCTGAACGCCCTCCTCATTCCATAAGCAGCTTCAAAATCCAGCTCGGGGAAATCTAAGAAACCAGGCTTCAACATATTCCCACAAACCCATTCCACTGAGTTTAAACACCCTGAGCTGACGCTCTTCTGAAACGCTGACTCAGCAATCAGGTTCTTCTCTTCAGTCTGTATCTCATTGGTTGATGTAGCAAGGCCAGGGAGTTTGACATCCATAACCTCAAAGATCTGCACTTCATCTGAGATGTTCCCTAGAAGATCTTTCTTGGGTTCGTATAAAAGCTCGTTAAGAAGCTGCTCGTTTTCAAGTGAATCGATGTCTCCAACTTTGAAGCCTTGAGTTGGCATGACATCGTCCACACATGACATCATTGAATCAGCAGCTTCCATGGCATCAAGGATTGGGTTGAAGCTCACAATTGGTTCTTCTATTATGGGCTCTGGAGCTTTGAAAAGATCACCTTCTCCTCCCATGTCGTATTCGGAAATGGATGAGCTCTGAAACATGTTCCACATGAATTCAACAAACGGCAGCAAATAGATGAAAAGCCGTGAAATAAATTTAGCAGCATATTATCCAAAACTCAGTGCTCACAAACAAGACCAAAATAAATCCAACGTTTTTAGGTCCTTTAAGGAAAAAACGAATGATCAGGAGCCTTTGATTTTCACAAGATTTTAGAAATCAGCACAAACAAACCCGGGAGCTAAAGAGTCGCAAGGAAGCCATAACAAGAAACCAACCACAAGAAGCTAAGGAGCAAGGATAGGTCAGCTCATTTCATACGAAAGCCTTCCCAAACAGCTTTCGATGAATTGTAGATTCGACATATCCTCAACGACAAAAGTAGCGCGTTCACCAGTATCTTTCTGCATGGCTAAAGCCAATGATTCCCAAATTCCACAAATTCATACCATAAAAGAAGTGCTCGGTAAAGCAGATGGATGCAACTAGCCACAAAATGCAACAAAGCAAGATGATCTTCGACGGAGGAATGGATTTAGTTTCCACTGAACCAAACTATATCTTGCAGTGATATCTTGAAAGATCTTCCTGAAGCTTTTTGCAATACCTTTTCCTTACCCCCCAAACTAGTGTTTTATTTCCTTACCCCCAAACTAGTACTTTATTTCTTAAATGAGAAACTATAAAGCTTGATGAGGATGAAACTCAAGCTTTAAGTTCCCTATCTTTGCTAATTACTTACAAGAAGAAGAAAAAATATGTGAGAATATTTCAGTTGTTCCTTCACATTTGTATTGAAGTTGCACGGAAAAACTGCTAATCTAATCAAATACAAAAGAGGGGCTCAATTTTATTTTCATCAATTTTACTTTCACTGCATACCCATCTGAGGTGTTCAATTGTCATCAGCATACAACTCTAACAACTTAAAATAAGGAAACAGTTTTAGCCCATAAAAGGAAGCATATGGTCCAAAATCTATTATTATAAGAGCCAAAAACAAAAATAAGTTCAATCAGCAAATTAACTCAGAACAGAAGCTTTCAACACTCCAAATTTAAGCATAACTCCTAAATTGAGATCAAAATTAACTCACAAAGAACCCAATCCTCCAAGAAGGGGGGAAAAGGACCCAAAATCAAGATGCCCACATCAGAAAAGATCATAAAACACAAAAATTGGCTAAAATCAGATGGCAGATGGTAGCAAAATTGGAACTTTAAGTCAATCCCATGTCTAAAAGTTTGAACTTTTAGTAATGCCCACAAACATCAAAGCAACCAGATACACAAATAGCGAGAGATAAAGGGAAAAGAAAAGAGGGAGAGAGAACCATTGAAGAGGGCGTGGCTTGAGAATGGCAAAGATCTTGAAGCTCCAGCAGTTGAATTTCATGGCAGAAATCCTGGAAATAGGGATGCAAAAGGCCTGCATCTGTGTACATTTCAAAACCCTCGTTTACCAGTTGTGCTGGCTGCTTCTTGCTGTAGCTGTAGGTAGTGGGAGATGAAACTGATAAAGAGGGGGATTGAAAGGGTAAAGAGTGGGTGAGAGGGGTTTATTATAGAGAGATGGGAAATGGGTTGGGGCTGCAAACAGCAGAGGTTATGGGCAAAAGAGAGAATCTACACTCAAATTGTTGCTTGTTTTTCTTCTTCTTTTCTAATTTGTTTTTTTTTTTTTTTTTGATTAGGTAAGAATTCGGGTGAGAATACTCTACCCGAAAGCATCCTGCCGGATGAGGTCAAGAAGACCTGAGTGATTGTATAAATTAGGTCCCCCGGTAGAGTAGCAAAGGTGTGCAACCTTATCCGCTACTCGGTTACCAATACGGGGAATGTGGGAAATTCCTATATTTCTTACACCTCGGAGAATGGTCTGAATATCTGACATTACTAATTCTATTTTCCAAGGACAGTTCGTTTGTGTTTCTAAGAAATCCGTAATTACTTTTGAATCCCCTTCAATGATTAGGTTATCGATGTTTAGTTCCTTTGCCTTTTTTACCCCAAGTCGTAGTGCCAATGCTTCTGCCATAATAGGAGAGTGTCCCCCAATCACCCCACCATCCATGCTGATTGGATTTCCATTCCAGTCCCGTATAATGTAGCCAATAGAGCTCTTAGAATCAGATATATATGATCCATCAAAGTTTAGTTTGTATTTGCCCATGGGTGGCCTTTTCCATCTGATGAACTTTTTGGCATTTTTAGGGTGGACTTTCACCCTATTTTGGATTGTGGTATCCTCGTCGTCTTCAAAGTTCAGTTCGATGGTTCTTCTCCAATTATTGATATTTTCCAAAACAATTTTTCTAATGCCCTCTACAGAAGGGATCTTGGCATTCCTGAAGATTATTTGATTCCTCACAAACCAAATTGTCCACCATCTAAATGCTATATTCTGCTTGCTGTCATTCGAAAGGGTGGTGCTCAGGAGCTGAAGAATTTGATCCATATCTCTGTTTTCTGATATAATTGTGTTGATTTTCTGCGATATTTCTCTGGGAAATTGTTGTTGAAAGTTGTTGAAGGGGCATTCTATGAAGATATGAATATCATCTTCCGATGATTGGTTGCATAAGATGCATGTAGTGGGAACAGCAACCCTCTTCTGGGCTAATCGCGTAGCAGTGGGTAATCCTTTTTGTTTGATTCTCCACATAAAATTTTGGACTTTTGGGGGAGCGTCAATTTTCCAAATCCAGGTAAATTCATCGGATATTATGCGTGTGTTGGATGAAATCAGGTTATAGGCGGACGACGTTGTGAACCAACCCTTTTTGTCCGGCCACCAGTATAGCCTATCAGCAAGGGGACTTATGGGTAGCGGGATTTTGATGATTTCTTTTGTTATAGCTTCAGGGAGAATGGAATCAAGTTTTTCTCTCCACCATTTTCCCCCCATTATATAATCGCTTACAGTTTCTTTATGGTCTGGATTGGGTTGGTGTTCAATTTTATCCAAAAGAGGCTCTGTTGTTACCCAGTTGTCTTTCCAGAAATTGATAGATTTTCCGTCTCCTACCGACCAAATAAGTCCTGATTTAAATTTTGTAATCAGGGAGCTGAGTTTTGACCATTGCCACGAGGCATTCCCCCTCCTAGTGTAGTTAAGTATGTGTTTTTCTTTTAGGTATTTGTGTTGTATAATCTTAACCCAGTTATTCTCGGGTTCCGCTAAAATTTTCCACAACAGTTTTAGTTGGAGGGCTTCGTTCATGTTTCTTGCTTTTCGTATTCCTAGTCCGCCAGCTGCTTTGGATTTACATATTTTGTCCCAGCTTATCAGTGGTCTGTGTTGCGCATCTTTGTTCCAGAAAAAAGTTCTGTTAATTTGGTCAAGTTGCTTGTGTATTGAAGCAGGGAGCAAGAAGCTCTGCATAGAATACAGAGGTTTTGATGATAGATTAGATGCAATTAAAGTGGCTCTTCCCTGCTGAGATAGGGTGTTTGCCCGCCATTTACTGAGTTGTTCTCTTGATTTACATATAATCTCGCCAAAGGTTTCCTTCGTTACCCGCCCGTTTACAATTGGGCAGCCCAAGTATTTCTCCAAACTTCGTTCTAAGGGTATATTAAGTACTCCTTCTAGGTCTCGTGCTCTTGTCCTCGGGATTCCTGGCGTGGTTTGGAAGGATGACTTGTGGTAGTTTACCTTCTGTCCCGAGAATCTACAGTAATCCTCGATTATTTCTTTTACTTTTGTACATGCAGAGATGCTTCCTTTTGAGAAAATGATAATGTCATCCGCAAAGGCCAAAAATGGGATGCTAGGGCCAGAATTCCCAAATTTAAAGCCAATACTGTTATTTGGGCCCTCAGCGTCTATCGACAGTTTACGAGCCAACACTTCTGCACCAAGGAGAAAAAGGAAGGGAGAGAGAGGATCTCCTTGACGTAGTCCTCTAGTTGGTTTAAATGGTTCTGTGGGTCCATTGTTAACTAATACAGAGAACGAAACCGTAGTTACACATTCCATAACTATGTCCACGAACCGTTGGTGGAAACCGAATCTTTGGAGCACCAACTTTGTAAATTGCCAATCTACTCTGTCGTACGCCTTTTCCATATCAAGTTTTATAGCAGTCCAGCCTTTCAAGCCCTTTCTTGTGCGAAAGGAGTGGAATATTTCATGAGCTATAAGTATATTGTCCTGAATTGCTCTATCAGAAACAAATGCTCCTTGGAGAGGGTGTATAAGTTTTCCGATTATCATTTTTAGTCGTTCAGTGATTATCTTGGAGATGATTTTATATAGAGTGGAGCACAGACTAATCGGTCGATAATGTGTAGTCATAGAGGGGTTATCATTTTTTGGTATAAGTGAGATAAATGTGTGGTTGATTTGCTTCAGCAGATGACCAGAGTGGAAAAAAGCTTTAACTGCCTTAGTAATATCAATTCCCACAATTTCCCAATACTTTTTGTAAAACTCTGCAGTCATACCATCTGGACCAGGAGATTTATTGCTTCCTAAAGAGAAAACAACTTTTTTTATTTCATTGTTTGTTGGTTGCTTGATTAGAAAATTATTTTCCTCATCTGTGATGACAGGGTTGATAACTGAAAGGTATTCATGAAGCTGTTGCATTGGGAAGATTTGCTCTCTTCTAAACCTTTTTTCGAAGTCTTTCTGTATTTCCTTTTTAATATTTTCATCCCCAACAATTTGGGTTCCTTCTGCAGAAGTAATTGTTCTAATGATTTTCCTATTTCTCCTTCCAGACGCTACTATATGGAAATAGGCTGAATTAGTATCTGCTAGTTTTAGGTGTTTTGACTTTGCTCTTTGGTTCCAAAAAGTTTTATGGAATTGGAGAAGATTTTCTCTCTTGGATAGGAGGTTTTGTTCTTTATTGGATGCATTTGAGTTTTGGTTTAGGTTGTGGGTCGATTGTATAATCAATAGGGCTTCGTCAACTTCTTGGAGTTGTCGAAAAATATTTCCAAATGTTTTCTTGTTCCAAGCTTTCGCTTTTTGTTTGAGGATTTTTGATTTATATATGATTTTGAACATCGCAGAGCCAGAGCAAGTAGCTCTCCAAGATTGCTTGACGATATTGCGAAAGTCTTTCCTCTGAAGCCACACGTTTTCAAATTTAAATGGAGGGGGTTTGAAAGGGGCGTTCTTTGAGAGGGTAATTGAAATGGGACAATGATCCGAGTTTGAGAATGCACCATTTTTCGTTACCAGCTCGGGGAACATGTCAATAATTTCATGATGAACTAACACCCTATCAAGTTTTTCCAAAATGTTATCTGGGCCACCTTGGTTCTTTCTCCATGTAAATGGGTTACCGAACGAAGGAATCTCTACCAAGGAACACGCATCTTTAAACTCTATTATTCTCTGGAATCTACCCGGTCGAGTTTCTGCACCACCACACTTATCCGATGGTTGACTTATTTCATTTAAGTCACCCATCACTAAGCAGGGGAGGTTACTTTGGGCAATTAGACTGTACATGTTTCTCCAAAAGTCCTCTTTTTCTGCAGGGTTGGGGGGTGCGTATACAAAAAACATAAGACACTCAAAACTCTCCTTTATATTTTCGTATTTTACTCCTATGATTCTCGGGAGGTGAATAACCACCGAGATTGTTTCATCTATAAAGGAGTTTTCATTCCATAATAGCACAATACCCCCGGAACGACCACAAGCCGGTGACCAACAAATATTTGTAAATCCTGCATTTTTCCATAGAGATTCTTTTGGTTCTGTTTCAGTCTTTGTTTCTGCTAGAATAAGCATTTGTATATGATCTAAAGTACGCCATCCCTTAATATTAGACCAGAAGGTTGTTTTACCAATTCCCCTACAATTCCAATATCGTATAATCATGACCACCTCGTTTTTGTATGGTCGAGCATAAGGTGATCTCTCCCATACCAACTCACTACCCTTTCTGTAATTTTCCTTGGCTTTTGAAAATAGGTTTTTTGTGTAAGTATCTTACGAACATTTTTAAAGATGTTGAATTTTTCCACTATTACTATGTTCGGGGTATAGGTATCATTCCAAAATGGGATTTTTGGTGATAGGTATCTTTTCTAATTTGTTCTTTTCTTGGCTGTTTTTTTATGCCAAGATTTTGTGATTTTTGGTGTGAGAATTTGGAGAAATTGCATAAAACACCTCTTAGTTAGGTCATTTTGCTTAAAATTATCCTTTGTTTAAAAATATCTATCCAAGAATTTTTATCATCATCTCATCTTTGTTAAAACTTTAACAATATGAAAGGTCTTAATAGGGAAGAAATTAGGGGTAAGCTAGTGTATACTACAACCTATAGCCCACCCCATTTTTTATTTTTTTTTGATAAGGAAATAACTCGAGACCGGACAGGTCCGGACCTCGAGAGGCCGACAAAGTCGGCAGACGGCAAGTCGTCTAAACAAACAATAAAGCAAAGGAAATACAACATAAAACAATCACCTAATACAACAAAAGAAACTACATTAAACAAACCCGGAAACCCCCAAACCCTAAGCAAACAAGCGGACTAGCCCACCCCATTTTAAAAATAATACAAGTATATTAATGATTATATTGCTTGGTTAGCATAATTGGTAGAGTGTTGAGAGGAGTGGACGTTCGAATCTCACCCAATAGTGCTTATTTTAAGGGTGTTGTTATATACACCATAAATCCAAGGTAAAAAATGCAAGCACGTGTAAGCCTTGTGACTAATTAACATTTAAAAAAATTAATTAACCTCTTTTAACCATGCACCTTCTTAAGGACGTGCATGATTTGGAATGTATATAGCGAAACTGTATTTTAAATAGAAGGTCTTTCTTTTTAGGGTAAATTCCTTTGGTGGTCCCTAACCTTTAAGGGTTAGCCACTATCGGTCCCTAACCTTTTTAAGTGTTATTTTTAGTCCCCAACCTTTTACATATTGCTACTATTTGGTCTCTAACCTTTTTAAGTGTTATTTTTAGTCCCTAAACTTTTACATATTGCTACTATTTGGTCCTCCCATCTATTTTCTAGTTAAATTAAACGATAAAATTATTTAATTTTCTAAATAAATCCGAGAGAGATTAGAGAAGGGTTAGGGTTACAAGCAAGACCGTCCAATGAATTTTAGGGGCCCCGTTCAATATTACCCTAATCTTAAAATATTTGTTTTTTTTTCCGACTTGCTAATTATTAAAAAAATATTTTATGTAGTTTTTATTAACCCATTAAAAAATGTGTCAACAAGTTAAGCATCTACTATTTTGATACGAATCTATATCTATATCTATATTATACTTTAAATGATAAGCAATTTTGCCACATGTCCTATCCATGTTCAAAGTTATTTTTGGAAATATTATTTACATAATTATATCATTTATTGGGAATCTTAAAATATAGGACTTCTTGCTATTACATTTTAAGTCATATATTTTAACTTTTTGATTGTGTATCAATACATGTAGATGTGTGTTATAGTATTTTCACATTAAAAACTCATTCATTGTGTGAAGTTATAATTTACAAATAAAATTTTGAATATATATATATGTGGAAAATCTTAAAATATAATAAATTATACTCTAATACGATTAGAGTTTGTATTAAAATAACAAATAAAAATAGTTAATAAGGAAGCCCAAATTCCCAATAACTAAAATAGTTTTTCATTTAGAAAATATACATTTAATAAATGATATTATGTAAATAATATTTCAAAAAACAACTTTGACCATGGATAGGACATGTGGCAAAATTGCTTATCATTTAAAGTATAATATAGATATAGATATATAGATTCATATCAAAATAGTAGATGCTTAACTTGTTGAAACATTTTTTAATAGGATAAAAATTACACATAAAATATTTTTTTAATAATTAGCAAGTCGGAAAAAAAAAACAAATATTTTAAGATTAGGGTAATATTGAACGGGGCCCCTAAAATTCATTGGACGGTCTTGCTTGTAACTCTAACCCTTCTCTAATCTCTCTCGGATTTATTTAGAAAATTAAATAATTTTATCGTTTAATTTAACTAGAAAATAGATGGGAGGACCAAATAGTAGCAATATGTAAAAGTTTAGGGACTAAAAATAACACTTAAAAAGGTTAGGGACCAAATAGTAGCAATATGTAAAAGGTTGGGGACTAAAAATAACACTTAAAAAGGTTAGGGACCAATAGTGGCTAACCCTTAAAGGTTAGGGACCACCAAAGGAATTTACCCTTCTTTTTACTGCCAGTTGTTTTGTCTTTCTCTTTTTTCGTCTTTCTTTTCATCTGTTACTACCAATTTCTCTCCTTTTTTTATCTTTCTTTCTCCCTTTTTTGTCTTTCTTTATATAGCTAATTTTTTATGATTATATTTGATATATAATTAACTCTATTATTACTAATTTAAATATATATATAAAAAATTATTTCTAATTTTTTATTCAATATATATAGTGACAAATAGGGAAATGTTTTTAAATTATATATATAAATCCAACCTACCTAAAATCAGTGCTTGTTTGGATGTTTTCAAAATCCCAGGAAGTTAAATATCGATAGGATCTTACGATCCCACACGATCCTAAAGATCCTATTTTTATTAACAATATGTATTTTTTAAACATTTATTTTGTTTCCTTGGTTGATTTGAGAGTGTTTAAATGTACACATTCATGTAAGAAACGTGAAAAATAGCTTAGAGAAAATTGTTTTCGAGTCCTTAATTTATCAAATATGACAATGTCTACGGTCGTAAATATAGCTTTTTATGTTTTAAAATAAAAATATATTGTGCAACTAACATTTTTTTCCTCATTCTAGAACTTTAAATTAAGCAACTTTGTACGTCATATATATTTTTATTTTACTATTTAATTATATTTCGAGGATCTTACGATCCGATCCACAGACCCTGTTGTGATTCGATCCTAATAACCTTGCGCCACAGTCACCCTCCCCTCTGACCACCATCTCTCTGCCTTTGTGGCCCGTTATGGCGTTATGTGAATCTCTGCATTGATCATCCAACTTTCACCCATCCTTTGCAAAATCTAAAACCAACCCTTCACACCCAAATATTTCTCCCAAAATTTTAGATTTAATTGTTATTGGTCTCAATCAGTTAATTTTCAAATCCGATTCATTGCATGCAACAGATTTTTTCAATTCAGTAGCCCAACGTTTGCAAAACACCCGCCAACTCTCACCACCTCCAATCCCGGTCAAAATCAACTACTATTTAAGCCTGCATATAAGCTACCTAAACCGTCGAATCGGATCTCAAGTTGCAAGGGCTCGCCTAACCAGATCTCAAGTTACAAGAATTCTATATTCAGCTGCTTTAATTATAAATTTATGTATCTGTAAGCATTATGTCAGGTTGGTTGTTGAGGGTCGTGTGACTTTTAAACAACACGAGACAACGCTTCCCATGTGGATGCTTATATCAATAGACGACCTTCAATTAGGTGAAAACCCCCTTATATATACGTATAATTATATAATTATACACGAATAATCATGTTATAATTACACATGAATAATCATCTCAAGCCGCTTATAAAATCTAGCTTCACAATATATGTAATTATCTTCCATACATTATCATTTATCGATCTATGTAAGCATTATGTCATGTTAGTATATGTTTGTATTAGTAAGTTGGGAATGTAATTCACTATAAATAGAACCTTGTATGTAATCAGTTGTTCAACAATTCATAATACAGATTCTCTTTTCCCTCTCGTCCTCTCTTCCTTCGTCTTCCTCTCTTACACATCAACATGGTATTAGTTTAAAGGTTTTTTTTTTCTGGATCTTCCGCTTTCTCTGATTTCTGGCTATGGAGAATTCCACACCTCCTTCGATTGATCATCACGATCCATTGTATCTACATCCCTCAGACAATCCAGGTTGCATCCTTACCACCAAGGTCTTCGACGGCACCGGTTTCTTCGCTTGGAGGCACGCCATGGAGATTGCGCTTTTAGCTAAAAACAAGCTCGGTTTTGTGGATGAAGAGCTTGTTCGTCCAGTTCCTGGGTCTCCAATGCTGCACTTCTAGATTCGGTGCAATGACATGGTGGTTTCTTGGCTGTTAAACGCCATGACAAAGGAGATTGCTGAGAGCTTTATGGGATCTCGCAATGCGCGTCTGATTTGGCTAGATCTTATTGCTCGCTTCTCCAATTCTAGTGGCGCTCAAAAGTTTGGGACGAGCAAGATTCGCTTCGCACTCTTCCGACCTATTCTTGTCCAAATGATTGCGATCTTTCTCAAGCTCTTAAACAAGGTGATCAAGAACACCGATTATTCCAATTCCTGATGGCTCTTGATGATTCATACCTAACGGTCCGTAGCAACATCTTGATGAACTCTCCACTTCCGGACATTAATTAGGCTTATTTTCTTCTTTCTCAAGAAGAAACTCAACGATCTATGAAAACTACCAGATCTCCTATGGATGTTTCTGCCAATTCAGTTATAGTCAAGTCCTCTAAGGATCCTTCTCCTTCGTCATCTTCAAAGGAGACTGATTCTTCCTCCAAAGATTCTTCGAATCAGAGCAGACAGAATGTTAATAAACAAAGGAACGTTTGTTCTCACTGCAACAGGATTGGACACTTGGTTGATCGCTGCTAAAAGCTTCATGGTTATCCTCTTGGATCCAATTCCAAGAACAAGAGCTCTGCCAATTCGTCTATGGCTTCTGATGATGCGTCTTCTTCATCACCATCATCATCTTCGTCTTTGGCTATCCCGGGATTATCTGTTGATCAGTACAATCAACTTCTAGCTTTGCTCCAACGATCTTCTTCATCCTCAGCAAGCACACCAAGCTTTGGGAATTTTGCCGGTATTTCTTGCTTTTCTTCTTCCCTGCACACTAATTCTTCTGGGATTATCTTTGACAAGTTTACTTGGATTATTGATACGGGCGCTAGTGACCATATGTGCCATAATCCAGATTTCTTTATGGATTTGAGTCATTTGCTTCATCCTATTCAGATTAGTCTTCCTAATGGTACTTCAGTTGCTGTTTCATTGGCTGGCACTGTTCGATTTTCTTCAAAAATTACCTTGTCTCGTGTATTTTTCATGCCTACATTCAAATTCCATCTTTTATCAGTTCCCAAGATGGCAGCACAACTTGATTGCATTGTGTGTTTCTCATCTTCAGTGTGCTGGTTGCAGGGCCCTTCTTTGAAGAGCCGTCTAGAGCTTGGTATAGTGCACAATCGCTTATATGCATTTTGAGCACCTCCATCAATCATCCATAAGAATAATAAGTTGCTTTCTACACAGTCATCCCTATGCTCTTCTACTGCAGTTGCTTCTTCTGTTAATTCTGCTATAACAGATGTCAATTTGTTGCATTGTCGATTAGGTCATTTGCCGTTTTATAAGCTGAAATCTATCTTCTCTTGTGATATAAATAAAGAGAGTCTATCAGCATGTGAGGTATGTGCAAATGCTAGGCACCAAAGATCTCTTTTTCCTAGTAGCTTCATTACTACAACTTGTGCATTTGATCTGATTCATGTGGATACATGGGGTCCTTACAGTTCCCATACATAAAATGGATTTCAATATTTCTTAACAATTGTAGATGATTTTACAAGAGTAACCTGGACTCATCTTTTGAAATCAAGAAAGGATGCTTTCTCTACTTTGCAATCTTTTATTTAGCTTGTGTACACTCAGTTTGGTAGGATGGTTAAGGTGGTGCGTATTGATAATGCCCCTGATCTTGGCTTTAGCACTATTGGTACTGAATTTTTAAAATCTAAGGGCATTGTGCATCAGTCCTCATGTGCTTATTCTCCCCAGCAAAATGGTGTGGTGGAACGAAAGCACAAACATTTACTTGAGACAACTCGTGCTTTGCTTTTTCAGTCTTCAGTTCCTATTAAGTTTTGGGGTGAGTGCTTGTTGACAGCTACATACCTTATAAATAGGTTTCCCTCTAAGGTGTTAGACAATGTGTCTCCCTGCGAAAGGTTATATGGTACTACTCCTCCTACTCTCATCTCAAAGCTTTTGGTTGCTTAGTATATGCTTCCACCTCTCCTGCTGGTAGGACAAAATTCAGTCCCCGTTTTGTCCCTTGTATCCTTTTGGGATATCCACCAAATAAGAAAGCATACAAATTACTTTGTCTATCCACAAATCAGATTTTTATGTCTAGAGATGTGGTGTTTCATGAAAACATTTTTCCTTTCCATCCATCATCTATTATCCCCAATTCAACATCATATAGACATGTTCCTACTTCTGATCAGGCTTTCTCTCCAGTTGATATCCCTCCAACAGCTCCTGTTCCTTCTACTCCACTAGTTAATGTACCTCCTCCTACTCGAAGGTCATCTAGAATAACAGCTCCGCCTGCATATCTCAGAGACTATCATTGCAATGTCATTTCAACTTTTCCAAGCTTCTCCTTCAGTGCCTTATCTTCAGCTTCCCAACAGTTCTTGGCAAATTTGGCTCCTCTGATTGAGCCGTGTTGTTATGAAGAAGCAGTTGTACATCCTGAGTGGCAGAAGGCAATGCAACTATGCAAGCAGAATTAGATGCATTACACAGGCATAACACTTGGGAAATTGTTGAGCTCCCTAAAGGCAAGAGGCCAATTAGTTCCAAGTGGGTTTACAAGCTCAAATTTCGTGCAGATGGTACTCTGGAGAGACAAAAAGCCCGGATGGTTATTAAGGGATGAACTCAGAAAGCTGGAATAGATTACCAAGAGACTTTTTCTCCGGTTGCTAAGATGACTACAATCCGGAGTTTGGTGGCAGTTGCTATTAAGAAAGGGTGGTCTTTGTCTCAATTGGATGTCAATAACGCCTTTCTACATGGCGATATTGACACTGAGGTTTTCATGAAGGTTCCCCTTGGTCTTCAACATCTTCATCCAAGCATGGTTTGTCGCTTGAACAAGTCCCTTTATGGCTTGAAACAAGCATCTCGTCAGTGGTATAGCAACTTGTCTGAATCTTTGATTTCCCAGGGCTTTGTTCAGTCTTTGAATGATTACTCTCTATTTTACAAGAAGGAGAATGATCAATTTGTGTTCCTTGTGGTTTATGTGGATGACATATTAGTCACGGGTAATAACTTGTCAGCAATTTCTCGCCCAAGCAAACATTACATGAGCAATTCAGTATCAAGGATCTCGGTGCATTGAGCTATTTTTTGGGCATCGAATTCTTATCTCATGCCAATGGAATTCTTATGACTCGGCGAAAATGTCTTCAGGAACTTCTCAAGGATTTTCGTAAGGATTCTGCTAAAGTTACATTGAGTCCACTTGATCATGCTTTCAAGCTTGGTGATTCTACTGGTGCTCCTCTTCAAGACCCTTCTCAGTATCGACAATTGGTGGGTAAGTTAAATTTTCTCACCAACACATGTCCTGCTTTGTCATTCACAGTTCAACACTTATGTCAGTATATGCAATCCCCAACTGAGATTCATTGGAAGGCAGTCCTTCATGTTCTTCAATATCTTCACTGTACTTATGATTTAGGCATTCTCCTAGGTAATTCTTCTGATTTTTGCCTTCAAGCCTCATGTGATTCTGATTGGGCATCATGCTCGGTTACAAGGAGGTCTATAAGTGGCTATTACATCACATTAGGGGGTTCTCCTGTATCCTGGAAGTCCAAGAAACAGGCAACCATTTCCCTTTCTTCTGCATAAGCCGAATATCGGTCTATAAGGAGGGTGACAACAGAGTTAGCGTGGCTCAGTCGCCTCTTTCATGAGCTTGAAGTCCATGATATCACGCCTATTCCTCTAAAATGTGACAGTCAATCGACTATATACATTGCTAAGCATCCGACTTTTCATGAAAGGACGAAACACATTGACATAGATTGCCATTATATTCGTTCTCAATTGCTTGCAGGCCTGATCAAGCTACAACATGTCCCTACTCACTCACAGTTAGCGAACATCTTCACAGAGCCACTGCAGGGTACTTTACACTCCTCTATCCTGCCCAAGTTGGGGTTGATTTCATCCAAATCACCTCTAACTTGAGAGGGGGGGGGTGTTAGTATATGTTTGTATTAGTAAGTCGGGAATGTAATTCACTATAAATAGGAGCTTGTATGTAATCAGTTGTTCAACAATTCATAATACAGATTCTCTTTTCCCTCTCTTCCTTCGTCTTCCTCTCGTACACATCAACATGTCATATATAGTTGAGCGCGCATAATCAAATCTTTACTTAGGTTGAATTAGATAATTTCTCACACATACGTATAGTTTGGATCCCATGTAAGCAGTCCTTATGGTGTAATTTGTAAGTAGTGAAATTATTCATATATACCAAACGATTATCCGTACTTAATAATGTAATTATTCGTAGGTATAAACAAGTATAATTATTTATATTTAACAAAGAATTGTTCATATATATTTACATATAAATAAATAATCACTTGATATATACGAATAATATATATCACTGTTCACCAGTTACTTTTAATCTCAGCTGTTTAATCTTCTTAATTCAACCCTTCAGATTACTCCGTGTGTGTGTGTGTGGGGACAATGTTAATTAACAACGGCCAATGGTTATGATATCCGTACAAGCAATTATACCGAATGACTTTCCATCAATAAAAGAAACAAAAGACCCTTTCACTATCAATATTCACATTCTTGTGTTGTTTTTTAGCAATTAGGGTTAACAATGGGGCTTATATATCAATCATCTCTCCTTTGAATGTTTAAAAGTTCACTGAAAGCGATGTGAAATGCTACTTAATTGGTAGCATATATATGACTACCATGTGATAGATACTTCATTTGTCACACCTACTATCGCTCTAAAAAAAAAAAAAAAAATTAGCTACCTTAGGTAAGCTTTTTAAAGATCATGTAATATATAATTGTTCCATTAAAATCATATCTATCCAATTTCTATTCATAAGTATATATTTGTATAAGTAAATATCTATTATTAGCTTAGGGTACAAAAGATTGAGTTAAATACAATCAAAGTGGCCATAAAGTTCAGTTAACATAATGAATCGATGATATATATAGGGTATAGTTCTAGTAAAACAGAAATTACGTCATATTTTTTTTGAGTCTTTTTTTTAAATGTATTTTATGACCTTATTATATCAACCAAGATTCTTGTATATGTTTTAGGGATATATATATATATATATATATATATATATATATATATATATATATATATATATATATATATATATTTTGAGAAAATGTGCCCAACTATATCCTTTTTTTTACCTTAATTTGAGGAGTGTCCACCAACTCCAACATATTAGGTTTTTGTCCATCTCTAAATTTTTGGACAAATTTACCCCTCTCAAACCTCAATCAGAATTGGCCCCCATTTTGCTCGAGGATCGACTCCCCTATGCCATCTTCTCCCCGCTCAAGCGAGAAATATCTGAGATCTGCAATCCCTCCATCGTTCGGCGTCGATGCCTCTCCTCCCGTCTCCATAGAGCTTCCTCCGCGCATTGTTCTACTGTTATCACCTTTGTCATCTCCGCCTCCTCCTCCATCGAAGCTAATCCACCGAAAACTCCAGATCTGGATCTTCGTGTCAGGATGCGGGGATTGAAGGCGGAGGTAGGGTGAGGAAGGGGGATTGGGTGATGCCGTCGTCTCTACCTCCTCTCGTCTCGGTGGTGCAGTGCAGGGACGGAAGGGGGATTCGATGATGCCCTTTTTTTGTTCTCAATTGAATGGTTTCAGCAAGCTTCTTTAGTGGTCATTCATCTAGGCTACCTGGTTATTCTGGAACTTATTCACGCCCTCTATGCTGAAATTCGTTAGGTTGAAATGCTGAAATTAATTTTTAAATATATGATTCACATAGTTTTATCGATCGATATGTAATAAAGATTATGAGTGTTGAAACCGGGGTTTCACCGTCAACAACGTTGTTGAAACCGGGGTTTCACCGTCAACAACGTTCCTGAAACCGGGGTTTCAGCATCAACAATGTTTCGGGATTTCAGCATCAACAACGTTGTTGAAACCGAGGTTTCAACATCAACAACAGTGCTGAAACCGTGGTTTCGGCATCAATAACAGTGCTGAAACCGGGTTTTCAGCATCAACAAAAGGTTAGCAACGCGGAAAAAAACTCAATTTCAGCAACTTCGGTTTCAGCAGTTTCAGCAACACGGAAAAAAAAAACTCAATTTCAGCAACTTCGGTTTAAACAGTTTCAGCAACGCGGGAAAAAAAAAACTCAATTTCAGCAACTTCGTTTCAGCAGTAGGTGGACATTTTGCTAATATGGAAAGGTTGGTGGACATTTTCCTAATAAAACCCAAAATTTTTGGACATCCTATTAATCACTCCAAAAATATTTAGCCGTATATTAAAGTGGTGTGTAATGTGTATATATATTTATTAAATATTGAAGAAATGCGTCAATCTGAGCTCGGAATCAATGGAGAACAACCATGATTGAGCTATCAAGAAGAAACTGGAACAAATTGATTCATCAAGAAGTAATCTGTTACAACAAGGAAGTTCAATTTATACTCCACTAACAGACGCCTAACAACCAACCTAACAACCTTCTCACTTCAATTACATAAATGTCCCTCTTATTCCCATTTATTACAGAAATGACCCTAGTATTTATGTAACTAAAACATATACTATATAGTCCATAGCCCCCCCTCAAGCAGGACTTGACAAGGGAATGACAAGACCAAGCTTGGAGCATAGAAATCTATGTTGAGCGGCACCCAATGCCTTAGTGAATATATCAGCTGTCTGCAGTGTTGTAGGCACATGTGAGGTCTGTAAGAAGCCATCTTGGAATCTTGGATAAGCTTTCGAATAAAATGACAATCCACCCTTATGTGTTTGGTTTTCTCATGAAACACAGGGTTAGCAGCCAAGTGTTGGGCAGGTTTATTGTCACAAAAAAGCTTGATTGGAAGAGGAACTTCAATGTGCAGATCCTTCAATAAGCCAGTAAGCCAAATGAGCTCACTTGTGGCATAGGACATAGCTCGATATTCACTTTCTGTGGATGATTTAGAGACCACTCTTTGCTTCTTTGTCTTCCAAGACACAAGAGAAGACCCAAGAAAAACACAATAGCCAGATGAGGAACGACTAGTGAAGGTACACTTAGCCCAATCTGCATCATTGTAAGCAGATACAACCATTGGAGAAATAGCAGGGTAGAAAAGAGAGAAATTGAAACTTCCTTTTAAGTATCTTAGCAAGTACTGAACACAATTCCAGTGAGAAACCAATGGATGCTGAAGGAATTGGCTCAACTGTTGAACTGTAAAGGAAATATCAGGCCTAGTCAGTGTTAGATAGAGCAACCTTCCCACAATACGCCTGTATTTCTCAGGATCCTGAAAGACATCATCACCATCAACACTCAATCTTGCACCATGTTGCATAGGAAAGTCTATAGGCTTACAACTGATCATATCTGCATCCTTCAGAATATCAAGAACAAACTTTCTCTGATTCAATAGAATTCCAGCTGAGCTCCTAGATATTTCCATTCCTAGAAAATATCGAGCAACACCTAAGTCCTTAATGGTGAAAGCTTCATGCAAAGCAGCTTTGGTAGATAGAATTTCATAATCAGAGTTTCCCATGAGCAACATGTCATCTACATAAACTAAAGCAACAGTCATACATGAACCTTGGACTTTGACAAACAAAGAATAGTCATGCTTAGACTGAATGTAGCCCAATTTAACCAGGAATTTTGTCAACTCAAAATTACACTGCCTACTTGCTTGTTTGAGCCCATATAATGATCTTGTGAACTTACAGACCTGTCCTTGTGGAACCTTAAGGCCAGGAGGGGGTATCATATATACCTCTTCATCCAAAAAAACCATGTAGAAAAGCATTATTTACATCTAATTGATGCAAATTCCAATCTTTAGTAGCTGCAATAGCCAGTATAGCTCGAACAGTGGCAAGCTTGGCCACAGGTGAGAATGTGTGCTTATAGTCCTTATCTTTGACTTGGTTATAACCCTTGGCAACAAGCCTTGCTTTAAGCCTTTCTACAGACCCATCAGGATTATACTTCACTTTATAAACCCACTTGGATCCAATGGCCTTCTTGCCATTTGGAAGGGAGGTCAGTTCCCAAGTATGATTAGATGCTAAAGCATTTAGTTCCTTCTGCATTGCCAACTACCATTCAGGTAAATCCTTGGCCTGATGATAAGAATGAGGCTAAAAAATACTGAACACTTTGAGAAGAGAGGCCACATAGGCCTGGGAGAGATGAGAAACATCTCTAATATTCATTATTGAAAAAACCTGGCTAATAGAGTCAGATGAAGTAACTGTTCTGGATGGCAATTTCCCACATACAAACTCCTGTAATCTGGCTGGTCTACAAATAGAACGCTTGTTATCCAACTGATGATGTATGTCAACCTCAGTATGGCTATCAGTGGAAGGAACTGAAACTGAAGCCTCTCTGATAGGAGAACCTGTATTGCCAACTGAAGTCTGAAGTGTCAACTGTATCAGATACATAGGCAGGAGAGGTGACTGAATCATCATGTTGATCAGGACCAGGTGTAACAGGAGGAGAAGCTGAATCAAAAGATGATAGAGGGCCAATACCCAGAGAAGAGTCATGAGTACTATCAACAGGACTCACTAAAGGAACATGAGCAGGATTCACTAAAGGAAGGGATACCCTGCATTCCTTATGAGATGGCTGCAGTATGCCATCCTTAAAGGGAAAAATATTTTCATGGAATATGACATGTCTACACACAACTATTTTCTTTGTAGACAAATAAAAAACCTTATAGGCTTTCTGACCTGGTGGATAGCCAAGGAAAACACATTTCCTAGCTTTGACACCCATCTTGTCACAGTAAGTAGTACTGAGTTCAGCAAAACAAATGCAGCCAATGACTATGAGATTAGTGTAATCTGAAGGAGACTCATAGAGGATTTCAAATGGAGTCTTCCAATGAAGAATATGAGATGGAATTTTATTAATCAAATGTGTGGCTCCTAACACACATTCACCCCAGAATTCAATAGGTAGGCTTGCTTGGAGCCTAATGGCTCTAGCTGTTTCAATAAGATGTCTATGCTTGCGTTCTACCCTTCCATTTTGCTGTGGAATACCAGGAGTAGAACGTTGATGTAATATTCCTTTAGCAGCAAACAAATCTCTGCAAGAAGACTGAGTGAATTCAGTTCCATTATCAGATCTGATCATCCTGACACTTCTATGAAACCGAGTTTCAACCATTGCTAGAAAATCAGAAATAACTCTGTATACTTGGAGTTTATTTTGCAACAAATAAACCCAAGTAATTCTGCTACAGTCATCCAAAATAGTGAGAAAGTACTTGGCTCCACATAAAGAAGGAACCTTGTATGGACCCCATAGATCCATGTGAATTAAGTCAAAACAAGTAGAAGCAATTGAGACACTTTTCTGAAAGGGTAAACTGTGGTACTTTGTCATAGCACAAATGTCACAAGAAAAACTGTCTATATCACCCTTATTACAAACATCAATGTGTCTCATCTTTGACACAGATATATGGCCAAATCTAGAATGCAAAGTTTGTAAACTGACAACAGCATTACAACTCTCAGTATCAATGAAACTAGCAGTACTCCTGTTTGCAGCTCTTAGCTTGTATAGTCCTTGATCTTCATGCCCTTGCAGCAACTGACCCTTAGTTGTAAGGTCCTGCAAGGTACATGACACTCCATCAAACTTAAATTTCAGTCTCCTATCCTTAAGGATCTTAGAAACAGATAAGAGATTATGCCTGAACTCTGGTACATATAACACATTGGCTAACTGTATATTATCAGAAATACCAACCATACCAGCCCATTGTACAATCTTAGTTGTTCCATCTGGCAAGCCAAGTATAATATGTCTATCAAGATGTTTCATATCAGTGAAAATGGATTTATCAAAAGCAATGTGGTCAGTAGCACCTGCATCCACAATCCAGTCCCTCACATCAGACTTATGAGACCCAATAAGAAAGGAAAAACTGAGTTTACCTGCAAAATTGACCACTGCTTGTCCAGTAGACATATCAGTCATAGAGCACTCAACTTTCTGCTTGCCCTTCATCATCTTAACAATCTCTTGATATATGGCATTCACCATGCATGGATCAGGCTTCCCATTGCCTTCAAGAGGGTGATCTGCTTGTGAATACTCCACATTGGCAGCAAACTTTCCATCTCCAGTGGGACGAGGTCCTTTGAACCAGTCAGGATACCCCACAATCTTGAAGCAATAATCTTTGGTATGCCCTTTCTCCTTGCAAAAATCACAGAATCTGTCATACTTAGCCGTTTTAGAATCCCTTTTTGACTGATCATATGAGGGAGACACAGATTGCTTTTGCTGAGATGATTGCCCAAATGATCCCTTGGATTCTGGCTTTCCAGAATTTGAGAAATTTCTCCCCACAGCTAGAGCACCTGCATCATTAGGAGGAAGTGTGGATGCACCACGACCTCTTTCAACCTGAACAGCCAATTGAAACACCTTGTTGATTGTAGGAAGTGGATCCTTAGTGAGAACATTATTTTTTAAGTTCTCATAACCATCATTAAGCCCCATAAGAAATTGCATAACCTTGGCCCTAGTTTCTTTTTCTGTAATCTTTTTCAGCACACCACAACTGCACTGCAACATAACTCCACAATCACAAGCTGCAATTCCCTCAAGAACCTGCAACTCATCCCAGATGCGTCTCATTTTGTTGTAATAAGCTCCAACTGGCAGATTTTCTTGCCTCAAATTGAAAAGATCCTTATGCAGTTGGTATATCAGAGGATCATTTGACTCAGAATATCGATCTTTAATCTCATCCCACAACTCTTTGGATGATTGCACAAACATAAGACTTTCACTGATTTCACTAGTCATGGAATTCAGTATCCAGCACCTGACCATATAGTCGGCGCGGATCCACTTCTCATAGTCATCACTAGACTCGTCTGGTCTCACACAACCACCAGATATAAATCCTAGTTTGACCTTTGCGCCTAGCGCCATCCTAACACCCCTATTCCAGCTCGTAAAATTCAGATCGTTGAACAAAGTGGAGACAAGTGTCATACCAGGGTGATCTGAGTTTGCCAGATACAAAGGATCGATGTGAGCTCATTGAAATCTCCAAACTGCAATCCTCCAAATGAAGGTGGAGCCGTCAGACGAATTGGTGGTGTTTGGCCAACGCTTGGATTCGGATTAGGAGGTGAGATCCCCGTACCTCCAGCACCTCTGCCAGCGCCAGAACCTGCACCAGATCCCGAATTATGTCCAATCAATGGAGATCCACGACCTGCCATGACAATCAACACCAAAATACGAAGAAAAACTTCGGAATTCGTAAGCGGAAGCAACAGATGAACTCGGATTGAGTTCTCTAAACGCAGATTCAGTTCCTGCGCTCTGATACCATGAAGAAATGCGTCAAACTGAGCTCGGAATCAATGGAGAACAACCATGATTGAGCTATCAAAAAAAAACTGGAACAAATTGATTCATCAAGAAGTAATCTGTTACAGCAAGGAAGTTCAATTTATACTCCTTCCCACTAACAGACGCCTAACAACCAACCTAACAACCTTCTCACTTCAATTACAGAAATGTCCCTCTTATTCCCATTTATTACAGAAATGACCCTAGTATTTATGTAATTAAAACATATACTATATAGTCCATAAATATAAATTATTTATTTTGATTAATTAGGTCAATGATAAAATTAAGTAATTAACCATATAACCCTTACGTTTAGCTGATGCTGTTTACGATACAATTAGATCATTTTAATTCATATTCATATTGCATTTGTTAAAATAAATGAAGGAACTAATTACTGATGTATTATTTAAAAAATTGCATAGAAAATCTCAATATATTTTAAATGTGGTGATCAAATTTAGTGAAAATTATTGTAAATTTTCATTTGAAATTAAGAGAATATGGTCGGGAAGATTTTATGATCCGAAGTGAGTGAGTGAGAGAGTGGGTGAATGATTATATATTTGAGCTAAGCATCAATCACATTCACTCATCTTCGATATGAATTACCCAAAATCAAATCAAATTTCTAACGATAGGGTTGAAATGAAATGATTCCAATCAATTTTGGAGTAGAACTTTCTGTACATTTTAAAAAATACTGTATATTTAACTTTCTAGGGCATCATTGATTACGTAATGTGAAAATTTTATTTTATTTTATTTTATTTATTATTAAGAAATAATTCGAGGGTCGGACAGGGGTCGAGAGGGCGAAAAAATCGACAGACGGCGAACAATCAAAACATACAACATATGAAACAGAAAAATGTGCAATACAAACGGAGGGAAGCAAACAAATACGGTCGAACAAACAGACCTAACCCAAAAGAGTTGGGGACAACATAGACTAAGAGCCGACGTCAAGCACCACCAAACAGGGACACCGCTGGCCAGCGGTACATTAAGAGTCATGTGGGCAATGAAGATGATACTCCAATGTGAAAATTTTATTGAAATATGGAGTATAATCCCTCCGTTTATTTTTAATTAACTTTTTTTTAATTCATGTACGTTTTTTTTAAAAAGGTAAAAACTATATAAAATATTAATTTTTTATTCAATCTTTTTAATAATAATATATTTATTACTAATAAGTTTGGGATTTTAAAAAAATAAATTTTTTATATAGTTTTTATCACCTTAAAAAACGTGCATGAATAGAAAAAAATCAATTAAAAGTGAAAGGATAGAATATATTCTTACTTCTCGTAAAACAAAAAATACCAAACAAATGATGATGTTAATTATTTTTTTTAATCAATCAATAGTATAATATAATACTAAAGGAGAAGTCGCTTACGTCATGTGGCAACTTCTCCTTTAATATAGGTTTGTTGTTAATTAATTAAATATTTTTCTATATTTAAATAAATTATTATTTATTATAAGTCAAATTATTTTTTAAATAAGAAATTAATTAATTCTTTTATTTTTTCTAAATCTTAACCGATTGATTTCCTTTTTAAATTACTTTTTTCAATAAAAATATACAATCTTTTGTGGTTTTGATTCATGGATAATGTATACATAACAATTAGATCCATTTAATAAATTATTTTGTTATAATTTGGTTATATATTTTTATTCTCATTTCAACGATAACAATGAAGGTTATATATGTGTGTATGTGTGTGGGGTATAATCTATAGTCCGTTAATAATAAGTTAGGTAATAAATTACTTTGTTAGATTTATGAATAAAAATAATTATTTTATTTTATTTTAGTTGTGAAAGATAATAGATTTTGGAATTTATAATATATTATTGAATTGATGCAACTATAGTAAAAGACAATCATTAGTTGAACATGTGTTAATAGGAAATTTATTTAAATTTTAAAATGAATTGAGATAAAGTGATAAGAATCCTTGAGAATTATATTTTAACTTACAGTATATAAATGTTTTACATATGTATAAAATTATTATATAAAAAGCACCCGCACTACTGTGCGGGCACTAATCTAGTTAGGTAATAATTCGGGAGGAAAGAGTCTACCCGATAGCATCCATGCGGACGAGACCAATAAGACTTGTATTGTTGTAGATATCTTCTCTCTTGGCAGAGCGGTAAACGCGTGCAACCTTATCCGCCACTCTATTGTTATTCCGGGAAATATGAGAGAAAAACGTTTCTCTTATGGAAGATATATAGTAGGATTCTGACGTCGGTCATGACCATTCCAATTTCCCAATGACATTTAATGTTGGGTTTTAAATGGATGTTCATAATCCGAGAATCTCCTTCAATATGTATCTCACAAGTTATTGTATTACAAATGATGATGTTAATTAAAGAGAGCTAATAAATATGTTCAAATTAATTGCAATTAGCAATTATTGCTTACAAAAAAAAATGTTGGATAAACCAAATCATAAGTGCATCTAGCGATTGGTGTTAAAAGCAGTCAAATTTGATCCTATCTTATTAAGAAGAAGAAAATGAATAGAAATTAATAAGTCAAATGAAAGTGATAATGTTAAATATCTTATAGAAAGTAAAAGTATACAATACTATTAAGTATTAACCTACCTGGTTCCTATATATATGAAAAAAATATTAGCTCTAGTAATTGGATTGGAGTGTTTTATATTTTCGAATCAGAATAAAAAGTTTAAGTGTGTACGTATTCGTATATAACTCATACGAATAAGTATAAATAATCATATTACTACAAACGAATAATTTTCATATGAAAAAAATATTCATACATATAATTTCATATGAAAAAACTATTCATACCTATGAATAATTATATTACAAGTAAAATAAATAAATTTCACAACATGTCTAGATCAAGACTTATGAATTATGATATCATAGATTCCACCATAACTGGATAAAACTGGGGAATGAACAAAACTGGTATGGCAAGGGCAACTAAAGGTGGTGGTGTAAGTTGTAACCTAATTAAGATTCGAATATATCCCTATATAGTATAAACCAATATAAATCATGTTGGTTCATCTCTTTAAAGAGGTTTTTTTTAAAAGGATTTTACACTTTAGGATGTGTATGAGAGTTGAGATCAATTAATTAATCAATTCTTTCCTAAAAAGGAAAATCAAATTCCTATAGATAGTATCAACTTGTGTAACCCACTTACAAGGAAAGTGGGAACTTCGATTTTTTGGACTAGTGGACCACATAGCTAATATTTCTTGGGCAAAACAATTCGAAAGTTAGATATACATGACAGTTAGAGAAACTAAAAAAGCGATAAACAGCGCACTGTTAGATATATAACATAAAATAAAAGGATGCAATACAAATAGTGACAAATATACAGATTCAGAAGAACAAGCGAACTTAATCCTAATACACTGGGAACAACATAAATTTGGACAATTTATGGATATTATGAAGGTTTGATTCATTTTTTTTTTTAAAGATAGAATTTATAATGAATTATCAAAGACAATACTTTTTTGCCTTTATTTATCACAAACAAGCTCGTGTTGTTTTTATATTACTAATATAGAACGGTACTAACCCTTAGAAATATGTGAATTATAAGTTGCTAAGTTTTAGTTTCGTTTGACAATATATGTAGCTTTTTAAAACTTTTAGTTTTAATATTCTATAATTTTAAATAAGTTAAATATAAGATTTTTAATTTAATTATCCTTTGAAATTAGATTTTCTACAACTACATACACATGCATCTCAAGTTTTTCACAAATCTATTCATTTTCTCCTATCTCAGCTGGTTTGTATTAGCTATTCTATCAGTTAGATTACCAAACACCTTACTAGCTTATAAGTCTCTCATCATTTTTTGTCAAACTTTATTAAACTTGGTATAGCCTCGATTTATAACAAGTTCATGATAATTATATTCTTTTCTATGTGGATATTTATTGACACATATGTAATATAGAATCAATAGTTTTTTTTGGTACTGTCGTGAGTCTTTGCACTCTCTCACGTTCTTGGCACTCGTGGCGCGTCTTGGTCTCCATCGACGTCTCTGCTGACTGACGACTTGTATGAGTTGATTGGGTCTTTCTTTCTTCTCTTTTGATTTGTGTTATTGTGTATTGGTTGTGTTGACGGTTTTTCGTCTGCCGACTTAGTCGGCCATCAAGTTTCAGGCATACCTGGAACTCGAATTTTTACCTAATAAAAAAAATAGTTTTTTATTGTAAGGATTAGTAACATTTCCTTTTAGTGGTATAAAAAAAAATGAACTTATTATTGATAAATAAATTTAAAATATTAGTTTTTGGTGATTTTCCCTAAAAGCTAATCAATCATATTATACTTTAATTAGCGGTTTAGATTGAAGCAACTCCATGAAAACTTATGTGATTAAGTAGTGTGATTGAAATATGATCAAGCCCTAGGGAATGAGTGATCTGCCTGACCTAATTTTGAATGGTATCATGAAAGTAAGGAATATTCAAATGCCACAAATAAATGATGTAAAGAGAACACAACAAAAGATGATGAGAATACAAAGGCAGACAAAAAGATTAAACAGCCAGTGAAGGCCTAATTGTCTTCTTTGTCATCTCTTTTGCCCAAATTTCCCATTGTGTCCCGGCTTGAGAATTCGACCCAATTTGAAATCCGTGTAGCGATATGTTGATTGTCTATAAGAAATTTGTGTGCTGATATGATATATTAAATCTACATATATAATCAGGGGCGAAGCTGGGGTGCTCAGGAGCACTAGAGCACTCCTGGGCCCTGGTCAGAAAAAAGAAAGGCAAAAAAAAAAAACATATTATTTAAATTTTTTAAAAGTAATATGAAATCTTTAAACGATATAACTCAAGTGGTAAAGGAGTTGGGCGAATCAAAAGGTGTTAAGTTTAAATCTCAATTCCTTCACTTTTTTTTCACTTTACTATATCATTAATCTTTCTTGATTTCTTTCTATATTTTTGTTTTTCTCAACTATTTCATTAAAAAATATCATTTTTATATTTAACGTTTTCTTTCAATAATGTTTTATAATTTATTCTTCGTGATTTTTTTCTATATTTTTTGTTTCTATCAACTATTTAATCATAAATAAATCACAATTTCAGTATTTTTTCAATATCTTTTTTTTTTAAAAATCTTCTTAACATGTATACAGCCAAAAAAATATTTCACGAAATTCTTTTACCAGCCCCTAACTAAAATCTTGGCTCCGCCACCGTATATATAACATGAAATAAATTCAAATTTAAAATGATATAAAATTAAAAATGAAGGGGACCTTCCAAGTTCCAAGAATCTCTCTCTGGTGCCGATGTGCACATATGATGAATTATGAAATGGTTTTTTGTTTGTATTTTGGGGGGTTTTCTATAGCTGTTGGCATCTGGACCATTCGAACGTTTTGTGGGGTTTTCATGCTATCATTTGTTTAATATGGTTGATTGCTCTGTGTCGAATATGGGTGAAATTGTTTATGGTTCTTTTGTCTTTCACTCTCGGATTGTAAAACATGTATTTTGTGCAATTTACTCCGATTGTAAACAAGTATTTTTTTTGTTCTTTTGTTGAGTTTGAAATGTTTTCCAGAATGGCTAACCGGAAAGGACTTGTGGGTAGTACTCATAGGTCTCCGGTTCGAACTCCGGAATGGCCTCTCTTTATTTACCTATTCAAGAAATGGAAGACAAAGGTTGCAAGTTAAACCATTTATAAGTTAAAACTTCAAAGTTTTGGCGATGTGAACCCAACTTATTTAATACAGAGTACTATACAAAACACAAATGTGCATACAAATCTTCGGTGATGAAGTTCTGAAAATGACTATTAGTGACAAATTGCTCACGGCCTATGTATAGGACAATGAACATCTTGTGTGGCTAAGTACACCTAGAGAAGTTGCAATAGCAATAATACTAGGGGGTGAGTTTGACACTTTGTTTTCATTCATTGATGTCGATATATTTGTCCTATTGACTCTATGAGTGCCTTGAAATGTAAAATATTGTCTAAATTGTTCAATTCACTGTACATGAGGACAGGTTCATTTGGCAACACCATGAGATTTATGTACAAGAAGCCAGAGCTACCAGGATGGATGAGGTGGTTTGACATTGATGGCAATGTGTGGAATCACCATGACTGCGTTTGTGGTGCTATCAATGAATGTAAAGAACATTGTAACTAGCAAGAAAACTGTAAATGCCAAACGATCGTTTAGATTTTCAGTTGTATTAACAAAATTTGTAGTCTTCAACTTCAACTAAAACTTAAAACTCAGTCTTAAACTTCAACTTCATACAGGACTCAGAACTTGAAACTTAGATCGTATTGGATTTTGCAAAAAAGGCCCAAGTCCCCAATTCAAAATGACAGAGAAACCTACTCTTTAAGACCCCCATCAGAAGTAGACAAGAAGAGCTATGTTTCCTTGGTTAACCAATCTTCGCCCCTGAAAAGTTCATTTCCGGGTGCTGCAAATGAAATTTGCAAAAAGTTAGTAAGCACACAATAGCTCCCAATACACCTGCAATTACACAACAGAGATTTCAAGTTAAAAACAAAGATGAGAACTTGCCTCAGCCATGAACTTTTTGAGAAGCTCTTGCTTCTGCATTTCATCACTGCTTGGAAGGCCCATAGCTTTCTGCCTTTGATCAAACTGAAAAGAATATTTTAAAAAAAAAAACATTAACACAACATATGCAGGGGGGGAGAGCATAGACTAACTGAGAAGCCATCACAATAGAAAGCCGATATAACCAGGAAAGTGGATAATAACAATAGCAGAATGATCTAAAGATGTGGAATCAAGCTTATACCATCATCTTTTCAACAGTTTGTCTCGTTTCTGGATCCAGGTCAGATAGCTTGCTATTCTCAGGTTCAACTTTTTGAGTGTCAATCTCTGGTCCACCTTTCACCAAACTTCTCCACCACTCCAACTGGTTGTGCTTTGTTAGCAAAACAGATACAGATTTCTGATCCTCTGAAAGAAAACAAGTAATTAAGGTTATGAAAAAAAGATGCATTAGAGGGAGGGAACTAGGAAGGCCAGCATAACTACTTTCCATCGAATAAAATCACCCACTTGTGCTCTCAACAAAATATTGATGATGCAATGCAAATATGTAATTTTGATTATGGGAAACACATTATCAATAACAATACAATTTAACTAGTGTTGTCGTACATCTAAAATGGGTTGGCCCTTGTATGTTAGGAATAGAAGGCATACCTAAGCTCCAAAAGCAATCGTCTGGCTTCACAGCATGGTATAGTTCACCCTGAAAACAGTTACAAGGTACGAAAGTTAGCATAAGAGAAAAAGCAACCACAAGATAAGTACAAGTAGAATATAAGTCAGCGGCCAGGTTTTCCACATATTAAACATACTTCAATAATTGGGGGTTGACCCTTGAGTCCAACTTTCAGATGGTTCTTCTTGATGTCACATACGATAAATCTCGATTTTGTTCCAGGAGGGACTGGAACATTCACATTGAGCTCTTGCAAGGACTGGGTCCATGAATAGTTCTCCATATCAAGACCATTTCCTTTGTTTGGAACTGCATAACAATTCACAACATGTAAAGGTCAGTACTCGATTATAATCCATAACCCCATGGTGCAGGGTGTGAACCTCATCAGACAGACGATAAAATGATCAGATATAACAAGCAAATGCAGCATCACACCCTTCAACCAAGTTTAAAAAAAAGGGAATAGAAGATAAGGATTACAACTCTTAAAACCCTAATCCATCAGTTAAATAAAAGAATTATCAATGGATCTCAGACTCTGAAACAGCTACAAGTCCTACAACAAAACCCCTTGCCAAATTTCAAAACATATGGACATAAAAAGAAGAAGAAAGCATAACGAGAAGTAACTGGATCAAAACTCCTTCTAAGTTCCAATATGTATTTGATTCAAATTTTGCAAACACAAGAAACTTACCTTGCCAAATTTCAAAACATATGGACATAAAAAAAGACGAAGAAGAAAGCATACCGAGAAGCAACTGCATCAATATGTATTTGATGCGAAGGATCAAACAATATTGTTCAGTAGTACCAAGTGATCAATGTAGCCAAAAAAAAAAAATGAATCTTGAACTGGATAACAAAGGGCCAAACACTACCCAACGAGACAAGTAAATGCATCCAATGATCAGTTGTAGATAATGCTCCAATTTAACAAATCAATGTCCAGCAGTACAAAAGAATCAGATATTTCACTATCAATGCTCCGAAGTAACAACTCAGAATTCTGAACTTGAGGCTGCTTCTAACGACTCAAACAAATTTCAGAACAAGATTACTCAAGAAATTTGCGCAATAAAAAATGGGGGGAGAGGAAGAAGAGGAGTTACCCAAGTATTTTGGCTTATCGTCTTCCTTGACCTCCTCCGCTGCATCAAGATCGCTTTTCTCCAACTTCTCAGCGGAATCGGAAGCCGAGGCCGACTTCGCCTTCAAGGCCTCTTCCTCTTCCTGCTTGTTCTTGCTCTCGAGCTCCAATCGCAACTTCTCCTTCAACGCGTGGACCAGAGCCACGACGTCCTTCTCAGCCGATTCCTTGTTGAAGAAATCGGTCTCCTTGGAGACGAAATCGAAGGCCGATTCCAGAAACCCTAAAGGATTGGAAGGATCGAGCTCGCAAGCGAAGCTTTTGCATTGTTTCTGCGGCTGAGGCTGAGGCTGCGATGGCTCTTCGTAGTCGGAGAGAATCGCCATTGTAGAACTCGAAGAAGATCTTGATTGGCTTGGAATGCAAGGAATTCGGGGGAGGGGGGGAGATTGAGGGTAGGGTTTATGCTCTGCGAAGTTCGAGAGACGACCCCGGCGACTTTTCAGCGTCCTATTTATAGTACAGTTCACCCGTCCATGTGGGCCGGGCCGCCCTTCCTAATGGGCCGAACGGTACCGACTAGACTACAGTGAGATATATTAATTGATTTTTTTTAGGTTAAATTTGGTGAATATCCATTTTTCATGTCAAAATTAAGTAAATATCCACTTTTTTACATAATTAAGTAAATGTTCATTTTTTCCAAAAATACCCCTCCTTCCCCATCCATAACTAGGGGTGGAAATGGGGCGGGTTATGGGTGGATGAAGCCACTCCATCACCCGTCCCGCGGGTAAAAACTTTCACCCGCTCCATCCATCACCCGCAAACTTTTTCACCCGCATCCGACCCGCGCGGGTGATGCGGGTGGAGCGGGTACCCAATGGGTGAAACAAAAGAAAAATCCAAATCAACACAAGTAGTTCAATTCTAACTCAAAATTACAAAGGGGGTGGGGTTATGTATTTTATTTTTATTTTTGATCGGCAAAGCACTGAAATTATGAGCTAATTGAAATTTGAAAGTGGAATGGTATATATCCTTATACTAATCATATACTAATCCAGTATATCCTTTGCTATAACGTGGAAAAGCAAGCCGAGACCATATATATTCTAAATGAAATTTGGTGGACAAAGCACTAATTAAGGATTAGGGTTTGTAGAAGTTAAATTTGAAAAGGGTAAAATAGTAAAATAACACACATTATATATATAAATTTTAGGATTTTATGCGGGTTTGCGGTGCGGGTGTGCGGGGCGGGTTAATGGGTGGGTTAATGGGGCGGGTTATGGGTGGAAAATCTTCACCCATAATCCATCCATCACCCGCTTCACCCGCACCCTCTCCACTCGTCACCCACTTTTTTGCGGGTTTTCACCCGCAAAATTAATGCGGGTAAAGTGGGTGGAGCGGGTACCCGCGGGTTATTTCCAGCCCTATCCATAACCCTTCCCCCTTCCCCCTTTGACCATATTATAATTTTAACATTGACTAGTCAACATGGACCATTCCGGTCAACGCATGCATTTGGTGACAATTTTTTGGTGACAGTTGAGTATATTTTTCTGGTGACAGTTAATTGTGACAATTATTTTGGTGACAATTGATTTTTTGTAACATTTTATTTTTTCCGGTGACAGTTAGGGGAAAAACTTTTCTAGTGACGATTGATTTTCTTTTTTTCTTGTGATAATTGTTGGTGACAAAAAAATTTGGGTGACAGTTGATTTTCTTCTAATGACAGTTGCCAGTAACACTTTTCCTCGGTGGCAAATGGGGTTTTTCTGCTAATAGATGATTTTCCCGATGACAATTGTTGGTGACAACTAATAATGACGAGGTTGATGACAATATATTGTCACCATGATATTGCAACCTTAAAAAAATTGTCATCATAACATTATACATCACCAAGACACTGTCACCAACTACAGAACACTGTTTTCATATTGTTTAATCAACCGTATTGTCACCAACTTATAAAAAACATTGTCACCAACCTCTTTTCGGTAATCTATTGACACCAACAATAAAACGGTGTAACCAACCTATTTTCATCAAGCTTTGGTCAATAATCTACTGTCACCAATTACAAAACTTTGTCACCAATCTAGTCTCAACCACCTATTTTTAGAAATTAATTGTCACCAACGACAAAACAGTGTCACAAACCAATTGTCACCAACTACAAAGCAATTTCATCAAACTAAAATGTTTACAATGCTAATGTTATCACATTTGTTATCTAATATTAACACATTTTTGTTACAAAACTGAAACCCTAGCACAAGGGAATCATAGACCCAAGAGGCGCTAAATCTAAGCAGACAAAAATTTGATGTACAGTATAGTTTAGGGTTTAGGGTTTAGTCTTTAGGGTTTAGGGCCAAGGCCCTAAACCCTAAACCCTAAAATGTGTGTACAGTACCAATGTTATCATATTTGTCATCTAATATTAACGCATTTTTGTTACGAAACTGAAACCCTATAATTAGGGGAGCATAGACCCTAGAGGGGCTAAACTTGAGCAAACGAATAATTCGATGTACAATACTATAATGGCATCACATTTGTGATCTAATATTAACGCATTTTTGTTACAATAATAATCCTAAGTAGATGAAATTTGATGTAAAGTTTAATTTTGTAATACTTAATTGTCAGATTATATCAACTTGCAAAAATATCAAAAACAAAGGGGAATAGTTGAAACATTCATACTTAACATCCAAAATAGCAAGACCTCTATAGCCATCCTCTCTCTCTCCATACGCATCCATATACTTGTCTGAAATAGCTTCAATACCACCATGAAATGCAAGACCCTTGATATATTTGATGGTATACATACCACAACTTCCACTACAATTGAACAGAAGGATAATGAAAATTACATTATAGCTAAATGAGATATAAATTTCATTTGTCACCAAAACAGAATATATAACTCTACCAGTTGTCACCAATCTAAAAAAAACAACAAAATAACAACATAAATTCCATTTGTCACCAAAACAGAATATATAACTCTACCAATTGTCACCAATCTAAAAATAATAACATAAATTCTATTTGTCACCAAAACAGAATATATATAACTCTACCAATTGTTGTCAATCTAAAAATAACAACATAAATTCCATTTGTCACCAAAATAGAATATATAACTCTGATAATTGTCACCAATCTAAAAATAACAACATAAATTCCATTTGTCACCAAAACAGAATATATAACTCTACCAATTGTCACCAATCTAAAGATAACAACATAAATTTCATTTGTCACCAAAACAGAATATATAACTCTACCAAATGTCACCAATCTAAAAATAACAACATAAATTCCATTTGTCACCAAACAATGAAGCAAACCCCTGATAGTCTCATTTAAATTCATAATATAGAATCAAGCTAAATACTAATTGTCACCAAACAAGCAATTGTCACCAAAACAAACAAGCAATGATAAACACTTGAAATAGAACAACATATAAAGTAAGAACGAATTAGATTCATCAATAAGAACATTAACCTGGATTATCCATTTGAAGTAGATAGAAACACACAAACCCCAAAAAAACATAAACAAATTGTCATCAAAGCAATGTATTCACACAAAAATCCGCACATGTTGTCCCAAATCATAAAATTAACATCTCGAAATGATCAGATTTAACAAATTGTCACCAATACTAAACAAATTGACATATTTTGCAAGTTTAACAAATTGTTACCAAACATGCTAGGGTTTGTTTTCCCAAATTCGAATCCAATCGAGTAAGTGAAGTTTATTAAATCGATTTGCTTTTCTTCTGTCCACAAATTGTGTAGGTTCAAGGGAAACACACTAAAAACTCACATCTAGAGCATAAGTAAGTGGAATCGAATTTAGGGCTAAACAATGAAATTCCTCAAATCGAAAGGGGAAGGGAACCGAAAGGAGTGGGGACGAGATTGAGAAGGACGAGAAGCAACAAAAGAACGGAGATTACCTGGTCTGGACGAAGGTTGAGCGAACGCCGACGACCACCAGAAGAAGCGAAGGAGAGAGACGCGAGGCGAGGAGAGAGACGCGATGATGAGATTGAAGAAGGTTGGAATAAAAGGGGTTAATTATACCAAGGGTAGAGTTGGTATTACTTAAAATTTGTGGACATTTACTTAATATCCGTTTAAATATGAACGTTTACCTAATTAGCTTTTCTAAATGGATATTTGAGCAAATTTTTCCTTTTTTTTTTATGAACTGCACTTGATAATTTCTTATTTGATGAATTTTTTGGTTTAGAAATAAAAAATAGGAGAAGGATATTGGTCATTTCCCTCGTTTGAAAGGTTGCTCCCACATTGCTAGTGAGACTCGATCATTGATCCTTATTTCAAATGCTTGCCTTTGTGACGGGTTGAGTTAAGCTCATGTAGGTGTATATTGGTCATTTTCTCGGTTATAATTGACGAGGTGACCAAGGATCCATCTTCACCCTCATCTTCTTCATGCTAAATAAAGCGTCAATGCTTGGTGGTTGAGGAGGGATTTCAAATGCCCATCTTTACTCTTCTTCTTGATGTTATCAAAATTTAGCATTAATCTAATCTAATTAATCGGATGAACTCGGTTAAGTTTTTATTTTTTTCCCAATTCAATCAACAAATATTTTCTAAAAGTAATAAGAGACTTAGGTATAATTCACTCCAATTTATCAGCATTTTGATATCTTGTTAGTAACTCCACAACTAAAGTCTAATTACAGTATTTTTGAACCATAATTAACGAAATTGTAATAAAAACCCAAAAATCTCCTAACTTCTATACATCCTCCCTTTATATCTACAAAAAAAATGACTTTCATTTTTCTTTTTTCTCTGTTTCTGCCCCTCAAGTTTCATGAAATTACACAAATACCCTAAGCCCTTTCTCCCGTCTTCTTCCCCCTCTCTGGCATATCGCTTCGTTCCAGCCTCCATCGATTCACCGTTCTCCTCTCTCAGCCCTAACGATTGAGAAGAACACGTTCACCGGCCCGCAAATTCCTTCGTGGCCTATTTTTCATCTCCTATTCGCCGCCTCTTGTCCACCACACTTCCAATCACCTTATCCCGCTCCTTGTCGCAGCTCCCACCCTCCATCTTCTTCTCCATTCATTCAATTTATGCTCGCCGGCAACGAATCCAGTCACCTCTAGACGGATAACGTCGGCAAACCAGGTCAGTTTTGTTTCCTTTCTTACTTAGTTTGGTTTCCCCGAGTTGATTTTGCCTGAGACGGTGAACCCTAATTTCTGAAATTGGCTGGCGACTGCTTCTTATGTTGGCTTACTTTGATTGATTTCGGTCCGATTTTGACTGAAATCTTGTTATTTGTGAGTCTTTGTGTTCGTTTAGGAAGAATTATAATCCAAGGTGCATCTTTTATATCATTTTTTGTTTTCTTTCATGTGGACTGTAGCATGGGGTTAGAAATAAATTTTAGGATTCAGTCTGGGAAAAATAGACACAGATTTGCCATTTATGGAGGATGCGGATCTCGAATGAGGCTCAATTGGCTGTTCACACTGTTTCCCTTTAGTACCATAAAAGTAGATACTGCAGAAACTCTCTAACCCAAACCCAAGGACTATGGAGTTTGCATGGCCTTCGAAATACTAAGCAGGACTATTCAGTTGGCAGATGTAAAGTGTGAGTTCATTTGCAGGCATACTGTGTGGTCTTATACATGGAACCTTTAGGACTTGTAAATATTTGCCAGCTGGTGTGCTATGTAACTGCTGCATGTTTCTTTTGTTCGTTCAATTAGAACTTCTTATGAGGAGGTCAAGATCAGCTATTGGTGGGGAAAAATGATAAAATGAACAAAGTATATTGTGTGGTAAATAAGTTTCTTCATCAAAATTGGGGTAAACAGTACCCAAAAGTGGTTTAAATTGTACAATTGATGGTCGAATGCAGTTTATTGCAATTAACTAAGTGAAAGTAAATAGACTAAACTGATGCAGTGATGATACTGTAGCTAATTTTTTTTTGTTCTAATTATTGCATGCTGTGTTTGCGAGGACTTCTTAGTATCCTATCATATCCCAATTTATGATTAGCTACTTAGAGACTGTGTTAATTTTTTTGTATTTATACATATTTAATATTTTGCAGACATTGATTTATACATGCCAGTTTGCTGCATAGCTGGAGATGGTTGTTGAAGCTATTGCCAATCCAAGAATGATTGACGATAGTGATGATGATGATACCCCTATAGTTTTTAAAAGAAGGGATACATCGAGACCACAGCAGATAAACCCACAAGTAAAAGGTTGTTCATCAGGACAATCAGATAAAACTTCAGGGAAGGTTCCTGAACCACGCCCCTCCAGTGACAATGCTTCTTGTGTCCCAAAGGGGAAGGTGGTTCAAGCTTCAAAGCCTTCATCTTCTAAACCGACTGTAATTCAAAAATCATCAACTTTGGCTGGCAAGGTGTCTCCTTTAAAGTCACCTCCACACACTTCAACCTCTTCTTTGCGCAGTGAGGATAAGAAACCATCAAGTTTGGCTGGCAAGGTATCTCCTTTGACGTCACCTCCACACGCTTCAGCCTCTTCTTTGCGCAGAGAGGATAAGAAACCATCAACTGTGGCCGGCAAGGTATCTCCTTTGACGTCATCTCCACACACTTCAAACTCTTCTTTGCGCAGAGAGGATAAGAAACCATCAACTTTGGCTGGCAAGATATCTCCTTTAAAGTCACCTCCACACACTTCAACTTCTTCTTTGCGCAGCGAGGATAAGAAACCATCAACTTTGGCAGGCAAGGTATCTACTTTGAAGTCAACTCCACAAGCTTCAACCTCTTCTTTGCGCAGTGAGGATAAGAAGCCATCAACTTTGACTGGAAAGGTATCTCCTTTGAAGTCAACTCCGCAAGCTTCCACCTCTTCTTTGCACAACGAGGATAAGAAGGTCGGGACTCAGAAGAATGCAACAGTTAAAGAGGAGAAGCCGTTAGCTAGTGATTCTGAGGATTCTGAAGATGACATGCCACTTAGTTCCAGGCTTTCAATTAAAAAGAACAGTACCAATGGGGGCAGCAAAGAGCAGGGAAATTCCTCAAAGCCATTGAATGGGAACTCTTCAGACTTGTCAGATGATGACAAACCGTTGGCTTCAAAACTACAACAAAATGGATTCATTAAGCGATGGGATCAAGTGAAGAAGCCATTAGCTGTTCCTTCTAAGAGACCTGCACCTGATTCATTATCTGGTCAATCTTCAGCTAAAAAACCGAAACCTTTGAGTGAAATCAGTCGTGACAAGGCTAAAGTGGTGTCCACGAAATCAGATTCTGATGATGAGAATGATTACATTCCGATATCGGAGCGAATGAAGAAACCTGCACTCGCTAAGAAGCCAGAGGCCTTGAAGCAGAAAGCAATCAAAGTTAATCCTTCTTCATTCAAAAAGGATAAAAAGAAAATGAAGAAAATAAATAATGCATCTAAGTATTCTAAATCATCAAAATTGCCTCCTGGCTCCGGGGAAGGTCAGAAATGGACAACATTAGTTCACAATGGTGTAATATTCCCCCCTCCATACACACCTCATCGGGTTAAAATGCTCTATGATGGTAAACCAGTTGATCTGACTTCAGAGCAAGAGGAGGTAAAGAGTCATATTGCACTTCGCTTGCTAGTTTTTGTCTTCTATTTGCTTAATATTTGAGGTTTAAAGATTGTGAAAATATGCGTTGTTCTATGCCTTTTGACAAATTGTGTTTTGCAGGTCGCGACAATGTATGCTGTAATGCTGGATACAGATTATTTGCAGAAGCCAAAATTCAACGAGAACTTCTTCACTGACTGGAAAAAGCTTCTTGGGAGGAATCATGTGATACAAGATCTTAAGAAATGTGATTTTACACCCATTCAGCAGTGGCATCTCAGGGAGAAGGAGAAAAAGAAACAGATGACCACTGAAGTAAGTCTTGTGATTGTATCTTACTGTAACTATGAATCTATGATGACACAAAATGTTCTGTCATGACACTTGAAAAGCCAATCGACCCTCTTTTGTGTGGCCTGTCACTACCTTTTGAAACTGCTGAAGTCTTTATGCGTTTTGGGAATTTAGTTCTGTTAGTATAAGTACCTTTTTCAATATTTTACGAGATCCTTACAATCCCTCTGTTTTTGCTGACTGTTAAAATTTGGAAATCTTTAGCCTATCATTGTGCATGTGTCAAAATTTTCAATATTATTAATATTTTCTACATTTATTGGTGAAACATATGAAAATGTGTGTCCCAAATTGTTGGTCCTTCATATTTTAGAATGCACTAACTGCTGATGTGTTATCCTATAAAGCAATTAATCAATGGTTGCTACATTTTGTTGGCAAATTTTTGTGCAGGAGCACATTGTAAAAAAGTTTGTAATTAATGCTGTAAAGAAGTTTGGATACTTTTATCTATACTAGTAAGGTGGCTTCAATATCTGTTTCAAAATTCCTGATAGGTTTATTATTAAGCAGAGTTTCATAATTTTTGCCATTACATATACCCTTTCAAGTTCAACAATTAATAAATAGTTATTACCTTTTGATGGAAAAATCTTGAAGGATAACTTGTGAACATGCTGCATGTGACTTATGTCTATCTAAAAACTTAGGATACTTTAGCTTCACTAATGAGGTGGAGGTAACTTCTATTACGAACTTCCTGATAGGTTTATGATTATGCAGAGTTTGTTCTAATAATCTTTTATTGCGAATTTGCTTGGTTCACTCTCTCATCTGATGGAATTTGTTGTTGTAGGAGAAGAAGGCTGTAAAAGAAGAGAAATTGAAGCAGGAGGAAAAGTACATGTGGGCTATTGTTGATGGAGTCAAAGAAAAGGTTGGCTCTAATGATTCTATCTGGGATATTCTTGTTTTATGTTATCTCCTTATGTAACCTTCTATGATTGTCTAATCATGTTCTGGCTCCTAAAACATATTACTTCGATAAGGCATTACAACTTTCATGGATTTTAGAAGTAGCAAAGGAAATGATTTTGATGGAATAATTAAGTATATATTGGGTACATTAAAATAGCGAAACATCATTCTTATTCTTTTGCTCTCTGACCATGGATATGATCGAGTGTTGCGAATTTTATTTGCAACAGGTGATTTTCTTCTCTTTCCAAAACGTGCTTGCTCTTTTGTTTTATAATGTTGCTTTTGAATAAGCTTTATGAGGAATTTGATTGAAATTTATTGATTCTTCTTCCCTTACTAAGATATAGTAAGAATATAAGAATAGAAATATTAAGATGGCATCGGTTTTTTCATGATCGTGTTCAAGGATTTTTTTAAAAGAGCAAATGAGGAAGAAGACCCTGCTTTGTATCTACTACAAGGTTTTGCAAACGAAGTGTTATATCCACGGACCACACATTGTTTGGATCCTTGCTTTATTTGCTAGGGCATTCTTGACAAGTATTTTAATCTGACGGCTGTGGATATTGCTTTTACGCTGTTTTATGTGGTTGTTGTTGGACACATTTACTTTAGTATTGTTTTGGCAGAGGTTTGACATTACTTGTTACCAATGTTTTCTTTATTTATTTTTATCTTCAAAGATGTAGTTTGGGTTCTAGATTGGTCCTGTGCTGGTTTGCACTAACAAGACTTCTTTTTGTGTACTTGCAATTACTCTTCAGGTTGGAAACTTTAGAGTGGAGCCTCCTGGATTGTTTCGAGGCCGAGGCGAGCATCCTAAGGTTCTTCTGTCAGATCTTTGATTAATATTGTGATGAATATTACTGGTTGGTGGAAGTAAAAGGTGAATTCATCAAAGCAATTGCTTAATGGTTATGGAATTCTTGATGCAGATGGGAAAATTGAAAAAACGCATTCGTCCATCTGACATTACACTAAACATTGGAAAGGGTGCTCCTATTCCTGAATGTCCCATCCCTGGTGAAAGGTTTGCTAAATCTCCCTTTACATGGCAATGGAAGCATACAAAGTGCTATACCTACTTAAGTTTGTCTTTGTTTGTGTTTTATATATGTAATACATTTTGGCTTTTCTTCTTCACAGATGGAAAGAAGTTCGAAACGATAATACAGTTACGTGGTTAGCTTTCTGGAATGATCCAATTAATCCCAAGGAGTTCAAATATGTTTTCCTGGCAGCTAGTAGCACATTAAAGGGCCAAAGTGACAAGGAGAAATACGAGAAAGCAAGGAAATTGAAGGTGAGTGCGTTTGGTTTTGCTATATACCTGTGGTGATGGTAGATGGTGCTTAGGGGATTATGATGTGATGGATTGCAGAATTATATTCAAGGCATCCGAACTGCTTACACGAAGGATTTTGCCAGTAAGGATATGACAAAGCGACAAATAGCAGTGGCTACTTATCTTATCGATAGACTGGCCCTTAGGGCTGGTAATGAGAAGGTATTGTTTCTAAGCAGGCATCAACAAGTTCATTTACTATCACAAACTGAAGGGTTTGAATGCACTTGATGCTTCTATAGTCTATTCATTTGAGTTCAAATTAATAGAAGCTTGCGAATCAATGTTTAGGAGGCTGTATAAAATTGACTCAAGAAGGTTGAGATATCTGATATTCATGATTTTTCATTATTTGATTGTGTGATTGACTGCCTTCTTTAAGTATGTTAAGTGTTTGATTTCAAATTAGATGATTGCATAGGAATGCAATGAATATGCAGAGAAGGGACTAATTTGATTTGTGAATTTTAATAATTTATTTCCACCTGAAGACAAGTGTTTGACTGAACCGTTGACTTCATAGTGTTGCAAATGGGATTCTTTAGTCATTTTCTTTTTGTCTAGTTCGTCCAATTTATTTTTCTTCCAAGTAGAATAGGTCTGGTGTTGGTTTTTTTGGCTTTTCTTACAAGAGTAAAGATGTTGCTTCAAAAGCATATTCCCTGAACGGAGAAGTTTTGTAGATTGAATACAGTGACATTACATTATTGAATCTATGGTTGATGGCTTGGTGTTGAAGTTGATACAATTGCAACTAGAATCTAGATGCACCAACTTCAACTAGATTACAAATGCTATATTTGCATGTGCTTTGTATCTAGGGCTAAATATGGCGCACCATACTTGTACTTTGTCCCTGCACTGCAAAACTTAGTTTTTACTTCCCACTCACATACTAAATTATCATCGCTTAGGACTGTTCAAGTTCTGTTTAAAGTGTTATCTCTTCATGGTCATTGTTTTAAGAAAAAATATTAATAATGTGAAATTAATCTTGTATTCTGATGCTTGGATTTCATGCAGGATGATGATGAAGCAGATACAGTTGGTTGCTGCACGTTGAAGGTGGAAAATGTGAAACCCATACCTCCTAATATATTGGAGGTAATACAATTTTAGTGCTATTTCTCTTTGAAATCAATTCTAAAACATTTACAATGACACTTTGTATCTAAAACATTTACAACTCATGACACTCGCCAGAAGAATTTATGTTTTTGTATTTTTCAGCTTGGTTGTAATATCCATTTTTATGAATAATGATGGCATCATCGTACGAGAATTATTCAATTTTGGCTGCCTTTTGAAATTCCAAATGTTTCTTAATGATCTAGTTTGACTTCCTGGGTAAAGATTCGATTCGGTACCATAAGCAGTTTGAAGCTGAACCGCCTGTGTTCAAGGCGGTTGAACAATTTCGAAAAGGTATCTGCTGCTTATCCTCTTTGAGAATATATTTTTTCTAAAATTGTGTGGAGCCTTTTAATAAAATGTGCATCTGTTTACCAGGAAAGAAAGGTGGTGATGATCTTTTTGATATGTTGGATACTAGTAAACTGAATGCCCATTTGAAAGAACTCATGCCTGGTCTGACGGCAAAGGTTTTCCGTACATATAATGCTTCTTTTACGCTTGATGATATGGTAATATGTCCTTTGCTCTCTTCTTCATTCCCCTCTTTAGGGTGTTTCTATTATGGCCCCAGAATATTCATTTGATTACTTGAAGATTCTCATATACAAGTTTGTTTTTAATGGTTCATGATCATGTTTCTATTATTTGTTTCTTTGGACTGAGAATATGGATATAATTCACCTTTGGCATTGGTTTCTAAAGTAATCCATTTTTTTTTAATAATCTGCTTACTGCTGCTGGTGGATTGTCACTCCTCTGGGACTGTTGTGCTATTGACATGATCCAGTGGTTTGTAAGAACTAGTTGCTACATGCTTCATGTGTAGATTAAAGAGAAACAAACAAATATGGTGTATTCATTCTGTATGTAATATTCGCATGTAGTGCATCCAATACTGCAATACATATCATCTCTGCAGATTCTGATGATTCTTAATCATCTTTTGAGATTTTGGATTTCAAATTAGAAATATTTCAAATAAGAATGGCATACCAAAGCATAAAAAAATGTCATGAGTACTTTGCTTGTGTTTCTTCTTAAACTTTTATTGCCAGCTGAATAAAAATCATTGACAGTTGACTTAAAATCGTTGCACATGGTTAATAGAACATGTTTCATGATTTTACTATTTGCAACAACATTACTATATCTATATCATCTTTTTGCACATTGTCTTGAAGAGATAAAAGAGTTTGAAAAAGTATGATTCATTGGTTTTCAGTATTTTGCATGGCATCTATATCATCTTGTTTCTTTTCACCTTGTGCTGATATGTTTAAATTCTTGTCTCTTGGTTGGTTTTAGTTGGGTGGAGAAGCTGAGGATGGTGATGTGGTTCATAAAGTGAGTCGCTATCAGCACGCAAACAAGGAGGTAATCAGATGCGCATTGACAATTTGACATGATTGCGCTTTGCTAGTTCATTCAAGTCGCAGATTGTGTTTCTGGACTTTGGCTAATTCTATTGCTAATAGGCAGTGAATATAAACCTGATCCCTAGGCATGCACCTTAGGTAATGGAGTGATAGGACAGCCTTGCAGCGAACCTGGCAACATTAATTTGTTTGTTAAAACATTAATATTTTCAATGAAAACTTCAGAAACTAAAATTAATCAGCCTGAAGATCATTTAGCTAGTGCAAATTGTGGGGCTCAGGACCTTTTGCTTCTCACCTCGTGTACTTGTTTGTTACCTTGTGCCTCCTGCCTCTTTCTTCACTGCTAATACGTTGCTTTTTTAAACTGCAGGTTGCCATTATTTGTAACCATCAACGGACTGTTTCAAAGTCTCATAATGCACAGATGGAGAGATTAACTGATAAAATAACTGAGCTAAAGGTATTTTCTGCACGCCCTTGTGGGGAGGAAAGGAATGCAATGCTTTTAGTATACTTGTTAGTTTCCATTTCTCTTTTTTCCTTTGTTGAATCAACACTTTTGTTACCCTGCCATAAATTATTGATCTCTATGACATAGTTATTGGCTATTGATTATGTCAAAGGATTTTTGAGTCTGTGCGTAGTGTCCCTAATGTTAATATGCATCCTTATATACCTAGTTTTTGCTGATTATAATTCTTGAAGGGCGGATTCCCGTCTGCTTCAGATGATGTTAACCCAATGAATGCCTATGGTTTTATGCTTGTTATGTTATTTTTTGCTGACCATATGAGCTTGTATACAGGATACATTGAGTGAACTTGAGACCGATTTATCTAGGGCAAAGAAAGGGAAGCCTCCCTTGAAAGGGGCTGATGGAAAGCAAAAGAGGAATCTGTCATCAGAAGCGTATTTTATTAATTTCTCCCTTCATTTTATAAGTTTGCGTTTGGGTGCTTAAATTTGAGTGTTTTCTTACCCTCTGCACATTATAATTTGTTTTTAAAATGTGCAGCATAGGAAAGAAGATAGAACAAACAAAGGTAAAGATTGACAAGATGGAACGCGATATGAAATCCAAAGAAGATCTAAAAGAAATTGCGCTAGGCACATCAAGGATAAACTATAATGATCCTAGGATCACAGTGGCATGGTGCAAGAGGAACGAGGTTCCAATTGAGAAGGTAAAGCATCTTTGTCGATCAGTTATCATAAAGCAAAAACCCTAGTAGCATGATAGGCATTACTATGACCGACTATAGTAGTATATAATGGCCGTTTACTTTTGTATAGCTTTTGTTAGCTTTTGTTTGTGTGTGTTTGTTTGTTTGTTTGTTCCATCTGTCTGTTTAGTTATTGTTTTTATGTATGACACTTACGTGTCACTCAGAAATATCTTGACGTATTAGGGGAAAGGGTGCTTGCACCTTTAACCCCCCGACCTTGGTCTTAGTGGGATATACTGAGTTTGTTGTTGTTTAGAGACAATTTTCAATATGTTGGGTGATTAGTGACTACTGTTTTAGCATGATGTATTTTCAATACCCCCTAAATCATTTGCGGCTTTCGGTGTTTTGCCCGTTTTCTGCAGTTATTCAACAAATCTCTTCTGGCAAAGTTTGCTTGGGCTATGGATGTCGATCCCAGCTTCAGATTCTGAGGTGATCGACACAGTTGATAATTCTAAACATTTCCGGCATGAGAAATTAGCCATGTATTCCAATTTCCTCTTTTTACTTTTCTTCCAATGGAACGATTTCTGGCGGAAATTGTAGAGGGACTTCACCGCGGTGTTTTATGTTACATACCATCTTAATCTTAATCTTAATCTCAATCTCATGAGTATTGATTCGGATCTTGAAATTGTAGTTGCCTAGATAATGTGTTTCGGCTGGAACTGCTTTGATGCTTGTGAAATTGTTGGTTGGGTTTGATCTCCCGTGTAATGTTATTATTTTTCCAGGGATGACAATGGGGTGAAGATTCTCCGATCCCTGTTAGAAGAAGCCTCGCCTCCGGGGCTTTAACACAATACGTAGTACAATTGCCTCATCTTTATATTTACCGTTTCAGGCAATACGTAGTACAACAATATTTAAAAGAATATTTTTTAAAATTAAGAATTCGAGTTTTTAAATATTTTTTTAAAATTAAGAATTTGAGTTCAGGCCCGAAACTCGAATTTCGGGGCAAAGATTTTCCTCCGAGGCTTAATATATGCTCAACTACTTGATGAATCAAAGCAAATCTAAAATTAGTCATTTTTTTTTATCATGTAATAATTCGAGAATCGGACAGACTTGGCTTATTGAGAGGCCATCAAAGTCGGCAGACGATGAAGTGTTAAACATACAATGTAAAATAAAAAATGGTGCAATACAATACAAAAAGTGACAACCAAATTGCTCAGTCGAACAAACGAGCCTAACCCAAAACAGCAGGGGATAACGTAGACTAAACCCGAAGCTAAGCACCACCAAGCGATGACACCGCTGGCCAGCGGTATATCAGGAGTCCCTATGGGCGATGAAGACGAACCTCCAAGAAAATTTTCGAAATGCTAAATCGCCTCAATGCACATACGACCCCAACTAGGCTCGACACTAAAACTAGTCAATTGAATAAAAGTAGGGATATGAAACGAGAAAATTATATATTTTATAATATTTTGATTCAATTGATAAAGGAAAATGTTTTGCAAACTATAATTCAAACAAAATAATATTGTATAAATTAAAATTAGCAAACGATCTAAATTTATATATTCATTTCCGTTATCTACTGATTCAATTTACGTACACATATAAATCTCCTATGATCGTACTCGTACCTTAATTTATGAGTCCAAGTCCACACACACAATCAAAATCACAAAACAACATCTCGTTCAAACTCAACTTTGATGGATCAACCCTTGCGAATAACAACAGCTCGTCTGTTTTATTATTCGAGACTGGGAGGGCATACCCATTTATATTGGGGGCGACATGATTGATAACCAGACTCCTCTAAAAGCATAAGAGATTCCCTAATAATCATAAATCACCTAAAAAAGCAAACCACATATCCTTGGAAAATCGAAATGATTATGTCAGATATTAAAACTCTTCTGTCAAGGGTGAGAGATGTGTCTTTCTTTCACATACCTCGTGATGACAACAGAGTGACTGATAAGGTTGCACACCTTTGCCGGTCTGCCAGGGATCTCAACATCTATAGCGACATAGGTCTTCAAAACCTCATCCGTAAGGACTTAAATCGTGTCAAAATCGTGTCATTGTCATCCTCGTGAGAGTGTAAACAAGTTGGGATTCCTTACATCCGAAAAGGGTCCGGAGAGGCGACGAGAAGGGTACTCTAATCTTCTATATTTTTTTTAAGACTTAAAAAGATTCCATTTAAAAGCTTTGGTGGATCTCATCTTTCACCTCTAAGAGGCTATGACATTGACTCTCAAATTGTAGTTTGAAAATGAAGGATTTGTCTACTTGTTTCTAGTAAAGACATGTCTCTCTCACCAAAGAGAAAGGAAAACTTGCACTGTTTTAACATGTGGAAGTGAGCATTTAGTGTGGTTTACATCTAATACCCACTTTTGCAAGGTCATGAATTAGAAACGCATTGTAGTACACACAGTCACATTACTCACATACCCATTTAAACCTTTGCATTATTGCAAAAGTTTTGGCCTTTTGTGGTTATAGCTACATGGATTCAAGTTTTAGTGCATAGTAATTAAAATTTGAAGGTTTACACCTATTAAATAGGTGAATGTTAACCTTCCAATAATTTAGCTACTAAATAGGCATATAGTTGATTTTCATGATATCATATCATAATATATTAATTAATTGATCTTAGAGGTAGAGATGTTGTCCTAAACAAATTGTGTTTTATTTTGTGAGTCCGACTAATCTCAAAGACATTGAAACTTATTTTTCACCTTTTTTTTTAACCGGAAATAATTTGGCTATAAGGTAGAAATTCTATAAGCCAAGAGCATCCAGATGGATGAAATTACAAAGCGCGGAGTCGTCAGGCGACACGGAGCCCAATAAGTCAAAGTCGAGATGCAATAGGCGATCCGCAACTCGGTTTGCTTCCCTATAGACATGACGAATCTCAGTCATTCGGAAGAAGAAAAGGGCCGGAGTGCAGAGTCCCAGAGACAATCATTTCAGAATCTCCCGTAAGCTTCCAGATGCCCTTGAGGCAGTTTATTATTTTTCAGTTGTTAGCTACGGGTTTTAAACGACGATCTCAATCAACTAAACAATTTTCTTGAAAACAAGTTTAGTAGTTTCATACATTTGTTGGCTATCTTTTATCCGCAATATATGAAGTTGCCTTTAAACATGCTATGCCTAAAGTGCCATACTTGAAGTAACAAAATATCACTAAAAATGATACTCAAATTACTTTCTATATATACATATAATAATAGTTAGCCTATATGCTTTACCTAAATTTCAATTACATGAGTGTATCTATTACATTTGATGTCATGTCCACACCACAACAGTGGAAAGGAGACAAGATCCATTAATTATATATTGTAGATATGAAGCCTAACTTGCCAACTCTAAAACATCAACAAAAATGTAAGGTAGGAGTAGGACGTCAAAATACGTATTTATTTGTAGTCAAATGTGATATAAGAAGTGTATGTTTCATTGTTCAACTCCAACCATAACATGTTGAGAATATGAGTTGTAAGATAGATCCAACATTGATTAAAAAGTGAATCCAAGCCTTGTAGAGTGGGCTACTCCTCTTAACACCAATTGATTTTAGAATAGAAGTCCATCGGGCTTGTGTGCTCGGCTTGATTGGCGCGTGTGCGACCCCCTCCACGTCGTTATATGACCCACTCGGTTTGTGAGCATTTTTTTGTCTGAAATTAATTAACGGTGATACACTTAATTCACATTTTATTAAAAAAATATGTTATTATAGGTATTTTAATATTTACTTTTGCGAAAATGTCTTTTTAATGTAGATTAATATTAGTTGTAGTTTTTGAGAAAGTAAGAAAAGAGTATTATACTGTAATAAATAAGGGTATAATAATATATTTGTTGATTTAATTAAAACTTGTGAAAAATAAGAAGTTAAAAATTTAAAATGATACTCCCTCCGTTAATTAAAACTTGTCGTTTACTATTCGTTTTTTTAGAATGATAAAAAACTATATAAAATATTAACTTTTTTCACATTTGTTTTTATAAACTCATACATAATAATAATAGTAATAAGTATGAAATTGTTAAAAAAAATATATTAAAAAAGTAATATTTTATATAATTTTTAACACCTTAGAAGGCGTGCGTGAATAGTAAAACGTCAAGTTTTAATTAACGGATGAAGTATATTTTAGCTAATAGAATAAGTATAGATTCATTTTATTCATAGAAACTTTATACGTATAGTTTTTTGAAGGTCCAAATAATTAATTAATGCCGATGGGTTTCATATTTTTCCCAAAAAAACCTCGTAAGTGTGTCATGTGGAAGGTTGTGTTTTGTGTAAGCTAATTATGTCATTTTAGAATTTCTTTTTCAGCAGGTTAATAAAGTGGGTTCGTTATCCCTTAAATTAAATCACATCATCTAGTGAGAGTTTGTCGGCAATCATTCTATAATTGACTAAAAATTAGAGGCTGGTCTCAAAAAATTACACACGACCGATTAATTTTTATTAAATATATACTCCCTCTGATTAAAAATATAAGTTGTTCTTATTTTAAGAACTAAAAACTATATTACTTTAAAGTATTTTTAAAGAATATATAAACATTACTTCATTCAAGACCAATTTGTTTTTTTAGTAGACTATTCTAGTAAATAAATCTAGTTCATAATAAATGTAATTGATTATAATTTTAACCATTACACTCATTCTCTCATTTTTTATATTATATATTTCATTTTTCTAATTTTCACATAGGCATATTTTACACAATCTGGATCCCCTGTAACACTTTGTGTGTTACACTCGGTGTTACACCCCATTATTCCGGTTATAAATTAATATTAATTTTTTTTTAAAATTTATATTTATACTCTATACACTTATATTAACATATTTATAAATTTTTATTATTAAAATATATGTTTTAGTAAGATAAAAAAAATATTTTCCAAAATAATCAATCTTTTAATTATTTATAATTTTTAATAACATTTTTTCATAATAAAATTTTATAAATATGTTAATATAAGTGTATAGAATATAAATATAATTTTTATAAAAAAATTTAATGTAAATTTATAGTCGAATAATTAAGTGTAACACCGAGTGTTACACCTAGTGTTATAGGGGATCTACATTGTATTTTACAACATCCTTTAATCATTTGTACTTTTTTGTTTTCCTCCTCTAGACGTAAAACAAAAAGGTGATCATTTACTTGTGACATATTGTAAGATTTCGAGAAACCCAGTCAGGTCATTTAAAAACACGAATCGTGTTAGGTTTATTTTGTTATTGGTTATAAAGTCGAAATCCACCTTTCTAACAAAAAACCTCAAGTCATTGTGCAGGGGAAGGAGACTCACTATTTTCAACATGCCCCTCAAATGCTACCCACTCGCTAGCTTGACTGGGAAAATTGACTCGAGGGAGTCATATTGGGTTTATTTTGTTTTCGATTATAAGATCAGAATACACTCTTTTAACACAAAAGCTTAAGCCATTGTGTAGAGATTTCACCGTCATTATTCGGGTTGCCGAAACACACCCTGGATACTTGACCATATGCAAACTAGCTAGTCATTGCGACCAACAACTATTTTTGCTTCACCCTTATGCGCACACAGGGTGTGAGTATGACTACGCACACTCTGCGAGCATTTCTTTTCATATATACTAGCTTAGTACCCCGTGCATTGCACGAATATTTTTTAAAAATATGTGTTTATATAATTTCATTTATCATTTCTTCATCGATACCAAAACTTGTAAGTATTACTTGTAACCATCCAACATACATATGGAGATAATAATCTTACATACAAAAATGAATAGGGATTTGAATTCTGGTATATAACATGTGGTGGAAAACATTCGTATAAAAAAGAGACACAGATGTATTTTCTCTAGCAAACTGATAAGAAGAAGAAATAAATAAAAACAATTAAAGATACATTACCTAAACAATAGAACCTGTGAGATTTGGTCTTATCTTTTAATTAACATACATATGGTTCAAAAATAAATGAATGAATCAATTTTGAGTTATTTATCTAAAAAAATAGAAATTAAAACTAAAACCGAAATATTCTATAGTAATTTGTGGAATAAAAAATATAACAAAAAAAAATAGAATCAAATATTTTCTTGAACAAATGGCAAGTTATAATGTAATCAAATTTGATTTTTTTGAGATAAATATGATTTTATTTGATCTTATCCAGTGAATATCTAAACTAACAAACAAATCATATCTTAAGTGATTTGTTTAGCAAAATCTTCCATAAATTTAATTTTATAATCATGACTAAATTATAATTGAAAATATAAAATTTATTGATTAAAAAGTGGTTCAAAAGATTAATTAGCAAAATCTTCCATAAATTTAATTATATAACCATGAGAATATACGGTGTATGTTTGAACGAATGCAGCTAATTAACTAAAACCGTAAATAAAATAAATGAAATCCGCATTAGCTTGCCCCTATATTTATAAGATGAAACCAAAAGATTAATTAGATAACTTCAAATCAAATCGAATTGGAAGTATTTAGTGTACCGTTGAATGATTTCACGTACATCTTGACTAAGGATTCCACGTAGCAACACAAAGTCGATCGATTTCACATCAATTTTCCGAGTAGTTAAGCACAACTGGACATAATTTCAAGTAGAATCAATGGAATCGTAATTAATCGGATAAACTGAGAAGGACAATAAGAGAGGGAAGTAGGGCTGTGATTAAAATCAAGTAAATTAGGGTACAATCAATAACCTGCATCTGCAAATATGATTATGTTAGATTAAGATATAAAAGCAACACAGCAACACAAAAGCAAATGAATATACTCCGTAAAAATGTGAACAATTGAATCAGGAAGAGTTAGGGTAGTATTTATAACAGTAGTAGTGTAGTACTACGATTTTGGCAATCTGAATACCTTTTTTTTTTAAAATTTCAAAATTCAAAATTGTAACCAAACCAGATTAGTTGATCTAAAGAATTGGAAAAACAAAAACTGATTTCAAAATTCAAAATTTTAACCAAATCAGAGATCATTGATTTTAGATATCTACTTTGAATTAATAAATAATTGTAAATAAAAATAAAAATTGACTAATCTGATTAATAACCATCTGAAACTTGGAATGGACTAATCTGATTTTTTTTAAAATTATTTTAGTGATAAGATTGCAATAGATACAGTAAGAGATTACATTACAAAGTGATAAGATTGGTGATTAAAAAAAAAGTGATAAGATCTGCGTAAGTTTCTAGATTCTGGATTTGCATATATCATCATGCAAACAATAAGATTACGTTTTGGTTAGTTAGTTATTTAGATATGGCATATCAATTAGGTTAATTAGTAATTTAATTTTTAAATCTAATTTTTTTTATTATTAATCTTAAATAAATAAAAAAGCTAACAAATACTCCGTAATAATTTAGGTAAGGTAGTTAATTAATAATATTAATAATATTTTCTAAGGAGTTAAGATTTGATTTTATCCTCAAAATTAGATTAATAATATTTTCTAATTAGTTAAGATTTGATTTTATCCTTTAAATTAGATAAGATTTGTTAACCAATTAATCTCCTTTAAAGCTACATAAATCAATTAATCTAATTAAAAAAACCTACATTAAAGGAGAAGCCGCCACATGTCGTAGGCGACTTCTCCTTTAGTATTATAACTAGCATAGTACCCGCACCTTGTGCGGGCTTTTTTTAGTTGAAATAGTTATATGTGTATGCACTGTTCTAAAAAACCATTCGAGACCCACCTAGACCCCCGCCTAAACCCTCGACCTCACCCCTAGCCTTCGCCAAGGCTGTCAAAACCCGCCTAGACTGCAAAGATCCGCCATGAAATCCACCTAGACCTCGCCTAGACCCTTTACCCGAACTTACCGTCAAGCACCCGCCAATCATTTTTTAGAACATTGTGTGTATGTAACACACTATTTGTATACATATATCTCTGCGTGTATGTATGTATATGTATGTCATGCTTATTTAGATTATTAATTATCATTGACTAAAAAAGACTATTAATTAATTCATAATGTAGTGTTAATTGAACAATGTTCGAGGGAGGGCTATCTCGAGGCTTGTAACTTGTAGCGTGGTTCCAGAATAAATCGCCCGAGAGCCTTGTCTCTTGTTTCACCAAAAAAAAGTAGTGTTGAGTATATAATGATAAAATCATGTTTTCTAACCAAATTGTAAAAACATATAGCTTTTATTTTAAAAAATTAAGGATTTTTTATTTTTAAATTTGCAATCTAAGTTATAAAAAGAGTCCTAAAAAATTCAAATTAAAACAAAATTGTGTAAATTAAATATACCACATAACAATTATAAAACATAATTGAATTAAATATGTACCCTACAATTGTTCAAACATGGTAATTATGAACCGAATTGGGTATTATACCCAAATATTATTTTATTAATTTATCTTAGATATGATTTGAAAAAGAATTGATAAAAATTTAATTACCTCCGTCTTCTCATAATTTATTTATTTATTTTTTATTTTTTGGCACACTTTTTAAGTAGCTAAAATCACTATAAAATATCAATTTCTTATTTATTTTAATTTCATAGTTAACGGTAATAACTAATAAGCATTCAAATTGTATAAAAAATATCAATAAAGAAATTAATATTTTTTATAATTTTGATTAATGTTAAAAAGTGATCAGAATAGTAAATGCGTTATGTTTTGAGACTGAGGTAGTAACTTATAAAATAAATTATATAAGCATGGATCCTTAATTAAAAAAATTATATATTTGAGTTTCTAAATTAAAAATTAGGTAATAATTCTATAAAATATGGTTAAAAATATCTAAGTGATGATTATCTTATTTAAATAAAATATTGAAGTGATACTTATCTTAGTTTTGGTAGATTTTGTTATAATTTATTATTGAAATAATTGGTGATAATTAAGTGAATTAATAATTTAATTTTTGGGTAAAATCAATATAAAAAAATAAATGAAAATTTGTTTAAAAAGTAAAAAAAAAACATCAAATTTAAAACCTGGGTTAGTTATAATCAATAATAAGATTTTTGTTTTGTAGGCACAATTTTTAAAAATATTAAATAACTAAAAAATGTTTGTTTCCTACATTAAAGGAATAAAGATGGAGCATATGAGAGGGATTAGAACCCGAAGGAAGTGGGATGAAAAAATGTGAGTCGGTTGTAACTTTCATTTTCAATTTATAGAGGATTATTTTAAATTCGAGTGGGTTGCACATGCTGAAACATAGTGTTAAAATATATTGATTTTATGATAAATATGCAATTTTCAAATAAAAAGGGATAAGCATTCATAGTTGGTGTGATCTTCCTACCATATGAATTATCAAGTGTGCCATTAAGTTTTATTTCTTAAATATTAAATAATTATTTTTTTATTAGATATTGAAATCTTTTAGTTGGTAATGAGATAAACATCCCACAGAGGGATTCGAGAAATAGAAATAACTTCTCTACGGCTCCATCGCTAAGCATTTAACAGCTAGCCTTCACCATGGTTGATAATCACCCACTAAATTCACCCTTGAGGTACGATGATCACATGTAATATTTTCTTACAAACCTTCAAATATAAAGCAAATTTTAAGAGTTAAAAAATATGAGACACTGCCTGACTATACTTTTTTTTATAAGGGATGAGATTTAATTCAATGTACGTTTATTGCTAATTTTAGCATTGTTTTTTTGCTTTTTTTGTTTGATTGAGTTTATGAGATCTGAATTTCAAGTTAATTTGGTTGTTCTAGATCACCAGAGATGACTTCCTCTCAACATTCAAGGAAGCAATTCAGGGAAAAAGACCCCCTGGATGCATACTTGATATGTTGAGAAATTGTGTACCTATAATAATTCTTAATTTCGGTTGCCTTTAGTTTTTATTCTACTCGAGATTTAATGAATACTAATGATTATGTATGCAATTTCGTGATGTTGCCGATGGAGGCTCATTACTTCAATAAACAAATTGTTTAAATATTAGTATTAATTTATTAAATGAAACAAATCTCGTTGTTATGTTTTTTCAAATCATTAGTTAAAAAATCTTGGATAAATTAATTTAAATTTATTAATAATATATTGATTTATTATTTTCTTGCTTCAAGAAATCTTGGATAAAAAATAATATGCAAATTTGGAGAAGTTGTTATGATTTGGTCAACAATTTCAATATTTTAATTAATAAAAAATAAATTTAAGTATATTTATTTTAAATATATATGGGGGCATGTTAAACGAATGACTGCCACGTGTCACTTTCAACGTGAGGCTGCCACGTGTATCATTCGCAGTTGTTTTAGTATTATATTAGATATAGATTTTTTTCATTTTCATTTTTTACCCATCTAGCAATTAATAGGTCCTTAGTTTCTCAACTTAAACCCTTGTTATATAGATAGAAATTCTATTTCTTTTTAAACCTCCACTAAATAATAAGAATCGAAGTGAAAAATCACTACCAACTTTATCACAACTAACTTTATTGTTTTACTTTGTAGTATAAAGTGCATTATTCCATTTTTGTTACCTAATTCACCAAACAAACAAATCTCCATTTTTGAAAATTAAAGGAAGGTTCTTGTAAGTGGATGGAACCCTTTCCAATTAGCATAAGATTCCCATCTACCATCTTCAAAGTGCTTCAAATCACTAAAAGTTACATCATATCATATCAATTTATCAATGTTGGGGTCTGTTAATTGGTAGTGATTATTCAATTAATTAATCAATTGGATTAAGGGAACCATACATAATATACATGCATATGTCTATCTAGTATTGCATGTATTACGTTTGTGCATGTATACAATTCCAAAAAAGAGGGACCAAATGTTTGAGAGGGTCTACACACAGAACCAGAAATTAAAATTTAGATGGACTGAATACGCTAATTATTATTTTCATACGTATAATTTTATTAACAAAACTCTTAATTTAATAAATAAATGAATAATATTTATTAATTTTCTTTAATTTTTTACCTATTATTTTATTTTTATAAAAATGGAGCAGACCCTACTCCGTCCCTCGATCTGTCCCTGAAAGAGCCTATATATATTGGATATTTATAGCTATTACAAAAAAAAATCATTTTTTATTGCAACCGGCCGGTAAATAAGCTAATGTATGATTTTAAATTAATATGTGGGAAGATATAAAGTGAAACCCCTAATTTTTAGTTTGTATACTTTATTAATTTTTATATGCATATGATTATGTCATAGAAATTAGAAACTATACGTTAGCTTCTTTACAGCATTATAGTCCCTTTCTAAATATAATAAGTTTGAAATTAAAGTGTAAAAATTGGTAAACACTTGTTCAATATCATTTTCCTTTAGTTTACAGACCTTATTTCATAATCTTTCATCTCTTATATATTTTACATAATTTATTAACTTCAGTCAATTGACAAATTAATTTTAATTAATTTATCAATATATTCCACCAAGATTCTAGAGCTAGAATATATCTCACCCTTACTTTTGATCTTACTGTTATCTCATTCACCCTTTCTTAAGAGAGAAGCAATAAATTAAATCATTTCATTTTCTCACCAAATATCACATTAATTTGTACTCGATAGTCAGTTTTGAACATTAACCCCCAATGTTATTTTAGCAAGTGGATTTCATCATTAACCTTTCAAAAAATAGATCAATACCATCAATTACTACTCAAATAAATGGTTCTAAGAATTAAATACTGTTTGTCATGAAATTGAGAATTAAATACTGTTCTACAATTTTATTTTATTTTTGAGAAATTAATAAGATGAAAATGAATTCAATTCCGCCAATCCACCATGTGTTTGGCCTTTGGGGCATTTTGCATAACTAGACCAAAAAAAAAACTTTGCACAACTAGTCATGTGCCTTGATTATTTGCATGGGGTAGAAAGTGACCATTTTTTGCAAATAAAAAAGGTAACTGGGAGAGGATGTTGCAGGTGAAGCTGAGACCAGCCACTGTAGCTCCATCTTTTTGCTGAGAGAAATGAGGAGGGGGAGGTGCTGCACATGTCAGGGAATTGGGGTGTGACTCCAATAAAGTAGGGAAATAAGGGGGGACATTTATGAGGGGAAATGTAAATGATTGTAATTAAGGGTGTCAATCAACCCTTATAAAATCTTGATTGATGGGTGTCATTCCTTATTAAATGCTCTGCAAAATCAGAGCCAACATAGAAAACGAGTGGCATGGTGAGGGCAAAGCATCACCTTCATATCTGGGAACTGGACACGTTTGGCTTACCAAAGGAAGACATTAGTCTTACCAATAGGCCAACCATGTCCTACCATAGTTGGAATTTTGGAGATAATATGGAGGGGATTGTCCGTAGCGGTTTGGGCGGGATGTCCGTGTAATTTTGGCGCCAAAACAAGGTTCTTCATTGGGGGAAGAGGGATGGCATCTGTATGACCAATATTGTATATGTATCTTACCAATAGCATATAGTTATCTTACCAATAGGCTTACCATGTCCTACCATACCTGAAATTTTCGAGAAATTTGGAGTGGATTGACAGTAGCTTATTTGGCGGGTTGTCAGTGTAATTTTGGCGCCAAAACGGGGTTCTTCATTGGGGGGAAGAGGGGAGCATTTATGAGGGGAAAATGTAATCATTGCATTGATGGGTGTTCCCCAAGCACATATATAAGCTTGAGAGGAGGATCTCAAACACCCCAACATGACCTGCAAAAAGTGAGGCAGAGCAAGAGAGAGGTGGAAAGGACGGGGGAAACCCAACCGTGCATCCGAGGATACGATACAATTGTCATCCTACCAATAGTACAGTTCTGGCCTGCCAACAGTGTTGTCCTGTCTTACCATTCCAGGAAAAGTGCAACAAGTTTGTTGGTGGCAGTGGCAGCGATGGGTAAGTCATCTTGTACCTTTCCTTTGTAGGTGTTCCCCTTTACTATATCAGAACTATCCCCCTGGCTGATACTCGTTTCCCCTGATGTACCCCAGGTGATAGGGTATGCATCAATGTCGTGTTCGGCGGTTGGTGGGCTCCCGTAGGTGGGAGCCTGGTCTTCAAGGGAGAGGCACGTACTGCATCAATGGTGGTGCTACAGAATATTTCCTACGACCAACTGAAGGGGAAGATAGTCTCCAAATTCGACGTTGATATGGTGTTGTACGACATTGAGCTCACCTACCTCCCTCCTACCATGGGTCGGGCAACTCCGATTCGGGTCCGGGACGATGATGACATTGAAGCCTACAAGTTCTACAACACTGAATCCGGCACACGAGCATGGCCAATAGCACTGCACGTCACCTTACGGATGAAAACGACAAGATCTTCCACAACCTCCGGTGAACACCAGTCGGAAGACTCGGACGGGGCTGACGAGGTCTCATCTCCCACCCCAGGGGAGTTGCTCCTAACCGGGCCTCCCAGCACGCAGGAAGACTTGGAAGTTGGTCTTGATGGAGGCGGAGGGCCGGAGGAGAAGGTTCGAGGCTTCGTCGATGAGAAAGGGATGTTGGACGACCTTAGCAGTGACACTGGAGGGGCCTGTCTGTGTGCTGAGTGTGTAGTGGGGGAGGGAGAGTGTTGTAGGACTGCAAAGGAAAGCGTGAGTGGGATGCAGGGGGGTCTTGCTGGGAGTGGTATACAATCTGGTAATGGTAGGATGGAGTACAACGTATTGGTCGGCCAGTCTGACGAAGTTGGTAGGATGGATGACAACATAATGGTAGGACAGGGCGATGAAGTGGAACAACTTGACAAGGAGGAGGGTGGCAATGTGAGCAGGTCTGATGCCATCCGACGCGGAAAGCAAGTGGTGATCGTCGATACCGATGACGATGTCGACGTCCAAACTCCCCACAGATTGGAGGACATCATAGACGTAGGAAGCTCCGACGATGACATGATCGTGAGTAGTTTCCCCGTGAAAGTGGAGGGAGGGTGGCCGAACGAGACATCTGAATCGTGGGATGAGGAGGCTGAGGCAGCGCTGAGAGAGATAGAGCGATCGTACCAAGGACACAAACAACCTTTGCCGACTTTGGAGCAAGTGGAAGAGGACGTGGATCGGTCCATTCCTCTAGTCGGAGACCCTCGGGAGAGTGTGAAGGAGTTACGTGAGGGGGAGATGTTCGATACCAAGCCTGGCATTCAGTCCAAGGTGAAGTGGGAAGCTTTGCGCGGGTGCTTCGATATTCAAGTGAAGCGATCCACAACAGACAGGTACCTGGTTGTGTGCCCCGAACCGAACTGTTCATGGTGCTTTCGGGCGTCAACCTATCGGGAAACTAAGAGGTGGGTGGTTCGTAAGTTCGTGGCCACACACACTTGCAAGGTTAGTGTCGTCAACAACTACCACCGCAACGCCAATTACAAGCTGATGGGGCAGAGTTTGGTGTCCGAGTAAGTTCCTAAACCGGTGTAAATGTGTTGGTGGAAATGTTGTTGGTGTAACTCGTTGATCCCATCTTTGCAGTTTTGCTGGGTCAAGGAAGGAGCTTCGTCCCCGTCAAATCAGGAAGATGATGAAGTCTCGGTTGGGCGTGGACTGCAGCTACTGGAAGGCACGCAGGGCGCAGGGAGCCGCACGGGACAACCTGTACGGGACCTATGAAGATAGCTACGAGCGGATGGCCTCATACCTTTACATGCTTGAGAGAGCAAACCCCGGGACCATAACCACATTAGTCTGTGATGATAACTAGCAATTCAAGTATGCGTTCGTTAGCTTGGGTGTTTGGCAGGCAGCTATCCCACACCTCCGACAGGTACGCCAATGTCACTTTATTAACATACCAACTGTGATATTTCATCTTACCAATTGTATACGTTTGTCCTTCCAATACCTGTTTTACCAATAGGCTTACCACATCACCGTTTATAATCCTACCAACTGTGTACGTTTATCCTACCCAATGTGTCCTATTATCTTACCATTGTCATAATTCCATCCGACCTTATTAAGCTGATTGACATTGGCAGGTATTCTCGGTGGATGGAAGTTTCTTGAAGGGAAGTATCGTGGTTGCTCGATGTTTGCGACTGCCCAAGACCCAAACCACAACCTATACCCCGTTGCATTTGCGGTTGTCGATGGGGAGAATGATGCGTACTGGAGTTTTTTCTTCCGTCAAATGAAACGCGTGGTCCCGGATGAGACCCATGTGGTGTGGGTAAGCAACAGGCACATGAGCATCACGAAGGGAATCCGAGAAAATTACGACTTCGCAAAGCATGGCCGCTGCACTTACCATCTATTTCAGAATGTGAAGGCATATCACAAGGCGGGTGACCTTCAAAAACTGTTCTTCCTGATGGCAAACGCGTACACCGTTGCAGAGTTCAATGGCCACTTCGAAGCATTCAGAGACAAGTCGCCCACTGGTGCTGACTACATTAAGATGGCCGGCTTCTCCAATTGGGCTCGGGCTTTCTATCCCGCCAATCGGTTCAACGTAACCACCACAAACCATGCCAAGTGCTTGAACTCGGTATTCCTTGAGCCTCGTGACCTGCCCGTCACCTCCCTGGTGGACAACATACTCGACAAAGTGGGTGAGTGGTTCGCGACGCGCCGGGAGCTAAGTTCAAATCCTGACAAGGTTGTGACGGACCGTGTGGATACCGTTTTGAGGAAAAACTCCATGCCGGCTATTTGTCTTGAGGTGAAGCCCTTGAGCGAACACGAGTATGACGTCCGTAAAGGGTTGTCCGCCTGGCTGGTCAACCTTTCTGCTCGGAGTTGCACATGTAAGCACTTTCAAATTGACCAGATTCCATATGCACATGCCCTCGCCGCGGCCAAGGTACGTCGGATCGATCCATACTCCCTCGTCCATCCTCTGTACAGGGCTGAGGCTTGGCGCGCGTGCTACGTCAATGTCGTCTACCCAGTGGCACCTCGTGAGACATGGGTGGTGCCTCCACAAATAGCTGCGACGAAATGCTTGCCGCCAGTGGTGAAGCGTGCGCCGGGAAGGCCGAAGACGAAGCGCTATCCGTCGAAGGGCGAATACAAGGGGCCAAAGCGCCGTCGATCGTAGTGTTGCTTGGTGGACGCTCTAGTCAGCTGACGGAGTTATTTTGGGCATCGACCGTCGTCGAATTGAGTGTGGATTCTGCCAGTATGTTTTTTGCACGTGTCTCGTATTTTCGTGTTCCTAGGGAGCTAATTGTGATGCAATCTTGGGGATTTCGCATGTTTTGGGCACAGTCACATGAATTATCGGATCTATTAAGTATTTCTCATGTCGTCCTACCACTATCTTCTCTTTGTCTACCCAATAGTTTAAACGTATCCGACCATTACATTTTGTTTATCTTACTAATTCCTTCTCAATTTAATTGCAATTGACATCCTCAACAATATTAAGTTATATCATGTCAAAAGTGTCTTCTTATCTTGCCAATAGTTTCGTATAATCTTACCACTTATAACATTCATGCAAACGTAAACTTACCCACAATAAAATACAAGAATCAACCTTGGGTGTAAGCAGGAACTAATTAACGTGAACCATAAATACCAGTTTTAACCATTACAATCACAAAACATCCTACCAACCGTGAACAAAAGACACTACACTCAACAACATAAGTTTTGAAACTAACACAAGTGTCCAAACCACCAAAGTTTACAAAGAACAGAACAGAAGTTTCCAAACCATGAGAGAATGTCTTAACAAACAGGAGAGAATGTCTTAACAAATAGGAGAGACCTACAAAGCGTGGCGCTGTATGGAGAGGCCCAAGTACTGGCGGTAGGGGGCAATATAATTGTCATGATGGTAGTGGACAGATTGACTAAGTATGTTCATTGTATGACACTTAGCCATCCTTTTACAGTTGAGAAGGTAGCTTCTGTGTTCATGGAAGGAATATACAAACTCCATGGCCTCCATGAATGCATAGTCTCTGACAGGGATAAGGTGTTCTTAAGCAAGTTTTGGCAGCGTCTATTCAGAAGTTTGGGTACAAAATTACACATGAGCACGGCATACCACCCTCAAACTGATGGACAGACTGAGTGTGTGAATAGGTTCTTAGAGACCTTTTTAAGGTGTATGACTTCAGACCATCCTAAGCAGTGGTCAAGATGGTTATGTCTGGCTGAATTTTGGTATAATACCAACTTCCATACAGCTCTCAAAATGTCACCATTTGTGGCATTATATGGCCCCTCGCCATCACAAATTGGGATTTCTCCTGTGATGTCCAAGACCTGTGTAGCTAATGATTGGATCCATAACAGACAACACATGTTGGGCCAGATCAAGTTCCATTTGCAGCAAGCTCAGGCAAGGATGAAGTTGTGTGCTGATAAGAATAGAGTGGAGCGGGAAGTGCAGGTCAATGATATGGTGTATCTTAAACTCCAACCCTATAAGCAGACGTCAGTGGCCTTACACAAGAACCTCAAACTCAGCTCCAAGTATTATGGTCCCTACAAAGTACTGGCTAGAGTAGGGAAGGTGGCTTATAGATTGGAATTACCACCAGCATCCAGGATCCATCCTGTTTTTCACATATCTCAACTCAAATTAAAGGATGGGAGTGAGCAATTGGTGTCAACTGAGCTCCCCAACACTGATGAGGAAGGGGAAATTGACATCCAACCACAATCTATTTTGGACACACGAGTGTCTTACTTAGCAAATGGTGATCCAGTGACAGAATGGCTAGTTAAATGGTGCAACTTGGATGAGCAGCAGGCCACCTGGGAGCCAGCCACGCACATACTACACCAGTTCCTAGAATTCCATATCCAACCTTGAGCCAAGGTGCCTTTACAAGGGGTCCATTGTTGGACATAAGCCTTGAGTCAGGGCTTTTGAATTGGGGAGCATTGTTAAGCCTTGATGTAATTGAGTATAAGTAGGAGTTTTGTACATTTTGGAAGGCATTCAATACAAAAAACATACACTCCTTACTCCCTTACTCTCTACTCTCTTCTATCTCTCTCTCTCGACAACTAACAGATTTTCCCGCCCAGCTACGGGACACAACATTAGGGTTTCTTATTATTATGATACCTTGATGGATATACATACATGATTGTTAAGTTGTTCTTTTTTGGACCCTATATATATACTTATTAGAAGATGTCATCCTAAGTTCGAGCACTTATAATTATATACTACGCAATATACAATACAAATAAATATAAAAGTTGAATTGAAAAAAAAAAGATCGAGTGATTGTAATTATAAAACGTAATAAATTAAAATATCCATGAATATAGAATTTTAATAATATATAATTATAAATTAATTAATTTTAATAATATATTAATTAATTACCGAACTTACCCTAATACATCTTTGAGATTTTCTTGAGTTTTAAAATTTTAATCGGTGAAAATTTTATTTTAAAAATTTGGGTCACTCAGGTCACTGTGTCGAAAAACTCGAAATCCATTTGCCTTAGACAAATGCCAATTTTTCGGGTTTAAAAAAATCTGGGATCAAAATTTTTGGGTCTCTTGATCCTAAAATTTTCAAGCATTAGGATCGGATTGGGTTTTGACAGCTATAAATAGAGCTGGCAAAATCTGACCCGACCCGAAAATCCGAACCCGATCGGCGACCGGGACCCGAAAATCTAGAGTCATTCATAACCCGAACTCGAGACCGAACCCGACCCAAACTTGACCTGATCCGAAACAGACCCGAACACAGATAAACCCGACCCGACTCTCAACCCGACCCAAATTGAAATAGTTATTTAACATCAACATTTTAATAATTGAATGTTAAATGTTATTTTTATTATTTTAACACAAGTTTATGATTATACTTTAACATATCAAACACCAATTATTTTTGTTACATATTTAAGTATTCAACCGAGTCAAAATCAACCTAATTTTGGTTATTTTTTAAAATCATTTATTTTAAGTAAATTACATATTTAAGTATTCAACCGAGTCAAATACCCGACCCGACCAATGTCCGACCCGACCAATACCCGACTATAAATTTTATCCGAATGGACCCGACCCGAGCAAGCCTGACCTGAACCTGTTATAATGTAATCCTAAGTTTTGTCCTTGTATTTAATAGATCTAGGATGATAAGTGTTTGGATGTAATAGACTAGTAGAGACACTTATTGAGCTAGCTAAGGCTATAGGTGTGGTCTTGAGGCTTTGGACACATCTAAGGGACCCCAAGACCATCTTGGTTCGGACTCTAGATGCACCAAGACTCTATAAGACTAACCTATTGTGTGTGTGGGTGTGTGCTATGCTTTGTGTTACAGGTTTAAATGTTTCTGGATTGTGGGCCGGCCCAATTACTTGGACAATATTCTCTTATGAGAATAGAGTCCAAGCCCATGGCCTGCTTCCCACATCTGGATCCCTTTCTAGACGTTGCAACCCTACTTAGCCACACCCTCCTCTATATATATGCTCCTGTTCATCATTTGGAGCGTGGATGAGAGAGAAGCTCCGACGGAAAACCCTAAACCTAGAGCGAGGAAGAGTGAGACTGAAAGGCGGCACCTTGCTCATCCATGGAGGCCTTGATTCCTGTCACCTGGAGTCTGCAACGTCCTCATATGGATTGAAGAGTTGGAAAGGGGGCTTTTACCCTTTCAAATCTCTGAACCTTTACCTCTTAGTTTCTCTGCGTTTAGATTGCTAGCTCATTAAGCGTTTCTCGTCTGTGTTCCACACTTGTAACCAGATCTTGTATCTTTGTTCGAGTTTAGTGGTATTCTCGGGACCGGGTCTCCCCTCTTGAGGCCCCGCGGAGTAGGGAAACCGAACCGCGTTAACAAATCGTTGTGTTCTCTAGATTTACTTTCGTTCATCTCGTTGAGAACTCGAATCGGTAGCTAACGGGTTAGGGTTTAACAAATTTGGTATCAGAGCTTCGTTCTGACTCCGAAAACCAAACCCTAGCTACTGTTTCTGTTTATCCTTTCGCTGCGTTTACACTTTTGGTTTAGCGTTTTCTAAGTTGAGAGTTTCTAATTTTTTGTATCTCCTCTGTTGTAGGTACAAAAATCATGGCTGATAACTCCTTAAAAATTAAGGTCTTCGATGGAACAATGGACTTCCTCATGTGGCAGTTCAAGATGAAGGCCCTACTGATGAAGGAGAAATGCTACAAGGCTGTCACCGAAGAGTTTCCTGCTGGGATGTCTGATGCAGACAAAAAGGAGCTCAAAGATCAGGCCTACTCCGAAATAGTTATCAGGTTGTCTGATGAGGTAGCTCGACAAGTGGTAACGATTTCTGAACCTAAAGCTCTCTGGAAAACACTTGAAGACACCTACATGAAAACTTCTTTGCCTAGGAAGATTTCTCTGTTATGTAGGTTGTTCACTTTCAAAATGAATGTTGGTCTCACTGTGCATGAAAACTTGGATAAATTTCTGAAAATGACACAGGAGATAGCAAAATGTGATGACAAGATAAAAGACACTCATCAAGCTGTTATTCTGTTAAACTCCTTGCCTTCACAGTTTGACAACTTTAAGGATATTATTCAGTATAGCAGAGAAGAAATCACCAAAGATAAAATCATTGAAGCTGTTATTGAAAAGGATGAGGTCCTTAAGGTGTTTAAGTCTAAAACTGATTCTAGAACTGATAGATCTGAGACTAAAACTGAAGTTCTGGTTGTGAAAGGCGAGCCTAAGAGTAATAACAACAACAAAGGTGGTCAGAAGAGTCAATCTGATAAAGATAAATCATCTGAGAAAGGAAACAATGAGAAGAAGGGTTATAAGTGTCACTACTGTCATAATGAAGGTCATTTTGCTAGGGATTGTAGAAAAAAGAAAAGGGATCAACAAAACAAGTCTAAATCTGAACCTGATTTCACTGGTGTTGTTGAAACTTGTGATAGTTATCCCCAGGAATTACTTGTGTGTTCTTCTGAAAATGTTGCTGACAATGTTTGGATACTTGATTCAGGGTGTACTTTGCATGCTACCCCCAACAGAGCTTTCTTTTCTTCCATTACAATCTGCAATGGTGGCAAGGTAATGTTAGGGGATCACACTGTCCTTGAAATCAAGGGCACATGTAATGTTCCTATTAGAGTGCATGATGGTAGGGTCAGGGTTATCCAAAATGTCAGGTGGGTGCCTGACTTGAGGAGAAACCTTCTTTCTGAGTCTGTGTTTGATAATATGGATTTCAACATCAACACATTTAGGGGTTGTAAGAATGTTTCCAGAAATGGAGTCATTCTTATAAAGACCATCAAAAAGGGAGGTCTATATCATGTGATAGGATCTCCTGAATTGAATGTGTCTACCCATGTGGTTGATGTTGAAAATCTCACTCATACTAAGATGTGGCATGATAGGTTAGGGCATATAGGTAACACTGGCATGATGCATCTGTTTAAAAATGGCATGATAAATTTTAAACCTTGCAATCTGGAATTCTGTGAAAACTGCATTTTTGGTAAGAAAACCAAGCATCCCTTCAACAAATCTACCTATACTGCTTCCAGGCCCCTTGAGTATGTGCACTCTGACTTGTGGGGGCCTGCACAGATAGAGACAATAGGAGGAAGAAAGTATTTTCTTTCTCTTATTGATCACTACTCTAGAAAAGTATGGGTATATTTGTTAAGATCTAAGGATGAGGCTTTTGACAGCTTTAAGTCTTGGAATGCTATGGTTGAGAGTCAATCTAATTTCAAATTAAAAGTGCTAAGAACTGATAATGGTTTAGAGTTTTTCCATAAAGCCTTTAATGAATTCTGTAAAGAAAAAGGGATAAAGAGACATCTCACAGTCCCTGGCACCCCTCAGCAGAATGGCACTGCTGAGAGGATGAACAGGACCTTGCTTGAAAAGGCAAGGTGCATGCTCATTGGTGCTGGCCTTAAGAGTTCCTTATGGGGTGAAGCAGTCACAACTGCTGCCTATCTAATCAATAGGACCCCATCATCTGTTGTGGACTTCAAAATTCCACAAGAGATGTGGTCAGGAAGGAAGTCTGACATTACACACTTGAAACCATTTGGTTGTAGTGCATATTCCCATGTATCTCAGGGAAAGCTACAACCTAGAGCTCAAAAGTGTGTAATGCTGGGCTATCCTGAAGGAACTAAAGGATATAGATTGCTTGTTGTTCAACCTGGAGCTTATAAATGCATAACTTCTAGAAATGTAACTTTTAATGAAAAGGAATATCATTTCAAGAAGAATCTAACACTTGAAACTGAGAATGCAGGTACCCCAGAAGACCCTTCCCATGCTGAAGGATTCTATGATCCAAATGACCATGATGACATGGAGGATGATGAATTTGACATTGGAACTCCACAAGGCTCAAACAATGGAAACTCAACCTCTGAGACTCAATCTCCAGAAGTTGAGGTGTCAAACTCTCCTCAAAACAGTGAGCCTGAAGGAAATGGCTCACAAGGTAGTATCTCTACTCATTCCCACCAATCTGGTGGAAGTGTAAGTGACAGTACTTCATCCCCCTCGAGCTCTCTTCAATCCTCTTCTACTGAAACTTCTGCTTCTGATCATGTTCCTTTGCCTGTTATGAATACTGCTGGAAATGTTGTGCCTGACTTGTCTAATTATCAACTTACTAGAGACAGAGAGCCTAGAGTTAGGATACCTAACAGAAGGTTCACCTCTAATATTGTTGAATTTGCTTTCTTGGCTGCTGAAACTGTGAAACATCTTACACCTGAAAGTTATGATCAAGCCATGAAAAGTTCTTGTGCTAATGAGTGGTTGAAAGCTATGCATGAAGAGTTACAGTCTATGTATGCTAACAAAACTTGGCTCTTGGTCCCTAAACCTAAAAAGGCTAAAGTTATTGAGTGCAAATGGGTTTACAAACTGAAAGATAGTATATCACTCCTACTGATCCACCTAAGTACAAAGCTAGACTTGTAGCTAAGGGCTTTAGGCAAAAGGAGGGGGTAGACTATAAGGATATCTTTGCACCCGTTGTTAAGTATAAGACTCTGAGACTCATGCTTGCTATTACTACTATTAATGACTGGGAACTTGAACAAATGGATGTTAAGACAACCTTCCTACATGGTGACCTAAAAGAAACCATTTACATGCAACAACCTAAAGGATTTATAGATAAGAGAAAATATGATCATGTTTGTCTGCTTAAAAAATCCATCTATGGTCTGAAACAGTCTCCTAGGCAATGGAACTTGAAATTCAATGCATGTATGAGATCCTTAGGTTTCACCAGAAGCAAATATGACACCGGCCTTTACTTTAAGCATAATGGTTCTAAGAATCCCTTGTATGTTTTGCTTTATGTTGATGATATTCTTCTGATCAGTAATAGCAAAGTTATTATAGCTGGTGCTAAAAATGACTTAAAATTGCATTTTGATATGAAGGATCTGGGGTCAGCTAAAAGAATTCTAGGGATTAACATTATTAGAAACAGATCTGATAAAGTAATGTGGCTGACTCAAGGTGATTATTTGCTTAAGATTTTGGATAGGTTCTGTATGAACAACTCTAACCCTACACCTATCCCTTTAGGAGGGCATCTAGAATTATACAGAGATCCTAGTCCTAAAACTGATGAATTGAAGAATCTAAGAAAATGGAAAACATTCCCTATGATGTTGCTGCTGGTTCTGTAATGTATGATATGTTGTGCACTAGGCCAGATCTTGCTTTTGCTGTGAGTGCACTTAGTAGATTCATGTCTGATCCTAGAGAAAAACACTGGAATGCAATGAAATATTTGCTCAGATATTTACGTGGCACTAAATCTATGGGTCTTATGTTTGCTGAACACACTTCTATAAATGAACTTCATGGATTTGTTGATTCTGATTATGCTGGTAATAGGGATAACAGAAAATCTACTTCCTCATTCTTCTTTACCTGGGCTGGAAACTGTATATCTTGGAAATCTCAGTTGCAATCTATTGTTGCTTTATCTACTACTGAAGCTGAATATATTGCTGCAACTGAGGCTGCAAAAGAAGCTATTTGGTTGAAAGGAATCTTGAAGGAAGTAGAAAGAAAATCTTATATTCCTGTTGTGTTTTCTGATAATCAAAGTGTTATATATTTATGCAAGGATCCCATGTATCATGAGAGGACCAAGCACATCGATGTTAGATTCCATTTTATTAGAGATGAGATTGAGAAAGAAAATATCTCTGTTGATAAGATCTTAGGAGATGTGAATCCTGCAGATTTTGGTACCAAAATAGTTCCTACTAACAAATTCTATTTCTGCAGAAATTTCCTAAAGATCTTTGATGTGCCTTAGCTCATGACAGGCACGCGGGCTGATGACTGACGGGAGAGGAAGGTCCTTGGAAGAAGACCACAGAAAACTGCAAAAACAAAGAAGATACAAACTCAAGATTAGGAGGGCATTTGTTATAATGTAATCCTAAGTTTTGTCCTTGTATTTAATAGATCTAGGATGACAAGTGTTTGGATGTAATAGACTAGTAGAGACACTTATTGAGCTAGCTAAGGCTATAGGTGTGGTCTTGAGGCTTTGGACACATCTAAGGGACCCCAAGACCATCTTGGTTCGGACTCTAGATGCACCAAGACTCTATAAGACTAACCTATTGTGTGGGTGGGTGTGTGCTATGCTCTGTGTTACAGGTTTAAATGTTTCTGGATTGTGGGCCGGCCTAATTACTTGGACAATATTCTCTTATGAGAATAGAGTCCAAGCCCATGGCCTGCTTCCCACATCCGGATCCCTTTCTAGACGTTGCAACCCTACTTAGCCACACCCTCCTCTATATATATGCTCCTGTTCATCATTTGGAGCGTGGATGAGAGAGAAGCTCCGACGGCAAACCCACTACAAGAAAAAACATTTTGGGCGATAAAAATATTAGTCGCCAAAAGGCCTAATTTTGTCGCCCAAACAATACCGTGACGAACATAATGTCATCACACGTTTGTCGCACCTTCCCCGTTGCCCAAAGTCTTCCGTGACAAAACTTTTTTTCGTTACTCTATATTATGATTTGTGATGAAATCATTTTTTGATGCCCAAATCTTTCAATGACGAATATATGACTTTGTCGCCCTAACACTTCAGTGACAAATATTATGAATCGTCGCCCAAACTCTTTGGTGACAAATAACTTGCTTAGTCACACAAAAACTTTCGTGACAAATAGCCTTGTTTGTAGCCCAAATTCCATAGTGACAAATGCATTATTTCATAGCCCAAAGTCTACGGTGACAAATACACTATTTCTTCATCCAAAGTCTACGGTGACAAATACATTATGTCGTCACCCAAAGTATTTGGTGACAAATGATTTAATTTGTAGCCCAAGCTCTATGATGACAAATAGGCTATTTTCTCACCCAAACTCTTCAGTGACGTTTACTGATCTATTTGATCGCCCATATCCATTGCTGACAAAATCTCTCATTCGTCATTCAAACTAGTTGGCAACCAAATTTCGCTTTTGTCGCCCAAAACATGATCGAAATGCTAGTTATATGGTTTGTGACAATTTGTAGGATTTGTCGCCCTTTTCTTTGGTGACAACCCATAATTTTTGTAGCCCTAATCTATCATGATGAAATTACATATTTTGTCACCCTAATTTTTAAGGATCAAATATCATACAAAATGAACATTTTGTCATATTTATGCTGCAATTGACGCCTATTTAAAATCGAATACATGAAAGAAACACATGTCAAGCTTATATTTAGAGAAAAGTAGAAGTCGAAATATATAACAAAAATAACTTCAATATCTAGTTGAAACCATAAAGGTGTACGACTAACGCAATTTTACGAAAATACTTCCAAAACTTGTGTCCATCACAAGTTAAACTACTGAAAACAAAAACAAAAATGATATGAATCCATCTAATATTTGTAGGTTCATTAGGAAAACATACTAATTAACTTCATAGTAAAAAGCCACCAAATGGTCTTCATTCCCCGTAACAGTAAATTGCGCACTAGCAAACGGTCAACAGTTTAATCCAGCTCCTAAACCCACCGGCAGCATTACCTACATTGGCAAAATCAAGAAAATATTAGAATAGCAATGAAAAAAAATACATAATATCATTATATATGTCAATGTTATATGGTTACCCATCCCTATCCATATTCCGGTTTCCTCCTATCAGATGCACTTCTATTGATCATCCACTTTCGATCGTTAACCATGCTTCAAATGTAGATAAAAAAAAGGAAAATTCAGGTAAATGTATAAACCACAAGATTTGATAGGCAACTAGCACCAAGAACATAGATCAGCAATGGGAATTTCATTCATTTCAGGCCATCCACAACTACAACCAACATACTAGGCATGTAAAATATTTATGTTGCAAACTAAGAAACTTGAAGAAATCTAGCAATATCCACAAAATACCAAAAGATTTGAATTGATCATGCTAGAGCATGTCCACCAAACTCTCTTATGAAATGAAATAAAAAAACATACCTGTTCAAGCAACCTTGTAATCACAGTGAAGATGCCCAACTGATTTCCAGTGAGAGAAAGAAAAATGTCTTGCAAAACCAAAAACCAAAATCACATAAATTTACACTGAATACAAAATGATTTAAACGGTGTACGAAGGGGTTTGAACTGAATTTGGGAATTTTATGTAAACCCACGTAATACCAATTGATAGAATAAGTGAATTTGGGAAAGAAAACAAATCTAAGAAGAAATAAATTTCTTGTTCATTCCTTAAAAATAGCAGCTTCCTTCTTTTTTAGGAAAGACGGGTAAGTTAGTATACATGATAATCGATATAATAAATTAACTTTAATTACTTTCTGATAGATTTACCCACATCTCGTAACAACGGGTTTGAAATTGTAAAGATCAACAACCAAATTATGATTGAAAACCTGAGCAATCAAGCTATTTTTAAAGACATACCTAATGAAGCGACCTTGCAAGCGAATACGATGATGCCCCCAATCGAAGACGATGGTTCCTGATTAAAAGAAATTGTGATAAGTATGTTGGTTAATTACTGTGAGTAGATCAATTGGTATTCATATAACAACTACATAGTATATATAAACATATATTCATATAATAGCTATATAAATATATGGATATATAATAGTAGCATATAAATATATAAATATATATGTAATTAAAAATAAAGCTACCACTACCCCACCTACACAGCTCGTATACAATTAGTAAAATACTACCCACACACCAACCTAAATTGCCTACACACAATGAACAAAAGGTGCTACATCTTGATGACTAAATATCACCTAAAATAACACACTACAGATAACACAGTAGATGGTACTCTACAAAACACCACCGGTAAGTTTAGCTCCATGGACATCGCCAACAACCAGCTCGACCCAGCGCAAGACGCTGGCATTTGAACCTACTATGACTGAATTTAAAACATTTGGAAGCCAATTCCTTCCATTCACATTTCACAATACTCAAGGTCCCTGCCAATAAGACTAGGAATAGAAACGCATGCATTGACAATTTCACTCCTTTCAGTCAATTTATAAGTTATTTCTATAGTAATCAAACAAGTACCTATCGATTTGAACAAATCATGTGATTGGGAAGAACTTCCCTTTCGGATTAACTCATAAATATGAACAACTAGGTTAAAATTCCAAATACAAAAAAATTATGATGGGAAAACTCAAGAAGCGATTGCTACTTGATGTGAGCTTGAAATAGAAGATCGACGAAGATTATTAACTTAGAATCATACCTTGATCAAGCGACCTTGCAATCGAAGACGAAAATTTCTGCACAATATTGAAGGAGAGAAACCAAGATGCCGAGCAAAACCGTAAAGGAAATCGATCAATTGGAGAGATTTTCTGGTTACCAAAATCGTGTTGAGAGGATTGATTTACCGGCCCCAAAATCGCGTTTAATTTGGAATTGAAAAAATCCCGGAAAACTTCCCAATTTGTGTCCCGCCTTCTAAGTTCTAACACATTTGGGGTGACAAACACAAACCTGTCATCCTAAATGTCAATGGCAACAAACGTTTCAAGTTGTCACCCTAGGTTATGACCTTTTTTTTTTAAGCTAAGGTTTTGAGTTAATTTGAGATATATATACTTAATTATTACTCATTTCAATCTAAAATATAAGTCGTTTGGCTTTTTAGCATATATTTTTAAAAGTTAAAAACTTAATAAAATATTAAATTTTTTTAATTAATTTTTTATAACTTAATATTTGTTAGTAATGAGTAATAAACAGTGACAAAATAATAATAAAAACGTTATCATACAAAACTAGTTTTTAGATCCTTAAAACACGTGTTAAAAAGTCAAACAACATGTGTTATGGGTCGGAGAGGATTAATTTTTTAATTTGGTTATTCAATTCGGATCATTTGAGTTTTCAGATAAATAGGATTTTAGATCAATTGGGTTTTAGATCGAGTTACACCAAGTTTTGTTCTGGTTTCGGATCAATCCAACGAGAAAAAAACAAACATTTTATAAGGACTTTGTAAGAATATTAAAACATAATTAAAATTAAAGTATAATATATCATGAAATAAAATCTAACTAATCTAAGGAATTTAAGGATTAACAAGATAAAAATATCTTAAATAAACAACATATATATAGATATGTAGATCCCTTTAAGGATTCCAGGTTAGAACTTTATGATCGGGTAAGAATCTTCAGACGGCATATTCCAACCCATAAAAGACTTGGATATCGACCCGGAGGTTAACTACGACATTTCGAATATATTAGAAGTATTCCAACCCGAAACTTTAAAAGACCAACCCAGAACTTCGTATCTTTGAAAATTTCATGATTCTGGGTCGGTATATATGGATATCGGGTCGGAACTTTGAGTCCACGTCAACTTCTTTGCTCGATTTTTCTATATTTTAGGCCAAATTTGCCAAAATGTTCAACATGAAAGTTGTATATTTTTCAATAAGCTTTTCAACAAGCTATATAACAACTCGATCCAATTTTTTTGGGGCTCAAATGACTCATTTTACCTAGACATCACCAAGCAGGAATATATTGTACGGAAAACATCGACTCGATATGCAATAAGCTCTTATTAGATTGATTCTTAGTACATGGGACCGCTATGCAAGACTTTTCCAGCGTCCGTTAAGATCTCAAACTTGGTTTTATGAATATTATTCCATCATGATTTCAAAATTAATTACATCTAACAAAAGCTCCAAATTACCTAAAAACACATAAAACTTACACAAGTGTAAACATCTATATTCTAAAAACAAATTAATCAAAAACTATATTAAAGACGTGCAAAACATATAAAAATGACTTAATACCGACTATAAATTATATATCCTATAAAATGTAGATCGAATATGATGATATTGGATCTTGGTCTAAAACACCGAGTTGAATCCCATAAATTTCCGGACATTCGGGTCGGTCAGGTACGTTTTCTGAGTCAGGTCACGTTAATTTTGACAAATCTAGTAAATAAATATGGTAACTTTAATTAATTAAACTCCCACCGTTCTAAAAATATATATTATTTACTAATAGTTATGCACATTTTAAATAATTAATTAGTTATTCAATTTTTTTTATTAAAAAAACTCCTTTTTTTTCCTTATAATTACTATATATACACACTAACACGGATGCTTTGGGCAACAAATAAGATATTTTTGTTGCCTTACGTAATAATGTTGGGCAAGGTGTCATATAAAACCTTAATTTAAGGGTGACAAACATTAATTTGTCGCAAAAAACCCTTCAAATATGGTGACAAACATGTAATTGTTGCACAAAGACTTTCCATTATAGCAACAAATGTGATTTTGTTGCACAAAACCTGCAGGTAGGGCGACAAAACAGCTATTTGTCACACTAAGACCCTTCTGTAGGATGACAAATATATATTTGTTGCACAATATGTTCTTTAAGGGCGACAAATATGTATTTGTCGCACAACCCTTTCAATTAAGGCGAAAAATTTGCTTCTGTCGCACAATGCTTGTTTTCGGTGACTAAAATGTATTTGTCGCTCAAAAGAAAATTGTTTGTGCGACAAAAAACTAATTTCATCACAAAAAATAAACATCAAAGGCGACAACCCATCATTTTGTCGTCAATGCGTACAATGGGCAATGAAACATTTTGCATGTCGCCATACACTATCATTGTGCGACTAATCGTATTTTTGTCACGCAATTCTAGCTTTTGGCGACAAAAATGGTAATGTCGCCCTAGATATTTGATTTTGTCGCCCAAGCCCTCTTTTCTTGTAGTGACCCTAAACCTAGAGCGAGGAAGAGTGAGACTGAAAGGCGGCACCTTGCTCATCCATGGAGGCCTTGATTCCTGTCACCTGGAGTCTGCAACATCCTCATATGGATTGAAGAGCTGGAAAGGGGGCTTTTACCCTTTCAAATCTCTGAACCTTTACCTCTTAGTTTCTCTGCGTTTAGATTGCTAGCTCATTAAGCGTTTCTCGTCTGTGTTCCACACTTGTAACCAGATCTTGTATCTTTGTTCGAGTTTATTGGTATTCTCGGGACCGGGTCTCCCCTCTTGAGGCCCCGCGGAGTAGGAAAACCGAACCGCGTTAACAAATCGCTGTGTTCTCTAGATTTACTTTCGTTCATCTCGTTGAGAACTCGAATCGGTAGCTAACGGGTTAGCCGGTTAGGGTTTAACAGAACCCGACCAAAACGACCGACTTGTCAGCTCTAGCTATAAATATAAACCTTAAAATTATTATTTTTTTAATTAAAATATACGATGGACCACGTACTTTCTTCAAACTTTATTCTTTTAGATGAAGTGATGATCCAAAAATCCGAAATATTGACTCTCCGTTGCCCTCTTTACTAATTAAATGATCTTACGTCAATACCCCTCAACTATTGACATCAATTTTTGTGTGAAAGAGCCACAATCTTCATAAGAGTTTATTTCATTTCTGACCTTTTTCCACACCGAAAGTACGGTTTTGTATGACATACTCGATCTTTACTTCCAAAGTCGAGATTTAGATGGATAGCTTCAACTCAAAAGGTTTAACTCTACTTTTAGGTTTGGCTTTGGTAGAGTAATTGATATGTATACGGAAAACCTAAATCCATCACTAATTTTGACGGGATACACCGTTAAACTCCGTAACTTATTGCAGAATATCATGTCTATTTAAAAAAAATAAGGAAAAAAGTAAAAAATAAAACTCCTGCGTGCGTAGGTTTTTTTTTATAAAATGTGTGGGAATTCTGCAAACCTTTTTTTTTTTGCTTGAATTTTTGGGGCATTAGACAACAGGTCCGCAGCAAGTTGCGAAAATTAGTGGTATATCAAGTAAAAATTAGCGGTGTATTTATTAATCCGCTATATATAAAATAGTTGATGAGAAAGAAGGAAATGAATTGATTTATAAATAAAAATTTGAATTTTTAAAAAAAATTGAGATGGATAGCTGTTGAAAATTTAGTTCTACAAGCTAATTAAACAAAAAACTTATTTTGACCTTATTTAAAACATTATAATACTAAAATAAAGGGGTGTTATCTAGGATGGCCATATTTAAGGACTTTATAAGTAAATTATCCACCAATGTTTTCAAATTAGCAAAATGACCACCTCCCTTCCCTTGTCCCTGTGCCCCCCCCCCCCCCCCCTCATATATGCCCCTTCTGTTTCAGCAGTTTTTTTTTCCAGCACCGGAGTTGCTGAAATTGAAGTTGTTTTTTTTTTTCGCGTCACCACTTCGACACCGGAGTTGCTGAAACTGGAGTTGCTTTTTTTTTTCTTTTCTTTTTTTCGCGTCACCACTTCGCCACCGGGGTTGCTGAAGCCAGAGTTTCTTTTTTTTTTCACGTTAGCACTTCGACACTGGAGTTGCTGAAACCGGAGTTTTTTTTCCTCAAAAAATGCTAAAAAAAATCAAAATATGTTGAAATGATGAAATGATAAAATGATGTGATACATGCTTGTGCATAAGATATACTAACTCGTACAATTTTATGAACACTAAACTCATACAAATTTATAAGAATTAATTTTAGCATTCCAACATTTTCATATCACACAAAAACACAAGAAGCTAATAAGCTCTCCAACAGTCCACATTTCAGCATAACGAATTTTGTTGAAATGCGGACGGGAATATCTAATGTTAAAAAATGTAATTGCTTACGGGAAACTGACGGCGAGGGGGAGGAGTGTTGGCGGCGCTGTCCTTGCGACTCGAAACTGAACAGAGGAAGCAAGGGATGAACCAAATTGATCGACGACGAGGGGGAGGAATGTTGGCTTCGTTTTATCCATGGATCTTGCTGAAACAACGATGCATCATCTTGTTGAAACAAGGACGCCAAAATTTGACTTCCTCTTGTTTTCTCCCGTCCTTTACCTTGCTCAAGTATTTTTGGAAAACCTCCACCGCTAGGGTAACTGGTTACGGAGACACTCCCCCCGCCGCAGCTGCCGTCGATGATGGCAAGTGTCTTGTTTCAATTATCGATGGAGGCGAGGAAGAGGAGGAGTCGTTCTTCGAGATCGAATAGATCGAAGCGGTCCTCCGAGAAGAAGGAGAGCGAGAGAAGAGGGAGAAGGGGGTATCGGAGGAGGGAGGAAGACGAGGATGTCTCGCTCTCAGGTAGCCGACAGGAAGGGGGTCATAGGTTGAGGCGATATAAGGGTTTAAAAAAGAGATGAACTTTTCCCCAATTTGGATTAATGGGTGGACAATTGCCCAATTTAGACCCAAAAATGGTCTGGTTGACAAATTAATTATAAAATTAAAAAAAAAAAAAAAAGTTATTAAATCGTAGGGTCGATAAGTAAATGGGATCTCACAGGAGGAATCCAATGCATCCTAATTCCTAATTGCCTTCAATTCCACAATCCACACACATGTAATTGATATATGATATATCCAACATAATCATAATATCATTTACATGCGTTCACATCTAATTTGTATACATATTAGATGGTTTTAGGTAACTAAGCTCGATCAGTAAATACCCGTATATATCTGTTTGGTACATAAGTCACATTGATTCGTCATCCTTACAAATGACATACAATCAAATTGTCTAATTAATGACCCAGATTTTTTGTTTTGTTAAAGAGGTTTGTTTTTGTTTTAATAATAAAGTGTTGTACACGCGGATAATTACGCTATTATAGACAAATAATAATGAAAAAAAACAACCGAATAATTTACGTATACACGATAAATCAGATGTACACAGTAAAAGTTGTATACATCAATTAAACCTCTTTTTATATACTAGTATAATATTTGAAATATAAATATAAAAATTGTGAATTCGATACAACCTATGAACGTAGGATCCAACTACCGGTGAATTAAAGTAGAAAATGGTTCGATGAAACAATCATCACTGTGTGCTATCTGCCAGCTGCGTGCCTATAGTTCTCTCCCCGGCGGCCGCTCCCGTGTGAAATTAGCTTGTTTTGGGTGCGGGGTATGTACGTCATTACGGCTTTTTTTTTTTTTTTTGAAACGGAAAAAATTTGGCCAAGAGAGGAACCTCATCAGCTATGAGCTAGCAAAGAGCATCCTAAACCCATCCTGAGAAAAAGTACGCGCCTCACGCGCCTGAACCTTTTCCCCTTCTATCTTTCTTCTGTGTAGCCTTCCTTTGTAAACCTAATTTCCAGTGATGAGAAATCCATGGCCGTACCTCCCTCTTGCCAAGACTATGTTTTGTATCCAAAGTGTGATTGCTTGGCCTATGATCCTCCAATTACTCTTAGTCGGGTACTGCAACAGGCCCTATTTTGGCGAAATCTTAAAAGTTTCTGGAGTTATCGTTAATTTGGGGATAACGTCTGGGAGTTGGTTCATCCCTAATTTCTTTGTCCTACTCCTCCGTTATTGTTGTGTGCGAGCTCTGTTGGCGATGATCGGCCTGGATTGGTCGAATCGCCCCCACCATGGCCAAATCCGACTTGTACGGTCGCCAGAATTTTTTGGTTCTGGCCGATTTCGATTGATCCATCGTTTTTCTTGCCTGAGTTGACTGGAGTGGTTGGCTGCACCAAGTTTGTTCTTTGGGGTTTGCTTCTCTGCTCTGGATGGGTTTGTCTTCCTTCTACATCCCTTTCTTTTCTTCTCTCTGATGATTTTCTCTATTTGTGGGCGGGGTCGATGTGTTGGATTCCTTGCTCTTCTTCCTTTCCCGATTTCAACCTCTTTCTTTCAAAATTGCTCATCGATAACAAGTTATTTGACTCTGTGCTGTTTTTGGCTACACCTGAAGTTGACAAGGGGAAAAAACCTTTGGTAGCAGATGATCCTGCTCCTCAAATGACTAAGACCCGAAAGGGGATGTCGGAGGGCTATAAACTCACTGAGGAAACGCACATCTCCAAGGAGGCTCAATATGTAAACCAAAAGTTTAGAGCGGAGAAGGAATCCAGTGGTGGAAGGTGTGATTACTTGCATCTTCTACTCGCTCTCCTGTCTATATCTCTTATTTCTTATCTTTCTAATACTCATAATCTTAATTTTTGTGACTTGTTCATGGCTCCCGCTGGAGTTGGCAAGGGTAAACGCCCTTTGGTGGTAGATGATCCTACCCCGGAAATGAGAAAACTAAAAAGCCGGAGGGCTATAATCTCTGAGAGAAGATGTCTAAGTGCAAGGAAGCTGGTGAGCCAAGCAGGAAAGCCAAATCGGAGAAGAAATTGAAAAGTGGAACCTTCAACAGGGAGAAGTTTCTTGCAGTGCAGGCCCTTTGAATATAATATATCGGTCTCTCCTTGTTGGATTTGGTGGTACCCTAGTAGTAAGTTGTTACAATACTCTTCTATTCTTAAGAAATCACGTGGATTCATTCTTATTTGGTGGTCTCTCAACAGGGTTTATGTTAGTGGCAATTTTAGGATTATATTGTCCAACACCCAGGAACCAAATTACTCTTTTAAAGAGTTGCTTTCATTCATGGCAAATTATTTTTGTTAAACGTGATGTTATGCCTCTCCTTAAGATTGATCTATGTGTAGGCTTTAGGAGAACTCAATTCATTCTCTCTGGGGATTGTATGCTGTGTAAGTCCAGTTTGGTAGCACTCGTGGTTGGCTATCAGCTAGCAGGTAAGTCAAGCATTTTGTTCTTCCTTCGTGATATCATAGTGGTTAATCACTTATTGAATGAATTTTATATCTATTTGTTTGTCTACAATTATTATAGATTTATATTAGCTTACATACCCATTAACCCTATGCAATTTAAGGTGATTAATGTTCCTGTCAATTACTTGGTTTTCCGTCCATATGCTCTCGGTTATTGGAACAGGACTATCAAATGGGCTTATGACCCCCCTAAGATAAAATTTGTAGTCTCAATTAGACCGAGACAAGAGCCAATGGCTTATACATCTACTTCTAAGGTCTCAAAGCCACTAATGATCGATCCTATTCTTAGATCAAACTATCTGCTACCATTTGTAATGACTATGAATTTCTTAAATAAAATTTTTCTCATCAAACAAAGGAATCTGGCTGTCAAACTTGATTACATTAGTAAGAGCATTTTAAATCCCTTATCTTGGATCGGCCAGCCTATCCGAGCTCTTAGGTTCGCATCTCGTAGAATGGTTTGTACAATACTCTTGAGTACCAAATTGTTATATGAAGACGGAATACTTGGTCCTCATATACAGAAAACTAGTTATTTATGAAGATCAGATATTGGAACTGTCGTGGCTTTGGCAAGAAAACCTTTTGGGCAGGGCTTAATGCAATGCGGATAACCGATCATATCAAGATAATAGCTATAGCAGAAACAAAATCTGAGGTTGTTCCGACTGAAACAATTTGGAAAAGTAGTGGTTTTTCAAATGCAATTTGGTCGCCTGGAAATGGTAGAGCTGGGGGTCTTGGTGTTTTATGGAATGAGAATGCACTGGTCAATGAAACAATTTCTGTTTTAATCCATCTGCCAAGAATTATTGGCTTAGAGTATCAAAATTATGATAAAAACTTTAAGGGTATTTTTCTTTTCATCTATGGTCCTCCACAAGAAAGGGACAAAGACCAGTTCTGGCAGCTTCTGACAAGAATAATCTGTGATCAAAACCTACCATGTATGATTATAGGGGATTTTAATGAAATTGCACATAGTACTGAGAAAAGTGGGGGGCACCTTTTCATCCTTCTCGAAAATACAGATTAAACCAACTCATGGACTTGTGTGCTCTTACGGATATTCCAACCACTGGAAACAGTTTTACTTGGAGGAAAAAAGAGGAAGGTGAAGATAACATTCTAGAAAAATTAGATAGAACTCTTGTCCAAGGGAGTTTTCTTGATAACTTTCCTGAGCTTTGTACGCACAATGGAGCTTTCTCATCGTCAGACCATTGCCCAATTACTATAGAATTAAAATCTTCGATAGTCATAAAACCGTCGCCTTTTAAGATGGAAAATATGTGGCTCCACAGACCAGACTTTCGGAATCTAGTGATTCAGGCATGGCGTGCCCATTGCCCTGGCTCGGTGATGTATAAAATCATGTTTAAAACAAGACTTGTTAAACAAAAAGCGAAAGATTGGAATAAAAAAACCTTTGGAAACATATTTAGACAATTAACTACTATTGAAAACGAACTTTTGGATATCCAATCAAGGGGAGGAGGGATGGATGATCCTACCAAACAAAGAAGGTTAATTTTAAAAAAGGATCGACTTTTGTCTTTCCAGAAAGAATACTGGAGTCAACGTGCAAAGTCCAAACATCTAAAACTTGCGGACTCAAACACCGCTTATTTCCATAGAGTAGCATCAGGCAGGAGAAATAGGAAATATATCAGAAATATTACGTCTGCAGAAGGAACACAAATTGTGGGTGAGGAGAATGTTAGGAAGGAGATTAAAAATGACTTTGTCAAACGATTCACTAAAACACCAATCAACAACAATTGCTTAGATGAATATATGCAGTTTATCACCCCTTCCATCACAATGGAGGAAAATACAAAACTCATTGCCCCACCAACGAATAGCGAAATAAGAACGGCAGTCTTCAATCTTGGAACAAATAAATCCCCTGGCCCAGATGGCATCACTGCCGAATTTTATAAAGAATTTTGGGATATTGTTGGATCTGATGTAACTCGAGCTGTCAAGGCCTTTTTCCACTCTGGGAAAATTCTTAGGCAAATTAATCATACTTTCATCTCACTCCTACCAAAAAATAATAACCCTACAAAAACAGCTGATTATAGACCTATAAGCCTCTGTTCCACCATGTATAAAATTATTTCGAAAATTCTAACAGATAGATTAAAATCAGTAATGGGTAAACTAATTCATCCCTTGCAAGGGGCCTTTGTGTCTGACAGGGCAATTCAGGATAATGTATTAATTGCCCATGAAATCTTCCATTCCTTCAAAAATCGAAAGGGCTATGACGGCTGGCTAGCAATTAAATTAGATATGGAAAAGGCATATGACCGAGTGGATTGGGCATTTACTGAGCTGGGACTTAGAAGATTTGGTTTCCATGATCGATTCATTAGGCTTATTATGGAATGCGTAACGACTGTTTCTTTTTCGGTCCTAGTCAATAATGGTCCGACGGAAATATTCCTACCCACACGTGGTCTTAGACAAGGTGACCCATTATCACCATTCCTATTCATACTTGGTACAGAGGTGCTCGCAAGAAAATTGACAGCGGACTCAATCTTGTCTGCTAGCGGAATTGGCTTTCCTTTTGGACAAAATGGTCCGAAAATTCCTTTTTTGGCGTTTGCAGATGATATCATTATATTTTCTAAAGGAAACATGTCCTCATGTGAAAATGTTAAAAATACAATAGATCGCTACTGTCAAATATCAGGCCAGAAAGTAAACTATCATAAATCGGCTTTCCAGTGCACTTCCGGTATCCCCAGGTCCCGTATAGCGGATATCGAAAATTGCCTAGGCATATCCAGCCAAATAAAACTTGATAAGTATTTAGGGTGCCCAATCACAAATGGTAAAGTAAACGAGGCGACATTTGAGGATATAATATCAAGTACCAAGAGTCAATTATCCAAATGGAGAGCAGATTCTCTGTCACAACAAGGGAGAACAACATTGATTAATGCAAATTTAGCATCCAAACCCCTATACACAATGCAGTGTTTTATGCTCCCACCAAAGATGCATCAGAATCTTGACAAAATGAATAGATCGTTTTTCTGGAACAAAGCCCCAACTCATAAGCCCCTCATTAGTTGGGACAGAATTTGCAAGCCAAAGGAAGCAGGTGGAGTAGGATTAAGAAAATCAAAACATATGAACGAAGCCTTACAATTGAAACTTTTATGGAAAATCTTGGCTGAGCCAAACAATATATGGGTAAGAATTATTCAATATAAATATATTAAGACAAATCATATTCTAACATATGTAGCAAAAGGAAGCGCTTCTTGGCAATGGACCCAATTGAGAAAACTAATTCCTACCTTCAAAAATGGGTTGGTATGGGTTGTTGGAAACGGGAAAAGTATCAAATTCTAGAAAGACAGATGGGGTCCGGTACAGGATTTGGCTTCTTTCTGTATTTCCTCTCGAGAAACGGATATGGACGAAACAGTGGATACATATATACAGCATGGTAACTGGGATAGGGACAGATTAACTAGTGTCCTTCCAGTTGAAATTGTGAACAAAATCATGAAAACATCTCTACCAAGCTCTACTATGGAGGATAGACTATACTGGGAGCCAGCTAAGCATGGATGGTTTACAACATCAAGCGCGTATAATTATGTTACCAGATCATCAACAAACAGAATAGATGAAAACTCTTGGATATGGAAGCAAGACATCCCTCCCAAGGTTAAGAATTTTCTTTGGAAAATCTGTCAACACGGTTTGCCGACGGCATCAAGACTTTCTAAGCGAGGAGTGGCGGTTCCCGCTTCCTGCCCTTTGTGTAATCACCATGAGGAAGATGAGGTGCATATATTCTGTGAATGTATGTACAGTTTCTTTTATAAGAATCTCAGTAAGAAAACTAAATTGTTGATTAACGAATCAATCCGTAAAAATCGCGATATCAAGCCAATCATGACAATCCTATCAAAAAATCTATCACACAAGGAAAAGCAATACTTATCACTAAACTGGTGGACAATCTGGCTAGTCCGAAACCAAATTGTGTTTAGAAATGAAAAGGCCCCATCAATCGTGGAAGTGCAACATAGAACTGAGCAATCTCTGAAAAACTGGTTGACAGCAAATTCCCACTGGCTGGAATCTAAAAACGGTAAACCCACAATTAAGAATCAAAGGACAAATTTGCAAGGAAAAAGCAAAGGTAAGAACAAAAAATGGAAGAAACCGCCTCAAGGATGGTATAAATTAAATTTCGACGGTTCCTCGTGCGTACATGGTGACAGCACGAGTGGATTCATTATCAGAGACTGGGAAGGGCGGCCTATTTCGACTAATGTTTGCAAATTTGGGCAACAATCTCCTTTAATTGCGGAGGCTAGAGCACTACATTTAGGGATTATCAAAGCAAGAGAACTGAATTTAGATAAAATTATTATTGAAGGTGACGCTCTTATCATTATCAATTACCTTAAACAGAGAAAGTGTTGTCCATGGGAAATTGAGATTCTTATGTCAGACATCACCTTAATGCTACAAGGGTTTAAGGAAGTATTTTGTTCTCATATACTTCGCAATGGCAACTGTGTCGCAGATAGGATTGCTTTCCTTGGACGCAGTACCATTAACCCTAACTTACTAAGTGATCAAGGTCTGCTGGACCTCATCCGAAAGGATGCTATCGGATAGCGCATGTTGCGCATCTGAATTTTTTCCTCATCAAAAAAAAAAAAAAAAAAGCAAAGAGCATCCTGACAGACTAGATCTATTAATTCGGAGTCGCCCGGAATGAAAAAATCAGAGAAGTTGTGGTCATGCCATTCTTGAAAATGGGGATAAGATTTGTTAGTTTTGTCCATTTTCATGAGCAGTTTCCCTTCCTTTTGTATTGCAGTATATGTTGTTGTTTGAGGTACTTTTGTGTGATTATAGTGACCCAAGTGGTTAGTCGATTCAGCTAGGATTTTCCATATTAGTTTTAGTTGTAAAGAAGTGTTCATGTATTCGGAATTTCGCAAGTGCAGGGCCCCATTTTGTTCGTTCTTAGAAACCTCGAACCAGCTATAATCAGAGGTTTATGTTTCGGACCTTTATTTCAGAGGAAATTCCTTTAAATCTATCAAGTTCTGCATGAATAGTGGATGGTAGTATGAAGCATTGCATAAGGTGTAAAGGTTTTGCTGCCAATGTTGATTTAATAAGGGTGCATCTACCTAGCTTGTTTAGAGAGGGAATTGGCCTTCCATTTACTAAGTTTGATTTTAGTTGATTCCAAAAGATCACAGAAGAAAGTAGAAGTGACTCTACCGGTGAAGATTGGCAGCCTAGGTATTTTCCTAGGTTGGTAGTGAAAGGGATGCCTAATTCATTATGTATGACTGTTTTCTGGTTTGTGTTAGTGTTTTTCGTAACCTGGTAACCGGATTTTTGTTTGTTGATCTTCTGACCTGAAAGGGTAGATAACTCATGTAGAACCTTGTTGATTTGATTGCATGCTTTCTTTGATGATGAGGCGAAAATGATGATATCATCAGCAAAAGCTAGGAAGGGGATCCTAACACCCGAGCGGGTGATAGAAATCCCTAAGTGGCTTCCAGGTAACTGTAATTATTCATGCTGAAGTCCTCTCGCAAGAACTTCAGAGAGAATAAAAAATAGGTAAGGGGAGAGAGGATCTCCTTGTCGTAAGCCACGTTTTGGCATGTACGTCATTACGTCAATACTTTTGCCCGTTCGATGGAAATCAGTATCGATAAGATTTCATTTTAAAATCAGGAAAATCGTCGTGAAATAAGAGGCGTGTTGAGTACTTTATTTTATTTTTGATTATTAAACCAAAATCCACCCTTAAGCAATTGTTTATGGTAGGGTTAACACTTAAAATGAGTCAAGTATCTCAATCTCTTTATAACTTACTCAAATGCAAGTGAAGCATCTTATTTAATTTCTTATAACTTTTCCAAAGATGGATCTAACATCTCAATCTCTTAATAGTCAGTAACTTAGTCCAAAGTCTCAGACCCAAACTAACCAACTATAAGACCATGCAATTCCCCTATTGGGGCATACGAATGCTAGTCGTATTAAATTTATTTTGTGTTTTTAATTATAATTAAGGTGGGGATCAAATCTTCATTTGAAACAGAGTACTATAGTTGTATAATGGTCTATAGATATATTTTTTATTAATATAAAATTTTGGAAATATTTCTGTTGAATTTTGAGAAACCTCAATCAGTTGCATGTGTTGGATTTTTTTTATTTTTGTATTATAAGTCATGGTCCACTTTTTAACATACAAACTTAAACATCGTGTAAAGACTTCACTCTGCATATTTTGTTCAATCGATATGGGACTTCATATATCAACATGTTTCCTTAAGTGCGATTGACCCACTCAATCATATTAATACTTAACATTTTTTTCTTTTTGATACGAGCATCTCAATATCTTTTTAGCTTGACCGTTATATTTTTTTCTTTTGACAGATTTTGACACCCCATTCTCTCTTAGTCTAATTCGAAGTCAAGAAACAGACCCAAATCAGCCCGACTTTGATAGCATGTTGAAATGTTTAATTGACAGTTCGTTAATAAGAGACAAATATGTGTCGAGTTATATCATTTTTGTATGATATAAAATTGAGATCTATCATTTTAAGTTCTTATAATAGAGTATAAATCTTGACTTGATATTTACCTAAAAATAAAATAAATCTAATATTGTTGGGATTATAAACATCCCACATCGGTAGTGGACTAAAAAAAAATATATATAAGGACATGAGAAGTCCCTACACAATAACTTAAGCTTTTGTGTTGGAAGTGTGGATCCTGACATTATATCAGAGCATGTCTAAGTCGGGTCGGTTTTCCTCACTTTCTGGTTTGATCGGAGATTCACATGGTTCCACAATATCTTACATTCTTACCAAAAGTAATTATTGAGTGAGTGACCAAATGGACTCAAGCCTTTTTGGTAGCTGGCATAAGAAAGAACAATATGAGTTGTATTAAATGGGTTCCGCTTTAGAGGTGCGTGGTTTTTGCCCACCAATTTTCAAACTTAAACTCGGTTTTGTGCTCAACAAATCTATGTATATTAGATTCACACGCATTCTCGATTATATAATACGGAGTATTTAATAATCATTTACTATTTTACTGTATTAATCAACTGCGTACCCTTAATTAATTAACCGCTGCACGACTACATGCTAAGTAGATCTGGGCAAATGCGGACGCGGACCGGACTTTGGACGAGCTTTGGTCGAAAATTTGTCCCGTTGTTGCGGTTGTGGGCCGGGCTAAACCCGCTTAACGAGTTGAAAACCTTGTCCGATCTCATCCACTATTGCGGTTGCGGACGGCCCGCGGTTACCCGCTTAATTCCCCCCTTGTACTGTTGTACGTACTCATTAAAAAAAATGCAACACTTGCTAATATATATATATATATATATTTTTGCTTGCACTTGCTAATATATACTACCGTAGACTGTAGTCCAGTACAGGGGCGGAGCCAGGGGGTCATGCGGTGGCTTCAGCCCCCCTGGAAAATTTAAGTTCTGTACATATATTAAAATAGGGGGTAAGGAACAAGGAGAAACTAGTGGCATAGATGGTGAAAGGCACACGTGAGGTGTGAGGAAACCTGTGTTCAAACCTCATTCCTCCTACTTTTTCCATTTTTTCATAAAACTCTTTCCTTTACCCAAAGCAAGCCCCCCTAGAAAATTTTCTCCCTCCGCCTCTGGTCCAGTAGTACTTAACCCAAAAAATATCGGTAGGTAGTATAGATATTTTATTTTATTTTTTTAAATTAATTATATATATATATTAAAAAAATAGCGGGTACTCGTTACGGGCCTAGCGGCTCGTAACGGGTAGATTGGTTTACCCAATCCCGTACCCGCTGCGGGCGTGGGCCGGACTTAACGGGCTTTTTCCTCTACCCAAGCCTATCCGACTTATTAATATATATTTAACACAAATAATTAATGCTTAGCCCATTAATTGTTTTTTTAGATTGCTTAGCCCTCTTGACCGGTCAACGTTGACCGTTGACCGGTCAACCCATTTTGATGCCAACTTTTTTTTTTTTTTGTGATGACATATTTTACCGTTTTGATGCCAACATTTTGTGGTGACAATTTTATATAATTGATGGCATAAGAGATTAAAGCGTGGAATCAAAATATTGTCACTTTTCTAATGAAATGATTGGATGACTTTTTTTTAATGCCACTTTTTTAAAACATTGATGACATTTTTTGTGATGTCATATTTTACCGTTTTGATGCCAAAATTTTATTACATTTTATTTTCAATCTGATGCCACTTTTGTAATTAAATTATTGGATGACACTTTTTTTAAACTTTGATGACATTTTTTGTTTACTCTAATGTCACGTTGACCATTGATGCCATTTTGAAAAATTTGTATCACATTAAAGAAAAAAATGTCATCAAAAATACTACTTTGAAAAAATATCATCAAAAATATGGCATCACGGTAAAAAAAATATTATAAAAAAATTGACATAAAAAAGTGGCATCAAAGTGAAAATAAAATATAGTAAAATTTTGGCATCAAAACGGTAAAATATGGCATCACTAAAAAAAAAAGTTGGCATCAAAAAAAAGTTGGCATCAAAAAAAAAAAAAAAGTTGGCATAAAAATGGGTTGGTCAATGGTGACCGGTCAACGGTCAACGTTGACCGGTCAACGGTCAATGGTCAAACGGTTGACCATTGACCAACCCACCCAATTGGAAAAGGGGCTAGGGCAAACTAATTAAATTGATTTATGGGCTAGGTGATTAATTGGATATTTAAAAAAGGTCATGTACCAAAATCCCAATAATTTATCAACTTAAGTTAATCTATTATCTACGGAGTAACATTTGAGAAATATCCGTCATTTGCTCAAAAAAAAAAAAAATCCGTCATTAATTAACCCGAGGAAATATATGTCATGTTACATCTATTTATTATTTTTATGATTATAAATGAGATCCATCTATTCGATATGAATGGGCATGATACAATATTTTAAATGTATTTAACCTCTACAATGAACATTTGAAATAAAAATAATAATAAAAAGAGAAAATTGGTTGGAATATCATCTTTTGCTAATTCAATTAGATTCTTAGCACCCGAAGAAAATAAATTGACCTTTATAACACCTTATTAAAAAAAATTAGGACCCTAACACTCATCTCTCTCTCACGCTAATTCGTCCAACCACGGTGAGGAATCCTGCCTTGAATCTCAATTCCCTCACCAATTCTCTCGACATCAACGATGACGAAGAACATAATCCCCAGCGAAATCATGATGTTTCTCCTCACGAGATTGGCAGCAATCACGATTTATACCACAAATCTTCGTTTTCTGACCGACAAATCCGAGGGTACCGGCCGGAGGAGGAAGATGAAGGTCAATCTCGAGGGGTTAAGGAGGATCTCAGTGAATTCAGGGATTCTTTAACCCGTCAGTTACTCGGCGTTGCTAATTTTCGACGAAGCTTCGGGGCCGGTGCAAGGACGGGAGAGAGTTTGCGAGGCTTCGTCGGTGGGGGCTGGGTGTCGGATCGGCGGGATTTGGGCTCGGGATGGCCGGAATTGGTGGCCAAGGTGGGCGGATCTGGTGTGGAGGCGCCGGATCCGAGCCGAGGACGAGCGAGGCGGTGCGAGCGAGTCCAGATCTGAGCGAGGGAAGGAGGCGGCGACGGGTGAGCGGGGGAGCGAGGGAGGGTACAAGCGGTGGACCGTCCGGAGCGAGCGAGGTCGATCGGCCGGAGCGAGGGTTCCAGGAGCGGCGGCCGGAGCGAGGATCGACGAGCGGCGGCCTGCACAGGAGCTGTCGAGGAGCAAATCAGAGGTTGAAGAAGCAGTTTTTACAAAATTACAAAAATTAACCCAAAATAGCAATTTTGTAAAATTACCAAAATTAACCCATAAATATGAAAAAGTTGCATTACATTAAAGGAAAAATTGCATTACATTAAAGAAAAAATATTGCATTACATTAAAGAAAAAATTGTCATCAAAACGTTACCTTGAAAAAATATGGCATCGCGAAAATATTACATTGGAAAAATATGGCATCACGAAAAAAAAAATATCATCAAAAAATTGATATCAAAAAAGTGTCATCAGTAGTCAACGGTAAAAAAAATGGCATCAATGGTCAATGTGACATCACAGTAAATAAAAAAAATATCAGCAAGATTTGAAAAAAGTGGCATTAAAAAAGCGTCATCAATCCATTTTATTATAAAATCAAACAATTTGATTAAAAAAATATCATCAAATAATTACATTAGAAAAATGACATCAAAACACTGCTTTGAAAAAGTTGCATCACATTAAATAAAAAGATGTCATCTAAACATTACCTTGAAAAAATATGGCACCACGAAATCAGTACCTTGAAAAAAAATATGGCATCAAACGATTTGATTAAAAAAAGTGAGATAAAATAATTACATTAGGAAAATGGTATCAAAACACTAATTTGAAAAACTTGCATCACATTAAAAGAAAAAAAATGTCATCAAAATACCACTTTGAAAAAAATATGGCATCATGGTAAAAAAACATATCATCAAAACATTGACATAAAAAAGTGTCATCAAATTTTGAAAAAAGTGGCATCACATAACATCAAAAACGCTACTTTAAAAAGTGGCATCACATTAAAGAAAAAAATATAATTATAAATTTGGCATCAAAGCACTATGAAAAATGGCATAAAAAAAGTGGCATCAATTGGTTATAAAAAGTGGCATCATTGTTTTTTTGTTTTTTTTTTTAAACAAAAAAATAAAAAAACAAAAAAAATCTGAATGAGCCGGTCAACGGTCAACGTTGACCGTTGACCTTAATAGCCCATTTGGGAAGGGTGCTAGGTTAACTAAATAATTTTGTTTGGGTGATAGTTAGATAATTAGATCTTCAAAATGTGTTGGTTGCCAAAAACACCCTAATAAAAATACGTAGACCTTGACCCCATCGAACCTCGTAGACTTTAACAACTTAAGACAGAGGTCCATTCGGTCCGGTCGGAGTCTTGCAAGTGTTACTACTTACTACAAGAATTTAACAAGGGTTTTTATCTCATTTAAATACAGTGACGTATTTAGAAACTAAGAAATTAAAAATAAAATAAAATAAAATCCTAGTGTTCTGTACATCATTCCTATTCCTAAGAGCTAATTTATTGATTTTTTTCTTGTCTTAGTCATTAGAGCACTTTCTTTTCTTTTTACTCAATTTATTTTTTCATTATTTTAAATTCTTATAATTTAATTAATATTTTTTTTACAGTAGGTAACCCGTAGGATATCCTTACAAGTGTAAGGATCATTCTTGATCATCACGGTGGATGATGTTATAAAACTTTGTGTTCAAAGGGATTCTATCAATATTACAATCCATATTACCTTTTGCAATAAAATCAGTAGCATATATACTCCAACAGTGTTTACCTCTCTGAAGCAGTAACGTACTTCTATACTTGCAAATTTCTTCATCATGGATTCATGATCCCAATCTTCTCAATGTTTCTGGAGATCTCCCAAGGCACGCTTGTTTCTCCTTTAACGACACTTATCACTCCTAGATTATGTCCTTCACTGATAACTCGTTTCCAACCTCTCATACACGCAAGTTCAATCCCTCTACATAAAGCAAGGGACTCAGTATGGAGAACTGATCCCTTTGGAACATAAGAACTAAAAATCTCAATAATCTGTCCATCCCAGTTTCTGATGATACCACAAATGTGGCAATCGCCAGATTGACTGACGGATCCATCTACATTGACTTTGTAGATGGTACTCATTAGTGGCTTGGCCCATTTAATGTGCCTCCCCGCTCTTTTCTTAACGTTCTTGTTATCCTTTATGTTAGCCCTTTCCCATTCCGAAATTATATTAAGAACTTGATGAGTAATTGAAGTACCCGCATTAATACCTTTGTTTTGAAAAATGACTGAGTTCCTTGTTTCCCAAATCAACTGCCAAATGAGGCAGAGGTCTTCGAAATGCATATTGGTTGTTCTAATATGGTCAATCTCCGAGATACTTATCCGGGCATTCTGGAGTCCATAGAATTAAGGACCGGCCATAGGAAGTTGTATAATTGTTTATAACTGATTTGGTTAGTGGGCACCTTAGGAACAGATGGGTTGCATCTTCATCTTCCATGTTGCATAAGCAGCATTGCGAAGGGACCCTATTAATGTATTTATTTAAGTGATGTTTTGTTGGAAGACCATTAATGACCAGCTTCTAAACAAAATTATTAGTTTTTAGAGGGAGTTTAAGTCTCCATATCCAGTTTAGATCTTCACTGGTCTGTTGATTGTTTCTTATTAGTTTGTGAGCTGATTTGGTTGTGAAGTTTTCTGGCTTACTAGGTTTCCAAATGAGTTTGTCCGGGGTATCCCACACTGAAATTTGTATTAGTATAATGTGTGGGGAAACAATTGGTTTAAAATTAGGTTATAATTTAATTAATATTTAATAACACAATAAATGAAGCCCACATACTCTTATAATTTAATTAATACTCCCTCCGTTCGGCAAAACTTGTCGTTTACTATTTATGCACGCTTTTTTAGAACGATAAAAACTATATAAAATATTCATTTTTTTATAAAATTTTTTTAACAAGTTTGTACTTATTAATAATAACTGCAAAGTTGTAAAAAAAATTATTAAAAAAAATAGATATTTTATATAGTTTTTATCTCCTAAAAAAACGTGCATGAATAGTAAAGTGTCAAGTTTTTCCGAACGGAGGTAGTATTTAATAACTACTTAACACAAGTAGTTAAGTACTCAGTATACTGATTAAACTCACCCCATTCTTTTAAATGAATTGCATTTCACCCCTTTTTAATTAAATCTCATTAGAGCCATTCCTTTCTTTTTTCCTCAATTTTCTTACTAATATTTAATTAATATTTAATAACACAATAAAATCAAATATTTAAGATATTTTCTTTTAAAAAAAGTATTTCGTATAAATAATACAAAATTATCTATAAAAAATTTTATCCAATCAAATTCATATTTTAAGATATGAGATATGACTCCAAATCAACACCAATTTATAATTAGTTGGAAAAATATTTTTTATTAAAATAAATAAACGAGAGTTGTCAATATGTGCCTGTATACACCCCATTAAGAAAACTCATTTAAATAATTAAAAGAGAAAATCATGTTATATATTTCGTCCCTCACTCCAATTTTTTTAACTCATAACTTCCCCCCACACCCAAAATGTCCTCTCCCTCCCCCATGAACTACGGCCGGCTCCGGCAGGAATCCTCCGGGGGCCTACAGGGCCCGAACCCGACCCGAAGCCTCAACCGCCGCTGGTGGCTCCTCCTCCGTCCTAACCGTGGCCATTCTAAGAACCCGCCACTCGGGCCACATGGGCCCGCTGGCCCGGCCCACCAAGACCATTACCCGGGCCTGCGGCCGCACTCTCTACCCGACCCTATGCGTGCAGTCCCTGGTGGAGTTCCCGGGGGCCATGACCGCCGGCGGCGAGGAGGACCTGGTGCCCATCGCGGTGAACATGACCCTGCGGCGGGTAAGCCGGGCCCTGTCGGCGTCGTCGGAGATTTTGAACTGGAAGATGGACTCCATCGGCCGGTCGGCGTACCAGGATTGCATTGAGCTGCTGGATAACTCGGTGGACCTCCTCGCGCGGTCGTTGCTCTCCGTCTCACCCGACGGCGGCGTTGGCAGTGGCGGTGGCGGTAGTGACAAGGTGAGTTGCGCGCGTAACCACCGCGTTTCTCGTGGGCCCGCTTTTTCACTCTTAGTTTTGGTCTTTTTTTAATTTAAAAATTATTAAAAAAAAAAGGAAAACCTTTTTCATCAAATGGAAAATGATATTCGAATATTTTTTTATGACGAAAAAGCTACTAACACTTTCTTCTTTTTTTATGATATCTTTCTTTTTATGTTTTGGTTATATTCATGACGGTTTGGTCATTTTCATTTTTTTAAGACTATTTAAGTTTGGTATATTGAATTTCTTTAATTTTTAAAATATATTGATTAGTTTTTTTAATATATACAAAAAAAAAACAATTTCTTTCTTATCCTCCACTAGACCTAATGTACATGCATAAGGAATAAGTGCTCCTTTTTTTTAAAACATAATTTGAATTATTTGAAGATGTGTATATAATTAATTTTAGTGAAAAAGATATGTAATCGGGTAATGGTACAATACTACAATGAGTCAATTTAGGAGGGAAAAGTGGGGATGGATTGAATAATTTTGTTGCTAGCCAGCTAACTCAGTAGAACTATTTATATTTCATCATTTTTTGGGGATTTAAAAAATATATATATCTAGCAACTAATTAATGGTTGTCCAAATAGTAAAGTTGCATTTTGTGTTTTGTTTGGATTCTAGAAATTCAACTAGAACACAGGGTTTTGAATACTTTTGATACACTATATATGCATGTACTCACACCCATTTGCATTATTTATTTATTATTGTGGGCCTTAACGGTATAAGATAAGAATAGAAAATCATATAAGAAAATGATTGAATCCCATAGTCTAATTTAAAAATAGCTAGGATAGAAAAACCGTATTTTTATATAAATATATTATATGAATATTATTGATATAAATACACACACATTTACTCATTTTCATCTAGATGTATATATAATGGACCTTAAATTTAAGACTATAAATATACAATTTGAATTAATTTCCAAAAAATTAAAATAATTGAAAATATTTACCAAATAACTTTTCATTTGATAATAACCTATCCTTCCATCACATACATAAAAGGCTAACTTTTCAAAAAACACACATATATAATAATATATAATTGACAGGGAGGCGCGGGGTCCACGGAGGACGTGATGACGTGGCTAAGCGCGGCGCTGACTAATCAAGACACGTGTACGGACGGGCTGACCTCATCGAGCGGCTCGGTGAGGGCTCATATGTCCGACCGGCTCCGGGACCTCTCGGAGCTGGTGAGCAACACCCTGGCCATCTACGCCGCCTTGTACGGCGGAGGCGGAAGTAGCGACGACTTTGCCGGCGTACCCATTCATAACCGGCGGCTGATGTCGGCGCCAGCGACGGCGTTCCCGGCGTGGATGTCGAGGAGGGACAGGGAGGCGTTGGAGTCGGCGCCGACGGTGGGGATGCAGGCGGATGTTGTTGTGTCGAAAGGCGGCGAGGCTGGGACGGTGGCGAAGATCGCGGAGGCCATTAAGATGGCTCCTGAGAAGAGTGATCGGCGCTTCATCATCTACGTCAAAGCCGGCCGGTAAACTACACATTCATTTTTAAATATTGTTTTTAAATTTTAAATTTTTGTTCTAAATTAACTATTTATTTATGTGCATGGATTTTATCTTAAAAGTATACTAAGCCTAGGAATTGGTTTAGCTAGCTATTTGCGACAAATTAATTAGTTAAAATATCAATTTGGTCGGATCACGGATTTGATAGTTAGATTCAGCATGACTTATAAAATAAATATATAGGTTATTTGATTTTTATTATATTTTGTTAACAAGTTAAAAAACTATATAAAATATTAATTTTTTTATTAATTTGTTAAAAATATTATACTTATTAATTTTTTAAAATAATATTTTATATTATATAGTATTAGTTTCTTAAAAAACGTGTCAAATAAATAAAATAATCTATATTTTGAGACAGGGAGAGTAGGTGTTAATTTTTAAAAAATGTAAATCAAGTTAAATTTTGACCAAAAAAATAAATTTTATAGCGAGAACTTGTAGTTTTAAATCAATATGGTATAGACTAATAACTATGCATCCATTAATCTATCCATGTATAACTTAAGGACATTATTGTAAAAGATCTATTTTATCTACACCAAAAACCTTAACTATTATAAAGTTTATTTGTATATATGCTTTATTTTGGAGACTTGTTAAAATACAAAATATTTCCTAAATTTAACTAATTTTCACAAACTAAATAAAAATCAACGACAAATGTATAGGTGATTGAGTTGTCATAGTATTTTCCAAGGTATAGTCATATACTTTTATGAAAACGTTGGCATCTAAAAAAACAAGCTGACCCACTTTAGTAATTAAAGCTGATTTGAGTGGTTTCGGCATCTCTATTTCATCGGCTGTGGTTAATTGCACCATTTATCAGAACGTACATCTAATTTCAAATCAAGAATATATCAAAATATTAATTCCATCTTCAAAAAAAAAAAAAAAAAAAACTGTAGGGGTAAAATTTGTCGTGCCAAAAAAGGTAGGGCCAAAGTCGCAAATAGTGAGAAGTAGAGGGGTTTAACGGAAAAGTGCTAAACACGGAGTAAATGTGTGTGGTGGTGGGTAGGTACGAAGAGACCAACTTGAAGATAGGGAGGAAGAAAACGAACGTGTGGATAATTGGAGACGGGAGGGGCAAAACGGTAATTGCAGGATCCAAGAGCATGGGCCACGACAAGATCACCACCTTTCATACCGCCACTTTCGGTAATTACTCTCTAATTTTAACCCTTTTTTTACTGTTGATTCTACTTTTGCGTATTTACCATACACATCCTCTATTCCTCAAATGTGCACAAATATATACTAGTACTTATATCAATAATTAAATTCATAAGGTCCCTTTCTTTATCCATTCTTTTATGTTTTCCACCTAAATCCAACCATCCACCACTTATTATTTGGATTCGACAAGTCGGTTTGAGCTAATTACAAGTGAAATAGTTGCAAAAATATCTATCAATTTTGAGTTTTTTTTTAATTTTAATTATTTTTATTGGGATATTTTATTGTTATTGATGTCTATTTTTTTTTACATTGAACTATTTTAAATTTTCAGTTTTAAAGTAATCTATATCTATCTATCTATATCTATATATATTTATATATTTATATAAAATCTTAAAACAGAAGAGTTTTTTTACTTCTAGGGTCACGTTCACCTTAACCTTATCCTTTTCCATCAATTACTTTCTTCCGATCTTTTTTTTTACCTCTTGATTCCATCTTGAATGAATCGATTAAACCATTCTATGAGTCTGTTTTCTTATATGATTAATTCAAAATATCAAATTAATATTTTATTTACTTGTAAAATATTAATTTTATTTTATTATTAAGATTTCATTTTTAAAAAATTGCGTCATGTTACAAAATTGTACTAGTTTTATATTTAAAGAGGTTAATATAGAAAATTATCAACTCATAACATCAAATATTGGTTAGACATTCTTTCTTAGTAAATTGTTTTTAATTCTAAAAAATTTAATAACTTTTTTCCCTCTGGATTGTAAAGCATATAAATGATTTCATACGTACAATCCAACTTCTATCATTGCAAATAAGAATGAATTTCTTCCATGATCACTACTAAACAAATCCAACTTCCACCATTGATTCCACTATATATACCTTTCAGAAATAAGTTTCATTTTTTAAGGAGCTAAAAACTATATGAAATATTAACTTTTTAATTATAATTTTATACTTCAAATTATATAAATATATAAATAATTAAAAGTTAATCTTTTATATAATGTTCAGCTCCTTAAAAAATGTCAAAAGTTAAACGATACATATTTATGAACGGAGTATTAAACCCCTTATTAAATAAAACTAATATATCATTGTAAAATATTTGTTTTTTTAATTTCTGATGCACAGCTGCAACCGGGAGCGGGTTCGTGGCGAAGGACATCACATTCGTGAACGAAGCAGGGCCGAGCAACGGCCAAGCCGTGGCCCTCCGCGTGGGTTCGGACCACGCGGTGGTCTACCGGTGCGAGATCAAGGGCTACCAGGACACCCTCTACACGCACTCGCAGCGGCAATTCTACCGCGAGTGCGACATCTACGGGACCGTCGACTTCATCTTCGGCAACGCCGCGGTGGTGTTCCAGCATTGCAACATCTACGCCCGGAAGCCGATGGCCCAACAAAAGAACACCATTACGGCCCAAAACCGCAAGGATCCGAACATGAACACGGGCATGTCGATCCACGCGTGCCAGGTCAAGGCCACCGCGGACCTACAACCCGTTAAGGCCCAATACCCGACCTTCTTGGGCCGGCCATGGAAACTCTACTCTAGGGTTGTCTACATGATGTCGTATCTTGACGACCACATTGACCCCCAAGGGTGGCTCGAGTGGAACTCGACGTCGCCCGTCAACAATGTGTACTACGGCGAGTTCATGAATACCGGGCCCCGGGCCGACACGAGCGCCCGCGTCAAGTGGCCCGGGATGCACGCTAAGATGACGAGCGACGAGGCCAGCGGGTTCACCGTCGCCCAGTTCATTTACGGGTCCACTTGGTTGACTCCGACCGGAGTGGCGTTCCAAGCCGGATTAACGGCTTAGTATTTATATTTGACTAATTTAATTTAAATGGTATATAGGATAAAATGATTTTTTTTTTTTGAGGCGAGGGGGAAAGAAATTTTAAAGATCATATATATAGGATCAATGTTATATGGTGATATATCATATATTTATATATGATACTTTGGGGAAATTAGCCTCCTTTATATATATATTTACAACAATAAACCATAGGACTAATAGGAGTTCTATTTTTAAGAAATAAATGTAAGTATTTTGGATTGAGAATATATATAATTTTTTATAATTTCCTCAAAATATTGAATTGCTTTCAAGGTTTCATGTAATGTATGAAACATTTTGATATTTATATTTTATTTTATCTTAGTGCAGAATTATTTTGTTATGCACGTGTGTTGTAAAATTTCACTCAATCGATATGTCATCATATATACAGTATTACGAAAGAAAATCCGAGTTAAAATTTGATATATCTGATGGAATCCCTGGGTGGCTGGGTGAGGAAGATTTTGGCACGGTAGGAGAGTGTTAGTAATATATTATTTATACTTGTCCATATCGTATACAGTTACGATTGTATTCTCAGGGTTTTCACCCATTGATATATATATAGGAGTAGACATCTGAGATCCGTTTAGGAATCAGTTATCCAAACACTTACATAGTATCAAACTTTAGTGTGAAATCCAATTTTTTTTTGTTTTACATCTACAATCCCCGCCGCCCCCCCCCCCCCCCCCTTTTCCCATCTTTCCTCTTTCGCCGCGATCTCCTACCTTCTTCGATGTCTACCGTCGAGGATAACACCCCACTCAACCCTAACCCCCCTCCACCCAACTCTAACCCTCCACCGCAGCCACAAAACCCCTTTCATTCCGCTCAATCCGTCCCCAATATCAAAAATCAAATTCCCCTAACCCTAGATCTCAAAAAGGTTCAATACCACACATAAGGGTCACGATGTCATCGCTCACATCAATGGCTCTGGCCGTCCGAATGAAGTACGTCCCCGAGCCCCTCTGGAACCGCCAATTGACTCCATCGTTCTTGGATGGATCTATGCCACCATATCCGAGGACGTCCTGATTACCGTCCTCTAACCGGACTCCACCGCTCGGGATGTCTGGCTCTGCATCAAGGGCCTCTTTCATGACAATCAATCCGCTAGAGCAGCGGATCTTGAGGGAAAGTTCATCAACACCCGTCAAGAAAGCTTCTCCACCGTCTCCGACTATTGCCTCTCCATCAAATCCATCGCTGGTCAACTTGGCGATGTTGGACACAAGGTCAGCGAAGAGCGCCTTGTCCTTTAACTCATCAACGGCCTCTCCACCAAATTTGATGTCGTCGGTGGCATGATCAGCAACACCTCGTCACTTCTGACTTTCATGGTGGCTCGCAGCATGCTCTCCAGGGAGGAGAGTCGTCAGGGACGCCCTCAAGGTCCCTCCCATGTCCTTGTTTCATCCAAAGATTTCATAGCCCCGGACCCGATCCCCCACACCCAATCCAGACCACCCCAACAACGCGGAGGCCACGAGAGAGGCGGCACCAGCAGCGGGCGCCGCGACCGTCGCCAGGGAGCTGGTACCCGCCGCATCAGCAGCAACCTTGGTCCGTCAATTCGCCGCCCTGCCCTAATCCGACATGGGCAGGCTACCCTCCGCCAGGCATGGTCTTTCCGCAACGTCAACCATCGCAGTCGGCCCCTTCCCCGACGATGTACGCGTCTCAGCAGCATCCATCGAACCCCATGCACACCAACCTCTCCGCTGCTTTCTCCACCATGGGACTCCATCAGCCGGACGACAACTGGTACATGGATACCGGGGCCTCCTCTCACATGATGAATGCACCAGGTAACCTACACACTGTTTTTAATTCTAGCACTTTACCGTCTGTCTATGTCGGAAACGGCGAATCTCTTGCCATTGTCGGTTCGGGTCACACAACCCTCCTCAATGCCCCACCCCTTCGCCTTAACAACGTCGTACTTGCCCCTGACCTTGTTAAAAACCTCATTTCTGTTCGTCAATTTACCGTCGATAATCATGTGGCAGTCCAATTTGACCAGTTTGGTTTTCTTATGAAGGATCTTCGTATGGGGACCCCAATCATGCGGTGCAATAGTTCTGGAGACCTCTACCTTATCACCGATGCTCGCCAATAGTCCCCCACCGCACCTACCACCTTCGTCACCCTTGGTTCTGACTTGTGACATGCTTGTCTTGGTCATCCTGGCGATCACGTGTTTCAATGTCTTCGCTCTAGCAATTTAATTTCTTGTAATAAAGCCTCAGACGTTTGCACTTCCTGTGAAATCGCCAAGAGCAAGCTTCTTCCCTTTAGCATTTCTCATTTCCTTACATTTGCCCCATTTGATATTATACATTGTGACTTGTAGACATCTCCTATTTTGAGTGCTAGTGATTTTCGATATTATTTGGTTGTCCATGATGATTTCACCAATTTTGTTTGGTTTTTTCCCCTACGCCACAAATCGGAAACACAAAGTCATCTTGTCAATTTTCACACATTTGTCTGCACTCAATTTAATTTGCCCGTCAAGTCTATTCAGTGCGACATGGGAGGCGAGTTTGACAACACTTTCATTCGCTCCTTTTGTCAACAAAATGGGATAGCCCTCCGCTTCTCTTTCCCCCAAACCTCTTCACAAAATGGCAAAGCGGATTGCATCCTCCGCACCCTCAATGAAAAAACTCGAACCCTCCTCCATCACGCCTCTCTCCCCCTCTCCTTTTGGGTTGAGGCACTTCACATGGCCACTTATCTCCATAATATACTTCCCTCTAAAGCGATTGACAACTCCATCCCAACCTTGGCACTCTACAAGCGCTACCCTTCCTATAATCACATTAGAGTGTTTGGATGTCTTTGCTTCCCTAACATGAGTGTCACCGCTCCTCACAAGCTCTCCCCACGATCCACCAAATGTGTCTTCTTGGGCATCTCCCCCACACCATCGGGGCTACCGTTGTCTCCGCTTAGATACCAATCGGGTTGTCACTTCGCGCCATATGATTTTCGACGAACAAACCTTCCCATTCGCCACACCACCTACCACTGTTGTTCACAACCCCCCTACACCACCCAATTCTGACGACTTCCCACCCCTCCTGCGCCACCTATTTCAACAGGCCACATCCGGAACATCACCTTCATACACCCAGACCCCGCCGAAATTGATGTGTCGCGGCCGCAGCACCCTGCTGCGCCCACGGTACACCATGTTGCGCCCAACCATCCCCTGGTGGCGCCCGCCGCAGCCCCCAAAGCATTTGATATGTCGCGGCCGCAGCACCCTGCTGCGCCCGCGGCACCTCACGCAGCTCTCCTACCCCACCCCCACTCCCGCAGATGGCCCCATTTAACCCCCTGCCTCCGGTTGCACCCCCCGCCCAATCCATATAGACCCGAGAGTCCGGGATCTTCAAACCTAACCCCAAATACAACCTTCTCACCCCGTCCCCCGACATATCCCCTCTACCCAAATCACCCCACAAGGCCTTACAGGGCCCGAACTGGCACGCAACCATGATGGATAAGTTTAGTGCTTTAATTAAAAACGGCACGTGGGACCTCGTTCCAAGGCCTCGGGACACTAATATCATCAACTGCATGTGGTTGTTCAAACATAAGTACAGGTATGACGGGACTCTTGAGCGACACAAGGCTCGCCTAGTGGTCAATGGCAAGTCTCAGGAGGTTGGAGTTGACTGTGCCGAGACTTTCAGCACGGTCGTCAAACCGGCTACCATTCGCACAATTCTGAGTATCGCCCTCTCCAAGTACTGGCCCATCCACCAGCTGGACGTCAAGAATGTCTTCCTTCACGGCAACCTTCAGAAGATTGTGTATATGCATCAGCCACCGGGCTCAAATATCAGCGATTCACCACGTACCTCACTGGTATTGGGTTTCAGGGCAGTCAGTCTGATCACTCCCTCTTTGTGTTCCACTCGGGGTCTGACACTGTCTATCTTCTCCGGTACGTCGATGACATTGTGCTCACAGCTTCCTCTACTTCCCTTCTATCGAGGCTGATGGCCCTGCTGCGTTCAGAGTTTGCCATGACTGATCTAGGTTCCCTGAGCTACTTCCTCGGCATCTCTGTGACTCGCACTCCTACTGCGCTGTTTCTTCATCAGCAGAAGTATGCCCTTGATATCGTCGACAAAGCCGGAATGACGTCTTGCAAGCCCGCCACCACTCCTGTTGACTGCAAGTCCAAGCTCGATGTTGCCTCCAGTCTTAAGGTTAAGGATCCTACAGCCTATCGCAACCTAGCCGGTGCCCTACAATATCTGACATTCACTAGGTCAGACATCGCCTTCGCCGTCCAGCAGATCTGCTTATACATGCATGATCCCCGCGAGCATCATCTTCAGGCACTCAAGAGGATAATCCGGTACATCAAGGGCACCTCTGACATGGGATTGCATCTCGGTCGCAGCCGTTTTGACTCCCTTACCGCATATTCTGATGCTGATTGGGTGAGTTGTCCTGAAACTCGCTGCTCCACATCTGGTTTCGCAGTGTACCTTGGCGACAATCTGGTCTCATGGTCCTCCAAGCGTCAGGCCACCATCTCCCGCTTGAGTGCCGAGGCCGAGTATCGTGGCGTTGCCAACGTCGTGGCTAAGGCCTGCTGGCTCCGCAACCTTCTCTGCCAGCTCCGGGTTCCGCTTCGATCGGCTACACTTGTCTACTACGACAATGTCTCCTCTGTTTATCTGTCGTCGAACCCGGTTCAACACCAGCGGACGAAGCATATCGAGATTGACATCCATTTCGTCAGAGAGAAGGTCGCCTTAGGCCAGGTCCGGGTTCTTCATGTCCCTTCTGCACATCAGTATGCGGACATTTTCACAAAATGATTATCTGCTCCTCTTTTTACTTCTTTTCGTTTCAGTCTTGCTATTCGCTCACCTCTATCTGCGATTGGGGGAGGATGTTAGCAATATATTATTTATACTTGTCCATATCGTGTACAGTTACGATTGTACCCTCAGGGTTTTCACCCATTGATATATATACAGGAGTAGGCCTCTGAGATCCGTTGAGGACTCAGTTATCCAAACACTTACAGAGAGGTCAAAAGAATGATCAGCGGACGAGACTTGAAGGGTCGGATTAAAACCCGTCCGCGGACATAAAGACCATCGGTAGGCTTAATTACAACAGGAGTCATGTGGCACAAAAGCCGTTATCCCATAAGCGTCCGTACAACTACATTAGTATAAAACCAAGTTCGGATAGAGGGGGCTTTTGAAGAGGGAACCCCTAAGGAGGAGGGAAGAGTCCAATCTGCTTCATGATGTCGGTTCAGGTTGCGATACGTAGCCTTTTCATCTCACCATGTGTCTCAAGTAAGCCCGATAAATCACAACAGATTGAATCTAGCCGATTATGGTCCCTGCAAAAAATGGGACTTTTATAGGGGGATTCATCACTATCATGTCTATAAATCCGAGTCATTGAATTAAGAAGATCAACTGACGAGATTAAAAATAACTTCTTATTATTCGGTGTTACTGGGCAATTATTCATTAGAATTAGAATGAAATTTATATTGTTTACATTGATTGTACAGATAAAGAATTATATTATTATAGAGAAATAATTTTGCAAAAAACAAATGATATATATAAATCTATATATAGAGAAGAGATCATATGTACACAACCCTTATGGTGTATCATGTTAGCGAATATAAGTCATTGAACTAAAAAATCAACGTTTGAGATTAAAAGTAACTTCTGATAATTCAGCGGTATTGAGTGATTATTCGTTAGAGTGAAATTATTCAGTGGTACTGGTGATTATTCGTTAGAGAAAAAAGTAGGAAAAACTACTTAAAATACCCCCACATTTGGGGGTATGGTAAAAATATATCCTCAACTTTTAAATGTAATAAAAATATCCCTACCTTTGAGGGTGGTGGTAATATATTACCCTGTGTTTTCTCATGGGTCAAAAATGCTGACAAGACAGCCTATGTGGATTTTTTTTGACAAGATAACATACGTGGAAGCCTTTTTTACAAATTAACACTAAAATTGGGTTTTCTTGATCGGTTTCTTTAGGAAAAAAATAAAACGATAACAAATTAAACCCGAAAAACGAAATTGATTCAACCAAGCAACTAATTTGGTCAAAATTGCCTCAAATTAACACAACACGACTATTCCTAACACCAAACCGACAACAAAATTAAACCAACAACAACAACAACAACAACGAAGGGGGGAAAAAAAACTTACCCACCAAAATACGTGAACGAATCAAAGGAGAAGAAGATGTGAGAGAGACATACATCTCAAGATAGACGGCCACGAGGGAGGAAGAGTGACATTAAAGATGAACCATGAGCTACTTGGAAGACCCGGAAGACAATTCAAGAGGCGACCACATTCCACAGAAGAAGATATGAGGGAGGAAAATGCGTTGGGTATGAAACCGGTCCAACTCTTTATTTTTTTCCTAAAGACATTGTTCAAGAAAACCCTTGTAAAAAATCTGTGTAGGCTGCCTTGTCAGCATTTTTGACTCGTGAAAAACTTGTGGTAATATATTACCACTACCCTCAAAGGTCCGGATATTTTTATTACATTTGAAAGTTGAGGATATATTTTTACCATACCCCAAAGGTGGGGTATTTTAAATAGTTTTACCAAAAAATTACATTTTTTTACCTTTCTTTACAAACGAATAATTACGAATATATACATATATTCGATCAAGATTGGTTCATTTGGCGGAGGAGTGTTATGTGAACACGAGTAGCTTGAAGTCGACTCGTACTCGTTTAATAAAAACTTGGCTCGATCGATCTCATTCATTTTCTAAACGAGTACGAGCACAAGCTCGGTCCAAAGCTCGACTCATTCAAATTAAGCTCAAATAGCTCAAATTTTATAGAATTTCTAAATTCCTTTAAGTTACTGTATAATGCGCAAGTAAAACTGTTTAAGGCTCGGTTCGAACTCGTTCGTTTTCTAAACAAACCAAGTATGGACACATTTGTTGAGATTTGTATAATTCTCTAAGTTTTGTTTATGTATATAAGTGTAACATTTCATATATTGTATAGAACTATATGTAAGTGGATATATAATATAGTTTAGGCTTAGAGACACTTGGGAGTTAACAGCTTTGGACTGGATTGTATTGAGCCCAATGGGCTTGATCTCCTAACCAAAGCCGATGCCAAGAAACTCGGCTCAAGCTTGTTATTGGATCCACTAGCCCATTGGACAGCTGAGCTCGGCTTCAGCTAGGGTTGCGACGTTCCCTCTTTGCTCCAAACGCAGCGCTTCACCTTAGGGTTCTCTTGTGTGAGCCTATATAAGGGATCCTGTTCATGAGAGTTGCCTCACTTTGTGGTCGACGTCTCCATGTAATCCAAAGAGAAAGAGAGAGAGCTTCTGGCGATTCTAGGATTTGCTCCTCAAGCCACTTCCGTGCAATCGTCGCTTCCTCCGGTGAAGGTCTTCTTCTCCGGCTCTTCCTTTGGCAAGGCGAAGGCTCCTTCGGCGCTGCTAGCTCTTGTTGTCCTGGGTTTCCGACTTGGGATCTCAAATCTGTATCTTCGAGATCTAGAGTCTTTCAGGGAGTGTTCTTCTTCCCATTTTTCGTTGTTTGTTCTATGCTTTATGTTCTTAGTTGCTTAGATCTTCCTTCTACGCTTAAACTCGCCCCTGTTTTGTAATCTTCTCGATATAGTGGATTATGGCTGCCTCTTGAGGCCCCGAGGACGTAGGATCTTAGATCCGAACCTCGTAAAACTCTGGTGTCTCGTTTCTGTCTTTACATTGTTTGATCTCGCTTAAACCTCGAACTCGCATATAAAACTTCGAATCTATTCGTTATTCGCATAACAACATTTTTAAACTCGAGTTAAAATTTAGGGATGACTCTAAATCATTCATATAAAAAATGAACTAAATATGAACAAACAATATTCGGCTCATTCACAAACCTAATTTGGAGTCAACGCCCAAATGCCGAATGGGTATCTTATCCATATAGACATCATATAGATAACAACGTACCTGGCTACCGGCATTTGACGTCAACATCCTAATCATGTAGGTAGCCATAAAGTAGCTTAGATTAAATAAATAACCATACTATAATTTGATAATAAAGTATGAAGTGGGTCAAGTGGCAACTCCATGTGCCCATTATGAATTGGACAAATAAGTCTCAAGCAAGGCCCATTGAAATTGTCCTGTTTGTGTGAGAAGGAAACAACCCAATGTGTGCCCACTATGAACCCTTGACCCACCCTTCACACCTAGTATTGCTTTGGAATGACAATGGTTCCACACCCAAAATATTCCCTTTTTCTATCACCTTTTTTTTTTATAGAGGGGATTGAAATTGATTATTGTCCTCTTATTTATATTTTTTAATACAAGTAAAAATTTGAATATGTCTATACCCTGTTTGCTAGACCACTCGCTATTTAATGACATTCTTGCGAATGTATATACATATATATGTCTCATAGAGAGGCGAAAATGTAGCTATTTGAAAAAGTTGGGCAATATAATCAGTGCATCTGTTTTCTTCTTTGAAAACATAGTAGAAGCCTGTCAACTCAAACTGCTGAACAATGAGGTTTGAGGACATTGATAATCATAAGGTTGTTTCCCTTGATATAAAGGCGCGGAATTCCAAGCTCCTTTGTCTTCAGAAGACTAAGCTTGAGTCCCCACGCTTTTGACACTTGCATTCTTTTGAGCTAGTTGTACCTCTCTTAAAGTAATTGGTTCTCCCAAATGGTTGCAAATCATATGTCTTGTTGTTGACATTCCACAACTTCTAGAGCTGCTATTAAAGTTAATTTTGTGTGTTCCTATTAGTTGCTCCATCACATCTCGAATTTCATTTCTTTGTAGACGATATATGTGCCATTACGCTAGTTCGGTGTCTATGGTGTTATACCTTTATCGATCCTTGTCTTCACTTGTATTTTCCCATTGATGTTCATGTTCTCCATGGATTTCCCATTTTAAATAATGGATTTCTCATTATTTTTTAAAAAAACATATGATTTTATTTAATCAAATATATAATATTAAAATGGTACTTCTTAAATATATAAATGTATATCATAGAATTGAGAATGAAGAAAACTAGTAATAGTACATATATAGTAGTAAACTATATCAAATACCAGTTTTTAGTAATTTCTTAATAAGTATAAAATTATTTTTTAAAAACTAATTAAAAAAATAATATTTTATATATATTTTTATGAATAGTAAATGACAAGAAAAGGGGAATCATTGCACTTGGACCAAGCATTATTTACCCGCCATTGAAATTGTGCTAATTTTCACAACCTTGAAAGTTTATGATAGTTTTCACAATTATCCTCAAATTTGGGCTGGTTAGTGCAATTTCCCCTTGTTTTTTCCGCAAATCTAAAGAGCCTTTGTTTTTGTCTCCTCAGCATTACCCGTTAATAGATTTTTTGCCGGGAAAACGTTGAGCGAAAAACCCTCCATTGATGGCTGTTCTCCAAGCTCACCACCAAATCATCAGCCAACGATCACGAATTCAACGGCGTGGCTTGCTTTCCGGCCTCTCCCATTTCCCCTCCCCGCTTAGAAACAAACAAAAAAGAAAATCCAACAATTTCTTTTTTAGAATCTGCCAACCAAAATCAAAATGTCTCACATTGGATCTGTCTGAAATCTCATAAGCTGTCTCTCGCCTGTAATAGAGGAGAAATGGGCAGCCCTCCTCTCTATATTCACCCTCCCCATTTGTTAGGTTTTCATCCTCCGCCTCTTCAATCCCTAATTTCCGCCCCCAAGGTATCAACTCCTTTCTTCTATGTTGATCAATCTTTCTGGGTTTTGGGTGCTTCAAGTTTGTGAATTTGAATTATATACCTAATCTGTTTGTTTTCCCTAAATTTATCCTGTTTTAGGTCATTCTGAAATCGCGGTTACTGTATGTCGTGAAAAATTAAAATTCTTGGTATTGTGGATGTCTCAACCTACAAAAATGTGTTCAGTGTTTTCAAATTGAGGTAGATTGTGGAATAAGGGAAAAAGATTGAATCTTTTTCTTCTTCTTTAGTTTTTATAAACAACTGATCATATATGTCATTTCTATGACTGCTACTGACATTGTCAAATGTTGAATCCTATTTGGTTTCCTAAGTTCCTTTGTAATGAGAACATGGTTCCTATGCAGAAGTATTGAGAATTCGTTTGGCGTGATGTGTTGATTTCTTGTAAGGAGCTTGTTTTGAGCTTGAAATGAATAAATTGTGTTTATAAGGAGGGTATAATGTGTAATGCCCTTTGTTGCCAAACAAACCCGGTTGCTCCCACGTACATTGGCCTTTTTGTTGTCTTGAGTTTTCTGTTAGAAATGAATGTAGTAAATGTTGGGATTGAATTCTTAGCAGATGGTTTTGTTTGATGATTCTGTCTTCTTTTTTTTGTGGTTAAACTTCTATCTGATTTGTTACTTCAAATTTGTCTATGTGTATGTCAAAAGGTGTATAAGCCTTGTTCAGAATCCAAAAATGGGTATTCGGTGATATAGAATCAGTTGAAGTTGGAGTTCACAGATTGTGCAAACGGTGGCTATAATGACCGATAATATGTCAACACCTACTGATGGAGTTCTCAAACCTGGTTAGTGAATGATTTCTGTAAAGGATCTTTGATCCTTATATGAATACGTTGCAGCGTTTTTTTAATCTCATAAAACACGAGTCTGAGACAAGTTGTTTGTCTTCTTTTCCTCAAAAGGCTTTGAGAAAGCTGAAATGGTGGGGGAGGGCCATGATGAGGAGAGGAAGGCGAGGCTCGGCTCTCTCAAGAAGAAGGCTGTTAGCGTCTCAAACAGGTTCAGACATTCCTTCACAAAAAAGAGCAGGAGGAATAGCAGGATCACCTCTATGGATTTTGAGAATGAGTATGAAGCAGAAGAAGTCAAGCTTGTGGATGAATTTCGACAGATCCTCGTCTTGGAGGAGTTGCTACCAGTAAATCAGGATGATTACCATGTGCTCTTAAGGTTTCTTTCTGCTGCTTCTTGTGCTCTTTTTGGTTTTTTAGTATGGTTTTGTCAATGAAAGTAAAGCTCAGCCTAAATGTAAATCTGCATTTCCCGTTATGGGACTTAATGCATATTGTGAAATCTCGTAACCAAGAACCTTCCTGCATACAAGTTGTGACATCACATAACCTACTTTACCTTTTAGCTACTCCCCCCGTCCCAAATTAATTGTCTTTTACTATTCATGCACGTTTTCTTAAGAAGCTAAAAACTATATAAAAAATCCATTTTTTAATTAAAATTTTTAAATAATTCTATACTTATTAGTAATATGTATGATATTATTTAAAAATATTTAATAAAATATTGATATTTTATATAGTTTTTAGCTTCTTAAGAAAGCGTGCATAAATAGTAAAAGACAATTAATTTGGGACGGAGGGAGTATGATACCATTGATTAGGAATCTCATGGAGAAAACGACGACAACCCTAAATTCCAATTCAAAACTCATTGGCATTGTTGTTCTTATGATGAGTTGTAGATTCTCTGAATTTTAACCAATTTTACATATAGTTTTCTGACATAAAATTTCCAAATGCAATTTTGTACTGATTCAGTGATTCTGAAGGACTTGGTAATATTGATCAGCTAAATGAGCTGTTATTTGTCTTGACAGGTTCTTGAAGGCCAGAAAACTTGACTTTGAGAAAACGAAGCAGATGTGGACTGATATGCTTCAGTGGAGAAAGGAATTCGGCGCTGATACTATCATGGAGGTATAGATAGACTGATAATAACCATCTGTCTTTTGCAGAAAATATAGACAAAATACTGATTTGTCTTTGATGTCTTTGTTTCAGGATTTTGAGTTCAAGGAGCTTGATGAGGTCAAGAAGTACTATCCACAAGGACACCACGGAGTTGACAAGGACGGAAGACCTATCTATGTGGAGAAACTGGGCCAAGTTGATTCCAACAAGCTGATGCAAGTCACCACCATGGACCGATATGTGAAGTACCACGTGCAGGAGTTTGAGAGAACCTTTACGTTTAAGTTTCCAGCTTGCACAATTGCGGCCAAGAAGCACATTGATCAAAGCACAACCATCTTGGATGTTCAAGGAGTGGTGAGATTTACAGAATATAGGCTGCAAGCTTCAGCTACGCCTTCCAAAAGCAATCATTTCTTTTAGCGTAATGTTTCTACTGCTTTAAAATCGTATATTATTTGCATCTTAATTGTACAGGGACTTAAGAATTTCAACAAAGCTGCAAGGGAACTAATTCAGAGCCTTCAGAAGATTGACGGTGACAACTATCCAGAGGTTCACATCTCGTGTCATTCCCTGGTCTAGGATTATGGTCACCAGTCACCACTCTTGATCTCATTTTTCCTTTTTGTCATTTTCAGACTCTGTATAGAATGTACATCATCAATGCAGGATCCGGGTTTAGGTTGTTATGGAACACCATCAAGTCATTCATTGATCCCAAGACCGCGGCAAAGATCAATGTAAACTCATATTCATGACTTTCAGTGTTCTTTGATGCTAAACCTACGACTCCTAAAAAAATTGAAGGATTGGTAATTAACTTCTTGCTTCTTACTTGCCACAGGTTCTAGGTACCAAGTACCAGAGCAAGTTGCTTGAAGTTATTGATGCCAGGTGACTCGCAGTTTTTGCAATCCTTCATGAAGCACCTTTTCGAAAAGAGATCCTGACTGGTCATTTTTCGGTATCTCCTGTGCAGTGAGCTACCAGACTTTTTGGGCGGTTCGTGTACTTGTGCTGACAAAGGTGGATGTATAAACTCTGACAAAGGCCCATGGAATGACCCTGATATACTCAAGGTAAGAAGGAAATGTGTCCACAACATTCTTATTTGTGATAGAAAAATTCTGTAAGCTCAAACATTTGATTGATCAGATGGTTTCGGATGGCGAGCACAGATGGATGACAAACAATTTAATCACATCCATCAAAGAGAAGATAATTGGAGAAGTTGAGGTCTGTTAGTGTAACACAAAATGAGTTAGATTGTCTTCACTGACTTGATTTGTTCTAATTTATCAAATTTCCCTCCAAAATAGGATTGCGAGTCAATTGACGATGATCAATCTCATCCTCCAATACACGACAAGGATCACTATCACGACGTAAGTTCTTGGACTATAAAGTGCATTTTTTTTTTGTACCATGTAAGATCATAAGCATAGTAAACAGCTCAATATTTATTTGTTCAGGCTGTTACAACGAAAGGTTTACCAGGGACCGCGAAATATGGCAGCCTAGTTCCAATAGTCGACAAGCCTGTGGACAAGGTGGCAGTTAAATCCTTGCAAGAAGTTGCTGTCACAAAACGTACGAATGATTGTTTAACGAAAAATCATATGAGAATATATTTTCATAGGCAATATCTAACAAGGCAAATGCGTTCGTTCATCAGATAGTTGTGCATCCAAGGGCAGCCAGAGCAGTGGGATGACAGGGCAGATTATCTCATGGGTGATGAGTTTCATCATGAGCATTGTTGCCATCATCCGTCTGGACAGAATCACGCAAAAGAAGATCACGTACTACGATGAATCCAACGTCGAATGCAAGTGTAACCGTGATAGAGGGCCATCAGCATCCATCTCTGAGTCTGAGTATTTTGCTATGATGAAGAGGATTTCAGACTTGGAAGGGAATATGACGAAGCAACCAGACATGCCGCCTGAGAAGGAGGAGCTGTTGAACTTCGCTCTGAGTCGGGTGGATGCCCTTCAGCTAGAGCTTACAGCAACCAGAAAGGTATCGAGAAATTCACTCGGTTGTTATCTTGGCAAACTTTAAAAAGGCATCTTTTGTTTTTGCTTCACCTTTGTCGAAAAATTGGATACTGCAGGATCTTGATGATTCCATCCACAAGCAGCAGGAGCTCATCGCCTACCTTGAAAGGCAGAAGAGGAGGTCGTCAGGACGCGAGGGCTTCCTAAGTTGCTTTGTGGCTAAGAAGGAAAATAGGTAGTAAATATTCTTACAATCTTTCAATCTCTTAACATCGGCTCCTAGTTCTTCGTTATACGAGTAATCTTACAGCATGTTTCGCAATCCAATCCAATGAATGCTTATTGCAGTTCATCTGCCCACTAAAAGGAGATGTGGCTGGAGCCGGAGAGAGCGAAAGACAGGAGAGACGACGTTTGTGAGTTTCAGTTCCTCCAAACTGACATTTACTGATACTGTTAATTCTTTTTGCATTACATCCAGAAAAGAAAAGAAAAAAGTCATTGAATCTTTTTTGTACAATTGCACATATCTATTAAAAGGACAATGGTAAAGACCTCTCAACGTTAACTATATCGCCAACTTCTGCGATATCTTCCCAGCCACCATTGGCTACTACATCAGCGCAAAGTCAGTTTCTACATATCCAATTTACTGACATAATAAGCTATATGAGTAAAGAGTTCCTATAACGAAAAAAATTGGACTTGTTGTGATTCCACGTCACAGTTTAACTCAGCTTCATATTACAGTTACCAAGCCTTTGATCTTTATAAAGGAATTAGGATGACAGATTACTACAAAAAAAACACATGAAAAAAAAAGGTTAAACTACGAAGGATAGGGCATTAGAAATACCTTGTTCTGTTGTGAAGGAGACGAGACTCAAACCTGTTCAAGAAATAAGAGAGTTTGCAAAAGTCCTAGAAATAACTTCCAATTTGTACAAGTGCATACAAATTCAGGATCTAGTTTCAAGAAAAGTACCATTCAAAAGAACCTCATATGCATAAATGATTAGTCTAAAGCAGTTTACAATCGATTCGCGTTTAAATATAGAGGCTGGTGAGGATTTTTCACACCAAATGTTTAGAATATCAAATTGTGAGTGATCAAAATCCAACAGTTCTTTTTGGTTGAATGTTTGATGGATTCCCTGATCTATGCACGCCCTCCCCCGAATTATGTTGTGGATGGGCTTCTTTGAAAATTCGCACGTTTCATCCATCAACACTGTTCATCCTGCAAGGGGGAAAAAACCCGGAGAGCTGAGTTGCAATTACAGCGAAGTTTGTGAAATGCAGTAAGAACCAAATATCTGGCTAGATATACTCCAACCTATGTAACAATTTGCAATGACAACTGATAGCTTCAAAGGGAAATCGTTATTTCCGATTGCATGTTTTTATTGTTTTCCCTACATCTCCACTTGGATTCTTCATTTTTACTTTTTATTCCATTTTTCGGATGCAATGGTGGAGAGAGGAATATAACTTTTGCAGTCTCCATGGGAAGGGTCCAACGAGGCCATGATACAGCAGATGGGAAAGATCCCATCGGCTAATAAACAAAAGCATCCGAGATAAAGAATGACAAATCCTAATTGAAAATGGAACATGCACCAAACACCAAATTAAATAGAGGATACTTACTACTATCTTCTAGAGACCATTTGGGAGGCAACCGCCCTGCAATAAGGATATTAAGGACAGGAAACAAAGAAACACTTCAGTTTATCAACTATAGATTGTCAGATACAATTTCACATGAATGAGATCCTAATATTTACCTGCCCTGCTGCTTGCTGATAATGTTAGCACCAGATATTGAATTAATCTTCCCTTTGCCTTGAGTGTTATCCAAGCAAGTTCTGTCAGAACTTGACCCATTTTCCCTAGGATTTGATACAAATGATTGGCCAGGCTGGCCAGAAGGAGCATTGATGTTCAATGAATCTTTGGACTTGCTCAAGACTTTAACATCTGAAAGACCATGAGTTGCCGAGCAATATTAGAAGCAACACTAGATAAAAGGCTTTCAATTGACAAAAAGAGGTAAAAAGAAGCATTACCTCCATTACCAACAGAGTTCAACACAGCAGATGGTGTCTTTTTTAATCGGTTAGGCTGAGCCATAGGTGTGACAGCCACAGATGGGAAAAGGGTTGAGTAAGGAGAAGTTGCAGCAGCTGCTGCAGCAACTTTTGCAACTGCTGCTGTAGCAGCTATAATTCCTTGGGCACCTTCTCTAAGTTGAATATAGTCACCTTCAATTGAAAACAGCTGGCACAACAATATACATGAGACAACTCTTTCCCATTCAATTAGTTCAGCTAAAGAAGGCCTAAAATCTGGAGTTCTAAAAAGAAAATCGGGCATTAACAACTTACTTCAGGGTGACTAGCCACAAAATCATCAAGTTTTCCATACTTCTTTTTGTAATCGTGCCAATGCAATGGCGCGAGCATCTTTCCCAGTCTATTTGGCAGCTGCAGAAACACATGTCAAACAACTACACATGCTCTTGCAATATTATCATCACAGAGAAATCAAGTTCACTACTTCTTGAATAGGTATAAAGTTCACTACTTCATGAGAACATAACTAACCGATGAACTAATGCGAATTTTACCACCAGCTGGAATAGTACGAACAATACAGGCCAATAACGATCTTTCATCAAGAAGGGCAGTCCCTGATGTTCCTTTGGGGGGAGCAGTATTTGTTTGCCCAACAGAGACGGATACTTCAACCAGAACATCATCTGCAGTATTATTGATTTTAGTTTCATTGAAACTCATCAGACTTGTGAGTTTCTCAGATGGTGGACTCTGACTAGAATCCGATGGTTCTGTTGTCATTTCCCTGCTTTCTAATGTGTCATTCGTTAGCCCAATAACATCATTTCCCTGTGGAGCATCAAACTTCTAAATCAATAACCAGTTCAAATTCATCACAAGTAAAAACTTAATCAGCCTACGTAGCAAAGCTAAAATGTGAACACAAATATTCTGACCTTAAGTTCAGCAGTTTGTCCCACTGACTTCAGCCCCAGTGCCTCATGGAACTGTGAAGAAATTTCTTGCAAGGTTGCCTGACTTTGACTCATCAAATAACCTTTATCAACTGAGTCAGGAACCTACATTAGGGGAAAAATAGGTGAGTGGACAAATGGAACAAACAAAAATAAACATAGGCAAGAAATAACATTAACTAATCAAGAGATAAACCACCTCTGAGTGCAATATTGTAGAACTAGCTTCCATCCCTTGGCTTGAATGAGCATTACGATGGTCTGGATGAAGATCTTGTCCATTGACAGATGTTTCATAATTATAATTGGAAGCGGGCCTAGCAAGATTATTCTCAGCCTCAGACGGTGATAGCGACCCTTGGAGACCATCAGTTACAGCCTGAATAAGAACAGAAGACTATCAGCTGACTTACTACTATCATTCAACAAGGAAATCGTCTTTATATACCTGTTGGCCCTGCCAATGTTGGTAAGAAGATATTGCAGATGTTGTAGGAAAATGGCCAACATAAGACTGAGAAACTGATGCCGGCATTGAGTGGTTAGCCCCTTGTTGATTGACTTGATTCATGACATATGGATGTACAGTGACCTGTCCAGGTGGGAGGTAGGAGGCCACCCCAAGCAAGGATGGAGCAACTGGAACACCAGGGATATGGTTGGCCTATGGATTAAAACATGATTAAGGCAATTACTTAAGGTATTAATTAATTCACATAACTAACAAGTCTCTTTTTCTAGATAGATAAAGACTGCAGATGATCTTTTGCAAAAACCCAATAGTCAGACACAATGTTTTAGATGTCCATTAAAACCACTTTTGGAACTTATTTATCTGGAAAAAAATTCATTTTTCAGGCATATTGTGGATACTGGATAGTCTGAAACATTCATGGTGCTGCACAAAGAAGCTTTTCAGAACAAAGAAAATGAGAAAGGGGACCTAGATGTTGGCACAAATCTTCAACAAGCACGGCTAAAAGAGCGGAAAAGATCAAGTGAAACACCTCCTTCACGGCTTAGAAAATAATATGTTTTAAACCAAAATAAAAAATAAAAAAATAATATGTTATTGTATGTGCTAAACATTATCATATGTTAGAATTGGCCATGAACTTTCTGCCAAGCAATGTAGCCACAACATGTCCCATGCATCACATGTTTTTTAAATGTCAGTAGGTTTTGTCCCTCCACTCGGTTGTATTTGTATGTAAAGCCATAGTGTCAATGCATCTCCATAAACACTATGAAAATGAATCACACCAAAATTTGGTTCCACAGTTCCACTTGGGAAAAGGAACAAATTCCTTTCCAAAATATATTTTAAATAATAAAATATAAACATAGACACTCCTCGAACAATTTTTTTTTCAGCTCTAAAACCTTTACATCAATGGCTAGTACCTCAAAATCTCAAATATATTTAAAAATCCTCACATACGATTGTATATTTGAAATTAAACTGCCAATCTGTCATGTATACATATTTAGGGTGTGTGATGTGTCATGGGTATATAACTGATAAAGGGTATTAGTATATATAGCCATAAGTGTAACTGTAAGGGATATTGAATGAAATAATCAAATGTGAAATTACCTCTTTTCTCCTTATCCCTCTTACCTTCTCTCTTCCTTAACCTCTCTTTAAGGCATGTTTCCTCCTCCTTCCTCTAAACTCTTTCTCTAACCCTAAACTCCTCCTTCCCTAAATCTCTTCCTTTTCCCTTTCAATCTACTATTAATCCCTACCACGAACATTACACAATCATTCTAGTATTCACGAACATGGCCCTATTGAGACATTTAGTATTTTCATGTATTAAAATAGAACAAAGGTGCGGCTACTTTTTTTTAGGATCACGAATCATGACACCGAAGAAAACAGACACAAATTCACTTTTCCAATTAATCCCACTAAAGAAAATTCATTTATATCCTCGTCAAATAAATTTTCTACTCCACAAACTATGAATAATTGAAGGGCCAGGACAATGTAGTAACATATTTAGCACGTAAATGCAAGAAAACCTGATAAGAGCACGAATTCCTCATAATTAATGACACAATTGGGCTAAGGCACAGCCTATTTCTTCTAATTATACGTGGAACATGGCTTTGAATTATTTGACACGATAATTTAAAATAAAGTTGTACCTGGGCTGACGAATTGCCAGATAAAGCAACTGAATGAGAACTTTCAGAATGCCCATTTGAAGTGTTGGCAGAATTTTCACTCGAACTACCACTTCCGTTTGCTTCAAGAATATTCCCGTTGTTTTGCCCAAACTGAGGCATGCCATTTGATTTTGCCTTTGAAACATGAGACTCATCATTATGAGTTCCACTTTTTTCTCTTGCCTCGGAAAGCTCAAGTTGAAGTTGTTGGATTGTCTGCATATGTAGCCTTTCCATCTCCATAAACTAATTAAATCAAAAGAAAAGAAAACCAAAATCAACACAATGTAATTGTATAATGCTACGGGCAATAAAAACCAAACACATAGTTTGTGTTAGGATGAAGGGGGAATATTGAAAACATCAATCATCTACCAAAAGGCATCAGCCAAGCATTTTAATGTTAAGAACAAGGTATTTCAGAATATGTCAAAACTCGACTAATATAGCAAATACACAGCACCAATTTCTAATATCATTCTTAACTTCTGACCAAACTCAAGATATATTCTTATTAAGGAGAGGAAAGATTTTCTATTATGACCACACTATGCAGCATTGTAAGATTTGTAACTCAATGAAATTGCATTTTGTCTCATACCCGTCAACACAATAATAAAAAAGGGATAATTTTCTTCTTAAAAGCAAACTCAAAGAACCCAACTAAACTTATAAATAGCAACCTGTCTTTGACAACCAAGCCACAGCTGATTATATTGCTCAGTACGTTCACGTAATTCAGCTTGTAAAGAATGATTTGTGCTGGATTGCAAAGCATCCATTTCTTGGACTCGGGCAATCCACGTCTGGGCCTCCCTTAGTTGTTCTTCTTTGAAAAGAACAGTTTCTTGAGCAATTCTATGCTGCAAAACCAAAATTGCTTAAGATGCTCAGTGGAAACAGCGTCAAACCTAGGGAAAATCAACCTACTGTCTGTTAATCATTCTAGGAAAGAGAAACAGTTCTTACACTACCATCCAGCTTTCTCGCGTTCATTGAGGTTCGATAAATGATATGGAATTAAATGAACATTAAACATACCTGTTCCTGCAACTCCATCACCTGTCTGTCCTTTTCTTGAATATGTTCTTGAAGTTCATGAATCTGCTTCACACGATGGGCCCTCTCAGCTTCAACATTATCACGTTCCCTCCTGTGAAAAGTGGAAAACATGAATGCATAAACAATTCACGCATCAAAGTTCTCTTAGTCTTGGATTCTACTGTACTATTCAAGAAGAAGGTCAAAATAAATGGCAAAGGTCAACAACAAATTACAAACCAATTCAAGGCATCAATTCATTTATGACCCCATTCCTTAGAAGTTTAGCAATGAAACAACAAATAGCCACCATGAAATATGAATCCTGGTATAGATAATCAATTACATCTGAAACATGGACGCCTTTTCTTGGATACCTCTTCTTATCATGTCAAAACAACTCCAACTATTGGAAAGTGGAAACTAGTGGAAAATGTTTCAAGGAAGAGGCACTAACCTGAAATTTGCTAATTCCATGTTTTGTTCTCTGAGAAGATCCTCCTTAGCCCATGCCTGTCAAAAGCGAAAGTTGAGGTACCTAAATGCTACTTACAAACATGTTGTCGTTCTCAGAAAAGGGCCAAAAACCACAGAACAAGTAGGGTATTTATAAACTAACCGCCTCATTGTCCAATCTAATAGCATGCAGCTCTCTTTCTTTGTCCTCCATCTTGCTCCCCAGTTCCATCATTCTTTGCTCTCTCTCATCAAGTTGTTCCTGTCCAAAAACATTTCATTACACAGGAAATGTTTAGAAACTACTACTGATATAACTTTGCACTGGTTGGTTTCTCTTTAGCCATTTTGAATTTTTTTAATTCCCTATATTCATTCATTCCTTAACTCCCATAAAGGTATCAAAATGGTTTTCTGAACTAGCTTTACCCTCGTATTGAGCTCGTGTTAACGTAATTTAAATTACGATTTTGCAGTCCCAGCCCGATACCCTTTCCCTCTCACAATTATCAAGTGGCGCCAAAATTCTTGCAATACCTGAAGCTCTGCTATAACCTCAGCTTGTTCTTTGATTTGGGAGTCAAAGCTGCTCTTCATTTCCACAATCGCTGAGCTGGCTATCATATGAACCCTTAGCTGAATCTCCATATTCTGCAACTCTTCCCTCCTTTTAGCCAAATTCTGAAGCTTCTGCTCAGAATCAACATCTAGGCCTCCATTTCCATCCATTGGCATCGAATGGAAATTCATTGCATCATGCAGTTCCTGTCCCTGCCGTACCTTAACCACAACACAAAAACCATGGCTACTTTACAAAACCAGAAGCAAAGCTCACCAGTGCAGTGATAAACAAAGGGAAAGAAAGAGGGGGAAAAAGACCGGAAAAATTATGGAGTGTACGAATCAAATACAAAATAAACACACGCATGGATTGTATAGTTCGCTAATGAGAATGCCCTAATTTAAACCGGTCAAAATCCTTTAACAACAAATAAAATGCAGATCATACACTAAACCCTAAAAACGTCGTGAGGACGTAATCGAACACAGCGACAAGTAATGCAACAAGAGGCAGTACAAAAAAGAGGCAGCGATCAGAAGTACCTCATCTCCAGCGCTGCGGGCGGAGTGTTCGGAGACAACACGCCACTCCTTCCGGACCGTTGACGCCTGGGAAGACTGCATCGGAAGTGAAGCACCGCGCGCAGCCCCAGCTGCATCCTCCATTGAGGGAAAAGGGAGCCTATAACAGGGAATTCTCCAACTTCGCTCCCAGTTAGTTGAGGAAACTACGAGATTGTGAAATTTTCAGAAATAAACCCTAGAAATCGGAGTGCTCCGGGAAGACGAAGATTGGATGAATGCAGGTGAGACAACGATAAACAGAGATGAGTGGACGAGGCGACCGAAGGAGATTTGGGGGTTTTGAGGAAGGCGAGGGAGGGAGAGGAGCCGATGATGGGAGAGGAGAGAGATGAATTTTGGGGGTGGACTGAAGAACTTTGGGCATCTCGGTGGACTCCCGCCATTATATATGGTAAAAACCCTTGCCCCTCTTTCCTTTGTTAGCAACAAGTTGGGAGATCAGACTACTTGGGTTTGATCTCCTATTTCTGTCAAGTAATAGTACACTTTGTATTTTTGTAGAGTACAGTTTATACTCCTGAAATCCAAATCCCACAAATCCTATGTCAATCCCTACCTGATCAGATTCGAAAAAATGTATATATTTCAATAGGCACAAATCTCGCAAATCCTGCGTTCATGATCTTGATGGGATTCGGAAAAAATATATGTATACTGTATTACTTTCTTTTTTTTTCAGTAGGCAAGAATTATAAGCGATTATACAAGTTGTAATATAGCTTCTTAGTCATCTTTAGAGACGATGGTACAAAGTTTCCCGTTAAAAGAGATAATATAGTCATTACAAAGATGATGGTACAAAGTTCCTTATTAAAAAGATAGTAGAGCCATTACAAAAGATACCCTTCCGAGCTATAAAGTCGGCTACTTGATTCGCTTCACGGTAGCAGTGTCTGTATTCAACAATGTCAAAAGCATATTCCAGTTGCTTGATATTTTGAATGTGATGTATAATCTCCCATCTTTTCAATGTGATATATACTATTACTAGGTAGTATATTAGTTTTTTTTTTTTGAACCGGAAATAATTCGACTACCAGACAAGCCCAGTAAGTCGAGAGGCCGAAAAGATCGGCAACGGGCAAACCATTATGAAAAGAAATGAAAACTACAAGACCAAATAACAGAGACCAAAGCACCACAACAAACCAGATAATGAAGCTTAGGACTAACGGAGGCGAACGGTGTTGGAACCGGGACAATGTGTGTCATCACTCCTCACGGTTGGTAGAGGCAACACAGGAAAACCCTGGGGAACAAAAGTGGAGACATCAGATTTAGACTCAGTCGACAATGAGTCATCGGATCTCGATCACGTCCACTACTCTCGCGCGGTTGCAAAAGAAAGACCACAAAGCTCAATGAGATACCGCTGTTAGAAACAAGCAAACATAAACTCTAGGAAAGGTCGGGGCAAGTCTCTGGAAAGATTAAAAGAGAGTTAGAAAACGCCACCAACAGTGGCATCCCTATAACTCGAGAGATATTTAGGTTTTTTCCCTGAGATTATAAAAGGCTTCACAACAAAACCCACACTTGGTCCCTAAGGACAGAAAACGGGCCCGAGGACAACAGATGGGAATTGTGCGAAGAAACCCGTCAAACTCAGGGGAAAAACTAGAGGTACGATTAACAAAGGGTTGTGCGATGAAAGTCGTCGAACGCGGCCAACAGTGGAGCTGGAAGCGGCGACGACCGAGTGAGCCCGCTGCGAGCCATGGGAAGGTTAGTCTGTTGCGACCCATGGGAAGGTAAGCCCGAAGTGACCAGACCTTGACCCAAGGAGGCAACGAAACAGGGAGATCGGAAAAGGTGACGGCACAACTTAACGCCATGGAGGAATCAGAGGGTTGTTTGATTCGATTTTCCCCTTTTCTTTTACAAAGCCACGAGGTCAAGTTGGATTGCAAAACAACATATTTTCTTTTAATTTTTTTTTTACAAAGCTTTCGGTGGAAGCCTTTCCCGGTCATTAGAAACCATGGATTTTGGTGGAAGCCAAGATCAAAGCAATATGTCGAAAAATTTAGTTATAGTTGGCTTAAATAAAAATACAAAAGAAACGTACACGCCATCATACACTAAAATACAAGCTAAAGAGACAAATGAAATGATCGGCCAAAAGGACGACGCACACAGAGAACTCTGGGGAACAGCGGGCACCTCAGATTATGGACTCAAAAGAGTCATCAGATGTCAACGCACAACCACGACGTCTTCAAACATGACAAATCAAAAACCGCTCAAGAGAAGCCTGCAAAAAAAGCAAGAACAACAGTACACCAACCCGCAAACCCAACTCAAAGCCAAACCATTGACCATTCAAACCCCAAAACCCAAATCAAACTCTCAAGACGATAACAAGATCGTGAGCGACTAATAAGTAGCCAAAATAGAGGCGGACAAAATAGGCAAACGGAGAGAAAACGAACAACAATAAAAAGGCATTGAGGCAGAAGAACGGATTGAGATTGGTTCAAAGACCAAAAAACCAACGGCAGGTGGTGGGGAGCCACGACCCAAACAGATGAAGTTGAAGGCGGAAGTAACAAGGATGATTAGGATGGAAGGCCAAAACCAAAACCCTTACAGCGAGGCTCGGATTGGACCAACGCGTTGGACCAACGCAAACTAAAAACAAGCAACACAAAAGCTTACAGCGGAGCAGTAAGCTTATAGCGTGGCTCGGAATGGCAAAAAAGGATCGACGGTGAATGGGTAGCTAGGAGGCATCGGAGCCCCGGAGACCGATGGGTGGCAGCGTAGTTTGGCGTACGTGCGACGGTGGTGAGTCGGAGACAAACGATGATACTGCGGTTGTTGATGCCAGCGGCGGCAACCGAGAGCAACGCGAGCGAAACGGGAGACAACGCCGGTGAGTGGTTGGGAGACCAGTAAGGATTGATGGTGGTGGACTGAGCGAGACGAGGGTCAGGAATGGGCTGCTGCAGGTCAGGGATGTTGTGGAAGCGGTGGCTAAGGCGGCGGTAAGCCGGGGTTGTTGTGTACAACGGCGGCCAAAGTACCCTCATAGAAGAGAGTGACTTTTTTTCCCCTTTGTTTGCCTATATAAGTATATAACCTTTATCTTACTATTAATCATATATAATATAATTAATTTGTTTACATAGGCCGAGTACATTCACTCGCAAAAGTCAAATGCCTTATATTTCCAACTTTCTGGAGTCGTCATTCGTCTGATTGACGCATACGAATATGTGTTGGAAAGCTCTTTTCAAGGACTATAACTCTCATGAAGAACTCAGAAGCTAAATCTAACTTCTCAGGACCTAAAACATGGGATCTCTCCCTGTGATTCGTTTCCGCTCTTGTTCTTGTGCTCCTTTGCCTCCCAAATCGCATTCTAATCCTTCCTTAGCTTGTCCCCTGCACTTTTGACATCTTCTATGGTATCTTCCCAAGCTCCTCACCATGTCGGCACTACGAATCTGCATAAAACCAATAAAATAGCGTAGTTTCTGAACTCTACCACTAAAAGAGCATAATAAGGAATTAACTCTAAAACATAACCAAACACATATGAAATGCAACTAAAACTACTATGATATCAAATGAGCCCATGAGTTAAGGAGGAGTCTGTTTTTTATTGCATGAATTATGATATCACAACTAGTAATGGTATTAAGGGAGTTCTTTGCCATGGTAAATGCATTGTCAAAACTCTAAACCATTAGAAAGAAAGGCTTATATCATGTCATTACTCTTGATAATGAATGCAATCTCCTTGCCAACTCTGCCTACATGACTTCCTAGTTGACTAAGCTGTGGCATCTTAGGCTAGGTCATATTGGCAACAAATGTCTTTATTATCTGCATAAGCATGGTTTATTAGCTGAAAAACCCAATGACTTGTCTTTATGTGAGAACTGTGTCTTTGGAAAAGCTACAAAACAGGTATTCCCCAAGTCATTGTACACTGCCTCTTAATCGTGATGTCAGGACCTTAGAGCCATGGAAGCTATCGATTAGGAAAGAAAGTAGAGAGGAGATAGAAGAAGAGTTCAGAGAAGGAAGAGAGATTGAAGAAGATATGATTTATGTGTATTCGATACCGAGTTCACCTTATAACCATATCTTTATACCCTCTCATTTACACTTGTGGGCCTAGCCTCATCTCCTATCACTCTCGGCCCAATCCCTAGCCCAATGTAATGGCCTAATACGTGCATGTGTCAAGCTCAAGGTAGACTCGTAAAATAACCCCACATGCTTATTTATGAAATAACAACTTGTTATAAAATTGACAAATTTCACAAAATTTGAGTTTGAGCAGAGCGAGTCTTAATTGGGATTAATGTTCGTTCATTGCTTGCTAATAAATGGACGAGTCTGAACCGAGCTTAAGCTATTCGACTCATGACTCTAACATTTTGTAGTGTTCATAAATTTCGGCTTGGGTTCACTGGACGTGTTGTTGGATCACCCCTATTGCTGCACATTTGACTAACGATTGTCCACACTTGTCATTTTGCAACATCTTGACTTACCTATCAATAATCTATCTCATATTTTTTAATTCTTACCTTGTTTTCTCGAAATAGGCTTTTTAAAATAACAAAATAGGTAATTTTTATTTATTACTCCCTCCGTCTCGAAAAATAAGTCGTTTTAACATTGTGCACTAGTTTTAATAAAACACTCACCCATCAATCAATCAACATCATTCCACTAACTTTTTTCATTAATTTTATTGTTTTTAAATACCCACTATATTTTTTAACCAATCAAACTCTTTTAAAAAGTCAATAACAAAAAAACCAATACAAATCACTAATATCCCTCTACCTAGAAAACCTAAAACGACATGTATTTTGATACAACTCAACTAGTCTAAAACGACTTGTTTTTCGAGACGGAGGGAGTAAGAAATTGTAATTATTTTTATTTAATTTTACTCATTTGAAGAAAAGAAAAAAGTTGACTTGTAATTTTATTAAAGGTAGCCGATAAACGTTTTTTTTTTGTTGTAGGGTGGATTTTTCACTACCCAATTACATCTATTGGGTAATTTGCTCTGTTCAAATTGGACTAGGATATTTATGTTTGCCGTTTGTTTCGGCCTCTCGATTTATACGACAATTTATTGAATGTTACAAGCCGATAAACATTTTTTTTTGTTGTAGGGTGGATTTTTCACTACTCAATTACATCTATTGAGTAATTTGCTTTGTTTGAATCGAGTTAGAATATTTATGTTTTAACTTGTTAATATCATGATGGTTAGTCCATCTGTCATTTGTTTCGCCCTTTTGATTTATCCGACACTTCCGCTAGTGTGGCGGGTATTTCGAATCCTTACGTTGAATAAAAAAAATCTATTGGGTAATTTGGTATAAATATTGAGTTAACTTGTAGTTCCTCTGAAACTCCGGGTGGTTTTGTGTAAATAACCACTAAAACAGCGCTAGAATCAAGAAGTACTGATGGGCTGGACCGGTATAAAAACCCAAGCCCCACAAAGCCCAATAGTTTGTTAACACAATACGACGCCGTTGCGGAAGAAGGCACGTAAAAACCCTAAAGCCAGCAGCCCCCCTTTTTAACTCTGGTTTCGCTCGCCTCTTTCCTCTCTCATCTTGCAGCTTCGCACCGCCGTCGACATCGCCCCTCTCTCCCTGTTAAGCTCCAAAGATGGTTAGCAATGGCGACCTTTCTCTCTCATCTTCTAGCTCCTCCTTCCTATGTGTAATCTCACACCTTTTCTGTGTTGTTTGTTTTACAGGCTCCCAAGAAGGATAAGGCTCCCCCTCCCTCCTCGAAGCCCGCTAAGTCCGGCGGAGGCAAGCAGAAGAAGAAGGCCAGTAGATTTATCCCTATCGCGCCTAATTTGTGGAGAGTTTGGGGTTTCCGGTGAATTTCGATGTATTCGTCTGTGTATTTATTTGGTTTATTTGGTTGTGCAGAAGTGGAGCAAGGGAAAGCAAAAGGAGAAGGTGAACAACATGGTGGTGCTGGATCAGGCTACCTATGACAAGATCCTTGTTGAAGCTGCCAAGTACAAGCTCACCACTCCTTCCGTTCTTTCTGACCGTATGAGGGTAACGATCTCTCCCCATCTCATGTTTTCTATGGTTCATTTACTCGAATCATCTTTCAAATTCCCATTATATCTTGAATGTTGTGGCTTTTGTTTGGATTGTTTAGGGTTTATTACTGAGTTGATTTGAGCTACATATGGGGTTAGGGTTATTAAAATATCGGGATAGGAAAAATTGGTATTTCAGTATGGTTTGAGGACTCAAATCAGTAGAGACACGCTCTTTATGAATCATTAAATCTCTCATACTTGATGAATTTTGAACTGATCTGTATAAATTTAGGGTTCAATTCTGCCTCTGTTTTTGTGTGCTTAGTTTGTTTACATTTCTAGATTTCCAACTCTAGGTTTCAAGCTCCATTAGAGTTAACTGTATCTAAGTCTCTAGCTGTTTAGAAACTGTAGTTTAAAGTGTAAACTGCGTGGTTCCATTTAACATATCCAAGGCTGTGTTGAAAAAAACAAGTCTCAACCTTTCACATATATAAATTCATGTTGTACATGTTTGGTTTTTGGATTCTGTAAATCTGTTGTATTAATGTTCAAATATTTATTAGTTATTGCATTTCCAATTTTCCAACAAAGGTCATTAGTTTGATGATACAGTGTTAGAAAGATTGTTTTTGCAAGTCAAATCGGCAGTAGCTTCAATTGTTAAATGTTAATACATCACATGGTTTATTAGATTTGAGGTACGTTTCGTTCTGAACTACCATGACGGATGTCGCAGGTGAATGGATCCGTCGCAAGGAGAATGATCAAGGAACTGCTGGAAAAGGGTCTCATTAGGATGGTATCACACCACTCAAGCCAGCAGATCTACACCAGGGCAACCAACACAACTTAAGCTCTGTATTTGATTTGGAGTTTCTAAATGTTTTCGGTTTCTCATGATCTTGAAGTTTTGACTGCTATTAATGGGCTCTCGTTCTAGCTCTCTTTTAGTTTCTGTATGGTGAATACAACACTTGGATTCTACTTGTTGGAACTTTAATCCTTTCCCCTTTTATTGTCTCTCTTCATCTCTATTATCTTACCATTTCTTTTTGCGTTGGTCACTTGAGTCGTCTCAATTTATATGGTGGTTGATTTGTTTATTCAACTCTGAAGAAAAAACATTGGCGGTGCAAGTATAAGATCAAATTTTATGGTGGTTGATTTGTTGAGATTATACTCACAACCCCAAGCTTTGCAAGTGGACAATGAGGTTACCATCTCTCTCTAGCTTGGAGTTTGAATTGTGCAAATTCTCTGTCAACATTTAATTTCAACGATTTCATGAGATATATCTACCTGTTCATCATCACACTCCTCTTGATCTATGCAACCACAACACAATTCTCCACCACCCTCATTGTCCACTTGCAAAGCTTGGCCCTCGTTGGAGTTGTGATAGAAACTGACAGTGAATGAAGTTGAAATGATGATAAACGATAAAGAGGTCCTCTTCTTGGTATTGCATAAATAACCAAATGGTGAAGCTTTGATCTCTCGTGCCTTAGGATGTGTGTGATATTGGGGATAATCAGAGATCGTCCATGGCTAGGAACCTCCCCTAGAAGCAGCCAATTTGGATGATGATGCCTAGTTTGGATGAGATCAAAGTATACACAATTTAGAAATTTGAGATGTAATTGTATTTTTATGAAACCATAAACTTTCCAACATATCAATATGTGCAATTTTGTTTTCATTGCATTAAGCAAACAAATAATGTTTTTCTGTACTGGTGTATTTTGTGTTGCAAAAATTGACTTGAAGTTGGAAATTTGGCCAATGATCCTAGTTTGGATGAGATTAAAGTGTGAACAGTTCAACAAATTGAGATGCAATTGTACTGGTGTATTTCTGACATGCTATCTTCACCACACGAGTGAAGCCAAGGTTGTTGACCACCACTATTGCACTCCTCCAGCACCTAGGAGGTTGCCCAGCAAGCGCCAGAAGAGCACGAAAACACTGCCGAAATCTACGAAAAAAGTGTGTCAACGGGTCAAATTTTGGGCTTTGCCACTGCTGATGTGCGCTTTGCAGTCACTGATTTTTATTTTGACACACTCCTTGCATTATCCTCTATTGATCTCAACCTTCCGTCCACCTAGGTATGCTTTGAACTACCTGCACTAGACCCTCAAACACGATTGTTAGGAAGTTTTTTTTTTCTATTATTATTTCATCCGCGTTTTCAAGCTTCTTTTTTTATCGGTGTTCGAGGCTGCCTAGATCGAGATTTGGTGAAGGTTGCTGGCTTTCGATGGCATTTTGGGTGACATAGGCTTGCAAATTTGAGCCTTGGACACACCGAGATCATTGCTCTTCTTCTTCTCCATAACGTGGTACAAGACAAAGCCTCCTAACAAATTGATAATAAGTAGGGATGACAATGGGGTGGGGACTCCCGTGACAAGGACAAATACGGAGATTTTAAATGGGGATATGGACAAGGATGGGGAAAAGTGATTCCCCGCACGGGGTCGCTATTTGCAGGCCAAAATCTCGGCACCAATCACAGTCAATATTATGCAACCATTGACAATCAAGAGAGTTTACGCAACTCGTTATCCAAGTACCCATCTACGAGATCAAGGACTAACTGAGTAATCAAGGGGAAGGTCCAAGTAAAAGCATAAAGATTCCCAAGGATCGGAAATTATCAGCCTCCTTCACCGCTAATAAGCGCTAAAGAAGCCCGAGGGGCAATTGAGAGAGCAAAAGTAAACAAGCCCATTAAGGCCCAAGGGCATTCTTGTCTTTCCTACGGTAAAACCCTCAAACCCTAATTTTGATTATAAGACATGAGATACGCCTCCACAAGGAGGAGAAATCAGAACAATACTGACTTGAGCGTCGGAGGATCATCCCGGGGCGACAAGTCCCGCCCCGACCTCGTTTGTTCTTGTTTTACAAGGTTGAGATCATCATCAAGATCGGTCACCATCAACGATTATCGTGAGCAGATTTATGCACTCACAATATCTAATATTTATTCATTTAAAAATAAGAGAGTTTGAAAGTTCATTTAAAATTTCTTCAACCTCTTTTTTTTTGGGGTTGGGAAAATTAGTAAATTGGCTCATGTAGGTCTACACTTGACCTCTCATCTTGCGTCCAAAAATAAAACTTTTATTCTTATTTTTGAGACATAAATAAAACTTTTATGAGTCACTTTCTTTTAAATAACACACACGTTAAAAATTTGTGATCTAATCATAGAAGGAGACTCAAAAATAATCACTGACTATTTACAAACTAAAACAAACTGCCCATGGGAAATAGAAATGATAATGTCAGATATTCTCGTATTACTTCAAGAAATACAACTCATAGGGATATCCCATATTCCCCGGATTGGTAACAGAGTGGCAGATAAGGTTGCACACCTTAGCTACTCTACCAGGGGACCAGATTTATCTCATGATTCAGGTCTTCTTGACCTCATCCGGCAGGATGCTTTCGGGTAGTTAACTCACCCGAATCCTCACCTAATCAAAAAAGAAAAAAAAAGAAAAAAAGATACCGCTAGCACACTCTTAAGACATTTTACTAGGGGTGTTATGTGAGACAAGCTACTCGTGATCGGCTCGGGTTCGGCTCGTATAAAACTCGACTCGAGCTCGTTCATTTTCTAAACAAGTCGAGTATGAGCACATTTGTAAGCTCGTTCCAAAGCTCGGCTCGTTCGAATTAAACTCGAATAGCTCGAATTTTATGAAATTTTTAAAATTTTCTTAAAGTTATTGTATAATGAGCAAGGAGAATTACCTAAAGCTCGAAAAAAGCTCGGCTCGAGCTCGCTCATTTCCTAAACAAACCGAATATGAGCACATTTTTAAGCTCGAGTCAAAATTTAGGCTCGGCTCGAGCTCGTTCGTATTCTAAATGAACTAAATATGAACAAGTAATACTCGGCTCGTTCGACTCGAATAACAACCCTACATTTTACTCTTTAAGTTGTGAAGTAAGTTAAGCAAGAATTAATCAATTTCATTAAACAAAATGAATAAACCCTTAAATAGAGTAATACCTGCACTTAGCTAAACATTAATGAGACATTACCCCCTTTAGAAAAGTCCAATTAGGTAACTATAATCTAACATTGATAGTGCCAAGGACAACAAAATGCCTCCTGTCCTGTGACATTGGTTCTACTTAAACTTATTCATATGATTAACTTATTTGATACTCCCTCCGTTTTAAATTACTTGACGTTTAAAGGCTAGGAGAGAACACACAAATTACAAAATTAAATGAAACAACATGCATTTATTAAAATTTTAGAAAACCTTAAAACATCAATTAATTTAAAACGCATGGAGTACATATTATTTTTCTTCCTCACATCAGCGGCGGTTGCATATAATTTTTTTTTCCTTATTTTGCGTTTGCGTTTAGAAAATAAATTGTTATTACTTTTGAAACCATACACATTGTTACTTTCTTTAGTCTCACACCACCTTCTTTTTTCCTATACAAGCATATTAAGATATCTCGCCTTGGTTTGTAACAAGCGGTTTATGAGAAACTAGTACTACATTACCCCTAGATAAGGAACAAAACCACATATCAAGGCAGGTCGTTCAATCATTTTGAGGGTCCTGTACGTTTCATTTATAAAATTACTAAATTAGACCATCCTAAATTACAACAATTAAAATTCGAACTTAACTTGTTTAACAAATAGAGTAGAATTAAACCACTATGTTATTGTGTTTTAGCACTTTCTTTGTGAAATACGTCTTATAGACGAGACCCTATGCGATTTTTTTAATAATTAATTTCCAAAAAATGCCAGCTATAATCTCTACATGGGGAGAGTTCCTCGTGAGGGTGTGAGGAATATAACAAACCGGCAAAGCTTACACATGAATCATCCCTACATTGGCCTTTGCTTTCCATGTATAAATTTGGTTGCCTCTTTCCTTATAACTCATACCCCATTATTACTCCTCTCTACAAGAGAGGAAGCACCCAAATAGAGAGAAAAACAAGTGGGGAAAAATCTCAAGTGAGAGCACCTACATTGGTATTTTAGAGTTTGATGTTTTGCACATTTCCTAATTCGTGTGTTCGGGATGTCCGTGTTCTGGTTTGAACTAAGAAATCGATTGGAGTTGGCAAATTGAAGACATTCGTCCAATTTTCGGTTCTTACTCGTCAGTAATTGAATTTATTTTGCAAAATGTTGTACTTATATGACAATTCGGTTTAAACAAGTGTTTATTTTGTGTCTGGGCTTCATCCGTAGCTATATCCGGTTTGCGAGGATGGAGTCTTTGTCAGCTAATGCTACAATGAGAGTTCATACCCATGTCACAAGAGCTTGCGGATTTTGGAGAGATAGTGTTCAAGGATATCTAGTCAACAACAAATGTGCCTTGCCCAATCATCTTCCAAAAGGATTGAAGATTGAGAAGTGTATCACCAAAAAGATTCAGCCTGGTTTCGCTATCAATGCCTTGACATCAGATGATCCAATTGAAGCTGATTTCGCGGTAAGATCTATTTTTCTTATTGTATGTATACATTATAGATTGTTGTAGTTTTGGCATGTTACAACTAAGGTATTCATATTATGATTCGAACCTGAAACCCTAATTTATTAAAAGAAAACCCGGGTTGGATATCCGGTATGGTTTTTAGCTCTTATTATATACATGAAATTTTGCTTCTAGTTGAAACTAGTTTGATAAGGTTTAGTATATTTTTTATGACAACTTTCTGTTTACCCAAAATAATAATAAAATAAAGAAATCAATTCCCCACTTTTTTTTTTTTCTTTCTAGTTCTTGTTAGAACTAAAATTATTCCACTCCAAGTTTCTGTTTCTATTTCTATTTCCCCAAATAAATAAATTAAATTTCCGGTTTGATTCTAGTTCAACCACATAAAGTCAGATACATCTCCAGCTAGAACCAAAATTATTCCAATACAAATTTCAATCTCTATTTTCCCTAAATTTCAATTATGTTTTTTTTTTTAAATTTTATTTTCCGGTTTCGGATCAGATTGAAGTGATCACTCCTATAGTCCTATCTATAATATCTTTGAATTATTATATATTAATTATATATTAATGTAGGTCATTTCATTTTTTGTCACATTTTTTTTTAAAAAAAACTGTAAAATATAAACTTTTTACTAATTTTTGAAAATAATTTTATACTCATTAGTTACAAGTCCAACTTAATATATTTTGAGAAAAGGGAGCAGTATTTTGAAGTAGTTAATGGATGTGATCATATATGATTTTGAAATAAACTTAACAGTGCAACCAAACACCACTGTGGGAACAAAGGACAGCTGACCCAAAGAAGGTGGTGTCAATCATATTGGGAGGAGGTGTTGGAGCTGAGCTCTTCCCTCTCACCACTCGAACCGCGACTCCTGCGGTAAGTTCACTAGAGCTGTCAAAACCTGACCCGAATCTGACCAGATTGATCATCATTGGCTCTATTTTATGGTACTTGTTTCAGGTTCCAATTGGAGGTTGCTACAAGCTGGTTGATATTCCAATGAGCAACTCCATCAACAGTGGCATCAACAAGATCTTCATCTTGACCCAATTCAACTCTGCTTCCCTCAATCGCCACATCCACCGCACCTACTCGTCTAGTGACATCAACTTCGCCGATGGCTTCGTTGAGGTAATGCAACTCACTCCTTTCTAGGTGTGTTATTCGAGTTGAACGAGCCGAAGCCGTGCTTGATATGTTTAAGCTTGTTTCATTTGTTAAACGAGCTCGAGCTGAGCCGAACCCAATTTCTAAACGAGTTTTTTTTTTCAAGCTTGGGTTGTTTTAGTAAATGAACGAGCCCGAACAGGGCTTTTTTCGAGATCTAAGTAGTTTTACTTGGTCATAATATATTAATATAATTTTTTTTTTTAGAAATTCCATAAAATTAGACCCTAAATTGAACGAGCCGAGCTTTCAACCAAACTTAACATCATGTTCAGGCTTGACTTGTTTAGTTAAGCGAACAAGCTCGAGTCGAGCATTTTTAGAGCCGAGCTCGAGCTCGAGCTGTTCAGCTCATATAACATCCCTACTTCTTTCTCGTCTTCGCTTTCTCAATTCGAGGAATGACATGTGAACCATGTCCACAAAAAACAGGTGTTAGCAGCTACACAGACTCAAGGGGAAGCTGGGATGGAGTGGTTCCAAGGAACTGCAGACGCTGTCCGGCAGTTCGTGTGGTTATTCGAGGTGAGGCGGTTTGAACTCTTGGTCTGAATGATGCTATTGGTACCTCTTCTATATCGAATCGTTTTTCATTGTAGGATGATAGGAACAAAGATGTTGAGAACGTCGTCGTATTGTCCGGTGATCAGCTCTATCGAATGGATTACATGGACTTTGTGCAAGTAAGCAGTCAAGGTTTTGACGAAGAACTTTCATTCATCCGTTTCGAAGCAATGAATACTGAATAACATTGTGTGTGAGTGTGTTTTGTAGCATCATATTGATACAAATGCTGACATAACGGTTTCGGGTGCACCTGTGGATGAGAGCCACGCCTCACAATACGGGTTGATGAAGGTAGACGACGAGGGTCGGGTTGTTGAGTTCAGCGAAAAGCCAAAGGGGTGCCAACTGAAATCCATGGTGAGCTCATCCAAGGCTCTGTTTCTGTGTAATTCATGTCTAATAAACTGAAGTCCATGGTCCTTGTTTCTTCAGGCCATAGACAGACTGGCTTCACTTCAACACCACGTCAAATCCGCAATCGCCCATCCATGGCAAGAACTCACCACAAGGTTCGGGTCACTCCGAGAGTTTGCCACAGAAAAGCCCTACATTGCGTCGATGGGAGTCTATGTCTTTAAGAAGGCGGCTTTGCTCGACCTTCTGAAGAGTCGTTACCCTACCGCTAATGACTTTGGGTCCGAGATCATCCCAGCTGCTGTGAAGGATCTTAATGTTCAGGTAAAACTGAGTTATGAATAAGACTTACTCAGTATGTTTGTGTGTTGTTTTCTTCGATTGCTTAGTGTCGCCTCAGCAGGCGTACTTGTTCAACGACTACTGGGAAGACATTGGAACCCTTAGAGCTTTCTATGAGGCAAATTTGGCCCTTACCAAAGAGGTACATACTCTCATTACCACAAATGCATTCATATGTAGCTTCTTTAGACATGCTATGCTAGATTAATTACACTTATGTTCTTTGTTGCAGAATCCGAATTTCGAATTCTATGACCCGAAAACGCCATTTTACACATCGCCCCGGTTCTTGCCACCGACGAAGATGGACAATTGCAAGGTAAAACCGAGTTCCTTGCGAAGAATCCTTGATCTCTTTCGAAATGCCAGTGTCCTAACAGTTTTGTTTTGGTGTGTCCTCTGAAGATTAAGGACGCGATAATCTCCCATGGTTGTTTTCTTAGAGAGTGCTTCATTCAGCGATCCATTGTCGGGGAACGATCAAGGCTGGACTATGGTGTGGAGCTTAAGGTAATCGCGATGAAGATAGACCCATTTAAAGCACAGGTCTTCGACATTGAACTATGGAGTTTGGACACCACTGAATTGGGTATTCTCGACATTTTGTAGGACACACTGATGATGGGGGCAGATGACTACCAAACCGAATCCGAGATAGCTACTCTCCTGGCTGAGGGAAAGGTACCAATAGGGATTGGACGGAACACGAAAATCAGGTACTTATTCAATAAACTACCTAGCAATGAAGACCAAAGCCATGCTTCCAAGCTCTTTAGCTTTAACGAGCTACCGTTTTTCTTTCAGGAAGTGCATCATTGACAAGAATGCAAGGATCGGAAAAGACGTTATCATAAGGAACAAGAATGTATGATCTTCTCTACTTTTCATTTCACTCATGGGAGATGATTCATATAATATGCTATGGTATTTCATGCCTAATGGATATAAAATGCTTGCTTAGGGAGTTCAAGAGGCCGATAGGCCGAATGAGGGGTTCTACATAAGGTCAGGCATTGTCATCATAATGGAGAAGGCGACGATCCCAGATGGCACAGTCATTTGACTTTGAAGCAGGAGGTGTCGAAGAGAACGGCAAGGAAGAAAGTGGGTCATAGGTTCAAACCATGGGGTGCCTAGCAACTCGGTAGTTTGAACTATATATCTAAGTAATGAATAAAGATGGTTCGAGTGTAAGGAAAGTACGTGTATGAATAAAGCCCTTGCAATGTGTTATAGTCGGTTCATAGTAATAATAAAGTTTGTGCAATGTGTTCTTTCTACAGTTCTACTCTTTTTTCGTAGACAATACAACTACGCCCAAAAATGTGACCCGACCTAAGAACCTGAACAATCCCAAGAGCATTAGGTTATGGTTGAGCATGTTTCAAATGAGCCTGTGCAACTCGTAAACAACCTAAAACTGTAAATGGCTCCAAATTTAGGATCGTCAAAACCCACTGAACTTGTAAGTTGATATTCAATACAGAGTATATAGAAACGTACCCAACACACGTGATGGAAATGAATGAAGCTTTCCTCATCTTCAATCTAACCCTTCAACACAGTTTCTGAAAGTCAAATTCTGCAACAAAATTAGAGACAGATTATTTTAAAACTTAGCTCTGTAAAAAATAAAATAAAAATAAAAAATGAATCCTATAACAAACATGGGCATTGATGTTAGGTAAATAAATATATAAGCATTTTACCAAAATCATGAGCAGCAAGTTTACATCAGAGTTTGACTTGAACGATACAGGTTAATATTATCATAAAAAGGCGTCTAGGAATTCGCTTATCGTTGTATATCTTATGTGGGGATAAAGCTGTGTTCCTTCCACTCCACCCGATGACTCAATGTCGAAGTATGTGTGATCTCCCTTCACAAAAGCAGAATATATGTAGATAAACTCAAAGTTGCCTGGATACGGGGTCTCTGCATACAAACCGAAAAAGGACCATTTGTCTCAGTGCTTACTACAAGCAAGAACACAGGGGAAGTAATGGATTATAATAACTAAGAACAGAAAAATCCAATGGTTTCCCTCACATTTAGTTAAAACAATTACACATAATGAAATAAAATAGAAAATTCAAAATTACGTACCTTGGCGTTTGACATAATTTCAGAATAATAGGTATGTATCTTGTCATTTGGAAAGTATATTATTCACATGCCCTAGTGTTTTCAGTTTGTATTACTCAGGTGACAACCGATAACTTTTGTAGACTTTGTTAACATTTGAAACCATTTCACCTTCAATCCATGTAAGTTTTACTTAGTCAGCTGCCATTAACAAGCTTTTGCTTCATTCCTAACTCTCAGATCTCTATACATTCATTTTCTGATTGGTAATGTGTTAATATAAGACATGACGAAAAAATAAACAGAAGTGAGAATAAGCTTAGTCTTCTCTTTCAACAGGACAAGCAAGATTTCCAAGGAACAGAGAACAACTCCAAAACCAATGTTAACAAATGAATCCACACAAAGATCATCAAGGTTTACATTAAGGTCAATAAAGTTGAAACACACACCTCTTATTCTCCGAAGAATTGCTTCTTCTTGCATATATGTTTTCTCCAGCTGTTTCCCAATCTTATGCTCCCAAAGGTTGACAAGTTCATTCATGGAGTAAACATTTCCTGGTGGTCTCAAATACATGACCTTATTCAAGGTACGTGGATCATCCACAGCACTGACCGTGAAGGAAGCAACATCAATTTCCTTGACAAAGACCCCTGTAAATATAGGCATAAAGGAATAAGGAATTGCGAGGCTAATTTTTAAGAGCCAAATTAGAGAGGGCCACCTAGTCTTCAACAACCTTTGACATTTCCATCACCAAAAATGGTGACTTTGTCCTTTGGAGGTGCCTTTAGTCCTGGTTGAAGAAGTGATGGAAGAAAATAGCTCATGTAATAGTTGCAGCAGATATAAGTGTAAGGAATCCCTTCCGATTCCACAAGACGTCGAATTTCAATCCTTTTAGAATATATTCCATACTCTTTGTCCAACTCAGATATTTGGGTTTTTTCAGGATCCATCCCAAACTCTGCTGGAAAGAATCTCTACATTGAAATTAGAAGCATGAATACATTATAATTTGGCATTACCAAAGGAAAACCAAGGCTAAAAATGAATTGATTAATTTTGTTTGAATTGAACAGCAGTAAGGCCAAGAGGCAGATAAGTTCGTCTTTTCTAGGATTTCAAAAGAAAATACACTAGATCGAGTCTGTATTATAATGACCAGCAACCTAATTGTATAAAGCATGCCAATCACTTCATCTAATTTCAGCTGCATTTATCTGGATCTTGGGATTATTTATCCCCCCAAAATAAAATATACTTCCTTCACTGGTTTGAGTCTTTGAGATCTCATCTTTTAAATTGGAATACATCAAATAAGGTAAAGGCAACTAGACTGGGAAACAAGATTGTACTGGCACCACCTCAACACTTGAGTCATCATGCTCCTAAGATGCCTAAATCATAAAAATGAATTAAATACTCATTATGCAAGTATGCAATAACAAGCAATACAATCCTCGTCAACATGAATAGCTAAAAGGGTGCAAAAACAAAAAGGCAAAAAAGTGTAGTAGCAGTCCAGTTAAATGGTAGGGTAGCCGGGAAAGAGGAAATTAACAGATGATGTTAGAACAGCAACACAAATCAAGAGGTTCAAAATCTGGGCTGGATGCTTTTGAAAGGCTTAAATGACAAATTTGAAAATTTGTGCAACACAGTCACAAATAATTCAAAGTGTTTGCAATCCATAGTTTCAATCATTCAATGACATATCCAAAACAATTACCCATGAAATTTCGTGGCAGCATAAATTTTACCGGATATCTGAAATTTGCTTAGGTGACCATGTAATCACACAACCGACCTAAACTACCGAAAAACTATATGCATAATATTAACCTACATCCTCTTGCAGATTAATCATCGCCATAGATAACTTTATGGGCATAATTTGCAAAGCTGTAATCAATGGATAACGTAACATGTTGTAAGTCGTTTTTAAACAAAAAAATTCATGAAGCAAAATGCTATAACAGTTGAAACCACCCAACATTTTTAGTTGTTTCAAAAAACCACATCAAACAAGGTTTCTTTTAGATTTATGCAATTAGGTTTTTCTATTTTGATATCCCTCCTGCTCCTGCTGTTTTGCTCACATTTTTGGATAGTTTAGGTCCCTTCCAAGTGAGAAATTTGATGACTTGATCCCTACATTAAACCATTTGATCGTGTTTTTTTTGGTGACTTTCTCATGTTCAAGTGCAAATTTTGAAATGGCCGCATTACAGAAACAAAAACATTTCAGATTGGAGAATGAGAGTAGAGACAGACCTTGATGGAACCAGCTCGCTTCATAGCTCGAATGAGATGCGTCTGGAGAGGAACTTGCTTAGAGGCGACAGCACAAATCACCACATCCACTTGCTTCACAGCTTCAAACAGGCTCTCCTCGTCCTCGAGCGAACCCTAATTCGCACCAAAATCCTCAACACAAAACGAAACGCATCACAGATTCCACCAGACTGAAGACGGAAATTAAGCGAGAGCAATGTACCTTGAGAAGCACGGCGCTGAGATCGGAGATAGATTGGAGGAAGGATGACTTGAGAGGGTCGGCGAATGCGGAGTCTCTGACGAGAGCGAAGGTAGGGTGGCAGGATTCAAGGCTCGACATTGTTAGATGCTTCCCTAAGTTTCCGGTTGCTCCCACTATTAGTATTTTGCTCTTCGCCATTGCCGTTGACCAGTGCAGTTCTCAGTCCTGATCGAGGGTTGAAGATGAGCTGATTTTATAGCCTCCCCTTTCTTTCTCGAAACAAATTTTAAGATGAGGGAAAATTACACAAAACCGCCCACTAAATAGCATACCTTCCATATAACCACCCTCTGTATTTAAATTTATACAAAACGACCTACTAAATTCAACTTGTAAACAATTCACCACCAAGGTAAAAATATATGACAAAAAGTCATTAAATTTACTACTCCCTCCTTTCGGCAAAACTTATCGTTTACTATTCACGCACGCTTTTTTAGAATGATAAAAACTATATAAAATATTCATTTTTAAAAAAAACTTTTTTAACAAGTTTGTACTTATTCATAATAACTACGAAATTGTTAAAAAAATTATTAAAAAAACTAAATATTTTATATAGTTTTTAGCTCCTAAAAAAGCGTGCGTGAATAGTAAAACGTCAAGTTTTGCCGAACGGAGGGAGTAGTTTACTTGAGTCAAATCTTCTTATCATTTGACATTGAATCATACATCTCCAAACAAACCTTAGTATATCATTTGATCATCTTTGAAACCATTTTAATCTCTCTTGAAAGCCGTACATGGGTGGTATTAAAAAATCAAATTTATAAGAACTTAAAAAATGGGGGAAATTTTCACAAACTAAACTGATAAACCCTCTCGTGTAAGATGTTTTAGGGCTTCTTCCTCTTGAAACCAAAATCAAAAGGGGAAACTGAATTCACAGTCATCAAACAAGGACAATAAAAAACCAACAATTCGACAACATACGACTAGCTGAAGCGGGAAGGAAGAGAAGTCGTCAATGAAACCACAGAGAGTCAAATGCTAATACTTTAGCCGAAGATACTAGTAAAAGGAGAGTCAAGCACTACCAAAGTAGCACCGGTGATACATAAAATTTATAAGGTTGTATTGTATATGTCATTTACCGTTATTTTAAAAGAATATTGATGGAATATTCTTACATGGGTGGTGAATTATTCATCTATTGCCTTTCATCTCGTTTGCTTTTGATGGATCGTTGTTTGAAGACCATAACATAGGTCATAGGTGGTAGTAAGAAATCAAATCCATAAGCACTTAAAAATGGGGGAAGTTTTCACAAACTAAAGTGACGAACCCTCTCGTGTAAGTTGTTTTAGGGCTTCTTCCCCTTGATATCAAAATCAAAAGGGGAAACCGAATTCACAATCACCGAACAAGGACAATAACAAACCAACAATCCGACAACCCACGACTAACTAAAGCGGGAAGGAAGAGAAGTCGTCAATGAAACCACAGAGAGTCAAAACGTTAATACTTTAGCGAAGACACTAGTGAAAGGCGAGTCAAGCACTACCAAAGTAGCACCGCTGATACATAAAATTTATAAGGTTGTATTGTATATGTCATTTACTGTTATTTTAAAAGAATACTGATGAGATATTCCTACACGGGTGGTGAATTATTCATCTATTGCCTTTATAGCGGGTCGTTTTGTGTAATTTTCCCTTAAAGATAAAGGGCGATTCCATGTAAATAGGTTAAAATAAGGGGTGTTTATGTGCAATTAACCCTTTTATGTTATCGCTCACATTCACATTTCACGGTCCATCCAAAGGGACCAAAGCTCACTACAAACATGCTCTGCTCCGTCCACCGCCAGCCCTCCACCGCCCCGTTTCCCGGCGCCGCTGCCTCTCCTCCACCCCTCCCCCGCCTCTCCTCAGTCCACCCGAAGCCCAACCCCTTCACCCCATTCTCTATCTCCTCCCGCCAAACTCCTGAACCCCCTCCTCAAATTCGCCGTCGCCACAACTCCTCCTCGTCCTTCATCCTTCGCCACCTACAAGACGCCGAGGCCGAGCACCAGATAAAGCTCCCCCCGAACGACGCCGTTTTAGCTGACGAAGAAAGGGCGGAGCTTCTCGAACTCTCCCTCGTCCGGAACCGCGCGCCGCAGTTTCCCGGGTCGATTCACGCCCGGAAGCCCCACCAAAGCGACCCCTCCCTCCCTCCTCTCGCCGTCATCTTGAAGCCCGACGAGGATGACGAGATGCTGATTAAGGCTGTTGAGATTAGGAGGAAGGTGACGCTCGAGATCTTCGTTGATCAGATGAGGCGAAAGGGGAAGTTTGGGATCACTTACGCTACCAATTTGGCTTCTGAGATGGCCGGATTCCTTGATTTGGTGATGATTGAGGCTGCCGCCATGAAGAAAATGCCTGAATTTGCAGAGACTTCGTTTAATTTTAGAGCTCGCAGGTTCATTGAAGAGTCTAAGGCGGTGCCTCTTGTAAGGTGCGTTTTTTATTTCTATGAAATTGGGGGAAAATTGGAGGAATTCTCCTATTTAAGTGTTAAATTAGGTTTCTTTATTGGAAACGAAATCTGAAATTTAGATCATAGGAAGAAGCTATCTTATTTCAGATTGATTGATCAATGTGATTGATATTTCAGTGTATGATTGATATTTCTGCATCTTGATGGAGTTGAGAGTTCAATAACTAGATGATCTGCAGGTGGTTCAAACATAATTCATTGTCGTACAATCAGATAGGAAGATTGATATGCATGTCAAGGGGGAAACTAGACTCTCTATGGTCTCTTGCTGAGTGGTTGAAGTCGATCCATGTGAAGGAGAGGGCTATCGGGGTTGTGCTCACACGAGTAGGGGAGACGATTCTATGGCGTAGGCGGGAAGAATTGGATGAGGTCGTCGGGTACCTGGTGAGCTGTGGTATCAGGATGGAGTGGATGGGTTACATTGTAGGCAGATGTCCTGAGCTTTTGGCATTCAGCATGGAGGAAGTTACAACTCGTGTCGGGTTTTTCATGGACATGGGTATGAATGAGAATGATTTTGGCACCATGGTTTTTGACTGTCCCAAAGTGCTGGGCTTTTTCAGTTTAGAGGAAATGAAGGAGAAGGTATGGCGCATCTTATGTTACTTTTTACTATCTGAATAGCTTATTTTATGTTTGATGCATTGGATAGGATAAGAGTGTATAATATGGGACAGATGAATGAGAAGATCACGATTACCAAATTACTCGGTCAAACCATGTTTGACCGATATGTGTAGTAATCAGACACGAGCAAAGTCACAAAGTGCTCATCTAAAAATAACGAAGTAGTACATTTAGAGAGCAGGAAATGAAGCAACAACATAGCCTGAGTAAAAGTAATTGCTGGAATACGTAACGTAATTGTAAAAGGACTGCTATCTCCTTTAAATCAATGAAATAAGAAAAGTTCAGGAAAACCACAATGTAGTTGCTTATTTGTTCTGTTTTTCGCCTGTTGTCCAGGTGAAATTACACCATATTAGTTTAGGGTAGTATAAGGATGAGCTTCCATAACAGAAGAAAAAGGAAAGTGGAAGAATGAGTGTACCGTTGAATCAAAGCTCTACTTGCCCAATAGTCCTTTTCTGGAGGATAGCCAATTTTTTTTCTCGCTAGATATGATCTCATTAGAGTAATTGGACATCCCTGCCGTCTTCTGTTGCAAAGTGTGATTTGCCACTCTTGAATCCAGGTAGACTACCTGAAAGAGTTTGGGCTTGGCAACGAAGATGTTGGTAGACTTTTGGCATTTAAACCTCAACTGATGGTGTGCAGCATCGAAGAAAAGTGGAAACCTCTCATCAAGTACTTCTACTATCTTGGCATTGACAGACAAGGTTTGAAGAGAATGCTTATCATCAAACCAATGGTGTTCTGTGCCGATTTGGAAACCACCATTGTGCCAAAGGTAAGCATATTTTTGCATCAAGTGTGCAACAAAGACAGAATCTCTTGATGTCTCTTTTTATGCAAAAAAATGAAAGAATTGCTATTCTTTAGATCATAACCATGACAGAGTTTTGTGTTTGGTGTGAAGGTTCGGTTTTTACAAGATATAGGCATAAAGAATGACATGATTGGTCGCATGCTTGTCAAGTTCCCTCCATTGTTGACATACAGCCTCTACAAGAAAATCCGTCCAGTGGTTAGTTCACTTTCCCATGACCCTTTTTCCTTCATTCCTTGCTACAGGCATGAATGAGTTATGCGAAAACTTCCAGGGCGTTCATATGACTTTAATATGATTTCATTTTGCATCTTCATGCTTGATGTTTTTGTTTGTTGGGAAAAAGCAACTTCTATAAATTAACCTACCTTTTATGAAGGTCGTGTTCTTATTGACGAAAGCTGGAGTAACAGAGAGAAATATAGCAAAGGTGATATCATTGGCACCTGAGCTACTGGGGTGCAGCATAGCACGGAAGCTCGATGGCCATGTCAAGTACTTTCTATCGCTTGGCATTACCCTTCGACAATTGGGAGAGATGATTGCTGATTTCCCCATGCTTCTAAGATATAACGTTGACCTTCTCCGTCCCAAATACCGTTACTTGCGAAGAATCATGGTTCGCCCGCTTCAAGATCTGATTGAGTTTCCAAGGTAATTAGCAGCAATTTGCAAATTATCTTGTTTTTTTCTTCTACATTTCTCTGTTATGGAACTAAGGTGATACAGTTTGTGCTGCCAGATTTTGCAGCTACTCGCTTGAAGGGCGAATAGCTCCAAGGCATAAGGTGATGGTGAAGAACCGGGTCAATTTCAAGCTCCGCTACATGCTGACATGGAGCGACGAGGAGTTCACGCGGAGGGTTCAGGATGCTGTTCAACGGCGTCAGAGATTCGAAGATGGCATGATTTCCGAATTCGCAAACGAAAAAGTTGACACTGGAAGTGAAACTGAAGATGTCCTTGTAGATTACGAGACCGGTGAAGTAGTAGAGGATGTCTTAGAATCAGGGATTGGCGAACCAGAAGATGCCTTCAATTCTGACACCGATGAAGGTGAAGATGACAGCGAAGACGCCTATTCGGATCCTCAGGGATCGGAAAGTTCACTTGTTGGTAAAGCTCGGTTTAGCTCCATGGACGATGATGATCATAATCGCACATTGTCGTATTCGTGACAAAATTGAGAAACCTGACTTACCTAGCACAGTCAATGTTCATAGCAATGTAAATTATACAGAGAAAACTCAAAAATCAGTTTCGATGAGTTCCTGAAGAATGTAGTCCGATCACCCAATCTGATCCATGGCATCCGATCCAATCCAGACCATTTGAAAGGTGCGATCTTTATCTTTGAGATGCACATTCAAATGTGCCAAAGATGATATAAAATTGAAATTATTTTATAATGAGTTTAAAATTACTTATCAAATGATATGTTGCCACAATCAAATTCTACTTCACCAAGGTACAAATTGATGGACAGATTACGAGCGGCAGTTTATTTTTCCTTCCCAAAGGCGCAACTTTTCGGTATTGTACAGAGCTCGTTAGCAACCAAAACCCCTAAATCATAAACACCTAGGGAAGTCAGTCTGACCCACTCGCCCACCACCCATGGCCCTCCTCACGTTGGATGCAAACATCTTCGGGTCGTCTTTCAACACGTTTGCTGCCTCCTGGTTGAGAGGATCTTCGTGGTTTGGTTGCTGCAAACACATGGATGCAAGAACTGAATAAGATAATGGGGAAAAGGCAAATGGATTGCATCAATTTTTGCAATTACTGAGTTTTTGGTATCAAGATGAGAGTCGGAAAGGGCAATGAATACCGTGAAGAGATGAAACAGTCCGTAGATGATCGTGTTGATGTTGAGAACAGGCTTCCAGTCTTCTCTCAAAATGTTGAGGCAGACGTTCCCTTCCAAATCAATGTTAGGATGGTAGACCTGTCAATTCGATCCAGTACAGAATTAACCAACTAAATATGTACATAAAACTCTTTTTTAAGAAGATGCTGATTTGTTAAGATAGGGTTTTTCATTACCTTTGTCTTGCATTTCACTTTCGGTGGCTCATGTGGGTAGACTGTGGGAACGGAGACGGAGAACAAAAATTTGCCGCCTCTAAAACATTGGACAATATATAAACTGTCAGCATTTGGGTCATCAAACACATTAGAGGGTTCAAAAAATGCAGAGTCAGGTGATGAATCAGTGTAATATTTACAGGTAGTATCCTTCATCGGGGCAGATTTTGACTTCAAAGTTCATCAGATCATCCTTGCCATTGGGGAAAGAAATGACGCAAGATTTCGGCAGGTTTAGTTCACTCATATCTACAAGTTCAGAAACAAAAAGACATCATACTTTCAAGCCAGAATTCATCCGGAAGTTTAACTAGCAGATATAATTAATCAGATTTTACAATGACAGGAAACATAAGGATGTAAAGATGGAATTTTTTTGAGGTGGTGTTTTAAGAAGCGATTAAAGAACCTTTGTGAAGACGCAATTCTCCAGCAGTTTGCTTATTTACGGGTGTCTTCCCATTGTTACTCTCTGCAAGTTCCTTCTGCCTCTCCTTCACTTTAAATAGCCTGATCATCTTCTCTCTGTAGCTCCAAAAACCAAGAGGAAAAAGAAGCGGAATCTCGCATTAGCATACTAGAAAAGTAAATTTCAGCTGCATATAACACAGCAGGAAATCCTAATTAAAGAGCAGAAGGAAGTGATCAATGACAAAAGTGATCCTCCCAAATTTTCAGCAAGCTTAATAATTCTAGCTGACAATTGACAAAGAAGTGAAAGAACATCACCACGAGGAATAATCACGAAAGAGTACAACAACAACCCACTCTATCCTGCTAGAGCAGGGTCTTGGGGATCTGGATGTACACACTGCTTTCTCCGAACAAATCGAGAGAGTGTTTCCGATAGATCCAGAGATAGATCCAGAACAATAGGGTACAAGAATTACAAGCAAGCATGACTCAAAGAAGAGAAGCATAATAAGAAACGAAACTGGGAGAAGACATAAATGAAGCAAGAACAAAGTACAAAACATCAATGCCCAAAACTCTATACATCGGGAGTCCGAATGCACCTCCTCCAGCGATCCCGAAAGAGTAAATCACGGAAATATTACAGAAAACCGACATGATTTATCCACTGTCATGGCAATATGTGCAACTCAAAACCACATCCAAAGCTGAAACCATCCAATGATTGATTGACCAATACCAACAAAGTACCAATTCAAACTTCAAATACATGTTAAATTCGATTTGATTAGCTTCATGCATTACAGTTACTTTCATTATCTTTAATAGGTCTGAAAGCGAAGCAAAGATAAATTCAGTTCTGATGGGGAAATTGGGGACCGAATTGATCCACCGACCCCATAAATTGAACCCCCCACCCATTGGCAGGAGGATAAATAGAAAGTAGAAACCATCAGGATCAAATAACACAACAATAATCACCAAAAGAGAGGCATAAACAAGAAACCGTGCAGGATAACGGGGAATCGAAATCGCTCGATTCACAGGAATTTGGAAAACGCATTCAATACAACTCCCAATTTCTGAGCAAATCCCAACAGAAATCATCAAAAGATAAAGACTTTACAACCAAAACCCTAGTTAGCTTACGAACTTGTATAATTTATCCGCGACCGACAAGGGGATGATCATGCATACATCAATCAAACCCCAAAAATTCAAACATAAAAAAACAAGAAATCTCAAACCAAAGAAGCCCCTGAAATAGCGAAATATGAACAAGCCGGAACCAACCAGATCAACCAATGCCCTTAATAAAGATGCGAACTTGAAGATCAGAAACAAAAAAAGGTACCGCGATTTACCTGCAACTAGCGGAGATTGGAAAGCAGGCGGAATTAGAAAGAGGGGAGACGGAGGAAGAGGGAGAGAGAAGCTAACGATGAGTCAGCGACGTTGTTTAAGCAGAAAAGGGATTATTATTATATTTTATAATCACAAATTTGGATAACATTTTTTTTTTTTATCAACTCTTATACTTTAGGTTAGGTTTGTTAAATACCGTAGATTTTAGTTAATTTTGAAATAAATATAAAGATATAGTACTATCTAAAATAATGCCTAAAATCCTGTAAATAAGTATCTTTTTTTTTTATTCGTCCGGTAAAGAAGTATCTAACACAAAGGAAATTGTCACTTATTAAAAAAAAAGGTTAGTTAAATAGATTGAAAAAAACAGAAATTAAGAATGCAGTCTTCTCTATTGACGTTGATAAACCGTTTGGACCTGGTGATATGTCAGTCGGTTTTTATCAGAAGTATTGGCCTATTGTAGGCCCAACGGTTATAAAAGTTGTTAAAAACTTCTTCTTTTCAGGTAAACTTCTAAAACAAACCAACCATACGTTTATTACGTTGATTCCTAAAATTGATGACCCTGCTTGTATTAATCATTTCCGCCCAATTAGTCTTTGTTCGACCGTTTACAAAATCATTGCAAAAATTCTTACGGCAAGACTAGCCCCATTACTTACAAAATTCATTCGTCCTTTACAAGGGGCCTTCACAAAAGGATGTTCCATTCATGATAATGTTCTCATTGCTCGTGAAAATTTTCATTCTTTTAAAGCGAAAAAGGGTAAGGTCAGGTGTCTACCCTTAAGCTTAATATGGAAAAGGCTTACGACCAAATTGAATGGTCATATCTTCAGGCCGTTTTACAAAAGCTAGGCTTTCAGAGTAAGTTTGTCAACTGGATTATGGAATGTGTCTCCACAATCTCCTATTCAATCTTGATTAATGATATTCCCACATAACAATTCTTTCCAGGAAGGGGCCTTCGACAAGGGGACGCTCTCTCCCCGTTACTGTTTATTATTGCCTCAGGGTTTCTTGCCCAGACACTGCAACATGAAGCTACTAGGAATACTGACATTGGTTTTCTTATCACTAAAAATGGACCTATTGTCCCATTTCTCGCCTTTGCCGGTGACATGATGATCTTCACTAAACTTTCTGCTTCTGCCTGCTAAACTGTTACCTCTATTCTAAATAACTATTGTAGGCTTTCTGGCCAGAAAATTAATTATCATAAGTCCTCCTTACATGTTTCGAATAACACCACTACTGCTTCAAAAGCAACTATTACATCCCATTTAGGTATTTCTTGCTCAACTGTGATGGAAAAATATTTGGGCTATCCGATTATCAATGGTAGAGTCAGTAAGGATACATTTGCGGATGTCGTTATTAAGACTAAACGTCAACTCACGGTGGAAGGCTTCTTCTCTGCCGGTTGAGGGCCGCAAGGTCCTTATCAAGGCAAACCTAAGTGCTCAACCCATTTTCTTAATACAATCTTTTATGCTGCCTGCTTCTATTCTTATTGAATTAGATAAAGTCTACAGACGTTTCTTCTGGAATAAGGAAGAGCAGTATACTCCACTTATAGTTGGGATAAAATTTGCTCAGACACGTTAAACGGTGGTTTGGGCATTTACAAAGCAGAAACAATGAACATAGCTCTACAACTCAAACTCTTATGGAAAATACTTGCACAACCCACCAATCCCTGGGTACAGGTTATCTAGGCTAAGTATCTTAAAAATGCGTCACTTAGGACATATGAGAAGAAAGGAGGGTCTTCTTGGCAGTGGTCCAAGCTGATACAACTACATCCTTTGTTTGAAAAGGGACTTCGATGGAGTGTCGGCAATGACGATGACATCTTTTTTTGGTCTGATCATTGGGTGTTCAAGGATGGCCTTGTCTCTCGCTCGGACACCCTTTTGACTGTAGAACAACTGACCTGGAAGGTTAGTAGGTTCGTTACTAGCAATAAATCTTGGAATCTCCCTTTCTTACATTCTGATCTATCAGGTCAATTACACACGCATATTATCACACATATCAGTACACTACCTTTTACTGTTACCAATCTTTCGGACCGACTGTAATGGGGACCGGACCCTTCAGGTTGGTTTACCACGAAGTCTGCGGTATCTTTGGTGCCTAATGGTGCTCAAAATACCCAATTCCAGTGCCAATGGATTTGGAATTTAAACATTCCGCCTAAGTTAAAGCACTTCCTATGGAAAATTGCTACTGACTCTCTACCATCCAAAGGACGCCTCCAAAAGTCGCATGTTAGTGTCCCTATGCATTGTGTTTTTTGTGACTGCACGTATGAGTCAACTCAACATCTACTATTTGATTGCCCGATGACCAAGCGAGTTCTCAGGACTATCAACTGTACAATACCGAATGGGGGTCTAGCCAATTTCGATGACCATCGCCACACTCATGTTTTACAGCACCTCTTCTCTACAACTAACAAATCAACCCTGACCGATCTTTTTTTATTGTTGGTGGGCTATTTGGTTCTACCGGAATAAATTGGTCTTTGGTGCTGCCACTACAGTTACATTACCTCATATTCAGATTCAACTGCATTCTACCAAACAAAGTTGGACAGAGGCTTCTCGCCTTGATCTCGCTTCTGACACCTTTCTCCCTACTAGGGCCCATCCAGCAACCACCATCGAATCGAGTAAACACCGAGTACAGACCCATGATATCAAACACCATTGGCATAGGCCACCACCATTGGCTTTGAAACTTAACTTTGACGGCTCGTATCGACAATCTGGTGACGGCTCTTCCGGATTCATTATTAGAGACTCGAATGCTTCTGTGGTTTCGGCTGGCGCGGGCCGTTGTAACACCACTTCTTCCCTCTACGCTGAGGCACTTGCGCTTCAGAATGGGGTTCTTCGGGAAAAGGAGTCGGGTATCGCTAACTTGCTTATCGAGGGTGACAACCTGCTTGTAGTTAACTTCCTTTTGGGAGATTATCGCTACCCTTGGAGTATTGAACTACTGCTATCAGACACTAGGTCCCTTTTTATGTTTTTTAATTCTGTTTCTATTCGTCATATTTTCAGAGAGTCAAATGTTGTCGCTGATCGGGTCGCGCACTGGCGTACGACATCCCTTCCGACGAGGATTTGCTGGCTGATCACGAACTTCGCGTTCTCGTCCGAAAGGACGCTCTAGGATATAGGTTATTTTCACAAACGATAGCTGTATCCTAATTCATTTCCTTGTATTAAAAAAAAAATTCTATTTTATAATTGAAGAAATTTGTTCCACAGGTCATTTCCATAAATTTATTAAGCAACTGTCTAGCGGTTTGCATTCTTTAGCATTTGTCAAATCTTGAGAGAGAGGCTCTCTTCAGGAAATCCATCCCGCAACCCGAAAACCACCACCACCACGCTATACCGCCTTCACCTTTTCCTTGATTTCGACTCCTTTCCTTCATAATCTGGCCACCACAGTGACTCTCCGACCCTCCTTTCGTCGACCCCGGGTTCCCTTGGCCCTAATTTTCCTTGTGGCTTCTTTGCCCCTTTCCAAACCCTAGCTTTAGATTCCTCTTCCCAAATCCCTTTCGATCTTTTCTTTTGTGCGATTTGGGATGCCCATCCTTTCGATTCGGTGCTTCTGCTTGCCGATTTGGGTCTCCAAACTGTTGATCGGGTGCCGCTGCGTCTGTTAAGGTTATGGCCTCCTCCTTCTCCTCCGCTCGTGGTTGTTCGACGGCGCTTGTCGGCTGGCGGCTTGGCGTCGACCCCCCGGTGTTGCTCCCCTCGCCGACGTCGGTGTTGTCCCGTGGCCGATTGGTGTCGCTGGTGTTTGCTCCCCTCACCTTCACCTGTGGTGGCCCATGCTTCGGGTCATTCGGGCCCAAGCTTCGGGTACTTCGGGCCCAATGTTTTGGGGGGGGGGGGGAATCCGAAAGGGTTGAAACCACTCTTTGATTATACCCCGAAAAGGGCCTAAATCCCGTTAGGGCTTGAAAATCCCGAAAGGGTTTGAATTCTAAATCTATTGAAATAAAATCTCCCGAATGGGTTTAACATTTTGCCCGTTTGGATTGAAAAAATTCTCTTTCGTCTGAAAGGGATTCAAGGTGCGTCTTCACGGGTGGTTCTTGGTTGTGATCCTTGGTGTTCTTGGCGTTCCTCTTCTGTGTTGGAGCTTTGGCAACCGGTTTCGGGATTGGCTGGGGTCATGGTGGTGTGTATCAAGGCGACTCCGCGTGTAGGAAATTTCCTTGGAGGATCGTCTTCACTACCCACAGGGACTCCTGATGTACCTCTGACCAACGGTGTCGTCGCTTGGTGGTGCTTGGCATCGGTTCTTAGTCTACGTTGTCTCCAGCGTGTCCGGGTTTGGTTCGCTTGCTCGTCCGGGATTATGCGCCTCCCACTTTGTTTTTTTGCACCTTTTTATCTGTCTTGTGTCATATGTAGTGACAGTTTCACTGTTTGCCGACTTCGTCGGCCTCTCAAATTGTCAAGTGTGCCTGGTTCTCGAATTATTTCCTAATCAAAAAAAAATATTTAGCATTTGTCCAAAATTCTTTAATGTAATACCTAAACTACCCCTGTATTAATATTTTCCCACCCGTTCCGCGTAGCTTCCATCTCTCGGTGTTACGTTGCTGATGCATATTTGAGAAATGATAATTGGTATGGGTCGATGTTTGGGCCTCTTGGCCCACCTTGCTTCTAATGCATATATACTGTATATTTTAAAATTATAATTTATGATAAGATAATGGATTAATTGATTTTTGTAAAAAAAAATTGATTGAATAGACTATTTTTAAGGAGAGACTGTCACCTCATTAAAAAAAACTTCTTTTTGAATAGTTAGATATTGTTATAATACTCACTTCGTTCGCAAAACTTGTCGTTTTAGAGTTTTGTTTTTGTTCGGAAAAACTTGTCATTTTAGGTATTTTGCTTCTACTTTACTAAAATGCCCTTGATTTGATTGATGTGTTGTGAGTTGTAGTTTTTGATAAAGTAAAAAGTAGAGTAATAAATGAGGGTAAATTAGTAAAAAATGAGTGTAATTATTAGCTTTATTAAAAGTTGTGTGAAGAGTTAAAATGACAAGTTTTGCCGAACGGAGTACTACTACTAATTATAGGTGATTTTACACCTTTCCATATCCCACACCATAATTTCTATTCCATAAGACTATCTGCATTAGTGAATCCCTTCCCGGGTTCATAACTTACTTTTTCAGTGCCACATCAGCTTAACAACCCCACTTTAGCTTTATTATTTTTTCACTCCCATTCATGAACCCCAACCTCGGATTCATAACTTACTTTTCTTCATTTATCATTTTTTATTAAATAAAAATCTTCTTATATTAAATTCATTAATTTTATTAATAATGATAATTTATTATTATTTAAAACATTATATATTATTAATTATTTAAATATTACAATTAGTATAACTATCAGATTTTTAAATTAATTGTCGGATAATACATTACACGAGTGTATACGAATAAGGTAATATCATGATTTTTTTTTTCTCTCGAAACATATGCAAAGTACAACTATTGTATTTTTTATTATTAAATATGAAATATTATAATGAAGTTTATTAATAATAATTTTATACTAATATTAAATATTATTAATTTTTTAAGTTTATTAATTATAATAATTTTTTATTATTAAATATTATAATTACTATAAATGTCGGATAATAAATTACATGGGTGTCATACGAAATAGGGTAATATTATAAATATTTTTTCTTCAAAATATATGCAAAGTGGATGTGTATATGTAGAGAAAATTAAATTACATTCAAAAATATAATTTTATTTATTTATTATAATGTGAAAATGGATAAAAATCCCATTTATAAATCTTAATTAATAGCGCCGCCACGTGTGACGTGTCAACCCCTGAATAGGGACACATGGCAGCGCCAAAATAATTTTAGCCCATCCCTTTTGACCAAAACGCAGCACTGTATTCTTCCTCTGGGCAAAAAGACGCCATTTTTGTGTCCGCCCTCACGTGACTTCGGCATGGCTTCGGTTTTCACGCCCATGAACCCACTTTTTGGGGCACTTGCAGATGAATCCGAACACCCGGATTCATGCGTTTTTCTTTTTTTTTTCCTAACTTTTTTTCCACCTGTCTCTCCCTTGAACCGGTGGATTCACCTTTGCGGCTACTCTAACACCCACATGGTAGAATATCAAATGTCTATATTGATGACCCTCTTATCTTGTAACCCTCTCCATCTATGCCTATATAAGCAGAGGCGGATCTGTGGGGGGCTCGAGGTGGCTGAAGCCCCCCATCCTAAAAAAGGGTTTTGGTATATTTAAATCTGTTAATTTAGTAATATATAAAAGTTAAGTTAAATGAAATCACAAAAACGGATTGGCTCAATGGTGAGGACGCGGGCGCTGATTAATGAAGAATGCTTTCATCCAAGGTTCGATTCCCATTCCCTTTGTAGCTTTCGCGCGCACACAGCGAAGGGAGAAGCCAAGCAGGCGGCCGGCACCGCTGCCAGCGCCACCTCCGACCACTACAAAAAATAAAGAAATTCGCCACGCTACTTAGCTTCGGAAGGGGGCTTGCCGTGGCAATAGATACCTTTTGCCATTGATGGTAGCTTCGGCAGAGGCTTACCGTGGCAATTGATACCCATTTTCTACCGATGCTAGCTTCGGCAAAGGTTACCGTAGCTAGACTACAAAAATAAAAAACAGTGCCACGCTTTCTAGCAATGGCAAGGATTTGCCGTGGCTAAACCGCCTATTTTTTTTTTTTTTTAAAAAAAAATTGAAAATCCCTAACCTAGCGTATAACCTATACCACTCATCTCCTCATCCCTCACTCCGCTCATTTTCAGATCCGAAAACCCCTAACCCTCGCTTCTCTGTTCGTCTATCTCCTCTCTATTTCAGATCCGTCCGTCTTTCCTGCTTCCTCCTTCCTCATCCTTGTTCATCTTCATCCGCCAGCCATTGGTGACCAGTGGAAGCTCTCCAAACTCTTCAATCTCTCGATCCATCGTCTTTCCTGGCTCTCCGTCTCAATGAAGGAAGTTCGACATGGACAAAGGAAAACAAGTAGTGCCTCAGTGGAGAGAGGGTTTCGGTTCTTCAACCAGGTCAGGGTCCCGAGAGCCTCGCCTTCGAGCCCCTCAGCCGAGCCCCTCCACAGGCATCGTCAAAGGCAGCTTTCTCTTCTGAAAAGGCCGTGATTGGATCGATTTTGCTTCCAGTCGGTAACCTTTCTTCATTTCTAGGGTTTTTCGTCCTCCAATTTTTCCTGTTTCTTTGCTCTCTTTGTTTAATCAATCACTTTTTTCACTTATTTTGTCAAGCAATTTCTGATTGGGCGTGAATTCAACTGCATAGCTGTACAATCAGACTTTTAGGATCGATTTATCAACTGGAAGTTCAAAATTAGGATCTTCAAATTGAAAATTAGGGTTTGCTCTAAAGGTTTGCGGCTGATATTCCACATCCTTTAGCTTTATATTGATGTCTTTTATTGAGGATCTAGGCCTTTAAATATGATGTGGACCTTTTGAGGATCGGGGTTGTCAAATTAAGGGTTATGGTCGTCAACCTGGTAATTGGGGCCTCGGAATTGAAAGTCGAATTGTTAATACATTAACCTAGAGATGAAAGTTAGATATTGAACTTTGCCTTTTGAGGTTGATCAATATTAAAGGACATTGAAACCATGTATAGATAAACACGAAACTTATACAAGTGAGTATTTTAATGCAAATTAAAGAACATGCATAATCACTTCCTTCAGTTTGTACTGAGATATGTGCTATCTGATCCAAATATATGGTTTATGCACCCATAATTCTTCTTACCATAATTGCCGTCATTTTCAGTAGGTGTTAGTTGCTTTGAAGAAGGGTGCCCAGTTACTCAAATACGGTTGGAAAGGCAAGCCTAAATTTTGCCCATTCAGACTCTCAAGCGTAAGCTTTTGGTGATTTTATTTTCCGAGCTTTTTACTAAAGAGTCAAGTAACGTTGCTATTTTCATTTCATTGATTAGTAGTGATTCATAATGTTTCTATTTACATGTATCTGGAATTGTCAAAGTTATGTTATTTATATTAATTACAATTTTATCTTTGAAACTTTAACAGGATGAAACAACCTTGATTTGGCTATCAAGTGGCAGTGAAAAAAGCATTAAGCTGTCTACAGTTTCAAGAATAATTCCTGGCCAAAGAACAGTGAGTTTTCTACTTCTCTTATTCTGTGGTGGCTCTCCTGAACTTGATGTTACTATTTCCAATTATATTCCTGTCCAAACCACTTTTGTATTCCAGATTTATTTGACGATATTATTCATTACTGCTCAACAGGTTGTTTTCAAAAGGTACCTTTGCCCCGAAAAGGATTACTTGTCCTTCTCTCTTATGTACAACAATGGGAAGCGATCTCTTGATCTGGTTTCTTCATTCACTTCTATTTTTTCTCATCTTAAGGCATTCCTTTTCTTTTTCATTTTTAAATATGCTAGAAGGTAACCAAGGTGCCATTTTACACTTGTTGACCTCAGATCTGTAAATATAAAGTTGAGGCTGAGGTGTGCATTGCAGGGCTTACAGCATTGATAGCTGCAGGAAAAGGTAGACACTCCAAAATTGACGGATTGAGTGATGAAGGTCTTGGTTTCAATGTGAGTCAGTTCATCTAAAATTTTTTATTGAACTGATTTTGAGATTGTTATTGAGATTGTTAAACATACTTTATATTGCTTTAAATGACTCAAAGGAACATAACATTCCTCCTGTTGTTTTGCTTTCTAACCCGTGGTCTGCTTGGTGATGCACCCTCACATGAGATGTTGTCTTGGGTACAAACTCAGACACCCCTAGAGTTCAACCTAGACGTACTCATTCTGCCAACCAACTAGCCCTTCTAAGCAATTGCGTTATACTTCAAAATAACCCAACAACCCAGCCAATAAAAAACACGAGCATCACCAACAATTGAGTACTTCAAAATAACCCTTCAATTCGCATTTTTAGTTGCAAGAAACACACCCAAACGATCAGTAATACATAGCTCCAGCAAGCCCTTAAAACCTACAAGAAACCTCCTAAAACAGCTACCAATCATGTCCAAATAAGCCCTAGAACAAATATTTATTTGGTTAAAAAAACAGCAACATCTTCTATGCAAACCCCTGAACTTGTAATCTAAATAAGCAAAATTTGTTGGCGTGTGATAACTTTTATCTACTTTTGGATAACCCTGACATCTTAGTTTCCTTCTACACTGATAATATGCTCATGTATGTTTTTTCCTTTTGATTTAATCAATGTCTTGATGTTTTGAGATTTGACTTCGCAAAATATACAGGCTATGAATATCTTCGCTGGACTATTTCTATGAAATAGGTTATCCAAATTCTTAACTTATTCATCGATTTCTCGCAATTAATCATCTGGATTACTTGGGAGTGCAGGTGACTTGGATATCATCACCTTGGTTTCTTTCCATCTTTATGAATATGCTTCCATGGTAAAGTGGTGAGCTATTTCTATTCTTAATTGTGATATTCAGCTTCTTCAGCCTCAACTATATCAGAGCTCTTGATTTTGTTGTATGTATACTTTCTTTTCTATAACTATGACATGCTATTTCCTCATTGGGTTTTCTGTAACTAGTTCTGCGGGTGTGGGATATACTTTTATTTGAAGGGAACCGTGTGATGCACTTTCGTACAGCACTAACACTGATGGAGTTGTATGGTAAGAAGACAAATAAACTTGGACTAATCTTCTATAATAATGTTCGTGAAGAGTACTGTTGTCTTAATATTGACCATTTACACCAATGACCAAGAAAGAAATAAAAAATTATTGACCTTGTACTTGCAGGTCCATCTTTTCCAAGAGTACTATTGTGGTGATCTTGAAGAAGATTCTATTCAAGATCTAGAAGAATAGGTGATTTATCTTCTTTCTTTTTTGGCAAGCCTCTATTGTCTGGTTAAAAAAAATTATGATACTGGTTTTAGAACCTCCAGATGAGGTAATATCATAAAAACATTTTTTTTTCCAGGTAGTCTGGTTAAAGGTAGAAATGTGCAATTTGCTTGAAGAAAAACGATTAGCGATCAGCATGTGTAATTTGCTTGAAGAAAAACATTTTTTTTTCAAGTAGTCTTGTGAAATTTTATCTCATGAATGACAGACTTGATAGGCTATATTCATGTATATACATATAGTATGATGCATATGCACTAGTATTCAGCAATCAGCATATGTGAAACAACTAAAACTTGCTCTTAGTTTGGTGTAAAATGTTCCCTTCAAAAGGTCGATCAAGAAATTTTTGCACTTGAATCCTATTTTGCATGTTTTATTGAAAGGGAAACCTCTCTTTTTTCAAACCTAGTTTATGTTGTATAGTAATGCATATTGTCTTTTTCATTTACAGTTTGCACATGTCTGTCTGAGCATCTTTTTCTCTGAACAAACAAGGAAAAATTATTTGGCCAGGTTGAGCAATTAGAGAAAGATCTTGCTCATCTTCGGCAAACACTGGCGGATAAGCACCAATAAGAAAAGGCCATGCTGCAGGTCTGGTTTTTCCTTCTCTTGACCAATTTGAATGTGAAATGTGTGTATTAAGGGAAGGGGATACTCTCATCTCTATTAGTATTTTCTCATGCCTTGTGCTTGTGTAGGTCCTTATGCATATGGAGCAAGAACAGTACTGAAGATGCAAAGAAGCAGCCACTCAGAGAGAGACACTTAAGTTAGTTCAAGTACTTATTTTTTGATATTATATCATTTTGTGAAACTAAGCAAGACATCACTGATGTTAATTTATTTGGTTCATCATCATCCCTGCATATGACTGAAAAACTTTGTGTTTGGTGAATGTTTCTATGCTCGTGAGCCTTACTCTAACATCAATGCTATGTGCACATGACACGTTTCATTGGTCTTGCTTTTCTGGGAAATAACAGTAAACAGGTTCAGCCTTTAGTTCCGTCTAACACTATTTAAGATTTCTGCTTGGTTATGCATTGTCACCTGCCTTGATTTAGTCTTCTTCTTGCAGATTGTTTCTATTTGTTATCAGCACTTTCTGTTTGTTATTATTTTGCTCTTTGCTATACGCTTGCTGAATTTGTTTTCATCTCTCTATGTTGGTTACAAGGACTTTTGGAGATCGGTCCTGTTGGATATTAGAATCAGCCATCTTGTAATTGCTTTCTTCGAGTGGTGTGGCTATTCCTGGCAATGGCATTACTAAGGACATGTGGGAACATAGGAGATACAAATTTAACTGAGTACTGAAGAGTGAAGACAGATTTTATGATGTAAATGTGCAATAGACCGATGCATAACAAGATGTGTTTTAGGGTGATAAAATGTTTAGCTTATTACAATCCTTAGATGACTATGCAAGCTTGGAGCAGCTTCATTTGTATGTAAATTTTGTAAGATTAATTAAATTTTATTACATATGTAAATTTTGTATAGTTACAATGCTTGGATGACTATGCAAGCTTGGAGCAGCTTCATTTGTATGTAAATTTTGTAAAATTAATTAAAATTTATTTATATGTAAATTTTGTATAATTAATTAAATTTTATTATATATGTAAGCTGGGTGAAATATTTTTTTTTATAAAAATATCGGACCTTTTAGCCCGGGTATGAAAAACCCGGGCTAAAAAGCAGTTTTTTTTTAATTTTCCACCCACACTTTAGCTACGGCAACTTGCCGTCGCTAATTTTCTTGCTACGGCTGTTTGCTGAAGCTACCAAATTTTGCCACCCCACATTTCGCCACCCCCCTATTTGCCGTAGCTTAGCCGAAGCTAGATGCCTTTTGCCACCCCAGGATGGGCTTTTGCCACGGTTTTTTGCCGAAGCAAATTTCATTTTTTTTTGTAGTGGACCGACCTAGTACCAGCGGCACACCACCACCACCGCAACCTGTTGTCTCCGTAGGTTTATACTGGCGAGCACTCCCATTTCCCGCTGCGAAATCTTAGGATTTATGATTTATGAGAAATAGGTTTGTTAGTTTTCTTCGTCTTCCTTTGAATTTGATTGTTTTTAAGTTTAATTGATTGATTGAGACTCAATTTAGATTAGAAGTTGTGGATTTGAGAATCAATTGGGGGAGTTTCGATTAGAGTCTGTGATCTATGAGAAATAAATTTGTGCCTTCGTGGTTTATGATTTGTGATTTGAAAATTGAAATTCTGATTGTTTATGATTTGGAATTGTGGTTTGTGATTTTGGTTGTGAGAAATGGATTTGTGAATTTGTAGTTTGTGGATTTGTTTTGTTCTTGACATTTTTCAATAAAAATTGCTAGATAAATGTACTGAAAATATCATACAAGTTGAGTGTTGAAGCCAATGATATTAACCCACAAAGCTTGTTTCCAAAATCTAAAGACAAAAAAAAATTTAGCCCCCCCTAAACAAAATTCTGGATCCGCCACTGTATATAAGGTCTTGTAATTCTCATTGAGAGACACACCAATACAATACAATCTCTCCTCTTTACATACTTGTTTCTTATTTTATCACGTTATCAGCACGATCCGCTCGGTAAGGATTCACCGTTATATATCATATGCAGACGTATCGGCACTGCAATTTGATTTTATATATAATATTCATGCATGCAATAGATCAATTCCACCCATGCCTAAAATCTGTAGTTTGGAATTAATCGACACTGCATTTTGTGAATTAGCAATACTCATATGCATGCATGTAGTAGTATATTTAGCTTGTTTATATATCCATGATCATGTGCTAATTGCAGTACTAGCTTTATTTTATTTTTATTAATCTTCAATATATAATAGGGGTGGGCACAAATCCCGTAAATCTCGTCCCGATCCCGGTGGGATTTAGAGAAAAAAATTTCAATCCCGTCCCGTAAAAATTACGCGGGACGGGACGCGGGACGGAGAGTTTGAATCCCGCAAATCCTGTCTCGTCCCTCATATATATAAAACTATATATATTTATATATTTTAATTAAAATTAATAAAAATATATAAGAATATATATATATATATATAATTTAAAGTAATAATAAAAACACTCAATATATAAGAATTATGTAACGAGATTTTCATTTTTTCCTACTACCTACTGGTTCTTTGAGTTGCTAGTTGCTACTGTATTTTCATTTTTGGATTCAATTTGTTGCTACTATCTCTGCCGATTTGTTTTTTTTTATGTAATGGGATTATTAAGTTATTATGCGCATGGCTTTAATTTGCACCTTTCTCCTTGTTATTTTTGGATTGTATTTTATTCATTTTTTACGAGGGACAAATCCCGTCCCGTCCCGCGAGAGATAAGACCCTGCGGGATTTGAAAAATATATATTCAATCCCGTTCCGATCTCATCCCGTAAAAAATACGCGAGATGGGACGCGGGATTACCCCAATCCCGTCCCGTCCCATGCCCACCCCTAATATATAATATTTTTCATGCTATACACCACATATATGATCATGTGATTGCACTACCAACTAAACTGTTTTGACATTCGCATATGTGTGTGATAAATTTTTATATCTCATGTCCGATTGGTATATCTAACCCATTGATTGTGCAGTGCTACATTCGTTTACTTATTTCATCCATTTTTTAATTGTTTCTCTTGAAGAGATTAACTAGTATTGAGTTATCCCCCGAAGAGGATATACTATATATTTGAAGAAAATTGTCCTTGAAGAGACAAAAATATTTATCATCCCCCGAAGTGGATATGCATGTAATATTAAGCATCCCCGTAGAGATGATCGATTACCTGATTTACCTCCCATGAAGTGGATGGTTGATAGAAATTATAATTTGTTTCAGTGATGATTAATCTTGGGGATCATGAAGTTAATTTAACTAATCAATTTCATCGAAATGGACTCTAAGTGGGCAGGCTTTTTAACCCAAATTAAAGCCCAAATCAAAGCCCAAGCTTTGGCCCAAACTAAAGGCAAACTGAAGCCCATGCCCAGCCCAAATTAAATTCCAATGTGAAGCCCAAGTCTTTCCATATAAATAAAGAAAAGAAATGGAATTAAAATTTAAAAAAAATATAATATACAAATGAAGGGAGTCTTGTAGTCTGTACTCTACAATTACATTTTCAACTGCCCCCATCAAACCCCATCAACCTACATGCCCATGCTTTTCGGCAGAACTCAAACATAGGGTAAAAGAAATCTCAACTGCTCCCATGTGTGATCTATCCATCTCTAAAGAAAGGCCATCACCTTCACTTTTTTCTCCCTTATAAAAGGGGCTGAGTTCACAGCTTTGGGCTACTCCACGGTACTCCCATCTGCAAAACAAAAAGAAGAAGAAAAAAAAAATCAGTGAAAGGAAAAGAAAAAGAAGAGAGCCAAACACTTGCAAAAAAAAGTAGTGTCAATCTCAAAACACAATCAGGTAGTGAGTTCACTCAATCCTAGTTCGATTCTTGAAACCAGGGCCTCGAGAACCTTGCGAGCTTCTTCGAGTGGTCTGGTTTCAAAATCATTTGAGTCTCTCATTCACTTTACTTGATGTCAAAATTGTGCCAAAATAAGAGTTGTCCTAATTCGATTCCATGAATCCTACCGCGGAAAACCTTGCGAGCTTTCTCCGCGGCTTGGTTCTGGAATCACGTAATCGCTCCAAATAGAGTCGTTATAATGCCCAGTTTCACTCACCCAAGTTGAAAATCAGATCAAGGACGACATTTTTTTAAAGTCTTGAACAAATTAAATGTCAAGAAAGAGGCTAATTAAAAATTGCAGCCCGTTTAAACCTAAGTTCTTTGAGCAGGGTTCATCTAAATCACAAGAAAGAGGGTTCTATCTACTGTAAATTGGATGGCTTAATTAATTCAATTGATTTTCATAGGAAAGAAAAGTGGACTAATTACATCCAATTTGAGCTACAGTACCGTATTCAAAAGCACACCTCAAAATTGGGGTTGAAAACAAAACACAAAAAAAACAAAAAAAACTAAACTAAATCAAGCAAAAGAGGGTGGGAGAGAGGAGAAAAACTAAATTTCTAACCTCATTTGACATGCAGGAGTCTAAATCTTCACTTGTCGGAACCCCTTTCGCTCCTCCTTGATTCCGGGTTCGAGAGCCACTCCGTCGGCTTCCCGTTCTTCCTCCTCGCTCGAGCCGCGTCGGACTGGTTGGCAGGGACCACTCCGCCGGTCCTCGTCCTTCCTTCTCCCTTGAAGCGCGCCTGACCGGTCTGAAAATACCTTTAGCGCCTGGTAGACGGTGGCACTTTCGATCTTCAACCAAACCCACTATACCCGTCGACTCAAGAAAAGGAGATAGGCGGTGGAGCTTTCTTTAGTCTCTCTGTTAGGTTAAAAAAAAGGGTAAACCGCATAAAACCACCCCTTAAATAGGGCCGTTTGTCCAAAACCACCCCTTAAATACTTAATTGCCGGAAACCACCTCTTATAATGCTTCCGTTAGCAAAAGACCACCCCTCGTAGGGTTCCGTCATATTCTCAGTTAAATATGTGAAATTACCAAATTGCCCCTTCCTCCTTTAATACTCCCTCCGTTCAACAAAACTTGTCGTTTACTATTCACGCACGCTTTTTTAGAATGATAAAAACTATATAAAATATTCATTTTTTTTAAAATTTTTTTTTAACAAGTTTGTACTTATTAATAATAACTACGAAATTGTTAAAAAAAATTATTTAAAAAGTCGATATTTTATATAGTTTTTAGCTCCTAAAAAAGCGTGCATGAATAGTAAAACGTCAAGTTTTGTTGAACGGAGGGAGTATAAAAGAAGTGTAATGAAAGAGGGATGAAATAAAAAAAAAATTAAATGCAATTTACCATCTTTATTTACCTTTTAACTGATCCATGAACACAAACCAGAGACTGAAAAGCTCGATGGATGAAGGTGATCGAAATCAAGAAGGTTTCCGCTTCAGTTGGAATCGATATTTGAAGGAGCAAGGGGCAAGGTGAAGGTGCTGATTTGCTAGTTGCGAACTGGACAAGGTAAACCCTAATTGGTGCGAATTCGTCCTCAAATTTCTAGTTTATGGTTGTCTCCAATTTGGGCGAAAGAGCTCAGAATCACCTGGAAATATTTCTATTTATGTGATTTTCGTCACCAACAAGGTAGTTTGCTTGTGTAATATTATTTGTCTTGCTTTGTGGTTTGAATCGAAATTGTGCATCTTTGCCTTTATTTGTGTTATGTCATTACAAATAGGAGATGTCGAGCTCAAGTTATTCTCCCAACAACCAGATGAGGACCTGTTTTTGTGGCTTTGGAGCAAGGCAATTCACCGCTCGTACAAAGGACAACTTTAGGAGAAGGTTTGTCACTTGTAGTCGATATGGGTCAGTTGACAGATGCAAATATTTTGTATGGATGGATGATGAATATGGAGAAAAAGCAAAGGAAGTAATCAATGAGTTGCTGAAAGAGAAACAAGTGTTAGTCGAGAAGAACACCGAGTTAACAAAATGATGTGAGTTGCGTGATATTAAAAATGCGAATTTATCAAACAAGCTTGCATCTGCAAAATCCCTAACAAATAATTGGAAGATAGGGTGGATATCTTTGGTTGTAATTAAATTGTAATGGTACATGTCTCCATTCAGTGTAATGGCAAAATCAAGCTTTGTAATGGATATCTCGAGCAAATTGATCAAGGGATGTTTTTGTTATGTGAATGGCTTGCCCTTTTACTTTGTTTTTGTCATTGCACTTAGGGGATGTTTTTTGTGCAGCTTTGGCTCAAAAAAATAATGACAGCAACCCATACAATGCAATTGTGTGCAGCTTTGGCTTAGCGGCTGATTTTTGTGCAGCTTAGGGGCTGGTTTTTGTACAGATTTGGCTTAAAAAATTAATGACAGCTTTGCCTAATGAATGGGGTTGTTTTGCAATGACAGTAGCAATGCAAGCAACCCTTTTACTTTGTTTTTGTCATTGCATTAGGGGCTGATTTTTGTGCAGATTTGGCTTAAAAAAATAATGACATCTTTGCCTAATGAATGGGGATGTTTTGCAATCACAGTAGCAATGCCAGCAGCCCTGTTTTGCAATGATAGATTAGGCAATGACAGATCAATAAAATGCAATGAAAAATCAGTAAAATGCCATGACACCTTCAAGAAACATTATATTACTTTCATCCTGCTGCAATACAAAAGGAAGAAACCATCATTCCAAGTAATGACCATAAACCTAAAGTTTAAGAGTGGAATAAACCATAGACCTAAATGTTACGCATGGCCACCAAAGTTTGAATGTATGGAATATAATCCATGTAATTCGATAACAAAAAGAAAATCAACTTTGGACTAAGGCTAGTGACAGGCCTAAGGTCGTTATGCCAAATCAAAGTAAATTCCTAAGATGCAAACTATAACAAGTATAGTAGGTAAGTTAGGGTCGAACCCACAGGGAAACAGAATCAATTGTAAGAGCAAGTATTATTACCCAAAAGTAACCGATTCAAGGGGGAGTTTTGTGTGTAAGCAATGGTGACAGAACAAGTTGCAATAAGAGGTTGCGAATATATGATGGAAAAGTATCACACCAGGTAATTATCCGCACAACAATTGAGATGATTCATCATCGCATTCTATGAATCTCAAGTTCTAATGTCCAGTAATTGTTCTCAATTCAGATCGTGTAATAGCTTTTAGTCCTACCAGTCCTAAAAGCACTTATCACCAAATTACAAGGGAAAACCTTCACCGAATAATAAAGCGATAGCATTCAAGCATGAATTATAATGAGATACAAGCGATTCCAACAACCCGTTAAAATAGCTTGTAATCGGATCTCCTTCACAATCTACCACAAGCAACCCGCGTATGGTGATTGTGTTTGCTACAATGAATCTACAACCCCAAACCTGGAATTGGAAACCCTAGCAATATGACTAGTATCGATAAACCTAGGTGATCAATCCAGATTAACCAATAATAAGCAATCAAGCAATAAGCTTAGGAGATCGAAACAATTAACAAAGGATGAACAAGAGTAGAATACTCACAACCAAATCAATCGAAGGCTTCAAAGAACCAAGTGTAACAAATGAGAGTTAGTTCTCCATAGGGTTTGTGAGATGAAGCAAAAGGAAAATACGTCTCTGGAAAAATAACCTAATCTCAACTGTTGCGTTCTCCGCAATAATATAAACTAATAAAATCGGGTTTAACATCCCGTAAAAATATAAAAATATAATATTAAAACTAATAAGATAGGGAAACTCGGATAAGAATCCGTCTTCAGGGACTGACGCGGGCGCGTCAGGTAGCAGCGCGGGCGCGCCAATATCACGTCTTGCTACTTCCCTCTAGTGCATCGACGCGGGCACGTCCTCCTAGCAGCGTGTGCGCGCCAGTAGCAGCGCGGGGCGCGCCAGTAGCAGCGCGGCCGCGCCAAGGTCACCAGCTTCCAGCTGCTTCCGATCTTCTTCACTTCAACTCTTCTGTAACTTGCATGATCCTATGATTTCTTCAACTTCTTCAACAGGTTCCAAATCACCAAGTTCATACAAATATCTCTCACAATGACATGTAAATGATGACAAAAACTACTAAATGCGCTATAGAATATATCGCATATCAAATTCCCCCATACTTAAACCTTTACTCGTCCCGAGTAAGCATAGAAGCTAGCCTACTCTCACCATAAATCTCAAAGGTTCACAGACAGTACAAGGAAAATGAACACTAAGTACTAGTAGTTTTCACCATCTCAACAATCAGCACAAAAGACAATCAAAATAAGAAATGAGACTTACAATTGTATCTCAACCATCTACACCGTATAGCTCCCAGTGGCCTACCCGAAAACCTCCTTATCACTCCACTTCTTATGTCGCCTTCGCCAAGAGATCAATCCTAAACACTCAAAGTAAACGCTCATCTTGCCAAGGCGCCCTTTCGGGTTTTCACCAAGCCACTCCTTTTTTGTCCAAAGATGGTACTCACATAAACATTCTCACTTCCCTCAAGTCTCATATTGCCAAAGCCTAAGGCTCGCTAGACTACCTGCTTTTTGCCTGAGTCGCCCTTTCGGGTTTTCAACTCATCCTAGGATTTTGATTGCTTTCTTTATTTTTTTCTTTTTTTTTTCTTTTTGAATAACAAGTGCAGAATCTGTACTCAAATAATGCGGAAATGAAATATGTACACGATATGTGAATCATTTCCCTCCCCCATACTTGAATGAAGCATTGTCCTCAATGTGAAAGAAGACAGAAATAAGTAGGGAGAAGGGAAACAGAAGAACTCACGGAGGGGGTGGATAGTGGCGAGAGTAATCCTCTCGCATGCGGCGAAGCTCTTCCCTCATCTCTCTGAACTCGACAAAGCCTTCTAGGATGTCGGCCTGCTGGTGGAGAATCTGGTTCGTCACTGTCGTCAAACTCCCCACGTCTTGGCGCAGAAGGCCAATCTGATCAACCAGGTAGCCCCACTGGTGGGGCTGCTGATGGGCATCCTGAAAAGCTTGTGGGGGCCAAGGGGCCCACTGATGGGAATCCTGCTGGCTCTGATATGTCGGTTGAGAATCCCAACCGTGAGACGGGGTCTGATAAGCAGGCATCTCCTGCTGTGGGTTCTGTGCGAAACCCTGTGTATCTGTCTGAACAAAAGCCCGTGGAGCCACATGCGCGTCCTCCATTGTGGCAGCTCCAGCTGTGCCACTACTGCTACCCACCTCCAGGCGACGCCTTCTACCCAGAACTGACGTCGGAAAGTAATCAGCCTCAATATACCAATCAGTCCAAGTCTCAGACCAAGGAAGGGGCTTAGGGAGCCTGAACTGATGCTCTTTCTTCTTGCCTGTACACCAGATGGCTCCCCCATCCGGCGCAGTATCCAGCATCAAACACCTCCGCAGATACTCCTCTGTATAGGTCCTTGCCATGACCTGCTCCTCCAACTCCTGCAAACCATTTTGCCCAACGCCTGCAGCAATGGCTACCCGAGTAATAAGTCCGCTCTGGACCATTTCTGGTCCAACGACACTGCGATCCTTTCTGACTTTGTCGAGCCCATCGAAGAAAAGCCTAACCCAGTCAGGCGTATAATCTGCAGTAGGCACAGCGCTGTAGGCAAACCTCAGGTGCGTCATGGAAAGCTTTGTATCTGTGATCAGCCCATAATATGTCCCAGAAACGATCTTGCACAACATACGGAAGACAGGATGAGTAATCCTGCTGTTGTACTCGTTACTGGTTAAGAAGTCCTCTCCAGACACCGCTCTAAAGAATGCAACAAGGTCTGGGTCGGTCGCGGCTGTCACCCATCCATCAGTTGGGGCTTTAGTGACCCCCAAAGCAACTCGCAACCTTGCTGCAGAAGCCCTGTAGGCAGTGCCATTGTATCTGAAAGCAACCCCTCTAATTCTGTTTACTCCAAGGTACAGCTGATATGTCGCAAGGAACTGCTTGCACAGTTCCGGGTATCCTACAACTCTCAACTCCAAAAAGTCACCAATACCAGCGTGAGCTAGACACTTCTGCATACACTCTAGCATCTGAAGTCTCTGAATTGTCTCTCTATGCAAATACTTTGTAGAACTGACACAGCTAACCTTATTATAAATAGCCCACTCCTCTTCAGACAATTCTAACCCATTATCAGATCGACTCGCATCTTCCTCCGATGAAATCATACTCGATAGATAATAAGACTAAATCGGAATCGAAATAAGGACAGCGGAAGTAACTCACGAAGAATAGTGGAGGCTCGGCGCAGGGGCAGACGCGGGCGCGTTGGGTAGCAGCGCGGGCGCGTCGGGTGTGTCAGCCTTTTGGTGGGTTTCTCTGACAGGCGCGGGCGCGTTAGGGGTGGCGTGGCCGCGTCGGCGATTTCTGCAGACCTCCAACAGCGTCGGAATCGGTTGTCGATGCGGTGCCTCCCACTGGTGCCGAGAACTGTAGGAAAGGAGGGGGACGCGGTGTGGGGACCCTGGTGGCGGGGTGGAGGGGTGTTTGGGTGGAGTGTGGAGTAGATTGGGTGTGAGAGGAGAGTGGGAGGAGTGTTTGGTGTGAGGTGTGAGTGATGTGGGGAAGGGAGTGTGGGGGTGTAGGGTTTTGATGATGGTGATGGGGGAATTTGATGATGGGCTTGAAGCTGGCGGGCTGGCCCGAAGTGGGTTTTCCAGCCCGTGGTCGGGATTTAATTTAATTTATTTTTATTTTTATTTTTTGACGAAAATTAACACTGCGGATGCAGTGGGTCCGAAATGCGGATGCAATTCGTCACCAGAAACTCCGTCTTTATTACCTACAAGTTAGAATAAAATCGAGTTAAGGGAAAGAATGCAATACCTTGGGTTGCCTCCCAAGCAGCGCCTTTGTTTCATGTCGCTGGCTCGACTAAGCCTTTTTTATTATTCTAACTCTGCATTTGGCTCCTCCAAAACTAACTCATCCATAGCCTCCTTTGAAAACCCTTCATAGTATGTCTTAAGCCTTTGACCATTTACTTTGAACTTCTTGTGGCTATTCGGGTCATATAACTTAACAGCTCCATGTGGGAAAACTTCAGCAACAATGTATGGTCCCCCCCACTTTGACCTGAGCTTCCCAGCGAAGAGTTTCAGACGAGACTGAAAAAGTAGGACTTTGTCACCAGCTTTAAAGTCCTTCCTATGGATGTGCTTGTCATGCCATGCCTTGGTCTTCGCCTTGTAGATTGCCGCATTATCATAGGCGTCCAACCGTAACTCCTCGAGCTCACCTAACTGTAGCTTCATGTGTTCTCCAACCCTGTCACTCTGCATATTGCATTGTTTCACAGCCCACCAAGCCTTGTGCTCCAGCTCAACAGGAAGATGACATGCCTTACCACAGACAAGTATGAAATGAGACATCCCAATTGGAGTTTTGTAAGCAGTGCGATAAGCCCACAATGCATCATCAAGTCTCAAACTCCAATCCTTCCTGTTAGGATTCACAGTCTTCTCGAGAATGGCTTTGATCTCTCTATTGGACACCTCCGCTTGGCCATTCGTCTGTGGTTGGCGTGATGGCTTAGCTCCATCCTCCAGCAGGATCCTGTGCATGCATGTAGATGGACTAATTCCCTTGATGTCAGCGATGGTCCACCCCAATGCAGTTTTGTACTCCTTTAGAACCTCCACTAATTTTTCCTCCTGCTCCGCTGAGAGCTTACTTGACACAATAACTGGTAAAGTGTCATCAACTCCTAGGAAAGCATACTTGAGATGACTAGGGAGTTGTTTGAGTTCAATTTCAGGTGCCTGCACAACAGATGGAACAAGCACTTCGCTTGGAGTCAGTAGATTGGGGCCAATGCCCAAAAGAGTAGGGGAATTACCTTCTACATCCATCTGGGCTACTAATTCCTGCATGTTAGATGAAATTGAAAAATCTGTATAGGACTCGTCAATATCATTCTCAATAATTGACTGCAACTCATCTTCCCTAGAAATATCAAATAGATTTTGAGCTAATGGTTCAATCACATCAATAGAGCACAGAGAATAGTCATCAACAGGATGTTTCATAGCCTTGTATAAATCGAATTCAACCTTTTCTCCATCAAATTCCATTGTTAGTGTCTCAGAGACACAATCAATTTTTGTCCTGGCTGTTTTAATAAAAGGTCTACCTAACAGAATAGGCGCATCATGCTTATCATGTTCCATATCCAGGACAAAGAAATCTGCAGGAAAAATCAGTTTATCGACCATGACCAAAACGTCTTCTACTACTCCTTTAGGGTATTTATTAGACCTATCAGCTAGTTGCACAATTACTCCAGTTTCATGCAAAGGTCCTAAATCTAGTGATTTATAAAGTGAGTAGGGAAGCACATTTATGGAAGCACCCAAATCAAGCATAGCTCTATCAAATTTGACATCTCCAATGACACAAGGGATAGTAACCATACCTGGATCAGTGCACTTTTTCGGCATTCTCCTCTGAAACATAGCGGAGACTTGCTCACTTACTTTCACTTTTTTTTTTCCTTACAGCTTCTGATTTCTCTTCACCGTGCAAAGCTTCTTCAAGAACTTGGCGTACTTGGGCACAGTTTTTATCATTTTCAGCAGAGGAATGTTCACCTGACACTTGCTAAATGTCTCGAAAAGCTCTGAATCATCGATTATCCTCCTCTCTTTCAGTGCCTCAGGGAACGGAGGTTTTGGTTTCTCCGACCCGAGAGGGGGAAAATCCGGTCGTACATATGTATCGACATAGGGCTCGGATTCAGGCGAGATTGGGCTCGACGTGGGCGCGTCAGGGAACGACGCGGGCGCGCCAGAACTCAGCGCGGGCGCGTCAGAACTCAGCGCGGGCGCGTCAGCTGGCGACGTGGGCGCGCCAGACTCTGGCGTGCTTTTCTCCTCATCTTCCTGACTTTTCAGCTCTTTCCCATTCCGAAGAGTTATAGCACTGACGTTTTCCTTTGGATTGACCACCGTTTGAGATGGTAGACCCCCTGACGTCTTTGCCTCCATTCTCGTGATTGCTTCAGCCATTTGCCCCATTTGTTTCTGTATATCTTTTATGCTCGATTCAGTTGTCTGAACATGCGCAGTAAAGTGCTGTGTCAGGGTATTGAGCATGGACTCAGTAGAGGGAGCATTACCCTGCTGCCTCTGATTGTAGGGAGGTGGCTGTTGCTGATGTGGTTGGTTTGGTGGATCCCTCCATCTGAAATTTGGGTGATTCCGCCACCCTGGGTTGTAGGAGTTTGAGTAGGGGTCATGTCTGGGTCTCTGAGGTCTATTTCCACCTATAGCACTTACTTCAGCGGTGTCTTCCTGGAGTGTAGGACACGCATCAGTTGGGTGGAAGTTATCATTGCAGATTCCACAAGCCTTGATTTGTTGAGGAGTCCCTTGCAGAGTGAGCCTCCTAACCATATCCTTCAATTCAGCAATATCCTTGGCTTGGTTAGAGTCTACCGAGTTGACCCCTTTCTTTCTGGTGGACTTCCCAAAATTTCTAGTCCCCTCAGCCATTTCCTGAATCTTCTCCATAGCTCCCTCTGGCGTGGCATTCAGAATATTTCCTCCGCAGGCGGCATCAATCATCCTTCTATCAGATTCCAGCAATCCCCCATAGATGTATAGGACTAGGTCCTTCGTGCTGTAGCCATGGAAAGGGCAATTAGCACAAAGCTTCTTGAACCTTTCATTGTAATCATAGAGGGTTTCATCATCTTCCTGCTCTATATTGCTGATTGCCTTCTTCAAGGTGTTCTCCTTCTTAGCAGGGAAGAATTTCTCCAGCAAGGCCTTGTGGAGCTTAGGCCAAGTATCGATGCTCCCTGTAGGTAGACTGTAGTACCAGTCATCCGCAGCATCGACCAGCGTGAACCCAAAAGCTCTCATCTTTATCTGTGCTTCATCTATATTGGCTGGTTTCATGCTCATGCACACATTATGAAACTTCCCCATGTGCTTGATGGGGTCTTCTCCAGCCAATCCATGGAATTTTGGCAGTTGATGAATCAGCCCAGACTTTAGCTCAAAATGGTTGTCATCCCCTATAGCAGGGATTGTCACAGTAGGTGCCTGCTGTGTGATGTTTGCTGCTGTCAGCTGTCGCAGCGTCTGATTTGCATTTCCAACCATTGGATCAGGTTGTTGGGAATGATGGTGTTGTTCTCTAAGGCAGCGGTGGTATGTCCTGTCAATTTCCCAATCAAAATCAACAAGATGGGGATCAGTAGCACGAGTGCGAACCATGCAAGAGGTTCGCACCCAAACAGGTAATAAGACAAACAAGAACAAAGATAATCCGTTTCCCCGGCAACGGCGCCAAATTTGACAGGCCTAAGGTCGTTATGCCAAATCAAAGTAAATTCCTAAGATGCAAACTATAACAAGTATAGTAGGTAAGTTAGGGTCGAACCCACAGGGAAACAGAATCAATTGTAAGAGCAAGTATTATTACCCAAAAGTAACCGATTCAAGGGGGAGTTTTGTGTGTAAGCAATGGTGACAGAACAAGTTGCAATAAGAGGTTGCGAATATATGATGGAAAAGTATCACACCAGGTAATTATCCGCACAACAATTGAGATGATTCATCATCGCATTCTATGAATCTCAAGTTCTAATGTCCAGTAATTGTTCTCAATTCAGATCGTGTAATAGCTTTTAGTCCTACCAGTCCTAAAAGCACTTATCACCAAATTACAAGGGAAAACCTTCACCGAATAATAAAGCGATAGCATTCAAGCATGAATTATAATGAGATACAAGCGATTCCAACAACCCGTTAAAATAGCTTGTAATCGGATCTCCTTCACAATCTACCACAAGCAACCCGCGTATGGTGATTGTGTTTGCTACAATGAATCTACAACCCCAAACCTGGAATTGGAAACCCTAGCAATATGACTAGTATCGATAAACCTAGGTGATCAATCCAGATTAACCAATAATAAGCAATCAAGCAATAAGCTCAGGAGATCGAAACAATTAACAAAGGATGAACAAGAGTAGAATACTCACAACCAAATCAATCGAAGGCTTCAAAGAACCAAGTGTAACAAATGAGAGTTAGTTCTCCATAGGGTTTGTGAGATGAAGCAAAAGGAAAATACGTCTCTGGAAAAATAACCTAATCTCAACTGCTGCGTTCTCCGCAATAATATAAACTAATAAAATCGGGTTTAACATCCCGTAAAAATATAAAAATATAATATTAAAACTAATAAGATAGGGAAACTCGGATAAGAATCCGTCTTCAGGGACTGACGCGGGCGCGTCAGGTAGCAGCGCGGGCGCGCCAGTATCACGTCTTGCTACTTCCCTCTGGTGCATCGACGCGGGCACGTCCTCCTAGCAGCGTGGGCACGCCAGTAGCAGCGCGTTCTTCACTTCAACTCTTCTGTAACTTGCATGATCCTATGATTTCTTCAACTTCTTCAACAGGTTCCAAATCACCAAGTTCATACAAATATCTCTCACAATGACATGTAAATGATGACAAAAACTACTAAATGCGCTATAGAATATATCGCATATCAGCTAGCCATACAACAACAAAATGATGAGCTTCAACTCATTCTAAGGCAAAGTAGTGTCATGCTTCTTTGGGCACGTTCTTGGCATAACTTTCTTGTTGAATGTTGATCGATGAAGTCGATCAGCTGAGAACTTTGTGCAGACGATCCTTGTGTTTCGAAATTGAAAGTGGTCATCATCGATCTCCTCATAAAGTGTAGATGAACTAGGTTGAACATGTGTTGATACTTGAGAATTTTGTGGACATGAGCTCGACTGAGAATTTTGGGCAACTGATCCTTGTGCTTGCTCATTCTGTAAAACCAATAATTTGCACATGTTTCAACCCATAAATGTACATGATATCCCTCTGTCGACAAACTAGAACCATAAAAATACTTGGAGTAATAGAATAAACATCACCTTCCTCACATACTCCCTCTTTTGGGACCCAATTTGGACATCCTTATGGTGCTCAATGTACTTCATGCTATAGTCCCTCTTCACAGCATTCATGAACGCTGTCAACTTCCAATCTGGGTCATCCTTATGGTGCTCAAATATTCCCACGAACATGAGTTTTCAAGCTCTGAAATTCAATATAAATCACAAACAAGAAATGACACAAATTAGGGTTTTTTACCTTCTCTATTCGCAGACAACAAATCAACAGCTTCTCCCTTTGGATCATTTGAAATCGAGCAAATTAGCACCTTCCCCTTGCCCCTTGCTCCTTGATATCAATTCCAACCGAAGCGGATTAACCTTCTTGATTTCGATCATCTTCATCCATCGAGCTTTTTAGTCTTTGGTTTCTGTTCATCGATAAGTTGAAATGTAAATAAAGATGGTAAATTGCAAAAAAACAAATTATTTCATCCCTCTTTCATTACACTTATTTTATATTAAAGGAGGAAGGGGCAATTTGGTAATTTCACATATTTAACTGAGAATATGACGGAACCCTACGAGGGGTGGTCTTTCGCTAACGGAAGCATTATAAGGGGTGGTTTCCGGCAATTAAGTATTTAAGGGGTAGTTTTGGGCAAATGACCCTATTTAAGGGGTGGTTTTCTGCAGTTTACCCTAAAAAAAAAATCAACAGTTATTGACAAAAGTGGGTATATGTATGGAGAAGACTTCCACATAAAAAAAAGTGGGCCTGAATTCCGAAATGGGTTTAAGCCCATAAAATAGTTCGGATGTGAGGCAACATCAAGATCCACATTAATATACATCTATACTACTATAAATGTGGGGAGAGAACGTAATCTGGACGGTTAAAGTTAAAATTATCGACGGCCAATATTCGTTTTCAGATTTCAGGGCTCTGTTCGTCTTACCTCTTTCTTCCACCTCCTGCTTCGGCTGAAGGCTCTCTTCACCGCCTTTGAATCGCTTTTGCCTATCACTTCCTCTTCATTCAGATACATCTCCCCTCCCTCTCTTGCTAACGACCCTTTGTATGCGTCTTTTTCAGTACAGAGCTGTGCGGCTTTTCTTCCTCAATCGTGAGTTCTTCTGATCGTCTGCTTTTGTCTATCTTCCTATCTTTCTCCTTCTTATCTGTTGTTGTCCTTGCACCCTTCGCCGGCATCGTTTAGTCCATCGGCACCATCACCGTCGTCCTATAAGCAGCCGCTTATATTCCTCTTCGGCTTCTTTGGCGTTTCTACTTCTCAGGTGACCTAATTTCCGTCATTTCACTACTGTGAGATTTGGTGATTTCGTTTGCAGTCGTCCAACTGATGCTAAAATCTCCAATTGACCTAATTTCCGGCGTCTTTTGCAGTCTTAGGTGAAAAGCAATCGGTAGAAGAGTTCTCGCGTTCCCAAGACATCGGTGATCACTCCGGTGAGATTATCCCCTAAAATCTCCAATCTTGTTCTTTTTTTTACCTCATCGTCAATTGGTGCTTCTAGATGTGTTACACGGTTGTGTTTCTTTCTTGTTTGATCTCAGATTCTATTATTGTTGAAATTAGGAACAAATCTCGGTTGTTTGATGTTGTGATTGATTTTCCTGCTCCAATTTTCCTCTCGTCAGTATTTGTTAAGTCGTGTGGAAATATTTCTTCGATCCTTCTTTTGGTATTCCAATTGGATCAAGTCTTCGGTATTTTAAGCTATAGAATGAATTCACCTTTGTTGTTTGGTCATGTCCTGTTCATCTTTGATTTGGCTTACATCATATATCTTTTGCTTTTACGTAGTAAGGTGGATTGATAATCCTGTTCAGTGTTATATTACTTGGGTATGTGTGAATTAACCAATGCACTTTGTTTTTTGCTCCATGGTCTTAGCTTGCAAATACTGGCTTTTTATTCAGCTGATGAGTTTATGGCAACTGACCGCTATTTCCGGAGCTTGGCTGTGGAGAATCCTTTTACAATGGCAAGAGATAATTTGATTATTGCATTTGAGAAGGTATGTTTCCTTGTTTCAAGCGACTAACTATAATTACATTCTTCTTTTGTTTGGGCTTTAGTTTCTTTGCAAATTTTTTATGTCAAATGTGTGATGTGGCATTGAGATAAGGAATTAATATGAACCCTTGACTTCTTAGTTGTTGTATTATGAGTTGGTGCATGTATTGTTGCCAATTTATTTTTCACAAGATGAAGAATACTAAAAAGGCAAGAGAGAAGACATTGTCTGATTAGTTTGAAGCTAAGAGAGCCATGAACAAGGCTAGCCAGGAAATAAAGCATGCTAGGGGATAAGAATGTTTGGCTCGGGTGAGGTTTCTCATTTTTCCTTTTAATACAAAAAGATGCTTTTTGGTTAGAAACTTAGCAAACATTAAACTATTCTGATCGTTAATTTTGTCAACAATACGAAGAGTGAGTTTTTTTTAAGGCTATAGCTTACCTGTCGCAAAGAACAAAAATTTTAAGAGTATTATTGGATGTAGTTATAAGTATGTCTTATATGTCAAGTCCAAACAAGCAAAATTGTCGGTTGAATCTGTTTTGAAAACCCCTTGTCCCTATATGTTTTAGGTTATATTTTGACATGTTGTTTGTGTACCGAGTTTGTTAATCTTTTACAAGGAACAATAAATCATTATCATTGGTAGAGGAAATGAAGGAAGATGCTGAATTAGTGTCTGTTGTCGTTTTATGCATTTGTAAACGGTGTTTTATTACCTTCTGCAGGGACGAGGAGAAAAGCATGTAGAAGGAGCTGCTCCTCAACCCACTGAGATAGCAAAGAAATTCTAGAAGTGATTCTCTAGAAACATGTTAGTTCTTGGCCCTTAATCTAATAAAGGCGTTAAATATCATCCTAAGATTTCTTCGACGTTGCTAACTATAATATGCTTTCATTATCATGTGCAGGAATGTCGGGTCAGGAAGGACTTGTCCAGCTCTAATCGCGAATATCCACAATCGAGCCGTGCTACACCCAAACCCAAAGAATCGGACAGAAGTGAAGGCGAAAGCAGTCGGGACCATGTCCAACAGGGTCCTTGGAGATGACAATGCTGTACAAAATTTAGGTCTTTTACTCAACTTCTATAAGCTTTTAGTTTTTTGTCTGCCTTCCTCAACTTGATACTTCCATTAAATTAATTATTTTCCCATTTAATGTAATTTTGATCCCTTATAAGTTATAACAACTCAATAATACAGTAATATGTTTAGTTCATATACACACAAGCAAGTTTTGTTGTGATTGTATCTTCCATCTTCAATAGGAAAACCGGTTCATCCGAAAGTGACATGGACGCCACCCCACTTCCAGCTAAGGCCGAATCAGCTGTTTGGTTTCGACGTGGGGCAAGGGCGACCCTGGGTGTTGGGTCAGGTACCTTCTAAAACCAGCTCATATGTGTTTATCTTTATATTAATAGTTGTGGACATATTATTTTTTAAATTGCCTACCTTTCTATTTCTAATACAATTGGATTTGCTTTCTTAATTGTTCAGTAGTATTTCAGATTGTTCATTTTTAAATGCTATTATGTTGCATGTAGTTGCCCTTATTATGTATCAAGAGAGCTACACAAGGTTGTCGACATACTATTTGCACCTTACAACTATCTTATTGATCATGGATATAGGGATTCACTTAGTGTAGCATGGCCAGACAGTGTACTTATATTTGATGAAGCTCACAATTTGGTGAGTAGTAAGGCTTATACATGCTCAATATCTGTGACTCATTGTTATTTATTTACACAGTGCATTATCTTAGCAACAGGTTTCTATGGTTTCATTACCTTCATATTGTGCTCCTTGGAGTATGCAACAAATGTATATTCGGCTCGTTGGAATATCAACTATTGATTATATTCAGATCTTCTCATTGCATGGGTTGGTATGAGCCTCTTATCTATCCTGATGTATTATGAAGTCGTTTAGAAGTTATAAGTTCTATGTCAGTGGCTGAATTACATGCATGTAATAGTCTCTTCTTTTGTAGGACTATTTTATCTTCATTGATAATTTGCCCTTTTTGATTTAATCAAATCTAAAAATCTACAATCCCTGAGGATGTGAAAGTTTTATAAGTAGGTAGTGGGTTGTTGTGAGATTTCTAGCACTTGTTTTACAAGCTTAAACCTAGATAGTTCCTACTTCGCTCAATCTCTTAGCTCTTAAATTATAAGACTTAAATTTTGTTTTGAAGATTGAAAAATTGTGTTATGGTTAGGAATGTGCGTTATGGTTAGGAATGATCTCATATTCTCCCCCTCCTCAGGTTCTGCAGCTGGCTTCCACATTGATGCCGATTTGTGAGGTTTTTGGATCATGTTCACCCAAGGAATCATGGACACATGTAACTGGGGGAGAAGTCAACTCTCACGTTGTGTTTTCTAATGATTTCACTCCTCTTGAAGTTATGGAGATTTGATCATCCTCCAACTGAACATATGATGGGGCCTGTGGCACCAGTGGCATTTCAGCTAACTCCTAAATATCTCCTAATGCTCAGGAAATGTTTGAAAGAACGGGACTGTGGGCGCCATGCATGCATGCGACATTGCTGTGATGGGGACTGCTCTCCTTGTTCAGAGGCAAGCGTTGTGCCATTACATTTCTTGTAATTTCCTTTTTTTTCGTGATTAGGTGTTGCGTATTCTGAATTTGCAAGGTTCTTAATTTTAGGTATATGGAAGGGAAATTTGAGTGTAGAAATCACAAACGTCCTTCACCATGTCATAGGTATGTTAATAGTTGTTTGGGGTGTTTATGTAAAAGTCCCTTGGATTTTGTTCATTTGAAATCGCTTGGTGATTTTTTTATCTGTTCCGTGGTACATATTGGCTCAGCTCCCTGATTTGTTTGTGAAGACTTTCATCACATTATCAAGAAGAGTGCGATGATATCAGTTCTATATATGTTATTTGGACAAGGACAATTAAATGAAGTTAGTTGTGTTTCCTCCCTTGTTATATAATATAGATCATGCATTCATGCTAGAGTTGGGGGTTTAGTAGATTGCATTCCGTTGATAGAACTGAGATTAAATTTTCTCAGGTTCAAATTCCTCGTATTTTGTTATTGATTGTTGCAGGTGGATTCTTCTTTGGTTTCTCTTCTCACCCCTGGATCCAGGTAACCCTTACTTTCCTTCAATTCAATTCCTCACCTTTTCACCTCTCTTATCCTCTTCTTTAGTGTCTTGGTTGCTGATTCCCACTTTTCTCTTCTTTGGTTTCTCTTCTCACCCCTGGATCCAGGTAACACTTTCCTTCAATCCAATTCAATTACTCATCTTTTCGCCTATCTTATCCTCTTCTTTAGTGTCTTGGTCGCTGATTCGCCACTTTTCTCTGTGTATTCTTAACCCTTCCATGTTGGTTTTGAATCCTGCAGTGAGATTAAGTTGGATGAAGTGACTGCAAGCCCAAAGGGATTGTGTCGAGAGATGCTTTATATTGCATTTTGATAGAGAGGTGAGTGTATTGCTTTCTATCTTGAAAGAATCTAATTTAATAACTTTCAATATGTCAATTTTATTGTTAAGTATATATTAAGGTTCTTTTATTCAGTTACCTGCAACGAGCCTAACTTATTCTCTTACTCATTGTCCATCTTACATTTTGTAGAGGCATTTTTATTCGCATCTGGGCATGGCGAACTAAGCGGTAAAAGCTGCAGAAGAAGCTGTACAAAAATCTGAGGACCTTGATATAAGGTACATAATTTTCTTCTCAATTGCTGCAAGTATTTTGCGCTTAATGCTGAACTAGAATCTTATATAAATCTGGTTCCCTTAATTGCATCATATCAGAGCCCTATTTCAATTGTAGCAGCTATCGTTTACATGATTACGCAGCTCTGAGACGATAAGATATTTCTCGAAGGTGAGAGACTCATCTCCCTTGCCTTCACACACCCATCTTTCTTAGTTGTGGGCCTCTGGCAAAGGGAACCATCCGTAATTTGTACAAGGATCTATATCCCCATGCTTCAAGGATCATACCGAATTGGTTTACCAAAGAAATTAATCGTCTTAAAATCATTTCTTTAACATCTTTTTTTAAAGTTTTTTCTTTCTGATTAATAATTGAGTTACTAATTTTTTTGTGTAAATTAACAGGTCATAAGGAATTCATTTAACTATTTTATTATCCTATAGGACTGGAGGGCACTGCCATCCAATCTTCCCATAATTTCTGATTGCCAATTTGTTTATCAATTATATTTAAATTTTATTTTTTACATTCTAATTATTAAAATTGTAGTTTCAGAAGGAAATTTCTCACTTTTGATACTTCTTTAACATCAAGAATAGATTTCTGAATGTGGGCCTTTTTACATGCAGAGCTTTACTTTGACAAAAGGCAACTTTTATGATTTTACCTCCGTAGGTGATTATGAAGGACCTCAAGTCAACTACACCGCCTTTGTTGTGCCCCTTCGTTTTCCTCCTGCTCGTCCTCTATCCACTCTCTTTCTGGAAGACTGGAACCACTACCTCTTATCTCTCTCCATTTCTTCCTTCATCCAGTAATGTCTTTTCAATTTCCTCTCCTTTATACCTGGTTCTCCCCATTTTCTTTTGGTTCTTTACCACTTCTTCCATCTACTGCCTACTTGTTTCTAATCTTTGAATCATTTGGGTGTAGGATTTTGGATTTAGGGTATTTCTTATTGTTCTTTGTGAACGCAAACCCTAGATTTGGAAATTGGGACCTTTGTGGTTAGGTGCAATTTCACCTTAACCCTAGATCAATCTGGAACAATTCAACTCATCAATCCCTAGACCCCCACCCCCTGGTGCAAATTTCCCGATTTCATTCTTTCCTGTTCCGTTGATTGTCTCCCCATTTTAATCTGTCAAGGTGAGTGGAGATCATTATTTACCTTCTTTAGATGCGTATTTGGTTCTTCTTTCGCCGTCTTTAATAAAGAATTTGCGACCAGGAGATGAAGCGACCGTTGTTTTACTTTCGAAATTGAGGGATTCTTTGGTTTCGGTGGGGACCGGGGAGGATATTAGTTGTTTGTGTTTTTCTATTGGAATCCGATTTTAGATTCAACTTTAGAGTTTCGATTTTGAATCTTTCAAGTCAAAGTTGTCGTTGTCATCCAAGGAGGCTAATTTTGTTATTAAAATTGTTCAAAATTGGATTTCTGAAACCCTCGGTTGGTTGCTCACACGGAAAAGCATTGATTTATTTTGACATGAATATCCTTGGCATTTTTCAAGCATGACCCATAAGTTATTCCACAATAGATCTTCTGTATTTGGATTTTTAATTGCATTATCCTGCATAAATGGGCTTGTTGATTTTATCCCCCTGCTAAGGTTGCATTATAATTTATAACTTTGAATGTTGCTGTGATCTTATATACATCATTTTTATGTTTCTAAATGATTTTTATATATCTTGGATATATATGATGAAGAACTTGAATATATATGTTACTTCGATTATGGTATTCTCCTCCTTCCCTGTTCGTTGTTGTTTTCTTCGATCCGACCTATATAGAGGAACTATTTTTTGCTTTATTTTTATACAGGTTATTGCCCCTTTTATTCTTCCCTTAAATTGAATTTGTCTATCTACATGAATTTCACTTGTTTTGTTTCCTTGACATTAACTTCAAATCACATGAGTACTTGTTCATTGACATTACACTGCTGGTTTCAAGTTTTTGTGAAGGCAAAATGCAAGCTTTGCAATATCTAGACACTACAAGCGCTTCGATTCATTTATGGAAGCTGAGGCTAACAACGCTGCAGGGAAGTACGATAATGCTTCAGTTGACTTACAGAGTGAATCCTATAAGAAGGAAAGTCTAACTCCTTACACTCTCATTAAGCGATTCAATTGCAATTTTGATTGAAGAGATATCTTCTTTATAAAAGAGTATTTGATTGGGTCCGTAAAAAAAAAATTGTTTAGATTTTTGTCTTCTTAGAATACTCTTTCCTTGGGTTATTATTTATGTGTTTTGTAAAGATAATGTTGATTTAACTTGTTTGGTTATTTTCCCACTCTGAATTGTTTAAGTCAGGTTCTTATTTTGTAATATTTGCACCTGTTGGAACTTTCTATTTGGGGTACATAGGTGATAACTTGTTAAAGATTAAAAGCATATGATTTTTTGCTGTAAAAAAAATCACAACTCATGTTGCTTTCAGGTGGTTAGTGAAGATGGGAAGAAGGTCAAGCATTTGCATCCTCTGATCTAATCTCGAAGACTCGGACATCCACAATCTATTTGATCAAGGAGTGGGGCACACTTATAGCTACTTTGACGCGCGCACAGTTCTATGATAAGCTATCATATTACAACCTTTTCCACTATATATGACTCATATTACCCTTGATATGTAAGTTGTGCAAGAAGTTTGGCATGCCGAGGAGAGGTGTGCCAGGTCAAGAAATTACAAGGGATATAAACGAGAAAAGCTTGGGTTAACACAAGAAGGGAGCTGTGAAGACGATAAAAATGACAAATGGGCTGACAACTTGGAGCGAGTGGATGCCTCTGCTGGGCATGCTTCCCATCTGTCATACCCAGAAGGGAATGGTGCTCCTGATGTCAATGCAACTGCTGCTACACAGGATACAATCGGAGGAGTTGTGGCTCCACATAATGCAATGTACAGGATTGAAGTGCAATCGGGAAGAGGCTTGTGACACAACAAATTCAGGTACACATGGGGGGTCACTCTATGACAGATGGGGATGTTCTGCATTGTGCTGCTGCTATGCTGTGCTTCTGCTGCTGATGGGGAGCCACAACAAGGAGGTGATTATGATCATGTTATAGCAGCAACAAAAATTAATTCAAAGGAGAAAGAAAAGATGCCTGAAAACTCTTGGGAGCACATATGACAACAACTCAATTAGAGGGAGATCAGTGCGCTGTTAATGGAGGTTAAGCAAATAATATGCGGGGCAAGCATCAAGAGACAGAAATAAAAAACAAATTCAGGGAGTATGTGCAACGGACAAATACAACAGATGCCGAATATGAGAAGTACCCGAAAGGCCATCACATGAAGAACAAGCAACAGGAGGATGTTATTGAGAATACATGTGGAAATGAGAATAGGAAGTACAAAGCGAAGCAGCAACGAGGTTTGAGTCTAAGCTCGATCAAGTGCAGAACACAAGTGGGCGTAAATTGACCCGAATCAACACCAAAAAGTGTGGAAAACGTGGAGGGCGGGAGAAGAGAAACACTTTCCTAGCAATTCAGAATATTGATGAAGTTGTGGCTTCATTTACCCCTATGAGTCATGTTGCTGTTCTTGTGAAGAGGATGACTGCGTTGGGCTCCGCCTTTTCATCACAGCGCAAAAATGCGGTAGAATCGACTCCTATAGAGTGACGAATCACTACGATTGGGAATGGTTTTGGGGTGGTTTATAACTTGAGAAAGAGAAACAAGAACCATTAGGGTCGACCAAATTGGTCCTTGAGACTTATCCTATAGTTGACAATCTCAAATGAGTTGCTTGTTTGTACATTGTATATGTTCTATTGACTTGCAAAGTAAGATGTGCACCTTCTGGAAAATGAGTTGAAACAACTAAATGTCTTAGATTTTTAAATGTACTCCGGTCCTGTGCATCTGTAGTATTCATATAAATTATGTTTCTATTTCAGTTTTAACTTCAACCTATTTGTTACAACATACTTAACTGAAATTATTCAGAGAAACCAGAACGCTAGCAAAACAGAACTTGCAGTGATTCACTGAAGAGAATGTTTAACGAATTTGGATTGTGGGCACAAGCGACAGTGCACAACACTAATAATCACCTCAGGGGAGTTGTATAAATGGAGTAGGGCACACCAAATATCACATGTACAAAGTGTTTCAACCAGTGTAGCCAGTTCACAAAACTCGTCTGCATGCCATTTTACATTTTAACTGGGCACATGTACTGAAATACAGAAATTTTGAACTACAAAAATAAGACAGACAAAAACTAAGGAATTTCAGATCTATACATGGATTATCCACTCCCCAATCCAATTACATGACAAATTGAATCAATGTTAAGCCAACAAAAATTCACAAACAAGAGCCAGTTTCCATCATTAGGAAAAAAACTTATGAAGAACAATGAAACAGATTCAATCCATTTGATCTATAAACAAGTGCAAATGGTTGGGCATGAACTTTGGAGTCAACACTCAGGACAAGTGCAACACATACTCATTCCTAAAATTTCTCATATCTTTGCAAAAGCACTGAATCTTCTGAAAGCAGCAGCAGATTTTAACATGGGTAAGGCATGAGGGTGCCCTACATATTGCTAAGTGAATCAAATTATCACTTGACAACCAAAGCATTGGAGGCACTACAGATCGGTCTCTTGAGCATAAGACAGGGCAGGAAGTGCGCATCGCCTGCCTCCCTAGACCGAAAAACAAGGCCCATTTAGCAGGACAGGAGCGACAAATCCAGCTATGGATCCAAAATCTCCTAATCTCATATATCTGTTAATCAAGGCATTCCAAGAAATCAATTCACGAATTGGCATACTATCAAATATCTCTCTAGCATCAAGTTTACCACACGTCCAGTACCCATCAACCAGTATAGTCCAACAAAAAGCGTCCCTCTCAGGCATTTCTTCAAACATCTTACCTGCAATCTCAATTTTCCCAGTTTTGACATACCCATTCATCAATGCATTCCAAAAAACCAAATTCCTTTTCCTCATCCTACCGAACACTCTTTTTGCAAACACCAAATCACCGACCTTAGAATACATACTGACCAAACTCCCATCGACAAACACATCGTCTGTCAAGCCAATCTTCAAAGCCAGCCCATGAACTTGCTTCCCCTCCTCCACCGCCGCCAATCGACCACACCACTTATTCACACAAGGCATTGACAATTAATTCAAATATCAAGTTTGAGCTCTAATGACTCTGAAATCATATGATTTTGTAGAATACGAGCATCGAGGGATCGGTAGCTACCAACATATGCTTTAATCATCAAAGTCCAACTAAAGCTTTAATAGCATTCCGTAGCTAAGATTGTTGATTGTAATCACATATCAATTCTTACCTTTACTCCTGCCACTAATTGCTCTTCGAACGGTAAGTAACTTCAATTGTCACCATTTTTATTCCATTTTCCTTCTTATGTACATAATTTGTTAAAGACAGAGAAGTTTAGAGGTGAAACCACATACTCAGCCGTGCAAAGCACGGCCTTCTACCTAGTATTGTATATGTAGCATGAGGTTCTCGAATACATACATATATATATATGTATGATAATTACCAAATCAGCCCACTAAAATTTGGAAATTATAATTGGCGTAAATTATAATTTGAGTTTAATAAAATTATAAGGTTAAACTCGTAAAATTCCATTGTCAATTTATGCCAGTGAATCGATCTCAAAACCGACTTCAACAAAAACGGAGTAAAAATCTCAAATCGAGTTTCGCCAAATATAAACTCGGTTCGTGTAGAACTACGCAAAGACTTGACGCCGTAAAAACGGTTACGTAGGTAACCCGATATTAAATTCTAAAATATATCGGGTACAGTCGTCCACCTCTAAATTCCTTTTAAATGAATATGAGGTCAAAACCAAACAAATTAAATTGGTTCGTTTTAGAACTACGTAAGACTTGATACTCTTTTACGAGTTACGTAGGAAATTCGGTATCAAATTTAACATATACTGAATTCAGTCACCTTTCCCAAAATTAAATCATTTCTCGACAGAACTACGTAAAGACTTGACGCCGTAAAAACGGCTACGTAGGTAACCCGATATTAAATCCTAAAAATATATCGGGTACAGTCGCCCACCTATAAATTCACCTTTAAATGAATATGAGGTTAAATCGGGTCAAATTAAATCGTTCCATTTAAAAGAACTACGTAAAGACTTGACGCCTCATATCGGCTACGTAGGTAACTCGATATTAAATCCTAAAAATATATCGGGTACAGTCGTCAACCTCTAAATTCACTTTTAAATGAATATGAGGTTAAATCTCACTACATTAAATCAAAACTTTTGAACTACGAGTGATTTGATTCTCTTCCAAGAGATACGTAGGAAACTCGATATAAAGCTATCGCTAACCGAGTTCAATCACATGGTCCTCAAAATCTCAAATGATCAAAACCAAATTAAATCGGTTCTTCTGAACTACGTAAGGCTTGATTCTCTTCCAAGAGATACGTAGGCAACCCGTTAAAATTCGGGTGCAGCCCAAATCACCAAAATCAAAATTTCTGGTATCGATTATGACTTCGAATCAAGAGGATAACCAAAAGGGGTCGAACTTAAATATTAAAAATCAATTAAAATGTGTTGTACGATTATCGCGCATTTTTGTTCAACAAACGTCAAACCTTTTACGGTTGGAGTTCACCGCCCTTGATGTTTCCGGAAGAAACTATCTCACATGGGTGCAGGATGCGGAACTCCACTTGATTAGCCAGAATTTGGGAGAGACTATCATACCAGGCAATAGCGCATCCCAGCAGGATTGTGCTAAGGCGATGATCATGTTGCGTCATCACCTTCACGAGAGCCCTGAAAGCTCAATACTTGACCGTGAAGAGTCCCTCAGAGCTCTGGACAAGTCTCAAAGAGCGTTATGAGCACCAAAAGACAGTTATCTTGCCTCGTGCGAGGTATGAGTGGATGCACTTGAGGTTGCAAGATTTCAAGAAGGTCTTGGACTACAACTCTGAAATACATCGTATTGCATCTAAGCTGAAATTATGTGGAGAGAACATACAAGATGTGGATATGTTGGACAAAACATTCTCAACTTTCCATGCATCAAATCTTGTGCTCCAGCAACAGTACAGGGAACGTGGGTTCAAAACATTTTCTGAACTCATCTCAAGCTTGCTTTTAGCGAGATCAAGATCAATCAAGAACAGCCAAGAAACAAATAAAGACGCAGCAAGAATCACCAAGAACAAGGGCTCTTGATGTCGACAATAAGAAAGACTCAACGCAGCAGCAATATGATGAATAAAGACTCGAAATTTATAAGCAAGAATTGAAAGACACGACCTGATAAGGACTGAAACGATCTATGTAGAACAAGATAGAGACCCCAGGCTTCCGTAGAAGGTAGGAACCAATATCAATGACTACACAACCCGCCTCTACAACCCTACACAATCAAGCGGACAACTTGAAGGCACAAGGAGGGGGCTCGTGGATACTAGGATCACCAAGTCTTGCGAAGTTGATGAACATCAAAACAAACCAAGCTAGATCAATTCCAATAGTTGCAATTGAAGAGCACAACTCTATTCAATCGAAAAACACTCATTGTGTTTCACACAACTTTGAGAGAACTAATTATATTCATGAAAATCCAACTGAATTACAATGTAGGAATTGAAATATATAGATCTCCAGGGGCTGTTGGGCCGATTTATCTAAAGGAATTAATAAAACAAATAACTTGAGAAATTAATAAAATAACATCTAAAGTTTCATAAAATAACTTAAGTAAGGAAGTTGCTAAAATAGGAAATAAACATAATGTTCAAGACATACTAAAATCCCATCAAAAACCAGATACAGCTCAAAGAATGTGGATTTCGGCCAAGCTCTAGGTCGAATCTGGAAAAAACTTTAACAGCAAAGTTGTAGATCTCTTCGTCCTCGTTCCAACAAGGTATGGCACGCTTCAATCCGATAAATATAGAATCCGTACGACCCATTTTATTGAGACGTCGAAAAGCTGTCAATGTTCTGAACGAATCCAAAACGTCATTTAAACAAAGTATCTTCTCCCATGGTGGAGCCTTCTTCTTCCTCTTGAGAAGGACATCATCCGAAGGTGTCTTGGATGGTCCCGCATCAAAACAACATGACAAACCTGCCCCGATGGCGGAAATCCTTTGCCATAGATGCGGAGCACCAAGCCATTGGGCCCGTACATGTCGTATGGCACCCCACCTTGTGAAATTATATCAATATTTTGTGAAATCCAAGGTTAAAGGTGTTGTCACTAATTTTGTCGAAGGAGAGAGCCCTGGTGACTCTTTCTTTGACGGACTCGAGGATGCATATCTTGAGACATCTGATTTCCTTCCACGAGATGGAAATGACAAGATATCTCGCCCATGCTTGAGAAAAATGTTGTTGATCTCCCAAATGATCGCACCACGTACCCTCTTTGATTAAATCTTGGACTATCTTTACCTAAAGTTTGCTTGCTTGCTATTTCCCTTTTTCAATGTAGTGGACTTATTTCCATTTTAAATAAAGTTTTGGGCAATATCGGTTTTATTTATACATGTTTTATTTATTTGTATAGAATGGATCACCCAAATGGAAAGTTCAATGGTGGGGAGCTTTGTCTCATAGATAGTGCCACGACTCATACTATTATGAAAAACCCGAAGTTTTTCATGAACCTGCAAATGGCAAAGACCAGTGTCAATACCATATCTGGAACAAGTAATCTTATAGAAGGTTCCGGAAGAGCCTCTATCTTGTTACCCGAAGGAACAAGAATATATGTCAAAGATGCTTTGTATTCAAGTAACTCACAACGGAATCTGTTGAGTTTCAAAGATATAAAATTAAATGGTTATCACATGGAAACCATGAATGAGAATGATATTGAATATCTATTTCTCACATCTTTTAAGACGGGCCGGAAGCAAGTCTTAGAAAAGATGGGAACATTAACACCTGGTTTATATGGCACGGTTATATACCCCATTGAGAGTTACAATGTGACAAACCAGAAGTTAGTTGACAATGCAAAATTTTCTTTGTGGCATGATAGGCTCGGTCACCCAGGTGATACAATGATGCGCAGGATCATTGAAAGTTCACACTGACACCCGATAAAGGACCTGAAGTTCCTATCAAGGGGTGACTTGACATGTACGGCTTGTTCTCTTGGCAAATTAATAACAAGGCCGTCAATGACAAAGGTCAACGCAGAATCTCCTATATTCCTTGACCGGATTCAAGGTGACATATGCGGGCCGATTACACCGCCATGTGGACCATCTAGATATTTTATGGTGTTGATATATGCTTCAACACCATGGTCACATGTAAGCCTGCTATCAACACGGAATGTTGCATTTGCAAGGCTCTTAGCCCAGATTATCAAATTAAGGGCTCATTTTCCTGATTATTCGATTAAAAGAATCAGGTTAGACAATAAAGTAGAATTTACATCGAAGTCTTTTAATGACTATTGTCAATCAATTGGTATTGTGGTTGAGCACCCAGTGGCTCATGTCCATACCCAAAACGGCCTTGCAGAGTCGTTAATCAAGCGGTTACAGATAATAGCTAGACCGATGTTAATGAGGGCTAGATTACCTTCATCGGCTTGGGGCCATGCAATTTTGCATGCTGCATCTTTGATTCGTCTTAGACCGACCGCTAATAATAAGTTCTCCCCATTACAGCTTGTCTCCGGAAGAGAACCCGATATTTCATATTTGAAAATTTTCGGATGCGCGATGTATGTCCCTATTCCTCCCCCTCAACGGACTAAAATGGGACCACAAAGAAGGTTGAGAATATACATGGGGTTTGAGTCCCCATCAATTATAAAATACACCTAGAGCCTATGACCGGTGATCTATTTACAGCTCGGTATTTAGATTGTCACTTTGATGAAACAAAATTTCCAACTCTAGGGGGAGAAGATAAGGAGATAATTAAGAAAGAGATTTCGTGGAATTCCACTTCTCTATCATTTCTAGGTCCAAGAACAAATGAAAGTGAACTTGAAGTTCAAAGGATCATACATTTGCAAAGTGTAGCAAATAGATTACCAGATGCGTTTACAGATGCCAAGAAGGTGACGATGTCACATATACGAGCTGAAAATGCACCAGCTCGATTGGAGATTCCTGTAGCAACTCCAAACCAACAAAAAACAAGTGATTCTCAAGCACGCCGAAAGCGTGGGAGACCACTAGGCTCTAAGGATACGATTCTCCAGAAGAGAAAAGAGACAATGACGACACATAAAGGTGTTGATACTCCTATCACTAACATCAATGAAGATATAATCCCAGAAGAGATATTATCTAAGGACCCCGAAAGCAAAGAAAAGGATGTCGAGGATAATTTTGAGATGTCAATTAACTATGCAACTACCGGTTTGGGGTGGCATCGGAATGACATAGTCCTAGATGACATATTTGCTTATACGCTGGAAATAGAAGTCATGGATGAAGATGACAATGATCCTCAAACAATGACGGAGTGTCAAAATCAAAATGATTGGGAGAGTTGGAAAGGTGCAATCAAAGTAGAGCTGGATTCATTAAACAAACGCAGTGTTTTTGGACCAGTAGCTCCAACACCAAAAGGCGTTAAACCAGTCGGCTCTAAATGGGTGTTCGTACGAAAACGCAATGAGCGTAATGAGGTAGTAAGATATAAAGCCAGACTCGTTGCACAAGGCTTTTCACAAAAGCCAGGAGTGGATTATATAGAAACGTATTCACCTGTAGTGGATGCAACAAACTTAGATTCCTAGTTGGTTTGGCGGTTGTTGAACAACTTCAAATGCAACTTATGGATGTAGTAGCTGCTTACCTTTATGGATCATTAGATACAGATATATACATGAAAATCCCCGAAGGATTAGAAATGCCTGAAGCATTAAGATCAAAACCTCGTCACATGTACTCCATCAAGTTAAAGAGGTCCTTATATGGGTTGAAGCAATCAGGTCGCATGTGGTATAACCGCCTTAGTGAGTTCCTACTAAGACATGGTTTTATAAATAACCAAGTAAGCCCTTGCGTCTTTATAAAGAGGACAAAGTCGGGTTATGTAATTATAACAGTTTATGTTGATGACCTAAATATTATTGGGACTCCTGAAGAGATTCAACAAACAGCTAATTACATGAAAAAGGAATTTGAAATGAAAGATCTTGGAACAACCAAGTATTGCCTCGGCTTGCAGTTCGAGCATACAGGAAATGGAATTTTCATCCATGAGTCAACTTATGTTGAAAAGGTCCTAAAATGCTTTAACATGGATAAAGCATATCCATTGAGTACACATATGGTCGTACGATCACTTGATGTAGACAAGGACCATTTTCGTCCTCGACTAAACAATGAAGAGATATTAGGTCATGAAGTATCATATCTCAGTGCAGTTGGTGCACTTATGTATCTTGCTACGAATACCCGACCAGATATAGCCTTTGCAGTTAATCTACTAGCAAGATATAGTTCACTGCCAACAAAAAGACATTGGAATGGTGTCAAGCACATTCTACGTTATTTACGTGGAACAAGTGAAATGGGGTTATATTTTGAAAGATCTAAAGGAGTACATGGTGCAAAATTGGTTGGCTATTCTGATGCAGGTTATTTGCCAGATCCACACAAGGCCATCTCGCAAACGGGGTACTTATTCATGTATGGTGGAACTGTCATTCCTTGGCGTTCAACAAAGCAGTCTCTTGTTGCTACATCATCAAATCATGCAGAGCTTATTGCATTGTATGAGACAGGAAGAGAAAGTGTGTGGCTCAGATCACTAATCCAACATGTCCAGGAATCTTGCGGGTTGGAGTCCATTGTAAAACACCCGACAGTGTTGTATGAAGATAATGCAGCTTGCATCGTCCAAATCAAGGAAGGTTACATTAAAGGTGACAAGACCAAGCATATATCGCCGAAATTATTCTCCACCCATGAACTCCAGGTTGAAGGCAAAGTTGATGTCCAGAAGATTGTATCAAGTGAAAATCTGGCAGATTTGTTCACTAAAGCATTGCCTACAAGAGTATTTAAGCAACTGGTACACAATATGGGAATGCGACGCTTGAAGGACGTGTGCAAAGCTGAGGGGGAATAGTTTGCTCTAGTATTGTACTCTTTTTCCCTTGATCGTGGTTTTTATCCCAATGGGTTTTTCCAAACAAGGTTTTTAACGAGGCAATACGCAAACTACGAGGTGCACATCAAGGGGGAGTGTTATAATAATACTACTTCTAATTATAGGTGATGTTACACCTCTCCATATCCCACACCATTATTTCTATTCCATAACACCCACATGGTAGAATATCAAAGGTCTATATTGATGACCCTCTTATCTTGTAACCCTCTCCATCTATGCCTATATAAGGCCTTGTAGTTCTCATTGAGAGACACACCAATACAATACAATCTCTCCTCTCTACATACTTCTTATCTTATTTTAGTAGATATAGATTTTTGAAAAAAAAATTGATTGAATAGACTATTTTTAAGGAGAGAGTGACACCTCATTAAAAAAGCTTCTCTTTTAATAGTTAGATATAGATGGATTTTTTTTTTGTCATTTGGGCGGTTTTTGTTCCATCTATATACACGTGTATTAAATCGATACATAACATTATATATATGTGGCATCTTACGATTGATTTTATAAAAAAAAATCATGTCTATAAATATTATTAAAATAATATGTTATATTTATAAAAATAATAATGGACATATTTATAAAATGTTAATAGACAAATAAGTTAAATAACTGATAGGCGTTATTTTATTTATATCTATATTATTTTTTGGTGAAAAGAATTTTTTATACATAAATTAATTAATTAATAGTTGTTATTTTATTTTATTTATATTATTTTTTGATAGAATGAATTACTTATATCTAGATTAATTGTCATTTTATATTTTTAGCACGTTTTTAGTTTAATTTTCACATTGTAATTTAGATTTATTGTTTTTATCATATTTTTAATATGTTTCTTTTTATAGATAATAAATGTAATTTTTAATATACGATACCATGCACTAGTTGGAATGTAGTATAATTTAGAAATGAATTTTGCTTGATGGAGTAGTGCTAGAAATAGATATAGAAGCTTTAATAAAAAAAAAAAAAGATATAGAAGCTTTAAAACTGCAAAAATTGGAATGAAAAGGGTAAGAACACGAAGCGTGGTACAGAGAGAAGATGTGGAAGTTAATTTAGTTAATACATATCCTGTCGTGTCTTATCTCTCATTTCCCGCCTATGGTTGTGTAACTATTTTTAGTACATCCATTGGCTACCTATAAAGGCCTTTAGTTGTTGGTGTTGGATGACAAAGAGTTCATAATCCGGTTGTCTTATCACATATATATACTAGTAGATTTTGCATAACGGAACACGTACATGGATTGTGTGTGTATATCATGAGCCATCTGGAGGGGTGGAGGAGATGATCGGCGGCGGCGGAGGCGCAGAAGAAGGAGTTGGAGAAATCCACCAGTGATATATGGAGAAGTGTCGGGGGGAGAGAGAGAGAGAGAGAGAGAGAGAGAGAGAGAGAGAGAGAGAAATCGAGAAGAGACGGAGAGAGACAGTAGAAATATGGGAAGGGTTTCCAACCGGCAAATGATAGCAAAGGGAAAAGTGTAGGACAAATTTCTTCATATATAAATATAATAAATTTAAATTTATTAAAATTTTGTATATTATGATACAAGTTGTACTTATTTAAGTTAAACCAGTATAATTTATGCGCCATGACGCGATTTTTTAAAATTAAAAGTTAAGATAAAAATCATAAAAAACTTTACAATAAATTTATCTTATAATTCTCTCAGGATTTTTTTTTAAAATCTCATTTAAGTATAACTGTATAAGACATAAATATAGATATTTTAAATTACTCTGTAGTAATAATATCAATATCATTGTAACTTTGTTCAAATGTGATATGTCATAACTAACCGTTATATTCAATGTTTTGAATTAAACCCAATAGTTAGTAAATAAATTTGAATTAAGTCCAGTAGTTATATTAGATTGAATTCAATATTTTGAATTAAGCCCAATAGTTAGTAAATATGTTAAGAATAAAAGAAAAAATGTGGTTGGTTTAAAGAGATAAAGGGAATAATGGAAAATGTGAAGAGGGAAAAAAATAAAAAAATAAAAAATCTGATTAGGCACGAAGGAGTGAAACGTGGAGAGACTACCACGTAAGCGTAGAGTATTCTGAATTAAGTTATTATATATAGATAGTTAGTAAATATGTTAAGAATAAAAGAAAAAATGTGGTTGGTTTAAAGAGATAAAGGAAATAATGAAAAATGTGAAGAGGGAAAAAAAAATAAAAAGAAAAAAAATCTGATTAGGCAATATATAAGAAGTGAAACGTGGAAAGACTGTCACGTAAGCGTAGAGTATTCTGAATTAAATTATTATATTGATATTATATAGATAGATTAATAGATTATATATAGATGTGTAAATGTAAATTGAAATATTAATGAGATATACAGTATATACTCCTGTCATTTTGGTTGGATATTAAAGGGGTTGAGTTGAGAAAGCAATTAATTTTACAACTACCTGAATTCATTTGATCTGAAATTCAACTATACGTCTATACGTACGTACACAACTCTATATTTAACATAACAATCTTCATCCCTTTTCCATCCATTATATTTTTCTCCATCAATGGCTGGCGGATTAATCAGTCATTTTGCGTCGTCAATTGCATTCGATGTTCAAGTTCGAAAACCCTTGCTTGGTTATACTGGAAGCCGAAGGCGGTCACTCAAGGTCCAAGGCGGGAAAATGATCCTCGGAAGCGAGTGGTGATAACGGGGATGGGGCTAGTGTCGGTGTTTGGGAGCGACGTGGACGACTACTACAACCGGCTATTGTCGGGAGAGAGCGGGATAGGCCTAATACAGGGCTTCAACGTCGCGGATTTCCCTGTCAAGATCGCGGCTCAGATTCGAAACTTCGAATCGGAAGGCTACATAGACGCTAAGAAAGAGAGCAAGATGGATGATTGCGCTAAGTATGTGTTGGTTGCTGGCTGGAAGGCTCTTCACCAAGCCAACCTTGGCCGCCATGTCCTCAAAACGGTTAACTCCATACACCTTTTTTATTTAATTACTCTTATAAGCAAACTACATATCTGAGATTTTTTCACCAGGGGGACGAAAACACACAATATTAATATATTTTTATGAAGATGTAAATAATATTTTGATTTACAATAATTAGGTTAGGTAGATCTTATATTAGGGGTGCTCAAATTATAATTAATTTGTATTAAAAATCACCAATAAAATTAGTTAATTAACGTTCAAAACATAGCTGAAAAAAAGGGAATAAAGTAAAGGCAAACTTGCAAAACTAGCATTAGTGGGAAAATTGGAAGGGAGGGGGAAATTAATGCTAGTTTTGCAATAAGTATTAAATTATAAAAAATAATATTTTATAAAGTTTTTCGCTTCATAAAAAGCGTGCCGATAACCAAAAGTCCATGTATTTTGAAACGGATGTTGTATCATTTTTCACATTATTTTTTAACATATTTGTGTAAAAAGGAGAAAACAATATAACATATTTTTTTAAAAAAATTAATTTTAATTTTTTTAATTTATTATTAATAAGTATAAATTTATTTATAAAGATAATAAAAATAATAATAGTATAAATTTATTTCAAAAACAAAAAAACGGTCATTTTATATAATTTTTAGTTTTTTAAAAAGTGAGTTAAAAATTGATAAATAATATGAGACGAACAGAGTATTTATCTAGAATGCTAAAAAAAAACGTAGCTTAAACAGATATAAAGAATTACTATTTTCGTAGTTCAGTCTAACTGAATCTCAAGTACACCTGACCTAGTGGTCCAACTCGATCTATAGAGTGGTCTTGTTGGGTCACTCATACGAACAATATACATTTAACTATTTAACAAAAGAAGAAAAAAATTGAAGACATTAACTTTGGTATATTTGTTGAGTATATTTAGATTAGATTAGATTAGATAAATGGGGACGACACTCTTGGGCTAACCTCATCTCTCTCTTCGTAATATTTTAAATAAAAAAGAGATGGGGAAGGGTTGGGATTACCCCATGCTACTAAGTTTGCCACTTCCCCTTTCCATGATAGATTTTACCCGACATCAATAAGGAAGGAATAAGGTGAGGAAAGGGGTGAGTAAACCTTATAGGTAGGGTTGTTATGAGATGATCAGCTCGAGCTTGAGCTCGACTTGAACTCGTTCACTTTTCTAAACAAGCCGAGCATGAACATGATTTTAAGTTCGGTTGAAAGCTCGGCTCGTTCGATTTAGGCTCGAATAGCTCAGATTCTATGTCATTTCTAAAATTTTCTTTAAGTTAATATGTTATGACCAAGTAAAACTATTTAGAGCTCGAAAAAAAGCTCGGCTTGAGCTCGTTCATTTACTAAAACAAGCCGAACTTGAGCAAAAAAGAAAGCTCGTTTAAAAATTGGGTCATTCGTGTTGATGCCCTTATGTTGATGACAGATGGACAGGACTCGAATGGGGGCCATAGTGGGGTCAGGGGTGGGTGGGGCCACCATCTTGCAAAAAGGGATACAGACGTTCCTCCGGGACGGTTTTAAGATGGTGAGTCCCTACTTCGTGCCCCACCACCTCCTCAATGTGGGGTCCGCAATGCTGGCCATCGACGCTGGCCTTATGGGCCCCACCTACTCCATCTCCACCGCGTGTGCCACCTCCAACTACTGCTTCTACGCCGCCGCCAACCACATCCGCAAAGGCGAGGCTGACGTCATCGTCGCCGGCGGCACCGAGGCCGGCATAGTCCGCCACGGTCTCGCCGGTTTCATTGCTTGCAGGTACATTTACATTTATTTGGTAGGGCATCATTAAAGGCTAAGGCTTGTTATTTTCTCCTCTTTAAAAGAAGTGACATTTTTAAACAAATAAAGATGGGAGTAATAAATTCACAACTTATATCTGAAAATGACAGATAAGAAGAGTTACTACTGAATTTACTACTCCCTCCGTAACGCAATAGTTGTCTATTTGGGGGTTTTCACACTTCTTAAGAAAGCTACAATTAGAAAGTAGAATAATTAAAAATTTAGCAAATAAATAATGTCGAAAAAAAATGGACCAATGAAAAAAAAAAGAATAGTATGGGAAGTTGGAGTATTAATAGAATTTATTGGAAATCAAATACAATTAATGAGATGAATGGATAAAATTAGAAAATTTTGTCATTAATTAAGTTCAAATAGACAAATATTTTGTTACAAGAAAAAGTGGCCAAATGGACAACTATTGCGTTACGGAGGGAGTAACATTTATCAGTGGAAGCACAAGTTCATTTCTGTTTTTTCTATAGACATATAGAAGGAAAATAAAGAAGCTCACATTAATTTTGTCCTTAATTCCCCCCACCCCCACCAATGTTTCTCTATCTCTCACAATGAAATTAATTAAATGTACAAAATAAATTAATGGGAAGTTAATTTAATTTAAATTCAATATTTAACTTTGAATTAATTTAGCTATATACTAGTGTAATACCCGTGCCTTGAAGGCACGTGAGCTTGATCCATTTTAATTCGAACATCATTTTATATATCTATATAATACTATATATATATATATATATACACGTGTTTACAACAAAAATATGTATACAATATTTTTTTTATAATTTATAAATTAGTTGGAAAGAGATACGATACAAATTTTGAAAATGATTTAATAAGGTAAAGTAGTAATAATACTCAAACACACCATCTAATATAATTTGAAATAAATATATAATTATTATCATTAGCATATATAGATTTAAAAAAGTAAAATATAAGCTCCCGTACAAATATTAAAAAATCATAAGCACATATTGTGTGAATAATTTTGAAGTTAAATATGTAGATGTACATAACTTATTGATTATTTTCATGAGAAAGATGGTTAGAAAGATAGAGAAATTAATAGTGAAAATAAAGGTAAGATGGTAAAAAAAAAGATCCTTAAAGGTAGAAAAGTGATCTAAGAAGCCTCGTCCAAGATGTAAAATAAGCATTAGTGATGCTTGTGAGTCTTAATAGATAGATAGATAGATAATAGATAATAGATAGATATATAATAGATATATTGCAATCGGGAAAAAAAATGGAAACATGTCTCAATATTTACGGCAATATAACCGAAAATAAAATAAAATAAGGAATGAATTCAAATCATATTTAAAATAGGAAACAAATATTTTAAAGTTTCCATAATAATATTGACCAATAAGAAAATCTCATTTGAATAAAAAATTCAACTTTAATTGTGGGCGTGACACGTCAGCAAGATGCTAGCAGAATTAGTAATATTAACTAGTGTAATACCCAGGCACGGGAGCTTGATCCATTTTTTTTAATTTGAACGTCATTTTATATATCTATATAATATATATATATATATATAATAATATATATGTGTGTGTGTGTGTGTGTGTGTGTGTGTGTGTGTGTGTGTGTGTGTTTACAACAAAAATATGTATAAAATATTTTTTTATAATTTATAAATTAGTTGGAAAGAGATACGATACAAATTTTGAAAATGATTTAATAAGGTAAAGTAGTAATAATACTCAAACACACCATCTAATATAATTTGAAATAAATATATAATTATTATCATTAGCATAGATCTAAAAAAGTAAAATATAAGCTCCCGTACAAATATTAAAAAATCATAAGCACATGATTGTGTGAATAATTTTGAGGTTAAATATGTAGATGTACATAACTTATTGATTATTTTCATGAGAAAGATGGTTAGAAAGATAGAGAAATTAATAGTGAAAATAAAGGTAAGATGGTAAAAAAAAAAGATTCTTAAAGGTAGAAAAGTGATCCAAGAAGCCTCATCCAAGATGTAAAATAAGCATTAGTAATGCTTGTGAGTCTTAAAATATTATTTATTTTTCGATAGTCATTTAAGATGTCTAAAATAATTACATTATAAAATAACACTTATTTGGCTCTAATTGATTTTTATAATTAATTTTTGAAATCGAATATTTACAAATTGATTATTACATGTTCGTTGTATGTAGACATTGTGGGAATATTGCAATCGGTTAAAAATGATAAATCCACAATTTCAATATCCAAGAATAAAATCAGCCAAGAATTGAAGAATGTTCAATGTACGTAGAAGATTAAAATAGATCACAAATTGACATACAACATATCAAATTAAATAATATTTTAGTATAAAAATAGGAAACAAATATGTTTAAAATAGGAAACAGATATTTTAAAATTTCAGCAATAATATTGACCAATAAGAAAATACCATTTGAATAAAAAATTCAAGTTTAATTGGGAGCGTGACACATCAGCAATATAACCGAAAAGAGATTGCAATCGGGAAAAAAATGGAAACATGTCACAATATTTACGACAATATAACCGAAAATAAAAAAAGGGAATGGATTCAAATCATATTTAAAATAGGAAACAAATATTTTAAAGTTTCCATAATAATATTAACCAATAAGAAAATCTCATTTGAATAAAAAATTCAACTTTAATTGTGGGCGTGACACATCAGCAAAATGCTAACAGAATTAGTAATATTAATAGATAGATAGATAGATAGATAGATAATAGATAGATATATAATAGATATATTGCAATCGGAAAAAAAAAATGGAAACATGTCTCAATATTTACGGCAATATAACCGAAAATAAAAAAAAAAAGGAATGGATTCAAATCATATTTAAAATAGGAAACAAATATTTTAAAGTTTCCATAATAATATTGACCAATAAGAAAATCTCATTTGAATAAAAAATTCAACTATAATTGTGGGCGTGACACGTCAGCAAAATGCTAGAAGAATTAATAATATTAATAGATTAATAGATTAATGGATATATTGCAATCGGAAAAAAAAAATGGAAACATGTCTCAATATTTACGGTAATATAACCAAAAAAAAGGAATGGATTCAAATCATATTTAAAATAGGAAACAAATATTTTAAAGTTTCCATAATAATATTGACCAATAAGAAAATCTCATTTGAATAAAAAATTCAACTATAATTGTGGGCGTGACACGTCAGCAAAATGCTAGAAGAATTAATAATATTAATAGATTAATGGATATATTGCAATCGGAAAAAAAAAATGGAAATATGTCTCAATATTTACGGCAATATAACCAAAAAAAAAGGAATGGATTCAAATCATATTTAAAATAGGAAACAAATATTTTAAAGTTTCCATAATAATATTGACCAATAAGAAAATCTCATTTGAATAAAAAATTCAACTTTAATTGTGGGCGTGACACGTCAGCAAAATGCTAGCAGAATTAGTAATATTAATAGATAGATAGATTAATAGATAGATAGATATATAGGCCAAAATGCATAATACCACCATTTACCCTTTATTCACCATTGTTTTCAATTATTCACCCCTTATTAAAAAAAAATCACTTAACCACGTTATAACAAACTGTTTGCAAGTAACTATCAATCCTCCCATTTTTCTTTAAATTAAACTTCTATTAAATTCAACTTGAAAGTAAAAGACGAAAATGCCCCCAAATTTGGTTTTATAGTTTTTATTTATTATTATCTATACAAAATTACCATTAATGTATGCAAGTTGTGCCCACCTCTAGTAGTAAGTCAGATGTAGTCATACCTCTTTCGGTCATCGACGGTTTGTTTGCAACCTCCTCTGGCAATGCTTGATAGTAGACCTGTCAAAACGCGATCCGACCCAGTCGACCCGACCCGAATACCCCGAAAATTTTGACCCGGAAATTTTTTCCCACCCAAACCCGAAAATCCGATAATTTTTCGGGTCATCTGGGTTTAGACCCGGTTACCCAATTGACCCAATAATTTTTTACCCAATTGACCCGATTAACCCGATTGATTTATAATTATATATGATTAATTTTTTTTTATGGAGATTCCAATTTATTACATTTTATAATTACAATCACTTGATCTTTCATTTTTATTTGTATTGTATAATACTCCATCCGATCGATAGTATTTGATTTTTTATTTTTCATCACATTTTTAAGAAGATTAAAAAAACTCTAAAAACATTAAAACAATTCTATGCTTAATACTAATTGCATGAAATTATTTATTTTTTAAAAATTATTTAAAATATGATATTTTAGATATTTTTAAGTTTTATTAAAAATTATGAAAAATAATAAATATCAAGTATTTTAGATCAGATATAGTATATAATTACAAGCACTGGAACTTAAGAACCACGTGTTTAATTTTAGCATTTTAAAATTATCACAAAATTACCAAATCGTAATTTTTTTAATTTAAAAAATAGAAATTGATAACCCGAAATCGATTCGAAACCGGGCCAAATCCGAGTTCAAGTCAACCCGGATCTACCCGGGACCTGTGTTTATTCGAAACCCGAAATGACCCGACCCGAACCCAACTCGAATGACCCGATTGATAGGTCTACTTGATAGGGATCTAGGTGGAAGTTGTTCGTGCTTCACCTTAAATGTGTTTATGCATACGTACCTTTGATTTATTTCACAAGACTATAAAAATAGGAAAATAATAATAGTGTACTAAAAACACATTTAGGGGCATTTTAGCGTTTCACTTTCAAGTTAAATTGTGGAAGTTTAAGGGAAAATGGTAGGATGGGTGATTATTTGCAAACAATTTGTTATGATAAGGGGTGGTTAAGTGAAGTTTAACATTATTGGATTGGAAAATCTACGAATCATCCTATTTCTTTCATTTTTTAAAATTTTTATTTCTTGTTCAAGTAAAAATAATACATAAGAATCACCCTATTTCTTTCATTTTAATTTTTTTTTTTTATTTCTACTAGTGGTTGTAACTGAATTAGTTGTGTACGTAAATGATTTATGTAGTAATGCAATTTAGGGTAAGCAGTGAATATTTACTACACCATACACATGCAGTATATGTTTTGAATTGTTTAAAAGTTTGGTAGCAATGCTAATTACACAACTTGGAATGGGTACGTACGGTGGAATAAACGTACACATATAGGGCATTGTCGGAGAGAAACGAGGAGCCGGAACGAGCATCAAGGCCTTGGGACAAAGATCGCGATGGCTTTGTAATGGGAGAAGGTTGCGGAATCTTGGTTATGGAGAGCATGGAGCACGCAATGAAGCGAGGGGCGACCATCATAGCGGAGTATCTCGGGGGTGCATTGACGTGTGATGCGTATCACATGACGAGCCCCCGCCCTGATGGCCTCGGTATATCATCTTGCATCACTAAAGCTTTGCAGGACGCCGGCGTTTCCCCTCACGAGGTCAACTATGTTAACGCTCATGCTACATCGACGCAAGCAGGAGATGTGGCTGAGGTTAACGCTATGAAGAACGTCTTCAAACACACCTCCCAGATGAAGATGAATGCAACCAAGTCAATGATCGGGCATGGGCTTGGTGCATCCGGAGGATTAGTGTTGGAACTCAGACTTTGGATCACACACAACGCACACAATCAATTCGAGGACAAGAACACTTGGAAGAACATAAACACAATCACACACACTTGACAGTTTCTTCCACTGAAACCACAACTTCAACACTAACACATATTGAACAACCAAGTCTATTACAAGATAGAAATAACTGCATAAAACCGACATCCTAACCCACTTCCCCACTAACATCTTTCCTAGGAAGTGATTCAAAAACATAAAACTAACTCTAACTGTCATACAACCTTACTGTCATACTTCTGCTGTCATTCAACGTGGCCACGCCTCTGTCAACTTGGCCGCGTCTAAGACCTCCAGCTGAACTGCACTCCATGAGCTACTTAGAACCTTGAATTAGAAGCTTTCATTTAACACCTCCCCTTAATTCAAGGTTCCTCATGCCAATCTTCTCAACAAAATATTCATGCTTCGCTCCACATAAGGCTTTAGTAAACAGATCTGCATTCTGTTCATTGGTTCCACAAAATTTCAACACAACTTTGCTCTTGGCCACCAACTCTCGAATGAAATGGTGCTGCACATCAATGTGCTTTGTCCTGGCATGAAAAGCTGGATTCTTTGTCATAGTTATGGCTGATTTGTTGTCACACCAGATCTCCATAGCTTCACTTTGTTCAATCCCAAAATCAGACAACAACTTCCCTAGCCACAATGCTTGTCTTGCAGCTGCACCAGCTGCTACATACTCTGCTTCAGAGGATGAAAGAGCCACTGTCTCTTGCTTCTTAGAGCTCCATGTGATGGCACCTGATCCAAACCCAAACACAGATCCAGAAGTGCTCTTTCTGTCATCTATACAGCCTGCCCAATCACTGTCTGTATAGCCTTGCAACTTGAACTCTTTCACACTTTCATACCATATTCCCAACTGTAGGGTCCCTGCAACATACTTCAGTATTCTCTTTGCAGCTCCCATGTGCTGTTTTGTTGGCTCATGCATATACCTGGACACTACACTCACACAATAGGCAATGTCTGGCCTAGTGTGAGTGAGATAGTTCAAGCCTCCTACAAGACTTCTGTAGCACTTTTGATCTGCTTTCTCAGTACCATCCATCCTCTGCAGTTTCTCATTCATGTTCATTGGAGTGTGAGCAATTTCACACTTCTCTAACTGAAATTTCTTCAAGAGATCTCGGGCATACTTTTCTTGGCACAGAAACACACCTTCTTCACTTTGCTTCACCTCTAACCCAAGAAAATACTGAAGTAATCCCAGATCTGTCATTTCAAACTTCTTCATCATGGCACTCTTGAACTGCTCTAACATTTCTTGTGAATTGCTCAAGTAGATGATGTCATCTACATACAAACACACAATAATGAACTCCCCTTTTCTTCCCTTCTTGACATAAAGGGTTGGCTCATTTTCACTTCTCACAAACTGATTTCTTAGAAAGAAATCATCAATCTTGCTGTACCAAGCTCTAGGAGCTTGCTTGAGCCCATACAGTGCCTTCTTTAACTTGTACACCTTGAACTCATCACCTTTCTTTTCATATCCCAAAGGTTGCTCCACAAATACTTCTTCTTGAAGCTCACCATTCAGAAAAGCTGACTTAACATCCAACTGAAAAATAGGTAGCTTCCACTGAGCTGCCAAAGCAAGTACAACTCTAACTGTCTCCAACCTTGCTACAGGTGAGAAAGTCTCTTCATAATCTATCCCTTCTTGCTGTGAGTATCCCTTAGCCACAAGCCTTGCCTTGTGCTTTTGAATACTCTCATCTGTGTTGTACTTTGTCCTAAATACCCATTTAAGACCAATAACATTCTTCCCCTCGGGCAACTCACAAAGCTCCCAGGTGTCATTCTTTACAATGGCTTTCATCTCTTCATTCATTGCCTGTTGCCACTGATTCTCACCCTTTGCTTCATCAAAACTCACAGGATCTGTTGCAAGCAAAGCAAAGCCAACTCTTACAGTTCTGTCATACACATCAGCCAGTGACCTCATTTTTCTAGGAGGAGAGTCACTTGAAGAACTTGAAGGAGAACCACTGTGACTACTTGATGAACTAGCAAGATCAGATGGAGTTGATGGTGTTGCTGGTGTGCTTGGAGTTGAGCCATCACTATCACTGAGCTCTTCACCTTGATCAGTCTCCTCATCTGTACTATCAAGAGAGATCAACTCATGCACCCCATCTCCTTTCTCACCTTTCTTCCATTCCCATTTACTTCCTTCATCAAACACCACATTTCTGCTGATGATCACTCTTCCATTTGCAGGATTGAACAATTTATATGCTTTTGATTGTGAAGCATATCCTATGAACAAACACTTCTCTGCCTTGTCATCTAACTTTTGCCTCATGTTGATCAAAGTGTATGCTATGCAGCCAAACACTTTCAAATGATCAACTCCTGGCTTTCTCCCTTTTAAAACTTCATATGGAGTTCTATTGAGCACAGCCTTTGTTGGAGAGATATTCAACAAGTACACTGCAGTTGCCACTGCTTCACACCAAAACCTGTTTGGAACACCCTTGGCCTTCATCATGCTTCTGGCCATCTCAACAACAGTCCTGTTCTTTCTCTCTGCCACTCCATTTTGCTCAGGAGTGTATGGGGCTGTCAAATCTCTTCTAATCCCATTCTCATAGCAGAATTCATTGAATTCATTTGATAAGAACTCACCTCCTCTATCAGTCCTAAGAGCCTTGATCTTGCTCTCCAACTGATTTTCAATCATCACCTTGAACCTTTTGAAGTTCAAGAAAGCCTCAGACTTGTGTTTTTGAAAGAACACCCAGCTCATCCTGCTATAATCATCTGTGATCATCAAAAAATACTTACTTCCTCCCATGGACTCAGTTTGCATTGGTCCACACAGATCTGCATGCAGCAACTCTAAGCACTGAGTTGCTCTCCAAGCTGATCCACTTGGAAAGGATCCTCGAAGCTGTTTGCCATACACACACCCTTCACAAAACTCTAGATCATTGATCTTAGGCAAACCTTGAACCATTTCTTTTGCACTCAACATCCTCAGACTCTGCATGTTCAGATGTCCATACCTCTGATGCCACAACTCAGATTCTTCTACAGTCTTGACTGCCATTGCTTTGCTCACATCTGAAGCCAAATTAATAGGAAACATCCTATTAGCAGTCATTGACACACTAACAACCACATGACCTGTCTTATTTTCTCTGATCACACATTTGTCTTCATCAAACAACAAGGAGAAACCACTCTGCTGCAACTGTCCAACACTCAATAAATTGTGAGCTAGACCAGGCACAAACTGAACATCACACAATGCCTTCTCTCCACCTTGCACACTAGCAATCATCACTGTGCCTTTCCCTTCAACTTGCAGCAATTTGTCATCTCCCAGTCTCACCTTACTTCTCTTGGTTTCATCAAGCTCCTTAAACATTTTTCTTGAGCTTGACATGTGATTCGAACAACCACTGTCCAAGTACCACATAGCAGACCCTTTCTCTTCAGTGGTAGTAAGAGCCATGAACAATCTCTCCTCTTTGTCTGTATTTTCTGAGAAATTTGCTCCTTTGCTCTCATTCTCTTGCTTATCCCAGCACTGGATCTCCTTATGCCCATATCTCTTACAATAATAACACTTAATGTTACTTCTGTAAGACCTTGACTCATTGTGATTTCCTCTTGAGGAATCCTTCCACTGATCTCTTCCATTCTCACTCCCTTGGCCTCTTCCCTGACTATTAGAAGAGCCTCTTCCTTGACCTCTACCACCACGACCTCTATTGTTACCCCTGTAGCCACCTCTTCCTCTATGGCCACCTCTGTAACCACCTCTACTTGAAGAGCTCTCACCTTTGTTCTTTGAACCATCATCCTTGACCTGAAGCAATTTCTCTTCCTTGACCTCACTGCCTCTACTTAGCCTCTCTTCATGTGCATGAAGAGAACTGGTGAGCTCTTCAAACCTGTAAACTGCAAGGTCCTTGGACTCTTCTATTGCAGCTACAACATGATCAAATTTCTTTGTAAGGCTCCTCAAGACCTTACTTACAACCTTCTCATTACTAACCTCTTCACCATAGGTTCTCATGTGATTTACAATCCCTGTGACTCTTGACAAATAGGCCTGAACAGTCTCCTTCTCTTGCATCACTAACATCTCAAAATCTCTTCTTAGAGATTGGAGTTTTACAATGATAACTCTTTTATCACCCATATACTCTTGCTTCAACACCTCCCAAGCATCATGTGAAGTCTGAGAAGCTGCTATCCTTGGAAACACCTCATCATCCAAGGCTGACTGTATCATGAACAAGGCCTTAGAGTCCTTCTTCCTCTTGTCCCTCAACTGCTGATCTGGCTCCCCTTCAGCAGTGTCCTCGAATCCTTGATCCACTAAGTTCCAAACTTCTTGAGACTTGAAGAGGGTTGTCATCTTCAAGCTCCAAAAGTGGTAGTTCACACCTTTGAACATAGGCAATTGAGGATTGCCAACACCACTACTTCCATTGTTCTGCATATTGAACAATTTCTCTCAACACTTGTGTTTCCCTGTGTTTATCTCACTGCACTCAACCCGACACCTAAACCCAGCAAGAGCACTGCTCTTAGCTCTGATACCAATTGTTGGAACTCAGACTTTGGATCACACACAACACACACAATCAATTCGAGGACAAGAACACTTGGAAGAACATAAACACAATCACACACACTTGACAGTTTCTTCCACTGAAACCACAACTTCAACACTAACACATATTGAACAACCAAGTCTATTACAAGATAGAAATAACTGCATAAAACCGACATCCTAACCCACTTCCCCACTAACATCTTTCCTAGGAAGTGATTCAAAAACATAAAACTAACTCTAACTGTCATACAACCTTACTGTCATACTTCTGCTGTCATTCAACGTGGCCACGCCTCTGTCAACTTGGCCGCGTCTAAGACCTCCAGCTGAACTGCACTCCATGAGCTACTTAGAACCTTGAATTAGAAGCTTTCATTTAACAATTAGAAGCCATAGCCACTATCAAAGCCATAACCACTGGCTGGTTACATCCCACCATCAACCAATTTGTATAAACACTTTGTCTCTAAACTCTAATTACTCTTTTTATTCCATGCATTTCTTTGTTTTACAAAATCCTCATTACATCGATTGATCGATATGCAGAACTTGGAGCCCGGCGTTACATTATTCGACACCGTCCCTAACACGAAGAAACAACATCAAGTGAATGTGGGTATGTTTTCATTTCCGCCGCTCTATCAATTTTTTCATATATGGTTGAACTCGAATTAAGCTAATTAGTGTATATGGATTTGTTTGCAGCAATTTCAAATTCATTTGGATTTGGTGGCCACAACGCAGTTGTGGTTTTCGCTCCTTTCAACCCCTAAACTAAAGCTATTTAATTTTAATCAATTAAGATGATGAAGAAATACATATATATTTTGGATGTGCTTGAATTCAATTCCTTTAATTGAGAAGAATATATAATATGTGTAATTTCGTTCTGTTGATCATACTTTTATATATACTAGGCCAGACGCTGCGCGCAGTCTAGCCAAGGTTAGCAAATCATTTCTTTATTTTTGGTAACTTTACATTGCATTATATTGATGAATTTTGTACAAGCTATATATATGAAGGTTGATTGGAAACAAATGATAATACTTTTTAGTTACATGACATGGGTTCTTGACAAATAAGTACACTCATACTTGATTGTTAAACTCAAAAATAAATGAAAACTAATCTGATTAATTAAGAACCAGAGTTCCAAAATAAAAATAAAAGAAATGAGCATTCATATATACTTTATCATTGAACTTGTCACAAACTTCTAATTCACTTAGTTGAATTGGGGAAAAAAAGGTTTAGACACCAAGAGATTGAAATGTGCATCATACTACTACATTTATACAAATAGTAGAATAAAAGTTAAGGGAACAAAAGTCTACCCTGGTTAAGAATCATATGAAGGAGACTTGCTTGTGATTTTGTGTCCAATTGATCACCTCAAGTGCTTATGGCATGGGATATCAAGGGTTTCTACCATGTCAACACATTCACTTGTAATTAAGTATTGTAATAAGTTGGAGTTAGCTAAATGCCTATATGGACAAAAATGGCACTGTAAAACTAAAGAAGAAATTGATAGATGCCTTAAACTTTTTTCTATGCATGAGATACTTTATATATGTATATATACATATATATATAAATTAGCGAACCACACCCAGTGAATCAATCTTAACCAAATCATGTGAACTACGCCCAATAAACCAATCTCTATTTAGTCACTGAACCAACCTCTAGTTAGACAATGATCCAACCACTATTTAGTCACTGAACCAACCTCTATTTAGACATTTTTTTTTATTAAGTAAGAATTCAGTAGGACAGGGCTAGCCTGGCGAACCGAGAGCATCCTTTCGGATGAGATCACGAAGATCTGGATGATGTTTTATCTGAGAGGCAGGAATACAGTGACCAAGGTGTGCAACCTTGTCAGCCACTTTATTCCGTAGGCGCCCAATGCGGTTGATTTTAATCCCACCCCGCGAGAGGAAGAGGGATTGGATATCTGAAATTATTGTTTCAATCTGCCACGGCGGTTTCCATATTTTGTTGATTGCATTGACCACTGAGAGGCAGTCGCTCTCAATAGTACAGTGTTGAATATCTTGTGAGATAGCCATGTTAAGCCCGATAAGAACTGCCCTTGCTTCTGTTTCTATCAGAGTTTGGTGACCGACCAACTGTTGATGGATTACCAAGGGAGAACAAAAATGGTCCCTTATAACAAGACCCATCGAAGATGGGCCCACTGTAGGGGTTGAACCATCCACATTAATTTTGAGCATCCCCATTCTAGGTTTAACCCAAGTTTCATGTTTCGGTTTCCGCTGTTGTGGGATCCTAGTTCTGTCCTCGTTAATCTGTGAATCACACACCTCCGTATCGTATATTTTAGTTTTTTCCCACATCATGAAATGGAGTTTTTTCCCACATCAGTTTTTGGTGATTAACAAATTGACTTATCACATCTGGTGTCGGCAATTTTTTGTTTTGAAACAAGACCTAATTCCTAAACCACCAGATAAACCACCATTTAATAGCAATTAGTTCTTTTTTGGCCGCTGGTAGGGTCATGATGTGGTCCATAAGGGGTGTCATTTGGCCTCTTGCATTGGGAGTCCGTTGGTGGTATTGTTGTACATTACGATCTTTTAATGCTTCCGAGGTTATCATAGGGCACTCGACAAACAAATGATATGCATCCTCATTGTGATGATTGCAGAATATGCAGCTTCTCGGTATCGGGATGTTGTTTCTTGCCAGTCTGTCCTTTGTGGGTAACCCTTCAAGACTGATTTTCCACATAATTTTTTTTTATTTTTGGTTGGATATCTAGGCTCCACATCCATTCTAGTTGTGGGCAGTGTGTCTGACTTTCCCTCTCTGTGAGCATTCTCATTGCACTCGTTGTCGTATACCAACCTGACTTGTCAGCTTCCCAGTATAATATGTATGTTCCCTGTTGTGATATATATATATATATATATATATATATATATATATATATATCCTTGATCTCCTGAACTATGTGGTATGGGACGTAGGAGGCAAGTGCTTCACAATCCCATTTTCCGTGTTTGATGAAGTTTGCTACTTTGAGATTTTCAGTACGTGCTGGCTAGGGGGTTGATTCCCCTGTTAATGAAAGAGTCATTTCCACACCATCGGTCAAGCCAGAAGTTAACCGATCTACCATTACATATATTCCACACCAGACCTTTGCGGAAAAGGGGAATGAGTCTACTTAACTTACTTCACTGCCATGAGGCAGCTCCCCTTCTTTGATAATCGAGGATGGATGTATTTTTTAAATATTTCTGGTTTATTATTGTTACCCACATGTTTGAGGGTTCTGCTAGAATTTTCCATAGTAGTTTTAATTGTAATGCTACGTTAATATCACTCATTTTGTTGAGACCCATACCCCCCGATTTCTTTGGTTTACAAACCTTATCCCAGCTAATAAGTGGCGAGTGTTGTAAGTCTTTGTTCTAGAAAAAAGTTATGTTAATCATATCCAATTCCTTATGTATTGTTGAGGGTAGCATGAAGCTTTGCATTAAGTAGTTGGGTTTGGCCATCAAATTTGATTTTATGAGCACCGCCCTCCCTTCTTGAGAAAGGGAGTTAGCACGCCATTTTGTCAGTTGTTGTTTTGATTTAATGATAGTTTCTTCAAATGTATGTTTTTTAACTCTTCCATTAATGATAGAACACCCAAGGTATTTTTCTAAACTTGTTGAATTAAGGATATTTAGAATCCCTTGAAGAATTAATTTTCTTTGGTCGTTAACACCTCTAGATCGAAGTTTGGAAAGAGGATTTTTGGTAGTTAACTCTTTGTCCTGATATAACACAGTAGTCGTCAATGATGGTTTTGACGTTTTGACATGCTTCTGCACTACCCTTATAGAAGACCATCATATCATCTGCAAAGGAAAGGAAAGGGATTCTCATAGAGTTTCGAGCGCACTGGAATCCAATGCTGCTTTTGTCTTGGATAGCCTCCATCTGTAATGCCCTGGCTAGAATTTCTGCTCCAAGAATAAATAAAAACGGTGACAAAGGATCACCTTGCCTGAGTCCCCGTTTGTGAAGGAAAATTTCTGTCGGTTCATTATTCACCAAGACAGCGTATGACACCGTTTGGATACATTCATTGATCCAGTTAAGGAATTTGGGATGAAAGCCAAATTTAACCACGACATCTGATAGAAATGACCACTTCACTCTTTCATAAGCTTTTTTCATGTCTAACTTGATAGCTACCCATCCTTCAGACCCTCGTCTCGTCTTGAAAGAATGGAAATTTTCATGTGCAATAAGGATGTTGTCTTGAATAGCTCTATCCGCCACAAAAGCCCCTTGCAACGGATGTATAACTTTTCTCGTTACTTTCTTAAGCCTTTCTGTAAGAATTCTTGAAATTATTTTGTAGCTTGTTGATGGACGATTTTTAGTCGCGTAAACCGTATCAAAATAAAACTCAAACCTACAAACTAGTATAGAAAGTAAGTAAGAGGTCGATCCCACGGAGAATCAAGTATTCCTTTGCAATGTGTATTTACCAATTAGTGAAGGGGGGGGGGGGGGGGGGGTTGGGTGATTGAAATAAGAAAGAAAATAAACTAAACTATAAACAAGTTGATGCAAAAACAATTTAGAGAAGAACGATCTACCTGCAACTATCCACTTTATTTGGTTGATTTAATATTGTAACTTCCTCTTTTCCTTTTAGGTTTCCTATGAATGCCTTTGTCCCGACCTAATATAGCTACTAGTCCAATCAGTCCTAGAAACCCTTATCAATCGAACAGTCCCTAAAGAATGATTTAACCCAATTGATAGCTTTAAGTCCAGAGATTAGCCAAGGTATTTGCAATCCCTAAAGAGGGATTTAACAACACATCCAACTTCCTACCCATCCAATTAGTTCAATCGGCCTTAAAGGGATAAGTTTGCTACTTGGATTAAGGTTCGCAATCAAGAATCTACAAAACCCTAGCAATTGAATTGATCTAACTAGTTGGCCAGACAAGATAGAACAAAACAATAGACAATCAATCACAAAGAAGTTGAAGCATTCAAATACAGGAAACAGGGAACAAGATTCAGAAACTCACAATCAATCCAAATAAAGCTTCAAATTGCAAGTAGAACGAAGAGAGTTTAGCCGCCCATGGCGAACATCGCTCTCTCTCCAATTGTTTGATGAATGTGGAATAGAATAGAAGTCATGGAAAATTAGCTTAAAGTCGGCCTTATAACAATTCAAGTCGGCCATGAAACAAAAACATAACAACTAGGGTTTTTAATAATCGAAACACGGCGCTCTGGGCAAATGCGGCGGCCGCGGCAAATTGATGTGTTGCGACCGCGGCATATGTGTTGCGCCCGCTGCAATGGTCTTTTACGGAAAATCTACTTTGAATCAGCTCTTGACGTCAACGAGAAAGTTGTATCTCTCTGAAAGAGCTTTCCAACGCATGGTCATAATAGTCGATCGGACAACCGACGCCTCCAAAAAGTGCAAAACAAGTTTAGCATGTCTGGCGACAACTTCTGCAGACTTGTTCTTCGTTTAGGCTCGCTTCTTCTTCTCATGACCTCTTGAGATCTTCATGTAAGCTTCTTCGATCAACTAGACATTCTCATCTAATGCTTCATCAACCCATGTCTCATCCTCGGATTCACGATTACATGAAATAATCGATAAAAGTGTGTAGATTTCGACTCCACCAACATAGAGAACAAATATGCAAATTGTACTTAAAACATGCATGATATGCATCATAACTAAACTAAATGCAGCCTATTATGACCATCTAAATGCATGCTATCACTTGTATTACACAAGCTAATGGGTCGGTAGTGGTTTGTTGTTGTCGGCTGATCACACTTGGGTAGAAGTGTTATGTACGTATGGTTGACCTGTCTCAAGAGGTGCCCTGACGCGAAAAAGGCTTTTACCGCTTTGATGACTGACGGGCCAACTATGTCCCAAAAGTTCTTAAAAAACTCTGTCGTGATACCGTCCGGACCAGGAGACTTATTAGCCCCCAGCGCGAAGGCAACGTTTTTTATTTCTGTGTTAGATACTCGTTTGGTAAGAAACTCATTATCTTCTGAAGTGATTTCTTCAGATATTAGGTTTAAGAAATTCGTGTGAACAGTTCTATTCTGGTTTTCAAGTTGAAAGCGCTTATAGAATTCATTCTTTATTTATTGTTTAATATTTTCTTGGCCAGTGATATTTAATCCATTTGTGTTTTTCATTTCTCGAATGACTTTCCTATTTCTTCTGCCATATGCAAATTTATGAAAGTATCCAGAATTTGTATCTTTTAATTTCAGATGTCGTGTTTTAGCTCTCTGTCTCCAATAAGTTTTTTGGAACTTTAGGAGAATTTCTTTTTTCCTAATTAATCTGAGTTGCATTTCCCATAATGCTTGGTCATTTTTATTCCCGTTATCTATTTGTATTTGTAGTAATAGATCATCAGTTTTCTTTAGTTGCTGAAATATATTTCCAAAAGTCTTCGCATTCCAGTCTTTTGATAATTGTTTTATATTCTTTGTTTTCTGTACAAGTTGGAACATAGCCGAACCCACACACACGTGTCTCCAAGCCTTTTGACCAGATTTCTATAGTCCTTTCTTTGGAACCACATATTTTCCATTCGAAAGGGTGGTGATTTATGCATTCGTGTATTCTCAATTTCTATTCCAATCGGGCAATGATCTAAAGATGTGAATGCATAGTTTTTGGTTTGAATCTCAGGATATCTGTCTAGAATGTCAAGGGATACCAAAACTCGGTCTAATTTCTCATACATCCATTCATTGTTCGGTTGAGCCTTCCTCCATGTAAATTCGTTTCCTGAGGTAGGTATGTCTACAATTTGACAGCTGCCTTTAAACTGAATAAGTCGGTTAAATCTTTCATTTCTAGGGCTTACACCACCTTGTTTATCTGAAGAAGTCGCAATTTCGTTTAGGTCACCCATTATAATGCATGGGAACGGAGATTTGTTGATGATTTCTGTTAGCTGGAACCAAAAAGCTGGCTTATCCTTCTCATGTGGTGGGGCATAGCAGAATATCAGCATATTGGACAAATTGCTTGTATTGTTGGTATGTTTTAGTACGATTATTTTGTTGTCTTGAAATTCAATCTCAAGTTTATCGTCAATGAGTTGCCTATCTTTCCAAAGCACTCCAATACCCCCAGCTCATCCCAAAGCTGGGGACCAAACTGCGTTGTCAAAACCAGCTCTTCGCTAGTGGTTTTCATCCGTTAAATTAGAAGATTTAGTCTCCATTAGAGTACAGATTTGGAAATGTTCTGCCTTGTAGAAGGCTTCAAGTGCAATCCAGAAGTTGGGCTTGCCAATGCCCCTACAATTCCAAGAGCAAATCCTCATATTATAACCTCGTAGAAAACTAAGAACCAACCAATACATGTTCTTAGCAAAACTAGATTGGAATTAGGCATTCTTATAGACTTGGTACGCCATGATGAGCATACCCAAGTGGTGCATTTATGTCCGGTTTTTGGGTGGGAATGATAACGTTTCCTAGTATTGGTTATGGTGGTTCCATTGACAGCAACTAGTGCCGGAACCATGGGTGTGTTTGCCTCGAAAGAGAGGTGGTGTGTTGGAAACAAAGATCCATAGCTAAAGGCCTTGTATGCCTTGGTTTCATAGTTGATGGAGATGATCATAGAAATGCAGATATTATGTTTGTTATAACAGAGATGCTCATACACGCTAATAATACTTTCATTCATTTGCCAATTGGGATTAACATACAAAGGAGGGCGAACAAACATACCGCCAACAATTATTCGCCGACCATCCTTAATAGTTATCATCAAACTAAGCCAACAAGCACAGCCACACATGGGCATATATACAGCAGTCCGCTTGGACAAGTTCCAGACACACAAACCATTGCGATAATATATAACAATACCGATAATGATAAACACCATAGAGTGTTGGATAGAAGGCCTGGAGTGAGGATGACAATATGGCCCAGAAGCTGCACGAACCCACAATCCCCATGGGTTTGCAGCGGGCCACAATCTTGGACTACTCATGTCGAGACTTCTTCACACTGCTTCCCATCAGAGTCGATGAAGCAGTATCGCCATCACCAGCGCCATTCTTGCGTTTTCCAGATTCAGAGATGGAGGAATCAACTTCCAGGTTGGCCATTTTCCTCTGGACAGGCAAGGGGATCGACAACAGTCCAAGAGTGGCCTTGAGGGAGGCTGCAAGAGCCACTGGGTTGCTCATATCAGGGAGGTCGAACTCCTCACCTAGGGGCACATTCTGCAAGTACAGCTCAAGAGCTTCAGGGGAGAAGCCATTGAGGTGAGCCAAGCCGTCCACAAACAGCTCTGCCTCGCTACCCTCAAGCATCATAGGATCCTCATCATCATCTTCAAACACAAGCTGCTGCTCTGGTGATGCAAACATTTCAAGGAAGGACTCATCATGTGGGATTTGTGGCATCAGTTGATCAGGAATTGGTGGCATGGAACGTATGAATTCCACCACAGAAGGCTGGTCATCCGTCACAGCCACTACCGGCTCCACCAAAACAGAGGTGGAACCACCAGAAGCAACAGAAACACGGGAAGCCGAGGAATCGGTGGTCTGAGCAGCTGCATTGATGCCCACAATTTTAAAAAGCTCAGACTTTGGGTTACCTATTTTGATGATTGGTTGAGCATTCTTCTTCTTGGCCGCCACATTGACCCATTCATTTGTGTCATCATTTCCATTGTGAACCTTGCTCCTCGAGGAGCTCGGGATGTGGGCACCAAGAGGCACCTGAGGAGCCACATTTTTCTTCCTCTGCAGACACTCCACAAAGGTGTGCTCCAGATCACCACAGCTGCCACAGCCTTCTGGGAATTCTTCAAACCACACCGGGTACTCCACCAGTTCGTCATCCTCATTAAGGACGATAACTTTCTTGCTTGGAATTTTGGTGATATCCACCGAGATGCAAATACGAGGATAACGAACCCTCTTACCCTTGGTAGTGAAAGCATCTAACTTCAGGACTGAGCCAAGACCATTCTCTTCAATGATTGATGTGAGAACATTTTCAGTAATGTACTCGGCCGGCAAACCAGGGATTCAAATCCACATGTCAAGCACAGAAATAGGCTCGGACATAGGATCGCATCCTTGACGCCAGGGCTTCAGTAGCAGCAATTGCCCTTGTATGTGGAAAGGGCGTCCACTCCAGACCCGGTCACGGTCCGCAGCCAGCGCGAACATGAGTTCAAACCAATTGTTTGCCAGAGGGATCACCTGGAAACTGCCCTCCAGGAATTTCCAATCGAACCTGATTTTCTTCCGAATCTCCTTCATCTCCAGGGGATCACCAATGATGGTGGCGTAGAGGGTTGTGCTGCGGAGAGAAGCAATGTTCTCCCTAACTCCAGCGAGGCGCGTCTTGTACTTCTCCAAATCAAAGGGAAGCTTAGCCATTCCCTTGCCGATTTTGGTGGTTGGGTTTGAACCCACGTCCTCCGGGCCAGGTACCCCATTGGACTTGGAGCGTTGAGCCCTCATCCCAGATGAAGAGCCGAGATTGGGTAGGTCAGATGAGGGGAAAGCCGGAATCCCTTCATCCGCCTTTTGTTTGCCTTTGGGGTCGTGCTTGTCCGCCATGATCACCAGAAGAGGAAATTGATTAGTAATGGAGTAAGATAAAGAAGGGAGGAGAAAGTTGTGCCGGAAACATAACTCCAACCTCAATTTATAGCCAAGAACAGATCGAAAAGACAAGGCCGGGTAAGTAATCTCTGTAAGAGTACCTTTGATTTAGCAAATCATTCTCACCATTCTCACAAATCAAGCCATACGGCGCCGGATAATCACCAAGAGCAAACCAAATAGCGACACCCACGCACACCTATTTAATTCTTCCTTGCGGCGGAAGGAACCACCATGCCAGCTACCACCACCTGTTGCACCTTTTCACTCCAAATCCCTCACCAAGCCAAATCAATTCAATGTTGAAGTGACAGATCCGAGATTTGGGTTTGATTGAGTAGTCGCGTCGACGCACATGCAAAGCCGGAAGATGGATATGATTGGAATCGATTCTCCAATATTGCCATTGGAATCCATAACTAGGTATGGCATGATTGTAAACCCCAATTAAATTCGAAGATTGGAGAGGACAATCAATGGATTTGGTGGACTGGTGCGTTCTAGGGTTTGTTTGGGTGCGGCGAGGAACAAGGCGTTTCTCTCTCATCAGAGCTTCTCTCTCTTTGGGTCTAGACATTGAACCAACTTATTTAGTCACTGAACCAACCTATATATATTTAGTCACTGAACCAACCTCTATTTAGTAACTGAATCAACCTCTATTTAGACACTGAACCAACTTATTTAGTCACTGAACCAACCTATCTAATCATTGAACCAACCTCTATTTAGTCACTTAACCAACCTATTTAGAAGTGGTTCATCAAGTTATCAAGAAGTTGTTCATCAAGCTATAAAGAAGTGGTTCGTGAACCTATAAAGAAGTGGTTCATCAAGTTATTAAGAAGTGGTTCATCAAGCTATAAAGAAGTGGTTCATGAAGCTATAAAGAAGTGGTTCATCAAGCTATAAAGAAGTGGTTCATGGGCCTATAAGAAGTGGTTCATCAAGTTATCAAGAAGTGGTTCATCAAGCTATAAAGAAGCGGTTCATCAAGCTATAAAGAAGTGGTTCATCAAGTTATCAAGAAGTGGTTCATCAAGTTATAAAGAAGTGGTTCATGAAGCTATAAAGAAGTTCATCAAGTTATCAAGAAGTGATTTATCAAGCTATAAAGAAGTGGTTCATGGGCCTATAAGAAGTTGTTCATCAAGTTATCAAGAAGTGGTTCATCAATCTATAAATAAGTTATGAAGAAATGATTCATCAAGTTATCAAGAAGTGGTTCATTAAGTTATAAAGAAGTTATTCACGGGCCTATAAGATGTGGTTCATCAAGTTATCAAAAAGTGGTTCATCAAGCTATAAAGAAGTGGTTCATGAAGCTATAAAGAAGTGATTCATCAAGGTATCAAGAAGTGGTTCATTAAGCTGTAAAGAAAAAGAAGTGGTTCATGTGCCTATAAGAAGTGGTTCATCAAGTTATCAAGAAGTGGTTCATCAAGCTATAAAGAAATTATGAAGAAGTGGTTCATCAGGTTATCAAGAAGTGGTTCATCAAGCTATAAAAATACCCAATTATGTCTAGCAAACTAGCAACCACAAATCACTTTTTAAAAAAATAAACAAAAAAAAAAATCTCAGACTTTGACAGTAGGGCCCATACCCACTTTAATTATTTTCTTTATGTTACATAAGGATGACATGGTATACGGTAACCACCAAAAAATGGTGATTACCACATACCAACCACAAATTGGTGGTAGGTAAATTTTCATATCACGTACCAACCACAAGTCGTGGTTACCGCATATGTGGTAACCACAACATGTGGTTACCGTCGGTACATTATCATGGTTACCAAGCTGTAATTCTGTTTATATTTTTTGGAAACCCCTTGGCTACCTTCCGGTAATCATCAAAGTTATCGAACAAAAAAAATGGTTACCAAAAATAATATGGTTACCCCTATTAAAAGTTCATATAAATCAAGTTCACAACCTAAAGTACAAACCACTTCAAACCAACCAAGTTCAAAGTCGTGAAACAAACCAAGTTCAATTGTTCAAACATTCAAAATGTTCCTGCAAGTTCAAACAAAACAAGTTCAAAGTCTTCAAATATTCAAAATATTCCTACTATTTCTAGTAGAAAAAAGTAGAAAGGACAAATTTAGGTCAAAATCAAAATACAAAAGATATTAAAAACTTAAAACTTAAGGTAATAACAATAAAACATTAAATGAAAAATTTAATATATATACCGTACCACCTTCACGTGGTTACCACCAAGATGGTTACCATCATGTTGGTTACTACAAGTGTGGTTACCAACATAGTCGGTTTGTGGTTGGTACGTTGTTGATATGATAATTTTCGTACCATTTGTCAGCTCTAGTGTTACCGTGTCATTCCATTGCCTTCTTACGGGCTTTTGGCCACTTGAATTTTTTATTTTTTTTTGCATAGTTTATATTTATATAGGAACAAAACTATATTGGGCCCAGGGCTATCTCCCAACTTGCCCCAGCTTATGGGCTGGGACTGCTCAGGGCATACGAAGGCACCTTACTAGCTCATCGCCTTGCCCCTTACGTTGTGAGGAAGAAACAGTCTTACACGTTCTTCGGGACTGCTCGGAGTACGCCACTCTCCGATTGGGTGAAGTTAAATGTTATATATATATATATAGAGAGAGAGAGAGGTTGGTTCATGTGTTAACCACTCTTACGGTGTTAAATGTTAACAAATCAATATTCGGCAAAATTTATCAAATATTCATCACAGTCACTCAAATATTCATCAAAGCTTTTGTTAAAATTAATCAATTATTCATCACAGTCACTCAATTATTCATAATTTTCCAAATATTCCTCAATATTCGGCAACATTTAAGAAATATTCATCACAGTAACACAATTACGAGATTGGGGGTGGATACACTCACAAGGGTTTGAGTTTTTTGGGTGATAATTTTTTTTTAATTAGCGATAATTATTAATTGAAGTGAATCTTTTAAATGTTGTCGAAAAGCTTTGATGAATAATTGAATGACTGTGATGAATATTTGATAAAATTTACCGAATATTGATTTGTTAACATTTAACACCGTAAGAGCTGTTAACATTTGAACCGTATTCTATATATATATATGAAAGTTCAAACTTTTTTTTTTTATTACAAGGAACCCACCTTTGGTGGTAAACTCTGAGTACGTGCCACGTGACCTAGCCGGCAATAGTCACGCACCAGGTAAACCGACTTGCGCCGACCGGCTCGACCCACTGGAAAGGAGCAAGGCAAACCCAGGGGCGTTGGTAGGGATTGAACTCGAGTCTCGAGACCTCCTGCCATCCCCCTTGCTCCCCACCAGTGAGTCTTTGCAATGGTTTTGATTATAACGATATATAGTACTCCCTCCGTCTCAAAATTTAAATCGTGGATTCGAACTGGGGACCTTTGGATACTACCCGCAAGTCCTTTCCAATAAGCTATTCTGAAATAGTTACGAATAGTCGAATGGGCTGAATGGAGATAGGTAGAAGATGGACATAGTCACATGACTCACATCCAGTTGACCCAAGGTTAAGCGACCCATATTGCAAGCTTAAACGCTACAATAGTAACCGGAATGCACAACAGATATCAGTACACCGCCAACTTGAGTATATGAGGAAATCTTTCGAGTTTCGACTGTCGAAACTTAAGAGACTGTATGTATGACAGGCACTGTCATTTTGCTTTTACAGATCTGGATCTTGTTCTCTTATACTACAGATGAATATTTGTCAATTGCTGGAGCTGGAGCTGGAGCTTTATTTAGCTTGGTTTTGACCCTTAGGCGAGCTGCAAAGCTTCTTCCCGCTTGATGTCGAATACTTTTATCAGGGCATCTTCGACAACCTGGACGGTTACCAGAAACGAAATCAGTGATGTCTAAATCAAACAAATGAACACTAACAAGTAACAGGACTGTTGTTCTATGTGCAGGTTATCACCTTGTCTGGGGTAGAAGCACCAGATGTGACTCCTATGGTGATGGGGCCCTCAGGTAACCAATTTTCTTTCTCAACAAGTTCTCCATGCTGCAATTGAACCAACCAGGGTAGAGGTTATATCAGTATATGAAAAAAATTATCAATGAAAGAGAGCTGGAGTTTTAGATACGTTATGACTTCCGTATCGTAGAAATGGTGCTTACGTTCAGCTTGTAAGCTATTCTGTTTCCTGGACCTATCCTCTGCTCACTGTCAATCCAATACGAAGGAATCCCACGTTCCTCTGCAATCTCTTGTAAGTGAGATGTGTTGCTAGAGTTCCAACCTCCGACAACCAACATAAGGTCCAATGGTTCTTCTACCAACTTATACATTGCATCTTGGCGCTCCTGTGTCAGGGAGAAAACAGTTTAGTTTCAAGAGATAGCTTTATAAACCGAAATAAATATGCCAACGTAAGCAATAATTATCATATAGAAGCAAATGCACAGAGAAGAACAATACTTGGGTGGCATCACAAATTGTGTTGAAGCTAATGAAGTGTTTATTGATGTTCTCAACACCATATTTGCGCATCAAAGTTCTCTCCACCAACTTCCCTGACAATTTTCAGAGAGAGAAACCATGCAAATATTACAGAAAGTACATTCGTAGGAATATGAATTCATAGGAGGAACCATTCTGCACGACGACGTACCTATCTCCTCTGTCTCTCCTTTGAGCATAGTAGTTTGATTTGCTATCCCAAGTTTTTCTAGATCTTTGTCTGGATCAAACCCGTCTGAAACCGCATTTTTAAATTTCTGAAAGCAAAGTAGTAGGTGTCAAAAAGAACTGTCAAAGCTGAAAACCACTAAAGCTTTCAAATAAACAAGAGCATTTTACCTCCATAAAGGCCTCCCTCGTTGAGCTAGACCCATCTAGTGTTCCCCCGAGAATGTAGTCACACACATAAATTGCCTAATAAAATTCAGGCAAACTTAACAAGTTAATAGCGATGTCCATGATTGAGACTAAATGCCTCATAGAATGTGATTCCCAAATTCTAATACTTTAGTAGAAACTTGCCTCTTTCATGTTCTTTACAATGATGTACGTCCCAGCAAAGGATGCAGTTGCAACAGTCTCCTCATGAGCGTATTTTCCATGGATTATTGAAGTATACTCCCCTTTCTTGTGCTTCTCAACAACATTCCACACCTAAGCATAAAATTCATGGTCATAGAACAAGGTCAATGAGATAAAGTAAAATAAAAACCAAGGCTAAGCTAATCAGGGAGAAGAAAATAGGGAAACAATGTAGTGTAACAAAAGAAACTTTCTGAATAACCTTAACCACCCAAGGGCAAGTTGTATCCACTATCTGTACGCTCTTGTTACTCAAAGTCAACATCTCATCAACTCCGGCACCAAAAGCAGGCAAAATTACAACATCTTCTTTCTCAACGCCGTCAAATTGCTTCTTTCCATCCTGAAGGGGTATATTCTGGACTCCCATATCTTCTAACCTCTGAGACAAAAGAGTTTGAGCCTTAGTAAAATGCAATATGGAAAACTCCTTTAAACCAAAATTACCAGAGTCATACAAATCTAACGAGCTGTATGGAAAACTCCAAAAACAGCTCTAGTAACAAAACCAATATGGCATAAGGCAATATTACAACGCCAGAGTAAGCAATTACAGTCAATAATTATGAGCAATGGAAGACTTCCTCAATTAAAAAAACTCATCAGATTTATCTTGGCTTTGAATTCCACAATCCCTTACTTGCAACAAATAATAAGATAGTGCTGCTCAAAGCTAAACTCCATAGTGGCGAAATTTATCTCATTTGAAATAGCAATGTAATGCTTTTAGTAGCTTGAAAAGTATGTCTGAGATATATTATAAAACGTCGAAAGCACAGCCTTGTCTACCTTGTTAACAGTGGGGTTGTGAATAATCTCATTGGTTATCCAGAGCTTCTGAGAAGGGAACTGCTGTCTAGCTTCATATGCAATCTGAACTGCCCTGTCCACACCCCAACAAAACCCATAGGCTTCTGCCAATTTCACTGTAACATTTCCCCATGTATACTCGTTACCGTTTTCCTTCAAAGTCTTTATCACATCACCTGTTTAATTCAATGAAAAACACGTATAATTCAATGAAAAACTCCAAACACAAAAATAATTCTTTTCTGACAAATTCTTAACAAGCAAAAGCTTCCAACAAATGATTCAGAATTTTTTTTCCAAAGTAATTCTGACGAATCTACAATCAGACTCCCATTTAATCAAACATCGAAGTTGTTCATCAAAATGACTTCCAGTTCCAAGTTCACAGCCAAATATCACATTTCACAACAAACTAGCGCCGCAAGATCAGCAAACATCGTAGCAGCTCGGTCGGATAATCGATCAATTCCTCCCCGAAATTGAACTTTTACGGCTCAATTTCAAAAAAGCACGAAGAAACTTACTAGTGTACTCGCGATTCATGAGCTTCTGCGTCTCCTCCTTGAGACCAAACCCCTTCCGGTTGTAATTCTTGCTCCTGGTAAGGTTGTGCCGGAACACCTTGGCGTCGAATTCCGAATCACTGGGAGCGGTAGCGGAAACGGACGAAGGAGAAGGAGCAGAAGACAAAGACTCGCCGGCGGCACAACGGACTACCGAAACCTGTTTCCGGCCACGGAAAGCGCTAATTCGGCCGTAGGTTTCCGGTAGAGAAACGTCGGTACAGGCTGAAAGCCGACATAGCTGGGGAGCGATCGCCATGGGAGAGCTTCGATGACGGGGGGAGAGAGAGAGGGAACGAGTTGGTGTGATTGGAGCTTGCGATTACTACCGAACTCGTGTTTGGAGGATTTTATCCCCTTCACTCCTTCACTTCCAATCCTCTCGCTCCAGCTTGTCTTTTTCCATTTCTTTTTAATACATGTAAAATTGTTTATTTAAATACTGTTTTGTGGGAAAAAAAAATGGTGAAAAAAAGGTTTTTTATTTAAGTTTTCGTACTGAAAACAATTTTATGAAGACAACAATTTATGGGGGAAATAAATTCTGGACATTAATCATCATCAATTTACATAAATAGTAAGGTTGCAAAAGGGCAAAGGCGAACCACTGAAATAAAATTAGCATATTTTTTTTTATCGGGTAATAATCCGGGTGGAATAATCCTACCCGCTAACATCCTTGGGGACGAGGGTCTTGAATACCAGTATCAGTTTAAGTATCGAGGCTCTGGCAGAGCGGCAAAGGTGTGCAATTTTATCAGACATTTTTTTGTCATTACGTGGCACGTGAGAGAATGAGACTTCACTCACTCTCGACAATAATATTTTGATATCCGACATTATCAGTTCAATCTTCCAAAGTCATGAAGAGTTTGTTTTTAAGTGATTTGTGATTATAAGGGAATCCCCTTCAATTTGTACCTTGTTTATACCCAACACAAGCATTTGGATTACTCCATGTCTTAGAGCCAAAGCCTCAACTTTCAGCAGAGTTTTGTTGCTAATTCTTTAGTAACGAATTTGGATCATTATACCCTTCCAATTAATCTTGAATGATGTAGCCAAAATAAAATTAATTAGCACTTGTTTTGGCATAGGGGAGCGTATTCAATCAATTTTATCAATTACAGTATTAGTTATGAGTGAGCTTACTCGAGATCGACTAAGCAGAGTGTGAAGCAGTCGAGATCGAGTTCTGGGTTTGAGTGGTTAGAAAGTTCAGTTTGGCGGGAAAAGGTGAGACATGTGGGTGGATGTGATCAGCTTGGTTGTTATTAGAGGGAGCTATAAGTAGTTTGTTAGTGCTCCCCTTGTAAACGGATTTTCCCCAATTTGTGAATACAGAAATCATCATCTTCCTCATGTTTCGTTCTTAATTTCTCTCTCATTTTCAATCTCTGTTCGTTCATATGGTATCAGAGCAGGAGATATCCTACGCGTTTCAGTGTTGATCCTTGATTTTATTGCTTCGCTAATCTTGCTCGTGGTCGATTGAACCATGGGAGATACATATGCTTCTGTTCTGAGAAACCGGGGAGGAGATGCTGGATCTCAAATGGCGTCGAATGATCCTATTGCCTTGGCTAACTCCGACAGTCCGGGGGCGCAGCTTGTTGCTAATCAGTTCAATGGTAGCAATTTCCTCAGTTGGAGTCCGAATGTCAAGATGGATCTTGGAGCCAAGTTTAAGCTCGGTCTCGTTGATGGATCATGTCCAATTCCACCGACTGAGTCTGCAAATTATCAGAAAGGGATTCGAGCCGACTATATGGTGCGCTGCTAGCTTTTGAATTCCATGGAAAGCTCAATTTCCGAATCCTTCATCTACGCGACCTCAGCTCGCGAATTGTGGAGCGAGATAACCGAGAGGTATGGTCAATCTAATGCTCCTCTTTTGTATCAATTAAAGAAGTCGCTTAGCACTGTAGAGCAAGGATCTGATTCCATAGGAGATTATTTTGGAAAGCTTAAGAAGCTTTGGGATGAAATCAATACCACTCAGGGGGTTCTAGAGTGCCGGAGTGGTTCTATGAATAAATGTACTTGCCTTGTGGTCAAGAAATTCCTAGATATGAACACCACCAATAAGATAATGGAGTTCTTGATGGGGTTAAACGATGAATATGAGGGAGTGAGGAATAAGATATTAGCCAAGGACAAACTACCTACTATGAATCGTGTTTTCTACATTGTTCAACAGGTTGAGCAGTGTGGAGGGGGCAAGGCAACCTCTGAGACAAAGAAAGGAGATGATGGGCTTGCTATGAATGCTAACATACAAAGCTCTGTCAGTTGGAAGAAGGATACAGAATCAAAGAAATCCAGGGATGAGTTCAATAAGTGTGACTATTGTGGAAATAAGGGGCATGTAAAGGACACTTGTTACAAGTTGCACGGACTTCCAACATGTGATTTCTGTGGCAATAAGGGTCATGTGAAGGACCTTTGCTACAAGCTCCATGGGTAGCCTGAGAAGGGCAAGGAAGGTAAATGGAAGCAACAAAGGAAAGCTGCAGCTAATGCAGCAGAAAAGCAAGCTAGTAGCAGTGAGAGTCCTCTTGATGATTCTCATTTTGATCATGGCTTGGTCAATGCAGTTTGTAAAGAAATTATAAAGATGATGAAAGGCAAACAAATTCAAGGAGAGAGTGAGGCTTATTTTGCTGCTGCTAATTTCTCAGGTAATTACATTCCATCTAAAGCTCTTATGATTGAAAAAGTTATTGGGAAGGAATTTTGGATAGTGGATTCAGGTGCTACATACCACATGTTGTATGATTCTACTTTGTTAGAACATAAGAGGAAGTTACTAGCTCCTATTAGAATTGCTTTGGCTGATGATTCTGTAGTTTATGTGGATACAGTTGGGACAGTCAATTTCACTGATGGTCTTATTCTAAAAAATGTTCTTCTTGTGCCATCTTTTAAGCACAACTTACTATCTGTTGGGAGAGTGGTAGAAGATAGTAGTTTGATGGCTATGTTCAAAGCTGATCAGTGTGCTTTTTAGGTCATTTCCACTAAAAGGATCGTGGGAAGAGGACAAAGGAACAATGGTCTATACATAGTTCGAACAACATCTGCAAGAGATGGAAAAGAATTGCTTACAAGCTCTTCTGATGGAATTAGCTTTGATGTAGAGAAAGATAATGCTTGTAATTTTCAAAGTAATAATGTTGACATGATTCATGCTCGTCTTGGGCATGGTTCTTTGTCCAAAATTAGACACCTTGATGATTTCAAACACTTGAGTACAAGTGATTTTACATGTGACAGTTGTATTTTGGCTAAGCATCACATATCTCAATTTGAAAGAAGTTCTTCTATTGCTTCTTGTGCTTTTGAATTGGTCCATCTTGATGTATGGGGGCCATATAAAACTCCTTCACTAGAAGGGGCTCGGTATTTTTTGACAGTATTGGATGATTATAGCAGGTTTGTTTGGACCTATCTATTTGCTAGTAAACTACAGGTGTGTGGGATTATCAAGCATTTTCTGGCATATGTTCATAATCAATTTGGAACAACCATCAAGGCTATAAGGAGTGATAATGGATCTGAATTTGTCTAGAGATCATGTAGCACTATGTTTGCAGAAAGAGGAATTATACACCAGATGAGTATCTCTGGAGTTCCTCAACAAAATGGACGTGTTGAGAGGAAGCATCGTCACCTTATAGAGATTGCTAGAGCTCTAAGGATCCATGCTAATCTTCTTATTTGGTTTTGGGGAGATTGTGTCTCTGCTACTACAAAGGTAATCAATATCCTTCCGAGTTCTGTATTGAATTGGAGAGTTCCATTGGAGGTTTTGTTTCAGAAATCTGCAGGTTACAGTGGTCTCAGGGTCAGAGGGTGTCTATGTTTTGCCAAGACACGTGAACCTCACAGAGACAAATTTGCTCCCCACTCTAAGAAATGCATTTTCTTAGGCTATCCTGGTCACATGAAAGGCTCTAAGGTTCTAGAGTTGGGGACCAACAAAGTTCTTTTTAGTCGAGATGTCATTTTCAAAGAGGATGTATTTCCTTATTCTGATAAGGTTGTTCCTTCACAACCTCTCACACATAGCTTGCCTCTGGTTAATCCTTCTATAGATGATATATTGGACCCGGTTGTCAGTGGTCCCAGTTTGTCCACTAGTATGGAAGAGCATCTCAATTAAGAGTTGGTGGGAGATACCTCATCTTCTTCTGCATCTCCTCTTTTCATCCCTCATGTGGTCCCCATTATAGCTCATGCTACCTCTAGTGCGGTACCTGAGCCTCGTCGGTCTCAGAGGGTCAGACATCACCCCACCATCTTAGCCGATTTCCAATGTTTCATACTATTAGACACTAGTCAATCTGCTTCCTTCATGATCAAGGCCTTGCTTGATTTATCTAAGTATTCATCTGATTATGTGGCTTCCCTGCATAATGTTCTTGCTGTTAGAGAACCTTCATCCTTCAAAGAGGCAGTTAAGGACCCTCGTTGGGTTGAAGCAATGCAAAAGGAGGTTGATGCACTTGAGAGCAATGACACCTGGATCATTACAGATCTTCCACCTCACAAGAAGGCAGTGGGGTCAAAGTGGATATTCAAGGTTAAGTGCAAACCTGATGGTTCAATTCAAAGGTTTAAAGCCAGATTAGTGGCTAAAGGGTTCACACGGGTCAAAGATAAGGACTACAAATTGACCTTTCCCCCAGTGGCTAAACTCACTACAATTCGATTGATCATTGCTTTAGCTATTGCAAAGGTATGGAATGTTCATCAATTGGACATAAACAATGCTTTTCTTCATGGGTTTTTGGATGAAGATGTCTATATGAAACCTTCTGAAGGACTTTTCAAGGGATCTCCTGGGCAAGTTTGTAAGTTGCAAAGGAGTCTTTATGGCTTAAAGCAAGCCTCTCGACAATGGAACATTGAGTTGTCTAGATTCCTCATCAAGCAGGGTTACAGGCAATCCAAATTTGATTATTCTCTCTTCATAAGAGATCACAATGCCAAGCAGTCAGTTGCAGTGGTATATGTTGACGACCTTTTGATCACATGCTCTGATGAGGAGTATATTCAATTCACAAAGCATAGCTTGCACAACTGCACAAGGCTTTCACAATTAAAGATATTGGCCTTGTGAGGTATTTCTTAGGCATTGAAGTTGCCAGTTCTGTGAAAGGAACCATTTTGAATCAAAGGAAATATATTTCTGATATACTGCAAACAGAGCTGGCAAAACCCGACCCGAACCCGAAAACCCGACCCGGTCGACCCGGAACCGATTGTTCTGAACACCGATTCAACCCGACCCATTTTGGACCCAAAATCCGAATAACCGATAACCGAAACTCACCCAAATCCGAATGAACTGAACCCGATTCAACCGAAACCCATTAAGACCCGAACCCATTATAACCGAAACCCGAAATAACCCGAACTTTAAGATACATTCTAGTAAATTTTTTAAAATGAATATTGAAATAACTGAAACTCGAGACAACTGAAACCCGAATAACCAAAACCCGATACAACCGAAACCTGAACCCAACCAAATGACCAAATTATTAGACATTACCCGAAAACCGAATGACTCGAAACCCGAATTACCCGAAACCCGAATAACCCGAAACCCGACTAACTAAACCCGAACCCGATCCGATCCGCCCGATTGCCACCTCTCACACCAATATGATCAATTGCAAACCAGCTTCATTTCCTTTTGCCAAGAGGGCTCCATCTGTCCATAGATGAAGGTGATATGATGCATGAGCATGAGGAATATAGAAGATTGATTGGGCGCCTTCTTTACCTCAATCTTACTCGTCCTGACATTTCTTATGTTGTACAACACCTAAGCCAATTTGTGGGCTCTCCTCGGCTTCTCCACTATCAGGTAGATATCCATGTTGTTCGTTATTTGAAAGCCACCATCAATTGGGGTCTATTCTATCCTGCTTCTGATGATCTATCGGTTTCGGCTTTCAGTGATGCTGACTGGGCCGCATGCATCTCTCGATCACTCTCTAGATACTGTGTTTTCTTGGGCAACTCATTAATCTCGTGGAAAACTAAGAAACAGACGACTGTTTCAAAGTCGTCTGCAGAATATGAGTATAGGTGCATGTCCTAAGCTGCAAGTGAAATTGTGTGGATTCATGGTGTCTTAAGTGACCTCTGAGTCCCAGTTCAGACCCCGATTACTCTTCACTGTGATAACAATGCGGCACAACATATAGCTGCTCACCCAGTTTTTCATGAGCGCTCCAAACACTTGAACATTGACTGTCACTGTGTCCGGGAGCGTATTGAAGATGGTCTGATCTGCACGTCTCATGTTCAGTCTCACCTGCAATTAGCTGATGTTTTGACAAAACCTTTGAGTGAAGTTCAACACCGAACGTTATCATTCAAGTTGGGACTTGTGGATGTTACTCCCAGTCCAACTTGAGAGCTTGGGGGGGGGGGGGGGGGTATGAGTGAGCTTACTCGAGATCGACTAGGCAGAGTGTGAAGCAGTCGAGATCGAGTTCTGGGTTTGAGTGGTTAGAAAGTTTAGTTTGGCGGGAAAAGGTGAGACACATGGGTGGTTGTGATCAACTCGGTTGTTACTAGAGGGAGCTATAAGTAGTTTGTTAGTGCTCCCCTTGTAAACCGATTTCCCCCAATTTGTGAATACAGAAATCATCATCTTCCTCATGTTTCATTCTTGATTTCTCTCTTATTTTCGATCTCTGTTCGTTCATATTAGTTTTATTTATATTCCATGAAATTATTTAAAGTTAAAATTAATACGGAGTATTAAACAATTAAAAAGATTCATGCTTTAATTAATCTAGTAAATGATTCTTCATAGTTATACATCTATGAACTTTTGTTGTGTTAAAGTTTTAAAAAAATAATTAAACTAAATGGAGATTATTTAAGAGGTCGTGTGCAGGTGGAGCCCACTTACAAGAGACACGAACAACATACAAGTCCAACGGAATCCATCTCAAAATTAATTGACAATGAGAGAAGTAATCCGTCAAACTTATATATTGTTCATGATATCTCAATATTTTCAATGTGGACAACCACATATTCCAACATAACTATTTCTAAAATATTGATTTTTCAAATTATTTTTCTCAATAAAATTTTATAAAACTATATATAGAGCGTTATTATTTACCTAACAACAAGTATCAATTATCAATTATAATTCCTTATAAACAAAGCCTATGATCGAGTTATATGCATCCTAAACATTACGGGCTAAGCAGCTAAATATCTGTAACCTCCTGATCGAGGACGATAACCTTCTGGTTATTAAAGCTCTGTTAGGGGACTGGAAGTGCTCCTGGAATATCGAACTCCTTCAATATGATATTCTGTTAGATATTTCGTCTTTTTCTTATGTAGCTATCCGTCATATTTTCAAGGAATCGAATGCAGTGGTTGACTATCTCGCGCGCAGTGCACATGCTTCCCCTGCCGACGCCTGCTACGACGACGATCCAGAGCTCTGTGCTCTCATCTGCAAGGATGCGCTAGGAAGGAGTTCTGCTGCGGCCGACCCGACCTAAATTTTATTCTGCGTCAAAAAAAAAAAACAAAAAAAAAAAAAAAACATTACGTGCAAACCATAATTGAAGGAAAATCAAAGTTATACCACAGTACCACACATTAAAAAAAAAATTATGGGAATTATGAATCTTTTTCTTGAGCATGGGCATTATGAATCGACTTTTTCAAATATGAACAAATTTTTTTTTTTTTTTTTTTTTTTTTGATACAAAGCAAGAATTTGGGTGGTGTCAGACCCTACTGATCCACCACCCAATAGCGTCCTTTCGGACGAGAGCAAGAAGCTCTGGATGAGAAGCAAATGGCCCTTGAATCTGTCGCAGGCAAAGATGTGCTGCTTTGTCCGCCACCCGATTGACTTCCCGAAAAACATGGGTGACAGAAGAGGATTCAAAGGAGTGGAGCAAAAGAAGAGCATCGGCGATCACCAAATCAATCTCCCAAGGACACGTCCAAATCCCTTTGATTGAGTTGATAACCGAAAGACTATCCCCTTCCACTTCAATCTTCGAGATCCCCAACTCTAAAGCAGCAGACAGTCCCAACCGAAGAGCCAAAGCTTCTGCCTGCAAAGCAGAAACAGAACCACACAATGAGGCATTGCAAGCCCGGACACTACCATGGTGGTCTCGAATGACAAAACCCGCCGCATCATCTCCTGTGGACAGTTTTGACCCATCAAAATTTATCTTGAAATACCCCTCCGCGGGTTTCTTCCAACGAAGATTCTTTTTCTTCCTTTGTTGCGGCATACTTACAGGTTTCATTTTTTCTATTTCTTCCCAATGAAGTGTCTTAGATTGGTTCCAATTTTGTAGTTGGAGTCTTATGTACCCTTCATGTTGTTGACCGTTCATGTAATTTTGATCATCGAATACTACTTTATTCCTAATTGTCCATAAACTCCACCAGATCAATGATAACGAGGTTGTTTGAGATTTAGTGAGTCTGGTAAATATTTCCATTACCGCTTGTTTCATATTTTTATTGGTCGTGTCCACTCTTCGAATTGTTGTTTCAATGTTTCGATCAATCTTTCCAATCAGATCAAGAGAATGGGTGCATTTTGTAAACAAGTGTTCTGCATCTTCAACCAAATGGTTGCAAAAAATACAAGGGAGAGGTACTGCCACACCCTTTTCAGCAAGTCGTTTCTTCGTTGGAATTCCATTCATCACTAGTTTCCACATAAAATTTTTTACTTTCGGGAAGCAATCCATCCCCCAAATCCATGTCAATTCGCTTTCGTGGAGTCTATCGTGTACTGTTACCATTTCTAGGGCAGTTGAGGTGGAGAACCAACCGTTGCGGCTGGCTTTCCAGTACAATCTATCTTCAATTTCATTCATTGGAATTTGTATATTTAGAATTTTGCTTATGATGTTGTGCGGAAGTATCTTTCTTAATTCTTCAACTTTCCATTTTTTTCCAGGTCCTATGTATTGTTCCACATTCTCTTGTTCATCAATTGGGTTGTTCGAAATATTTTTCCCAAGTAGTTTCTCTCCTACAATCCACTCATCTTTCCAAAATTTGATTGTTTTCCCATTCCCTACTTGCCAAATCAACCCTTCACAAAATTCATTTTTAATTTCCATTAGTTTCTTCCACTGCCAAGATGTCTGTTTTCTTTTTTCATATTCCCATAATGGTGCATCCTTCATGTATTTTTCTTTAATTATTCTAACCCAAATATTGTTCGGTTCAGCCAAGATTTTCCACAATAACTTCATTTGAAGTGCTTTATTCAAGTCTTTCGATTTGTTTAGTCCTAACCCGCCATATTTCTTTGATTTACATATTTTATCCCATCCTATCAATGACTTATAGTTCATGTCCTTATTCCAAAAGAAGGATCTGTTAATTTTATCTAGTTCTTTATGCGTGTCGGTTGGTAGTCCAAAATTTTGCATCACATAGTAAGGTTTAGTAGCAAGATTTGTTTTAATTAGAACAGCTCTTCCCTGTTGGGAAAGTGAGTTTGCCTTCCATTTTGTCAATTGAGATTTTGTCCTTTCCACCGTGTCTTCAAAAGTGTTCCTGTTTACTTTTCCATTTATAATGGGGCACCCTAAGTACTTTTCAAGTGCAGTATGGTTGGTGATTTGAAGTATATTTTGAATATTCTGTTTCTGTTGGTTCGTGACCCCTGAAGTTACTTGAAAAGCTGATTTGTGAAAATTTACTTTTTGTCCCGATATGCTACAATATTCATCAACGATTTTTTTCACTTGGATGCAAGATTCTGAGCTTGCTTTGGCAAATATCATGATGTCGTCTGCAAAAGAAAGAAATGGTACTCTAGTTCCCGATTTAGTCATCTCAAATCCTATCGTTTTTCTTGATTCATTACTTGTCATTTGTAGTTTCCTTGCAAGTATTTCAGCTCCAATAACAAAAAGGAGCGGGGAAATTGGATCGCCTTGTCTAAGTCCCTTCTCTGGTCTGAATGAACAAATATTAATATTGAGGTTTTTCTATAATCTATCATCACTCGTCTTACTGAACTACTCCTTACGTCTCAAAATACTTTGTAATTTTTTTTTTGACACGTTTTTTAAGAAGTTAAAAACTCTATAAAATATTAATTTTTTTCATAATTTTATAGATAATTGTATTAAGTATGAAATTATTTTTTAAAATTAATAAAATTATTGATATTTTATACTCCCTCCGTCCAAAAATACATGGTCTTTTTTTAGACCTTTGCACGCTAATTAAGAAAACCTATTTATATTTAAATCTCATTATTATTATAGATGGGAACTCTTAACTTTTACTCACTATTGTCCCTTTTTAGGGGTAATAATTATCCTATAAGTCTAAAAACCCATGTATTTTTGACAAAAGTTAAAGGCCTAAAAGACCATGTATTTTAGGACTGATGGAGTATAATTTTTACCCTTCTTAAAAAACGTGTCAAAAGTAAAAATATAAAGTTTTACGAGACGGAAGTAGTATTGATGATTGGTTAGTAAAATCATTCCACACAATATAATGAGTCAAAATTCAATGCCTTTTTTTTTTTTCAAAAGAGATCCTCGGATTCTATTTTATCCATTATATTTATAATAATACGAGATCCAATGAATTGATCAACTAGAGAGTTTTCCATTTACCTGTAATTTGTATTGTAATTACAAAAAAAACGTTGTACGTGAATTTATTGTGGCTGAATTTAGACCGGAAAACTTCATTGGTGGGCCCTTCCTTCAACGTGTGGCTACCCAAGGCCCAATTGGACAGGGTGAACCCCTAACACAATTTATGAATGATTAAACTTGTTTGTAAAATATAACAATGGAAATGCCAAATAATATTTTTTTAAAGTATATTGATATTAATATGTGGTGGATATTATCTCTCTTTTTATGACAACTACCCTACTCTGTTTTTTAAATAAAATACTTCGTCCAATTGAAAAAAAATGTCATTTAATGTGTATGTGTTTTTTAAGCATGATAAAAACCATATAAATTATTTTTTAAAATTTCGTTATATACCAATGTATTTTTACAAGATTTTATCCATATTTGTTAAATATGGATATATTATATTATATTTTTTTATTGGTAGTCAATTCAACACATTGATATGAATTAATTAGTTAAATTGGTGTTAATATAAAATAAAATAATATATACAGTATAGTGGTACCACTTTATGATTAATGTTTAATTATGAGTTATTTTGTACGTTTGTTAATATCAAATGAATGAATATTACAAAAATCGCACAAAAGTGCGGGTACTTAGCTAGTTTATATTTATAGATATTCATGTTGGGTCCGTATGGGGTGAAAGTAACTAAACTTTAAAAACATTTGAAATTGAAAACTTGTGTAAAATAAAGTTTGAAATAATATATGGAATAATATGAACTCTGTAGTCTGTATGGGGCAAAAAGAAGTTTATTTGTAGAAAGTGAAATTTATTTGGATGTTATTAGGAGTATTAAGTAATTGAAATTTTCCAACAACAGGTTCCAAAGGGATTAGTACTCTTAACTGAATCCCTTGCATTTTGTTTGGGGTTAGAGTTAGCCCGCACTAGAGGATGGAAGCGAGTGATAATTGAAGGAGATAGCCTTATGGTGGCCAATGCAATCAATGATTCTGCTAAAGTTCCATGGGAGATCCTTAGAGTTATTGAGAAGATCGGAAGACTCCGTGCAACATTCACATCAGCAACTTTCTGCCACTGCTTTAGAGAAGCAAATTTAGCAGTTGATCTTATCACTAGATGTGATTATATATGTAACTTGTATACCTTCCCTTTGAATAGGGAGCTGACTACCATCATTCGAAAGGATGATGAAGGATGATCTTTCTGCGTAAAGACGTCATAATTATTGCCTACTGTACAAAAAAAAAACACCAAATAAACCACATAAATCTAAAAAAAAGCTTTACAAAGATAGCTTTTTAAAACTAAAATTTCAACAACAAACATCTTTTTAACTTGCCCCATACCAAATTTCAACAAGATGTTAGTTAATTAACCATTGGTATGAAAATCACATATCGGACCATTTTAATTCGAATAGAACATAAACATGGGCCTAGCTTTCATAATCTGAGGCCCGAGATGGCCCGTCTCAGTTTTAAGTAGGATGTGGTTATATACACCACAAATCCAAAGGCTGAAAATGCACGTCCTTAAGGACGTGCAAGCCTTGTGATTAATTAACATTTAAAAAAAAATTAACCCCTTAAGGACGTGCATGATTTGGGGTGTATACCAACACGTTTAAGTATTGCAAAATTTGGGGGCTGCATCGGCTGAGGGCTTGCGCGATGAGACGGCCATTTTTGGGCAAATTTTATGAAACCACCCTTAAATAAAAACCATTTTGCACAAAACTATCTCATAAATTGAAAATTCAAGAACACTGTCCTTTATAAGCTAAATGTTTGTAAAAGTCCACCAATTCCATCTTTTTTGTTAAGTTTGATATTAAAAGTACAAAATTACTATTTTGCCCTTTATCAACCATTCAACACTAATATCATAGTTCAACTTTTGGCACATCTTAGGTATTTCATCCTTGATGCAGTTGGTTCGAAGTTCTCCCAAATGTTCATCATTCACCTGTTAATCATCTCCTTAAATGAAAACGTAAATTTGTTGAAGGGCAATCTCCTTTGTGCCATTCAAATGTATTGAAATTATAAGGACAAAATGATAATTTCACATATTTAACAGAAATCTTAATAAAAAAAGGTGAGATGAGTGATCTTATGCAAGTATTTAGTTTTTCAAGGGTATACTTGAAAGGTAGATTTTTGGATTTTGGCCCTTTAAACTAACACCTAAACTACACAAACCAAATATTGTACTAATTTTACTAATTAAGACAATTATTTGATAAAGTACTATCTAGAAAGTTACCCCCTTTTATTTGCCAAAACACACTTTAAAGTTAAGTTTAATTTAATTTAATTTTTTATTTACAGTAAGCAAAAATTTGGATGTTCTACTAACATCTATGATCATATAATAAGATGATGTTCTGGAAATCACAATAAGAACTCAAAAGAATTGCTTACAAGCTCTTAAGAACGTGCATGATTTGGGGTGTATGCCAACACGTTTAAGTATTGCAAAATTTGGGGGTTGCATCGGCTGAGGGCTTGCGCGATGAGACGGCCATTTTTGGGCAAATTTTATGAAACCACCCTTAAATAAAAACCATTTTGCACAAAACTATCTCATAAATTGAAAATTCAAGAACGCTGTCCTTTATAAGCTAAATGTTTGTAAAAGTCCATCCATTCCATCTTTTTTGTTAAGTTTGATATTAAAAGTACAAAATTACTATTTTTCCCTTTATCAACAATTCAACACTAATATCACAGTTCAACTTTTGGCACATCTTAGGTATTTCATCCTTGATGCAGTTGGTTCGAAGTTCTCCCAAATGTTCATCATTCACCTGTTAATCATCTCCTTAAATGAAAAAGTAAATTTGTTGAAGGGCAATCTCCTTTGTGCCATTCAAATGTATTGAAATTATAAGGACAAAATGATAATTTCACATATTGAACAGAAATCTTAATAAAAAAGGTGAGATGAGTGATCTTGTGCAAGTATTTAGTTTTTCAAGGGTGATTTCTTGGAATTTTCAATATAGGGCTAATTATGTACAAAATGGTACTCCCTCCGTCTCAAAATTTAAGTCGTTTGACTTTTTGACACGCTTTTTAATGTGTTAAAAGCTCTATGAAATATTAACTTTTTTCAAAAAATTTTAAGAAATTTGAAACTTATTAGTAATAAGTTTCAAATTTCTTAAAAAATTTTGAAAAAAAATTAATATTTCATAGAGTTTTTGACACATTAAAAAGCGTGTCAAAAAGTCAAACGACCTAAATTTTGAGACGGAGGTAGTATACTTGAAAGGTAGATTTTTGGATTTTGGTCCTTTAAACTAACACCTAAACTACACAAACCAAATATTGTACTAATTTTACTAATTAAGACAATTATTTGATAAAGTACTATCTAGAAAGTTACCCCCTTTTATTTGCCAAAACACACTTTAAAGTTAAGTTTAATTTAATTTAATTTTTTATTTACGGTAAGCAAAAATTTGGATGTTTTACTAACATCTATGATCATATAATAAGATGATGTTCTGGAAATCACAATAAGAACTCAAAATAACATTACAACTTAACTGAGATTTAGCTAGAAAATCGACTGCGAAATTCGCCTTTCTATAGCAATGCTGGAATTTGATGGTCTCAAACCCTTGGCTGAATGAGCGGATTTCTTGAACTATTTGCACAATCTCCCATGGTATGTTGTCCCCCTGATTAATGGCATTGTTAACGCTTGAGCAATCACTTTCAACTATTGCTTTCCGTATCCCAAGCTCCACTGCCAGTCTTATACCTGCGTATACTGCAAACGCTTCAGCTAGGATGACAGAGCTCATCATAACATTGCATTCCTCTTTTCATCAATGATGACATAGCTCATCCTAACATTGTATTTCTCTTTCCATCAACTAGCCAGAGCAATCCTTTAGAGAAAAGATCTCTGATGTTAAGAAGTCGTCCAAATTGCCAGGAAGTTTTGAGCCTTCCTCTTTCCATTAATGATTCTTTCGACAGATATTTTTCCGTGATTACCTTTGACCAAATATTATCAGAATTTGCCATAATTCTCCAAAGTAACTTCATTTGCATACCAATATTAATTTGCTCGACTGATTTTAACCCCAACCCCCATCCTTTTTAGGAGTACACAGATGTTCCCAGCTAATTAAAGGATGATAATTATCAGATTGAAGTTTATTCCAAAAGAAAATTTTATTTATCTGATCAATTTTTTGAAGAATTCCTTTTGGTAGAAGAAATGATTGCATTAGATAATTTGTTTTAGAGTTTAGGTTTGCCTGAATCATGATTCATAACCGATCTACCAGCTTGAGATAGAGTATTAGCTTTCCACTTTGACAACAGTTTTTTAAGGCTTATGATTGCCTCATCAAACACGACATTACAAACTCTTCCACTGATAAGAGGTATACCAAGGTATTTTTCCAATGTTTTAGTAACGGGAATATTTAGCTGTTGAGCTAGAGACTGAGCTTTACTGAGAGAAATATTTTTAGAAACTTGTAACAAACTTTTATTATAATGGGAAATTTCGCATGGTAGCCACGAGCTTATTTGGCTTTTTTCGCATACTACCCAGGGTGTGTTTGATTCCAAAGTGCATTAATTATAATGTATTATTTTTACCTCGGTTTATGTGCATGTTTGGTTGTATAATTAAAAGATGTTGCAAAAATGGAGGTAAAATATGTGATGTAAATCATGTAACCAAACATGCACATAAACCGAGGTAAAAAATAATGCATTATAATTAATGCATTTTGGAATCCAAACACACCCCCAAACTTTTTTAAAACTTCGTATGGTAACCACGAGGTTTCGACTAGTTTTTTGTGGTGGCCACGAGATTTGGACAAATTTCTTATATTAACCAAATTGGTTAAAAATATTTTAGAATTTAGGTAAAATCACAAACTAATCATAAAAATATTTTATTTTTTCACACAACAACCCAATTTTGGATTTTTATTTTTAAAAAGTTAAATACAATCATTTAAATATTTTATAGTGTTGCACATTAATTGCATGATAAATGAGTAAATTATACAAAATAACAAAAGTAATGGTAGTTTTTTTTTCAAAAAATAAACTTAAAAATTTAGGAAAAAGTATACATAACTACCCAATCTAGTTGATTATTTTCAAAGAGTCGTTGTAGTAACCTTTCTAATGTTTTAAAAAGATTAGATAATACATATATAATACGTAGTACAAAGTTTATTTTAACCAAAAATATTTTAGGATATTTTAGAACAAATATGAATGAATGGTAATTTAAAATATTTTCTCCATTTGAAAATAAATTAAGTACATATTTTAAACAATTTACTCATTTTTTTATGTACTTTTTTTAAAAAAAAAAAATTAGGTGATTTTTTTATTTAATTTTCTCATTATTTATGTAAATAATTTAGTCTCTTTAAATATTAAAAGGGTTGTTGATGGTTTTTTTAAAGTAAAAACCCAAAATTGGGTGATTATGTGAATGAATTATAACACATTTGTTATTTTATATAATTTCTATATGTTTTTTTAATAAGTTTGGTTATCACACGAAATTTGTCGAAACCTCGTGGTTACCATGCGAAATCCGTGAAAAGTTTAGACACCATGCGAAAAAGACCAAACCCCGTGGCTACCAGGCGAAATTTCCCTATTACTCCCTCTGTTTCAAAATAAAAGTCGTTCGTCTTTTTCTGCACGCTTTTTTAGGAGATAAAAACACTATAAAATATTATTTTTTTGATCAATTTTTTTTAATAATGTCATACTTAGTAGTCATAAGTATAAATTTATCAAAAAAATTCATTAAAAAAAATAATATTTTATGTAGTTTTTACCTCATAAAAATGCGTGTGAAAAAGTCAAACGACTTTTATTATGAAACGGAGGGAGTATAATTTATAGAAAGTCCAGACATATTGGAAAACGTACTCAAGAGATTTTTAATCGTATGAAGACTTAACTCATCAGCACGGCAAAAAATGAGCGTATCATCTGCAAAGGAGAGGAAATGAATAGGATCACTACTGTTTGTAAGTTTGATTCCAACCAAATGGTCACATTCCAAAGATTTTTGTTACAACATTCTTCCTAATATCTCCATAACCAATACAAAAATATATGGTGCAAGGGGATCTCCTTGGCGAATTCCCCTAGAAGTTTGAAATTTATGGCCAGACAAGTTATTAACTAAGACTGAAAAACTGGTGTTAGTAAGACAGGTCATAACCCAGTTAATCCATATAGAGTCAAAACCAAATTTGTTTAGAATAATTCGTATAAAATTCCAACTGATTTTGGCGTACGCTTTCTCCATCTAAAGTTAAGTTTAATTTTTAGTTTGTAATTTTAATTCCATCCCTAATTAAAACTAAAATCTCTAACTATAGATATCCAACTAGCTCAACCAACCAACCTGCTATAGTTCATATCCAAATCGTCTGTTTCCATTCTTATCCCTTTCTCCTATCTAGGGTTGTTATGGAATTAATTATTTTTTTAAATTAATATGTTATAACTAAGTAAAACTGCTTAAAACTCGAAAAAAAACTCGACTCGAACTCGTTCATTTACAAAAATAAGCCAAACTTAAACAAAAAAGAAAACTCGTTTAAAAATTGGGCTAGACTTGGCTCGACCTCGTTTAACAAATGAACTAAACTTAAACATGCTAAGTTCACCTCGTCCGGCTCGAATAACACCCCTTCCCTTATCCTTTCTCATTTTTATTGTCCGGAGAGACTAGGGAAGGAGATATAAATCTTAAAAGGGGAGGAATGAGGATATAGTATACACTGTAGTCATAAGTGTATGCCAAAGGAATGGACGGGCTAAGGACTCCAATTCTCACCAAATGAAGGCGCCTCACGCGCCCCCCTTTTCATTCAACCCTATCGGCAACCCCAACCCCAAATCCCCAATCCAACCTGCAATCCGACCTGCAAATGCTCAAAATCCCTCTGAAAAAATCAATCTCTCCTCCAACTCCAACCTAAATCGGAATTGTCACATCAAATTAAAGAGTTTTCTGTACTGGATTTGGCACAAACTATGGATTCGACGAGGGATTTGGGGCTTCTACTCGGTTCTAGGGTTGTCTTGCTCCTGCTCTCTCAATTCAAGTCCATGGCATCTGAGATCAGAAATTGTCTCGATAATAAGGCTCGCCTTCTCTCTTCTCCTTTTCTGGATCTGGCGCTCTGTTTGCAAAACCTGGAATTCGTTCATCTCCAGGCCGGAATTCATCACGCAGCACATCTCCGCCACCGCATTTGCATCCTACAACCTCCTCACCTTGTCCAAGATCAACGAGTTCCCGCTCGACGATGATCAGAAATTTTGGATCTCGAGTGGGGTGAGGAACTCAAAGTGCTTTCTAGGGGTCCGCTTTCGCCGTTCGCTCTCATCGTCTCCGTGGCGATTTCATGGTGTAATCTTAGAAATAATCAAGGGGCTTCTACCTGTCTCCCCTCCCTTTGGTTGGGGTCTACGATTGGACGCTTTCTCTGTTACCCGGAGTTTGGTTTCTGGGCTCAGAAAGCTTCTTCTTCATCATCGCATCTGTTCTCACCGGCTTCTAAAGAGCTTTGATGTCGGCTCTGGCAGGTATGACTTTCAACCCTTAAACTTCATTTCTAAATTTCACATTCGATACTGCTCTGCTATTATGGAAAGCCAACAACCTTCGAAAGGGAAGGGGGGTCCCAATGGGGCTTCACCGACACCCAAAAACACCCAACCAAATGGGAAGCCTTCGGGTGACACCCACAAAACCACTACCCCCTCCAAGTCACCTAAGTGTGATAAGGGTAAAGGGAAGTTAGCCCACTACCACTACTCTCGAGAGAGTTTCGCTCTCGTGATGTGTTACTCTCCCATATGCTCACAGGATCATAAAAGGAGACAAAGGCCTCATGTATGTGGCCAAAACACAATTGCCATGGGTGCTAGGAAATCACACCAAGAACCTACGAAGCTTGTAACTAAGGGACTGTCAGGGTCCATAACGCAGGTATTCTACCACTTTGTTCTTATGCATTCCCATTACCTAGACTTTCTTTCTGTCAAACCATTGCAAAACAAAATTATCTGCTTGGCTGGGCTCCTTAATTTCCTTGGTCTTAAATGCTCCCACACTTACTTAATGTATGACCAGTATTATATGCACTACTTTGATTACTTAGCCTTTGGTTGCACAATTTGTTATTCAAATCTTGCATTGCATTACTTTCATGAATTTTGCACCCAACACATCAGCATCTCAATTGTGATAGTACCTAAACAACTTAATCTTAACACAAGCAAATGCATACTGAAAAGATACCATAATATCTCTCACTACCACTGCACATACTATGCTATTCTGCTACAAAGAATGTTTATTTTCAACTCTAGCAATACTTGCATTAACATCATTCGAGTGAGCTGCTCTCTAGAATACCTGCTTCTTATCTACCTCCTGCAGAAATACAATGGAGAGATAAAGCTCAGAAAACCTGCACGAAAAAATGTAAGTAATGAATCTCCAAGCAAGCAACACTATCCTCTCTTTCTTGAAATTACTAGACAACATAAACACTGTCTTGTCAAAGCTACATTATGCTTGCTCATGTGGCCTGAGTGTATCTGCTTATTACCCCCTCTTCTAAAATTTGAATTGAGTAATCTCATTAATAAAAAAACGCATAATCCATACCCAGAATCTTTGCTTTGTAACTGTAATGGCACTCAAAGACGCAGACAACGCTTTAATCACAAAATCCTCTCAATATTACATGCTCACTGCTACTAATCAAGCCTATATCAATCATGCATTAAAATTAATAAGGCTAACCTCTCTGTCATACTTAGATTTCTGCTTACCTATACGCTCATACCAATCCCAACTAAACTTAATTAGTACACTTCCTCACACAATCTTGCAAACAACCATACTGCCTAATACATTCACACCCTACAACTTATTTATTTTCTTGATTACTCGGTCACATTATCTACAAATTGATATGAATAACATGGCAGCTAACTCTGATCGAGAGGGTCTTCCTCTTGAGCTATTGAATGATTTCCACACAATGCAGGCACACTTTCCATCACAACCTGTTTGTTGGGGTCTCTTTGCTCAGAGCTGCTCTCCACTCATCACCCATCAACTTAAACAATGCAAAATGATGGAATCCATAGCAGAAGCTGCCCAGTTTTCAACAGCACGCCACCTAGATGAACTACACCACAAACGTTGGAATTCCACTGCATGTATCAGTGACCTCTTTTGTTATGCTTTATATTATTTGAATTATGCTCCGCATATTTGGGTCTGCTGCACTAAACTCAATCCAGACGAAAGCATTGCATTGTTAATTAATTTAGAACCATACCACTATCTTATACTTGTTAAGAATAACCAACTCTATAAACTTTCTACTCCTAGCTTTTGGCAAAATCTTGATTTGTATTACAGAAAACCTAAAGCCTTATGGTATTTCATTAATTGTCTTTCCACTTGTCTTGTTTGTTGTTGGCTTTGGCCTTCTAAGGCTTACTACTGTCTACCTAGCTTTGCATCTACAAGTGTCTGTAACCCATCTTTCATAAGTAATCAAAATCTATATTGTGAACTATTGTACTGCCTGTATGAATTTCTTTATTTTATTGTTGAACATGCTATAAACTTGATGCTTATACTCATAAAAATGCTACATGCTTTCTATAATTTAACTGCTGAATTCAACCAACTAAGTGTGATGTCACCTAAATTAAATTTATATCTGCTGTGAATGTGAGTCTTGCCTTGATTCTTGGAGATATTACACTACAAATTTCTGTTGATGGAACTCTGGCTTCATATCATGTCTTGTTCCATTATCAGATTATCCATACCTACCTTATGCTGAAACCTTTTGTCATATTGTCAATTAATTTTGAACCACACCACTATCTTATACTCCCTCCGTTTCATAATAAAAGTCGTTTGACTTTTTTACACGCATTTTTATGAGGCAAAAACTATATAAAATATTATTTTTTAATGAATTTTTTTCAATAAATTTATACTTATGACTACTAAGTATGAAATTATTTAAAAAAATTGATCAAAAAAATAATATTTTATAGTGTTTTTATCTCCTAAAAAAGCGTGCAGAAAAAGACAAACGACTTTTATTTTGAAACAGAGGGAGTACTTGTTAAGAATAACCAACTCTATTTATTTACTTCTAAAGATGAACCTATTATAAAGCACGCTACTAATCTTGCTCGAGGGAGTCATTCCCTTGAGCATCACATTTACTTGCAATTGTTTCAGCTTGTGACAAGGCTTTGCTGGCACCTTGGCTTTAGCTATGATGATAATTGGAACCAAGATTATGAAGAATTGTATAACAAACCATCAAATCTGCTGATATTGCTCTTTGTCAAGAGCTGGTCTGAAAGCTGCCTCTTGCCATCTCTTGACTCAAGTGAGCACCCATGCGCCTCCTCCCAAACTCTTATTACTATCTGCTCTTGGGTGGTTTCAGATTTTATGGCATACAAACCACTGCTTTGCATTGTAAATTACACTCACTATGATCTATTTAATCCCCCCAATTAGATCCTACGGTTAAGTATATTGCTATGCTCAAGAATTCTCTCTATAGCATTGTAAAACTTGGACAATATATTAAACTGAACAAGTCTCTCTTTTTTACATCTATGACTTTCCTTTGTGGTTTTGTTATGGTTATTAGCATTCCTGGTGCTTTCTGCTCTAGTCAGACCCTTGGCTTGGACACTAAACTTTTTCTGAACCGCCTAAATACAAAAGGCCTTGGTGCCAATACTCAAAATCTACCAATCAGTCGTTACATACAGGATACGACAACAAACATTAACAACTCAGAATTCTATCTAATCCACGAATCGTTGGGGTTTGTTTCTCTGCATTACACACTCACTCAAATACTCATAGGAGTAAAAAAAAACCTATAACAATGACCCGAAATCTATCAAAATGCACATCAATTGGCGAGTCTTTACTTTTTTAAGTAAGATTCTAACCCTCCTAAGTACCATTTCTCCCACAATTGGCTATAATGAAGTTTAGCTTCTGGAATGTAAGGGGCCTAAGTAGAAAGAACGTTTGGACTCACATTGAATCTACCACTAAAGCAGAACACATAAAAATCTTAATGCTAGCCGAAACAAAATTAGCAAATCCTCCTCCGAAAAAGTGATGGAGGAAACCGGGTTTTGATAAAATGTTCTTTTGTCCGTCAAAAGGACTGGCAGGAGGTTTATGCCTTCTTTGGAAGGAATCCCTTTTCCAGAATGAAACTTTTACTATTAGAAACTCTACAGACCGTATCATCCAGGCAGACTACAAGAACACTACTCTTAATATTAACATCGAAATTTTATTTGTTTATGCAACACCTTATGCAAATGAAAAAAACTCTTTCTGGGCCTCACTCTCAGACTATATACGCAATGCAAAGGGCGATCTTATTATATTGGCGGACCTAAATGAAATATTAGAGTCGAATGACAAAAACGGTGGAAAGCTTCCATCTGCAAATAGATTTACAAGGCTACATGATATTATTAGTACTTACAACTTGGTAGACTCCCCTACATGTGGAAACAATTACACTTGGAGAAAACACGAACATGGTAATGACAATATATTTGAAAAACTAGACCGCGCTGTGATTAGTCATTCTATCCTAAAACAATTCCCCAACCTATGCACCAAAAACCACGCCTTTTTAAAATCAGACCATGCACAGATTACACTAGACCTCATGGATAACCTTAAACCAAAACTACAGCCTTTCAAGTTTGAAATGGCATGGACAACGAAAGCAGAATATGAAGCAGTTGTGCGCTCTGCTTGGAGGATTGACTCTCCGAGCTCTCAAATGTTCAAATTAACAAAGAAACTGCAAGAGGTCAAAAAGAAAAGCAAACTATGGAGCAAAGTAATGTTTGGAAACGTCTTCCGCCAAATTAAAGAAGTAGAAACAGAATTACTGGAATTACAAAAAAATCTTTGCAATGCTTATAACCAAAACCTGGATAACAAAATCAAAAGGCTCACAACAAATCATACCTCTCTCCTTTCCTTCCAACAAAAATATTGGGGGCAAAGGGCAAAAAGAATACACGTAAAATCAATTGACGCTAACACAAAATACTTTCATAAAATTGCCACTGGAAGACGAAACAGAAACATAATAAAGCACCTTCAAACCACCGCTGGTATAACTCTCAGCAGTGAAAAAGACATTAGAGAGCTAATCAAGCAGGACTTCAGCCAGAGATTTTCACAACAACCCAGGCAACAAATACCAAGCAATTTACTCCATCATGTAGGAAATGAAATCTCGAACGAAGATAATGACTTGCTGACTCGCCAAATCAAAAATTTTGAAATAAAGAATGCGGTTTTCAGTCTTGCCAATGACAAATCCCCAGGACCTGATGGGTTTCCTGCCGGATTCTTCAAAAAATACTGGCACATAGTTGAACCATCCGTCATAAAGGCAGTCAAGAGCTTCTTTCTGAGTGGAAGAATTCTAAAACAGACAAACCACACGTTCATAGCATTAATACTAAAGATAGACAACCCGACTACAACATCTCACTATAGGCCTATCAGCCTATGCTCAACAACATACAAAATTATATCCAAAATACTTGCATCAAGACTAAAAAGGATTATCCCCAAAGTAACAAACCCACTTCAAAGTGCCTTCTCTTCTGGCAGATCAATACATGATAACATCTTAATTGCAAATGAAATATTCCACTCTTTCTCAAAGAAAAAAGGAAATTCAGGTTGGATGGCAGTCAAGCTTGACATGGAAAAAGCCTTTGATATGGTCGACTAGAACTTCTTACTCTCCACCATGCTTAAACTTGGTTTCTCACCCAAATTCACGGAATGGATCAAAGAATGTATTACAACTGTAACATACTCAGTACTGGTAAATAATGAACCCACGGATATGTTTTTCCCCAAGCGGGGATTACGCCAGGGATGCCCGCTCTCTCCATATCTATTTTTATTAATATCAGAAATTCTAGCTCGAGGGCTACAACATGAATCAGAAAGGCCGCAAAGCCATCTAGGAATCAAACTAACACGCGGTGGTACGAAAATCCCCTTTTTAGCCTTTGCCGATGATATTGTCATCTTTGCATCAGCAACCAAAACCGGCTGTGAACAAATTAACAAAGTACTACAAGAATACTCATCTTTGTCAGGACAACGAGTGAATAGGCACAAATCTCAATTCCAAACATCCGGAAATGTTTCAACCACACAAAAAAATCTTATTCGAAATGAGCTTGAAATAGCACATACCCCCAAATTGGGGACCTATTTGGGATGTCCGATCATTGAAGGACGAGTAACGAAGGAGGAATTTAAAGACTTATTAACAAGCACTAAGTCACAGGTACATAGATGGAAGGCGAATTGCCTCTCACAAGCGGGTCGTTGCACCTTGATCAAAACGACGCTAGCAGCTAAACCTTTACATATAATGCAATGTTTTATGCTACCCAAATCTGTTCACACATAACTTGATAAAATCAACTGAAACTTCCTTTGGAACAAGGGCTCGAATCACAAACCCCTCATCAGCTGGTTTGAGGTTTGTAAAACCAAGGAAAATGGAGGACTTGGTCTTCGCAACTCTGAGGACATGAATAAAGCCCTCCAGATGAAATTACTATGGAAACTATTAGCAGAACCATCTAGCCCCTGGGTTACATTAATCAAAGAAAAATATCTCAAAGATCAAAACATTCTGAATTATCATAAGCATGGGTCTGCTTCCTGGCAATGGACAAATTTAATAAAATTATTACCTTTATTCAAGCAAGGTCTAAAATGGTCTATTGGGGATGGCTCATCCATTAATTTCTGGCGGGACATGTGGCTAGGCTCTTCGCCGCTAAATTCACTAATCTCGGGAACACAACAAATTGACGAAACAATCAACATAAATTATTTACTAAAACAGAATAAAGCATGAGACCAAGATAAATTACACGAAAATCTACAGAACATCATTCCAAATGACATAATAGAAGCAACCAAAGCAACTCCAATACCACAACACATCCATGTTAATAGACTATATTGGAAATGGAGCAAAAATGGCTGGTTCAGCACCAAATCTGCAATTGACATGATACATAGACACAAAAACCATGAAATTTCGGATATAAACTGGGTTTGGGGCCTAAAGATTCCTCATAAAATAAAATCCTTCCTTTGGAAAATCCTTAAAAACGGAATACCCACTACGGTTAAACTGGCATCTCGCCGACTTAGTATACCAACGAATTGTCCACACTGTGACTCCTGCTATGAAGACCTTAACCATCTACCATGGGACTGTCCTGTTTCTAGGGAAACCCTTATTGCAAATAACCCAGGTGCCTTTAGGAAAATCCTGGGTTGTTTCAACAAAGAGGAATACCTCAACGACACAATCTGGGATATCAAAAATACAATTGGGGAAAAATGTTTTGAGGATCTAGCCTTTGTTTGGTGGGGAATTTGGTATTTCAGAAACAAAACGATTTTTGAAAATATAAACCCAGACGTAAGGCGTATCTTATCATTTGTAAAGGAACAAATATTTATCTGGAAAACAGCGTATTCGGGTCCTCCGGATCACTGCACAAATGACAAAAACTTGTCCAAAAAAGATGATCAACCTAGATTGAAATCGAAAAGAAAAAGAACCAAATGGGAACCCCCTCCTAATAGAACTTATAAACTGAATTTCGACGGTTCTCTCTCCCCTGATGGTAGGGGCACGTATGGCTTCATCATTCGGGATTCCATTGGTGCTCCTATTTTCAGTGGCTCAGGAACCTCACCAATCACCTCGGTTTGTGGATGTGAAAGCATGAGCCTTTGGAAGGGCCTGCAAGCCGCAAAAGAACTAGAAATCATGAACCAAATCATTGAAGGAGATAACTTAACGATTATCAAAAGTCTAAAAGGTATGGGGAAGCCTACTGGAGACTCTGAAATGATTGTCTCGGACAGTCTAGTCTCGCTGAGCTTCTTTGGTTCTGTTGAGATTCGTCATGTCTTCCGTGAGGCAAATCTGGTGGCTGACCGCTTGTCACGTATTGTCTTTGCTTCAAACGGATCTATAACTCCTGATGATTCTCTGTTGCGTAGTCTCATCCGCAAGGATGTCCTTAGCTGATAGAGCTTAGTTCGGTGGCCAAATTTTTTCCGTTTTAAAAAAAAAAAAAGTATACACTGTAGTCTGTAATCCATAACGTGAGCAAGGGGTTACCAGAAGCCAGACCCGTTCAACACCCATCACGTGCCGCTCACGTGCACCCAGCTTCCGAGTTCCGAGTCAAAGTCCCCCCCGTCGTAAAGTTGAAAAAACGTCCCCCCAAACGCCAAAAATTCTCCCCTTCCCTCCTTCTACGGAGGTTCGTGTCCCCTCCCAAACCGCGTTTCACGACGAAATCCGCCATTGATTTCCTCCCTCCCTCTCTCTCCTCTTACTCTTTCTTCGCTCCCACAGTGATCTTTACCAGTACACGAAGACCACCAACAACTAGAAGACCTACCACGACTCCCTCCACGTTCGCTTCTCCTTCCACGATACCACACTCCCCCTCCTTTTTCTCTCCGTTTGAGCCTCAAAGTCCATACTTTGCTGCTTTTGACTCCTCCAGCGCTCTCCGCTTTAATGGATTCTTCACTGTATCTATTTATTCCTCTTTTTTGTTTTTGCGCTTTAATTTGAAATTTTGAAGCTGAAAGTGAACGATTCGTTTGGAGCCCGCGAGTTTCATTTATTGATCGATTGAGGTTGATTTTTTTGTTTGTTCTGGAAAATTCTTTTGTTGCTCTTGATTTCTCTTTGCTGGAATGGTGAGGAAGATCATGCCGGTCTCGCGACCGAAGTCGAGTGGCGAGTGTGATGAGGTGAATCCTGAATACTCCATTGCGTTGGTGTACACCGGTCCGCCGGTTGATCAATCGATTCCTCGGGCTGTGCCACTCGATTTTGGTCAGATTCCGACTGCGAAGGTGGCTACACCGGCTTCCGGTCTGGCTGATTTAGCGGTGCCGGTTGTACAGCCAATTTCTAGGGGTAGTAAGAAGCAGAGTAGAGATTCGAACGCACGGATTGGGACTAGGAACTTCAGTTTGAAAGATGAAGGTCTGGATCTGGATGGGAGTGCTGAGTTTCGGGATCAATCGAAAGTAATTGGTGAGAAAGAGGGGAGTGGGGAGATGATTTCTTCTTCTAGGGTTCTAGATGAGTTCTTAGGGCGAGCAATTGATGGTACCGAGAGCTCTGGAACCCTAGGGTTCTCTGATAGCAGGGATCATTCCCATGAGCTGTCTGGGAGTTCAGATATAGAGGAAACCCCACTCCACCGTGGTTCTATACAGAATTTGGCGGAAGTAAGCTCCAACCCGCAGGCGTTTTCGGTGGAAGTGTCTTCCTCCTGCGATGATATATCGGATGAGGAAGGTCTTCAAAGGCCACCTAGGAGGGGTAATGTTACCTTTGCCAATCCTGATACATGTGAAATGGTTGACGGGGAGGAGGATGGATACGAATATGGGGATTCAGCGTATGATGTAGAACAACCTGTTCGGGTGAGGAGGCAGTTGCCTGACAGGGTTGTGAAGAAAGGGCTTTGCTTCCGTTGTCTCAGGGGCAACCGGTTAACTGAGAAGGAAGTATGCATTGTATGTGATGCAAAGTATTGCTGTAGTTGCGTTCTTAGAGCGATGGGGTCGATGCCAGAAGGGAGAAAATGTATTAATTGCATTGGCTATGCGATTGATGAGTCAAAGAGGAAAAGTTTAGGGAGATGCTCTCGGATGCTCAGGCGGCTGCTGAGTGAAGATGGCGTTAAGCTAATTATGCGTTCTGAAGTTAATTGTGCTGTAAATCAGATTCCAGCAGAGCTTATAACTGTCAATGGAAGGCCTCTATCTGAGGAAGAGTTGAGTCTGTTGCAGAGTTGCCCGATTCCACCTTCTAAGTTGAAGCCCGGACATTATTGGTATGACAAAGTAGCTGGGTTTTGGGGAAAGGCAAGTGTTAATGTGTTGTTATCCCTTCATTTTTGTTTAATTGCCTGCAAGAATCAAGAATCAATAATCCCTTTGGTTCACTGTTATATTTTCTGAGGGTTGTGTATTGTGTTATAACAGGAAGGACATAAGCCTTGTCAGATAATTACTCATGATCTGAATGTTGGGGACCGCATCAGGCCAGATGCTAGTAATGGAAATACAAAAGTGTACATTAACAATAGAGAAATTACCCAAAAAGAGCTATGGATGCTAAAGGTTCCTTTTTTTAATATTTATTTTGATACTTCTATATGCAATGCTGTAAGCATGTTAATGATTTATTGAGGTTTTATGCAGTCAGCAGGTGTTCAATGTGCTGGAATCTCTTCTCTTTGGCTGGAAGCGGATGGTTCATACCAGGAAGAGGGAATGAGGAATGTGAAGGACAGCATATGGGGCAAGGTTTATCCTCAACTTGTAGTGATGTTTCCTTTTCATTCACTCTGTTTTATTTCTATTCTTGAACTGAATGGTGGTTCTATTTGCAGAAGAGAACAAAATTTTTGTGCACTTTATTGTCCTTGCCAACTCCTGAATCTCCACGTTCGAATGGAATAATGCCAATCAATACTGGGGAAGGATCAGTCTTTAATGATCGAAGATCACTTCATAAGCTCCTTTTGCTGGGCAATAATCACTCTGGGACAGCTACCATATTTAAGCAGGTAATCACTCTGGGCAGTAATCATTCATTGGAGATGAATATTTATGGCTGATACTGTTAAAACTTGGTTTCAAGAGTTCACAAAAAGATCAAGAAGCAAAGCGCTATTATTTTGGAGCAAATATAATACATTTTGCTAAAACTAACCTTTGCTGGCATGGTTTGCTGTTTACTAGATTAATTCTATTTGTACCCCAGATATTTCAAGCACTCCTGGTCTTTGTATATTGCATCAACTAGTTTTTCATTGATAATACTTGTTCCACTTAGCCTTTTAATATCATGCTTTAGATTCGCCTCCAGATTCACATGATCTGTTTTCTTTTTGTTGAAGAAGTAAGGGTTTGTTCGGGGCATTTTGGAGAGATAGACTTTTGATGTCGATTGGAGAGTTTGGGAGGGTAGAGAGATAGGAACACTTTGTATATGGGTATAATATTGGATTGATGGCCCTTCGGGTGCCATGCTTGGGCATGCCGTGATTTGGTTGCCCTCTTTTGTAATTATTCACACCCATTAATATATTTACCTCTTCAAGAAGTAAGGGTTTGTCAGCTATCTCATCTATGTCGATAACATTTTCAGAAAGAATGTTCATTCAAGTTGTTTGATTTTCATTCTAGCTTCTCTGTTTTATCCTCTGCAATTCCCATCTCCACTCAGTGCATTTGGCTTAGGATGTATTTCTGAATTCTGTTGGTGATATTTCATGTCCAGGCCAGAGTCGCATATAATGTCCAATTTTCTGAAGAAGAGCAGGAAAATATTAAATTTATGATTCAGAGGAAGATGTATGGTTATCTTGCTGTTTTGCTGGAAGGGCGTGAAATTTTTGAAGAAGAATGTTTGGCTGAAATGAGAAAGCAAGCTGCTGAGCGACCTGGTCCATCAGGTATGACTTATGAGAAGATTCTATTATCAATGTCCCCTGTTTGCTTCTTCATGTTGCTTCGATTTGGCTTGGTATATTGACTCTTGTAACTAGTCTGTGGCTGACTGGATGTATTATTAACTCATTTATGCTTAAATCCAACCTTGGTTTGTATATATTTCTCAAACTCCATTTCTCACATGCAAATGCTCATCTGTTTGAATGGTTCTTGTTACATCAGACCTCAATACCTGAATTGAACTAATATGACTGGACAGTTATTACTTATGAGGGTGTACACTGTCAGATCAGAAACTAACTTGAACAACTTACCTAACTTGAAATCGAATTGAAATACTCCATAAAAACTTGGCCAGAAAAAGAAATGATTTCGAAATGATCAATCTGATCACTGCTTTTGCAATTTCTAATTATCTATGGATCCTAGAATAGTTTACTGTCAAGACACACTCGGGTCTTACAATGTAGTGCTATCCGTTGGTCATTTGTGGTCTCTGTAGCTTATTATTTTGCTTCGCTATTCAGATTGACACGTCTGTTTTCCATTTGAAATGAAGCTATATGAATCTTTTACTGTTAGCCAAGATCCCTGAGGTTGAATTGTTTGGTCATTGTCAAAGCAACTTTTTATAATTCGCTTAAAAGGCTTTTTGGTTATTTATGCTGTATATGATTATTTGGTTCACTGCAGATTACATCCACAAAGAGCTTGAAAAGACTGTGTATTCAATATCTTCTGGCTCTAGGCTGAGATCCTCTGCAGATTGGCTCATCAATACAATGGTTTCAGGCAATTTGGATATCACTTTCCCTGCCGCAACTCGAGAGTATGCTCCATTAGTTGAAGAATTGTGGAATGACCCAGCCATTAAAGCCACATTTAGCCGAGTTGATGAGTTAGGACTACCGAGGGTAGCCAATTACATCTTGAGTAAGGTAATAATGGTTAAGTTGATTATTGCTAAATTGAAGTTCTTTAATTAGGGAATTTCTATATCACTTATGATTGTTAGAGTAACTTGAACAAAGTGGTTAGGTCAGGAGAAATCTTAGTTCATGCACTGGTGTAATGAATTAAAAAAAAAGTGTTTTTTTTTTCAGTTAAAATTGTGACAGCTTCCTGAAATTGACATGTGAAATGCTTACACAAATTTAACATGCATTTCTTCACGCTGGCTATTGATTGAAGAGTAATGTGTTAGTTTGGTAACTTTCAGCTATGCCTGATAAATATGTCAATGAAGTGCATAGAGTCCAACAGTGATGACTGATGATAATCCATCTTTATCAAAAAAGTTGGATATCAGCTTTGTTTACTTATCATCGTATTCATATCATCATATTAGAGAAATTCAGATTTTGAGTGGCATTGGAGATGATAATTGTCTTCTCAGCAGCTTCACTCTTTCATTTTGATCTATCACAAATTTTTTTAATGGAAAACTCAGACCTAGTTTCTTTAGAAACCAAGAAACTAATCCTATTGATGCAGACTATGAAACCAAACATTTGATTGCCTAATGAGTGGAATTTAACTGCATCATTCAGCTGAAGTACATATAGTCGCTGTTGGCTTAGGAGTAGATACTCATCGTTAGTCACGCTTATCAAACATTTATTACATTGTCATCATTCTTTGTCTTCGAGTTTTTAGAGAACAGGGTAATAAGAATTGTAAATCAACTCAACTGGAAAGTGGAAAACAGTACAAACAAGTGATGTTTAGTGCCTCCAGAACCCAATTAACACTAAAAAAAGAAAGAGAAACCCACTTGAACTGTGTTTTCTGTTTGTATATTAATTATAATGCTTGATGTTCTATCATTCATTAGGCAATCAAATGTTTGGATGTAACATCATTTGCAGTATCTGGATTGATGATGGTAATAGATATCGCTGGTCACCTGATGGTTTTCCTTTTGTCTAGTTGTTTAAGTGATACTCAGTCATAGTGATATATCCTGCAGGCAGTTGAGATTGCGCAAGTGGACTATGAACCTTCAGAGACTGATATCTTGTGCACCGAGGGCATTAATTCTTCTAACGGGCTTGCACAATTGGAGTTTTCGTTTCCCGTAACAGGAGAAGAAGGCTGCACAGATTATAACGAACAACCTAATAATCATGAAACCAGGTGAGTCTCATAATTCAGGCAAATGTCGTAATCATGTGCTTCGTGAGCTAAGAAATCATTCGATCTGCTGTAGCACGAATAGCCCTCCTGATTTGGTGTGGTGTCTAATGTTCAGGATCTTCTCATTCAAATGCCTATTCACTCTTTCTCTTTCCAGGTACCAACTTATAAGAGCGCACGGAAACAGCCTAGGAAAACAATGCAAGTGGCTGGGGATGTTCGAAGATATCAGTGTCGTCTTATTCTGTGTTTCTCTGAGTGACTACGACGAGTATGAGGTTGACAGCACTGGCTCACGTGTGAACAAAATGATGGCAAACAGAAGGCTCTTCGAAAGCGTTGTCAGTCACCCCACCTTCTCCAACACAATCTTCCTCCTGATCCTCAACAAGTTTGATCTCCTCGAGGAGAAGATTGAGCAGGTCCCGCTCACTGAATGTGAGTGGTTCAGTGACTTCAATCCAGTGCTGAGCCGCCACCAAGCCAACCGGAGTGGCTCAAATAACATTCCCCCACTGGCCCAGCGCGCCTTCCACTACATGGCGGTGAAGTTCAAGCGACTTTTCAAGTTAATAACGGAAAGAAACCTGTACGTATGCCGGACCACAGCATTGGAGCGGAACACAGTGGATGGAGCCATGAACTACGCTAAGGAGATCATCAGGTGGGAGGAAGAGAAGCTTAGCCTGAGCCTCAGCCACAGCATAAACGAGATTTCGAGTGACAGCATTGAAGCTAGTACTTCGTAGTTGTTGCCATGTTACCTGTAAAAGATGTTCTCATAATTCGAGAACTCAACTTGTAAGGAGCCATATAAATATGTTTAGAGCTAGTCCAAGGTTTCGTCTCTTCGACAAGGATCCGCAGGTGAGTGTATAATACTGTCGTCAATGTCGATGTTGCTCGAAGTTGTAATGTAGTAACTAGTTAACTGAATATGATCGCATTATCATATTTTGGGAATGCAAAAGTTTCTGTAATATAGTTTTCAAACCTCAAATTTACTTGCTTTTTACTTGAATGGATGATGAATACCATTGTCCATTCGTCAATCGGGACGAGTGAGCTCGTTATCATTACTAAAAATCTACTCCCGGCGCAATGTAAAGGAATCTAGGAAGGACAAACAAATGCACACAAAAAGTCTGGATGCTCTTTAGCTGAAAGCTAATGGTTCCCACATCAACCCAACTAAAAATATCATATGCTTTGCAGTTATTGTCCATTACATAAAACGTTTCCAGGTCTAATTGGAAAGCAAGGAGAGACTCGGATTGAAGAGAAGATGGGCACTGGGCATGTCTATTTTTCCATATCATGATATCATCTGTTCAGACGACGACATTGATACTCTACTAGAGCAGCACGCCAAGAATGGCATACATTCGGACCGCCGAGGAGTTTGGTTCAAGCAGAGCAACTCCTTTTTGAGTCAATTCTGTCCATTTGGAACCATTTGGATAGTTATAAAGCCTAGGTAAAAACGGGAAACATAAGTGTAATGCATAAAATGCTAGTTTAGTCGGGTACCATTGTTGGGTTTTCCTGAACTCTGTGAGCACAGGATATATGTTCTCGAAGGCTGCATAAGTCTCGTCCCTCACCTGAGGAAGAGGCATCAAAAGCAATATTTTAGTATAAGGTAATTGTCAGCTGACTCAGCCACATGAAAAAAGATAGGACAGAATTGGGGGGGGGGGGGGGGGGGGAAACTGATTTCCTTGTGGTATCAGGTGAACTGACCTTTGCTCCTGTAAGAACAATCTTTCCCGATACGAAAATAAGGAGCACAATCTTCGGCTGCTTCATCCGATAAATTAAGCCAGGGAACAGCTCTGGCTCATACTGCCACACCAAAAAAGAAGAAAAAAAATACATGCTTTGATGAAAACATAAATTAATAAAATAACAACAATATGGCACATTCAATGATTAGTCACCATGCATCAAAACAAGCATTCTTAATGCCCTACCATTTTCCAGAAACCCTTCAAGTTCCTAAGAACCCATAAAGTTTAGCATCAAATGTCCATTTAGGTTTTCACAAACAATCATACCTGTAACCTAGCCGTGACAGCACCATGGATAAATAGGTCTAACCCGAAATGATGAAAAACATTACAGAAACAAAAGAGTTCCCGATCAAACTGTCCTCATCATTGGAAATGAACATATCACCTAGGTCACACTTACACTGGAGAAAGCACCGTGAGCATATGCAAGCCCTTCAAGTCTAATAGGGAATTTAACGTCACAGGAACCAACGATGTTTTGAATCTTGAAATCCTGAAGAAGCAAGACACACAATCAAGCATTATGTATACTGAACTTGTGGATGAAATAATCCACTTTTAGAAGCAAATGACAACATTTTCCCAAGGAAACATACCTTAAATTTGGCTGGGAACCCAAGCTTCTGGATAATACGGGCATACTATAATGCAGCAAGTAGAGTGAGAAAATGCCACATTACAGAAGCATGCAATGCATCTGAAAAAGAATCACAGAAGCATCATAAGCTAAGTAAGCAAAATATATATACCTTCCGAGCTGCTAATCTTGACTGATGTTCACTCTTTGCTCCTGTACACACCTGATATAGAAAACAACCAAGAATCCTTGAGAACGTCCACATATATACAAAGGAAACATCATGGTAAACTGGAAGTTGTGAAACAAACTAAAAACTGAATACAGATCAGTTGACAAACATATAATAGGCGAAGACAAAGCTAGAATACGGGTTTGGGGAATCAGGAGATGGGAATTAAACAGAAATAATGAATATGGAAGCATGATACCACAGCACAGAGCCACATAGTATTGCAAAAATAAGCCAGGGAGCCTGCAGGAAGTCAAGTCTAGCATACAAAGGTATTTTATGCCATATAAAGGTATAAAGAATGGGTTACATAGTAACAGAAATATATTTTCAAAATTCAACCATCACTCATTCTGATGGATGAAATTGACACCTGCACTAAAATAGATTTAAACAAACAAATGAAAATTACTCAAATTCATATAGCTACAATGAACCCATGCACGTCAGAAGGTTTGAACCTCACCATTTTACCAGAAGCAAATATCAGAGCTGTGGTCTTTGGTTCCCTTATCCTCATAATTACAGCAGCAAAACGCTGTAAAGAAGATGAAACAGTATCAGTAATAATCCATAATAGTAGTAATTAAGTCACCTTGAAATCACAATATGTAGCAATCTTATTCAGGATGAAACAAAACCACTGGCCTTTGGGTTGTACTCTGCATTACGAGCATGGAGGGCAATAGCTTTGAGATCTAATTTGCAGTCCAAGTTGACAGTTGATACAATGTTCCTGTAAAGAGCAACAAATTCATCAGTAAGCACAAATCAACTGGCTATGAATGTTCTTCTAGCTTCACTGTAATAGAACTTATAGTCAACTCCTTCCTTATCCAGATTGCAAAAATATTATGCGGGGAAAATAATACAACAAAATCTGTTATTGTACCAATTACTCATTACTTCGCTACATAAACGTTGAATAAGGGGAGAGGGGTAACTTACTGTAGAGTAGGAACAATCCCAGATGGGTGTTTTACGAGATCTACGGGTTGGCTCCCTTCCAACTCTTGTTCAGCCATTCGCGTTTATGTGATTGCGGGATTTTCCCCTAAAAAGGAACACGGAAAAAAAAAATCAGAGACCAACCCAAATCGTAAACATCAGAAAACCCAAACTACAAAACAAGAACCCAAACAATCCAATCCATCGCAGTAATCGTTATCCGATAAACATCCGAAAGCATTTCCACAATCAACGGCGAGAAAACAAACCACTAAAACCCAACCCTAGCTCACAAAAGGAACGAAATTGACATCGCAATCGTCAACCAAAACACATGTCAGTTTGTTTTTCATTATTAAACTCGATTCACAATCCACATGCATCCATAATACAAAAAATCCAAACAGCCAACAAAAAAAGGAGGCCCCAAAATCAGACCTCCAAAACTGAAACCTAGGGTTTCCCGGTAGCGCCGATCCGAAGCAGAGATGAAATTCGAGGCAAAATTATAGGCTGTAGGGGCCTGTGGATCGAATCAAGAGGATGATAAGCGCGAAGGAGTTTGAAAGGAGGGGAATTTTATAGGAGATTTGAAAGAGGGGTTGCTATATAGGAGAGCAAGATGAGAGGAGAAAAAGAGAGGATGGAGAGAGAGAACGAGGGATCTGGGGAGGTAGTGGTTGCCGTGTGGGATCGTCTTATAAGGGGATGAAACTAGTATATGTGTGTTCCTAAAATACCCCTGAGTTTTCGTCATGGTCAATGGATTCTTAGGGGTATAAATGTACATTTACTTAGTATTATTAATTCTATTTATCTTTTTTCTTTATTCTAACCCGCCTAGCGGATATTAGAAGATTAAAGAAAAAGGTTATTATCAATATAATATCATACTCCGGAAAATATCATGAAACCGGTTCCATAAAAAGTGATAAAACCGGAGTTAGAAAATTGTTTATTTTATTATTTTAGAGTAATTTACATTGTTAGAATTTTTTTTATTAAGTAAGAATTGAAGGTTAGATATATTTAAATCTTGATAGTCTACAAATCGGCAGACGAGAGATTGTCAAAGTATACAACAGAAAAGGTGCAATACATACAACAAGCGAAAACATGCCTTACCTAGGATAAATATAGGCAAAGCTAAATCTAGAACGTTGGGATGTAGACTACGTCTACGGACGAAGTCAAACATCATCCTGAGACAACAACACTAGCCAGGTATACATGAGGAATCTCCGCGCAGTGAAGACTGAAGATGAATCTCCAAGAAGTTCATTTCCGATCACGGAGTCACCCTGTACACACCACATCGAGCCTAGTCAGTCCTGACTCCGACTGCCAGAATCTCAACAAAGAAGAACGCCTAGACGCACCAAAGCAAAGTCGCACGCCGCCCGAGCAAACCGCACCACGAAGGACCGGTTGAAACAGACCAATCAATCCCTATCGGGATTTAATACAGATTTGTGGCGTTGTTTATTCAAGCCCATTCGAGATTTATTTTGAGCCCGTTCGAGCAGGATTTCCGACCCTATTAGAATATTTATTTCAAAGGAGAATTTAGATTGCTAACAAAAAAAAACTTTCATTGTTTTTATTCAAGTAATAAAATGACCCGAATCTGACACTTCGGATTTCTTATTGCATGATGTTGTAGAGTTTCTCAAAAGAGTCTATATGGTCGTGCACAACGTTTTTTTAATAACTAATAAGTTGAGACACCTAATAAATTGAAAGGGTGTAAGAGTATCTGCATTGGTTTCGGTTTCTACGGTTTCTTAAATATCATTTATCACTTTTTCTCTCCTTAAAAAACCCAACTGTATTTTCAACCCACATCCATACAACCCATTTTAATACTATACCTACTTAATTTAACAATTAAATTAATTGAATAACCTCCACCATTTTTTCCCCTCTCTCCTCTTTTCACTCTCCACCATCACCCCTTTTTGGGTTTTTTGAGTTTCTTATTGAGTTGCTAAGAGCACCCACATTGGAGTGTTTAAAGAAGAAAAATAAGAAACCTAATAGTAAAATAATAGATGATGGATATATATTGTTAAGGAATGATGTGATGGGTTTACTAGCAAGAAACCCTTAAAAACTCAATAAAGAAAGAAAATAGGGAACATGGGTGAGAGGGTAGGAAAGAGAAAGAGGGGTTTGAGTTAAGTGATGGGGCTATTTTTAATTTTATACTACGTATTATTTAGTTTATAATAAAGTGGGTTGTAGGGATGTGGATAAAAAAATAAGTTGGGTTTCTTAAGGAGAGAGAAAAACAAAAAGAAGAGTTAAGAACCGAATTGGGTTCCATGGATGCGGATGCTCTAAGTTAGAAACTATCAACATCATTTCTAATACTATTCATTCTTCCTCCCTTTATTTAATTATTTTGTTTGTCTTAAAAACCCTTAAGAAACCCCCCAACGTGGATGGTCTAAGAATTTGAAATACCTGACAAAAGTCTAATCCCTATTTTGATTTAGGTATATTGAGTTTGTTATTGTTATTAGCGAAATGATGAGTAACTAGTTTTTAAAAATATCAATAAAATATTTATATGAAAAAGAAAACTAAATTATCTCATCAGGTTGCTATGCCATGAAATCCACCCTTTTATCACCATGGTCATTCGATAATTCTTTACCCTAGTATGGAGTGGTTTACATCTTCACAAATACAGTAAGTAGCAAACCACCGTGACAACAGAGCCGTTGGAGATCACAAATTTGAACTATGTTATCAACTGTCATTGAGTTTCAAGCAAGTGTACACCATCATCATAAAGACACAAACATGAAACCCATCAACCAAAACACAAGAAAGAAAATTCTGAGAATTTTACTCATCAAGCATATCTGAATGATCAGCTCTGTCATTTAAATCTCCCCAGGCATTGAAACTGAAACCTTTGCTGCAGTCCAAGATCCACTTTATTTACCAACACGCACAATTAAGGCGAAAAGCTTGATTAATACAGTAAGACGTTAAGTACTGTATATACGAACTCTCTGCATGCATCGGATCTGCGCCAAATGTCATCTTCAAAGGCACTTATTGAGGTACTTGGTCCGTCATCAGAAGCAAAAATCCAGCATGCAGCAACAACACAAGGCAGCCAAGCTGCGCCGGGTTCAGAAACACAGACAACTTGAGTTAGAACTTAAAACATCTATCACCTGTTATCTGAATTATTGTGTGGGCATGACAACAATGATGCTTTAATTCAGTACTGTAAAACTTGATGCCCAACAAGAAATGAAAACACACACACATATCAACATATGCAGTTGTCAGTTTCAGAAAAGAGTAAAATATAATCCATCTCAAGCTTGTCTCAAGTCACTACAGAAAAACCAAGGAATGGAAAATGAAGTCCTTTCCCAACTGTTACAAAACTTACTGATAGTTCTACACTTCTGGGATAATTTCTACTAATTCAACGAGCCCTAAATGGCTCAAACAGAAAAAAGCTACATTGTGCATGACTGAGTGCAATCAGTAACGCTGGAAGCCAGAAGCTACAAGTCTACAACTATGACTCTGATCAATCAGGTATGTTCTTTCCGAGTAATTCGGTCAGTGAAGTGTTCAGCTTGGGTAAAGCTTAAGAAAAAGAATCAATAAGGATCTTCATGCAATGCTTAAGCAGAAATTTACTCTACAGAATTCACATTTGGCTCATCAGGAAAGGGAAAAAAAAAAAAAGGAACAAACCAAACAAATCATATATATGAATTGCTCCAGCCTCCAGCTGACAACAATAGAATCAATCAATTGCTTCTGAGTTCTGATTACACAGTATCAGGTTTGTCAAAGATGATTCAAGAAATAGGTAAAGATCTTCACCCAACTTCAAGTGGAAATCCCTTGATTGCACTTACCAAACATGGACCAACAAACTTCTTGTTTTATTCTTATAAATCTCTTAATGGCCAAAAAAGCAATGAAATCTGAAATTCTATGGGGAATTAAAGACAGGCATTTGATTAACAATGAATGAAATTAATCAGTTCCATGGGAGATTAAGATTGCTTTGAGTTGTTTGCCCGAAATTGAACAAGGATTATTGAAATTTGCTGTGAATCAACCGCTATATCCATCAAGAAAACATACCAGCCTTGAAGACATGAGCTGTCGCTCTGCTGCTGCTGAGGCGGCGGGGGCGGCGGCTGGGCGTACTGCGGAGGCGGAGGCGCGTACGTCGGAGGGTATCCGGGAGGGGGATAAGCCCCGGGCGGAGGTGGAGGGTAGCCCTGCGGCGGATATCCCGGCGGAGGGTAGCCCTGCGGCGGATAACCCGGCGGAGGGTAGGCGTCCTTGGGAGGAGGATAACCTTCCGGCGGATAACCTGATCATCAAACAAACAGCGAATGAATCAGAAAACGATATATAGATCCAAGAGAAAAAAGCAATCGGCATTGAAATTGTGGTCAGATCTAAGCGGAAACGAAGCTACCTTGCTGAGGAGGAGGCGGAGGAACTCCGGCGCCGGCGGGGGGCTGTTGGGGGTAGTCACTCATGGATTTCTTTCGGGGGATTCGCGGTGTGTGAAACGGAAAATCTGATGGATTTGGGGAAGGGGAATGAGGAGATGATTTGGGGCTATCCGTGGGAGTGAAGGGATTGTTATTGCAGAGTGGGAGGTCGCGCCATGGAAGCGGGAGGGAGTTTCTGAGGCTAATCGCGTTTTTTGTGTGTCAGTTACAATTTAATATAAATTACACAAACCACCTATATTTTACCCACATTCCAAAAAATGCCCGGTCAAACTAGAAATTGCACAAAGTTGCCTCCTATTGGATATTTGTTTGCAAAATTTCGCTCATAAATTCGGGTTTATTCAGGTTTCGGTACATTTTACTTGGGTTTTGATGCATAATTTCGGATTCGTTCAGCTTCCAATGCATTACCTTGGAGTATTTTCGAGTTTTGATGCATTTCATCAAGTGTTCTAAAAAGCGGTAGGTGAGTTACAGACAGTAAGGGGACACCTAGCGTCTAGGCGGCCGTGCCTAGACGCTCGCCTCACTCTAGGCAGAGGGGATCAGGGGAGTCGCGCCTGGCATAGGTGAGTCACCTAGGTTGCACCTAGGCGCGATTTTTATAACAGTGATTCCATCAAGATCTTCGGATCGGGTTTGTTCGGGTTTCAGTGCATTTCATAAGGTTTGACACAAGTTTTATAGGTAAAGGTAAAACTGCAGCCCCTTCATTATATACAGGCTACAACTCAAAGCATAGAAAGAAACCCAAAGTCCCAAAAAGATTGCACATCAGCTATGATCAACTCAACATGAAAACCTAGCTCCCTACAAGCTGCAGTTGAATGCAAGTTAATGGCGAAACACAGACCTTATACGACACACGAATGACAGATGCTAGAGTCTACGGATGTGATGATTCGTTGTCGTTAGGGCCAGTCAAACCACCTTCGTCACAGTTATCATCACAATCAGACTCGCTATTGAGCCTGCCATTATCCGAGCCCTGCCCATCCACTTTTAGCGAGCCCTTCAACCCATCCAAGACATACGGCTCAATCAATCGCCAGAAGCCTTCAGAATTTCTTCCTAGAAAGCCAAGCCAAAAGACTCTCCCCTTTTGCTTTACCTTAACATCCAATGCCTTTGCTCTCAAGGCTCTGATGACCCTCTCTACACCATCTAGGCTGCCTTTGAGCTTCAACACGACATCCCCAGACGACGTTCGTGACCCACTGTACATGTACCAGTAGGCAAAAGCACGGGGAGATAACCATCGGTGGACTAGCTTGGGTATCGTTTGTCGCCCTCCAGACCAAAAATGATCGGCATAGAAGCTGAAGTGAGCGTGAGGCACAGTAAAGAACCTTGTTGGAAGATTATCCTCGGCAATGTCATCGTCTAACTGCAAGCTGGAAGAGTGGAGCCATTCACGAAATTGATCATATATATGTCTCTTGAGTGCAGAATGTGTAGAAGAGTGTTCGTTGAATTCGAATTGGACATAATGCTGCTTCATACGATCATCTAACTCGGTTCTCAGACCACCCAGAAACAAACCCACGAGCATCTCTCGCTGTCCTTGGCTTAGCTTTATTATCAATGGCTTATCAACAGTCTTCCTCATAGAAATTAAAACCGAATCAATCCTTTCTGTCAAAGTAGAGTCGATCTCGTATTTCTTCTGGCGCATATACTGGTATAACTTCTCAGTCTTCGAGTCATCTCCAATATTCAGGTATCCTTTCATCATAGTATTGCACGATCGGGAAGTCACACCAACATCCAAGTTCTCGAGCATTTGGTTGAAAACTCTTTCAGCCTTCTCGATATTGTTAGTGCGTACTAACGAATCAAGGTAGATACTGTAAATTGCCCGATTAGGCTGGCATCTTTGAAGACAGTCTGCAAAGGCAGACTCTACCTTGTCGTGAAAGTCCATTCTAAAGTACATCGCCATCAAATTTACGTAAGATGGCACGAGAGGCTTCAGGTTGCTCCGGATGAAGTCTTTCATGACGGTCTCTGCCAGCTCCATTTCTTCAGCTTCACACAACACTTTCAAGATCTTATGGTATGCCACGGCATTGACGGACCCTAACTGCTCCTCCATCTCCTTGAAAATCTCAAAAGACTTCATGGGCTTCTTCGCATTTGCATAAACTTCCATTCTATAAACATAGCCTTGAGAAAGAAGACTATGATCACACCTACGGAGCCTAACCCAAGTTTCCTCAGCCTCTTCCACATCACCGTCCTTTGAACAAGACCTTAGAACGGACAAGAGCACGTCTCGGCTCTCTTCAATTCCCGCTGACTTCATTTCTTTTCTTAAGAATGCTATCCTTTCCCTATCCACAGTGTCCTGATAACTGTGAAGCCAGATCAGGCCGCCATAGATGTCCTTGTGTATCTCAAATTCAGATGTCACCAAATTATGGAAGATAAATTCTGCCTGTTTAAGATATTTCTTCGCAAAGCTACCTGGTTTGCTAACAATAGCTCTGAACAGAGAATTGTGGAGGGTAAGTCGAGGCCTATATCCTCCTAGCTGAATCATTCGGTTGTAAATATCACATGCTGTCATCAAGCAATCGTCACTGTCGGTGCTGAGATACGCAACTATCAGTAAATGGAAAGTAGATTCACTAGGCACTCTTCCCTGATTGATGATGTCATCAAATATCTCGCGGCATTTTGCATATTTCCTCTCTCTGCCCATGTAATCTGCCAACTTCGTAGCAAGAGCAAAATCAAATTGAAACCAATGTTGCTGGATCATCCACTTGTAAACCTGCAACCAAAACTTGTATAGTTGATTCAAGAAGAAGAAACATGTAAACACTGAAGATATAATCAGCAAGAATCTACATAGAGGCATCCCAAAATACATCAATATACACATATATACGCCATTGCCAACGCATCCAAAGCAATGCTTATGAAACTTCATCTCACAAAAGTTCATGCCAAGCAACAAGTTTTAGGTTCATTGTCTTCCCTAATAGGTTACTGAATCAAACTCCATCGTGCTAATGGCTAAGCAAGATGTGTCAAGCCGTTGTTCGATCATAGAACCTGAAAAACAAGAGATTCCTGCCTCTAATCAAATGCTTATGAAGCTTCATCTCACAAAATTTCATGCCAAGCAACATGTTTTGAGTTCATTGTCTTCCCTAATAGGTTACTATGAATCAAACTCCATCATGCTAATGGCTAAGCAAGATGTGTCAAGCCGTTGTTCGATCTTAGAACCCGGAAAACAAGAGATTCCTGCCTCTAACCAAATGCAACCTCCATTAGCACTCCCAAAGCACAAGCAATTGAAGTTGTTAAGCACAGCAACACATCTACTAATCCACTAGAACCTAATTATGCAAAATCGAACAATTCAACAAAATCATTGTTAACACAGATGAAAACTCCTTGCATAGATAAAATCAACTTCAAAGGGGAAGAAAATCTCACCCAGAAACCAGCTTCATTCTCTCGAATTCGCATACAGTGAACGGCAAGATACATACCGTCTTCTTGCCTCATCCATTTCTTCTGCGCATTAAGGAGGCGGATCATCGTTGGCCGCTTGTGTGCAGGTAGCTCCTTGCAGAGCCAAGCAAGTTTCGACCGCCGCCAGTTTTCCGGCAGTTCTTCTAGCTCCTTAACCTCCAACGACGGAGAAGTGAAGTTGAGCTTCCGGAGATCAGTGGACTGCAATTCCTGGTCAACATCGAACCTCTCCGGTTCGCTATCGGCCGTAGACTCCCAATTTTCCTCCGATTGAGCGCCACTGCTATTGCCCGCCAAGTGTTCGACGGAAGTCCCAGCGGAAGAAGCAGCAGGAATAGGGGTAAAAAGACGCCTTCGACGCTGGAATTTAGGAGTGGAGAGCAAGATCTGAAGAGGATTGGAAGAATTCGGCAGGAAAGGGCGGAGGCGAGAGGGGCGCGGAGAGAAAGCGAGGGGATAATTTGAGTTAATGGATGGGAGGAGAGACAGTGAAGAGAGGGCTTTATCTCCGATAGTCAGAAGCATTTCTACGCGCCGGGCGCCGGCGGAGAGGGTGGGGGATGGGGTTGACTACGGCGGCGGCGGCGAGGCGGGGTCGACTGGGGGCTTGGACCGGTGTAGTGGTGGAAGCTGCGGTTGAACTTCGGGCCGTTCAGGGGATGGTGTCGGCGTGTCGCTCGGCGATGATTTAGCGAAGGCCAATCACAATTCACAAGTGCAAGTGTGAAAATTTGAAGTGAATTTCACAAAACCACCCCAACTTTATGGTGTTATTAAAAAATACCCAAAATCTTAGGGTGTGTTTGGATTCCCAATGTATTATGCTTATAAGCATAAACACTTGTAAAGTGTTTGGTTAAAAAAGATTATAAGATATTTAAAACATTGTAATTTTAAAATAAAATACCTTATAAATTGTGTAAATTAATTATATTAAATTTGTAAGGTAATTATAAACTTAACACAATATTGAGTATTTGATTTATACAATGTACGCAATATTTTAGTTTAAATTCTCATTATTTGAAATACATAAAAATTTAGCTAAACAAACATTTCCAAAGTGTTTATGTTTATAATTACATTATAAACATAAACACTTTGGAATCTAAACACACCCATTTTACATACTCAGTTGACAAAGATTTTCTATCAAAAAGTTGTGTTATGTAAACATTTTTATAAGTAGTTGCTAGTCCGATGAGTGAAGTCTATACATCTAGAATGCTTTGTAACCAATTTCTCTTGTCATTGCAAAAGACAACCCCCTCTCATTTTGTGAAAGTTTGGTATTTTGAAAAATATGAAAATTACTAAATTAGGGATGGTTTTTTCAAAAAAAAGAAAAATGGGTGTGGCTTGTGATTGCATAATTTACTTAAAAAAAAATTAAAGAAAGTATTTTTTATATCAGAGCATAAATACCCTAACATATGTTTCGATCAATATGTCTTTTTTTTTTTTTTTTTTTTGATAAGGAAATAATTTGAGGACCAGACAGGCCTGGATCATCGAGAGGCCGACAGGCGAACCGTCAAACAAACAACAAAATAAAAAGAAAACGGTGCAATACAAGAACCGGCAAACAAACAGCCCAAGCCTGCCAAACGATCCTAATCCCGAAGAGATGAGGACAACATAGACTAAATCCGGAGCCAAGCGCCACTAAGAGATGACACCGCTGGCCAGCGGTACATCAGGAGTCCCTGTGGGCGATGAAGACGAACCTCCAAGGAAATTTCCGGAATACGGAGTCGCCTCGTTGCACACCGCCACGACCCCAGCCAGACCCGACACCGGACGCCAGAGCCCCAACTCAGACTAAGACAATCAAGAAGAACCGGAAACACCGCCGAAAACCGCCCTCGTAAAAAACGCACCAAACAACCCTATTGGGATTTTAACAAGAGACCATACATGATTTTCCGACCCTTTCGGGTGAGTAACTCAAAGTAATTTAATTAATTATATATAATCAAATTTTTATTATTTTTTAATAATATATATATATATATCAATATGTCCTATGTTTCAATTGTATTACTTTCGCCTTGATAAAATAATAATAATAAATAATAAATCGATTTCCCCTAACTTAAGTAATAATTGTATTATATAGTGAGGGTTGTTGAGAATGTGGAGAGACCAAAGAGTCCCACATTGATCATATAAATAAAGAAACATTAGTATATAAACTAGTGGGTTACTCCTCCTATTGCCAATTGGTTTTAGGATGGAACCCCGCTCGGCTTATGTGTTAGGCTACTAGCGTAAGGGCGCACGTGTGCACACGACTCCCGATCCCGAGTCCTAACGGACTTCAATAAGGTTGTACGGGGCTGAGATACGAGCTAACGAGCTCGAGTAGTGGGTGTTCAAACTCGGCTCGTTTACAAACGAGCCGAGCTCGAGCTCGAGCCTCATTTTCTCGAGCCGAGCCGAGTCGAGCTCGAGATACTCACAAAATGTAGATCTGTGATTCAAAGTGAATGGAGTCCAAAAGGCAAAGCGGCTGACAGACTCTTTAGAAGAAGAGGTTAAATAAAACTCAGGGACAGAACTGTAATTTCACCTACAAAACGAGATATACGCCCTATTTACATGGTTTTTAAATAAAACATAGGGGGAGAACAGTAATTTCACCCATAAAATGAGCTATACGAGCTACTCGAGCCGAGCTCGAGCTCAGAATTCTGCTCAAGCTTGGCTCATATTTAATTCGAGCGAGTCTGAGTCGAGCTTTTTCCGAGCCGAGTCCGAGTCGAGCTCGAGCTACTCGGCTCAAGTAACAACCTAGTTGTACATAATAGTTTATCCGACTAATTAGTCATACACGAGATGAAGATATCGAACTAAAAACCTCATACTAATGTTTCCGATAATGAAATTACATTATCTATTAGGATATCGGTCTAATTTGGAATTTCCATTACAAATTAGATTGTGATAGATGTTGATTACTTGATATAAATGAAATTTTCACTTGGCAAGATTCCCCAGATTTTAACAAGTGTAGGCTTTTTTTTAAAAAAAAAGGGAAAACTAATTAAAATACCCCCACCTTTGGGGGTATGGTAAAAATATATCTTAAACTTTCAAATGTAATAAAAACATCCCGACCTTTGAGGGTAGTGATAATATATTATCCCGAGTTTTTTCACGGGTAAAAAATACTGATAGGGCAGCCTACGTGATTTTTTTTTGACAAGGGTTTTCTTGGACGGTTTAGTTAGGTAAAAACAATAAAGAGTTGGATCGGGTTCATACCCAATGCCTTTTCCTCACTCTTATCTTCTTACGTGGTCGTCTCTTAAACTGGTATGGATTCAAGGAGATTGATCGAGATTCGAGGAGGAGCGGTTTCTTGATTAGGTTTAAAGTTGATTTTTTTCATCATTAAAAATGAAAATCAGTTGTTGGGTATGAACCCGGTCCAACTCTTTATTTTTTTTCTTTAAGAAACCGTTCAATAAAACCCAATTTTAGTGCTAATGTGTAAAAAGGCTTCCACTTAGGTTGCCTTGTCAAAAAAATCAAAGTAGACTGTCTTGTTAGCATTTTTGAACTGTGAGCAAACCCATGATAATATATTACCACTACCCTCAAAGGTCGGGATATTTTTATTACTTTGAAAGTTTAGGATATATTTTTACCATACCCAAAATTTAGGATATATTTTTACCATACCCTAAAGGTATGGGTATTTTAATTAGTTTTCCCTTTAAAAAAATAGCTTTAAAGATATTTTTTCGATATAAAGAAATTGAATGAAAAATGTAGTTTTTGTTTGAAAATGACTACCAAATGAGTTTTTGTTTTCTAACAAAACAACAAAATCAAAGGAGTTTACTCGATCTAATCATCCAATAAGAGAGAAAATTACTTTTTCATTTATCGTAATTCAAATTCTGATCGATTTCCCACTCACCTTGACAATGGAGTTTAGTTTAACTGTTTGGAAGCATGAGAATGGTAGCTATTTTCCAACTACCTTTCAAACTTCAACAACAATTACCCCTTAACAGAAGTAATTAGTTTCAATAGCCTCCCTACAAAAAAAAAAGACAAGCAGAGAGACTATCATTAAAAAAAATGCAAAACAAAAGAAAGAATAGCGAAACACAATAAATCACATTGAGAATGTATCATTTTTTTTTTAATATCCTTACGGATGAGGTCTAAAAGACCTAAATTGGTTTGAATATCGACTCCTGGACAAAGTGGCAAATGTGTGCAACCTTATCAGCCACTTTATTGCTCAAACGGGGCACATGAGAGAAGAAAACTTCTTCCATAGTCGATAGTAAAGTTTTAATATCATACATGATCAACTCGATTTCCCATGGATATGAAATGATTTTGTTGAAGTAATTTATGATAGCTGAGGAATCAACCTCAATGTGGAGTTGGATTGTTTGTTGAATAGTGAATACCTAATTTTAAAGCAAGTGCTTCAACTTTGATGGAGCTTTACAAACCAAGCTTTTGATAACTTATGTTTATTGAACGACCCTTCCAATCACGGACAATTAGGGATGTTATATGAACTGAATAGTTCGAGCTTGGCTCGAAAAAGCTTGACTCGAGCTCACTCACTTATTTAAACAAGTCGATCTTGAACAAAATTTAAAGCTCGGTTGAAAGCTCGGCTCGTTCGAATAAAACTCGAATAGCTCGAATTCTATGGAATTTCTTAAATTTTCTTTAAGTTAACATGTTATAACCAAGTAGAACTACTTGAAGCTCAAAAAAAGCTCGGCTCCAGCTCGTTCATTTCCTAAACAAACCGAGCTTGAACAAAATAAAAAGCTCGTTTAAACATTAGGCTCGGCTCGGCTCGAGCTCGTTTAACAAACGAACAAGCTTGAACATGCCAAGCTCGACTCGTTCGGCTCGAATAACACCCCTACAGACAATGTATCATTTATGATAAATGGAAAACCCTTTATATTTAAATGCAATATCATAATTAATATTATCAAATGAATATATATAATAAAATATGTATATTCTACAGATTCAACAGAGATCCAAGAATATTCTTGGTCGGCAACATGATTCCATATATTTTGTCCATATTTTTTTTATTAGGAAAGAATTCGGGTGAGCGAGCTCTACCCGGTAGCATCTTTATGGATGAGGTCAGAGAGATTTGAATTTTTGTAAATATCGACACCCTTGGCAGAGTGGCAAAGATGTGCAACCTTATCAGTCACTCTATTGCCATTTCGGGGAACATGAAAGAAGGTAACTTCTTTCAAGGTCGATAGAAGAGTTTTGATGTCAGATAAGATAAGTTCAATTTCCCAAGGGCATTTAGTGCAGTTGTTTAGATGATTTAAGATGATGCTGGAGTCTCCCTCAATATGAAGTTTGTCTATACAAAGTCTCAAAGCGTGTTGGATCCCTAATTTTAAGGCAAGCGTTTCAGCTTTGAGGGCGCTATGCTTTCCTAGTTTTTGATAGCATATGCCTTCCCAGTCCCGTAAGATAGCTCCCGCCGAGCTGTCCAAATTAGGAAGATAAGACCCATCGAAATTTAATTCAAGGGTTCCAGTTGGTGGTTTTCGCCAACGCACACTACGGGTTTTGTGTTTCCTCATTGTTTGCCTTGGTGTTTGTGCCTTCATCGTAGTTTCCTCATCGAATTCACTCTCTGCCTGGAAAGTTTTGCTCCAATTGAGTATTTGTGTTTTAATCAGTTGAATTGCGACATCTCTTCTAGGGATGGGAACAATTGTCTGAATATATATTGATTTCGAATGAACCAGGCGGTCCACCAGGTGAAACCTAGCTCAAGCTTAGCATTCGGAGTGAGATTGTTCCCAAGAAAGGCAAGGATCGGTTTAATGTCCCGAGAGTGTTGTATCATATTTGTAATGGTTGAACCAACACGAGGGGCCAGCTGGAGAAGCAAGCATACATACGGACATTCTAGCGGGAAGTGGGTGTCATCTTCTGTGGGCCCATTACATAGGATGCAGTTGGATGGAACATGAACCCCCCGAGAAGCTAGTCTAGACACAGTAGGGAGCCCATCTTGGCATACTTTCCATAAAAAGTTTTTTTATCTTAGGCGGAGTGTTAATTTTTCCTATCCAGTTATTGATGTCGACGTTGTAGTCTGTGTGTGATGTGATTAGCTTATAGGCACTCGAAGTTGTAAACCAACCAGCCCTGTTGGGCCACCAATACAGGCGATCCTCAATTGAGGATATCGGGAGTGGGATGTCCAATATTTCAGACACTATGAAGGGCGGAAGCACCCTGTTGAGTTTCTCCTCCCACCATTTCCCTCCTAAAATATAGTCACTGACAGTTTCCTCAATGTTGCCATTTACAGGTCGGACGTCCCTAGAGCGTAGTGAGGTCGCTGTGATCCAATTATCTGCCCAGAATTTGACATAACACCCATTTCCTATGGACCAAATCAGTCCTGATTTGAATTTCTCAATTAGTCTAACCATTTTTGCCCATTGCCATGACATATCCCCGCGTTTTTTGTATTTGAGAATGTTAGTAGTTTGAAGATACTTATGTTTGATAAGTGAAACCCAACTGTTATCTGGTTCAGCCAAGATTTTCCATAGTAATTTCATTTGGAGTGCTTCATTCATTTCTTTGGATTTCCGAAGCCCCAGTCCCCCATATTTTTTTGGTATGCAAATCCTATCTCAACCGATAAGAGAGGCCAATGTTGGAGGTCTTTGTGTCCAAAAGAATGTTCTGTTAATTTGGTCAAGCTCTTTGTGTACTGAATTGAGTAGCATAAGGCTTTGCATTGTGTAAAGGGGTTTGTGTACTGGATTGGGTAGCATAAAGCTTTGCATTGTGTAAGGGTTGCCCAACCCTGGTGTGACAGCGCATGAGCACGCCATTTGCTTAGTTGTTCTCTGGATCGACAGATTATGTCTTCGGAAGTTTGTTTGTTCACTTTACCATTAATAATAGGGCAGTCGAGATATTTTTTCAATGAGACTTCATTTGTAATGTTCAGGTGACTACGAAATTCGGTAATTCTGGAGCTCGAGATTCCCTTAGTTACTTGGAAGTTTGACTTATGATAGTTCACCTTTTTTTTTAATTCGAAAATAATTCGAGGGCCGGCCAGACCCGACACCTCGAGAGGCCGACACAGTCGGCAGACGGCAAACCGTCAAAGCATACAATATAAGAATAGAAAAAGGTGCAATACAAAAGATGGGAAGCACACAAGTACAATCGATCAAGCGACCCTAATCCAAACAAGTTGGGCGTCTGGTGTCGGGTTTGGATAGTTAACCTTTTGTTTTGTCCATATGATGCATTGATACTTGATCTCGTGTCATTTTATTTATATAAAAAATTAAATTAGAAAAATATTTGGTTATGAAAGGTCTTTTTATTTCAAAATTTCTAGATATGAGTCGGACATTTAATTGCTTCGTTTTTTATTTTCCGGAGGATGCACAAAATGTCCTTATAAATACGAGCTCTATATTTACTCAGGGCATCTTCCCCCGTAAGTCATAATGGCCCGGGGAAATAGCCTACCAAAAGAGAATATTCTATAAAATATTATCTTTTGGTATATTTTACGATTTTGTCGTTTCTCTCGTAGGCCAATTTTGGTAGGTTAAACTTCCAATAAATACTAAAGTAATCATGAACTTTCACATCTCATTTTCATCACTTGATCTTATCTTTATTTTTTATTATAATTTTGATGAATCTATAATTAAAAAAAAAATGTTATTTTCTAAAAATATTATTTATACAGTGATAATTCAAATATGTCAAATATTATAGTCATATCGAATAACTTTTTAATATCTTTACAGTACTACAACTTTTATTTTTAATTGAAAATCATAATTATATACTACCTCCGTTCAGTTATAGATGTCGTTTGACTTTTTGGCACGTTTTTTAAGGAGCTAAAAACTATATTAAATATCATTTTTTTTGTAATTTTTTAATATAATATAAGTACTTATTAATAATAAGTATCATATTATTAAAAAAATTGTTTAAAAAGTTAATATTTTATATAGTTTTGAGCTCCTTAAAAAACGCGCTAAAAAGTCAAACGACATCTATTTCTGAACGGATGTAGTAATATTTAGATTTATGATTGTATTAGTTATAGGTTTATATAAATATTAAACAATTAAAAATAAAGAAATAAATAAAAGATAGGATTTGACATTCCAAAAGAGTAAGCCAAATTTGGCATATTTTTTGGAAATAGGCAAAAAACAAAAAGGTCAAATTGGGTTTTGGCATAGGGTGAGAGCAAAATTAGGCCAAAACCCAATTTGTAGCCTACCATGGGAGATGACCTTATTGGCCTCTAAATTCTTCTTACTACTACATTTTTTTTTATAAGGTAAAGATTTGGGTGAGGTCAGACCTTGCTGGACCACCACCCAAGGGCATCCTTGCGGATGAGGACTTGCAGAGCAGAATCAGCGTGGAGGTCCTGCATGGACGTTATGTGGACGAGTCGAGCAATCATGTCCGCGGTCGAGTTGACCTCCCGGAAAACATGGCCGAATTGCACCCTAGTAAATTGTTGGAGTAGGAGCATGGTGTCGGAAATCAGCATATCGATCTCCCACGGGCAGCGCCATAGACCTCGTAAACAGTTGATGACGGTCAGGCTATCGCCTTCAATTATGATGTTGGATAGCTGGAGCTCATTCGCCTTGGCGATGCCACCTTTAATTGCCAGAGCCTCCGCAACCAAAGCAGAAATGTGCCCACATTTGAAGCCGCCGCAATCGATGACTACCCCGATGTGGTCCCTGATAATGAAACCTGCAGGAGCTTCACCCGAAGGCAGTTTGGATCCGTCGAAATTAATTTTGACAGACCCCTCCTCTGGTTTGCTCCATCTTAAACTTCTTCTTCGTCGTGTATCGGTTTTTTGAGTTTTCTGGTGGTGATATGTAGGCTCCTCTTCAAAGGTCAATTTAGAAGCAGCCCAGTTCTTTATTTGTTCTCTGGTATAATTCTCCATAGTATGAATGAATGTTGTAATGAGGTTTTCAAATACTTTCCGATTCCTGCTTGTCCATAAGCTCAACCATGTCGTCGCAAGTCTTCCTTTTTGCTCAGGGTTGAGTCTAGTAAAAATTTCGCACACAATGTTTTTGATCGATTTGTTTGTAGTGTCGATGTCTCGAATCACTTTTTCAATGTTTGGGTCAATTTTGTGAATCAGTTGTAGGGTGTGGTTGCATTCAGTAAAGAGATGGATTGGACTTTCATCCATCTGATCACACAAAGCGCAGGATAGTGGAACATGAATGCCTTTGTTTCCTAGTATGGTTTTCGTCGGAATTCCATCTAGTGCAAGTTTCCAAATGAAGTTTTTAACTTTCGGAAATGTGTCTAGGGCCCATATCCATGTCGTATCACTGGTTTCTTCTGTGTTTTGCCTTGTGATGTGTGCTAGGGCACTTGCTGTACTGAATCATCCATTTTTACTTGGTTTCCAGTATAGCCTGTCTTCTATTTCATGTTCTGGTACATAGATGTTCTTGATCTTGTTGACCACATCTAACGAGAGGATGTTGGACAGTTCATCAATATTCCATTTTCTGTAGGTGTCAATGTATTTTTCAGCCTTGTCATTTTCGTTGATTGTGATGTTGAGATGTTGTCGCCCTTGTAATGGTTTGTCGTCTAGCCAGATATCCTTCCAAAAATTGATCGTCTTTCCATTTCCTATTTGTCATACTAGTCATTTGCAGAATTCTTCTTTCAGTTCCATTAGTTTGGCCCATTGCCAAGATGAATTACCTTTTCGCTTGTATTCAAAGAGGGGGGTTTCTTTCATATATTTTTCTTTGATCACTTGGACTCACGGGTTACTTGGCTATGCCAAGATTTTCCAAAGCAATTTCATTTGTAACGCTTAGTTCATATCTTTCGTTTTATGTATTCCTGCGCCTCCCACTCTTACTATGTTTTTAAACGACCTAAAGTATACTTAAAAAAAAATTATTTTCTACGAAAAGTAAATTCAGCTTATATTGAGTAATTTATATACAACAATATTTTGTTGGCTTCTTAATTTCTACTCTATCCGTTTTAAAATATAGATCGTTTGACTTTTTAACCCATTTTTTTAAAACAAAAATCTCTGTAAATATTAACTTCTTAATTAAATTTTAAAATTATTAATGATAAATATGAATATATTTAAATAAATATTAAAAAATTAATATTTTATAGAATTTTAACTTATTAAAAAAACATGTCAAAAGTTAATCGATCTATATTTTGAGATGAAGAGAGCATATAATACTTAATCAAGGTAGTTAAATGGTAAGAATGACATTTATATTACTTTATACTTTAATACAATATTTTATATAGTTTTTATGGTCCTAATAAAATGTGCGTGAATAGTAAACGACAAATAAAAAAGAACGGAAGCAGTAGTTTTTAGCTCATAAAATCGAGTGCACAAAATCGTCGGAGTATTTATTTACCCCAAATAATAATAAAAATTAGTTGAAAACAGAGCACGTCATAACACGAATAGAATGTGTTCCTCTCATCGCTCTTCAGCCAACTACCTCTTCCTCTGTGATCTCCCTCCTCTCTCCCATGGTTTCAGTGTTGTACTCCTCCCGACGAGCAACAATCTCTTACTGAAATGGCTTCAATGCAAAGGCAGAGCTCCCTTTGGCGGAGCAAGGAGAGATTACTCTCCAGAAAAGAGTACTCCGAGCTCGGGATAGGCAGATCCGACGGCGTCGACGACGAGTCCACAAGCCCGGGATTCTTCATTTCTGTCCGGGATAAGATCCACCGGCTATGGCTTCAGGCCCGGGAGGCTTTTATCAAGGCCTACGAGATGGGCCGCTCGGATCCCCGGAAGACGGTGTTTGCCGCAAAGGTCGGCCTTGCTCTGGCTCTCATATCCTTGCTCATCTTCTTCAAGGAGCCGGAGAGCATCAGCTCTTACTCCATCTGGGCTGTCATGACCGTTATTGTTGTGTTCGAGTTCAGCATCGGTATTGTTCTGCAATTTGATTTTGCTATTTTTGCTTGGTTTTGGTTCTGATTGGTTTGTTTTTGTGATTGCACACCACCTGTTTGTGAATATGTTTCTTTGACCTTGCTTCACCTTGACCTGTAGGCTATAGCTTGTTTGGATGGTCCAATATGGACTGGGCCCTAGTTAGTGTATCCAATCAATTGTTTGACTTGAATGGGTAAGCATTTAAGTCTGTAGGTGCCCAATTGCTTCGCGGATAAATCGGTTTCTTCACCCAGAATGAGCATTTCTTTTATGATGATTTGGACTTTGATTGAAGTATAAGATACATTGCAATGCCGAATTTTCTTCTTTCTTTGATATTAAAGTAGTTTTTGTCAGGACAGTTTTGGTGAATACATCAAGATTCAGGTCTCAGTATTGTATAAATGCTGCAGTGTATGGTAATTTGCAAATGATTTAGTGCTGGATTTATGAATGAACTGCTACAATTGTAATTGAGCTGTGGTGGTGTATTTGATTCTGTAGGTGTGAAAGTAATGAAACTCATGTGATGGCAAAAAAGTCTTGTGTAAACCAAGTAGCACATTTGTTGCTGTTTTATGATGATCACATGTTTAGTTTTCATTTGTGATGTTTATTTGCAGGCGCAACATTCAACAAAGGATTCAATCGCGCTCTAGGAACAGTCTCAGCTGGAATACTTTCTGTTGGTATTGGAGAGTTATCTCTATTGTTGGGAGTAATGGAAGAATCCATAATCATTGTCAGTATATTCATTGCAGGTACTGTTTCTATGACAGTAAATTTCTAAATGAGAATCATTCGTGTTGTTGGTTGCTCACTCCTAAATAAATTGTGTTATTCTTGTTTATAATTTTCTTACAACTTACTAAATCTATGTATTTATCTTCTCTGCTTGAAGGATTTGGGGCAAGCTATGTGAAACTACACCCAACAATGAAGGAATATGAATATGGCTTCAGGGTTTTCTTGTTGACTTACTGCATTGTGCTTGTATCTAATAGTTCAGATTTCATTGACACTGCTTTAACTCGGCTTGTGCTAATAGCAATTGGTGCAGCTGTTGCCGTTCTTGTAAATACATTCATATACCCCATTTGGGCTGGTGAGGATTTGCACAAACTGGTGGTAAAAAACTTCAACGGTGTTGCTACTTCCTTAGAAGGTTAGGCTCTTATTTACGGCTGATGACTTCTATTTTTTTTCCCTTCCTGTTCATGGCATCTGATCCTCAATAGTCTGCTGGAACTTGTGACCAGGATGCATCAATACTTACCTGAACTCCGTTGAATATGAAAGGGCGGCTTCAAAAATTCTTGTTTACCAAGCAGCAGATGATCCGGTGTACAGTGGATACAGATCAGCAGTTCAATCTGCCAGCCAAGAAGAGAGTTTGGTATGTGTAAATATAGTACATGCTTTTCTTAATTGTTATATAAAGTCTGATATTCAGGAAACCTTCAGTTGCGCAGACGTTCCTATGCATTGGTCTCTGACTCTCTGTGAACTGCCTTTATATGTTCTCTTTTTTCTGACAAAGTTACTCGGCATCAATTGGCAAGAGCAAGAGTCGTATACTCTATTAGAGGAGTGTGGTTGTCTCTCTCTTTGTTTTTATCTTTTTGCAGTGGAGACAGTCGCACATAATGACAGACCATGGCTAATCATACACTTATGGTTAGAATGGGCTTCGATCCAATGCTAAAAATAACAGTCTGAAGCATCGATTCCTTTAAATATGATTGAAGAGTATATAACTTTGATTGTAGGGATCAATTTCTAGTCACACAGTTTCATTAAAATTATGTAAAGCTTCTACCTAACTTTCATTGAATTGGGCTGACAGCCACTCCCCAATCGTATGTCTGATTTTCATCTCATATGCTCCTCCCTTGTATGCCTATTAACTAATCAAGAACCTATGTTGATCTCACTGTCCCAACCTCCATGTTCTACAAACATGTTTTCTCATTTTCCTTATGATTTTATCTGTTCTTTTGCAGATGACATTTGCAACGTGGGAGCCACCACATGGGCGTTACAGGATGCGCAAATACCCTTGGCAATCCTTTCTGAAAGTCAGTGGTGCGTTGAGACATTGCGCCTTTATGGTCATGGCTATGCACGGATGTATGTTTTCTGAAATCCAGGTACTTAATCAAACATGTTTAGTGCGCGAACAAGAAGCTTCAGTGACTGTATCAATGAGCTTCAGTGATGTGTATGTTTGATCGAGCTGCTAGGTTCCAATCTTATAATACTTTGGCTGTGCTAATGTCTGGTCACAGGCACCCGCGGAGCTAAGGCAAATGTTCAGCAAGGAGATAAAGAGGGTAGGCAGTGAGGGGGCTAAAGTGCTGAGAGACATCGGAGAAAAGGTAGGAAAGATGGAGAAGCTAAGCTCCGAAGACATATTGGTTGACGTTCACAAGGCTGCGGAGGAGTTACAAATGCTGATCGATCAGAAATCATACCATTTCATCAACTACGAGTCCTGGCAAGCCAAAATCCAGTCCAAGGTATCGAAGAACACAGAGAGCTTCACCGATGCCAAGGAGACCGAGCATAAAAGGCCGGTATTAGAAACTCCTAGCGACTTTGCCCAACGCAGGAGGTCTGTCCCGACACTGCCAAGGTTTGATCAGCTGAAGCCTCAAATAAGCATCACCCCTTCCTTCTCGAAAAGGGAGTCATCCGGTGACATCTTTAGGAGATTAACCTCATGGCCTTCGCGGCTGTCAGTAGAGGGCGAACAGGTACTGAACACACGGGAAATTAGGACGTTCGAAAGTGCGAGTGGTTTGTCTTTCGCTTCGTTCACTACTATGTTGGTTGAGTTCGTCGCGAGGCTTCAAAACCTCGTCGATGCCTTCGAAGAGCTCGGAGAACATGCCAAGTTTAAGGAGCCTGTTACCTAAGCCTTTCCGATCCTCGACGAGGTCTAGAGACATAGGATTTACGAGGCTTTAACCAGCTTCTGGGTTTGAATCATACGGAGGATATACATATTTTCCTCATAAAACCCAATGAGAATGAATAAGGTGATCTGACTTTGATCTTCAGTCTCCCACGGAGGGTAATATTTAGAAAATGGGAGAGGGATTTCATTGTCAGAACTCAATATCATATTGCATATCGCAATGTTTAGAAAATGGGTTGATTATTTTTAGTATATTTGTTAGAAAATGGGTTATTTGATGATGCAAGTGTCGGGTTATCCCCAACTTGATGACTACTTATGCCTTTTTCGTTTTAATAAAAAACCCTTCGAAGGGACGGATAGCTCTGACTCTCTTTTCACAAAAAAAAAAGTACATTTGCTTCTTCATCTGTTCTCCTCCCCTTGTATTGGGTAAAAAAGAGCGGTCATTCCGGGTTCGAACATGGAAATAAAGAGTGGCCATTCCGGGTTCGAACAGGGGATATTTGGATACTACATGTAAGTCCTTTTCAATTGAACCATTTTATAATGGTTTTTGTTCTCCTCCCCATAAACTAGGTTGATGCGGTTATGGGGACGTTAAAAAAATCGGACCGAATCGGACTGGACTGAAAAAAAAAAACCGAAACTTCAAAAAAGCAAAACTGAGATTGGATCTTAAACAGTTAAACTCGTAGGTTTGGTTAAGTTTTGGTTCAGGTTAGGTTCGGTTTTAAACTGAGATTTAATGTCCACCTAAAAAAGAAATTAAGTAAATGTTCATTTTTGACATTTTTATCATTCCCTATCCCTATCCCTCCCTCCTTCACCCTTTGATTTTTTTTTAAGTTTTGGCATGGACTGTTTCGGTCGATGTCTATATTTGGTAACAGTTTTTCTGGTGACAGTTGATTATATTTTTTAGTGACATTTGTTTCGGTGAAAATTAACTCTTTTTTTTTGAACCATTCCGAAATGGCTCATTGGAAAGGACTTGCGGGTAGTACCTAAAGGTCTCCAATTCGAACCCCGGATATGACCGCTCTTTATTTACAAATTCAAAAAAATTGGCTTTTTTTGGTGACATCTTATTTTTTTCTAGTGACAGTTGGAGGATTTATTTTCCTAGTGATAATTTATTATCTATCTATTATATATTTTAATATTGATTTAGAAGTGTAATATTTTTGTGGGGCATAAGATTTGATTCGCAATAGTTCATACCATGTGCTTGATCAAAGTAAAAGCTTCATATTCACAGAAACAACAGTTTACCAAATGAAATATAGAGAAACATAATCAGACAACAACCTGCTTAATGAACTCAATTGATAAATAGCATAATGAACTTGTGAATTTCCACCCAAGATAGATAAAAGCTAATACAAGTAAAATCGCCCCAAAGGAAAACGACTGTGAATCCTATGTCTCTAACAATTTCATTTGTTTGAGCTCATTAGCAACCGGGGACGAGTTACAAACTTGAGTCATCTGTAAGGAGTTGTAATCCATGACGAAAACCCTTCCGCGTCCATCAACCGCGCATAGCTTCCCTCTGCAAGTGGCAATGCCTGCAAATTCTCAGGGGGTCCTCCTAGCCTCATCAAAGCAAGCCTCCCACGCATTTTCCCTTCATTCATAAGAGCAACAACACTAAGATCCGACATCTTAGCATAACTAAAGTTCACATTATCTGTTTCATGTGAGGAAAGTAGGACTATCCTGTGTGCACACTTATGATTTTGCAAGAACCACTCGACTCTTTTCGAGTGTGGATTGAAACGGGATACAGCCAAGCGAAGATAATAGGCCTTAGCAACGAATGAGAGTCGAAAAAGTGGGTGATTTGGGGACTCCATGAATGATATCATGTGATAATCAAACCTGGCTTTCATAGGACGAACCACAGTGGGGCGGAACTTGTGCCCTAATTCCTCAAACGTCAAACACTCGATTTGAAAGGTAAATAAGTGTTGACCTCAGTGATCAAGAAGGTTTTGTTTAAGAACTTCGGAGCACAACTTGGGAGTGGCGGTACCACGACAGGGAAGCGCTTTGGATAAGGAAGCTCTGACCTCCATTGTTGACACATTGAGCGAAAGCGTAAGATATCAAGCCGGCTCTCAATGCATTTTCCGATTTGCCCCCACAATTCCGGGGGAATATCTTCCCAAGCCACCTTGTCTCTTTTCCATCTACCTGGTTATCATATACTCATTACTACTATTTGAAGGTATCTAAAATTCTGAAGCAATATATATTAAAGGTCCATTTGGTATGAAATTGGGAAAGGGAATGAGAATCGAAATGAATGAAGTCCATTTATAAGTTTAGATTCATTGTTAAAAATTCCAATAATTCCTTCCTGCTTCTCCTACCAAAATTTGAGCATGATTATATATATAGATATAGATATAGATTCTATACGAAATTTGTTTTCTTTCCGTTTACATTTCTGAATCGTATTCTATCAAACGGGTGCTAAAGAAGATAAAGACATATATACAACCAAAATAAATTACAAACCTTGACGACAGACACCATTCCCTTGAGACTCGTTCTTTTGAGACCTATTCACGTACCTAAAAGCAATTCATGCAACAGAATTTAAAACATCATTCATCCGTGAAAACCACTGTGTTGTGAGAATATTTATTAGGTAAAGTCATTTACATAAATTGATAACATGTAGATGATTTAATGCCAATGATAATCACTTAACCTATTTTTGGATATTTTATCCACATATTTATCACATATTATGATTGGATCATTGTACATGGAAACAAATAAGAAATATAAGATTGCCAGGCTTAACAATTACTGTAACAAACAATCTGTGTGTTCATACAGAATAAATGAACAATGAACAAAGAGTGAGTGTTAAAATTGAAGGGATTATTAGTTAGGTGTTTGATGTACAGAGGAGGCGACCATTATTGACATTTAAGTTCTGATCCATTTAGCTAAAAATAATCATCTGGAGCAACCACGAAAGAGATTTTGCAATGTCAGAATAAATCTATGAAATCAAACATACCGATTTATGACCGAACTAATGATCACAGCCGAACCAACGATCACGGCTGAACGAACGATAAATTCAAGAGTATTCATGTTGCCTGCAAAGATGTCATGCAACAAACAATCAGTGAATCAGGACTCCAAGGCTGGATAGAAACAACAGAAATTAATAGAGAAATGGCTAAATAAAACAGGAAAATGTAGATATTGCTAAATAAAAAGTGAAGTTCCCCGTATAAATCTAAGTGCTAGTATTCCAAAAAAACAAATACAGTAGTATGAAATAAGCAACTAATCAGAGTAGTGTGGAAGAACAGGACAAGGTGAAAAATAAAAAATTTAAATTATGTAATAGCAGTCAATGTCAATCTGAGGCGGATTTCGAATTCATAAGACATTGAATTCGACAATCCTGAACCGTATCGACCCAGCCCTGCGGGTAAAGGAGCGACCTTGAATATTGATGTAACCGATTCAATGAAAAATTGAAAGGGGGGTTTTCCCAAATGAAATCAGCCCCCTTTCAATTTTTTTTAGGGATTAAAAACAAACCCCTCTTTCAATTTCGCTCACCTCTACTACTTTCAAATCCCAGATTTTGTTGACCTATAAAAATTTGAAGGTAACAAATTGGAAAAGAATTTGAATGTGGGCAGGCACGGAACCAGGATTATAATTTGGGTTATGCTGAATTTGCATATAATTTTAATATTTTTTTCCTATTGAATTAAAAATTAGAAATAATTTTTTTTATCTATACTTAAATTAGTAGTAATAGAATTAATTAACCATAACAAAATTAGAGTAAAAATAAAGGCAAAAAAGGAGAAAGAAATACCAACAAAAGGGAGAGAAATGGACAGTAATGATGATTAACACTAATTTCACCTGCAGAGGAGGGGTTCCAATATTAGTGAAAAAAATGTGGCAAATTCACAGGTGGGAGAGATCGAACCCGCGCTTCCCCTCCTCCATGCAAAACCCAGTACCAATTGCGCCGTTCAAGCCATATGTCCTCCATTATATCTATATAATACAAGTATTATTTTGCAAATGGGGTGGGCTGCAGCATATACCAGCCCACCCCTAGGTCCGTCCCTGAATGTGTGAATATGATGGGGGAGCAGTGGTTGAAGCATAAAAACCCACAGAAACAGCCAACAACAGTAGATAAAAGCGACGGCAGAAGAAGAAGAAAACCAACATCAGCAGAGTAGCAGACGCATAAAGCCTCGACACGAGCAAATTCAGAGAAAGAAAACAGATAGAGAAGGAAGCAATCCAAATTCTGGTGCAGAATAGATAGAGAAGCAAAGAAAAGCATAAAGCTACATAAGTATTACCTATTTCCAACATCAAAACAAACAATCCAAATTCATAATGCAAACAAATACTAACACCGACCAGGCGATTCAGGCCAACGAGTTCGAGTTCAGAATTCGGGTGCAGAAACCATATAGAAGCATAAAGCGGAAGCGGGAGAAGAAACTAGGAGAGTGATCGATGAATGATTACCTATTTCCAGTTTCCAGTAGTAGAGGCTGTATAAATCTTGCTGCTTCGATTCTTCGACTCTTCTTTTCAACGAGTTAGGGCTCAAGCCATCGGTAAAATTGGATTGGGATTTGGGAATGAAACGAGCGAAATTAGTAGGCTACCATTGAAAATATAAATTTTTTTATTAATTTGCGTCGCGCGCTAGATCGAGTCGAGGTCGAACAACGACGTCAAATTTGAAGTTCATCTCCCTTCAAAGGAATGATAATTTGTGCTCCGCTTAGATTCCAAATTTTTTTTTTTTTTGATTGGGAAAGAATTCGGGTGGGATAGCCCTACCCCGACAGCATCCTTACGGATGAGGTCAAGAAGACCAATATCTTTTTTAATATCGACACCTCGGACAGAGTGGCAAATGTGTGCAACCTTATCAGCCACTCTATTGCCCATGCGAGGAATGTGAAAGACGCTTAGATTCCAATTGATGACTAAGCACGGGCTCGTCCCATCTTTTCTTTTATTAATGATATAAAGTTATACAGTACGGAGTATCTTTTTTGGATGGAAATATATCTTCTTTTTTTTATCAGGAAATAATTCGAGACCGGACATACCCGGAATCTCGAGAGGCCGACAGAGTCGGCAGACGGTTTACCGTCTAAACATACAATATAGAAACAGAAAAATATAAAATAGAAACAGAAAAACGGTGCAGTACAAATGGAGGTAGGCACACAAATACGGTCGAGCAAGCGAACCAAGTCCAACCAAGCTGGAGACAACGTAGACAAAGAACCGACGCCAAGCACCACCAAGCAGTGACACCACTAGCCAGCGGTACATCAGGAGTCCATGTGGGCAGTGAAGACGATCCTCCAAGGAAATTTCCGTAACGCGGAGTCGCCTCGATACACACTACCTCGACCCCGGCCAGACCCGACACCGGACGCCAGAGCTCCAACTCAGACGAAGAACGCCACGAATAACCAGACTCGCAGCCGAGAACCACCCTAGTACGACGCACCAAGATACCCTTTCAGGAATTAATTGAAGTCCTTTCGGGATTTAATCAAGCCTATTCGGGATTTATATATATAATACTTTTATACGGAGTATTGATATAGCAATACAGTATATATATAGCTATACTACTCCTTTTTTCTTCTTTTTTCCCCCCTAAACTCACCCTCACACCCACGCACAAATGTGAGGCGTAGTGTGAAAGGAGAACGAAAGCCAGGAAGCAAATGAAACCACCGGCAGCGAGAGAGACCAGTCTAGCAGCGCCAGCGCTGGCACCACTGAGAGCTACCGGAGGGGTTCGACCGGGGACGACAATGAGGCAACCACAACCCAGAATCGAAGAGGGTGACCGAAGAAACCTAGGGAGTTTCAGGTCGAACCCTAGATCTGAAAATCGAAAACCCGGATGGAAATATATCCTACTAGTATGAGGTTTTTTATAAATAAAATTTTAGTAATATGTTAAATTAATATTATAAAATACTAGTAAAAGTTTAGATAATTAAATGTTTTAAATTAAACTCATTGGTTGTGAAAACAATTAAAGTAATATATATTACTAATATTAATTTTATATATATTTTCTTATTATTAATTTTATGTTTAGAATTAATCCATTTTAAAAAAAAAACTAAAATTATAATTTAGGTTAAGAACATGGATTAATTGATTTTTTTTAAAAAAATTGATTGAATAACCTACGTTTAAGGAGAGAGTGACATCTCATAAAAGAAAGTATATTTGTTTCTTCATCGCTTCTATCCCCATAAACTGTGTTGATGCGATTATGGGGATGTTCAAAAAATGGGACCGAATCGGACTGAACCGGAGAAGAAAAAAACAAGCAAAACTGAGAATGGAACTTAAACAGTTAAACTCATAGGTTTGGTTAAGTTTCGGTTCTAAAGTGATATTTGTTATAGGGGGACGGGGGGGATTAATGAGCAAATTATATATGAATTTTTTTATAAAATTTTAATATTTGTTGATAGATTAGGGTAAATTCTTGTTTGACATGACAAATTACATAGAGTTTTGTAAACCTATTTTTTCAAAAAAAGTGAAAAGTGTTGTCACAACTCTTTGAAAAACTCCAATAAATTTGTGCGAAATAGACCATTTGTCATATACATATATCTATTTAAAGTCTTAAACCATAAAGTTTATAGTAAAAATACACAAAAGTGATGCTAATCTTATACCTTATAATTAAGCTTATAAATTTATTATCTATTATATTATATATAATAATAAAAAATTAGGCTTTTATCTTGGGCTCTCTTAAAAAAAAATTATATATTGCTGAGATGTCTACGAACTCTGCTTTATCGCGGGATATACTGGGTTGTTGTTGTTGTTGCCTACGAACTCTACCAAAAGCAAAAATACAGAAGGTGGTTACCAATTGGTGAGGCATATGGTACTTCCGAAATGGTGTTGTCTTTCGGAATCAACAAATTTTGCCAGGGAACGTAATTGGGGCGTTCTGCTCCAAACAATTGAGTAACTGGGTCCGAGCTTCTAGGCTTGAGGACAATCTCCGGACAGGTGAACCTTTAACGGCGCGGGAATCACATAAAAACAAGCATTGACAAGAAAAGATGAAAAACAAGAAGTGGGTAAAACCACCGCCCGACAAATACAAAATCAACTTCAATGGATCATCCTTGCTTGATGGTACAAGCTCTGCTGGCATCATCATACGGGACTGGAATGGTAATCCAATCCAAATATCATACAAGCGGCTAGGACGCCAATCACCCCTCAAGGCTGAAGCTGCCGCCTTGAGACTAGGAATAATGGAAACTAGGAAATTGAATATACAAAGTATAATTATTGAGGGCGACTCAAAAATCATTATTGATTACTCCCTCCGTTCGCCAAAACTTGTCGTTTTAGGGTGTTATTTTTGTTCAAAAAAACTTGTCATTATAAATATTTTGCACTTCACTTTACAAAAATGCCCTTGATATGATTGATGGTTTGTTAGTTGTAGTTTTCGATAAAGTAAAAAAGGAGGGTAAATTTGTACATTTGTTAATTGCCTTAAAACTTGTGAAAGAAGCTAAAATGACAAGTTTTGCCGAACGGATGGAGTATTTCAAACATGGTAAAAAATGTCCCTGGGAGGTAGAACTGTGCCTGTCAGATATACAGGCCATCTTACAAAATATGAGGAATGTCTCCTTTTCTCATATACCCCGTGCAGGCAACAGAGTGGCTGATAAGGTTGCACACCTTAGTCATTCTGTCTATGGGGAACACATAACAAACAACAAAGATCTTCAGGATCTCATCCGCTTGGATGCTCTTGGATAAGTCCCTTATCTAAATTTATATATATATATATATATATACACTCCCTCCGTTCCAAAATAAAAGTCATTTGACTTTTCTGCACGCATATTAAGGAGGTAAAAACTATACTCCCTCCGTTAATTAAAACTTGACGTTTTACTATTCACGCACGCTTTTTAAGGTGTTAAAAACTATATAAAATATTAACTTTTTTAAAATATTTTTTAAACAATTTTATACTTGTTACTATTAATTATGAGTTTATAAAAACAAATTTTAAAAAATGTTAATATTTCATATAGTTTTTATCATTATAAAAAAGCGTGCATGAATAGTAAACGACAAGTTTTAATTAACAGAGGGAGTATAAAATACTATTTTTTTTAATGACTTTGTTTTTATAAGTTTATACTTATCAATACTGACTATGAAATTATTTAAAAAAATTGATTAAAAAAAATATTTTATAGTGTTTTTACCTCCTCAAAAAACGTGCAGAAAAGGACAAACGACAATTATTTTGAAAAAACCATTTGTACCACCTACGTCAAACACACTATCTAGGATTGAGATATAATATAACAGTAAACTGAATCTCATCGCTTATTAGATAAATTATTAATATATAATATTATTTATCATAATATTCATTAATTTTAATACATAAGAATTAATTCTCTAATTATAAAATTTAGGTTTTTATCTCCCATATAAAACAATATCTAATAATTCTATCAATAATAATAATGAAGAATATGAAATAACCGTTAATTAACCTACCTTCCATTTTAAGAACCTCCTATATCTTATCTATCTTTCAGCAACAAATATTCATGATCTTATCATCTCACCGCCATATATTATATGATGCATTATACATCTATAAATAACGAATTGCCTATCCGATTATTAGTTTCTCATAATTCCAAAACCCTTAACCATGGCGGCAACGGCAACCCAACAAAACTACTCAACCACCGCCATGTCCTTCACCTTCCGCCGCATCACCATCACCGGTACCCTCCCACAGCGGCAGTGCACGCTGGCGGTGGTCGCCGTAGCCGGCGGGGGACAACCCTACCGAATCCCTTGCTTTTTCTGCACCGACCTCTCCGACACCGACGACTACTGCGACCTCTACCACCGAGGTCTCACCGCGCTCCTCCGCGCCCGCTTCCGCTTCATCCCCACCCGCTCCGCCAAGCACGTTGCCGACGTCTTCATGTCCACCGTCCTCCTCCCCGCCCACGAATCCCTTACCTGCCCCCACGATCCCGCGTCCGCCACCGCCATCCATAGAGTCGATATCGATATCCGGCCTACTATACGCCGCCCTCCGGCGAGGGCGTTGGTGTCGGAGAAGGCTACGGAGGAAGACCGTGAGTGTGCTATTTGCTTGGAGACGATGGCGACGCAAAGGACCGCGCTGAAGATGCCCTGTTCACATGTGTTCCATGAGACCTGCCTCGTCGAGTGGCTGAAGAACCGTCATGTTTGTCCCCTTTGTCGTTACGAGTTGCACTTCGGAGATTGACATTTGTATTGATCGAAATTATTGTTTATTTTTGAAATCTTGAATTTAGGGTTCATGATCATATGTATGTATTGGATTTGGATCGATCTCAAATCATGTACGTTTTCTTGGAAATTTAATTGAAATTGGATATTACAATTACAATTTTCGGTGCAATATTATATGTGCCTTCAAAATCCCGAAAGGGTCTAACCAAAATCTCGTTAGAGATTAGATAATAATTTTATTATTCTTATTCTTAATACTAATTTCTCCCCGAACTTTTAATTTGGTTCCGGGTTAACACACAAATTCCCGTGTGATGATTGATTTTCTCCTGGTTTGGCCCGTATTGTCCCCTCTGTTGGCGTTGGTCCGTTGCTTTGGTGTGTGTACGTTTAGTTCCGAATTGGGTTGCAGCATCCGGCGTCCTGTATGATCAAGAGGATCGTAGGTTGTGTTCGTGGTCTTCGAAGATCCCTCATCTAGGTGGGGGCAACGTCAGTGATCCACACTTCCGCAGGTTTCACCTTTTCCATGATGGGTTGTTGGTCTCCACCTTCTCGGCGTCGTGGCGTCGTGTGAGTCGTCGTGCTCTCCCGTGTCCGCGACATTCGTGGCTCGCCTTAGATCTTCCTCGTCCCCTCCGCTCGCTGATGGGTTTTATGGGTTATTTGAGGGTTTCTTTCATTTTGGTTGATTTGTGTTGTTTAGTTGATTGTATGTTGACGGTATGCCCGTCTGCCAATTCGTCGGCCTATTGAGTTATCAGACAGCCTGTTGTCTGGTTCTCAAATTCTTACCTAATCAAAAAAAAAAAAAAAAAAAATATGTGCCTTCATAGTCATAGTGACTAGTGAGGCTATGACCTAAATTGAGTCTTGTGGAAATTGTGGAATACAATTACCTAATTATAGACCTAGATCATTTATTTTAAAATACTTTTCATGACTATGGGAGTATTTTCTTAATTGCTTTAATAACTAAATATTTTCAAATTTGGCAAGACTTGATTCGAACCCAAAAATCTAAAATCTAATCTAAAATAGAACTCAAGACGCAAAAATAAGATTATAAACGCATTATTGAAAACTCGATTCAAGAATCAATTCGAATTCGATTAGAGGGTGGCCGCCACCATTGAAGCAGTTGAAGTAAAAAAAAAAAATCTAGATCTGAATGAAAGTTTAGAGACACTATTGAGATAGAGTGACATTTTTTTTCATTTTCATTTTTCAGTTTACCTAATTGTATTTTACATAAAAAGTTAAAAACTTAAAACAATTACAAAATATATTTTAAAAATAAAATAAATATAATTAGTTTGGTAGGAATTGGTTGGTATATATTACCATACTAACAAATTTCAAATCGGTTGGTAATGAGTATATTTTTTTTTTCATTTTCATTACCGTTATCGTACCAAATTTCAGAACTTGTTTTATATATATATATATATATATATATATATATATATATATATATATATATATATATATATATATATATATATATATATATAAACTAACCACACTCTATCTATAATTATTGGTTCAGTTGGTAATTGGTTCGGTTTCATGTAATTTTTCCCAGCACTAAAAGAAAGTCAATCTATCTATAATTCATTAGATATTGATCATCATCCCATTCACCGCCAATAGATACCAAACGAGCCCTTAACATGTAATAATGTATAAATAAATATAAAATATTTAAAATTGTATAATTTCTTACCTAATTGTCTAAATAAGTAGTATAATTACCTCTCGTTTCGAAGCTTTCGAGATGAATTATAATATGTGAATGCCAATCTAAGTAAAATATAAAAACATTATAGTTTATATTAAAATAATATTACAACGATTAAAATACCTTTAATTTTCAAACATTTATAACTTTTTTGCATCAGCTGATATCGGATTATGGCGTATTATATATCAAAACAAAAACATTGACGAGGATAATACATATAGGTAATTCGTTGAATGAGAAGGGCCGGGACACGTGGTCCGAATGCCCCTTGGCTCCGCCACTGGTCATATACAACATTGAGGGATATATATTAAATTAATATTTTTTAAAAGATATTAAATTAATATATGAATGTATGTGCGTGTGTGATTTGTATTATATTGTTTTTCTTAGTAAAATAACAAGATAAAAGTTTTGGGTTGAAGGTAGATTCCCACTTTTTATTTTTTTTTATAAGGTAGTAATTCGATATTAGATAGTATATTTTCAATTATTATAACAAAAACAAATTTAGATGAGTGTTTTTTTTTCCATTGGTTTTCAAATTAATATAGTGTGCTATACCCTATGTCCCTACCTCCAATCCCATACAAGCAATTTGTTAAAAGAGTTATTAAATCCCAATTTATAATAGTTGATAATATAATAATAATCTTACATCACAAGATTTTCCGTTTATGAATAAATAAATAAAATATAAATTAATAACACACATTTTACAAGTTAGCTTTATTTATCACGAGCGTCACGACCAAAATAAAATAATACCCCGTAATACTTACTACTAATAAAATAAAATAACAGTTTATTTATTTTTTCCATTAAAAAAAGTAAAAAGGGAAAAAAGAGTGCCCGGTTGGGTACGTCGTCAGCTTTGAGTAGCCAAAACGGACTCTCCGAAGAACCCCCCGCGTACCTTTCCCCTCTCTCCCCCCCTCTCTGAACAAGTCTCCATCTCCTCGCACCTCTCTGCAGATCATCCATAAAACCCCTACCAAAACAGGCAAATTCGCTTTTTTCTTGTTGCGCAACCTCCGATTTATCCCCTTTTTCCATAATCTAGACTCAATTTCCCCTTCTTCGATCGATCTGTGAACTGTTTTTCCTTATTTGAATGCGCGGTGCCTTGTAATTCGATCAGGTATGCTTCGATTTTCTATCTCTCGCCAATTCTAGGTTTCCTGTCAATTGAACTGTGAGCTGTTTACGATTCCAGGAGGAATTAGTGTTCGCTGTCGCTGTTGTGTTTCCTGTTTGAGAGGCCATGGCTGTTGTTGAGAGCGGTTCTCCCAGCATCGGACACTTTGAGGCCGCGAATTTTGCAGGATCGCACGTTGATGGCGATGTTGAAGAGTCGATTTCTATTCAGTTCAACGGCGAGAGCGATAGCGAGAAAAGTAACCCTAAAGGGAAGGATCAAGGTGACAGCTTCGTGTCTGAATCGCCGTATGATGCTCAGTTGAGTGTCACTGATGCTAATAGTGGTCCCGTTGTCAACGGAATCAATAGCGCTGACGACAACGACAATCGCGACAGCAATGGTGATACCGAGGGCAGCGATGGCAGTGGACAGGAGCTTAGCGTGGTGGATAATTCTGATAGCTATGGTGCTAATACTGAACGTCGCGGTGTTGAGTATGGGACAGATGGAGATAACACGGATGGGCTTAAGAATGATATTAGGGAATTGGAGGAGATGTTGTCCAAATTAAACCCTATGGCTAAGGAATTTGTCCCTTCAAAGGTAAATCTTCAACCTTTCTATGGTAGCAGCATCGATCAATTGAGCGATCTCGGGGCACAGAATAATTCTGGCATTGGAAATGGTTATCCTGCTCGAAGGGTATGATACTAAATTTATCTTCAGACTTAATTTCCCTAATGTTCTTTTCTCCTGCTGTTTGATGTGTTGTGTTTCGGCTAATCAGTGCAATGTGTTTTTTTCTATTAATGAATAGAAGAAGAATAGTTTTAGTCAAGGCAAGAGGAGAATGAACACGAGGACAAGGATGGCTCAGAGAGATGATGTGATCAAGAGAACTGTTTATGTATCTGATATTGATCAACAGGTGCACTTCCATTTTTCTCTTTGGTCAATTTGCGTGTCTTACATTTGTAGTCTTTCATATTGAATGGTTATCATCTGCGGATAATGGTTTTAGGTTACTGAAGAACAGCTGGCTGCTCTATTTATCAACTGTGGACAGGTTTTAGATATGATTGTTTCTTTTCCTCTTTCAATATTGGTTTGTTATGAACCCAAATTGCCGATGATCACTGAACTGATTCTTTATTTGAGCTGAAGGTTGTTGATTGTCGCGTATGTGGTGATCCGAATTCTGTTCTTCGCTTTGCTTTCATAGAGTTCACTGATGAAGGTGATCTTTCTTTTAGTGAAGGATTCTTTTTGGTTACCTGAGGTTTGGCATATTTCTTTTTGGTGGTGTGTGGCTCCAATTTTTGTCATTTGAGAAATGATTTCATTTAGCTGACTCTACTTTACTGTTTACACTGTTAATACACTTCTTAGCGTTGTGATGATTTGCCATGAAGTTATTACTCGATCAATTAGATAGGTAAGTGATGATGTAGAAAGGTCTAAACTTTGATTTAGCTAATTATTTTGATTTTGCTACCTTCTCAAAACATTAATCATGAACCTTAATGCTGCTGGTTCACCTGTATATAAACATTTTTTCTGAAGTGACTGTACCTGAATGACAATGTTTGAGAATATATCCCTCTATTAAGTTAATATGAGAAGTTTCAGTATTTTAAGTGTAATGTATATTTTTCTCATGTCCTTCCTAGGGCTTTCCTTTTTGTATTATGGCTGCCATGCTTAGTCGATTGAATATTTTATGTTGGTAGAGGGTGCAAGGAATGCATTAAGTCTGTCAGGCACCATGCTTGGATTTTACCCAGTGAGAGTTCTGCCTTCAAAAACAGCTATTGCACCTGTCAATCCAACATTTTTGCCCAGAGTGAGTTCATTTCGGCCTATGCTTTAGTTTTTTCTTCCTTGCTCAACTATGTCTAAATTATTTTCTAGATTGTTATTCTGAGAAGCATTTGACCAATAATCTACAAAATTTGTGGTTGATATTGCAGTCTGAAGATGAAAGAGAGATGTGTGCAAGAACTGTTTATTGTGCCAACATTGATAAGAAGGTATACCTTTTTTATATAACTTGCCACTTGTCATTATATCGGTTTCACTATTGGTTAATACTCTTACTGTTGCTTGTTCTGCAAATTTTTCACCTGTGGGTTTCCTTGTGGCATCTATGCAGGTCACACAGGCAGATGTGAAGTTGTTCTTTGAAACACTTTGTGGAGAGGTATGTGATTCAATATGCAGCTGATGATAAACCATAAACAAGTACCCTTTTTTATTTTCATTTTTGTGTACGTGAGGAAGTTTTTGCAATACAGGTTCTGCGCCTGAGGTTGCTCGGGGATTATCATCATTCAACACGCATTGCTTTCGTCGAATTTGTGATGGTACTTTCTTGAACCCTAAGATATACTCGTATATTTTGCATTTTTGTCTTGTCGCATGTCAGTGGAGAAAGGATGTTCTTTTCAGGTCAGAATATCTTTCTTTTTCCATTTAGTAATGTAAAACATATCTTTATAGTAGATGAATAAGTATCAACGGGGAATTTAGCACTGAAGTCTGATACATGCGTTACTTAGATAGGGTATCCTTGCCTATTTAGCACTGAAGTATGTTTTATGATGAAAGAAGATATACTAATACATCATATTGGAATAAGTATTATTGTGAAACTCGAGACATTAATAGGAAGAATAGCACATTAAAGGTATAGCCCACCACTCATTTAGAGGCAAATTGGAAAAAAGGGATGCCATGAAAAAGTGCACATGGCTTGGTGCCTAAGTGAGGCCAAGCAAATAGTCTATCCTATATTCCTATAGCAAATTAACTCTCAAATGCACCTCATGATTAGATAGAATCTTATACTTTTTACCAATGTAAGTTTGAAACCAACCAAAGAATATGAAAAACAGGCTTAAGCTGAGATTCAGCTGTCTCCTGCAACTGCCAAGACTAATAATAGACTTGCAAAAACCTAGTTGTAGAGACACTGAAAACATTCTTGGGTCGTCCAAAATCAGCTGGCTGCACCCCGAACACCATCATAACCATCCACTTCTGTTTGTTATCAGAAAATCTAGGACTTTTTTCTTCATTGATAAACTGTGTTTGGTTGTGAAGTTTTGTGCTCTTCATGGTTCAGAATTCTGATAACTAATAAAAGCAATATTTTTGTATGTACAGTTGAAGGCTAAAATCCTTTTGGATGATAGTGGGGGGTATAATTCCTAAGACCCCAGATGTTTTACTAGAATAATTAACTTTGTTTCTGAGCGTTTTACATGTTAATTAATCAGATGTGGAAAAAGCTCCCTACTGACCAAGTGACCATCCATATTTAAATCGCAATTTAGGCATAAGCTCCTGATTAGTGATTTTGGTGTGTCATATGATCCTTTCAAGGAAATTGAGTTTTTAACAAGTGATATTTTGAAGTATTTTGTGGTCGGTTGTGTTTTTCAAGGAGTTCCATTTTTGTGTGTTCCTGCAGGCTGAGTCTGCTATTGCTGCTCTCAACTGCAGCGGTGCTGTGCTGGGATCATTGCCGATAAGGTACTTGTAGTTTCCTCTTCCCATTATATTGTCACTTGAGCTTGTTCTTAACACATGTTGATTTCTGATCACGCATTTCTACCTATCCAGGGTGAGCCCATCAAAGACACCTGTTCGCCCACGAGCTCCTCGTATGCCCCTTCACTGACCTCATAACTACATCTTCCCAAACTAAGTCCTCTGGTGGTTAAATTTCTAGACTTCTTACATCCATAGATCAGAAATGCTTTGCAAGGTACTTGTGGCGCTTATTTACATAGCTTTCTACCTGAGCATCTTTGCCCAGTACCATGAGTATATAGGAGGCTGTTTTCGAGTCTGTTTCTTTTCAGCCTGTAGAGGAAGGAGTATGTGTTACTTCGAGGCTTCCATACGTGCTTATTGCGGGTTTTCGTTGGGCAAGTGGATTAAACTTTATGTTGCACCCTCCAGTGGTTCTCCATGAGTACTGTTAGCAGACATTTCAAGTTATCCATGGTTGCTTATTATGTTTCCTCCAAACTTCCCATCTTTCTTTGTTTCTCTGTCATGTGCTGTGTTTCGAGTTATGCGTGTTTTTGCCATCCTGCTCTTTCATACTCCCAAGTATGTTGATTCGTGCACATAGTTTCCTGAATCGGTAAATATATACAAGTAACATCGGCACAAAATGTACATATACCACATCAAGGGTAAGGGTGTGTTTGGATTCCAATGCATTATTTTTATAATGCAATTATAATGATAAACACTTGAATAGTGTTTGCCTACATATTTTTATAATATGTTTAAAATAACGTAAATTTTAAATAAAATACCTTATAAATTGTGTCAATTAATTATATTACAGAATAGTGAGGGACTAATTGACACAGTTTTATAAGATATTTTATTTTAAATGTACGTTATTTTAAACATATTAAAAAATATGTCGATAAACACTACACTATTCAAGTGTTTGTAATTATAATACATAATGTGTTGGAATCCAAACACACCCTAAGTGTAAAAATGCGAAAAATACCATTTCTCTACTTGATTAAAAAAAAATTAGGCAGTCACATTGTTATCCAATGCAATTCCCTACTACAACTACATAATAATTTCTCTACTTGATAAATAAAGCATCAATACAATATTTAAACCCTCAGGAATTTCAGATATGAACGTTATAAATATGTCAAAGATCCAAGAACAAGGCCAAGATCGATTCTTCAGATGTGTCAAATGCCAAATGAGCAAATACACCATTGATGAGAACGGATATCTCATATACAAAAAGTAGCAGTTCCAGCTTCTACAATAATTAATTAATTATAGCATCAAGCCCACAATTGCTGAATGGTAAGTGAACCATTCGTAGAGTAAGCGTTGGTAGCAAGTTATGAGCTCGCAACCTAGAGACAAAATGGTGAACAAACCCAGGGCCATGTTACATCGGATTCTACATCAGGGAGAGCAAAAAGGTGTATTCTTGTTGACAATGACAACCGCATCTCGAACCAGTGCACCATGCTTTTCCTGTTAATTTTTACCTGTCATTCAAAACATATAGATAGAAGCTTAAGGAAGGCTGAAAATTCATCACATTAATCAGCGGTTTGATAACTACCAAATGTAGTGTTCAGTGAGCAAGTAAGCATCCATGGTCAGTGAATATACAGATAGTATCTGTCAATTTCGCCCTACAACTTGGGGTCAGGACAGATATCTTCTTTTCTGGGTTATTTACTTGTCAAAGTTTCTAGTTACAGATTTCAAAGATGCTTAGCCCTAATCCTAACATCGTCAAGTTAAGACTAGGAGTATTCTAAAATTTTATAGTTGCGTGAGTTGAGTTACCTGTTGGGTTACTAATCTGGCGAGTGGTTTTGGTTGAGCTATTTTAGGCTCGGATATTTAAGGGTTTGATAGTTTCAAATTATGACTTGGAAAATGCTTGACACGTCCAATCAGATGATTCCCTAACCAGGTAATGTATGCATGCACATGTACTAATGTTTTCGGGCCATTTAAAGCAAGAAAAATATCAAGTGTGTTATATAGTTGCGTATGCATTTCGTGCAAACGTGTTGTGATGTTGAGCTCAATTGGCAGAATGCAAAAGATGTTATGAATGAAACAGTAAAGCTAGCAGTTAAAGAATTGCATAAACTCAATCAATGTTATTTTTAGAATCTTCAATTATCTGAAACATTTTTTCCCTAAAATGATATTGCACAATATGTAATCAAGCACAAGATTGAGAAAAAAAAAGATCAACTCACCTGATCTTGTTCTTGTAGATCTCCTTACTACTGGACCAACATTTTTCTCTGTAACAATATTGCATTGGTATGTTAGCAAGCATTACTTTAATTAACTTATGAAGTTATGAAGTGATAAACAAAGAATCAAAGACAAAAACATACTAAACTGCTAAACAAAGAAATGAATTCACCTGATGTTGTTTTTGTGGATCTCTTTTCTACTAGACCAACATTTTTCTCTGCAACAATATTGCATTGGTATGTTAGCGAGCATTACTTTAATTGCCTTATGAAGTTATGAAGTGATAAACAAAGAATCAAAGACAAAAACATACTAAACTGCTAAACAAAGAAATGAATTCACCTGATGCTGTTTTTGTGGATCTCTTTTCTACTGGACCAACATTTTTCTCTACAACAATATTGCATGATATGTTAGCAAGCATTACTTTAATTGACTTATGAAGTGATGAACAAAGAATCAAAGACAAAAACATACTAAACTGCTAAACAAAGAAATGATTTCACCTGATGTTGTGTTTGTGGATCTCTTTTCTACTGGACCAACATTTTTCTCTGCAACAATATGGCATGATATGTTAGCAAGCATTACTTTAATTGACTTATGAAGTGATGAACAAAGAATCAAAGACAAAAACATACTAAACTGCTAAACAAAGAAATGAATTCACCTGATGTTGTTTTTGTGGATCTCTTTTCTACTGGACCAACATTTTTGTCATTCCTATCATCTTTATCTTCATTAGTTTCTTCTCCCTCGTCTGCCCGAATGATGTACACCTAGCAAAAGTAGATCACTGGGATCAATTGATACGGATAGCAAGTAACTACCATCTGTGAAAAATGAAATGTTTAGGCAGCATTTGGTTGTTAGGCATTAGGTATCACTGTTTCAGGAATCACACCACAATTTTAGAATTTAAACGAATAAGTGGCTTTTGTTTATGTGGTCTGCCTTCTTTGAAACCCAACTCCTAAATTTGACCACAAGCCCATAGTCATCTATAAAGTTGCAAATTGATATTATAATAAACCGATTCTTGATTTCAAATCCATACCTGAATTCTATGTACATAGACTACAAATAGTACAAAATCTTTCTATATAACACAAGTCAAATGGCTCAATTGTTTTCCTTGTTTGTATACGTTAGCTTATACATTCCTCAGCCAGGTAAGGTTTTTCCTTTCAAGAAGAAAAGTTCCTACTAAAGACACAAGAGATATGAGAGAGAAATCTCCTAAATAAGAGTGCACTGATACCAATCAGAACACCATAAGAACATTTCTTACAGACTTCCAAGATAAGTCATAACAAAAAATTTAAGATACCTATTTTTCAACTAGATGTTGCTTTGCGCCGACTTGCACAGATGTCATATTAATACTGGCAAGCAACCATTTTCAATTTCAACATAAACTTAAAAAAAAAGAAAAGTTTCAGTTCAAAATAGGGCATACTTTGCTCAAGTATACGGGTATGATGCTATAGTAGTTACCTTGAATACAGTTGGCTTGACTAACTGGAAGACCAATGCATTCCCATCTACCAATTCATGGTCAAGAGAGAAACCTCTCCAGCCACCACTAAGCCCTGTCTTTGCAGCAAGGTACTTTGTTTCCCATTCGTTTTCGTCTTCATCCACCAAGGTGATTGCTTCATCATGGTCAGGAAGGTGGGTTTTGCAGAACTGGACAGGGAGACCCTGGTTGAAACGTGTATCGAAGTGAGACTTCAGAAATTCTTAAAAGTTTCTTATTATTGTTGTATCCATCTCATATTGATACATGTGATAATACCATTCAAAAATCAAAATTGGGAAGTTTATGAAATGAATTTAAGAATGGGGAAAATGTTCCATACTTGTTTACATGAAATGGAAGGCAATGAATGTGTACGTATAGAGGTGGTTCATAAATGAATATTTAATGTTAGTAGTCTCATGGTTGCAGAAGGCCCCAATGGGTTGGAGTGTGGCTGTGGTGGATTGAGTAGCAAGAAGGTAGGGTAATGTACTATTGACTAAGTGAGGATCAGCTTCCAAGTTTTTGTCAAAGCTTGTAACTTTCCAATTTGACAGTGGTGGTGGACATGGATGAATTGGCCAAAACCACATTAAAATCCCGGTGTATAGTAACTTTATTCCCTTATCCAATCTTTGGTGGTTGTGTGTTTTTCTAAACACTAAGAAACAAAGGCATACAGCTTATATAGTATGTTTGAAAAGGCACAGAAATGGATTCAGTTTACTCACCAACCAAAAGCCACCAGTAACATGTGATTGAAGCATTGGCTTGACAAAGCTGGGGAATTCAGAATCCAAGCCTGATTCAAGTTCTTCAGCTTTTAGAATGGATTCCATTCTATCATAGTCCGATGCATATTTTCGGTTTAGCAGATCCCTTCTCTTGTATGTTCTGTTTAAGCCATTGACACGGCAATGTTTGCTTTAACATCAATCAACTATTCACACAAATGAGATGCATTTCAACAGAAATCGTTGTCATATGTATGCACTAACCTATTAGATCTCTCGAATAAATCGAACGTTGCCTGTCACAATAAACGAATACACACACAAACTAGAGTTGATCAAACACAGGATGGTATAAGAAAATGCACAATCATTTATCACATCAAACACTGAGAGGCGACGTTTCCCCCTTTAATCACCATGATTATAGAATGTAAAGAACTGATCGATGGAATGATAAAGTTGAATGAAGAGTGGAAAAGACCTCCTTATAATTCGGCTGGGGCTTGTCAACAACACGACTAGACCGGCGAACGGGGGTCAAGCGCAACTGATCTTTGGTTACCCTAGGTTTCACCTTCTTCATCTGTACAAAAATCGATTTCAGCAATAAAAAAAAACATCGATCGAACAAGGAAATCGGCGATAGAACTGAAATTTCAGAGTTGCGCGATAAATAACGCGGAGAGAGAGAGAGAATGAAACGAACAGGCGAAGTCTTTGGAGGAATGGATTTCTTAAGAGAATCAGAGAGCTTGTGGAGGTTGAGCTCCTGCATCCTCCGCTTGTTCTCTTCCAGCCGCTTCTGCCGGCATTGTTCGTAGGACGCTGTCGACACCACCATCTTCGTCGATCAACTGTTGGCCGGCGGGGACGAGAGAGGCAGCGGGAGAAAGGGCTTTTCAAATTCGAAATACGAAGGGGGAGAGAGAGAGAGTGTGTGTTCCACCATCTCTTATTTAGCCTTATTTCCATTTATTTAATCCTCCATTCTAATTAGGGTTATTTTGCAACTAGGATATTATGAATATCTAACTAGCTAACTAACACCCAAATAAAATTAATCAACTAACCTAGCACCCTTCCCAAATTGACTATTAAGGTCAACGGTCAAACTGTTTGACCGTTGACCGGTCAGCGTTGACAGTTGACCGGTCAACGCCGGTCAACGTTGACCGGTTTTTTTTTTTTTTTTTTTAAATACCAATGATGCCATTTTTTTTGATGCTATTTTTTGCCGCTTTGATGCCACTCTTAATTACATTTTATTTTCGTTTTGATGTCACTTTTCTAATAAAATTGATTGATGACACTTTTTTAATGCCACTTTTTTCAAACCTTGATGACATTTTTTTGTTTACTGTGATGCCACATTGACCATTGATGCCTTTTTTTACCGTTGACTACTGATGACACTTTTTTTATGTCAAATTTTTTATGATATTTTTACCGTGATGCCATATTTTTTCAAGGTAATGTTTTGATGACATTTTTTTTGTTTAATGTGATGCAACTTTTTAAAAGCAGTGTTTTGATGCCATTTTTCTAATGTAATTATTTGATAACATTTTTTTAATCAAATCGTTTGATTTTATAATAAAATTGATTGATGACACTTTTTTAATGCCATTTTTTTCAAATCTTGCTGATATTTTTTTGTTTACTGTGATGACACATTGACCATTGATGTCATTTTTTTTTACCGTTGACTACTGATGACACTTTTTTTATATCAATTTTTTGATGATATTTTTTTTTTCCTGATGTCATATTTTTTCAATGTAATGTTTTCGTGATGCCATATTTTTTCAAGGTAACGTTTTGATGACAATTTTTTCTTTAATGTAATGCAATATTTTTTCTTTAATGTAATGCAATTTTTTCTTTAATGTAATGCAACTTTTTCATATTTATGGGTTAATTTTTGTAATTTTACAGAAACTGCTATTTATGGGTGAATTTTTATAATTTTGTAAAAAGTTCTTCTTCAACCTCCCTTCTTCCTCCTCTGTACAAGATCTGGAATTCTCTGGACGCCGCCCTCGCTCCCGGCCGCCGCTACTCAGTCCCTCGCTCCGGCCGATCGACCTCGCTCGCTCGACCTAGACCTTGCTCGCTCCGCCGCTCGCTCGTCGCCGCCTCCTTCCTCCCGCTCAGATCTGGACTCGCTCGACCTCGGTTGTCGGCTCATCCCCTTCCTCTCGCTCCCCTGCTCCCCGTCTCTCGCTTTTGCCCAGAATCCGGCGCTCCCTCGCCAGATCCGCCCTCCTTGGCCACGTACCGCCCTCCCCGACGCACCCTCCTCATTCCCCCTCACGGCCAAGATCCGCCATTACCGAGCACTAAACCTCCCAATTTTCGGCCTTCATTCCACCAATTTCGGCCATCCCGAGCCCAAATCCAGCCGCTCCGACACCCAGCCCCCACCGACGAAGCCTCGCAAACACCCTCCCGTCTCTTGCACCTGCCCATTCCGACCACCTCTACCACAGCAATTTCTCTAGGGGTGCTAAGGGGCTAATAATTGTTAATTGGGTGTTAGAACAACATATTATACTAAAGTATGCTATTAACCTAATCTAATTAGGAAAGGGTGATATTTTAGCAAATTTTCTCTTAATTATTGAAGTTATAAAAATGAGGTCATTTTAAAAAAAATGCTACATCCGTTAATTAAAACTCTATTTATTATTCATGTACGCTTTTTGATAATGATAAAAAACTAGTATGATCCCCGCGCCATGGCGTGATTTTTTATAAATAAAATCTTACTAATATATTAAATTAATATTATAACATAATTGTAAAAGTTCGGATAATTAAATATTTTAAATTAAACTCATGGGTTGAGAAAACGATTAAAGTAGTATATATAGATATATATAGATATAGATGTAGATTACTAATATTAATTTTATATTTTCTTATTATTAATTTTGTGTTTTGAATTAATCCCATGGTTTTTGTAGAAAAAAACTACTAAAATTATAATTTAGGCTAAGATCAATGTTTTGAATTAAGCCCAATAGTTAGTAAAATTAAATAAAAAAGAGAATTAAAGGGGAAAAAAAATTAGAATTAAAGAAAATAAAAAAAATGGCAAAAAAAAAGATTGGTCGAAACTCCTAAAATTCATCTAAGCTTGACATATCATCCTAAACTCTTCTAAATTAAGAGTTTATATAGATAGTTAGTAAAATTAAGTAAAAAAGAGAATTAAAGGGAAAAAAAAAAAAAAGAAAAAAATTAGAATTAAAGAAAATAAAAAAAAATGGCAAAAAAAAAAGATTGGTCGAAACTCCTAAAATTCATCTAAGCTTGACATATCATCATAAACTCCTCTAAATTAAGAGTTTATATAGATAGTTAGTAAAATTAAATAAAAAAGAGAATTAAAGGAAAAAAAAATTAGAATTAAAGAAAATAAAAAAAAATGGCAAAAAAAAAAAAGATTGGTCGAAACTCCTAAAATTCATCTAAGCTTGACATATCATCCTAAACTCTTCTAAATTAAGAGTTTATATAGATAGATTATATAAAAAATTATTATTTTTTTACAGTTGTTTTGATAAATTCATACTTAATAGTAGTAATAAGTATGAAATTATTTTTAAAAAGTTAATATTTTACACGTAGTATAGTTTTTAACACCTCCAAATGCGTGCGTGAATAGTAAAACGTAAAGTTTTAATTAACGGAGTGAGTACAAGTATTATAAAGCTAATTTGAGTTTGAAAAAAAAAATCTATCTATCTATTTTAATAATACTAATTCTGCTAGTATTTTACTAATGTGTCACGTCCACAATTAAACTTAAATTTTTTTATTCAAATGGTATTTTCTTATTGGTCAATATTATTGATGAAATTGTAAAATATCTGTTTCCTATTTTAAACATATTTGTTTCCTATTTTTCATACTAAAATATTATGTAAATTGATATATTATATATCAATTTGTGATCTATTTTAATCGTCTACATTGAGCCTTCATCAAATCTTGCCTGATTTTATTCTTGGATATTGAAATTATTGATTTACCATAATGTCTACATACAACGAACATTTAATATGGAAGACCGGAAAATTTTGAAATATGGAAAAACACAACTATTAATCTATTAATTTATTAACAATACTAAATCATATCTGTTAGCCAACAATTAAATTTAAATTATTTAATTAGCTATCCCTTTTCTTATTGGTCAGTTTTATTGTCGGGATTTTTGAATATATGTTTCCTATTTTAAATAATTAAATCTTTCGAGGACGGAAATTCTCAAAATTTCCCGAATTTCAAAACCAAATCCATTCATTTTCGTTCTCTTGAGGGTTTTGAGCCGCAACAGCTGGGCCTTGAGCGTTGTTCACCTCATCCCCTTCTTGAGCACCAACAACCCCTTCCTAAGCGTTCTGAGCCGCATCAGTTGAGCCTTGAGCGTTGTTCACCTCATCCCCTTCTTGAATACCAACAACCCCTGCAGTGTTGTTTATCTCATACCTTTCCTGAGCATCAACATCCCCTTCATGAGAGTCTTGAGTTGCAGTAATAGAGCTTACAACGTTGTTCACTTCATCCCCTTATTGAGCACCAACAACCCCTTCATCACGGTTCACCTCATTCTCTTCCTGAGCATCAACATCCCCTTCAGAATGGTTCTCGCTCGATATCTAACAATCCCTCATATAGGTAGAGAACGAGGTCATCCTCTATGATCCCATTATGTGGACAGCTAACTTTGAGCTTGTTGAAGTGCTCAATGTACTCGTACATTGATTTTGTAGGAGACTACTCAATACTCCCTCCGTTCACAAATATAAAATTGTTGACTTTTTGCACGTATTTTAATGAGTGAAAAACTATATAAAATATTAATTTTTTTGAAAAAGTTTTTTCCGTAATATAATATTTATTAATAATACATACTATATTGTGAAAAAAATTAATATTTTATATAGTTTTTTGTTTCTTAAAATACATGCAAAAGTGAAGTGATCTTACATTTATGAACGGAGGGAGTATTGGATATCTCTTTATTGACTTTGTTGCGTCGAGTAGATGGAAAGTACTTGTTCAGAAATGCTTTCTTCAATTATATCCAAGACTTGATACTTTTCGTTGGAAAATAGTAGAGCTATTCATTTGCAGCGTCCTTTAGAGTGAACGGGAACACTCTGAGCATCATCAAGTTGTCAGTGATTCCGTTGGGCCTAAAACGATCGCAAACCGCTGTAAATTCCACCAGATGCTTGTTTGGATATTCTCCGTTCAGACTGTTCCTTCTGTGAAAATTGGACAACAACTATGCCCATCCTGACTTGTATTCAAATTTTGAGCATGTTTGGAGAAAACGGGTTTCGGATAATCGAGTCTTGGGTAAACCCGGGTCAATCCTAACTCGGGTTGAACCGGGTTTCCGGTCAATTCAGGTCGATTTTGAGATTGTCAATTTTTTTTAATGTGTCAATCAAAATTGATATTTCGACGCCCAATAATAAGTCCAAAACGCTAAAATTGAATGGCCTAATTTATCGGAAACGGGAATGACAAAAAGACAAACATAACCAAATATCACAATAATCAACAACAAGTTAAGATGACCAAATACTAAAAATATCCAAAATATCTGATCATTTGAAGATTCTAAATACAAGTCTAAAAATCCGCAAATTCAAACACAATAGATAGGGTTAAATAAAAACTAGTCAGGATGATACCTTTTACAACAGAAATATAACTCAATACAAGCTTCAAAATATGATATTAGATGAGCCACAAAACACAAATGGCGTACAGTTCGGGTTTTCGGATCGGGTTACGTTTTGACCAAAAAAAAATCCGGGCATAGGTGTCAGATATTCGGGTCGGGTTACGTTTTGACATGCCTACTCTCAATCATTTTTGTAACGGATTGAACCTGACTTGTCTGCATCACTTAGCATTTGAGTAAGCATGGTGTGGAGCCTGGATAAATCTGCGGTCAGTGATGGTTTAGATTGACCACCTAAATTGTTATTATGATTAAGCAACCAAACACCCTTCATACCATCAAGAACGACAATTTAAGAAGAACTTGTTGCCCAAGAATATTGTTGAACACCATAAAGATCCACAAGTAAAGACTTGGGGATAGAAGCAAACTTCCTTTACCACTATAGTGTTGTTGAATGGTTTGCAATGACGGGTAGAGTAGCCCTAAAATAACACTCTTCTTTTTCCCAGTCGTTGAAGTCATCTCTAAAAGCATGGGAAACCTGTTTTTCTCATAGACTTCTCTTAGTTTTATGAGTCAATCAACACCGCCCCTACTGCCATCCGAAGTTTCCAACATAGAAAATTTTCTCATGCCACTGGATTCGAAATTATACACCATCCACTCATCAATCTCTCCATCAAATAATCTGAGACAATTTTTTGTCCCCTTGAATCAAGGCAAGAATGAGATCTTTGTCGTTGGTCATGTTGGAACAAAGAAAACACTAATCAGATGATCATTTGAACAAAAACTTGAACTATTTTATCTTCCAACCAAAAATAAAAAGCTAAGAAGCAGAAGTGATAATTTTTCAACATATATTATTCCATTCTACCGCATAATTTACAATTAATTTTGCAAGTTCTTCGAGAGTTGAGACATGTGATATAAAAAAAAGCAGGGAGTTACTTATAATAGGTCATCCCACATTAAATATAATAAGGATGTTCGGAGTGATTTATAAGTAATTCAATCCATATCCATGTATACAAGCTTATATTGTTCAAGCAATTTCGCTATTTCCAATGTGGGACAAACTCGTTAAAAATCCTAATCAAGTAGAGAAAGCAGACGTGTCAATCTGATTCCTTTTACATCATAATTCAATGAGACGTGCCAATCTGATTCTTTTACATCATTTTCTAGTGTCATGGTTGGTAAAAATCATGACAGCAAAAAATATCATAATGTTCAAGTTTTAAAATCTGTAATTTCAAATTTAAAAAAAAATTGCAAGCAGGTAATTACAACTCTTCTAATCAATTCAACCAAAACAGAGAAGGAACTCAACATCATCAGCGAGCTTTTTAGAAGAGTCAATCATCTTAAACACGTTCTCCACCATGAGAATGAATGGGGCTATGTTGGACTACCTACTCTCCTCAAATATACCTAATGAAAGATATATGGGATAAGGAGACATGACAAAAAGAATGGGTGATTCAATTATGAATAACTAACATTATGCAAGAAGCAAAACCTAACAATCGAAATCATTTTGATATCAATGATTTGCTTACAACGCTTACACCATTCATTCGACAAACTTCCATTAAATCCTCGACAATTGCCTTTGCAACAGCATGGTCAGCGGAAAAATTTACAACATCCCATTTTTCAATCTTCAATTTGGACGGTTTCTAGTTGGACAATTTACCTGGAAGCTGATGTTTGCATTTTAATTGACAGGCGATTCGATCCCTCATCAAGTTCTTCATTTTCTTCCTCGTTGCACTGCTGCCACCATTGTCCTTGTTCGCAATGGCTGTTCAGAGAGCGGTGTGCTACAGTTGGTGCCCAACTGAAATTGATAGAAATCGTAGGAAAAAAAATTAGGAAAGAGGAGATGAAACCCTTATGGTAATCGAATTCCGCCATTGAAGGTCAAAATCGATAGAAATCGATGGAAAGAGGACATGAAACCCTTACGGCTGGTTTCATTGACACGCGGTTCAATCCTGCCTTTTTCGAGCTCTACCTCTTCTTCTTCACGCTACCACCGTGATGTTTTTTTGCCATGGCTCTACATCTTTTTCTTCATGGCGGTTCAGACGAAACTCTTATCTGAATTGAAGGCCCATGATATCCAAATTGAAGGCCGACATCCATAGAAAGCATTGGATAAAAGATGTGAGCCTCCAAATCGGATTGTAGGCATCTCGGTCAGTTAACGGAATTGATGATGGAGGAGATTTTTTTTTCTATCGATTAGATCGGCGATAGTGGAGATGAAGAAGAGTGATAGTTTTAGATGTTAACATAGGGAAAAAAGTAGAGGAAGAAATTGCATAAAACTATTAAGTATAGGTAAAAAAAAATAAAGAAAAAAGATATTAAGAAATAATTATAATTTGATTGGGTAAGGGAGCTAGAAATAAGGTCGTGTTGATACATCAACAATTATGCTTTTGTATTAAGTTTATATATAGATATAGATAGATAGATTGTTTCATCCTACCGCATAATTTACAATCAATTTTGCAAGTTCCTTGAGAGTTGAGACATGTGATTTAAAAAAAAAGTAGGCATTTACTTATAATAGGTCATCCCACATGGAATATAATAAGGATGTTCAGAGTGATATAGTATTATTAATAGATTAATTTCCAAGCACACAGGTTGGATATTCGGGTTGGATTACGTTTTAACAGGTCTACTCTCAATCATCTTTGTAACGGACCGAACCTGACTTGTCTACATCACTTAGCATTTGAGTAAGCATGGTGTGGAGCCTGGACAAATATGCTGTCAGTGATGGTTTAAATTGACCACCTAAATTGTTATTAGGATTAAGCAACCAAACACCCTTCATACCATCAAGAACGATAATTGAAGCAGAACTTGTTGCCCAAGAATATTGTTGAACACCATAAAGATCCACAAGTAATTAAAGACTTGAGGATAGAAGCAAACTTCATTTACCACTACAGTGTTGTTGAATGGTTTGGAATGACGGGTAGAGTAGCCCTAAAATAACATTCTTCTTTTTCCCAGTCGTTGAAGTCATCTCTAAAAGCATGGGGAACCTGTTTTTCTCATAGACTTCTCTTAGTTTTATGAGTTCATCAACACCGCCCCTACTGCCATCTGAAGCTGCCAACATAGAAAATTTTCTCATGCCATTGGATTCGAAATTATACACCATCCACTCATCAATCTCTCCAGCAAATAATATGAGACAATTTTTTGTCCCCTTGAAACAGGGCAAGAATGAGATCTTTGTCGTTGGTCATGTTGGAACAAAGAAAACTCTAATCAAATGATCATTGGAACAAAAACTTGAACTATTTTATCTTCCAACCAAAAATAAAAAGCTAAGAAGCAGAAGTGACAATTTTTCAACATATATTATTCCATCCTACCGCATAATTTACAATTAATTTTGCAAGTTCCTCAAGAGTTGAGACATGTGATATAAAAAAAAGCAGGCAGTTACTTATAATAGGTCATCCCACATTAAATATAATAAGGATGTTCAGAGTGATTTATAAGTAATTCAATTCATACTCATGTATACAAGCTTATATTGTTCAAGCAATTTCGCTATTTCCAATGTGGGACAAACTCGTTAAAAATCCTTATCAAATAGAGAAAGCAGACGAATAAAATCATGAAGAAAAAAAGTGAAGAAAAGAGATTATCATGTCTTGAATCTTCGAATTTGTTGAGGAGAAGGAGATGACAAGTAAGGAAAGAAAAGTAGGGAAAAATGTTAGGGTTGCGTTTCTCTTTTTTTCTTCCCCCCCCCCCCCCCCCCCCCCCCCCCCCTTTTGGTAAGGTTTGCTCTTCATTTATACTCTCTTAGTTTCCACGCTCCTCAAGTTCGAAATCTTCGCTCTCCATGTTAACTTTCAAGTTTAATCCATGAAAATGCCTAACGAATGGCTTCACGAATGATTCTCTCGACGATCACCGAACCCCCCCGCCGCACAGCGGAATCTGTCACCGCCGATTGTTCAACACCGACAACCGCCTACGATTCTTGTTGGACTTGGAGCACCGCCGCAACCTCGGTCGCACCTGGACTCCTCCGGAAGTCTGAGGCGCTTTCCGTTATGACTTCCACCCTGCGTTCTTATTCTTGGAGGCCGACATCTGCCACCGGTTGTTCGACGCCGACCACCGCCAACAATTGTTGATGGAACAATCCTTCCTGGAGAACCAACTAGGTATGTGCTTGTCGCGCTTGATAATGGGGAATATGTTAGGGTTATTCTCTCGATCTATATTGATTCTCTTACCGCGCTTGATAATTGAGAATGGGTTAGGGTTCTAGATTAATTTCTTGATGTGCGATTATGCAAATTCTCATCTTATATTGTTGATGGCTAATTAGGTTTTAGATGTTTTCATAAAAAAAAAATAGGTACCGCTAGGTTTAGTGAGTTTTTTTAGTGACATTGTTTATGGAATTGACAACATATTTGAATTTTGAGCCAAAGATACTAATTTCCCTTTGCAGATGTTCAAGCTTTTTACCTAAGGCTTCTTCTTGCTAGGAATGGAGTTCCTCAACAGGCTCGGCCCTGATGTTTTTAGGGCTATAGGTGGGGAAAAAAAATATGGCCCTTTAATACAAATTTAGTCATAAATTACATTTTCAAATAAATTATTTTAAAATATAAATTTTAAAGGGTTAATTGCACTAAATATCCCGACCTTTGTAGATAGTTGCGCTTAATATCCCAACCTTGTAAGATTTCGCGAAATATCCTGAACTTTGTTGTTAGTTGCGCTCTCTACCCTGGATGAGTTTCTTAAATTAATAAAATCACTAACATAATATGAAAAATACACAAAAACACCAATATTTAAAAAAAAATATATATAATCCCCCATTTTAATCAAAATAAAAAAGGAAATTTATGTTATACATATAAAAATGCGTGCTCTAAAAGAAATTAAATGAGATAAATTACTTAAAAATAAATTTATGTCTTATCATATCTTCTTTTCCTTAAAATTATATTTTATAAAGCGATTGTTTTAATTTACATAAGATTAATATGTAAGTACCATATTATATGCCCAATTAATCAAGTTTCCATGAGTATATATCCAATTTTTCCTATTTTTAATTTATGTTTATCATATCTTTATTAATTATAAATAGTTATCATACATTTTAATATTTATTTTTTTAAAAAAAAAAATATTATATTTCATCTATGTATAGTTAGCATTTTTATAGAATCTTTTTTTAATGATATGGAATTTATATGAAAAATATTTTAAGGTTCAATCAGAAGATAACACATAAGATGTTATGCATTAGTTTTAGCATATATAAAATAATATGGACCAAAACACACACACACATATAAATAGAGAGAGAGAGAGAGAGAGAGAGAGAGAGAGAGAGAGAGAGTAAATGTACAAATCCACATTTATAGATAGGTATATATATAAATTTAGATTTTTTACAACATATTTTATTAAGAAAAATAATTCAAATTAATTATTTTCAATAATTATATTAATTATTTAAAGGAGTAAATTTGCTATTTTTCTATTTTAAATATATTAAGGGTACATTGAAAATATTTTATAGATATGGGTGATTTTGTGTAATTTTTGCATCATCTGTATAATTTTTAAATTTGATAAACTTATATAGGGTAGAGAGCGCAACTAATACCAAATGTTAGGATATTTCGCGAAATCTTACAAGGTCGGGATATTAAGCGCAACTATCCATAAAGGTTGGGATATTTAGCGCAATTAACCCAATTTTAAACTTAATTTAACACTAGTAAACTTGAGTTCTATTTTCATCACTAATAAATTATTCGTAGAATACATCTAATGTTATACATTGTGACTATACGATCCAAAGCAACGATTTTATTTCATTATACTTATTTACTTGAGGTTAATAGATTTTCCCTATAAGTGGTAAAAACATAATTGAGAGACTTTGCTAGTGATAAATAAAGTTCGAAAAGTATTTTTTTATAATGTCTTTGTTTGCCGATGGTAATTAAAGTTAAACTTAACACGTAGCAATATCAAAATTGGCCATACAAATAAAATATTTTTTACAAAAAAACCACCTTGTATTATTTTTTATTTGTAAAAATCAAAATTAAGATAAGGTTATCTTGGACTATCTGTCATTTATTAACTTAGATTGAAGATTAAATAATCACTTTAAAAGTGTTTGGGGTCTGTTTGGATTCCCAAGTGATTATGCTTATAAACATAATCACTTTAAAAGTGTTTGGCTAAAAAAAATTATAAGGTATTTAAAATAATGGAATTTTAAAATAAAATATCTTATCAATTATGTCAATTAATTATAATAAGTTTATAAGGTAATTAATATTTAGTATTTTATTTATACAATATATGTAATATTTTAAAAAAAAATTATGTTATTTTAAATACTTTATGATTTTTTTAACCAAACACTTTAAAAGTGATTATGCTTATAATTAGCATAATGCATTGGGAATCCAAATACATCCAATATAATTAATTGACACAATTTATAAGGTATTTTATTTTAAAATTCAATTATTTGAAATACCTTATATTTTTTTAGCCAAACACTTTTAAAGTGATTATGCTTATAAGCATAATCAATTGGGAATCCAAACAAACCTGAGCAAGTTATGTGACAAATGTACTTGTTTTGTTTATATCCTAACATTAATGAGTTTTTTTACTTATACATACAAAAATATTTATATACATATTACCTTAATTATATACATTATACATTTTTTTACAGGTTCCATACTGAATCGGGGGCTCGAGGCGATGACCTCTTTGGCCTATGCCCAAGGCCGGGCCTGTTCCTCAGGGTGGTGGTGAGCCCGAGTCGGTGAATGTTGTCCCTCAAGGACAAGAGTCGATCCTCGGTGGTGGGGATTAGAGCTGGCAAGTCGATCGTTCGGGTCGGGTTTGGGTCAGGCTTGCTCGGGTCGGGTCAATTCGGGTAAAATTTATGGTCGGGTCGGGTTCGGTAATAATGAATTTTAGATTGGTCGGGTTTTGGGTTAAGTCGGGTCATGCCCATTCGGGTTCAGTCAAAGCGGGTTGGTTTCGTTCGGGTTTCGGGTCAAGAGGCGGTCGGTCTCATTTGAGATTCAAATCAAAGTGGGTATAGCGGTATAGTGGGTTTGAGTTTTCGCTCGAATCATATTCGACCCGTTTGGAATTTGGATAATTAGGTTGATTTTGACTCGGTTGAATACTTAAATATGTAATTTACTTAAAATACATGATTTTAACTCGGTTGAATACTTAAATATGTAATTTATTTAAAGTAAATGATTTTGACTCGGTTGAATACTTGAATATGTAATTTTGACTCGGTTGAATACACTCATTGTTATTGACTCATCGGTTGTCGATCGATTTTCAAAAAAGTCATAATCGGAAATTCAATATTCGACATTCGGCAACATCGTCATTTTTTAAACATTTAAACCAATTGATCGGTGCTATAATTAAATCAAATTAATTGTACATTTAGGTTTTAACCTTATTTTAACTAGCAAGTTGCAAATGGGCTTATTTGTGGTTTGACTATATCATTGGCCCATATCATTTTCAATGCCTATTTCATTTTTAGCTTTTTGCCCATTAGCTTTTTTTCCATTATTATTATTAGTTTTTAACAAATCTAGATATAAATAATTAATTATATCAAAATATAATAATATAGATAAAAATAAAATAACAACTACAAAATTATTGATTTGGATATAAATAGTTCTTTCCTGAAAAAAAATAGAATTATTATACTTATATTTATAAAAAGAATTATTCATAACCATAATTATGAAATTTAATAGAATTATTATACTTATATTTATAAAAAAAAAAGTCCATTTATAAAAACCGAAAACTACTAGAATTATTAACACTTAGTTATGAAAACCAATAGAAGTATTATATTTATACTTATAACTAATAAGTTATACCTATAAAAAGAAACACGTTTAAAAAAACCAAAATTATAAATAAAACTTATAAATACTTCATCTTCGATGGATTCGAATATTCGATGTATTTAAAGTCTTGAGATTTGAAATTTGAGATTGAGATTTAGATCGAGATTGAGATTTAGATCAAGCTTTAGATTTAAGATTGGGACAAAAATGGACATTTGATATTTGAGATTTGAGGTTAAGATATATAAAGATTTGAGATTTGAGATCAAGTTAAGACTGAGGTTTGAGATTGAGTTCAAGATTGATATTTAATATTGAGATTAAAATTGAGATTTGAGATTGAGTTAAAGGTTGAGAACTTGAGATTGTTATTGAGATAATGATTTGAGATTTGAGATTTAGATTTCAGATTAAGACAAATATTGAGATTTGAAATCGAGATTGAGATCATGATTTGAGATTAACATTGGGGTTTGAGATTTAAATTATTCGATTGAATATTCGTTTATTTATAGTCTTATTGAATATTAACTTATACAAATGCAAACACTACACTTATAGTCTTATACACTTATTAAATTATTATCTACTTATTTTCCATATTTAAATGAGCTATTTCTATTATTACAATTTAGACTTTAGAGTATAATATTGTACTACTACCACCTCTATTGATTTAACTTATATTGTACAAATATACAATAATGATTAACATATGACATTATGATTATAATTTTATGGGAGGGAAATGAAATTTTATTTAACATATAAGGGAGGGAAATAAAATTGTATTTAACATATAAGGGAGGGAAATGAAATTTTATTTAACATATAAGGGAGGGAAATGAAGTTTTATTTAACTTATAAGGGATGGAAATGAAATTTTATTTAACCTATGAGGGAGAGAAATGAAATTTTTTATTTAACCTATGAGGGAGGGAAATAAAATTTTATTTAACATATAAGGGAGGGAAATGAAATTTTATTTAACCTATGAGGGAAGCTGGGAAGGAAATGAAATTATTTTTTTTAACAAATGAGAGGGAAATAGAATAATTGGGCAGCAATGCAACATTTCACTTTCATCAGGAAAAAAATAAATTAGGGCAACAGTCGCTAAACTCGCTACTCGCTCATAGTCTCTCGGGTCAGGTTGGGTCGGGTCGGGTTGAAAGTCGGGTCGAGTTTGGGTCGGGTCGGGTCGGGTTTATCTATGTTCAGGTCTGTTTCGGGATCGGGTCGGGTTCGGTCTCGGATTCGGGTTATGAATGACTCCAGATTTTTGGGTTATGGTCGGGTCAGATTTTACCAGCTCTAGTGGGGATTAAAGTTGTTGTTGTTGTTGTGGGAGTATTGCTGCCCTTTAGAGGCGGATCATAATGGGAGCACACCCAGCTACTGCTGGGTCAAAAAAAATAAAATTATGGCTTAAATTTTTTTTTTTTGCTGGGGTAATATTGTTTGGGTTTGTGTCACAGATGCTTTTGTTTTGAAAAATAAACCCCTAAACGGAAATAGACAAATCCTAAAAAAAATTAAAAATTGGTTAAATCAATAAATCTAATAAAATAAAAAATCGATCTTTGTTTCGCTAGGGTTAATTAGGTGGACTCAATTGCAAATTTGCAAGCCATTGATCATTTTTTGTGCCATTCGAAGATCACATAGCACAATTTCTAGTATATTCCATTTGTAATGGAAATATTTATTATTATAACTAGACAAAACTAATTTATAAATATCAAGTAACGGTTTTAATTATCATATTTTAAACCACTTTTAGTTTTTTTTCGTTGAAATATTATATTAAGAATTGTATTTTTGTTTGAAAATTCTTTTAATTATATATATTAATATTTTTTCGCTCACCTAGCTTTATGATATTAGATACGCCACTGCTGCCCTTTGCCTACCTTTGAAGGAAATCCGTGAAGGCGGTGAAGGTTTGGTCGTGACCGGATTCGTAACCCTGAGTATCTCCACCATTATACACACTTAGCATACCGGTATACCCTGATTGATACACTCCTTTTCTAAGGGTTGCATTTGTGTCCCTAGCATCAGTCATCATATGTGAATGTGATGCATACTTTATTGGGAATGCTAATGAAGAGTTAATTCTAGCAAGCATCTTATTTCTATATCAAGATTAGGGCGGTTATTCAAGTCGAACGAGTTGAGTATTGCTCATTCATATTCAGTTCATTTAGAATATGAACGAGTTCGAGCCGAGCCTAAATTTTGACTTGAGTTTAAAAATATGATCATACTCGGCTCGTTTAAGAAATGAACGAGCTCGAGCCGAGCTTTATTATACAGTAAATTAAAGGAAATTTTAGAAATTCCATAAAATTCGAGCTATTTGAGTTTAATTCGAACGAGTCGAACTTTGGACCGAGCTTAAAAATGTGCTCAAACTCGGCTCGTTTAGAAAATAAACGAGCTCGAGTCGAGTTTTAATCGATCGATTACGAGTCGAATTCGAGCTACTCATGTTCACATAACATCCCTAATCAGGCTGATAAATCACTCATGGCACTTTAGGGAGATAGCAGGTTCATCATCTTTTGGGTCCATATCCTTATTCGGATTTGGGGATGCCCTGCTGCTACGCCTTTTGCTTTAGTTGCAACTTCCACAACATTTTTCGATTGTGATTCATTAGGATTAAGATACTCCATTGAAGGCCTAAGTTGCCTAACTGCATGAACTGGGTTTTTCGATTGTGATTCATTCATCATGATCTAACAAACATTGATTACTTATAACTAATAGGTGTAGACATATATGTGTGTTAATTATCTACACACATATATTTCCTTCCATGATACATGTATTGCAAGTTCTTTAGTATGTTTTTTTTGTTCGACATGTACTATCTATTCACAACATGCCCACATTATTCGATGTCAATAATTGAAATGTTAAATCAAAAGTGAACGAGCCGAGCTTTCATCCGAGTTTAAAATCATTTTCAAACTCCACTTGTTTAGGTAATTGAATCGATCGAGTCGAGCTTTTTTCGAGCCGAGCTCGAGCTGTTCAGTTTATATAACAGCTCTATACGGATTACGGAATACTCCATCCGTTCTAAAATATAGATCGTTTGACTTTGTAGCAGGTTTTTAAGGGGATATAAACGACGTAGTATATAAAAATCATACATATTTAAAATCTACCTAACTATGCACCTAATATTGTGCACCTTACATACACTGATACAGTGATACACATGTATTATATTATGTATATTAGTGTGTGTATATATATAGTCTATAAGAGCAATTCATTGTGATCAACAATCTCCTCTCCCTTGCCCTTTCTCCATACTTTCATATTTGCACTATGTCTTCAATGATCAATAAAAGGAATCTGACCTTGATGCAACTTCCGGCCCCCGTCCGAGCCCATGTCGAGCTCGAGTATCCTTTCCGGCTAGGCCACGCTCTAGGGCTTCATCGGAAATCATGGGTGTTGTGTTATGCTCTACTACTCGCTTACCTTGCCATCCGTTACTTCATGAGGAGGAGGAGAAAGGTTTACCTGCTAGACTTCGCTTGCTTCAAACCCAAGCCCTCATGTAGGGTCACAAGGGAAACCTTCATTGATGTGCTTAGAGGTAAACTAATTTTAAAATTAAATAATTAAACTGCTGAAGATCGAGCTCCAAATTCAAATCGATCGAGTAACTGGCTAGTTGTTTCAGGTTCATTTTCACAGGAAAGCGTCGAGTTCCAGCGTAAGGTTATTGAGAGATCCGGGTTGGGTTCTGATGGAACGTACTGCAGCGAAGCCTTGCTATGTAAACCCATGAAAGTATGTATGGAGGAGGCCTGGAAGGAGGCGGAGGCACTGATACTAGGAGTCGTCGATGAGTTGTTGGAAAAGACGGGGGTGAAAGCGAAGGACATCGGGATACTGGTTTTGAACTGCAGCTTGTTCAGCCCAGTCCCGTCTTTGTCGTCCATTATTGTGAACCGCTACGAGCTCAGGGACGACATCTTGAGCTTCAACTTGTCTGGGATGGGTTGCAGCGCCGGCCTCCTTGCACTTGACCTTGCCCAGCGTCTATTGCAGGTTAGTTCTTTAACAAACTCTCGTTACTAGTCATGAAAGGAGGCGTATAGATAATGCCCTTGCCGATGTGTGTAGGTGCACAAGGGGTCATATGCCTTGGTCGTTAGCGCCGAAAACATGACCCTTAACTTTTACACGGGCAACGAGCGGTCCATGCTCGTATCAAACTGTCTCTTTCGGGCAGGCGGAGCTGCCATCCTACTCTCCAACAAGCCATGTGATCGTCGACGATCAAAGTACCAACTTATGCAGAGTGTCCGAAACCATAAGGGTTCAGACGAGAGAAGTTACACTTGCGTCTCACAGAGGGAAGACGACACCGGAACAAGGGGTCTATCGCTCTCCAAGGATCTCATGGCAGTAGCAGGAGAAGCTCTAACGAGCAACATTGTATCCCTTGGCCCGCTTGTCCTTCCCATCTCCGAGCAGCTACGATACTTAATCAGTATGGTCGCAAAGAAGGTAATCCGTTCAAAGACGAAGCCTTATGTACCAGATTTCAAGTCAGCCTTAGAGCATTTCTGCATTCACCCTGGTGGGAGAGGTGTGCTGGATGCGGTTGAGAAGAACCTAAACCTCACCGAGTGGCGTATGGAGCCGTCGAGGATGACCCTCTATAAGTTTGGAAATGTATCTAGTAGCTCACCGTGGTACGAGCTGGCTTATCTCGAGGCTAAAGGGAGGATCAAGAAAGGTGACAGGACTTGGCAAATCGGGCTCGGGTCAGGATTCAAGTGTGTTAGTGTTGTGTGGCGTGCTTTGAAGACCATTGATCCTACCGACGAGAAGAACCCTTGGGTGGCTGAAGTCGCTGACCCTGAAGCCAATAAACCGGATATCTGAAATGGCATTTTAGGTACATTTGCCTATAGGCAAAATTAAACAAGGCAATATTTTCATATAAAAGACGTGGGTGTGTAATGGTTCAAAAAACTATCTAATGAGAATAATCAAATATAAATTTGAAAGCATGTTACACTCGATGGCATCGGTCCGGATATCTTCAATCTAACTGGGTAATGTTTATGCAAAGAGGCTCGAAGTTCGCATCCAAATAACCTGCTTTGCATAAAAAGAAATTGCTGAAATTGAAGAGAGGTTCCCAATATTTCATATCTACTTAAATATGTGGACAGTGGATGGTTTAACATCTCAACCGCATGGCAAATAAAACATTGCTCGTGTTCAATCCAGTAAATCTATCGATACCACCATTTTGTAAAGTTGTATCATGAATCTCCACGATTAATGGTGAACCGGTGGAATATAATCCATTGCATCTCCTACCACAAAAAAAAATAGTTTGGGGCGAGATCAGTCCACCATGTACCAGAAGTCTTTCATACCTGTAAGTTCCTTTGCCTTTGCAGTAAAATCTAAAGAATCTTGTTCACTTGGAAATAGCTAGGCCGTTCTTTGTGTGCAGAATCCACGTCATCTGGGGAAGCAACTGCAACCGAGACACCTTTCTCTTTTACCGCATCAATCACGTCTGCAAACTCCTTGAAGTCCTTCAAACTGCAAATGATGAGCAGACAGTAAAATTAGCATCAAAGCTCCTTATCCATGCACTATCATCTATGTATGGTAGGACCACCCAAAGACAGTAGAACGAAGGCAATAACACGGAAACAACAGGAAATTGTTTCTGTTTAAATGACTTGGTTGAACTCTCTTTGGGTCTTTTGAAAACACCATCCCAACTTGCTCAGGGAATGGATGAATACACCCTATCCCCAGAACCTGCTCTGAGCAGGATTTACTGAGTTGCTGTTGTTGATACTAGAAGTTTTCCGCAAGCAATATGAGCATTCAAATTAGCAAATAAGTGATAAAAACAAATTTCACCTGGTTGCTAATATCTCCTCACGCCTTGTCTCCCGCTCCTCCTCTGTGATACCCAGCAAATACCGCAGTAAACTGGTGAAAAAAAATATTTATCAGAATGATGCAGCAAAAGAGCATTCTCTGCTTGTTTTCATGGGACAAAATGAAACGACTGAAACTCAGTTAATCAACCACAGGGTTGAAGGAAATTATTTGGGAAATGGCATAAACAACGCTTATTCTTCTCTAAACTGGTCCCCTTTTCACGATAAATCAGAGGAATATAGAAATACATTTTTTCAAAATTGGAAGACTATATCAACTCTCATTGATGTGTGATTGTAGGAGTTGATCTCTTAAATTTCAAGAAACTGCATTTTAATTATTCTTTCTTTCTTTGAAACTTTTTGTTGACAGAACTTGTCCAGTCATTACTTTGAATTCCAATAAAGAAATAAGAAAGAGCAGTATATGACCTGCTGTAACCCTTAGCATCAGGCAATTGATATGAATCAACATCCCCAATTGTTCCAATGATTGATTTAGCAAGAGTATCATTATCCATTTCCAATTCACGAAGGAAATCAGCTGTCCCATCATATATGTCAAGTGTCTTCAGCAAATTGGGATCACGATACGACAGATAAGTGAATACACCTGGCAGATGAATACAAGTAAGAAATGGGATAGATAATGTAGTACTGTACCACACAAGAGCGTGTCTAAAGCATCGAATATTTACCAGAATGAGTGTCAAAGTCGCAAAAGCCTCCATAAGCTCCACCACTAACTCTTACGCGATCCCATAGCCATGTGTTACTGATGTATTTTGAAATGACATAAGCACTTCCTTTGAGCTCATAACCAGTTTCATACAGGTTAGCAGCTTTGCCAACATAATTGACCTGGAAAAAAGGAAATAACGACAGTATCTTGAGACAACAGAAGAAGGTAGATTTTTTTTTTAAAAGTACAAGAATGGTGTTATTTTTACTTGAGTAGGTATCACAATGGCTTCGTTTCCTTGAGATAGTAGGCCATTCCAAGAATTTCGTACAGCCGAGGAGTGACTAGGAAGCATTTCAAGAAATTTGCTGATGTGTTTCTCAGAATTGCTAATGTTTTTCCCATCTGCAGTCAAATTCACTAAGCATTGATTTCTTGAAAAAACAGATCTACGAATTTCCTCCAAAGATGAGGAAATTCCATCCCAGTCCTTATCAACTCTCTCTTCTAGTGCCCGTAGATACTCCAGGTAACTGCAGGTACATCAAAGAATTTTCAAATCTTATGTTACAAATTCTCTCCCACACAATGTACAAGAAAAATGACACAGTTCACACGCAAGGAGGCCAATTGATAGCACCAATGAGAGGCTCATGAACCAGGAAAAGTAAATTGGAATATACGTCCAAAATTTCAGCTCATAATCAGAGTTCACTTCAACAAAAAAAAAAAAGGGGGGGGGGGGGGGGGGGGGGGGGGTGGGGTGCGGGAGGCACAAAAGACAACTAATGGTTTATTGGGTGAGAGACACATGCCTCAAAATGTGAAGTGAAATTTTTTTTTATCTTTCAAAATATATTTTAGATATGCATCATGCCATTTAACCATAAAGTTTCACTGCACTTTAATTATTAATTCAAGCCATGGTAGGAGATTAAACAAGGGATTCTGTGTGGACAAGTCTAAACAGAAAATTGGTATTAATTTAGAAAGAGATTAGACAGGGACATGGCCCAAACCTGATGCCGCCCATTTGCTCTGATACCCATCCAGGAATGTTCAACTTTGCATCCATTCTTGCTGCTGCAATGCCATGACCACCACCCCTTAAGCGGTTCTGGAACCAACAAATGTTCAAAATGAATTAAATCAACACTCGGAGAGAACTAGGACCGAAAGTTGAAACAGGTAGAGGCAACTAAGATACCTCCATTCTTGCTTTACTCTGGGAAACAAACTGCCTAAAACGTTGTTGGTCTGTAAACTGAACCTCTTGAAGAACACAGTTCATCTATAGATAACCAACAGTGATTAGAAATCTTGGAGCTCTGAATCATGCTTGAAAAGTTGAAACAGGGTCAACCATATATCAAGCTATCATATTTACCAAAAAAAATATATATCAAGCTATCAACTCTTTCTTGGCGACAAGAAATAAGCCAACCATATATAAGTTATAACCAAAATGACTAGTCGTAAAACAGTCAAATAGAAACTAACATGTAGAAAACGGTAGTTCTACCTGATTCTTTACAGAATGGTAGAGGGTTAGAGAAACAGAAAAGGCCAAACTCCATGGACATAAGATTTCAGAGCATTCATTATTTCATTCTCAAATCCAACAGATGAGGATAAAAAGGTAAAAAGGAAATGTTTACCAAATTGAATAGGTCCTCAGCACGTGCACCCATGGCCTTGCCACGTACAATCACATGGCTACAGGGGTCCTTCTTTCCCCGCACAGAAGATGTAAAGGGATAAACTGAAATCCCTCCAGTTTTCCTTCCAATTAATTGATTAAGTTGCACAAAATCCATGTCTTTGGTACCCATCTCAAGCAATGATTGGCTGAGGAAGAATTTCATGGAACAAATTAGAAAACAATTATAATGCAATTTTTTATTTGAATCACTGATTCACTTGTCTGAACAGGTCCACAGGTGACATGAATAAAAGCATTTTGTAGGTTTCCTGGGGCACTAATAAAAGCTATTAACTAAAAAGCTCACACCCACCCATAGAGTAGGTTTAGATTACACTAAACTCTCCCCAAAATATGTCATTTTACAGTTTTGCGCAATTTTTAAGAAACGTATAAAATAACACAAAATCAGCTTATTACCTACTCTTTTGTTCCCTTTTTTGGACTAGTACCACTAATACTTTCACTTGTTATTTAATTTTAAAAATGGGCCAAGGATAAATACTGAAGAAAAAAAGGCTACCAAAGACCATAAATAATTAAAGAGTATGTATTTTGTGACAAATCTAAATCCGGACATATTTTCAAACTGAATAGTAAAATCTAAGCATTAACGTTCAATATAGTCACAGACTCAGGGATCTCCAGAGACTGGAAAGACAGGGAGAAGTATTGCTTCTTTGGTTTTAAATAGGTACTGCACTCATACTTACCAAAAGAGCGGGATCAAAGGAAGTAGCTCTTGTTTTACTGAGCTCATATCAAAGACGGCTTCCGTGTAAACAATATCATTTGTGAATAGGTCATGCTGCAGAACCTTTACTCCATTGATATCTCCAATCTAAATGAAGAAAACCTCATTGGTAAGCTCAATACAAAAATGACAGACAGAACCAACACAAATCAAAACATAACCACCTCAATTGGAACATGGATAGGCTTTTTCGGAATGTCACTCAAAGACAAACATGGAACACAACGCAAAGCTTCTGGCGGATCAGGAGTTTCTTGCTTCAGCCGTAGCTCTTGTGTAGCTCGTGCTAACTCAGCCAAGTCTTCTTGGGTCATGCTAGCTTTCACTTTCTCTAAAATCTGTTTTTCTTCTGCCTCATCACGAGAAGCCTTCTCTGGATCAGGCTACAAGAAGGATACAGTTAAAGAACATTCCAAATCCCACTTTTTTACAGCACAAGGAAACTACCCAGTGGCTGGTATGACTAAGCAAGGGAAATTACCTGCATCTCAACGGTAACTCGGTGAGGATTGTTCAGAATATATTGTTCTATCAGGGGAGCGAAAACAGCTTTGGAGCCTTCATCAGCAATTTTTTTCTTGAGCTTCATTAAAGGCTTTTCATATTTTAAAGGCTCAAATGGATCCATGTCATATATCCATTTACCCTGCAGAACAAAATAAATGTTGCAGATCACAAGTTAAATTAAAAGGATAAGAAAAAGGGCATAACAAATGAAGAATAGTAATACGTACAATGGAGCGAAGCATCAAAGAAAGGCCCCGTGGAAAGGAACCAGTGTTGTTCTCCCTAAGTGAGAATTCTATGGTATTCATGGAAGCCTCCACAGCCTCAGAATCAAAACCTGTATTTGCAAGATTCTTCAGTGTACTCGTGACCAAATCTTCCACTTTACCAAGATTTTCTTCAGAAACTCCTTTTAATCCAATACTAAATTGAGGCTGCAGAAGCTCATCTTCTATTCCACCTCCTAAAATAGCTTCTCCTAACCCACTTTCCAATAATATCTTCCTTAAAGGAGAGGCAGGGGTTCCCAATAGAAGATGATCCAGAAAACCAAGCATAAGCTCAGTCTCCAGATCCAACGGCTTGTCAGAGAGTAACCAATTCAGACAGACCATGTGTTTCTTTTTTAAATCTCCACCATCACCAGCAGGGTACTTTTCCACAATCCTCAGAGGCTCTGAGAATAGTTTTTGTGGCAAAACCTTAGACTCATCTGGAGAAGAGCTGGCATCAAACGCATCAAGATATTCTGCAAAGTGGAAAAGAGGCATTAGATTTTTAATTTAAGAGAGCATCTGCACATTCTGAAATACTCCGTATTAAACAAGTTGTGCCATAAATTCTAATTGCATCTCCAGTTCAGCTTCTCCAGAAAAGAAATTGAATCTGTGTATTAAATTAAACTGATTCCATAAAGGAACACTATTCTATATAGGATTACCAAATCGGTTGTTGGCAGCATGAATAAGTGAAACCCATAGGGGAAATCCCACAAAGAGGACACCAAAAAAAAGTATGGGAGGGAAGAAACCATGTTGAAGTAGATATGGCTTGATATTCCTGAGCCAATTATTTAATTAATAATGCACAGAAAACAACAATTAAAATAAATAAATAAATAAAAACAAGGAAATTCTTGATTTTCTTGCTTGTGATTCCAGAATTACAGGTAGAAACGAGAAAGGGATACTCTAGTTAGGTAGGTAAGGATATTTATTTCTAACTTCATGCAATATATATTCCACATGACATTTCCTCCAGCAAAACCTTTTTCTAACATAATCTAATTGCAAAGGAATTGCAGCATTGGGTAAAAGATCCACTATCTCACGCTTAGCAATGTCAAAACCAAAAATAGAAGGTTTTTAATGTCAAAGTTTAACTATCAGTATCATTCCGTCGATTTGTTGATGATTCCAACAATGCAGAGAAGAGAGTTCTAGATCTGTGGACTTCTAAAGATCACTTACGATTGATTAGATCTCCTTGTTAGTTTAAAGCTAGAATCACAAAACATTCCAAATTATATAAAACTGGAACTAAAGCACACCCTCTTTTTTCGTAGTGATTTATAATTTGAAGTGCGGCAAATTATTTTGCCCATAAATGAAAACAAATCACTTTAATCCTTGAACTGAGAGCAAAAGTCACTTAACAACAACATAATCAAATTCACATGCACATCCATGGAAGAGAAAGGCAAAAAGGCAGAGTGAAATACTTTATACTAAGATAATGTTAATGGTCATTTTCATGCAAAGTTGCCCAGAAATGTAGGTAGCAGAAAAGGAATAATGAATACCCTAACAATTTAAAAGCGAAAAGTACAATTATCAAAAGAGTGTAATATGAAAAACATACCACTCAAAAGCCTTAACCGCTCACTTGGATCATCATCTCCATAAAACCAAATCCTTGCATTGCTAGGATGGTAATACTTTTGGTGGAACTCCTGATAAGAAAATTGTAAACATTGAAGATATCATTAACAAGATTAAGGCATTAAGCAACCTAGATGGTTAAGCAAGTCCCACAAAAACGAAAAGCAAATAGAAGGCGGACACAAATGTCCTCTCAGCAGGACACGACAATATGTTCTGAAAAATACAAAATGGAATGGAAAAAAAAATGAATAAGAAGCTCACTGACTGAGACAGATATGCAAACTTCACACAACAGGCTATGAAATGTTAGTCAATGACTGCAGATTTGATAGCTTGGATTTATGTCAAAGAGAAACCTTTCATCTTCAACCAACAAATATATAAATTTGTAACATGCATTATACAAAATGACGATGAATTGATGAAGTGCGGGCATTGTTACAAAAGACAGCCTCACATAAAACAAAAGAAACATGCACCATACCTTGAACTCATCAAATGTGAGCTTCGGAATAACTTTTGGGTCACCTCCACTGTCCACGCCATAGGTATTGTCAGGAAAAAGAGCCTGCAGCCGGTGAAATGTCACATGTATCCAATAATATATATCTAGGAAAATGCAACCTTTTAAGGCCTTAATGGAGACAATTTTATGAATACAATAAAGTGAATATTTTCTAAGCAAAAAGTGTGGGAAAAGGAAGATATATAATATATGCATGAACCAAACAGCAAGATTCAGGTAGAAAGGGAGCGCAGACACACGACCAAGTTAACAAAATAAACTTAACAGATCTGCTACATTTTGTTCTCTGATCAGCTTATAAAATAGGCTTTGATAAGTGGAGATAGATTGGAAAAAGAGAAATAGCCATCAAGCAATAACATACACACACCTGCTGTGTAGCTCGGCCCAATAGACTATCAGGTTGTGAGTAGACACCCTTCATCTCATTGAAAACAACACCTGAACAGGTCAAGCAACTTGAATGAAGAAAATTTTCAAATTGTACTTCTGGTGATTAAAACAGCTGTGATAAACTATTCTGTCAATTAAATATCAGCCATCTACGTAGAATTGAAAAGGGAAATATTAATAAACATTAATGCCATGATACAGCTGTGCCCAAAGTCCTCGCCTTTAAAGGATATGTCTTCCGAAGGATCATCAAGTTCGTAATGCCAGCCCTCTTGCTGGAAAGTCTGAAAATTCTCCACACACTTGGGAAAGAACACCGCATCCAAGTATACATCAACCAAATTGTAAAAGTCCTGGTTAAGATTCAATTTTTAGCGGCACATACTGTAAATTCCTTATCTACATGATATTCATAGCAGAGAATTTGAGCGAAGATAGAAATGTAGTCTTTTGCAAACCTTTGTGTTGGTGGAAGCAACGGGATAGCAAGTCCTATCAGGATAAGTGAATGCATTCAGGAAAGTATGCAAGCTCCCCTTTAACAGCTCAACAAATGGTTCTTTCAAAGGATACTTTCTAGAGCCACACAGTACACTGTGCTCTAGAATGTGAGGAATGCCTGTTGAATCCTTCCTGCAAAGGAAATGAAACAACAATTGAACTAATTGTTCGGCAAGACAACAAACAGAGCATATCTACAAGGCAACAAATAGAACTAAAATAGACTTACGGTGGCGTCCGGAAAACAACACCAAAAACCTTGTTCTCGTCCTCATTGGACACTGACATGACCTGCGCGCCAGTTTTCTTGTGCCTGTAGAGCACGGCTCTCGACTTACACTCTTCAAGGAACTCCTCCGAGACCACCTCAAATCCGAGCTTCTCGGCAACGACAAACTGATTGTCAACATCTACGAACAAACAAACAACAGAGTCAACAACCAGCTTCAAATTCCGATTAAAAAAAAATTCAAATCCAGCGGAATACCTGAGGCGGGGGAGGAGGAGGAAGTGGCAATAGCACGGGGAGGAGAGAAAGAAGAAGAGAGCGAACGAGGCAGGTGAAAAGGAGAAGCGATACTCGAAATAGGCCTCAAATGGCGGCGAATAAGGGAGGCGTAGCGCTTGGAGCTAGGGTTAGGGGCGAGAGGGCGGCGTCCGCGGATGCTGGCGAAGGCGGAGGATGAGGCGAAGCGCCGCGGCGCGCGAGAGGAGCGGAAGAGAAGGCGGCCGGCGAAGAGGGAGGAGGAGGAGGATGAGATTGGGCGGAGCAGCGCCGCGCCCTCCATTGATGCTGCGCGTTCAGTGTGTGGAGGGTCTGTGTGAGTGGGAGAGGTTTTGGATTGGAGGAGGTTGTGGGAGGGAAAGGAAAATATCTGTATAGGATGGAGAGACGGAGAGACCGTGAATTGCATCGGTTTCGTGCAAAACCAGTAACCACAACTTTGGTCTCCAGGAAATTATCTTGCATTTTGTAACACAAGTTTCATTACTACACGTCTTATGGAGATTTTAAGATCAGATCAGATGATACGATTGAGTTTTTTACAAATTTGGATTATCAATGTTGAAGGGTTGAAACCGAATCTCTTAAGGGTCCCAATAAAATCTCGAAAGAGCTTTCAGGTGATCCTCTTGTTAGTTGGGGCTTTAGTGTCCAGAGTCGGATTTGGCTAGGGTCGATGTAGTGTGTATCGAGGCGACTTTGTGATCCGGATATTTCTTTGGAGGATTGTCTTCACTGTCCACCGTGGCTCCTGATGTATGGCTGGCCATCGGTGCCAGTGTTTGGAGGCGTTTGGCTTCGGTTCTTAGTCTACGTTGTCTCTAGTGTGCTAGGGCTAGTTTCGCTTGTTCGTCCGGAACTGTGTGTTTGTCACTGTTTGTATTGCACCTTTTGTTTTATGTTGTACGTTAACGGTTCGTCGTTTGCCGACTTTGTCAGCCTCTCGATGAGTTATATATATTTGGCACTCGAGCTACTTTCCTACTCAGAACAAAAAAAAATCGATTTTGATATAAATAAGGTGTTCATTTTACATCTTATCACTTATACTCACATCATTTGACGAGAATAAGGGGTGTGGGGTGGGAGTGTTTGTTCGAATTGAGACATGTATGTTCATTGAAGGTTTTCAAAATCGAATTAATTGTTAACTCTAGTTGGCGAAGAGTGGAGATTTGAAACACATTATCATCGAGTTTGATTGTCTTTGTGTTGTCAAACTCCTCGAGATAAAGAGGCAAGTGCACATGGTTATCGGTAATCTGGCCAATAAAGTACTCTTGGGTTTGACTTATGAACTTGATATGTATGTGGTTTCCTCTTTTTCTCGTGGGTTAACGTCTTCTAGTATCTTTTTTTTTTATTTTGAGTTTTAGACCATTGTTTCCATTCACACAATCTTATTTTCTTATCACTCGATTCAATTCCTTACAAATTTGAAGTTGTGGGTTTATATACAATAATAATAATAATAATAACAACAATCTTTCTAACCCATATTTATAGGTTAAACATCCATATCTAACAAAATTTTAATGGATTTTGTTTAATGAGAAATGCATCGATCGATAACATCAAAGTGATATTTTAAGGATTTTGATTTGTTGCTAGCAAATTTAACCTATGCCATAAAAAAAAACTAGTTAGAAAATTGTGGATCCAAAGTCCAAACTCACTAGACCGTCTCCAACATCTTCTCTAAAATTTGTATACTATAACAATAACCTTAGTGTATCCCGTCTTAAAACAGATAATGAATAGTCGAAATGTACACACCCTTTTCTCAATTACGTTGATAGAGTGTTTTCAATTGACCCAAGTATTGCATACAAGACATCAACATACTTGAAACCGTAGTAAAAGATACGGAGTATAAAAATATCCAAATTCAAACATCATTTTCTGCATCGGGCCCTCGGTTAACCCTCTTCAATATAAATATCACCATTCCACCTTGCACAATCCATTGTCATTTTCTTTACAAGATCAACATAAGCAAAATTCTAAACCACTTCTTTATAAATTTTACTATAATATAAGAAAAAAAAGACATATCTTTAAAAAATTATGCCGTAGCTTCAATAAATTTCTTTTTTGAAAAATTCGAAGAATTATTTAATTTTTTAGAATACTATGGGCCTATGGGGTATGTACGAGGCTCTTAAAAGTAGTTGAAAACTTGAAATTAAAAAATAAATAAACTCCACTTGAAAATGTAAAAGGTGTATGAGGTAAAGATGTAAAAGATGTATGGGGTAAAGATATTAAGTATGAGTTAAAAGAAAAAAGGTTGTTCTGATAGTTTTTTTGTTTTTGGTGTTTATTTGATTTGAAAATACAAATATACTATAAGAGCATGAACACTCGTGGACCTTGAGGCCCTTAACACCCGGACCCTTAACTTACTTTTCCTCTGTCACATCAGCTTAAGGGCCTCATTCCAGCTTTTAATTATTTTCACCTCCATTCGTGAGCCCGGAACCGAGCCCTTAACTTACTTTTTACTATTTACCCTTTTCAATTATTTAATCATTATTATTATTATTATTATTATTCAGTTCTTTATCCTTATTATTTATTATTATTATTGGTATTATAATAATAATAATAATAATAATAATAATAATAATATTATTATTATTATTATTATTATTATTACTACTACTACAATGTGAAATGGATAAAAAATAAGAAAAGCACAACATTGATCTTGAAACAAGGGTTACACGATACAATGATAATAAAAATCAAAATCGAAAATGCAATAAAACAACCTACAAATTTAGAAACGACAACGCTAAACCTTGTGTAGTGAGACTTACATTGTTTTTCGGTCCTCCTCACGAGACTACCCCTCCGTTGGTTGTAGTAGTCTGCAATTCTTTCCCAAAATCTGGCCATGGTTTAGCCTCTTCCCGTGCCCACATCTTTGCTTGTGTTGAGCCAAGCACTAATGAGCAAGTGGTCCTCCTCATCACTCCATTTGGTGCGGGAGTTGATGTTTTGAGTCGGAGTCTCTTGAACATCATCATCTTCATCCTCTTCATCGACACCAGTTTGAGAAGGGATGACATTTAGGTTCGGAACAACATTTGGGGTCGGATGAACAATTTGATTTGGATCGATAAACCCGTATGGATTGAAAGAGAAATAAGATTGAGGAGGGTAGAAGAAATTCTGGTTGGGATCCATCTTAGAACAGGAGAGAAGATGGTAGAAGTGAATGTGTGAAGAGTGGTAGAGAGGGGGGCTTATTTATAGGCAAAATAAGTAGGAAAATTAATTTTTTTATATGGTAAAATAATAGTATATGGGTATTATTGATATTAATTTTTTTTAAAAAAAAACATATGCAAAATGGGTGTCTATGAGTAGAGAAAATTATTTCACACTTGTAAATAAATTTTTTATTTTTTTTTATTTACAAAAAATAGACTAAAAACGTTTTAAATAATTTAATTAATTGTATTGACACGTGACGCATTGTGATTGACCCACATGTCAGTTCCTTGGCACACCAACGTTGCAAGTGGGTTTGACATTTAATGTCTGCTTTGATTTGGGTGCTATGAGACCAATTCAATCTAACCCTTATTTAGGGGACTTTAATTGAGTCTCTTACCATATATTTTTTTTAACAAGTTTGCTTAGCTGGCCAATTTTATGGGTCTTGAGGCTCACCAATGTTGATGCTCTAACAATCAAATAAACATCATTTTTTTTACAAATAAACTATTTTTCACTTCATACGGAGTTTTTTTTTTTTTTTTTTGATTAGGAAAGAATTCGGGCGAGCGAGCTCTACCCGATGGCATCCTTACGGATGAGGTCTAGAAGACCAGAATCGTTGTTAATATCGACACCCCAGGCAGAGTGGCAAAGGTGTGCAACCTTATCAGCCACTCTATTGCCTAATCGGGGGGCATGAAAGAAGGAAACTTCTTTCACCGTCGATAGTAGAAATTTAACATCTGATAAAATCAGTTCGATTTCCCAAGGACACGTTGATGTTTTGTTTAGGTAGTTTATGATTATCATGGAGTCACCTTCAATGTGGAGTTTATTGATAGGGAGTTGTAGAGCCTTTTGGATTCCTAGTTTAAGAGCAAGAGCTTCCGCTTTCAAAGGACTTTATTTGCCAAGTTTTTTATAACAAATGTGTATCGGATGTCCTTCCCAGTCCCGGATTACGGCTCCAGCCGAGCTATCATTGCTTGAGATTGTGGATCCATCAAAATTTAACTTGAAAGTACCCCTAGGGGGTTTTCGCCAAGTAATGTTACCATGCTTTCTTTTCGTCCTTGTATGCTTGGAGAATCGTGTGCGTAGGGGGAAGTCCTCATCTAAGCAATACTCAAAGTGAGATGTTTTACTCCAATTTTCCTTATGGGTTTTAATGATACGTAATGAACTTTCTCTATGAGGTATGGGGATCTGTCTAAAAACAAATTGGTTTCGAATGTACCAAGCCGTCCACCAAGAAAAGGCAAGCTCCACCTTGGCCACGGATGTAAGCTTGTTTCCGATGATTGAAAAGATAGGTTTTATCTCCCGTGAATGATTTATCATACTGGATATAGTTGAGCTTACATGTGTAGGTAAGCGAAAGAGAGAGCTCACATATGGGCATTCTAATAAGAAGTGAACGTCATCTTCAACTGCACAGTTGACGAGTGGAAGGTACAGAAGTCCCACGTTGAGCCAGCCTAGAGGCAGTAGGGAGGCCATTCTGACATACTTTCCATAGAAAATTTTCGATCTTAGGCAGAATATCCAAATTCCATATCCATGCGTTATTGTCTATGCTCAGTGAGGATTGAGCTGTGATTAGCTTATATGCGCTTGACGTGGTGAACCAACCGGCTCTATCAGGCCACCAGTATAAGCGATCCTCGAAGGGGGAAACGGGAAGTGGAATGTCCAGGATTTCTTTGACTACGTCATTTGGTAATGTATCGCTAAGTTTTTCCGTCCACCATCTACGACCTAAAATATAGTCACTGACAGTTTCCTCTATGTTGTAAATTTGATTGAGGGCAATCATCCCTAGTTAGGAGAGAGCTTGTTGTGATCCAATTATCCGTCCAGAATTTGATAGATGAACCATTTCCTACTGACCATATAAGGCTAGTCTTAAATTTATCTATAAGAGTTGTCAGTTTGGCCCATTGCCAAGAAGAATCTCCACTTTTCACGTATTCAAGGATGTTCGCTGAACGAAGATACTTATGTTTAATGAGAGACACCCAGACATTTTCTGGTTCAGCCAAAATTTTCCAAAGTAGTTTCATTTGAAGGGCTTCATTCATCTCTTTTGACTTCCTAAGCCCAATGCCCCCATATTTTTTCGGTCTGCAAATCTTATCCCAGCTAATAAGCGGACGGTGTTGTAGATCTTTATTCCAAAAGAACATTATGTTAATCTGGTCAAGCTCTTTATGTATTGATGAGGGTAACAAAAAGTTCTGCATTGTATACAACGGTTTGGCCGATAAGTTTGTATTAATTAGGATTGCACGCCCTTGTTGTGATAGAGCATTAGCTCGCCATTTACTTAGTTGCTCTTTAGATTTACATATGATGTCTTCAAAAGTGTGTTTGTTTACTCTGCCGTTAGTGATCGGACATCCAAGGTATTTTTCTAATGAGTTTTCATGCGTAATACTCAAGCAACTGCTAAGTTCTGATATCCTAGAGTTCGAAATTCCTTTTGTGGCTTGGAAGCTAGATTTATGATAATTGACTTTTTGTCCAGAAACTTTACAGTATGAATCAATTATATTTTTTTTTTGAAGCGGTGAATATATAGATTTGTAAAAGTAATTACAAAAGGTTACAAGTCCAACGGGACTTGTGCAAATGGCCAAAGTCGTGTAGGTGTGAAACCAAAAAACAAAGCACACCTATCTCTCTAAGCTTTCGATCCTCATGAATCTACTCTACCTCCTCTATTATCTCCATTCCCTCTACTCTACTCGACTACCTCCTAAGTGTTGTAACCATCGTTTCTCAACGGATGACTTGCCGATGCATCTCGTTGAGATCCGGAACTTACAAGACTCGATAATTGTAGTTGCCCATTGTCTAGGCTTACATGATTCTCCTTTAAAGACCACACCATTCCTATCTAACCAAGTGTAATAAATAAAGGCTAAGAAGACTAGAAGCTTGGTCTTGAAGACAAGCTTCCGCTTAATGCTCGGTGTCTCTGCCGCGAACCATTGCAACCATTCAACGATCCCACCCGAACGGAGCGGCAAGCCAATCCAATGCCACACAATGTCTCTAACTTCCTTTATCACGTCACACTCAAACCATAAATGACGCTCTGGCTCCTCCGATTGCTTGCACAATGGGCATAAGGCAGCAGCGTCACCCTTCCAATGTTTGACGATGCGTCCGGTTTTCAGGCGGTTCTGAGCAGCCACCCAGGTCACGAATGACCATTTCCGTGACTGATCACCATGCCAAATGAGGTCTCCCCAGTCCACCAGAGGACTACGCAGCCTTATTGCTTCATATATACTCCGACAGTCCACTCTCCCTCTAGCATTCAAGAACTGGACAGCAAGAGCATTGTTCACAAACACCTGGGCACCACACAGTTCATCTCGCAGCCCCAGTAGACCCTTCCATAACCACGTGTCATGGGTTCTTCCCTGAACATCCCATATTGCAGAGCGCTTGAGATGATTGTAGTTCACCCATTTTGTCCAGATATTCCCTCTTTGCAGGACAACATCACCAAGCAATGAAGTGAGTAAGCTCTTGTTCCAAGCACTTAGTTGCTTGATGCCCAAGCCTCCCTCACCATATGGTTTCGAGACATCAGCCCAAGCTATAACCCCTGCTTTGCTTCCAGCGTGTCCGCTCCATAAAAAACTTCTGCATTTACTCTCCAACTGGGCAATAACAGCTTTCGGCATCAGCATATTCTGACCCCAGAATGAAAACAATCCACCGAGCACCGCTTTAGTAAGCTGTAGTCGTCCAGCGTAGGATATATTCTTGGTCGTCCAAACTTTAATACGGATGTCAACTTTTTGAAACAGAGAGTCATATTCAGCAATATTCACTCGACGAGCATGGAGGGGAGTACCTAGATAGGTGACCGGGAAGGAACCTTCTGCGTAGCCCAACTGCTGCACAAGATCAGCTCTATCCTGAGAGCTCACTCCAGCCACATAACATGTGCTTTTCGCAACATTTATTCTCAGGCCAGAGGCTGCGAAGAACTCATCCATGCACTCTTGTAGAATCTGTACTGATCGTCTATGAGCTCTACAGAACAGTAAGAGATCGTTTGCAAAGGCAAGGTTGGATAATGACATCACCTCGCACTTCGGGTGGAAGTTGAAGTCCGGGTTCTGAGTAGCTTTAAGGAGCATTCGGTTAAGCACTTCCATACATATGACAAATAGGTAAGGGGAGAGGGGGTCACCTTGTCTTAACCCCCTCCTTCCCCGGAAGTAGCCCTCGGGTACTCCATTAATGATGATCGAGAAAGATGAAGATGTTACACATCCCATAATAACCTCCACCAACAGCTTAGGGAAATTCAGATACTCCAACGCAGCCCTCACAAAATCCCAGCTGATGTAGTCGTAAGCCTTCTGAAGATCGATCTTTAGAGTGCATCGTGGTGAGACTCTTTTAGTGCCATACCCATTCACTATCTCTAGCGCGACTGCACAGTTCTGGGCAATGGATCTCCCCGGTATAAAAGCTCCCTGATTATCCCCAATGAGCCCTGCAATCAGAGGCTTTATCTTGGCCGCAATCACCTTGCTCACAATCTTCATGATAGTATTGCAACACGAGATTGGTCTCCAATCTTTAACAGACGTCGGGTTCTTAACCTTTGGAATAAAAAAGACAAACGTTGCATTTAGTTGTTGAAGCACTTGCCCTTTTTGAAAAATCTCCACAACCGCTCTGCAGAGATCTTTACCGAGGATCCCCCAACACTTCTTGAAAAATTTACTCCCAAAGCCATCTGGCCCGGGCGACTTGTTGATACCTATCGACCACAAGGCAGATTTGATTTCCTCAACTGACGGAATCCTTTCTAAAGCCGCAGTACTAGAGCAGGGGATACACGCCCCCTCCTGTATGTTAGGGAACTTGGCACACCCGGCTGCCTTGCCAAATAGCTCTTCATAATATTTCAGGATGTGTGCTCTGATGAGCCCCTCATCCTCCAACAACTCCTCCCTTTCATTTCTCACTGAAAGGATGGCGTTTGTTGCTCTTCGTTCTTTAATACTTCTAAAGAATACGGAGGATGTCTCCTCCCCCATTCTGATCCAGTGTATCTTCGCCTTCTGAGCAGTCAAACTTAGGAGTCTCCCTACATTCTCTCTAAGCTCCGTCTCCACTTGAGCAGCCCGCTCAGCCAGCAAAGGATCTGTCTTCTCCTTCAACATTCTAATCTGAATTTCTTGCAGACAACTCTTATTCAGCTTTATCTTATCTTGTAAGTCAGGAAAGATAGCTCGATCCCATGATCGAAGGGCATCTTTAACGCTCATCAACTTTTGTGCAAATATGAATTGCTTCGACCCTATGATTTCAAACCTCCACGCACTCGAGACAAGCGAGGTGAAGGCACTTTCATTACACCATAAATTTTTAAATTTAAATGGATACTTCCGAGCTTTGAATTCATTACGCAAAGTAACCACTCCAGGAGAGTGATCAGAGTATCTCGGGATATCAAAGAACGCCTTGGTATTCAGAAACTTGTCCCTCCAGGTATCATTCACCAGAACTCTGTCTATCTTCCTTTCTATTCGTTCTTCCCCCTTTTTCCTGTTATACCAGGTATGTCTAGCTCCAATATAATCCAGATCACTCAAGTTACAGTCAGCCATGATGCGGTGCAACTCTTCAAAACAGTCGTGACTGGCAGCTGTAGTAGGCCACTTGTCAGCAACCTCATAAATGCAATTAAAGTCACCCAGCACTGCCCACGGTATGTCCACAGACACTGCAATCCTTCGCAGCTCCTCCCATAACTCAACTCTGTCCTTTTTGTAATTCTCAGCGTAGATAAACGATGCCATAAACACAAATTTTCCATCTTGTGATGCAATCTTACAATGCATTATTTGGGGTCTACTGACCAAAATATTAACCTAAAAAATCGCTGGATTCCAAGTAATCCAGATTCGGCCTTTCGTGGATGGGCTACTATTCTCCAACACCTCCCACCCAAGCATGAGACTTTTCCTCACTTTCTCCACTTTTTTTTGTGAGACTTTTGTTTCAAGTAACCCAATTAGAGCAATGTCATTATCCCAACAATAACTAGTTAGTAAATTATTTTTTATGTGGTCATTGAGACCACAAATATTCCAAGCACCAAATTTCACTCTGTCCATGAGAAACTTCATTGTGAGTGCTACACTCACCTAAGTTCTCAGTTGCCTCAACACCTTCCTGCATTGAGCAATCAAGCTCTAACTCTCCACTGTCATCCTTTTCATCGGACACCAAGGGATCAAACCTGCTGCTTAGGACGGTTTTAGCCATCCTTATATTGCTGTCTACATTACCCGTTTTAGCGAACAACTGCTTCTTTTTCCTCCTATTGGATGGAGTGGACCAATCAACGTCCATGTTATTCTCATTATGCGCATTTTCATGTCTCCACTTACCATTCTCCTTGTCTGCAGTTTCTTTTCCCGAGTTTGCCTTATCAGAGTTCAGAATCAAATCAGCTTGCTTCTCTATTGTCGGATCCTGTTCTGTAGCCATACTGCCCTTACTGTCATTATTTGGATCACTGTCTTTCCTTATCCAAACTGCACTCCCAGATGTGGATGCACCTCCTCTTGTGCCATTCCCCGGCCTTCTTATCTGCTCCTTACCTTTCCTCCTTTGAAAGTTCTGCTTGTGTCATGTTCTAACAAACCCAACGCGATTCTCCCCCTGTGGCATCCCCACCCGTTCAGACTGTCTCAATCCACATCTGTTTGTGTTATGCCCAAATTTCTTGCAATCTGCACAAATGGGAGGTAGCCATTCAAAGATAACACGCTGGTTATATTTCGATCCATTCGTGTTTTCAATCTCAACACTTTGCAGCTGGGCTTCTTCCCCTGTCACCTCAATCAATAATCGCGCAAACGATAGCCTTTCTCCCCTAGCTGTAAAATCATCAATACAGACAGGATTGCCAATAGCGCTTCCTAGCCTGCTCAACACCTGGTTGTTCAGCAAAGTCGGTTCTAAGTCCGGGAGACACACCCAAAGGGGAACGCTGTCAAAGGCGCTCCAGCTGATCTGCATACCTGGCGTCCAGACCTTGAGCAACAACGGTCGGGTACCCTGCACATACCATGGCCCATACTGGAGGACCCAATCCCTATCATATGCGCACGCAAACCTGAAAATGAAAACACCATTGTCCTTCACAAAGGTTTTCGGTGGTACAACTTTCCATTCTGTCTCAGCAAAATCTCTTATAACTTTCAGAGGGATATGACCGCCGGCAACAACCCCAATCAGGGTTGCAGCCCATACCCTCGTGGTCTCCTCAATGTCCTCCTCTCTGATTTTTAAGAACCCTTTCTTCACGTCCTTATGTAACGTGAGCTTCTCGGCGACAGAAATATTCCGATTTTCAGTGAACAAACTTGCAAAGCTGCTAGTTGTGGACTGTTTGTTTCTCTGCTGGAAACTTCGCTTGAAATCTTTAAGAAAGGAGTCATCTTTTTTCTCCTCTTCAGATCTGGCATCCCCTTGTCCGTCCGTACTCGTGGACGTCTTTAAAGCCCCAGATCCCTGACCCGATAGCTCATTCAAAGCTTGCTTTCCATTGCTTGCATCAGCATCCCCATTACTCCTAGTCGGCTCTTGGTAGGTAGCATTCAATGCGTTGGATCCCTTTCCTCCTTCCTCCGAAACCCTAGCGCTCATCGGGGTACCATTCACAATTCTCACCCCCCGACGAGGCTTGAGCACTCCTCCCTGCGTGGAGCTCTTACCCATGTTAGACGACTCCGGGCACGGCCACCGTGAGGGCAGCCGTGGTCGGACTTCCGACGTCCCGCTTGGGGGAACCGTTCCTCACCAAACACTCTCACGGATCCCGAGGCCCAAACACTCTCAAATTTGTTAATTCTTATGAATCAATTATATTTCACACAAAATTTTAACATTATTTAAAAAAAAATCTTTTTTTTTTGGTCATAAAAAAAATAACTTTAATTTGTTTATAAATTTTAGTCATTTGTTCAATCCCGTCTCATACGAACCCTACACGTGTATCACACGTCCACACCACTCACCATTCACCAACTCACCTTTCAAGGCTTGAATCTCGATACTCAGTAGTCCGTACCATACAACCATGTAGTATCTCCATGTGAGGTTGTGATCGCCATCAACACTTTATTATTACCACTAATTATCAATCTCCATGTCTCCTGCAAACTGAAACTCCCAATTGCATTAGAAATCCACAAATACAATCAATCATCATCAAACCGAATTAAATTCGCTACTCAATTAAATTACGATAATCAGTCCAACTTGAAAAAACACAACACCAAAATCGAAGGCGTATTTTATTTATTTCACCCCTCTCTCTCTCCAAACACCGAAAAAGCTTCCTCCAGAGGCTCGTGTAGCGAAAAGCAGGACAACTACTACTTTCCTACATTCCTCTTAACTTTCAACGATCAATCTTCAATCCGATCCCTCACCCCCACCAATCGCATGCACTTTGATACATTACTCACGCACAATCGAATCCGTCCGTCTGTAAAGATACTTTCTTGTTATGTGGTTTCGCGTTTTCGATTCATCGTTTACGGTGGAAGATACAAAGATACCTGAATCTGGCCGGCCTTGTGTGGAGAGAGTTTGATCTGCATTTGCTTTTGCGGTTCTGAGGTCGGCGAGTCGCTTGAGCTCATGGTGAGTTCCGTCTTGTCTTCGATTTTGCAAGTTTCAAGAGTGATTTATCGAGTTCAGGATGGATTTTCTTGAATGCTATCTTCCTGTGCCCAGATTGAGTCTAGGGTTTTCCGCCAAAATGAGACCTTTTACATTGCTTTTCTTTCTCCTCACTTTTGAATTGATCCGTTGCCGTTCCGAATCTGTGCATAAGCTGTGTTCTTTTTCTCATGCAAAATCTCTCAGTTTCCGTTTTAATTAGTTGTTAGTTTTCAGCTCTCAGTTTGGAAAACGATAGCTTCTGGTAGGTATTATCTGGCCGTACAGAACAATTCCGTACTTCATTTCAGTCTCATGGACCTCGTGGTTACGTTTGCTACCAACTTGCAATTTTTCTAGAGCTGGTTTGCGATTTGAGGTTTAAAAGGCAACAAGGTGGTAAAGTGTGAGAAGAAAAAAACCATAAATCTCCACTTTTGGAAGGATAAACTCGGTCTATTTGCTTTCTGAGATGTCAATAGCAATATTGTACTGTATCTATAAATCTAGGTCAAACGTTTTCTCGCAGTCCTTTAAAAATTGAAGGAAAATTTATCTAAAGCCACAATCTTTGATGGATTGATATGGGATATCTGTTTATATACTTGCATTTATGAAGACGTTCAGAATCTTGAGATTTTTTGTTTTTACACCCAATGTTCAGATTATTGTGGATTTGAATATTCATTTGAAGAATGTTAGCTAAATGGGACAATGTCGTGCCAAAGGATGGGTAATTCCAAGTCTTTCTTGTGGTCTAGCTTCTTCAGTTATCATTACTGAAGTTGTGATCTGAAAAGTTTTTCAATCTTAATCTGCCTTCCTATTTTGGTTGGTGTTTTTGAAACTTCAGTTTCCACTAATTACTTTAATATATTATGCCTGGATTGTAAGATGCCTCTAATTCAATGTGCTAAAGTGATCAGTTCCATTCCACTATTCTGATTGACCATTTATCTTTACCTTGCCTGCTATTTCGGCACAGAAGAATGACTATGTTTCTTTTGCAATGCGATAACTGACATTGTTTGGTTGCAGGATATTTTAGCTCCAAAACCTCTTATGTGGAGGATGGTTGTCCTAGTGCTTGCAATGATTTGTGGGGTTTACATTTGCTTGATCTGCCTGAAGCAAGTTGGTATGCCCAACACTAGCTCTTTTCTAAATATTCAAGTGAGCGACAGACCGTGCCAAAAACCTGTCATTGAACCATCTGATGTTCCTTATGTGCACTACCCTAAACCCATTTCTTACAGCAGGTAGGCTGTTCATGGTATTTCTGGAATGTAGATGCAGTTTATTTTGTAGTATGATGTTTTTTGAACTAATAGACAATTATCTTGCCTTTTACCAGGGCCGAGTGTGCTTGTAATCCAGTACGGTATTTTGCCATTTTTTCAACTCAGAGATCTGGTAGTGGGTGGTTTGAGACCTTACTTAATAGCCACATTAATATTAGCTCAAATGGTGAGATCTTTTCTGTCAAAGTGAGGAGGAGTAATGCATCAACTATTGTGGAAACACTAGATAAACTGTACAACCTGGACTGGTTTAGCAGTGCTTCTAAAAATGAATGCACTGCTGCAGTTGGTTTGAAGTGGATGCTGAACCAAGTGAGTCTTATCTCAGGCTTTCTTCCTTTCCTTTATTGTCTCCAAAGTTTAATTTCTTTATGTATTTCCTTTCCATAATTTTTCTGTTTATGGTTAGTAATTTTTTGTTTTATTTTGTTTTGCACCTCGTGAATCACTCCTGTCTTGATATTTTTTAGAGTACAATGTACTAAAAAAGGTGAGGGTAATATAGTCATGCTTAATTAGAGAGAGTACTTGAGAATTGAGACATCCTCATTTTCTCAGTGAACTTCAACGGCAGGGTTGCATAATTTAAGTTGCTTTGTGAAGGAATCATGAATAATTAGTGGGTTTAGTTACTTACCACATGATTTTCAACGATTGCAGCCAGTCAGAAAGCCTAAACTTTCATAAATGTTGCCAGGAAGAAAGTGGGAACCATAATCTTTGCTTTAGTTATCAAGTAATATTGTTAAAGCTGAGAAGAAAAACTTGGTCTTGTTTTAAGTCCTCTTCCTCAGAAGGTCATAAGGTTGTCGAAGTGCTAATAAAAGATATTAACTCTCTTGTTGAGTGATTCTGAAAATCTATCAGATTGGCTTTCTCAGGATTGTATGAATATTCTAAGCATGTAAATTATGCTTTCCAGTATTTGCCTTTTATGGATGAAATCCTCGCGCATCAAGATTCTAATGATACGAAGTTGTTGTAATCTGGTGTCGGAACTGCCTGGAGACCCCTTGTGTATTCAGCGGAGCTGAGATCATCAAACATTAGGTTGTCTATTGTGGCTATGTCCTATGTTAATGGATGCTTGGTAAATGGTTATGTATGATGGAGAATAAAATTGGGAAGTCAAACAACAAAACTAAGTAGGGGTATCATGCCAATATGCCTTGTATTGGTAAATAAAGAGCGGCCATTCCGGGGTTCGAACCGGGGACCTATGGGTACTACCCACAAGTCCTTTCCGATGAGCCATTCCGGAATGGTTTATCATGCCAATATGCCAGTTATACCTGAATTACTTCCTTAGTAACCTACATAAGCTACATGTGACCTTACAAAAGCCCTCTCACAGCCTCAACTAATTCTAGACATTCTAACCCACTCTTGCACTTTCCAAGATTCTAGCCCTCTCACAGCATAACATTTTCTTTGCTCAGGCACATGTTTAGGAGCATGACAAACTTCACAAAACAACAAAAAGCATGATGTATATAATATACCAATTGTTGATCATGTAAAGCTGACAATCAACACGAGGAAGCCCTGCCGGCTGCTGCTATGGATTTTGAAATCCTGAATAGTTCACTGTAGCATGTGAATTAGCATTTTATTCATATTCATTGTCATACTTTAGGACATTGAGATATCAGCCTCAAGGCCTCGTTTAGGTGTTTGTCAGGAAGCCTTGGATTTTATTATCCTTTATTACCTGCCATTTAAGTAATAGGAAAGGGCGTTTTCTTGTGATGGAATTGACAGAACTCCTATTTGACTTTTCTATTGTAGGTTGCATCCCATTTATATTAATTGTAGTTTATTTTTGATGATCCATGCAGGGTATAATGCAACATCATGAGGAAATAGTGGAATACTTCAATGCAAAGGGTGTCTCTGTGATCTTTCTCTTCCGAAGAAATCTATTGCGCAGGATGATCTCAATACTTGCAAATTCTTATGACAGAGAAAACAGGCTTTTGAATGGGACTCATAAATCACATGTGCATTCACCTCTTGAGGTCTTTCACAATCCTTCCTTTTCCTTGAATCTCAGAGTGATTCCACCCTAGTATAATATAAGATCTCTATGTCATAAATCAACAGGCTGAGATACTAGCGCGTTATAAACCTACTGTCAACGTAAAGTTGCTCATACCTGATCTGAAGAAAGTCAAGGAGACGGGACTCAAAGCTCTAGAACACTACAATTCAACCAGACACACATTACTTTACTATGAAGATGTAGTTAAAAACGGCAGTGTAAGTCTTTCATGAAAGACGGTTTCACCTTGTCTACTCTAAACTCATAAACTCACTCTAATGTGACATGCAGAAATTACTGGAGGTTCAAGATTTCCTCAAGGTGCCAAGAATGAATTTGACTAGCAGACAGGTAAAGATACACAGAGGGTCCTTATCCGAGCAAATTGCTAACTGGGATGATGTCAAGAAGACACTTGAGGGAACTGAGTATGAAAACTTCATGAATTCTGACTATAGTTTATAGCCCTTAAGTCGGCAGCTGTGAATAGGCTTTTCACTTTCTTTCTCTCTTTTTATGGTTTTTCTTTCCAGCCATGTTTCTTTTGGCTGCGAGGAGTGCACGTAGCCACGATTTTGGTCACAGCTGTCACTTACAGGGTTTTGACATTGTTGTAGTCCTGCTGCCCTGATTAATTATTCATTCATTCTTTCCTTTCTACGATTTATCTGTTTGAGTCTGGCAAAGAAGGGAGTTTGAAGCGGAATTTTTTTGGCTCTAGTTGTAACTTTATTTCAGATGAAGGTGTTTTGAGGACTTGCAGAAGATTGCATTGACGTGGTTCGAATCGGATTCAGATTCGGCCTAACAGTCTGATAGGTTTAGACCGTTCTTTAGACCTTTGTAACATTGCTATAATTTTATGTTCATAATCTTTCATATTTGTTGACCGGTTAAGACGAGCTACCCAAAGTTGATTGGAACTGTATGTTAAATATCCAAAATCTCAATGCGTTAGATTTGATATGCATTGCCTTATTGTTTCTAACAAGTTCGAAAGTGGGCTGGCCCAAAGTGATTGGGCCTATAGCCCAAAACAAAGCCAATGAATTTCTTGCATTTCCGTTACTTTTTCTTGAGTGAGGATAATGACGAGACGTTGAAATTGCTATAGACAAGAGGGATTCTAGCAAATTGCACGACTGAGTTCTTTCCATTCTCCCTAATCCAATGAAGAAATGAAGAAAGAAACACTCAATCACAAATTTGAACCCTAATATGTTTTTTTTCCTGTATCGATATTCGATCCTACCTACGGAGTAATTTTTTTCGTTCCGAACTTTTAGGATGGGTAGGAATTCAACAAAACTTTAATCTTCAACATTTGGATTTTAGGACTTACTACCTTTGGATAATCATTTTGTTTGTGTTGGTTTTTATAAACCTTAATTTGATCAGACCAAAAATATAAACCTTAATTTGATGATTAACCTGTACGTACGGTCACAAATGGTGGACTTGCAGCCGTTCTCCCAATTTATAATAAACAAGTAACATTAAAGTCTCACTTCATTGAGATTAAAAAAACTCATCCTCCTCAGTTTAGACATTGAGGAATGCAGTTCTTGCCAAGAGATGGTCAATTTCATCGAATTCTCTAATCAAGCCTTGAATGCCGACGAACACGACATCACATATCTCTATCTTGACGAGTCTCACCATGCCAGCAACTACTAGGACCAATCAAACCGATTGGGAGGGAGATCGCCAGGGCGAATAGGATCGCATGCATGGACGCGTTTGAGGAGGCAATCGGAGTGAGCGGCGGAAGAGCGATCGGAGGGCGGTTGAGGAGGCGCCTTGAATGGGACAATCAGCTAATTTGTTTCTAATTTGACGATCAACTCTAACCCTGACAAATAATTGAGGGGCAATTCGGTAGAATTCATCTTGCCAATAGTCGTTTCAACATCTTGTCAGTAGCCCGTATGCATTTTCTTTTGCCATTTTTATCAAATGCGTCCGAGGTTAAGGCTAATTCACGTGATGTACGAAAGTTTGATATATTTTGCTAGATGTTCCTGATGTTTTCAAAATTTTGCCAAATGCCCCTTGAATTTTCTTTAGAATTTGACTTAGGCCATTTTGCATAACTAGACCAAAAAAAAAAAAAACTTTGCACAAATAGCCATGTCCCTTGTTTATTTGCTAGGGGTAGAAAGTGGCCATTTTTTGCAAATAAAAATAGCAACCGGGAGAGGAAGTTGATAGCGTCTATTCTAGCATTGTTTTTTGGGCACTCTTGTGTAATGTTTATGGTTTTTTACTAGTGTATTCTACCTATTTGTTAGCCCTTAGTGTCCCATTTCGAGGAATCGTTGTCTACCGCTAGTTTGTTGTGATTTCAGGTACTTTTGAGCGGTTTTGGAGCCGATTCAAGAGCTAAAGGATAAGGAAGTGATTAGAGGCACCTCCATGTGGAAATAAGTCGTCAAAGACGGGCTAAAGGGGTCGAGAGATGAGCAAAAATATGAGACAAGAAGCAAGCATATCAAGTTAATCACTCATAGGAGCTCAAGACGATGTAGCACGACTCGCGGGACAAGAGAGTTTGTGCAGTTTTCAGCTACAACAAGCTATCACGACTCGTGGGAGGCCTTCACGAGTCGTGACGAGTGAACCCGTGTGTTTTGTGACTTCTGCAGGCTGTCACGACCCGTGACAGACTCTTCACGAGTCGTGACAGTGCCAGATCCGGCCAGACCTTTCAGATTTCCGGCTGTTTCTTTAATTTGTTTTAGATTAATTAAAACCAATGGAATTTCCAGATTTCTAGAGGGGTTACGTTTTGGACAAAGGGCTGGAAACACTCAGCTTTTGGGGAAGAAAACTTGAAAGAACGCTAGATTAGTTGAAGGGTAAGGGATTGCAATCGAAGGCTTTGAGACGATTTCCGCTATAGAAGACCAAGTACTTCTCTTAATCTTCTTTGCTATGTCTTCTTATCTTGCTTTTGATTTGTTCTCTTTTATCATGTTTGGCTAATTCGATCGTTCTAGGGTTGGGGTGATTCCGCTATGTTGAGATAGACCATACTTACTATTGCTTGAATGTAGTTTGATTTTTGTTTGATTTAATCCTATTGAGCGTATAGCCTAATTGATAATCGATTAGATCCAATTAGGGGTTCAGACCGAGAGGAGAGAGCCCTAATAGGAAGATAGATGATTGCATGAGACCGAGAGGGGATTGTTGTCATTGGAGCTATAGGATTACTTGAGACATTGATGTTTGCTTATGAGTGACACAATAGCATGATTCAAGGTCTCCTGAGGATTTATAGGGTGTCATAGAAATTCTAGGTTTGTTTGTTCTAATTGAGGTCGAGAGGAGACATTTGAATGAACTTGCTTAGATTCTAAGAGCGTAATGGACTTAACTTTAGTTTAACTTTACACGAGAGTGATTGTTAGCCGGTTAGGTACAATTTGCTATGAGACCGAGAGGAGATTAGCAATGAACTTAGACAACCTACCTTCATACAGAATCAAATTCATTCAAGCGAGAAAAATCTCTTAAGTCTATCGACGACACATGGTGGTTAATCCCCAATTCTAGAATGTTTTCTCCATATTTGCCCAAAACTTCCATTGGCTTGTTTTAATTTGTTTTTATTAGTTATATCATAAAACCTCAATTTCGATCTCTACTATTTTGGCTTAGTCAACTGGTTGCAAAGATTCGATTAATACTCCTATAGTCCTTGTGATTCGACACCTTGATATACTACAACCGATCCCATACACTTGTGGGAGTAGTTTTCAAGCCTATCAAGTTTTTGGCGCCGTTGCAGGGGACTTAAGCTAGTGTTAGTTGATTCATTTCAATTAGTTTTTCTAAGTCGGTTTGTTATTTTTTATTTGGTTTCTTTTTGGTTTTGGTTTTAGCTATTTTGCAAGTTGAATGCAAAAAGGCCGAAAAGTCAAAGAGCTTCTACCTTTTGATTCTGAACCTGAGAGGAATTTTCACAAGAGACTTGTTGAACAACGCAAAGTCAAAGAAATGGGGGACAACGTTGCACGTCTCCAAGCTGAATTGGATGCCGCTAGAGCTGAAAGTACACAAGTGATTAATGAGCTTCGTGCTCAAATACAAAATCAGTTAGCTCTTCAGGATGCTGCTGGTCCGCTTATTCTTGCTCAACGGATGGATCCGGCGCAACACACTCCAAATCCTGGGGTAGTATTTCAGAACTTGACTCCCAATAATTTTGAGCTGAAACCATCCTTGATTCAAATGATCTGTCAAAATCAGTTTGGTGGCCTTCCTTCTGAGAATCCTCATCAACACATGGCCACCTACAAAGAGTTGATGGGAAAAGTTAAAATTCATGGAGTTGAGCCGGATGAGCTTATGATGCGAGCCTTCTCTTTTTCTTTGAGGGATAGAGCTAAGGTATGGTACAATGCTATTCCTGAAGGATCTATAACATCATGGGATGAAATGAGAAGGAAGATTTATGCTTTTCAGATGCAAATAGGAGAAAATATCTACGAAGCATGGGAGCGGTTCAAGGACCTCCTACTTGATTGTCCTCATCACGGAGAGCCAAAACTGAATCTCCTTGAAGTTTTCTACAAAGGGCTCGATGATGCTACTAGGTTTATGATTGATTCCTCATCTGGTGGGACTTTCATGGAGAAGAATGTTGATGAGGCATGGGCATTTATTGAGAAGCCTGTAAAGAACTGTGGAAGATACTCTATTGGGAGATCAGTTGTACCTAGCACCAAGAAGAGTGCTGGTATGTTTGAGGTGGGTGCTGAAACCATGAGGGATGCTAAGCTAGATGCTCTCTCTTCTGAGGTGAAGCGTTTGAGCCAATTGTTATCAAAGACTCCATCTACACAAGCTGCTTGTTCTACATCATCAAAGCCGATCATTCCTTGTCAGTTCTGTAGTGGGACAGATCATTCCATTTCATCATGCGAGTTGTATAATTCCCACCAAGCAGAGGAACAAGCTAAGGAGGTTAGATATATGAATGACATGTACAGAAATGCTGATATGTACAAGAATCGGGATTTCAGTGAGGCACCAAAGTACACCAACTATAATTCTCGTGCTCGAGATCATCCCGGTTTCTCCTATTCAAATAACCAAGGCGCTGAAAGACCACCTCCTGGATTTCATCCTGGCCCTCCACGACCTCAATATCATGCTCCGGTTGTACCCCCTGCACAACAGAGTGTTGGGACGGAGAAAATGATGGAGCAATTGCTTACTACAGTGCAAGCCTTGTCTGGGAATCTCCAACATCTAACAGGTGAGATGCAAAACTTAGCCAAAAGTCACAAGTTGCTAGAGACTCAAGTGGCTCAGCAAGTAGCTGCTTCACCAAGGCAATCTGGCCAACTCCCGGGACGTGCCGAGGAGAATCCTAGGGGGAACATTTCAGCAGTGACATTGATAAATGGGAAGCAGTTGGAAGAAGTGATGGTGCCTGAGCCAAAAACAGATGAAGGGGCAGATGATCCAAATGAGAAAAGAACTCTTGAACCAGAGAAGGAATCTCCCTATGTGCCACCACCGCCTTATAAACCTCCGTTGCCATTCCCGCAAAGGAAAAACAAGGAGCTTGTGAATAAGAAATTCAAAAATTTTATGGAGATATTGAAGAAGCTACACATAACCATACCCTTCGTCGACGCTTTGAAGGAAATACCGTCCTACTCCAAGTTCTTAAAAGAGATCCTCTCCAACAAGACTAAGCTTGATGAGGTGCACACGATGTCCTTGACTAGGGAATGTAGTGCTTTGATCCAAAATGCACTCCCACAAAAGCTAGGTGATCCATGTAGCTTTGCAGTTCCCATTTCAGTTGGTGATAATGAATACAAGGCCTTGTGCGACTTAGGAGCAAGTGCAAGTCTTCTTCCCCTCTCCATATGCAACAAGCTGAACTTATGAGAGTTGAAACCGGTAAAGATGAAGTTGTCCATGGCAGATGGATCGATTTCTTATGCAAATGGTGTACTTGAAGATATACCCATCCGAGTGGATACGTTTTATTTACCGGTAGACTTTGTGGTGCTAGACATAGATGAGAAGTCACCAATTCCTATCATCTTGGGGATACCGTTTTTAGTCACAGCCGGAGCTTTGATTGATGTGAAGGAAGGTCATCTTACCTTCAATATTGGTGATGAAAAAGTTGAATTCAATTTCAACAAAGTTGTGAAGACTCCCTTGCTTGATGAGGTGTGCAAGGAATTTGAGGAAGAAGAGAGCCTTAGTAGGGAGCAAATCACGTGTGTTATATCTGATGATCCCCTAGAGCTCTATATCACCCAAGGAGAGCATTCTGACATTGCAGCTGAAGACATGAATATCTCTCCCGAGGCACCTGATTTAGATGACTTAGAGCCTGAGATATTGCTAGAAGATCCTGAAGCACCATTAAAAGAGCTGAAATTGCTTGAGAAGCAAAAGCAAGATTGGATGAATGAGGAGCTGAAATTGGGTGACAAAGTGAAAGTTTTCCATTCAAATTCAGCGATGTTCCCAGGGCCTAAAAGCACGAGATGGTCCGGCCCCTATGATGTGACCAAGGTGTGCAAGGATGGAAATGGTTGTGTCGAGCTATGGCACAAGAATTGTGGTAAATTCAAGGTACGTCGGGGCTTGGTCAAGAAGGAATGCGTCGATCCTCCTGAACGAAGCACATAAATGAAGATGCAAGGTCAAGCTAATGACTTTAAAGAAGCGCTGTTCGGGAGGCAACCCGAGGTAAGTAGTAGGTAACCTTTTCTTTATTTTGTTTCTTTTGTCCAAAACAAGTCTCACGAGTCGCAGGATGACTCTCACGAGCCGCGGGGGCCGACCTTGCTCCCAACTCAACTCGCTGATGACTCTCACCAGTCGTGGGAAAGTCTCACGAGTCGTGGTCACCTGTTTTTTTATGCTTTTATTTTATTTTATTTTTTTTATTTTTATCATTATTTTTTTTTTCTTTGTTCTCTCCATGTAATTATTTCTCTTAATTTTTTTTTTAGTTTATAGTTTTGTTTTTCTTTTATACATGTGAGCTGATTTGCAAATGAGCAAGTATGGGGTAGAGAGTGCGCTATATTGAGAATATTGATTATGTTCGAGCTGAATTGAAGGTGTTTGACACCTATCTACTAACCTCCATCTTGCCTAGTTCTGTTGTTTGTTGGTGTTGTTTGCCTTGGTTCAATTTTGACACGGATGGCTTGGCTACCTTAAAGACAATGCTTGTCTCTTCCTTCAGGGCACCTGTTCTACATGTTGAAATTGTGAGTATTCCCATCTCTTCCTTGATTGTTTTGCACATTGAGGACAATGCTTTACTTAAGTATGGGGTGGGGGTGAATACTTCACAATTTTTGCGGTTTTTGTGTCTACTTGGCCCATCCTTATTTTCGAATGTTTGATGATTACCTGAGCGTTGAGCCATTGCCTTGTTTGACTAGCTAGATTGCTTACCCTCTTGCTTGTTTATGTATGTTTCTCGCCTTATACTTGGATACTCAAGCTTGATATAATGGTTGAGACCACATTATTTGATTTATGTGCACAATTGAAATATGATTGAGGCAGTTTTGTTAGCCCATTTCTCCTTACATACCCTTGCATTTGATCATCTTCTTGAAGCCTTCTGAGCCTTAGAAGCTTGTTTCTTTGGTAGCTCCATAAGATTTTCAATAGCCCACTATTTGCCTTTACCCAATCCGGGATTTTGTGTAATGTTTAGGGTGTTTTACTAGAGTATTCTACCTATTTGTTAGCCCTTAGCGTCCCATTTCGAGGAATCGTTGTCTACCGCTAGTTTGTTGTGATTTCAGGTACTTTTGAGCGGTTTTGGAGCCGATTCAAGAGCTAAAGGATAAGGAAGTGATTAGAGGCACTTCCGTGTGGAAATAAGTCGTCAAAGACGGGCTAAAGGGGTCGAGAGATGAGCAAAAATATGAGACAAGAAGCAAGCATATCAAGTTAATCACTCATAGGAGCTCAAGACGATGTAGCACGACTCGCGGGACAAGAGAGTTTGTGCAATTTTCAGCTACAACAAGCTGTCACGACTCGTGGGAGGCCTTCACGAGTCGTGACGAGTGAACCCGTGTGTTTTGTGACTTCTGCAGGTTGTCACGACCCGTGACAGTGCCAGATCCGGCCAGACCTTTCGGATTTTCGGCTGTTTCTTTAATTTGTTTTGGATTAATTAAAACCAATGGAATTTCCAGATTTCTAGAGGGGTTACGTTTTGGACAAAGGGCTGGAAACACTCAGCTTTTGGAGAAGAAAACTTGAAAGAACGCTAGATTAGTTGAAGGGTAAGGGATTGCAATCGAAGGCTTTGAGACGATTTCCGCTATAGAAGACCAAGTATTTCTCTTAATCTTCTTTGCTATGTCTTCTTATCTTGCTTTTGATTTGTTCTCTTTTATCATGTTTGGCTAATTCGATCGTTCTAGGGTTGGGGTGATTCCGCTATGTTGAGATAGACCATACTTACTATTGCTTGAATGTAGTTTGATTTTTGTTTGATTTAATCCTATTGAGCGTATAGCCTAATTTATAATCGATTAGATCCAATTAGGGGTTCAGACCGAGAGGAGATAGCCCTAATAGGATGATAGATGATTGCATGAGACCGAGAGGGGATTGTTGTCATTGGAGCTATAGGATTACCTGGGACATTGATGTTTGCTTATGAGTGATACAATAGCATGATTCAAGGTCTCCTGAGGATTTATAGGGTGTCATAGAAATTCTAGGTTTGTTTGTTCTAATTGAGGCCGAGAGGAGACATTTGAATGAACTTGCTTAGATTCTAAGAGCGTAATGGACCTAACTTTAGTTTAACTTTACACGAGAGTGATTGTTAGCCGGTTAGGTACAATTTGCTATGAGATCAAGAGGAGATTAGTAATGAACTTAGACAACCTACCTTCATACAGAATCAAATTCATTCAAGCGAGAAAAATCTCTTAAGTCTATCGACGACACGTGGTGGTTAATCCCCAATTCTAGAATGTTTTCTCCATATTTGCCCAAAACTTCCATTGACTTGTTTTAATTTGTTTTTATTAGTTACTCCCTCCGTTCCATAATACATGGTCTTTTGGTTTTCAGCACGTTTTTTAAGGAGCGGAAAACTCTATAAAATATTATTTTTTTAATTAATTTTTTTATATAATTTGATACTTATTAGTAACAAGTATCAAATTATATTTAAAAATTAATTAAAAAAATAATATTTTATAGAACTTTTCGCTCCTTAAAAAACGTGCTGAAAAGTAAAAGGACATGTATTGTGGAATGGAGGTAGTATATCATAAAACCTCAATTTCGATCTCTACTATTTTGGCTTAGTCAACTGGTTGCAAAGATTCGATTAATACTCCTATAGTCCTTGTGATTCGACACCTTGATATACTACAACCGATCCCATACACTTGTGGGAGTAGGTTTCAAGCCTATCAGAAGTTGCAGGTAAAGGTGAGTGACATTGTAGCTGTCAATAGCTGTCAGTGACATGTGGCACCAAAAGGCATCCTCCGTTCATTTCAGAAAATTGTAAACTGCCCATCTTACCAATAGAATTAATTGGTCCTACCAATAGGCTAAACCTGTCTTTCCATACCTGGAGATATTTTGGAACGAATCTGGAGGGGATTCACTGTAGCTGATTTGGCGGGCTGGCAGTGCATTTTTGGCGCCAAAACAGGGTTCCTCCTTTGGGGAAAGGGGAGAGAATTTATGAGGGGAAAATGCAATTATTGCATTGATGGGTGTCCCCCAATAACATATATAAGCTTGAGCAGGGGCGGCCCCAGGGTGGGGCGCACGTACGCGGCCGCCCCACCTTTCGACTCAGGAGCCCCCGGAGTTTAAAGGAAAAAAAATTATTTATATATATGATTTTGTTGTAATAAGTAAAATTAGAATGGAAATTGAATCAATTAATTCACTTAGCTCAATTGGTAAATGTGAAGAAGTGAGTATTAAATGATACAAGAGGGCTTGAGTTCGATTCCTTGCACCTTTTCATCTATTGTTTTAATTTTGTATCTTGCTTTAGTTATAGTGAATTTAGACATATTACCTCTTCTATTTTATTAATTATGATGATGGTAAATAATTTATTTATATTAAAAAAATTAATTATATCCTTTTATTTAGCATATCTTGAATATTTTTTTTTGCCTAAAAGACTCAATTATAGGATGATGACATTTCGAATTATTTTTCTCGACTTTAGTAATATATAAGATTTCATAAATATTTTATACTTTTAAAAAAATACAACATTCAAATTTTCAACATCCTATTAAACAAATTAAATTTACTTAAAATTAATTAGAACCCATAAAATAGGCGAATTAAAAAATTATAATGAAAAGGGACTTATAATTAATTGAAACCTTTGTAGAAAAAGATAATTTATATTGTATAATGATCTATAATATTTGTACTATATCATATGACATAAATATAAACTTTTTATTTTAAAAAATCTCTGCAATGAACTTTATAGTCAGAAATATTTTAAAGTTATCAGAACTAATTTAGTTTGTAAGAATTCGAATACTCTTACATACATAATAATATTAATTTGTATAGGAATCCAAGTGCCAAGAATGACTATAAGATCGTAAGCCTCATTTTAATAATTGTATAGGGCCTTCAAAATTGATTGAAACGCTCCTCCAAATCTTAAGCCTGTAACTTTTTTTGTAATTTCGCCCCACCTTTCAGAGATTCCTGCGACCGCCACTGAGCTTGAGAGGGGGATCTGAAACACCATAACATGCTCTGCAAAAAGTGAGGCAGAATAGGAGAGAAGCGGAAATGACGGGGAAAAAGTTACCCATTCATTCCAGAAAATGATACAGTCCTCATCCGACCAATAGAATATTTCCGTCCTACCAATAGTGTACAACTGTCCTTTCATACCTGAAAAAGTGCAAGAAGTTTGTCCGATGACAGTGACAGCGATGGGTAAGTGATCTTGTACATATAGACCTGTCAAACGGGTCATTCGGGTCGGGTCACTTCGGGTCTCGGGTAAAACGGGTCCCGGGTAAAACGGGTCCCGGGTATTTCCAGGTTGACTAGAACCCGGGTTTGACCGGGTTTCGGGTCATTTCGGGTTTGTCAAATTTTCCCATTTTAAATTAAAAAAATCATGATTTGACAAATTTGCAATAAATTTTAATTATATATAAAAAAAATTAATTATATTTAATTAAAAATCAACCGGGTCAACCGGGTCACCGGGTCAATCGGGTAAAATCGGGTCAAAATTACCGGGTCAATCGGGTCACCGGGTCGAAACCCAGATGACCCGGAAAATTTCCGGTTTTTCGGGTTCGGGTCGAAAAAAATTTCCGGGTCAAAATTTCCGGGTTCGGGTCGCAAATTTTCCGGGCAGTCGGGTCGGGTCGACCGGGTCGGGTTGTGTTTTGACAGGTCTATGTACATCTCCTTTGTAGTTGTTCCTTTTTTCTTATAACAGAACTACCCCGAGGTGACGGTTTCACGAGACCGGTTGCAAAGAGTTCGTAATTTATACTCTCTCTTTTTGATCAATTGCATAACTTGCAAATTAAGATTACAAATTCAAGCGCTATTTTTGTTTCCTGCGAAATTATCACTTCTTGATGCCTAGAATATCATAAGGACCCATTGAAAATAGTCTATTAGCTCAATTGGTAGAGTGTTGTGTTTGCACACAAAAATGTGAGTTCGACTCTTACATAGGCTAATATGGAGTATGTGTTCATGAATCTCTCTGAACTTATACAATTATGAACATGGCAGAAAATACATATACTAATGGTAGGACAAATTTATGAACATGTTAGGACAAATTCATAAATCTCTCTGTACTTATACGATTATGAACATGACAGGAAATATATACACTTGTGGTAGGACAAATCTGTGAACATGGTAAGCCAAATTCATAAATCTCTCCAGACTAGGTTTTACTCAATTTTCTTTCTCCACATGATGATCATGAACTTGTCAGCGATGATCATGAACTTGTCAGCGATGACTGGGTACTTCTGAGTGTCGATATTCACTACTTGGATCTTGTCTTTCAATGCAACACTAACTTTATCCAGGATAAGGACCATAGCTTGAGATTCATCATCACACATGATATATCCATGTATAGCTTTTGCATCTGTGGTTCATATAACTTCAGTCTCTGCCTGTGGAGTCTGCCTTCTCCTTTTGCTTTTCTGAGATTCATGTGGAAGTAAATTTTTTTCGTAAAGTCAATTATGCATTTACATTTTTCCAATAGTATAAATATATCGTACCATCAGTGTGCATCTATCCTACCATTAGTGTCAAGTTATACATGAATTACTGGGTTTCCATTATGATTCTACCAATTTCGTTATTTTCTCCTACCATTAGTTTCCATCAATCCTACCATTCTGATCCTACCGATATCGTTGTTTTCTCCTACCATTAGTTTTCATCTATCCTACCATTTTTGTGCATCTATCATACCAATTTAAAAGGAAAATCAAGCTAGAAACCGTAGCAAATTATGTTCCACATTTTTCAAAAAAACAACCAAGGGAAGAGGGTTTCCAGCCTACAACAGAAGATGAAGGAAACCTAAGTAACATTATATCCGAGAGTAGAGGCTCTAATTCAGTCGTTCTAGCATTGAATTAGATTAAATTAATGAATTTTGATTGGTAGAAATTGGATTGAGATTGGGATTTATGGATTGGTAATTGAGATTGAGATTAGGGTCAATTCACGCCTCAATGATTACTAGTCTGGGATTTGTGGATTGGTCAATATTAATTCTACTTATTTGCCAATAGTACAAATATATCTTACCATTCGTGTACATCTATCCTACCATTAGTGTCAAGTTATACACAGGAATTTCGGTGATTACATTTTTATCATACCAATATTGTATATTTATCCTACCAGATTCACAAATTTGTCCTACCACTAGTCTATATATTTCCTACCAAGTTCATAATTTTATAAGTTCAGAGATATTCATAATTCATAAATTTGTCGTACCAGATTCATAAATTTGTCCTGCCATTAGTGTATATATTTCCTACCATGTTCAATCGTATAAGTCCATAGCCTACGTGAAGACACACTCCGTATTAGTCTACGTGAGAGTCGAACTCACATCTCTGTGTGCAAACACAACGCTCTACCAATTGAGCTAATAGGCTATTTTCAAGCAACATATCTCTGAATGAATTATGCTATCAAGAAGGTACAAAAATTCAAAGGCATCCATGTATGTTACCGATTTGATACCTTTGAAGTTTGCTGAAATAGAAAAATGTTTTGAATTTGAACCTACAAAAGCATTCGAATCATAAACATTTTAAATTTTCTATCAATTGCAATCATCTGAGCACTCTATGCATAACAAATTTAAGTAGAACCTGCAGTAAAGACTATATCAAATCTAGTGAATACTTTCGAGATAGTTGATCAGATATATCAAACCCAGTAAACCAGCTTTGGGTACTCAAGGCTTCCATAAGATCATTTGTTACTTTTCTCCTTAAGTGAGATGTCAATTCGGCAGAAGCGGGCTCAATTGCGTCTGCACATGCTTCCAAGACTTCCTCTAATGTATGCCTCAGCACAAGAGAATAGCTGTATGAAAAAACCAGCATCAGATTGAAATTAGAAGATGTACAATAATCCAGGGAAGAAAATTTTCACCAAAGATATTTGAATATATGAAACCTATATTTTTAAGCCACCCACGACTCAAGCATTATCTTTTATAGAACAAAAGGTAAGAATCTTTAGTTTAACCAAAGGTAATATGCACGCTTATGCATAGTCCATTTCTTTGATTTCTTTTCTAAATTTCTAGTTAAATGGGTTGCTTAGAAATAACAGTGCCAATCCTTGCAGGCAGCTGTGTTTGCAGCCTTGAAATCATGATCCCATCACGCAACTCCATCAAAGTTATAGCATCATTTCAATTGACTCATCAGCACTCAACAAATGAAAAAAACATAAGTGCCTCTCCTTAACGTTAGAGAAACATAAGGTAGCTATTGAGCATCAACTGAATTGACATACAAGGACAGCAATGTTCAAAACCAAAAAGAGAGATTCATCCTATTGTCAACCAAAGGTGAAATCCATGTACCTAAATTCAATTGAGTCTACAACTATCAATGTACACATCAATGAAAAGAAAAGCGTGGTGAAGTTCTAGAAAATCACTAATCAGGTATAGCTAGTTGTACTTGCTAAATACTCGCTTAAAAGGAATAGCTGATTGTACTTGCTAAATACTCGCTTAAAAGGAAGATGGAGACATATTAGCTAACCTGAAACAAGACATAATGGATGAGATAAAGAATCAATTGAGGCCCAGCCTTTTATTTATCAGCAGTAACATCAGCATCACCTAGTGCCTCGTCTGACTCCTTCTCAGCACACCGAATTCGCTTTTCAAGCCTTTCTCCTTCTACATCATCATATCACTCTTTTCTCCTATCTCTAGCTAGCTTTTTTGTCTGCATTCCTCCTTCCATCTGACTCGTTGAACTGCTTTTGAATCAAGACTACATTTTTCATGCTTATATTGGGCTGCAAAAGTTACCTTCTCTTTCTGATCTTTTAGTTGGTTCCTTTACCTTATAATTAATCCCACAGGGAATTAAGTTGTGTTTATGTTGGGCTGCAAAAGTTAAAAAAAATTAGCTTGAAGCAATTAGCAAACTGGAAGATGAGCAACATCGATCAATCACCATTAAATTAAGTTACCAAGATATCATCTAGGCATCAAGAAATGATAAATTAACAGGGCAAGAAGCAAAATAATAAAACAAGAAACTATATTTAAATGTAAGCCAAGAAGCTTACAAGATGAACTAAATCAGGCGTCGGATGAGCAACAGATTCAAAAGCGCGCAACACAAATCAGGCTGTCATTCTTCTCATTTCTTTAGCTTTTCATACTTTAATATCCTATCAATAAGGTATTTAAATCCTACCAATAAGGTGATTAGATTATCATCTTACCAATAAGGTATTTAAATCCTACCAATAGTTAGAAAATATTTTACTAATAGTGTGTATGTCTTCTACCATAGACAACATATGATGGTTTACTAGAATCTAGTTTTGTGAAATCATAGACAACATAATACGATTAGAATTGACAGTAGCACACTCACCTCTAAGGCAGCAGCTCTGTCTACTATTGTTGCCTGTTTAAACAATGTAAGATAAAATTTTCAATTAGATATGAACATGTTCACAACAAAAATGCAATGATGGAAAATAAAAGATCATCACTGCCACCAGTAAGAGGAAAGAAAGATTCACCTTTATAGACTGAATGGCAAGGACATAATCTTTCAAAGGCTCTTCAAAGTTCATTGAAAATGCGTTTTCATTCCTCAATCATCACTAGTAATCACTATGCATCCCATTGATGACTGTCACTGCAAATCTAGGGTTCTATAGTTGTTGTGTGTTAACTCTTGCAATTAGAAAGATCATATCTTTGTACATAAATCCAGAACATTGTCAACAATCAACAACAAAACCCCAATTTCATCTCAAATTGGCAACATAACTTGCAATCAAACAAAAGCAGTACAATTAGGGAAGCTGACCGTATTGGGGAGACGAAGAACCACCGAGAGCTGGAGAAGGCGAGGAAGAGGAGGAGTGGGAGGAAGGGCAGCGGACGCTGAAGAAATTGAAGGCGTGGTTGAAAGCCTGGCGATGCAAGTGCTCTGACTCCATATGATGTTGTCGCAGTAAAAGATTAGGGCTTTGAACGAAGCCGAGACGGCGAGGGGCCGGGGAGCTCCGACGCTGGCAGCGGCGACGAAAGGAGGGAGGAGAGAGGGAGGGAAGGGGAGCGAGAGAGGAATGTAGAGAGGGCGGCGATGGCTTCTTCGACTGGAACCGCCATGTTTGCGACCTCGGAGGTGAGCCCGCTCAAGATCTGCGAAATTGGCGAAAGGTTGTTCCTCCTTTGTGAAATCAATGTAAGATGGGGTGGCGACGTCGGCGTGTCGGAGCGGGTGAGGTGGTGGTGGCGCTGAAGCAAGAAAGAGAGAGACGGGTGGTCGGAAGCGGCCTTGAGATTGGCAGAGTGAAACGAAAGGAGGAGGGAGACGGTCACCTACTAATCCCGGCTGTGAACCGTTCCAAAAAACCGGCTGTTATATTTGCAAGATATGACCAGGCTATTTTAAGCCAATTTTTCACCCTCTTGGCTATTTGTGCAAATAGGCCCATTTTTTGGCCTATTTTGTGCAATTTCCTCTTTGAATTAATTCCATTGGTTAAAAAAACTACATGAAATGATATCATGTAATTAATACATAATGAAACATTTTATTACTCCTTATCCCTGAATTTGCGTGAGAAAACTCATCTCGAGTTTCTTATAGATTACAGAGTGTGAAAACCCTATAGTAGATTATATAGTTTTCATAATTTCACCGTAATATCATCTTGATTTCTTCGCTAATCGTGGGTTCATGTGATTTCTCCACTCCTTTTTCTCCAATCATCCCAAATTTCCCCCAATTTTTTCTGCATATTGATCGAAAATTTGCTGGCATCTGTTGGCTGTTAGTTTCGAAGCTTCCTTCGCTGGTATGTGTGTGTATGGTTACTCCGACGGAAAAAAAAAAAAGAATTCGGATATTTGGAACTAAGTTTTTTTATAAAAAACAAGTTTTGAATTAATCCCATTGGTTAAAAAATGTAGTATGAAATGATATTACGTAAATAACTTAGTTATCATAATTAAATGTTATTGTGCAAAATGCAAATAATACCTTACAAAATTAATAATTAAATAATGTTTTCTTTTCTTGTCATTTTCAACCAAAATGTTAACAAATTCGAGAGAGAGTCATTTGGCGAAAAAATGAAAACCTCGGGTGCATTTAGCGAAAAAATAAAAAATTTAGGGACATCTCACGAAATATATCAAACGTTCATGTACCGTGATGTTGTGTACTGTTGTTCCCCGGGCTCTAACGGTCTCCAAATTCGAAACATCTTATTACTCCCTGAATTTCCGTTTTTCTTTTTCCGTATCTTCCCATTTTTCTGCCCTAAACACTGCTTTCATTTGAGCACAAATCTGCCCAAAAGGAAGAGAGGACGAGCATAGATCGTGCTCGATCTCTGAGTGTGAAATCTGCCTGACGGGAGGACGAGCACAAATCTGATCAACCAGCCAGAAGAAGGAGATTTCACCGTAATCTAACCTTGATTTCTTCGTTAATCGTAGTTTCAGGTGATTTCTCCACTCCCTCTCTCGGTTTCTATTTGATTTTTTAATTTTTGATCTTCCACCGACTGGATTTGGCAACTTCTGAAGTCAACAGACTCCAATCGGCAACTCGTTTGAACTTTGAACTGCTTACTTCCAAATCCTTAGGGTTTTTCTTTCCTTTTTCTTCATCTTCTCCAATCATCTCGAATTTCCCCAATTTTTTTGCGCAAATCTGCTGGAATCTGTTGGCTGTCAGTTTCGAAGCTTCGCTGGTAACATTAGCTGGAATTATCTGCAGATTTTGAATATCGGGAGCCAAGAAATTAACGGAAGTAGCTGAATTTCTTTCCCGCGTTTGAGATTATTCGATTTTCCTTTTCTAGTTGCTACTTTATTACCTTTTTGTTGAAGTATTATATGCCTAATTCTGATTAGTTTATCTTCTGAACTGCTCTGTATACGTTGAATTAAGGTTTCTCGATTTGCTAGTTTCACCAAAAAACTGATATCCTTGCATATTTTTCGACTCGCTGAGAGGTTTTCTTTGGCTTTGTATGTTGGCAGAGAAAGATGGATTACAGAGGGAAAATCAGATCGGAGCCTGTGACTCCATTGAACAAGATGGAGACTCCATCTTGTTCTACGACTCCTGCAGCCAGCAGGATTAAGAGTGAGAAGATACTCGTGACCGTTAGGGTTAGGCCACTAAACCCTAGAGAACAGGCCTTGAATGATCTGGTTGCTTGGGAATGCTTAGATGAGCGCACAATTGTTTGCAATAACCCTTCCAGTGATAGATCTTCTGCTTCTTACTCCTTTGGTAAGTGATCTTGATACAAATGCAAAACTACAATCTGAAAAGCAGTTACTATCTAGGTTAGAATAACCCTTTTTCAGCTAGGAGAAGTTGAAGGAAGGTGTGGTGAGCCCTAGAATCAATGTTTTCAAAGAGTTGGTAGCTAATTTTGTTTTTGAAATTCAACAATTGTCCTGAGTTTCAGTAATTGTGGCAAGGAATGCTAGTTTGAGTAAAATTTCAAAATAAATTAATGAGAAAATGCGTTTGTTTCACTATATGAAGTGCAAGACAAAGCGTGTTTTTCTATCATGAATTAATGAAAATTTTCATTATCGTTTTATTATAAGGTATATTTTTCTATGATGCGGCAAAAAGCATATTATAACAACTTCAATCAAGGCAAATGGTTTATGTATTCCTAGCTACGTAGTACATAATTTATTTACTTGGTGTCATCCTAAGAATGTTTGCATTAACAAACTTGTAGAGAATGCTATTTTAATAATAAAAATGAGCCAAGCTTATCTTTAAGTGAGAAGAGAATGATGGACCATGCCGCTGTTCTCTAAGACCTCATTTTTGGTTTGTAAATGGTAGACTGTGATTGACCAGTAAATGAATGTCTTTGAACTTATATGATTGGACTTTTGATTTATGACAGACAAAGTATTTGGTCCGAAATGCTCAACACATAAGGTTTATGAAGAAGGTGCAAAGGATGTTGCCTTATCTGCCTTGTCTGGCATCAATGGTAACCTCGTATTTGAAATTTTAATGATATCTCATTTAACTGAAATCTGTATTTGTAACTCTTTTCTTAATTTGTTTTTTCTTTTATATTGCAGCAACAATTTTCGCGTATGCACAGACCAGTAGTGGAAAGACATTTACCATGCGAGGAATAACCGAATATGCTGTGAAAGACATTTATGAGCATATGAAATGTGTAAGTTAATTCGATGTTTGCTCATTTCTTCAGAGTTTGAATGAACCTGTGCTACATGTTTTACTTATAGACCTAAAATCTGGATTAGGGCTATCAAGGACAGATTCTAACACTAATAGAGTAATTCAAGGAAACTATGAGGTCTTAGTCTCTTTGTATTGAACTGGAATTAGGGGAAATACATGGAAATACGGAAGATACTCCCTCTTGGCATACACACCTACACTTCTCAAATTCAATAAAATAAATGGATGCCTAAATAACTAGACAGTGACTGTGACAGACCTGTATTACGCTCCTTCCATTCTATTCTTACTTGGACCCTTTATAGTAATAATGCACAATCAAGTAAATTAATGTTCTCTCAGTTGATATTGTAATTGACAAGGCTTGCATCTTTTTACTTGTACCATCTTGACAGAGTCCAGAAAGAGATTTCCTTATAAAATTCTCTGCTTTGGAGATATACAGTGAGACTGTTCTTGACCTTCTGAACCGTAGCTGTTGCCCACTTCGGCTTTTGGATGACCCTGAGGTGATTGTCAACTTTCAACATTACGTGCAAACGGGTTTCCTAATCTTTCAAAATTGATTAATTGCCATAACAAGCTGAAGCAAATCTTCTTTGCAGAAGGGGACCATAGTTGAGAAGCTCATGGAAGAAACTGTAACGGATAGCCAGCATTTGAGGAAATTGATTGGAACATGTGAAGGTAATCCATTGTGCTTTGTTTCTTCAGAATTCTTTGTTGTGAAAGACATTTGGAATGAATAGATTTCCCAGTAGTTTCTTTAGGGGATTGTTGGCACTGAATCTTTCTTTCCACATTTGCAGCTCAGAGGCAAGTTGGGGAAACGGCTCTAAATGATAAGAGCTCAAGATCACACCAGATAATCAGACTGGTAATGTACATTTTTATTCGTGCACTTTTCTTAAGTTAATTGGATTGGATCAGAATATTCTACTATATATGTTACTTTTACAGGCCAACTTTATCAGTTTATGGACCTACTATTTAATTAGTCTCCAATTTGATTACTATACTTGGTTGATGTAGGATGTATAGAAGTTTGATATTCTTTGGATGCTGCCTTTTCTTTTAGCAACATCTAATCAAGAGGTTTTACTGTATATAATTCCATGAAAAACAAGGCAACTTTTTTAGGATCTATATTGATACCTGTTTGATCAAGTTGTTAAGATGCAGTGTTTTCGTTAATGAATTTCACAAACTAACCATTTGTTGTTTCCCAATTTTTCCTCAGCCCATTGAAAGTAGGCCGCGTGAAAATACAGGACGTGTGAAGTCTTTCATAGCAAGCTTGGTATTTATCTTATGCTCTTCTGTAATCTCTGTACTCTTTGGAATTCCTGTGCAAAATGGAGTATAACTGGAGCTTTAAATTTTCAGAATCTTGTAGATCTTGCGGGGAGCGAAAGTGCAGCTCAAACCAAATCAGATGGTTAAGACTGAAGGAGGGTAGTCACATCAATCGCAGCTTGTTGACACTTACTCAAGTAATAAGAAAACTGAGGTACACACTAACACACGTTTGGATGGCTTGAACTGTTATTTGTCTTTAAAATAGACACCTGCATTAAATTTCATCTCAGCGTCTCTGAGCTTAGTAGCCTGTGTTACTCCTCTCCATTTGTTCCACCACTATGTGTATTCCTGTTGGGGATTGCGAATATGTGAGTTTTTTTATTTTTGTTTACCTTGTGACTTGTCTTTCAGTGTTGAGAAGATGAATGGCCATATACCATACAGAGAATCAAAACTCACAAGGATTTTGCAGTCTTCCCTTGGGGGAAACGCTCGAACTGCCATCATTTGCACCTTAAGTCCAGCACCGAGTCATTTTGAGCAATCACGGAATACTTTGTCATTTGCAATAAGCACAAAGGAAGTTACCAACATGGCTCGTGTCAATATGGTGAGATGGAGATTTGTATCCTTAGTTTGTGTCATTAAATCAATACTGACTATCCACCTACAGAGGTTTTTAGGACATATGTTTCCATGATAATATGGACTCACTTGCAAACATTTGTGTTTGATCAGGTTGCTACAGGCCAGCAACTGGTGAAGCAATTGCAGAAGAAAGTTGCTAGACTGGAAGCAGAGCGTCAAAGCCCCGAACCTTCTTCTTCTTCGTCCTGTTTGAGAGCTATGTTAATTGAGAAAGAACTGAAAATTCAAGAGGTATGTTGAAACAAATGATATGAACATAATTAGAATATAGCAGAATTCTGAAGAGAAAGGTAGAAGGTTTGCATATATTCTGAGTGTAGGGGCGTATCAGCCTTGGTGGGAGTATTTTCCCAGTTTTACAGTGTTCTTACTTCTTAGTTCTTACCTATCTCTAGTTCAATCCAAAGAGGCTAGGCCTCAGCCTTGGTGGGAGTATTTTCCCAGTTTTACAGTGTTCTTACTTCTTAGTTCTTACCTATCTCTAGTTCAATCCAAAGATGCTAGGCCTCACTATTTCCTTTCAATTCAATGAGTCTGTGCATTTCTGTTTGATAGCCTAATCCAGATTTTAGGTCTATCAACAATTTTCTACATTCTTACACATTTGGCTGATACTAATTATTGAAATATATGTAGATGGAGAAAACAATGGCCAGGCTAACGTGCGAGAGAGATCTTGCTCAAAGTCAACTCCTATTGGAGAGAAGTGGACGCAAGGAACTAAAGGTAAGATCGAATATCTTTGTCTTCACTCTTTTGTTATGAGGTATATTTTTATCTTCACTCTTTGCCTATGAGATCTTTGTTTGCGCAATTCTTATCCAGGCATCATCAAGCCCATCGAGTCCTTCCCATGGAGCAAGAAGATGCCTTTCCTTTATGTATGAGAACACATCACTTGCAACTCAAAACAACACTGGAGAAAAGGCCAGAAGGAGGCAATCAATCACTTCCACAGACCCATTCATGCTTATGCAGGAAATAAGAAGGCTTGAGACGCTGCAGCACCAGCTAGGTGAAGAAGCAAACCGAGCTGCTGATGTGCTTCACAAGGAAATCTCTTCTAACAGGCTTGGGACTCAAGAGGCTGCTGAAGCCATTTCAACGTTGCTTTCAGAGGTTAAGAATTTGCAAGTAGGAAACTCTACTTCACAAGAGTTTGTTATCAGCAACAAAGCTGCTCTGAAAGAGGAAATAGTGAAACTAAACTCTCAAGGAGGCACCATTGAATGTCTGGAAAAGAAGCTTGAAGATATGCAGAACACTCTAGACAAGCTGGTGAGCTCTTTCCCAGCTGGAGAGGATACTCCTGATGTGAAGTCACAACAATCAAGGAAAAAGGAGAAGGCACTTTCTCTGAGCAATAGTCCTACAGTGTCAAACTTTACACGAGCTCCATGTTCTCCTCTGTCTTCCTCCTCTTTAAGAAAAGTAATGGCTGAGATAGGAAACGAGATGGGGGATCAGACTTCTTTAGTCTCTGGTGACAGTGCAATTGATTCTTGCAGAGCCACTCATTCGAAGGGCAACACAGAAAATGTCTCTAGGGAAAGTACCCCTGTCCCGCAAAATCAAGCTCCATCAGTGTGAAAAGGATGCACAAACTGTTCAAGAATGCTTTTGAGGAGAGCATTAGGAGCATGCAGGCATATGTTACAGAGTTGAAGGAGCGAGTCGCAAAGTTTCAATACCAGAAACAACTTCTAGTTCACCCGGTGAGGATCTTTCCAATAATCTTCATTAATTCTGAGGTCCAATATCTGCTCTTAATACATTAGAAATGTATTTGTTATCCTGTCTGGCTGACATTGAGACAAGGGTGTTTGACCATTTTGGTATCATCTTAAATCTCTATGGATATGAAATGAAAGTTGTGCGCATAAAAGTGATTTTTCTACCTCGTAAATTATAAATATGTTCAGTCTCTCATGCATGACTTTACCATAATAATTTGCATAATTATTCCTCAACAATGTACTGAACATTTGAAATTTTTTATAATTTCATGATACCAGGTGCTGGAATTGGAGGAAAATGAGGCTACGAGGAGTGAGGCAGATTCAGCAGCGACACTTGACCAGTCGGCAGTGTCTTTCCTATCTCAATATGAAACCCAAAGGAAGGAAATCATCATGTTATGGCATTTTTGCCATGTCTCCCTTGTGCACCGCACACAGTTCTATCTCCTATTCAGAGGAGATCAGAATGATCAGATATAAATGGAGGTGGAGCTACGGAGGTTGACATGGTTAGAGCAACACTTGTGCCCTGCATTCTTGGGTGATTCACCATCGTCCACCTATGTTTCATCATGGTACGTATGAAGCATGGGAACTTTTTAGGTTAGATTGTTTTTGTACTCCTATTGAAGGAGAATGAATAAGTGCTGCTCAACTAAGAATCTGCGATAATCTTGGGTCAAGTTATAGGTCTACCTAGTTTTCTAGTTCAAACTAGATCCTCTTGAGTTTTAGTTATTACAATTCGAGTTATTTTGAGTTTGTTGCATTGTTCATGAGTAGGTTAGTTTTGAAGTTGTTGATAAAGAATTCAAATTGCTTAGACTTAACCCACACTGTTGGATCATGTTGTTCCCTTTTGTTTTTGTTAAATGCAGCGTCAGGGCACTAAAACAGGAGAGGAAGTACTTGGCAAAGAGGGTGAGCAACTGACAGCTGAAGAGAGGGAGGCAGCTTACCAGAAATGGGAAATTCCACCCGAAGGGAAGCAAAAACAGAGGCAGCAGTTGGTTAACAAGCTGTGGACTGACCCCCATGACATGCAGCATGTGCATGACAGCGCAGAACTCATTGCGAAGCTCGTGGGTTTCTGTGAATCGGGTGAAGCCACCAAGGAAATGTTTGAACTTAACTTCAAATCTCCAGCTGATAGGAAGAGTTGGGGCTGGAGCCCTCTCTTAGACCTTCTCCACCTGTGAAGTTGTGAAGGACTGAAGGTGAACTGCTATATGGAGACATGTTTCCTGGACAAAAATCTTCTGAACAAAAACCTCCTCCTCCTTCAGTTCACTGACTTGTTTCAGTCCCTTCAAAAATTTATTTGATGCTTACTCTGTGTTCCTGTTCAGCTTTCTGACCTGGGAAGGTCTATTTTGGGAGAAGGCATCTGGTTTCGAGGAGTCCATGAAATATAAGAAGCTGACAAATGCACAGAGATCTGGGCTCAACCAAATTCCCATCCGTAGATTCACTTTGTGGTGGTCACCAACAATAACTCGTGTGACTTGCAGAAATTACTGGAGGTTCAAGATTTTCTCAAGGTGCAAAGACTGAATTTGACTAGCAGGCAGGTAAAGATACACAAAGGGTCCTTATCCGAGCAAATTGCTAACTGGGATGATGTCAAGAAGACACTTGAGGTAACCAAGTATGAAATCTTCATGAATTCTGACTATAGTTTATAGCCCTTAAGTCGGCAGCTGTGAATAGTCTTTGCAGCCATGTTTCTTTTGGCCGCGAGGGGTGCACATAGCCACGATTTTGGTCACAGCTGCCACTTACAGGGTTTTGACATTGTTGTAGTCCTGCTGCCCTGATTAGTTATTCATTCATTTTTTCCTTTCTATGATTGATCTGCCGTGTTTGTCTGGCAATGAAAGGAGTTTGAAGTGGAAATTTTTTGGCTGTAGTTGTAACTATATTTCAGATGAAGTTGTTTTGAGGACTTGCAGAAGATTGCATTGACGAAGATGCGCCATTAGTTAGCAGTTGTAAGTATGACAGTATGTTTCATTTGGTTCTCAGTTTGAAAAGAAAAGGAACTGTTATGGTTCGAATCGGATTCAGATCCGGCCTAACAGTCTAATAGGTTTAGACTGTTCTTCAGATCTTTGTAACATTGCAAAAATTTCAATGCATTAGACTTGATAGAGTTGTTAAATACATGCACTGACTTTAGCCTGAAAAGGTAAATATAGAGATAAGGTGACTTTAGCATATCAGTTCATCAAACAAATTCAGCACAAAGTAAACATTTCAACTTAAAGAGGGTCTACATTTATTAACCCAAAAGAACCCATCAACAAATTATCCCAGTCCGTATACAATAAATCATGTTATTTTGTCATGTGATGTGATATACTATAATATAGGCCAACAGTTTTCCACAAACATCTTTGTCTTATACATAAACAACAGGCATCTTAATTTCTTACTAATTGACAAATTTATTGAAAAGTAAGGAGTGATTGGGTCCTTTTTCACAAACCACCCATCTTTCAGGTTCTTCAGTAAACACCACCTAACCTAAAAGTGAAAAATGAAAAAATAGCAGTTTTTGGATGTGTCAGAAAATTGGATAAGTCAGTTGACATACATACCATAATAAAGAAAAAATATTAGAAAAATCATACAAGAAAACATAAATAAAACAACATATTCTGGCTACGTTTGGGAGTAGTTTTTGGAAACTTGTGAACAAGAAACGTTACTTGAGCTGGGTGTTTGGCAGATTGACGTTTGGAGGAGCTGTAGCTTTTTAAGGAGAGGTTGGGAGCAACCAAAAACACAAAAATTGAGAGCTGCCATGACAAGCTGTTCGGAGCGGGTGATAATTTGCTAACCTTACTGTCCTCCCTCTCATTTGTTTCTCTAATTGACCCATAAATTTCAAACCCATTTTCAAAAAATAAACGTTTATTTCAACTGCTATTTTTAAAAGATACATCAACCACTTTAACTACTCCAACAACTATTTACAGCTACCCAAACAGTTCCAAACCGCTACTATTGGCAAACGAAACTAGAGAAAGATCGCCAACATTTGAAATCATGAATCCAATTGTGCCGTAGCTCTTAATGCTCAAGAGGAAAGATGGTGTAAAGATCAAAGAAAGACGGGCAAGCGGGTATTTTTTTAATAACAAAAAAACAAGTGATGCTTTGTGAAAAAAGGCATATTCTAGGGGTGAATTTTTAAATTTCCGATAATATTTTTTTAAGTATTTATTTATTTAAAAGCTGAATATATATTCACTTTGACGTACAGCACCCGAAGTTGAGGACCCGTTCATCACCACACCAGTTCACCATTGCCACCGCCCCGAAGCAGGCCTGTTCGTGAGGGGAGAGAGAGAGAGGAATCTCCACGACTTCTTCATCTCTGCGTTGACTTCTCCTCACCTCTCTCTATCTCCATTGCGCTTCATCATCTCCAGAGATCCACTTTTCTCTGAATTATTCGGTTTGGATTTTCATCGATTTGGATATCGTGGACTCGAATCCTCAGAGCGTACGTGTACTGGCCAACGAGGATTTCCAGGGATCTTCTATTCTACGGTGTTATCTTTCAGGAGGTACTTCGTTTCATTGATTTGTTCATCTTGATGTGTCTGACTTGGATCAGTTGACTGATTTCGGAATCTTCGCATTGTGCTCGTTTTACAATTTTTTTTTTTGAAAAATTGGCTTCGCCTTAAATTTTATTGACTGTGAATTCGTTGTTGTTTATCTGAGATATTTTCTTCAACAATTGAATTTTGTGTGCCGCATTTGCTTTGGCATTTTTTGGCAGTAGGGTTTTTGCTCCACGGTGATTGAGATTGGTAGAATTTAGGAATTAGGTTTTTTTTTCTGGTGTGGTGTGGTTTGGGGAATTTGCTGTTTTCTTCTAATATTCTGATCCATTGTCTAATTAAAGCAATTGCGGGACATTTCCTTCAGTTGATTAGTTCTTGATGGGCTCTAGGGAGCTAGTGTTGTAAACTAACCTACGCTCCTCTTGGTATTTCCGGAATATTCTATTGCCATTGGCGATCAAATTGGGTTGCGGGCTCTTTACACCTCATTTTTTATGGATCCTTTATCAGGATGGAGAGTTTTAGGAAATTATACTTGAGATTTACGGCTTCCAGTTGAAATATTATCAATCTGGAGATCTCTACGGTGTCTTCCAGCAATTGCTGTATGATTTTGAGAGAACATGAGCATTTAATTCTTTGTGTAATTTGAAGAATTGAGTTGGTTTAAAAGTATTCAGAACGAAAAATATAGTCATCATCTATGTATCTTTTCAGGTTCACTGTGTAATTGCTGGGGGATCAAAATAATCGTTATGCTCATTGCTCGCTAACAGTTTATAAACTGGTGAAATTTTCGAGCTGTTGAATCTTCTCTTGTTGGGAGGGAGCTGGATAGCAAACTGGATCAAGTCCTTAGGGAATGTGTTTTTAGCTTTGGAAAGTATGCAAGAAAATAAGTTTCCAAAGCGGTACCTGATTGTTCTGCTGACCTTCATATGCACATCAGTGTGCTACATTGAGCGTGTTGGATTTTCAATTGCTTACACTATCGCAGCTGATGCTGCTGGGGTGAACCAGTCAAGCAAAGGTACGATACTCTCTACGTTCTACTATGGATACGCTTGTTCTCAGATACCAGGAGGATGGACAGCTCAGAAGATTGGTGGAAGACGCGTTCTCCTCTTCTCGTTCGTGCTGTGGTCTGCAACTTGTGCTTTGATCCCACTTGATCCAAATCGAGTGGTGCTTTTAGTCTTTGCTCGCCTCCTTGTTGGTGTAGCACAAGGGTTTATATTTCCTTCGATTCACACAGTGCTTGCTCAGTGGGTACCCCCACACGAGCGGTCTAGGTCTGTTTCCCTAACAACATCAGGGATGTATCTTGGTGCGGCTGCTGGAATGCTTTTGATTCCGTCCGTGGTGAATTTGAAGGGGCCCCAGGCTGTCTTTGTTGCTGAAGCTGCGTTGGGAGGCTTGTGGTCTTTATTGTGGTTAAAGTATGCTTCTGACCCTCCTCGTTCTGAGCATCCAAAAGCCGCTGCAGCTGGTTTTGGGGAAGCATTATTGCCTACTAAAAGTAACAATAAAATGAGAGTAGAGAATGGGGCGAGTTTGGGGAAAACCAGCCACATTCCTTGGAAAAGAATCTTCTTTAGCTTACCTGTTTGGGCTATCGTCGTCAACAACTTCACGTTCCATTATGCTCTGTATGTGCTCATGAATTGGCTCCCTACGTACTTCGAACAGGGCCTGCAGCTCAGCCTTCAAGAGATGGGTTCGTCCAAGATGATGCCATACTTAAACATGTTCATATTCTCAAACATTGGTGGCGTCGTGGCCGATCACCTTATCACGAGAAAGATCATGTCAGTGACCAGAACGAGGAAATTCCTAAACACCATAGGATTCATGGTGGCATCTCTGGCATTGATGGCTCTCCCGGCATTCAGAACACCAGGTGGAGCTGTCTTTTGCTCATCGCTGGCCCTCGGTTTCCTGGCCCTTGGCCGAGCCGGATTCGCAGTGAACCACATGGACATAGCTCCAAGATATGCTGGGATCGTCATGGGAGTCTCAAACACGGCTGGCACATTAGCTGGCATCGTTGGGGTCAAGCTCACCGGGCAGCTTCTCGAGGCTGCTAAGGGCGCTGATTTAGACATCACCAGTCCTGAGAGCTGGAGAGCGGTGTTCGTCATTCCTGGCCTGCTCTGCATTCTTAGTTCTTTCGTGTTCTTGCTTTTCTCGACAGGCGAACGGATTTTTGACTGAGGTTAGGCTTCCCTTGTTCTTTGTACACCATTAATCTTTTTCGAGTTGGACCTGAATGTGTATGCAGAATTCAAGGTCCAGCCATGTACGATTCGGATTTTCAGGTTGGAGATAATTGAGAATATAAGCTTTCTGGGAATGGTGAAAGACTATAAGTGCATCGATTGACTTAAAACCATGTCAAAAACTTTACCTATTGATCTAAGCATTTTAGGATTTGGGTCCAAATCCATTACTCAGACTTGTAATTTGAGAATTTTAAAGGATAGTTTTTTTGCCACAGAACATGGAATCACTATATGTGTATTCTCCATCCACATCATTTGTTGTGCAGGCCTAAAGTGTAAAGACACTATATGGTATGGAAACTCCAAAGTACATATTTTTTTTGACAGATGAACTCGAATATCGGTAAGCGACACACCTAAGCACTACAGTAGCGTACAAGGCACACAACGAGCTAAGGAGACCTTTGAAAGGAACAAAAGACATTAATCCCTTTTTTTTTTTGATAAGGAAAGAATTCGGGTGGGCTGACCTTACCCGGCAGCATCCTTGCGGATGAGGTCAAAGAGACCTGGAACGTTTTTAATATCGTCTTCTCGGGCAGAGTGGCTAAGGTGTGCAACATTATCCGCCACTCTATTGCCCATGCGAGGAACATGGAAGAAAACTACATCTTCCATAGTCGATAGCAGGACTTGAACATCCGAAAATATTAGTTCGATCTCCCAGGGGCATTTGGATTTCCTATTTAAGTGATCGATGATAATCTTGTCGTCGCCTTCAATCTGGATCTTTCCTATATGTAGTTGTCGCACCTATTGGATCCCCTAGTTTAAGAGCTAATGCTTCCGCTTTGAGTGGATTTTGCTTGCCCAAGCGTTGATGGTGTACTGAAATTGGGTGACCAACCCAGTCCCTAATAATGGCACCTGCTGAGCTTTCGCCGTTAGAAAGTGTTGAACCGTCGAAGTTTAGTTTGAAAGTGCCCAAGGGAGGCTTCCGCCAGGAAATTGTTTTTTTATTCTTACTTTGTTTTTGGTCAAGGTCTCAAAGTCAGCCTCAACAACCGATATCTTATTCCAGTTATCTATATGGGATTTGATCAGTCGTAAGACTATTTCTTTTTGCGGGATTGCAGCCTGTTGAAACAGATGTTTGTTCCTGGCACACCATGTCGTCCATCACGAGAAAGCGAGGTTGGTCAGAGCGGAAGGAGGAAGGCTCTTCCCAAGGGTAGATAGGATGGGCTTAATATCCCGGGACTATGCAATCAGGCAGACAATTTGTTGCCGGACCTGAGGCGGAAGCTGGTGTATTGCTTGGATGAAGGAACACTCCAGAAACAGATGGATCTCATCCTCAGGTGCCGCATTACACATAGAGTAGGTAGGTGGGACCGAATCACCCATGTTGGAGTTGGACAGCCTGGAAGCGGTTGGGAGGCCATCCTGAGCGATCTTCCAAAGAAAGTTTTTAACTATCGGAGGTGTGTTAATCTTCCAAATCCAGGCATTGCGGTCTGGAAGTGGTGCCGACTGAGCTGTAATCAATTTATATGCACTGGCAGTAGTAAACCAGCCTTCCCTGTCCGGCCACCAGTATAAGCGGTCTTGCATAGTCGAGGTAGGTAGGGGGATATCTTGGATCCCATGCACTATATCAATTGGGAGAGCCTCTAGAAGCTTTTCTGTCCACCACTTACCCCCCCCCCCCCAAGAATATAATCACTAACAGTTTCGTCTTGATTGTAACTTGGAGGGCATTCTTCCCTGTCTGATAGAGGCGAGGTTGAGATCCAATTGTCTGTCCAAAACTTAATAGCTCGCCCATCTCCAACCTATCAAATAAGCCATTCTTTAAACTTATCGATTAGAGCAGACAACTTGGACCACTGCCAAGAGCTAGATCCTTTGTTTTTGTAATAAAAAATATTGACAGAACGCAGGTATTTATGTCTAATCACTGACACCCATACATTACCCGGTTCGGCCATAATTTTCCACAATAGCTTCATTTGGAGAGCCACGTTCATGTCGCTAGATTTTCGAATTCCCAACCCCCCCCCCACTGCTTCGGTTTACAGATTCTGTCCCAGCTAATCAGCGGCCGGTACTGGAGATCCTTATTTCAAAAGAAAGAGCGATTTATCTGGTCAAGTTCTTTGTGGACAGCCGTGAGGAGTATAAAATTTTTCATAGCATATAACGACTTAGCGGACAGGTTGGAGCGTAAAATTGTTGTTTCGATTTACAAATGATCTCTTCGAACGTGCTTTTAGTAACTCTTCCATTGATAATGGGACAACCTAAATATTTTTCTATTGAATTTTCATTAGGGATATCGAGGCAGGTGCGTAGTTCGAGGATCCTATGGTTTGGGATACCTTTTGTAGCTTGTAAACTAGATTTATGGTAGTTGACCTTTTGGCCCGACATGTTGCAGTATAAATCAACAACCGCCTTCACTATGCGCCCTGCATCCAAACTACCTTTTGAGAAAATTATGATATCATCAGCAAAGGAAAGGAACGGAATCTGAGGGCCGTTATGTCCAATCGGGAACCCAATGTGTGTTTTGTCTAGGCTAGCTTCAGCCGCCAGTTTCCGGACCAGAATCTTTGCCCCTAAAATAAATAGGAAAGGAGATAACAGATCCCCTTGGCGAAGACCCCGAGATGGATAGATCAGATCCGTAGGGCCATTGTTGACTAATACCGAGAAAGAAACCGACGTAATACATTCCATTATCCAGGAGATGAAAGTGTCGTGAAAACCAAACCTTTGAAGCACCTTTTGAATAAAGTTCCAGTCGACTCTATCGTATGCTTTTTCCATATCCAGTTTTATTGCTAGCCATCCTTCCCAACCCCTCCGATTTTTGTAGGAGTTGAAGATTTCATGAGCTATCAGAACGTTATCTTGAATAGCCCTGTTTGATACAAAGGCACCCTGAAGAGGATGAATAAGTTTACCAATGACCTTTTTCATTCTATCAGTTAAGATTTTGGAGATAATTTTGTAGACATTGGAACATAAACTGATAGGGCGGTAGTGACTGGTGGTCGTGGGATCGTCTCTTTTAGGGAGAAGGGAGATAAAGGTATGATTTATTTGTTTAAGCATTTTTCCGAAACAGAAAAACCCTTTGACCGCACAGGTAACAGATTTACCTATGATATCCCAATATTTTTTTATAGAATTCAGCAGTGAAGCCATCCGGACCCGGGGATTTATTCCTCCCTAAGTTAAAAACCGCAGATTTAATTTCTGTGTTGGATGGGAGTTTTGTGAGGAAGTTGTTTTCCTCCGACGAGATGGAAGGCTGAATTAGGTCTAACAACTCGCCGAGGAGCATGTCGTCTATTGGTTCTTTCTTGAATCTCTTCTTGAAATCCTTTTTGATCTCATTAATTCCTAACATTCTCTTCTCCCACAACAACCGTGCCAGAGGAAGAGACGATGTTGCGAATCTGTTTCCTGTGCCTACGACCTGTAGCCACTCGGTGAAAATATGCGGTGTGGGAATCTGATAGTTTGAGGTGTTTGGTTTTAACTCTTTGGCTCCAAAACGATTTTTGAAATATTAGGAGCTTCTCTTTCTTGGTGATCAGTCGCTTTTCCTTGCTTTGATTAGTTTGAGAAACTATCCCGGTACCTGAGGATTGAATATGTAGCAGCTCCGACTCCACCTCTTTTAATTGCCGGAAAATGTTCCCAAAACTCATTTTATTCCATTCGTTTGCCTTTTTTTTTCAGGATTTTTTGTTTGAACATTATTGGAACATGGTAGAGTCAGGGCAAGTATCCCTCCAGGATTGTTTAACTACGTTACGGAAATCTTTCCAAAGTAACCAGGCATTTTCGAATTTAAAAGGTGGGGCTTTGAAACTAGGATTAACTTCAAAAGAGATGGAAATCGGACAATGGTCCGAGGTGGAGAAGGCGCCATTGTATGTGATCAGGTTAGGAAAAGCTTCGATGACCGGTTGTTGTATAAGCACCCGGTCAAGCTTTTCACTGATGTTAAAATTCTCCTTCGGGTTTTCCTCCACGTGTAAGGGTTGCCAAAGGTGGGAAGGTCTAGTAGTGAGCATTCATTTTTGAACGAGATAAGTCGAGAAAACCTGGAAGTTCGAAGGGAGGCACCGCCAAGCTTATCAGCACTGCAAAGGATCTCATTAAGATCTCCCAGAACAATGCACGGAATAGTTGCGTCGTTGATAATCGTTTTTAATAGTTCCCAAAATGGAACTTTCTCACTTGGTGTGGGCGGTGCATAGACAAATAGGGCTAAGATTGGAAACCCAGCAAGTAGGCTATCCAATCTTAGGCCGATAATACGCGGAAAGTGGACAGCAATGGAGATATTGAAATCTAGTAGCCGGTGAGATTTCCACAAGACTCCTATTCCACCAGATCGCCCGATAGCCGGTGACCAAGCCCCTTCATCAAAACCAATATTTCTCCACATTTTGTCGTCCGGAATATTTTCCGTCTTAGTTTCCGCTAGTGTCATGATTTGTATATGTTCATTTTTACACATTGAGTCAATTTCCGTCCAGAACGTTCTTTTCCCTATCCCCCTACAATTCCAAAAGCACATCTTCATATATGATTATCGATGGTAAAAGGACTAGGGTACGGAGTCCTTAAATCAAGATGTTTTTGATGTATTGTTATGGTGGGATCCACATCGGGAATTTGATAATGTAGGAACCTGGTGCTTGTCGGATGGATTGGACTAGGCCAAGAGACCCAACCGATAGTGCCTATACGGTTATTGTTTAGGCCATTAGGATTGATTGTTCTACCCAATATTGAGGGACTAACCCCAATTAAGAACCGCTCAAAGTCTTCATGAAACGCATCATTTGATGTTGTACAGACAAATGGTAAAGAATCATCTTCACCATTTGCACCAGTAGCAGAACAAACCCCATGACCCGTAGAGATTTGGATTCGAGCTTCATAAGGAAACAAAGCCCCGTCAGCCTTGATGTTTATCGATTTTTTGTAACCCTTTCGGGACATAGACAATTGGTTTGATTTCCATCTACAAACATAATGAGATGTACACAATAGTAGTTTATTAGTGACCTTGAGAAGACCCTCCCAAGATTGTTTAATGTTCATTCCTTCCAGGCTGGGCGACGCCAAGCCCGATTTGCCTATATTTCCAATATGATTTCTTGCTATAGGGTTCAGTGACAACCCAACCACCAGCAGCTCAAACAAACACCCAACCGAGAGTGAAGCGCTGGGAGCAGCGAAGGAAGTACGAGACATTTTACAAATTAGAAGGTTCCCAAGATGTTTATGCCATTTAGTATAGTTTTGGAGATGCAGGAATGTCCTAACATCTAGGGCACCGCTGGATTGAGAAGAAACTCTGCCTAGAGAGTGGGTAATAAGAGTAATTTGCAGAAGGTACATCCAACACCGTGAAGTAGCAGATACACTGTTTTTGTTTCCAATCCACCTGAATTTCCTAGCTTCAAATTCATCCTTGTTCCAGCTGCACACCCAGCACACAAACAATTTTCCAATACATCTTGGAACATAATTGTAAATTCTACCATTTCCTTTATATAACCCATGGAACCAATCACAAGATAGATGAACAAAAAAAGAGAAGTAACATTAGTGCCAAGAAACAAAGGATGTTTCCACTTTGACCAAAGGTTAAATATTCCAACAACCAAGATGAGGAACAAACCCATTTTAAACACTGTTTGTTGTTCACATTCTTTTCCATTAGCACCGTATTGCAACAAGCGAGGCTTGGAAGTAACATTAGGACCAAACTTGGACAAAAGACGGTGGAGGCCCATCAGCCGAGGCAGAGCCGCCATTGAGCGAGAACCTTTTTTGCAATTTTCTCGAATATGTATTCTCCTTGCCTTTAGAAGAATGTTTTTAAGGTTTTGGGTCGTCAGGATTGGGGAACCTGCAGGTAGTTTTTCCTCGTGAGAGGGTTTAGGGAATTAGGGCCCTTTCGGGGGGACATTAATCCCTTTGAAAGGAGCCTATGACAGACATCTAAACAAGTGGCTTCCAAAAACACAAAAAAAAAAGCTATGAAAACTGAATTGTATCATATGGGAGTAAAAGCACACTACACAAGTTAACATGGGTGCCTTTTGATTCACTATGTTAACCATAAAACTATCTCAAGTTAACTAAATTGATTTGATAAAGGCGAATATGCACCAAATTATCACCCATTTCATGTGAATTAAGGTTTAGTCCATTTCTTCACAATATTGAGACCCACCACCATCTTTGATGATTGAGATGATGATTTTAGACACACTTCTTCTCCTTTATTTCAGTCCAATGCATTCACGTGTTTGAGGAGATCAACCACACATTATCATATTTTCTCTCATCTAAAACGGTCGATTCTCATCCATAAAGATGTTATTGAATAATGGTCTAATAAGATATTTGGCTTGTTTGGTATCCTGTATCAGTATGAGGGGAAAAAAAGAAAAGAAGCAAATAGCTTAATTTTAGCCTTTTCCACAATCCAAAGCTTGCAGATCTGCAAATGGATGCTTGCCCTTTATATCAAACATACTATCTACTGTTTACCACTTTAGTATCTTTGTTCTTCAGCTACATTATTTATTTAACACAAATACAATATTTAATTTCCTCACATTGTTTCTTTTTCAGTTTTTCCCTTGATGTGCCTAGCTAGCTAACTTGATACTTTGTTTAGGTATGAAACAAGTATTTCCCTTTTTATCATCTATTTAATCTAATCCACACATCACATGTTTTCTTGTAAGCTAAGGTGCATGAAGATCCCTATTAATGTTCACTTCATGCATTGAAAATCGATCGGCATCGATCGACTGCCTGGAGACACCGAGAGACCGATCAATATGAGGTGGAACTCGACGTTCCTTTGGTGGATGGGAGTTGTTTTGAGCATTGGATTAGCTTGCTCCGATGAACACTCGGACACGGATAGGGTACTCAACGTCGGGGCGATCTTCTCATTGGGTACTATCAGCGGTAAAGTTTCGAAGATCGCCATGGAAGCTGCTGTGAGTGATGTCAACTCCGATCCCAGCGTTCTTGGCGGCCGCAAGCTCTCTCTCCATGTACACGACTCCAACTTCAGTGGATTCCTTGGCATCATGGGAGGTGAGGTGATCCAATTCATTCATTCTCACTAAGGTTTTGATAACTGTAAAGTCGGGTCATTTCAGGTTTCAGGTTATCATTATTTTTTTGCCTAAATTATGGACTAAACATATGTTTTAGATGAATATATTCAAGTAAATATACTCTGGATGTATGTCATCCCTACACTCGTAGTCTCCGAAGATTTCTGCTAGAAAATTTTCTAATTGTTCCCGAGCAACTAGAAAGAGATTCTTTAACCAAAAAGAATTCGGTTCAGGTTTAGGATAGGCATCCACAAGTTTGTAAACCTCAATCGTGTATGATGGAATTGTCAAAGATTTTATCCTCTCGAACTCTGTGTGTAGCTCACTAGAGTCTAGGGAAACAGAGAAAAGAAGTACCTGAACGAGACGTCCAGCCAGAAGAAGAAAGTAAAAGTCTTGAATAGAGGAACTCTCGAATATTTGGCGAGCTCAGATGTTTCGATATCAATGGTGACTCATTATTTCGATGAATCATTTCTTTGACCCGAAGAAGGCTATTGCCAAATTTTCAAGATTCGATGTTAAAGACAATTGCTAGAAATTAAGTTTGTTTCATGAATAACACAGCCTTGCAGTTCATGAAGATGGACACAGTCGCCATCCTCGGGCCACAGTCTTCGAGAATGGCGAGTGTGCTATCGCATTTCGCAAACGAGCTCCATGTTCCGTTCCTGACCTTCACCGCATTGGATGCCACCCTCTCCTCCATCCAGTATCCCTACTTGGTCCAGACCGCCCCCAACGACATGTTCCAGATGTCGGCCATTGCTGATCTCATCAGCTTCTATGGCTGGTCAGAGGTAACAAACAACAACATTACAGGTCACTACATTGTATCTCCTCTTTATGACTTCATCTGTACTTTGTGAACTCATCAGGTAACTGCTATTTTCACCGATGATGAACAAAGCAGGAATGGGATCGCGGTGTTGGGGTCCAAGCTAACTGATCGGCGTTGCAGGATATCGTACAAGGCGACCCTCCCACCCGATCTACGCACGAATGATGACACTGTAAGAGCTGCATTGAACCAGGTTAAGATGATGGAGCCTCGGGTGATCGTCGCGCATACAACAACCATGTTCGGTCCACAGCTTCTCAAGATAGCTGAGGAGCTTGAGATGATCAAAGAAGGCTATGTTTGGATAGCCACTTCATGGCTATCCACCGTGTTAGACGCAAAGCCGATTCTTGGCTCGAAGATGCACAAGTCACTCCAGGGAGTGTTGACACTCCGGCTGCACACACCTGATTCGGATGCGAAGAGAGAGTTCGCCTCCCGGTGGAGGAGCTTGAGCAATGACTCGATTGGATTGCCGGCTACTGGCTTGTATGCTTATGACACTGTCTGGTTGCTTGCTCATGCTCTTGGATCATTTTTTCATCGAGGGAACAACGTGTCGTTCTCCGATGATCCAGTCTTGTCGAGGGTCGGAATGGGAGTTCTAAACATGAGTGCATTGAGCATTTTCGATGGAGGACATAACCTACTCGAGCTGATCCTGCAGACGAGCTTCGTTGGCCTAACAGGTCCACATCGAATCGTTGATCAAGATAGGTCCTTGCTTCATACCTCCTTTGACATCCTCAATGTGGTGGATGATCACATGAAGCTGATTGGATACTGGTCCAATTACTCCGGCCTCTCGGTTGTGCCACCAGAGGCTCTCTACAGCCAACCACCTAACCGTTCGATAGAGAGCCAGGAGCTGTCCGATGTGGTCTGGCCTGGTGGTGGAATGGACAAGCCTCGCGGCTGGGTCTTCCACCACAATGGCAGAAAGCTGAGAATAGGAGTCCCTTATCGCGTTAGCTTCAAAGGGTTTGTCGTAGCAGACAGCCATTCTCGCGTTCTTGGAGGCTATTGCATCGACGTGTTTCAGGCTGCGGTGAAGCTGCTTCCATATGCTGTCCCCTATGAGTTTGAGCTGTTTGGAGATAGGCATCAAAATCCAAACTACAACGAGCTTATAAACAAGATCACAACAAATGTGAGTTGTCAGTTTCTGTCATCTGTTATACTTCTATACTGACTCCTTATCCTACTATGTGTCCTGCATCCTTGTGGTTTCTGTCTCCTTTCGTTCTGGGTCATTCGGAAACACTCTCTCGACTCACCCCCAGACCCTGCCTCGCGGGAACTACTGGGTTGTTGTTGTTGTTGTCAACTTCTGCTTGGTTTTTGATGGGTCACTAAGTCACTTAGCTAGTTTCTATCCTGCAGGAGTTCGACGCTGTTGTTGGCGACGTTGCTATCATTACCGAAAGGATAAAGAAAGTCGATTTCACTCAGCCTTATGCAGAGTCTGGGCTAGTTGTGATAGCCCCGGCTAAGAAGGTGAGCAGCAGTGCTTGGGCGTACTTGAAACCGTTCACTCCATGGCTGTGGGCAGTCACAGCTGCTTTCGTCGTACTGGTTGGAGTTGTCATCTGGGTCCTCGAACACGAGATCAATGACGAATTCGCTGGACCGCTAAGGACCCAAGTCTTGACCATTTTATGGTTAGTTCACGAGTTTCTGATCGTCTCGTTCTAAAGCCTCACTGAGTTCTGATGCAGGACTTGTTCTTATGACTTGCAGGTTCAGTTTCTCAACTATGTTTTTCGCCCACAGTAAGCACATTCATATGGGTTTGAGCGAGATAGACTGGGATTGTTGTTGAAAAATTTCCTATTGAGAAATTCATGATTTTTGCAGGAGAAAACACACTGAGTACTCTTGGCAAGATGGTGATGTTCATATGGCTCTTTGTGGTGCTGATCATCCAATCCAGCTACACAGCTAGTCTAACTTCAATCCTGACAGTTCAGCAGCTGTCCTCTCCGATAAAGGGGATCGGTTCCCTGATCGCGAGCACAGATACAATAATAGGGTTCCAGGTAGGTTCCTTCGCGGAGAACTACATGATCCAAGAGCTCGGCATTCCTAAGTCTAGACTGAAGGCTCTAAATTCGCCTGAGGAATATGCCATGGCTCTTCAGAATGGAACTGTTGCTGCGGTGGTTGACGAAAGGCCATACATCGACCTCTTTCTGCAGCGGCATTGCCCGTTTGTTGTTGTTGGCTCGGAGTTCACAAGGGCCGGTTGGGGCTTCGTAAGTATCTCTCAACTCGTCGTTTTTTTGACTTACTCTGAAGGAAGTGCTTTAGCTGCTCTTTCGTCTTCTCTTCTGTATCATTAGGCATTTCCTAGAGACTCACCGCTTGCAGTCGACATGTCGACCGCCATCCTACGACTGTCCGAGGACGGCACCCTACAAAACATCACCAAAGCATGGGAATCGCGGCTAAGAACAACTTGTACTCCTCAAGACTTTGGGGGTGACACAGAGCAGCTCCAACTGAACAGCTTCATAGGACTCTTCCTCCTATGCGGGGCCTCTTGTGTGATCGCTCTCTCCATTTACTTCTACATGATCGCATCCAAGTACAAGCGCCACCTCCTTGAGGTGTACAATCCTCCGATTCAAGGCAGCTCCCGCGCAGCTCAGATACAAAATTTCTTGTCGTTTGTCGACAAGAAAGACGACAAGTTAGAGGAGTCTCAGCGCAAGATGAAGAGGAAACGATCTTCCATGTCATCCATTGGGGAAATGAGTTAGGACTAGGAGGTTGAACGGACATTTCTAGCATATACTATTTTCTGTACATAGGAGGTGGAATGAGCATATGATATATAGCCCATGTAAAAACTAAGTAGAAATATCAAAATTCACAACTACCATGCTTTTCAATTGAAAGCAATACTGTATAAATTACAAAATTAATAACAAGGCATGAAAAAATTTGTTCATTAGCACAAGCTCTCAAAACTGACATGGGTTACTGAACATACCGCATATAGAGCAGTTCACTTGCAAATGAAGACTACAAAGATCTTCCTATGGTGACTACACATAAATTGACTGGCATGTCTCTACCATGCCCTTTTAGATATATTTGAGATACTGAGCAAGTGACTTACTTTTCTGTGAATTTATTGACCCCCAAATCTGAAACGCACGAGAATAAGCACCCCGATGGACAATTTCATCATGTTGGCTCCCCAGAACCGTTGTCATCTAGAACCCCAGACATTCATTCATGATGCACGGAGAGTATCAAGCAATCTTAGGCACAGGAGAAGTTTGTGAAGGGGATACAGTGACAGAACGCAACAACTCCAAGGAGGAAACAAGCCCCAGAAAGTGTGAGAGGACGGTATTAGCTGATGCCTGCAAATAAGAATACATGAGTGTCCTTAACCAGTCACAATTCTTTGGTTTTCGTGGGGTGTGGATAGATGGGTTAAGGGTGATGTTGCTTTTCATTTGATTAGTCTTCTTGTTACAGTTAAAAAATTGCTGCCTCTTCCTCTCAAAGATTAAGGATGCGCACAGCTTCCACCTACACTAAAGCCAGTATTGTACATTTTGAAAGATATATTGAAGGCCAATCAGGGCTAATATTAATCATATCAGATGATTTAGAATAGTTATTTATTGGCCTTCAATATATCTTTAAGAATAAAAAAGAACCCAAGGAAAATAACACTTCCACTACAATAGGATGTCATCAGCATGAGGTTTTCACTGTATTTGCACCTACCTTAGTTATCAGTGGTAAATTTTATCAAAATGATAAATGTTATCAACAATCGCCTAGTAGATGACAGGATTTTGAACCGCAGATAAGTTGTACCCAAAATTTTCCACAGAAACATGGTCATCACTCATCAGCATTAAACCTCAAGTTTGCATGAGATATTAATTCATACAGAACTTTTCGAGTCTCAGAACAGAAGTTTACCTGCACTAAGAATACATCCAAGGCAAGAACCGGGCTGTAGCCAGGAGCAACACCCTGATAGAAAGGAGTAGCAGAAGTTGTGAGGGCCTTTGCAACTAGTATTCCAACTGTTGCTTGCATGCCGAGGACAGCAGCACCCATCCCTAAAAGATTTACAATTATTCCATTTTTCAGGCTTTTCACAACATCAGCACGAGGAGGAGCCTGCAAAGCATGATCTCATGTTATATCATGTCTCATAATTCCTAAAGGGATACATATACTTCATAAAGACTCCAGTTAGCAGTTATCTAAGATTCATACAAAGAAAAAAGCCGGCCTGGAATTTTTTAACAACTCAAGTGGCTCTTGAAAGATGCAAAATTAGATTTTTTTCAAACAAACAAGATAAAAAAAAGAAAAGGAAAAAGGCCCATGAAAGAAAATTAGGTCCAAGGAACAGGGTGTAGTGAGTAGTATTTAGGGTTTGTTTGGCACGATGTGCTTATTGCTTCTAATGAGGTAATGAGTAATAATGAATGAAAATTGTTTTTTGACTGGGTATTTTGCAGATTAGTGAAAATGGTGGTGTGAATAAGTTGGGTTGGTAGTGTACCACATAAATGGGTACTATTTTGTGAAATGGGATTGGGTAAGGAAATTCATTAATGCAGTATGTGATTCAAATCAATCTAAAGATCTTCCGGTTCAAAGTACATGACCAATGTAATGTCATTATAGATCATAAATTCCTTTAAATCTTTAAACATATACATACATACCAATGATATAATGCAGCAAAGAAAACAGTCTAAAAGAAGTGCAAGTGTTGAGAATTTGCTATACTAGACCAACTAATCCCATTCATATATGGGGGTTTCAAATCACGCTTCGTGGGAAATGTAAATGTTATATACATGAATACTTGAATTCAATTTCCATACCTTTGAGGGATCATATGCAGTCTTCCGAAGCCTCTCTGACAGCCGTATGTAGCCAAATGACCAAAAGACAGAGATAAATGCAGCCGAAATCCCGGCTGCAGTGGAATAAAATGTGAAAGGGGATGTGATCTTCCCAGTGACGATTATGGAAAATGAAAGAATCACAGCAGAGACGATAGTGCAGATGAGCTGTGCCCAAAATCCAAAGCTGCCCAACCTCTTGAAATACCTCCCAGTAATCTCTAATCTTTTTGCCACCTACACACCAAGATTCAATAAGAATTCACACAAATGTCAAATTGCTTCTAGAACTACACTACATTACTACAGAGATCAAATTCATCCTCTTATTCAACACTGACACTGAGAGGGAAAATTTTCACCCTACAACAGATATGGTGCAAGGAATAAAAAGGATTCTCTCAAATGTACACTCCAAGAATTATGATAAATAACCCGTAATCGTGGGATCTTTACTCAAAACCACATCAATTCTTAATACTTTCCATCAAGCCACCTTAAATTTCTATATATTAAAATCAAGTGGAAACATATTATTAACTCATTTCCTCATCAAACAAACAATCAGAACGTACCTACATATCAGAATTCAACTGGAACTGGAAGTAACAGAGGTTAATACTGGATCTTTTTAGAATAGTTGTTTAGCTGTTAAAGTCAGCAAATTTGAGGTGTTTAATGGCAACTGGGGTGGCTCATAACAAATTACCTCTAAATTTCAGGTGGCTTACCGTAATTATATATTCAATGTACTGAAATGGGACATATCATGCCACTTCCTTCGTTTCATCCCACGTCCAACCAGTTAGAATCAAAGACCAAATCTCGCTTGTCAAGCACAGTTAGACGATAATCTACTAAAATTCAGCAAAATCCCTATAAAATATTAACGCTGCTTCCAAGAACCAGTTGAAGAGGTCTAAAGCCACGCACAATCTCAAAACCTAATCTAATAGCCAAAAAACCTCAAACACGGACGATTACCTGGCTGAGCTTTGCCTGCTCGGTGTCATCAGAGGGAAACGGCGGAGAAGAGGGAGCCGAAGCCGCTGGAGGAAATGCGATCCCGTGTCTCTCTCCCTTGGACAAAGAGGGAGAAAACAAAGAGGAAATCGCCCGGGGAGTAGCCGAGAGAGAATTAATAGGAGAGAGAGAAACGCCGCAGCACTGGCGTCGAATGCGCAGTCCGGGAGCGAGGTTGGGCAGAAAAACTCCGGTCGCCGGGGATGTGCCGGGGCGGGCCGCCGGCAGAAGTAGCGTTTGCATTTTAGCTGAGAGTGAACAGAAAAAGGGGCGTTCTCAGATTAGACGAATCTTTGCTGATGTCGAATAAAGAAGAAAAAAAATATTTAATAAAATATGTATGCCTCAACTGACTACTGAGTGAGTTTGTTGGGCTTAGTGTTAGTGGGCCACGATCTCTTTTGTTATGGGCTTTGCGGCTATATGGACCCAACATGAATCCAAATTGAACTGTTGGGCTTTAGAAATGACTCGAGCTCAAGTCGAACACAAATTTGGACTCGAGTTTAAAAATGTGGTCATATTTGACTTGTTTAATAAATGAATGAGATCGAGGAGAATTTTATTCGAGTATTAAAGAACTATAGTTCATGACATCGTAAGTTAAAAAAAATGGAGAAAATGACGCATAAAACTGGACCCCTTATACCCTATTAGAAGTGAGATGTAGTGTATTTTTGGTGGTGTACTTACCTTCAACATACTAGGTTTGTGTGACTTTATAACCAAAGCTCCCTATAGTGATGTTTATTTAGAAATTGTTAAGTAGCTTAAGAGTTCGAGTACATATAGCTTCACGAATACAGTTCGGTTTTGCTCAATCAATGAGTTTTGGTGTTATATAGATGAACCAATAATTCGATCCCAAACAAGACAACGGTGGTGGAGAAGACGCTCTGAATGGTGAAAGCGAAAGGTTCGTCAACGGTGGTGGAGAAGATGAATTTGGCTCAGCCCCCTGACCCACCTCCTCCCCCTGGAGGCTCTGGCCCTGGTGTAGGTGGGGTAACTGCACAGGATGGCGCACCTACGGCAGAGAGGAAATCGTGGTGTGATACGGTGGTCGCCGGCGGTAAGGAGCAACAGAGAACTTCCATTGACGAAGGCCTAATTCAAAACAAGATTGTGGTGTCTTTTCCCAAAGGACCTACGGGAGACCCGACGGTTAGCATTGATAAGTCAGTGTTGGAGGTCTTGGCCGGAGCTTGGAGCAATTCGGTTGTCATTCGGATCCTTGGGCCAAGGATCCCTTTGCACATTATGGATAGGAAGCTCAGAGAACTGTGGAAGGGATGCGGAAGGATGCAAGTCATCGATTTGCCTTACGGGAACTTTCTGGCTAGATTTGGGAACAAGGAGGATTGTGTTAGCATCCTCACTGGAGGACCATGGAGTGTTTTTGGCAGATGCTTGATTATTCGAGGATGGTCGCCCGACTTTAAACCGTCGGAGGTCATCAAAACTGCTTCGGCATGGATACGTATACTCGACCTACCTATGGTTCTCTACCAGGAGGAAGTTTTGATGAAGATTGCTGAAGGGTTGGGTAAACCCATTAAAGTCGACCACAATACGGTGTATACGAACAGGGGCAACTTTGCTAGGGTTTGTGTGGAAGTGGATCTCGATCAACCTCTGAAAGGTTCGATAACCATCAACGGGGAACGCTTCCTGCTTGAGTATGAAGGGATCCCTAAGGTGTGCTTCGGGTGCGGTAGGGTTGGTCATCTGAGTAACCAGTGTCCGGAAAACACAGAGAAGAAAGAGAAGGCCTTGGAGGTTCTGGCCGAGAACAATGCCGAAAGCCTATCAGCCGACGCCGGGGGTTCGGTGGCCGAGGAGGCAGGCGATAGTCAACATGGCCCCTGGATGGTAGTGAAGAGGCGGGGCCGCCCTCCGGCATCGAAGTCTAAGGCTCCTCCCAAGGCGCACATGGGCAATCCGGTCACCGGTGACGGAGGCGGAAATTCGGCGGCAGGAAACATGAAAGGTCACATTAAGAATATGACCGTTTCTAAAGATAAGAGCATTAATGGGCGGAGGCAGAAGGAAACGAGGTCCGAGGCGAATGAAGGCACGAGAGAGCTTGGGATTGGCTCCAATAATAACTCTAAAAGGAATGACGGCGGGGGGGGGGGGCAGTGAAGATTCTTGCAACCCTAGGCCACGTGGGAATGAGATGAATTCGGCTAAGGTGCAGGGCTCGGTTTCGAATTCTCATGGGCCGGGCCCAACGAACAAAGGGGATGGGCCTGTTGTAGCCCAAAATGAGGAGAATCCTTATCCTGTTGATAAGTCCAATTCTATGAAAATTAGAATTAATCGCTCTTCTCAGTTTAAGAGGAAGAATGGCAAAAAGAACATATCTAAGAAGGGGCTTCAAGGTAACAGAGAGATAGGTTTGACGAGAGGTGCTAAGGGCAAGACCGGCGGTGGGAGTATCTCAAACCGGATACCGGAGATTACGCCGATTGGGGAACCCACCCAAAGTGAGAGTAATGATATGGATCAGGATAAAGGAAAAGACGAGGTCGTCTGGTCTAACCCTTCTGTCCCATCCACGTCGGAACCCCTGGGCGGCAAGTTTTGGTCACCTGTTGAACCTATCTTGGTTGATACTCGGGCGGATTATGCTGGGAAGAATAGCTCTGCCGAGGATGCGACAGTGGGAGTCACAAGTGTTGTCTGATCACGAGCGGCCCAAGCGTTTTCCTGCCTTTAATTTGCTCTGTTTCTGTTTTTATTACATATTTCCTTTAAGCTGTGTGATGGATAGTAAAATCAATTTCTTATTTTGGAATTGTTTTAGTGCAGGTAAGAAGAGCTTTAGAAGGGCTCTCCGTTTCATTCGTAAGAAGTGTGCTATTGATGTCCTCGCCCTTATGGAGACGAGGATCTCTGGTGAACGGGCCGACAAGATTTGCTCTAAACTTGGATTCTCCGACTGTGTGCGTATTGAGGCAGTGGGTTTCTCCGGTGGGGTGTGGCTCTTATGGAATAAAGATCGCTGCGACCTTACGGTTCACGGTCATACCACTGACTTCATACACGCTTCTTGGCGGGTTGGTCGTGGGAGAGCTCATATCGTTGCTGTCTACGCTCCCCCGACGTTTGCTAGGAGAATCCCGTTTTGGGAAAGGCTCTCGAAGTGCCTCGACTCCATCGACGGGCCTCTCCTCCTTGGGGGAGACTTCAATTGCATTGTCAGGTCGGAGGAGACGTCGGGGGGTACGGGTGCTCTCCACAGGGACGCACCGGTCTTTAATAACATCATCAACAATCATACGCTGGTGGACCTGGGCTACTCGGGACAGGACTATACGTGGAGCAAGATTTCTGTTGGAGGGAGGATTGTTTCGAAGAGACTTGACCGGGTGCTTACCAATGTGGCTGGGCGGACCCAATGGCCGGAAGAGCGGGTTCGCCATCTCCCACGTTACTCCTCTGATCACTGCCCTCTTCTGCTTGAAATCCTTCCTAGGATCACCCGGGACACTAAGAGGCGTCCCTTCCGTTTTGAGGCGGCCTGGCTTACTCATGATCAGTTTCCTACCTTTGTGGACTCTCAATGGAAGCGCGAGTGCCCGGCTCCGGCTGCTCTTGACTCTCTAAGCATGGATCTCTTGAAATGGAACAAAGAGGTTTTCGGCAAGATCCAATGCCGGAAGGATAAACTGTTGCAAGAGATTGATGCGATTCAACGCAAACTGGCTAGGCAACCGAACCAGGTGGATTGGGAACAAGAAGCTAAGTTGCGCAAGGACCTTGAGCTTACTCTCGAGCAAGAGGAAATTTTGTGGTTCCAAAAATCGAGGGATAAATGGCTTGCTTTTGGCGATCGGAACACGAGCTACTTCCACACTTCTACGATTATTCGGCGGAAGAGAAATCGTGTTGAGGGTCTTAGAGGGGAGAATGATCGTTGGACTGAAGAAAGCAAGGAGGTTGAGGCCATCGCCTGGAATTATTTCAAGGCTCTTTACGCCCCAACTCCGACTAACGCCGAGAGGGTCCTGATGCCGGGTTTGTTTCCGCCGCTTGAGGAAGAGGCTTGGTCGGGGATCTCGGGCATTGCTAGTAAGGAGGAAATCAAGAGGGCGTTTAAGGACATGGCGGCTTATAAAGCTCCGGGAATCGATGGATTCCAACTGGTGTTTTTCCACAAGTGTTGGGGCACCGTTGGGACCTCTGTGGTTGAGTTTATTAGTGACTTTTTCATCTCTTCCAGGCTCCCTGTTGGGGTCAATGATACCCTGATTGCTCTGCTCCCGAAGGTGGGCAAACCGGAGCGGATTCAAGAATTTCGTCCGATCAGCCTCTGCAATGTTATATACAAAGCTATCACGAAGATTCTGGCGTCCCGGTTAAAACCATATATGGATCGTTTGGTTGGCCCCCACCAGGGTAGTTTCATTCCAGGCCGTTTCATCTCCGACAACATTATTGTGGCCCAAGAGGTTGTTCATTATGCGTCGGAAGCAAGGTAAGAGAGGTTGGATGTGTCTGAAGCTCGACCTAGAGAAAGCCTATGATCGACTTAACTGGGACTTCATCGAAGAAACTCTGGAGATGGCTGGTTTCCCTCGGACGTGGGTTGGTTGGATCATGGAGTGTATCCGGACTCCACGGATGCAGATCCTGTGGAACGGGGAAGCTACTGAGCAGTTCACGCCGACTAGGGGAATCCGACAGGGCGATCCTATTTCTCCGTACATATTCATCCTCTGTATGGAGAGATTGGATCATCTGATCTCGACGTTGGTTGATGACGGGCACTGGAGGCCGATTCGCATTGCCAGGGGTGGTCCGGTCTTGTCTCATATGTTCTTTGCGGATGATATCCTGCTCTTCGCGGAAGCATCTGTACCTCAAATCAAGGTCATTCGCAAGTGCCTGGAAATTTTTTGCGAGGCCTCCGGACAGAAAGTGAGCCTCCAGAAATCTAAGGTGTTCGTCTCCAGGAACGTGAGCGAGGAAACCCGGGCTAGGATTCAAGCGGAAGGGGGTATTGATGCTACGGACAACCTGGGGAACTACCTTGGCATCCCCATCTTGCATAGCCGAGTTAACAAAGGTACATTCTCACACATACTGGACAATTTTAACTCCAAATTAGCAGGATGGAAGGCTTCTTTGCTTAACCTTGCAGGGCGTGCTACTCTTACTCGGGCGGTCCTCTCGACGATCCCGGTTTATACCATGTCCACGGTCATTCTCCCCTCTAGCACGTGCATGAGCATCGAGAAGGCGTGCAGGAACTTCCTTTGGGGTTTCAGCCCGGAGAGAAGACGGGTTCATAAGGTGGCCTGGACTGAAATCACCAAACCTAAGGCGTTGGGGGGCCTCGGCATAAGACGTATGGCTGATCTGAACCTCTCTCTGGTGGCGAAGCTGGGCTGGAGGATTCTGAATGATGCTAGAGGGGTTTGGGCGGACATCATCTTTAACAAGTATGCTGGGACTGCTCTCGGTAGCTCGGCTAGTGCTTCTTACATCTGGAAGGGCATTAGGAAGGCCACTGAGGGAGTGTTGAAACCTAGGCTTCGTTGGAGCATTGGTGATGGGAGGAACGTCAGATTCTGGAACGATGTGTGGGTAGGGGACCTCGCCCTGGGGCAATTGACGACAGGCAGCCCCTCGGAGCCGGATGCCCTTGTTTCGGATCTTTGGGATCAGGGTAGCGGATGGAAATGGCATGAGTGTGCCGATTTTATCCCGTCGGCTACCCTTCTCCTCATTGCTGCGAAGACGGTTGTCGAGAGGGAGGATACCCTTGTCTGGCCGCGGAGCAAGGACGGTGCTTACAATACAAGCTCGGGTTATCTCACTGTTACAAGTATGGATAATATGAACATGTGTGATAGCCCCTTCTTCAAATCTATATGGAGCTTGGATGTTTGTGAGAAGATCAAGACGTTTGTTTGGGTGGTCTCGAAGGGGGGGATCATGACGAACCACGAGCGTTTCCGTCGTCATCTTGGTAACTCCGATATTTGCCCTTGCTGTGCTAGTTCCTCGGAAACTCTTATCCACCTTTTTAGGGATTGTGGTTCTGCTAAGATTTTTTGGATGCAGGTGGTGGGCGAGGTAAGAAGGGCGGAGTTCTTCTCCCTTCCTTTCGCGGCTTGGATGCGGTACAACCTGCTGTCGGACGCGGTGGAAGCACATGCTAAGAAGTGGAGAGCTTTCTTTGGGATCGCACTTTGGAGGCTTTGGATGGGCAGGAACAATTTGGTTTTCAAAGGAGAGCGGACTGCTGATCTGTGCCCAGAAATCGTGTGGAGACTGGCTGCTGAACACGGTATGGCCAGGATGAAGCTATGCGTCTCTGATAGATTACATAGGTTTCATATTGTATAGTGGGCTAAAAGCCCGTTAAGGCCCAATACCTGTGTAACCTATATATATGTTATATCAATGAATGGAAACCCTCGAGGGGGACTTTACATCAATTCCGCTATTCTACATGGTATCACAGCCTTTTCTTCCTAACGGAACCCTAAATTGATCCTCCCTCTTCCTCCGACCTTCCTCCTCACCGCCGCCTCTCCGGCCCCTGCTCTCGACAACACCGCGCACAGCGACACCGCCGCCTTCTCCCTCTCCAAGGCCACCGTCGCCGGATCCGCTATCCTCGGATCCCCTGCACCGCCACCCTTCCCCCTCCCTCTCTCGGCCCGCGTCGTCCCCAGGCGCGCCCGCGGCAGCTTCAGCGCGCCCGCGCCGTCCCCAACGCGCCCGCGCCGTCCCCGCGCCTTCCCCAGCACCCGAGCCGTCCCCAACGCGCCCGCGCAAGGCCACCCTCCCGCGTCGTCCCCATGCATCCATACTCTACCTCTCGACATGCCGGCCCTCACGCCTGTCTGACATCGCCTGATCCAGGCTATGTTCCGCCAGCTCTGCATCACGCCGTCTCCTCTACGCAGCAGACATCTTCAGATTCTTCTTGGTACATGGACACTGGTGCCACCTCTCACATGACGAACTCCTCAGGTAACCTCTCCTCTATTTCTTTTAAGGGCCCTGCCCCCTCTATTATCGTCGGAAATGGTGGTCGTCTTGCTACTTCGGGTATTGGCCACGCCAATTTACAGACCCCAACCCACCCACTACACCTCAACAATGTCCTTATTGCCCCAAAGATTGTCAAAAACCTTATCTCTGTCCGTCGGTTCACTACTGACAACAACGTTTCCCTTACGTTTGATCCCTATGGTTTCTCTGTGAACGATCTTACTACGGGGGTTACTCGCATGAGATGTAACAGCACCGGGGAGCTCTACCCTGTCACACCACCTCCTGCGTCCCGTCAATCATGTCCGGTCGCCCTCTCGGCATCGTCGTCCAGCCTCTGGCATGCACGCCTGGGTCATCCCAGCGCTGCCGTTCTAGATGTCCTCCGTTCCCAGAACCTTGTCACATGTACTAAAGACCCACGCTCTGGCTTATACTCTTCCTGCCAACTAGGCAAACATGCCAGACTGCCGTTTCAACGGTCTTTGACCTCTACTCTTGCTCCATTTGATATCATTCACAGCGACATTTGGACCTCTCCCGTGCCTAGCAAGGAGGGTCACAAGTACCACCTCTTGTTTCTGGATGATTACACTCATTACTTATGGGTCTTCCCGTTGCATTTCAAGTCCCAAGTGTTTCCTATTTTTGCCAGATTCTATACCTACATCAAAACACAATTCCACATGTCCATCAAATGTTTCCAATGTGACAATGGTCGTGAATTTGACACCAGAGACTTTCACTCCTTCTTTGCCGCAAATGGGATCTCATATCGCTTGTCTTGCCCCTATACTTCTCAGCAGAATGGCAAGGCAGAAAGAATCATCAGAACCATTACCAATATGATGCGCTCTCTCCTCTTCCACGCATCTATTCCCCTTCCCTATTGGCCTCACGCCTTATCCACCACATGTTATCTCCTAAACATTCTCCCTTCCACTACCCTGCAAAATCGCTCGCCAGCTCAAACTCTTTATTACGCCGAGCCTAGGTATGATCACCTTCGTACCTTTGGTTGCTTATGCTTCCCTAATCAGTCATCCACTGCCCCCCACAAGCTTCACCCTCGTTCCACCCCTTGTGTCTTTCTTGGCTACCCGTCTGATCATCGCGGTTACATTTGCCTCGATATCAAGACTCACAAGATCATTCTCTCTCGTCATGTCACCTTTGATGAGTCGCGATTTCCCTTCGCGTCTCCCACACCCCCTGTGTCGTCCACAGAGTCTGAGTCGCCTTTCCCTCACTTCATTCTTCCCCAGAGCTCTCCCGGTGCTCCTGCGTCTCCCCCTCCCCCACCTCCCCCGCCACCATCCATCACCAGACCTCACACCCGCAGCGTCTCCGGTGTCTTTAGACCCCGACATATCGTCTCCATGACCGCCGCCCATCACCCCGCTATACACCCCACCTCCCCTCCACCACCATCAGCGCCTCCCCTACGCCCGGCGCCCGCCGCAACCCACTTTGCAGCACCCGCCGCAATAACCTCGCCCCTGGCGGCTCCCCTACGCGCGCCCGCGCCACAGGTTGGCGCGCCCGCGTCCCGTGCTGGCGCGCCCGCGCCCCAGGTTGGCGCACCCGCGTCCCGTGTTAGCGCACCCGCGCCCTTAGCCTCTCCTACCCCCGTCTTTCCCGACTCCCTTTCACCCTCTGCCTCCACCCAGACCTCCCTCTCCCCCGTTCCCACCTCCCACAAAACAGCCCTCCTAGACCCGAATTGGCAGGCGGCTATGCTCGACAAATACAGGGCCCTTACGAAGAATGGTACTTGGGTTCTTGTGCCTCGCCCTCCTGAGGCGAACGTCATTCGCTGTATGTGGCTCTTCCGTCACAAGTTCCGCTCTGATGGGACATTGGAGCGCTACAAGGCCCGTCTGGTGGTTAACGGTAGATCTCAACAGGCCGGTATTGATTGTGATGAGACCTTCAGCCCTGTGGTCAAGCCTGCCACTATCCGAGTGGTCCTGAGTCTGGCGTTGTCACGCAACTGGGGCATCCATCAGCTGGATGTCAAGAACGCCTTCCTGCATGGTCATCTGAATGAGACGGTTTACATGTTTCAGCCTCCGGGGTTTGCTGATGCTGAGCGTCCAAAGCATGTCTGTCTCCTCAAGCGCTCTCTGTATGGTCTGAAACAGGCTCCACGGGCATGGTTCCAGCGGTTTGCCTCTCATCTGCTCCGCTTGGGTTTCACTGGCAGCCGATCGGATACGTCTCTGTTTATCTATCGCATAGGCTCGGACTTGGCTTTCCTGCTGCTCTATGTCGACGACATCATTCTCACCGCCTCTTCTGATGCTCTTCGAACGTCCATCATCTCGAGGCTGAGTGCGGAATTCGCCATGTCTGATATAGGTCCGCTGTCTTACTTCTTGGGAGTTGCTGTTCAGCGGCATGCGTCTGGTCTCTTTCTCTCACAGAGTAAGTATGCTGCTGAGATTGTTGCTCGGGCTAAGATGGTCAACTGTAATCCCGTCGCCACCCCAGTCGATACATCCAACAAGCTCAGTGCTCATTCTGGTCCTCTGGTTGACGATCCGACATTGTATAGGAGCCTCGCTGGTGCTCTTCAGTATCTCACTTTCACCAGGCCTGATATCAGTTATGTCGTTCAGCAGATCTGCTTGTTCATGCATGCCCCTAGGGAACCTCACTTTCAGGCTTTGAAGCGGATCATTCGGTACATCAGCGGCACACTTGAGCTCGGCACCACCATCACTCCTTCCTCTAAGCTTGACCTTGTGGCTTACACGGATGCGGATTGGGGTGGTTGTCCGGACACCCGTCGCTCCACGTCTGGTTACTGTGTCTTCCTCAATGACACTCTTGTGTCCTGGTCAGCTAAGCGTCAGTCCGTCGTGGTCTTAAGAGGCGCCAACCCATGCCACCTAGCCCTCTCAGGTCCTTTGTCCTCACTTGGAGCCTGAAAAGGAAGAGCTCTTGTGTCATGGGTAGGGCTTGAATCACTTATAAATTACTCCCAGCATCCTTATTATATCCGATGTGAGACGGGGGTGTTACAATCTCCCCTACTTAAAGCACTGACGACCCCGTCAGGCCCAAGGAACTATCCACCGGGAGGAGCGTGCCCGAGCATACTGTCGGCGCACCTCCGAGCCCAGAGTCGGCTCTGATACCATCTGTAAGACCCGTGGTCTTAAGAGGCGCCAACCCATGCCACCTAGCCCTCTCAGGTCCGTTGTCCTCACTTGGAGCCTGAAAAGGAAGAGCTCTTGTGTCATGGGTAGGGCTTGAATCACTTATAAATTACTCCCAACATCCTTATTATATCCGATGTGAGACGGGGGTGTCCTTCTGTAACACCCCTTTTTAAATCCCAAGGGAGTGTTGCAGCGCCAGTGAATCCGCAGACTTTAATGTCTTTGAATTCACCTGAGGCTTATAGGGACATGTCACCATGCTCCCATAAACAAGATGATAATTTAAGCAAATAAAATAAAATAGGCGGAAGTCAAATAAATATCTTAGTTTGAAATATCTGATTCCAATAACAAGAATATACCAAAACCATAGAGTATGAATAACTCAAAATAGCTGAAATTAAAGTAAAAATGCGGAAACTTTAGAGGTTCAAAACTCGTAGTAAAAGATTCAATAAATGATAGCCTGCTCTTCAACTCTCTCCTGCTCCACTGCTTGCACTAGACCTGTGGAATATGGTCTGGTGTTTCGTGAGAACGAAGGACACCAGCCATCCAGTAAATAGGATGGTTAGTACAATTAAGACTAGCAAATGATAGGGAAAATGTTCAGACTTTAACCTTACAGTGACCATAAAACGGTATGTCTCAGGTTAAGGGAATGACACGAATATTTAATAGTGGAAACTGGATAAAAATATAAAAATTCACGACATGACTCGGATGATCATAACGATCGATTATAAGATAAGAAAAGGAATTATACTCGATACAGATAAGTATAATAAATGAAATGATCACCTATTTAACAATCGATAATAAAGATAACGATAATAATAATGCTACGTGGTACCGATCGGGCCTTTAACAAGGACCACGACCTACATCAGATCGTTGTTTTATCATCCCGCAGAGAATGCATTCCGGGATGGTGTTTCATGAAACCTTTTGAGGCGGTGGCTTAACGAACCACAACCTGCAAGTCAGTCTACTGCATAACTTGCCAAAGGCATAAAGCCACTCGCATCACGTGGTGCGCATTTTAACATATCACAATTAAGCATCACGTGGTGCCTATCTTATCATATATAAACAATTTGTACTAGGTGATCATAATAACGACATTACATCAAACGGGGACAAGCATGGATAATTCAAAGGGTCTTACTATCACATGCTACTAGTTTGCATGAAAGAACAAACAGAATATCATGCACTTTAGGAAGAAGAAATGGGCAACCTTTACTTCTCTCGAGTTATAAACAGACAAATCACATTTAATACTATAACACTATAATTACTTTAATAATAGTTGCCCATTTATTTAACTCATGCCAATTTATGATTAAAAAGATAAATTACATCAAGCAGACGGGTATGCAATTTATCGAAATTGGCAAGGAAATTGGCCACAGGGCCGCATTCGACACGGAAGAATTTAAAAGGCACAACAAAAGAATCACGAAACACGCAAAGGGCGTTTGAACGAAATCACTTGCCTTGACTTTCGATGATCAGCTGATGACAACCAGGCGGGATTTTAGCACCTATCGAATCCAACGGGAAAAGGAATATTAATATTGATATTTTATGAAATTAACTTTATTTAACTCAATTTGAAATTGAATTAATTCTATAAAGTTAAATATCATATACCAATATGAATTCCTTGGGGAGCGGGATCCGGCGTGAGTGCTTCGAGATTTCTTGGTGTCGCTGAAATGGGCAAGAACCGAACAATTTAGAAATATTGGCCACTTAAGTTAATAAATAATTAACTCAGGGCCAAAAACGGAAATAGTATAAAAAACAATGGAAGTTTCTGTAATTGTACCAAAAGAGATTAAAAATCTCAACTTTGGTTATACGCACAGACTACAGAGGAGAAGAAGCAGAGCGATGGGGGCGCGGCTCTCCCCCGGCGATGATGACCGGCGGCGATCGAAGACGGCGGATCGGCGGCGACGGGAAGCGGCAGTCGGCGACAGAGGCTGGTGGAAACAGTTGACGAGGAGGGCTCGACAATGATGGCTCGCGATGAGCGCGCACTGGCGGTGATGGCCGCGACAATCCGCTCCTTCTTGGCGGCGAACAGGCTACCTCCGACGGCGAGGCTCTTCTTCCTCCGACGACCAGCAGTCGAAGATAGCGGACCGGCGGCTATGGGCAGCGACAATGGCGGCACTGCAGTGGTGCGGCGGTGGAAATCCGAGACGATGGGCAGCAGCGGTGAGGGGCGACGGCGCAGCAGCAAAGGTCGGAGGCGGCGCCGTGAGGGGACTCGGCCTGCTGTTTGTGGCGCGCTTCCGGCAGGGCTGTGACTGCAGGGGGTCGACAGTGGTGGCTCGTGGCTCGGGCCGCCGGCGGTGGTTGGCTTGGCGGTTCACGGGAGCAAGGGGATGAGGAGACGGTGATGTTTGTGACATTGAATTGGTTTCGGGGTTTTGGGTTGTGGGAAACCCTAAGAGATTTGACGTATATCTATATTACTAAAAGATAGACAAACGGATAGAGATGGGATAGAAATAGGTTTATTTTACTTTAACGGAATGAATATTATTTAATTTAATTTCATAAATTAAATAATAATGTTATTTAGAGGATTTATGTAATTAAATTCATCATATATTATTTCTTTTTAGAATAATTTAATTATTCTAATTCATACCATATATCTTATGTGAATTTATTAAATGACCAAATTCACAAGATATATACTATAGTTTGAATATAATATAGATTTATTTAATTAAATAAAAATAAGAAATAGCCCAAAAATAATTTGGGGTATTTCAGCTGAAGCCGAGTACAGGGGCGTTGCCAACGTCGTCTCCGAGTGCTCTTGGCTCCGCAATCTCCTGCTTGAGCTACGATGCCCCTTGCAGAAGGCCACTCTGGTCTACACTGATAACGTCTCCGCCGTCTACCTGGCTAGCAACCCAGTCCAGCATCAACGCACGAAGCACATTGAGCTTGATCTCCACTTCGTCCGGGACAAGGTTGCCATTGGACATGTCCGCGTTCTACATGTCCCGTCCTCCTATCAGTACGCTGATATATTCACCAAGGGTTTACCTAGACAATTGTTCATTGATTTTCGTTCCAGTCTCACTGTACGGACACCTCCCGTTTCGACTGCGGGGGTTTGATAGATTACATAGGTTTCATATTGTATAGTGGGCTAAAAGCCCGTTAAGGCCCAATACCTGTGTAACCTATATATATGTTATATCAATGAATGGAAACCCTCGAGGGGGACTTTACATCAATTCCGCTATTCTACAGTCTCGAAGCCTAAGGTTCGGAAACAGATCAACCATGCTGCCTGGACTCCCCCTGCTGCCGGTTGGGTCAAATTCAACGTGGATGGTGCGGTTAAGGGCATAGGTGATGCCTCTGCTGGAGGCGTGGCTCGGAACGACAAAGGTGATTGGCTTGTGGGCTTCTCTTTCAATATCGGAGCCTGCTCGGTGGTGAATACGGAACTGTGGGCAATCGCGAAGGGCCTCGAAGTTGCCTGGTCCTGTGGTTTTACTAAGGTGGTGATCGAATCGGATTCTGAATTGGCTCTGAAAATCCTTGAGGGGGCTGTCCTCCCTACGCACCCTTGTGCGAGCCTGGCGGCTCTCTGCCATGGCTTCCTTAGTAGGAATTGGTCGATCCAATTCCGTCATATCCGTCGTGATGGCAATCGCCTTGCTGATCTACTTGCTAAGCTGTCCTTTACTCTTTCGATTGGGTGTGTTATTTTGAACTCTGTTCCCCCTGAGGGACTTTCTATTTTTCGTTCGGATGCTTGCGGAGCTGCTATGGCTCCTGTGGGCTCCCTGTAATGTTTTCTCACTTTCAATAAAATGCTCTTCGGAGCGACTGTTACCCGCCAAAAAAAAAAAAAAAGATGAACCAATTAGCAAGTGAGTCTGCATCCCAACGGTGTTCCTCTCATCAAGATTAATGAAAGCTTTTAATCAGCAGCTTTTCTTTTATGAAGATTCATTGCTTTTCTTTCAACCTTCACAATTAATATATGGAGTAAAAAATAATAATTTATTTAATAAAAAATGCTGAAAATATGACTAGTTTTAATTGTTTGGTGTAAAATTTTGGTAAAACTCATCGTATTAAGTTATTAACCGTTTCAACAAATGGAGGTTAACCGGTTTTGTTGTCTACCTCTGACTCTCTGACGTTTTGAATTTCAGTTAAAACAAACCCTAAAAACTGCTGTTGACATGTCCACTGCATATAAAATTAGACCAATTTGGGCTGATTATTGGAATTTTATACCCAGTCAATAGCTAGACCCAATCTAAATCTAAGGGACTCCCATTGTTTGAATGGGTCCATCGTCCATTCCATATATTCAATTGTAGGCAATTTGGTCAAACTACTAATACTATATGCAACTTGACCCTTCATTATATATATATATATATATATATACATTCTTCACTAACCCATTTTACACCACTCATCTCATATTCATTCATCCTCAACACCAACAACCAATCTCAAAACAAAAACACACACTTCTCAAAATCAAATCCCCCAAATGGCTACCTTTCAAGCCCCAAGCCTCACCTTCTCCCCCTTAGAATCCTCATCCTTTAGACCGACTCGAACCCAACCCGTTCGATTCGGAATCAAATCCGCCCTTCAATTCCCAGATCTCGTCAAATCATCCCCATCCACATCATCCTCCAGCGCTAACCCGAGGTTCGTACTAAACGAGATTAGCCAATTCATCTCGACGAGGCGATCTAGCGACGAAATTACGACCTCCAAGATGCACGCGATCTTGGAGGCCTTATCGGATCGGATCGAGATGCACGCCAACATTAAGGAGCAGCGCGACAACTGGAACTCCCTCCTCCTCAACTCCACCAATATGATCAACCTCACCGCCACGCTGGCCGCCACGCTGGCATCGGTAAGCTCCGCCGCTAGGGTCTCCTCCGTTATCCTCTTCTCGGCTGCGACGGCCATTCTTGCACTCATGAACAAGATTCAGCCTTCACAACTTGTGGAGGAGCAAAGGAACGCGGTCAGGCTGTTCAAGGGCCTCCGCGCTCGGATCCAGACCCGGATGGAGCTCAGCGGGTCGGATCCGATTGCCGAGAGTGACGTGGCGGACGCAATGGAGAGAGTCCTGGCCATCGATAGGGCTTACCCGCTCCCGCTCCTCGGCACGATGCTTGACAAGTTCCCCAAATCCTTCGAGCCGGCTCGCTGGTGGCCAGCCAATAAGGGGTTAACCCTCCCCCTCACAAGGAACAACAGCAACGGGTGGAGTCGAAAGACGGAGGAGGAGATGAGGGAGATAGCGAAGCTGGTGAAGGGGAAGGACTTGGAGGACTACGAGAGGCTGGGGAGCAAGGCGTTGAAGGTGAGCAAGGTGCTGGCGGTGGCGGGGCCGGTGCTGGCGGGGATGGCGGCGGTGGGGGCGGCGACGGGGCAGGGGGTGGTGGCGGCGGTGTGTGGGTCGCTTGCGAGTGTGGTGAGTAGCGTGGAGCACGGGGGGCAGGTGGGGATGGTGCTGGAGATGTATAGGAACTGCGCCGGAGCGTTCGAGGAGATGGGGGAGGAGGCGGAGAGGGCGGCAGAGGAGAAAGCGGAGGACGGGGGAGTGTTCGAGCTGAAGATGGCGTTGCGGTTGGGGAGGAGCTTGTCGGAGCTGAGGGGTGTCGCTCGACGGTCCATCGCTCGGGGCTCGGTTGATGAGTTCGCTAACAAGCTGTTTTGATCGATACGTACATATACATACACATACATATATGTGCAGCTAATTGTAACTTAGGATGATCATATTCTTTATATTTATTGTTTGAACAGTTATTTGACATTTAGATAGTTTATGGGAAAAATTTCCAATGTAATGACGGTAAAAGGTACATATTTTCGTGGGAATTAAAATTCGTTAATATTATTTCAACAGTTGATGGGATGGTTTAATTTTTTCTTTTCAAAGAAAGAGTTCGGATTTGATGAAGCCTAATCGGATTTGTTGAAGCCTATCCGTCAAGAGAGCATACTCCTTGCTGCGGTAGCTTCTGCCCTTAAGGATGTCCGCCAGTTTCATATCCTAAATAAATAGGTTTCTTTCTCAGTGTTTTCTAATTCTTTGTAATTTTAATTAAGTTAGGTCAAACATGAAAAGGGAAGATTGATAATTTTAAAGTTGAGGGTTAATTGTATATTTCAGGTATGTGAAAATATGTTATAATGTTATATGCACAAAATTGGTTAAATTCACTTATTCATTTATGATATTAGTTCATGTGATTCTAGATTCGACAAGATATAAAATCACCTAAAGCGACAAGAACGAGTACATGCAAGAAACTGTAAGAGAAAGAACACCACAGATTGTTTACGCGGTTCGAGCAAATGCTCTACGTCCGCGGAGTCTCAATCCACTAGTTCTTGAGAAGTTTACAGATACGATTGCAATACAAGTTCAAGTACACAGATCTAAGCCGGCCAAAGTCGAGAGAATACAGAAGAACGAAAGCAAAGACTAGATCTAAAAGGGTCATAACGAAGAACTTCCTTGAGATATGATGTCGGGGATTAGATCTCTACAAACAACCACCTTACAAGCTAAGGAACTTGCCGCCGGAGGAAGGTAGGACGTTGTCTTCTTCGTAGCACCTAAGATTAGAGTCTTAAAAAGATGCGCTCTGATTGGAGGAACCTTCGTCGCCGATCTGGAGGTGAAGTGTCGTCGAGAAAACCCTAGCAAAGCTCTTCTCTTTCTCGCTTTCTTTTTATCTCTCTTACCTCGGAGGTCGGAAGCTGAATAATGAGCAAACCCTAGCTCGCTTCCTCTTTTATATGCGAGCTGGATGTAAAACGAAGGGTTTCAACAAGTCAGAGTAAGTTTGTCGGGTTTGAGCTGAGATCCGAGCTTTGGGCTTGATACAATATGGGTCGTAAAGCCCAATAATACAAACAATACATACAATACAAATACAGATTATATATATAATGTATGAAATGGGTAAGCTTTAACCTAAGTGTAACATGTTAGGCTATAATAATGGTTATGCGAGTATACTACCCCGAAACTCTAACATTTCGGATTAATACTTATACTTTGAACATCCCCTATTATAATATCCATAACATATTTCCTTAGATAAGCTTAGATCATATGCACTATAATTAATATTGTCATCCAAGTATCTATAGCGGGATTTAAACTTAGATCAAGATATTACAATTTGCCCTTCTGATCCGAGTACCAATCCCTAAACAAATCAGAACATTGTGGATATAAGGACCTGGGTGAACATCCTGACCATCATCAACTCAGTGTTTATACTCGTCAAGAGGATTGAGCAACATTTATGAGTCATTTTTCACTCAAACGAGCTTTGGTGGAAGATTTGAGCAACATATTTAAGAGTCCACTATTGAAGAGTTGTTTAGGGATGTGGAATTTCATTTATGGTGAGAGAAGCTGATGGTGAGGGCAATTGTGGTCAACTTCATCCTCGATTGACTTATCACGTTCATTTCAATGAAGTTCAATCCAAGCACCTATATAATACCATTTGTACAATTTTTTGTTCTATTGCTCGAGTACTTTGGTGGCAAGTTATGTACGATGATGACTAAAATGGCTGACTTTGTTGGCGGGTCATTCATTAGACAAAAAAATATGATCATCATAAAATTGTAATACCTCTAAAATTGAGGGTTGTGTATCTCACAAGTGGTATACTAAAATATATCAGAGTGATTTATAATATTACGAAATGTAAATCATGTATATTTTATAATCGTTGAGATTGAGGAGGTCAATTATGGTTACTCGAAAACTTTGCACTTAGTCTTTATCTTTAATTTGATTAGTGTTCTGAAATCATGCATTGCATCTTGTTCATTTCCTTAATTTTGTTTATTTGTCTAGTACTTGTAACTACATAATTTTATATGCAAGATGTTTGAGCACACACTTACTTGATATGGATAAATCGGTCACCAAACAAGTGGATGAAGACATCACAACACGTGTTGAATAACCTAACAATCATGGAGATGACCTGTTTACAAAACTCTTCCTGTAGTTCTCATTCTGTGTAAGGTGAAAACTTGTTTTTATTCTAAATACAAATGTATCTTGTTTGAATATATTTTGATCCAAATTGACTTGCTTATTTTAGTTGATGATCTTGAAGTATAAATTGGAATATCCAAGTGGAATAACGACTGTCGACCTTATCAACACGTTTCATTCTCCAAGAAGTGCAAAATTAGCAAGTATATATATGCTTCATATTACACTTTTTTTTTTGTATATAATAATATCAAGTTATTATATATATTGGTTAACACACATACAATGGCGGAACCCCAAGCTCAACAATGAGGGGGTCGAACATGACTACAAGAACCAATAATTATGTTTAGGTTTGAAACCCGATCAAGGAGAAGCTCATCTCAATATTATTTTATCAATTCAATTTTTTTTTATTAAGAAACTAGAGTCGAAGATTAAATTGTTTTTTCTTGAATTGAATATCATTTTCATTCCAGTAATCAATAGAAAAATTGAATCACTAACTCAATTTTTTATAATCAATATAACAAATCAGACAAATTGAACCATTCTGAAATTGTCACATAAATATAACTTGTTTTTCTTGAATTGAATATCAATTTCTTGAAGGTTCTTCTACCGACTACTGGCCGGATATAACTATGTCAGAGCACTCTCCAAAATCATATGTATACTATCCTTGTAAGTTGGGAGTAAAAAACTACCGAGGGCAAAGACTAATGAAAGGCCGAAGGCGGTATACTCTCCAAAATCGTCAAGTAAATTAAGTAATAATATATTTTATATTACCTCCAAGGCTTCAATTAATTGAATCAATTACTGGAGGTTGAAGGCTGAAAGCTTGGAACTACAGAGGGCAACGATTTAGCGAAGCGACAATAGGGAGTCGAGGAGTCTAAATCTATCGACTCGAAAATGTTCCACCTCTATTGTTGAATGCCGACGGCGACAGAACGGGGGAAGAAGTGGTGAATTGAGAATTTGCAATGAAACGATGAGCAGAGGGGACAAAGGCAGAACACTTTTATAGGTATAAGTCATGTGTAATTGCATCAAGGTGGATGTCTAGGAGAACTGAGAAGGGGAGAACGAGGTGTCGGCATCGGTATCGACGAGACGTTTGCACTGGCATGGAAGAGTGAGTAATCGAGAGGCTGAATTGCAATTTGGAGGTGAGTTCCTAATTGCTTTACTGCAAGTTTGTACAGTAAATGAGAATTAAGGGATACGAGGAGGCGGAGAACAGGGGAGAAGACAAAGTAAATGTGGGGGCCACCTCATTAATTTCCAAACATCCTTATGTAAAAAAAAAAATCTTGTAGGGGCCATGGCCACCACTAGCCACCAATACAATCCGCCCCTACACACATAATTATATTATTTTTATGTGGCTTAATTTGCTTATTTACCAGTATTTGGTTTGGCAGCTTACAATCACAAGTACGTAGACAGAATACCTTGGCTTCTTTTTATTTGTATTTTATATATCTAAAAGTGCATTTGTTGTATATAGTACATAATTTTAGCATTCAATCTCTTTATTCATTTCTCTTCAATTGATTTCTCCTCAACTTACGTAGGATCTAGTAAGATGATATCGTCTTCATTTCTCCTTAAGTACTTACGCAGGAGTAGGATGATATCGCCATACACACACATATTTATCCAACATTTCCTTACTAGTGGGATCTATTTTGTCATGGGGCATCTTCTGGCCTTTGATTGCGACTAAAAAGGTCATTGACATGATAAGAATATCAAGGAAAGTACTTTTCATGGTCTACAAGGATACAAGATATTTGATAGGCCATATTAATGCCAACTGCTACACATAATGTTTAAATAGAAAAAGAAAACAAATGTTAATTAAAAATACACAAATAATTGTTGATTTTTTAGGTCTTTATTGTTGTAGCAACTATTTTTGGTGATGGATTTTTAAAAAATTTAGTAGCACTTTGCCCAATGTCCAAAGATTTCTATAGCAAATACCACAAGAAAGCTGACGGTGACATTCTTTCGTTAGCAAGATACCCGTCATTCAACATCTTTTTGGGGTTGACTTATGATCACAAACGAAATATTTTGTGCTTCGTCGAGGATCCGATCCCGATGTGGGTGGTCATTCTGCTATATATCACTTTTGCAGGTTCTTTTAGCTTCACAATTCACATTTTTTAGGATTCAATTGTATTACACTCTTTCTCTATAACTCATTTCCCTTTTTATATCGTTTTGGAACTCTAGTGGGTCAAGCATCACCGACTGGTCCTTAACTATGACTTATGGGCATTTGATGATATTTCTTATAGCAGCATGGGTAAGGGGTTTGGATGGAGAAGTTATTCTAACGTTAGGAGCATGTGCAATAGTGACCAACATTATATCTAGTATAGTTGTAAGACCCAAGGTCTTAAGAGACATTAGCACATGTGACTTAGCTCTCTCATGTTTGTTGTCCTCACTTGGAGCCTGAAATGGAAGAACTCTTGTAACATTAGTAAGACTTGAATCACTTGTAAGTCACTCCGAACATCTCTATTATATCGATATTGGATGCGGTGTTACAATAGCATACCATATGTAGGATTAAAAGATAGGCTACCTGACGTTAGCCTCACTACAGGCCATGGTTATAGGTAAGTTCACTGGGATTTTAATGAGATGCGCCATAGCTCATTCTATCTTTTGGATTTTCTCTTTGTCCTTCCTTTATCAAGGAGCAACGAACTCGAATTTTCTCTTTGTCCTTCCTTTTGGATATTGGATGCGGTATTATACAGGCCGCTACTAAAGCGGCTAGGGATGAACATCGGAAAGAACTCGAAGCTGCTAAGGAAGAGCATAAGAAAGAGCTCGAGGCTGTTGAGGCACGTTGGAACAAGCGCTTCAATGATCAAGTAGTCAATCAGGCTAACTTGGTTACTTCTCGGTCAATAACCGGCGTTTTGCGACACCTGGATGAAAGGAAACAACAGGAGGCTTCTGGTTCTACACCCCAATATGGGATGCCGCCCCCTGCCGACCCTACCCCACAGCCAGGTAACATACCAGGTAATACTTCTTATGTGGTTAAACCCCCTCCTTCGGGTCAATTACATTATCAGCTTAGATCTGCTACTACTAATCCTTTCCCTGGAGAGCATGACGACGATCCTTTAGCGGGCTTCAATGGCCATCAGGATCACCCTGAGACCCAGCACCCACGGCAGCAGCAGGGCCAACCCCATCAGCGTCCACAACAGCCGTTCTATACTCGTGCTAATTGGGATGATAGCCGTAGCAATGCTGATCTGAACGAGACACCACATTTGGAGGATGCTTACCATGAGGTAAATCCTAACTGTGATGATTTACCTCCTCCTAATTTTGGTCGTCCTAGATTTGATAATGCTCAAGCTATTCAGAGACGAGATGTTAAGCTTAAATTAGAAACTTTTGATGGTAATACTGATCCTGAAGCTTATCTTATCTGGGAAAATCATACTGACTATCTGCTTGAACATTTACGCTATGAGGAAACGGAGAAATTGGAAGTTGTTATATTGCATTTAGTAGGTAAAGCTCGCAACTGGTGGTTCCGCACTCGTGAGATGCGCCGCCGTCAGGACAAGCAACCTGTTGACACTTGGCCCCAACTTCGCTTTCTCCTAAAGAAGAGACATGTGCCTGAGGAATACACGGAGTCCATGAGGATGCAGCTCGCTTCCTGCCGACAAGGAACTCGCTCGCCGAATGACTTTAGGGATGAACTTGAACGACTCTCCCATCAGGCTAATGTTTATCTTACTGAACGTGCTTTGTGTACTCAATTTCTTGCTGGTCTTAATATTTCTATTAAGAATCCTTTAGCTATCCATTCCATTAGAGATATTAACACTTTGACTCATAAAGCACAGCTTCTGTATGAGCAACAGCAGCAACAGTTTCGGCAGCAAAGGAATCGACTTGACCAGACCTCTCAAGGTCGCAGGTTTGTTCCCTTTAACCCTTCTGGTCAATCTAAACCTTCTACTTCTAACCCTTCTATGCAGCAAAAGGGAGTTCCCAACTCACCTCAACAGGGTTATCAGGTTGAAACTAGAAGAGTTGCTGCCCCTTCTACAGATCGCAACAAAGATATCCGCTGCTTCACTTGCGGAGGTTCTGGGCATGTCTCTCGCAATTGCCCCCAGAAACGGAAGGTTCTTCTCAACGATTTGGGAGACCATTACTATGAGGAGGAGACTGCTGAGGACCTGATGGTTTCGAGTGAAGTGGAGGAGGACCAGTCGACTGAGCCTTGTGAGGAGATCGATACTTCACAGTACGACAACGTGCTCTGCATTATCAATCGACGGGTCCTGCACATTCAGGAATCTCCCATGGCTGATCAAAGGGAGAACATATTCCACGCCAGATGCTTGGTTCGAGAGGCTACCTTAACGCTTATCATCGACGGTGGGAGTTGCTGCAATCTCATCAGTGAAAAGGTAGTAAATTTCCTCCATTTACCTACAACCCCTAGAGCTACTCACTATGGTTTAAATGGCATTACTGATGATGGTTCTGATATAATGGTCACCAAACAATGTTTAGTTTCCCTTTCAATTGGAACATATCATGATAAAGTATTATGTGATGTTGCTCGCATGGATTGTAGTCATATATTGTTAGGGCGTCCTTGGTTATATGATCGTAATGTCCTTCATGATGGTCGTGCAAATACATATGCTTTCACCTATGACGGGAGGAGAGTTACTCTCCTACCCTTATCGCCACAACTTATTCTGAAGGACCAGGTGCGCAAGCAGCAACAAAGGAACGCCGAACGCGAAGCTGAGCGAATGGAGACGCTCAAGGACACTTCGGCTGCACCAGCCGCACCCGCGGCCCCAGATACCGCGCCCGCGGCGCACACAGTGGCGCCCGCTGCAGCCCCTGCAGCCCCCTTGACGCACCCTCCTGCCCATCCGACGTCTTCTACGCCCTCTTCTGCTTCACTTACGGGCTCTGTGGAACGTCGATCCTTGGTCTCTCACCCTCAGCAAGGGACCATCACATGGAATGCTCATCGACCTCATATTCTTCTGGTAATGAAACAAGTTTTACTTAATGTTGAATTGAGTCATATTCCTGCACCTATTGCTGCTCTTCTGCAGGATTATTTGGATGTGCTTCCAGCTGAACTACCCCAAGGCTTGCCTCCTATTAGAGGTATTGAGCATCAGATTGACTTTGTGCCTGGAGCAGCCTTGCCTAATCGCGCCGCTTATAGAGCTAGTCCTGAGGAGACAAAGGAGCTGCAACGTCAAGTCACGGAATTGATGGATAAAGGCTTTGTTCGTGAAAGCCTGTCTCCTTGTGCCGTGCCAGTCATATTGGTTCCAAAGAAGGATGGCTCCTGGCGCATGTGTGTTGATTGCCGCGCAATCAACCAAATAACGGTTAAGTATCGCCACCCTATTCCTCGTTTAGATGATATGCTTGATGAACTTCATGGTGCTGCTATTTTTTCTAAAATTGACCTTAGAAGTGGATATCATCAAATTAGGATGAAACAGGGTGATGAATGGAAAACGGCTTTTAAAACTAAGTATGGCTTATATGAATGGTTAGTAATGCCTTTTGGTTTGACAAATGCACCTTCTACATTTATGAGGCTTATGAACCATGTGCTTAGAAGACACTTAGGAAAATTTGTCGTTGTCTATTTTGACGATATTTTAATCTACAGTAAGAATATGCATGATCATTTAAGTCACTTAAAATTGGTTTTTGATTGTCTAAGAAAAGAGAAATTATATGCCAATTTAAAGAAGTGTTCTTTTGCATCCGAGTCTACCATTTTTCTTGGTTTTGTAGTGACTGCATCTGGATTAAAGGTGGATGAGGAGAAGATCCGTGCTATTCAGGAGTGGGCTAGGCCGAATACACCCACCCATGTCCGCTCATTCTTGGGCCTTGCTGGCTTCTATCGACGATTTGTCAAGGATTTCAGCTTGATTGCCGCCCCCCTACATGAGCTGACAAAGAAGGATGTGACATTTCGCTGGTCTGACCCACATCAAAAGGCTTTCGACGCTCTCAAGGATCGCCTGACACACGCCCCAGTGCTGCAGTTACCTGACTTTGCTCAACCTTTTGAGCTGGAGTGTGACGCTTCTGGCACTGGCATTGGAGGGGTCCTGCAACAGAACAAGCGTCCTATCGCCTACTTCAGCGAAAAGTTGGGCACCGCTGAGCTCAACTATTCTACCTACGACAAGGAGCTCTTTGCATTGGTTCGCTGCTTGCAGACTTGGCAACACTATCTCTGGCCTAAGGAGTTTGTGATTCATTCGGATCATGAAGCTCTTAAGTACCTCAAAGGACAAGCAGTGCTCAGCAGGCGACTTGCTCGATGGGTGGAGTTCATAGAGACCTTTTCCTATGTGGTTCACCACAAAAAGGGAAAGGATAATGTGGTAGCTGACGCGCTATCACGAAGGTATGTCCTCTTAAACCATATGGATGCACATATTTTGGGATTTGCATTAATAAAGGAACTGTATGCTTCTGATAGTTTCTTTAAAACTATATATGCTCAATGTGTGTCTAAAGGTGAAGTAGATTCATTTTTTGTTGATAATGGGTATTTATTTAAGATGGGCAAGCTTTGTATCCCATCTTCTTCTATTCGCCGATTGCTAACCCAAGAAATACATGAATCTAGGGGACATGGGGGTTTCGAAAAAACACTAGCTGGACTAAAGGAACATTACTTTTGGCCTAAAATGTCTAATTATGTGCTGAGATTTGTCAAAAGTTGTGTTACATGTGCTAAAGCTAAATCGAAATCCAGTGCTAATGGTCTATACCAACCTTTGCCAATTGCTAATGCACCCTGGGAAGATGTTTCTATGGATTTTATTGTAGGATTGCCTAGAACTTCTAAGGGTCATGATTCCATATTTGTTGTTGTAGACAGATTTTCCAAAATGGCTCACTTTATACCTTGTCATAAAACTGATGATGCTATTCATGTTGCTCATTTATTCTTCAAAGATGTTGTTCGCTTACATGGATTGCCATTGTCTATAGTTTCTGACCGTGATCCTAAATTCTTGAGCTCTTTTTGGAAAACTTTATGGTCTAAATTGGGTACAAAATTACTATTTTCTACTTCTTGTCACCCACAAACTGATGGCCAAACTGAGGTCACAAATAGAACTCTTGGGGCTCTCCTTAGAGTCATGCTACGAACTAACCTCCGGAGATGGGAAGACTGTCTACCATTTGTAGAGTTTGCATATAACAGGTCTAGGCACTCTGCAACGAAAATGACCCCCTTCGAGGTTGTGTATGGCCGAAATCCATTGACTCCAGTGGACATGATGCCTCGGCCATACAAGGACAAGGAGAGCATGGATGCGGCTAAGCAAGTGAACTTCATCAAAAGCTTGCATGAGCGTACCAAGGCGCAGCTGGAGAGGAAGACTGCGCAATACAAGGCCGCGAAGGACAAGCATCGCAAGGATGTGCAGTTCAACGTTGGTGATCTGGTCTGGCTGCATCTCAGGAAGGAAAGGTTTCCGCAGCAACGGAAATCTAAGCTGGACCCCAGGGGAGATGGACCATTCAAAGTGGTCCAGAAGATGGGTCCTAATGCCTACAAGCTGGATCTCCCTGCCGATAAGTACAGCGTCCATTCTACATTCAACGTCGCCGATCTATCCTTGTTCGTGCCTGACGATGACTCTGCCGACGATTTGAGGACAAATCGAAGTCAAGTGGAGGAGAATGATGTCGCTCAATTATCGATGACTCCTGGTGACATTGAGGACAACATGAAGGTTCCATTTGATGGCCCTGTCACTCGTTCAAGGGCCAAGAAGATTCAGAATGCAACTAAAGCCTTTCTTCTCCGTCACCATGGAACATTAGAGCAAGGGTTCAGGCCACCCTGGATCACTTGGCTCAAGGTTGCACCGCCAGCACAAGAAATAAGCTTGCGCCCACACTCGGAGCTCATGAAGACTCGACAACATCCGCCTTAAGCAAGACATGGCCGAGTGGGCTTCATGCATGGGCCGAAATTATCTTGTGCATGGGCCGAAAATTACTTACTTAATTAGTTTATTATTTTATGCAATTAGTTAAATAAAGGTGGAATTTAATTATATCTATTCTAGATATATTACTTAGCCACCAAGTTGTTATATTTCTATCTTCTTAGGATTTATCTATCTTTAAGTTATTTCTTTTATCTTAGATAGAATTAATCTATCCAAACCCCTTTCCTTTGCAAGGAAGGGTTGGATAGATAGCTCATTAGTTTACTATAAATTCATGTTACACCTTTTGAATTTAATCAGATTGAAAATTAGAATTGAAGAAACCCTTAACGGAATTAGGGTTCTTCGATTAGGTCAATCCAAAGGCTATCCGGTTCTTTATTGTTACATACGGTATTCATCCAATTACAATATCATCACCGTCGTTCAATCATCATCAACCTCCGTCACCAGCCCGTCGCAACCAAGAAGGAGCTTGGCCCTTGGCGTCGCTCACGGCAGTCCTCGCTCCCGGCGAACCCGGCGTCGGCGGCTCCTGCGCGCGGTCCCCGCCGACGACCTCGTTCTTGTGCGCAGCGTCTCGCGTCGTCGCTGTCTCGATCTCGCGCAAGCTTGCCCTCGCAGCCCCCGGTCCAGTTTCGCGTCCGCACACCCTGAGGAGAGTACTCCTGTGTGCGCCGCCCTTCCTCCAGCGATCGTGACGGGCTTACCGGACTTCCACGCTCGCGCCCTCGACGTCCTCGCTTCTTGATTTCGTTATTCCATCGCTATTGTTTAATTAGTTTAACTTAGTTTAGTTAATTGCTGCCGTTCTAATTAGTTAGTAGATAGCTGTTAGTTGTTTAATTTTCTAAGTTATAAAAGTTATTGCTTTAGTTAGTATTACTTAATTCGTTTCAGGTTGTTTACGTATACGTTTAGTTAGGTTAGTTAGTTGCAATATATTAAATTAAGATTGTTGTTTAATTAGTTTAATTCAATTGTTAATCAGGAGATATCAAAGAGCATTGCAAGATCGGAGCAAATATACGGCGTGGTTCTTGATCTTGAGCCCACAGGCGAAGGATCGGGTATCCCAAACGTATCACAAATACTTTGGTATTTATAAACATGACTATCGTAGGGGTACATGGATTCAAAGCACTTCCAGCGAATTGGATTATGTTATGCTACGTTGCTTTTCTAGGGATTATGGATATTAGTATATATCATAAGAGGATTTGGGTTGCAGTAGAATAAAATATGGGTAGAGTTCATACCTAACCCTATGGTTATGACCAATCCCTTCTACATCGATGACTATTTTTCCATTGACGCTTGCATTAGTAGCTTGATCATATTCATATGACATTGTAGAAATGAGGTTAGTGCAAAGAAGTACTCACTCAACTACTATTGTTTCAGTGTTGATATGTGGAGAGGGCATTTGAACCTTGCCCAGCTCGATTCTCTCTGTGTTTGACATCAATGTCCCACTGTGCATGAGGGTTGTATCTCAAGAGATAAATGTGAAACTTGCTACACTTTTGGGGGGATAAGTATAATGGTGGAAAAAAGCTCTTGTTGGCTACTTAATCTATAGGCTCTTTGAATAATCTCTATGTAAGAATTATATAAAGTTCTTCGTTTCATGTTGCTCAATTAAAATGGTGGAACATGCATGTATTTTGTAACTCTTTGTGTAGATATACATATAAACATATAAACATACAAACATATATACATATACATACATGCATGCATACATACATCATGTTGATTCCTTGATTAATTTTGTTGCTACTAGAGTGTTTGTTGCTCCAAATCAATCATTGCTAGTATAGTCAATGTTATACGTTTTTAGTAGTATTTTGACCAATAGACAAAGATTTTTTTTATAGAAAGTATCATAAGAAGGCTGGTAGTGACATTTTTACATCAATAAGACACCCATCATTTAACATCTCTTTAGAGTTGACTTATGATGGTAGGCACAAGATTATATTTTTATCTAGTTGAGCCCAACATGGAAAAGGAAGAACAATCCCTTAAGATGGTTAATTCACTCCCCATTGAGATTGAGGAGATATTGATCCACCATCAATGGTCGAAATGGTACCTCCACTATCCAGAGAGATTCAGAAGGTCGATCTACCAACGATGCCCGATATGGTTACCTTCCCACATCACAGAGCGAGGCCGAAGAGTCATTCTTCACTCATGATTACTTTTGTGAAGGATCCTATGAGCATATCCAAGAGCACACTGCATGTTGAGGAGTTGTTTAGGGATGTGAAAGTCCCTTCATGGCGAGAGCAACTGACAGTGAGGGCATTTGTGGTCAGCTTCATTCCCAGCTCGCTATTCACGTTTAATGTAGTTCAATCTGAGCACGGGTCAGATATTGTCATTGCAAGCCTTAGTTGGACTGATCGGGTACTTTGGAGGCAGGCTATGCATGATGATGACTGAGATGGTTGGCCTTTTTAGCCTGCCATTCACCATACAGGAGAACACGACCATTCAGACATGTGTTATCCTATGGTTAGGACCATTCCCTTCTACATCGGTGGTTATTTTTCCATTGACGCTTGCATTGGTAGCTTGATCATATTTGTATGACATTGTAGAAATGAGGTCAGTGCAAAGAAGTACTCAACTACTATTGCTTTAGGGTTGATATGTGGGGAAGGTATTTGGACCTTGCCCAACTCGATTCTTTTTGTGTTTAGCATCCATGCCCCTATGTGCATGAGGGTTGTAACTCGAGAGACAAATGCGAAGCTTGCTATACTTTTGGGGAAATAATTGTAATGGTGGACAAAAGGCTATTGCTAGCTAGCTACTTGAACTATAGACTCCTTGAATCAATCTCTATGTAAGAATTATATAATATTTTGTGTTTCATGTTGCTCAATTGTAATGGCGGAACAAGCTTGTATTTTGCAACTCTTTGTGTAGATACATATATACATACAGAGGTTGGCTCCCATGTGAGCAAGCCTTATAATGTGAAATGTGAGCAAATCATGGCCTTTGAACTAATGGAAATTGATGGATGAGATTAAACCAACAACTTCCATCACCAACAACTTTATTTGTGACTTCACGTATTCTATCTCCATCTCCATTCCTACCAGTTGCATATGCTTCCTTTGCAAGGTCGACCACAATTGAAATTGATGTGGTCAACACTTTCATCTCAGCCTAAAATCTGGCATTTATGGGCTATAAATATAAAACACAAAAATTACATTATTTGATGATGTTAATAGAGAATACCTAATCATTATAAAAAATCTTGAACCTAGAGTTATATTTGTAGGTAGGTTCAAGACTTTAAAATATTGAATCTAATTACAAACCTTGAACCTAAATTTTGTTAAAAACCTAAATCTTGTACATTTAATCTAAGATAGGAATTTAAGGGTTTATATAACAATTGGTTCAAGATTTTAAAATCTTGAACCCACTTAAATGCAAGCAGCACATCATGAAAAGAAAATGAAGTTAGTAGTAACATTACAAGGTATGATTTTAGACTAGATACAACTATGAGTTCAGGATTATCAAGCACTTTAGAGATTTATACAACTATGGGTTCAAGATTTTTAGATCTTGAACCTATAGGTAGGAAACACATCATGAAGAGAAAATGAATATAATAGTAACATATTTGATAAACCAACATGAAAGGTACGACAACAGGGACTATCAAACACTATGGAGGCAATAAATCATAAAAAAAAAATAGTAACATTACACGATGTCCTTTTAAGGTTAAATATAATTATGAGTTTAGAATTTTTTTTCTTTTTACATTACAAGATTTTCTACTAATATAACTAGGAATTTAGGGTTAGGTATAATACTTCAAAGATTGTTTACAACAACATACCATTTTTTCTTTGACATTTTCACAATCAAGCACAATTGGTATTTCAGGTATATCTCGCATAATATCTTGTGGATCAACTTCTTGGTTATTATTTTCAATAATAACCCATGGAAGCACTCGACCTATAACAAATGTATTTGTAAGAAATTTTTATAAAACATTTTAGAATAACAAGTTCAAGATTATTTAAGTGATAATTGTGAAGGTTGTAATGTTATACCTGTACCAAAACCATCTTCATCATTCATTTCCATATTTTGTCTGTACGTCATTTCTTTTTCACTCCATGGACTAAAAGAAGGAATTGATCGAGGGAAGTGTTTGCCTCTATATTCCACCCTATCAAGATAAAATAGCTAATAGAAAACAAATAGATATTAATTAAAATACAATAATTTAATAAAAGAAATAAAATATGATCAGTAGAAACATTTAAGTAAACAAACAAATAGATCATCTCACCACTAAAAAAAGAATCGATCCCTTGAAAAACGTTTGAGTTTTTTCAACCCAACGTTTCTTTGCTGCAATCAATCTCTCCAATAGAAACTTGCACCAATTTAATGAGATGATCGTCTCCCTCTCAACTGGAATATCAAAATAATCCAAGTTTACTGTTCCATTTAACGTGATTTCTATCATTGTTGTGATGAACAATACAACAAATGATTTTTTGAAAAAAAAACAGAATCAGCCTCAGCAGAAATCATTTTGGCAACAACATCTTTGGGAAAAATTCTTCCTTTTCCAAATTTTTTCTTCCATTCTTCCAACCCTTTTGGTTTATCAGATTTAACTATAGCTTGAGCTCCTCTCTGTAGACCTAGAGCTATATGCACGTCCTCTTCATCTATCAAAATCATCTCTCCATTCTTCAACTTCAATCCAACCTTATTGAAGTCAAAGTTGTCTACAATCCAATGCACAAGATACAACGGCACTGATTTCACTTTCAGTTCAAGAAGCGACCCAAACCTAGTGATGCAATGCAATTCTTCTAGGACTGGTTCATTGCAGCAATATCATCAACCAATGTGCATGGAAGAGTACGATCATCTAGTTTTTCCAATTGAATTTTACCACTTTGTCTCTTCACAAACTTTTTTGTTACTTTTGTCTCTTTTGTTGCTGCTTTACCTAGTATCATTCGTTGCCTGACTTCCTTTGTCATGACAATAGTTGTGCACCTTCACCTTTTGTATGCATATCTTTTCATCTCTTCCTTTGATACATCAGAACTACTTTCGGACTTCTCCATTGATTCCCCTTCAACTGATTCCCCTTCCATTGATTCCTTAGTTGATTCCTCATCTGATTCAGAGACTGGTGCTTCACTTTCTTCTTCACAAACTTGCTTCTTTTTTTTTTATCAAAAAATCAGCAAGTGGAGCAGAATCCTTGAAGAGTCTAGAAATGACACAATTACCCTCAGTTCCACACACTTTTAAATTTTGGTTTCCTCCCTTAATTACACCATCAACCAATCAAAACACTCCTCACGGTTTTCACCTTAATTTTGGTTTTCACCGGAGCGTGACCCTATACATATATACATATATACATATATACAAATATACATATCTCTGTGCGTGTATTATGTTGAATCATTGATTAATTTTGTTACTACAAGCGTGTTTGTTGCTTCATGTCAATAATTGCTAATATAGTCAAGGTTAGATATTTTTAGTAGTATTTGACAAACGAACAAATATTTTTTTATATATAGAAAGTACCATAAGAAAGCTTGTAGTGGCATTCTTCCATCAACAAGACACCCATCATTCAACATCTCTTTAGGGTTGAATTATGATGACAAACGCAATATTCCATTTTTATCTAGTTGGGCCTAGCATGGAAAAGGAAGAGCAATCCCTTGAGATGGTTCAGACACTACCCATTGAGATTGAGGAGATCGATCCACCACCAATGGTCGAGATGGTGCCTCCACTGTCCTGTGAGATTCAGGAGGTCGATCTACCATCGATACCCGATATGGTTCCCACATCATCGAGTGAGACCAAGGAGTCATTCTTCACTCCTGATAACTTTTGTGAAGGATCCGATGAGCATATTCGAGAGCCCACTGTTAAGGAGTTATTTAGGCATATGGAAGTCCCTTCATGACAAGAGTAGCTGATAGTGAGGGCATTTGTGGTCAGCTTCATCCTCAGTTGGCTATTCACATTCAGTTCAATATGTGAGCATAGACCAAATACCATCATTGCAAGCTTTAGTTAGGATGATCGGGTACTTCGGGGGTAGGCTATACGTGATGATGACAAAGATGGTTGGCCTTGCTAGCCGAACATTCCCCAGAAAAGAGAACATGATCATTCAGACATGTGTTGTCACATCGGTGGACGTAGCCTTTACCGAATTAGCTTCTTATTTTCTTAATTTTTATTCTGGTTATTGATTTAAAATGTTTTATTTCTACGTAAGTTCTTTTCTCTGCTTTTATAAATTTGGGCATAGCCTTTAAATAATTGTATATTTCATTAGTTTAAGTAAGTCTATTTCTCTACCAAAACTTCAAACATGCTTTATTACTAGCTATGTAATTTCTTATATTGTGACATTAGTACATAGTCGAAAATGTCTCTTTTCAAACATGCTTTATTACTATGTAATTTATTGTCTATGCGTTTATAGATTTGGCCAGATCCTTTAAATAATTGTGTATTCATTAGTGTTCATATGTCTATCATATAGATAACAATCATTCTTTGTTCGATTTTGCAATCTTTAGCATTATATATATCGCATAAGCCATAACACTAAGAGTTGTGACCCCGTTCAGTTTTGCTGATGAATCCAAGTTTATGCTGGATGAGAAGCTCTAATGTGAATATCTTGTTTTATGGGTGTGAATAATCAAGACTTCAAAAGTGATGCTTATCACAGGGAATAAAGATCATATTTAGTTAGGTTAGTACTTGGTTGGAAATGTCTCTTATTGGTTTTGTAAATATAGCAAGTTCTTGGCTCGTTATTGTTATTGATGTGAAAAAAATACTTGCAACTTGTAGGAAGATTGCTTTCTCCATTTCTCAGTTTTTGGTTTTGTAAATAGCTAGAAGTAGGAAAACTGTTTGAAATAGTCAAATGGTTATAAATATGCATAACTTTGCTTTGAAGGAGGCTTGTACTTAGAGCTACCTCTGGATTGTCTTCATTCCATTGATCCCTTTTAGAGGATAGATGTTTTTCTGAAGATTTTAGATTATCGATTCTTCTTTTTCTTTTTTAATCTAAGTATACCTAGGGATAATGCTTGAGAAATGGTATCTTGCACATACATACTTCTTATTAGTTATCAATGTATTTTGCTCTCTTTAAAGTGAAAGTTTTATTTAGAGAATGAATTACGATACTACTGATGTCAAAATGCACAACCTGATCACTATGAGCAATGGCATAGTCCTTATCAAAACAAGGATCCCACCACTCCCAATTTCTACCTTTACAATTGGTAGTACGTACTATTGTTAAAATGAATCCAGTCAGGAAGCAATCTTTTACTGGAATTCTTGTAACAATGCATCAAAACTTGGGTAGCAACAGAACCAACATAGGTGAAAGTGATAAAATGCCGGATGGATAAAGGGATGAAGATTGGCTTATTGAATCTTTGTATCGACAATTTAATTATCATGTGTTGTACATGTGCTACTAGCCATGTCCTTAGTACTCAATTGAGTTGAATGTTTTTTTTTTCAATAAAATTTTAGGGTATGAATCTCCAACTTTCACCTCGCTCTTAACATTCTTCTCATTATGTGTCTGGTGAATCTTCAGCATTCAACTCCAACATTCTTATCATGAGCATAAACAACCTAACAAAAGTATGAGCAATGAAAGAACCCTTAAAAGGACAAGGGTTTAGGGTTTTGTCAGGAGGCAACATGCCATTTTTGTAACAATATTTCAACCCGAACCTTGATGCTAATTCCTTGGAATATAAATTTTATGTTTACAACACTTCAACCCTCAACTTAAAAATTTAAGACTGAAACTAACACACACACATACATGTGTGTGCGCGCGCGCGTGTGTGTATATGTATATGTGTGTGTGTGTGTGTGTGTGCGCGCGCGTGCGCGCGTGCGTGCGTGCGTGCGTGCGCGTGTGTGTGTGTATCTTACCTTGAGTAGCTCTTTATTCAGTTGCAAGTCCTTTTTATGATATGTTGTTTCCTACCGTCTCACCTCAATCTAGAGCTTATAAAAGTAAATGTCACTGAAACTAACATGTACATATTCAGTTATTCACATATGTTTGTGTAGGAGGTTGTGGTACATACATCTTTACTATATATGAAAGAAACCTATGCCCCAAAGCATGTGAAGATCCATCGCCCAACAATGAGCTAAACCTCTCTCTCCCTTGGATATTCTCCTTCATATTTTTCATTGGTTTTTTCCCTGATCTCTTATTTCGAAATGTAAAAAGTTTGTCCATTAATTGTTACTCCCTTTAATCCACAAAAGGTGACGTTTTAGCATTGGTAATTTGATCCAAATTAGATGATGTTTTGTAAGAGAATTAAATGTTGTTGCACCTCATCCCCATATCTCATTTAATTGGAAGGCTTTTGACATTCCATTATTTGGTGGGTAGCTTACGACTCCATGTGTATTCCATCCGTAATTTGATAGTGTGACTTTTGGAGTACATCACAATTAATATTTGATGATGAGAAATTAATCCTTATTTCAAGTGTGGGCATGTGTGTAAATTTGATTTTGTAGTGCAACATTAATTTTAATTATGAGTAATTATTCATTGGCAATACTCCCCTTTTCCTGGTTTCTTAATTCTTGTGCTTTAATTTTGGTTAAAACGTCAGATATAATGGATCGGAGGTAGTAGCAACTAAATGACATTATTCTTATGCCCTCTTGGATTTATTTGTGGTGATTAACATGCTCTTTCTTATTTTGATCAGATCGTGATAATTGATTTTAGACTTACCTATCGGGGTAGGATAGTCGCCGCCGAACTTATCAACATCTTCCACACTCCTCGGGGTGTCGAGTTGGTGAAGTAAGCTAGCTCTTAATTTAGACTCGAGCTTAAAATTTTGCTCATATTCGATTTGTTTAATAAATGAACAAGCTCAAGTCGAACATTTTTCGAGTATTAAGCAATCTGCAATCCTATTGCTCATGACATCGTAACTTAAATAAATTTTATAAATTCCACAAAATTAGAGTTATTCAAGCTTAAATCAAGCACGACTGAGCTTTAAATTGAGTTTAAACATGTGCCTAATTAATGTCCATACTCGGTCACCATTATGCCTCGAGAAGTAATAAGAACTCTAATTTTCACTGATTAAACTCATCCGTACTTTTTCCTTTTGTTTGTAGTCGCCACTCTAGCCGCCTTACTTGGAATAAAACCTGACAGACCAGTCGCACTAAAGGTAGAAGAAGTACCCGTAGTATTAACACGTACATGTGTCTTTTCCCTAGAACCAGTTATAAAACAAAATATCAGTTGGGCGAAGCTCACCTTACAAATGGAAATTTCAGCCTTCAAACACTCATCGTACAAAGTATCACGAACTACATTATGTCGGTGCTTAATAATAATAATAATAATAAAATATTATTATTTATGTATTTATTATTGTGGGTATTATTTATTCGATTTTTTCTCCCAAACATATGTAATACTAGGTAGCATGCCCGTGCGATGCACGGGACCGATATTTAATTGAATGTTTTATTTGTTATTATGTAGTCTTTGATTAGAAGCGATCATATTTTATTCTGATGTAATTACATGTATTAGTAAAAACAATTTGCAAAAGTTAGCTACATCGGTAGATCGGTAATGCATATATTAGTTTTTATTGAGTTTATTTTTGGAGCATAGTGCTATAGGTTGATGAGAAAGGACCATGAAAAAATCAAAAAAAAAATTGTGGATGTATTATGTAGCGTAGAACCTTGTATGGATTAATTTAATTATGAGAAGGAAAATCAATTGCCCCTTATCTTGATGACTACAAAGATTGGAGTTGAAATCAATTTATTAATAGGGTTAATAGTAAGCTATAAGTTGAAGTAAATGGAATACAATATATATCAACGTACGTATACTCCCATATACGCCATGAAAGGGAAAAGTGCATGAAAGATGAAACGAAATAATTTATATTGGCCACACTGTCGAATGTAACTCATCTCCATTGGTACCGGGTCTTTCGAGTACCTATTTATTTGAAAAAAACAGAACACATAAATTCATTAGAATAAATTTTATGTATAGAAATTTTATTTCGAAAATACTAAAAAAAAATTTAAAAAATTGAATAAATGAAATACCAAAAGGTGTAACCCGTTGTTGCATGTTATCACTGACACGGTTGCACTAAAGTGAAATGAAATACAGAATAATAATTGAGAAATGAGTGAATACAATAAACAATAGACACCACTTGCATAGTAAAAACCAAAAAAGAAAAGGGTATTTAATTAAAAAAAAAAAAAAAAGGAAAAGGGTATTCTTGTATTTTAAGGGGCATGTGTTGCCATCTGTTTCCCACTTTCCCATTTAGGATTGTAGTAGATCATTCTACAACTTTACAAATTGGAAATTCCACATTGTGCTCCCAATTTCGTGTTCTTGTGTTGTTAAAATTGTGTAATTGCTTACCTCTCAGTGAGAAATGAAGAGATATCGAGCATATTTGGGAGCTTGAAGGCGGTGGCTCTGCACTGCCAAAAAAATGAAGGAGAATCAGCCACCGGTAAGCTTATATTTTGGTTTCGTTTGGGTTTTGAAGGTGATAATTGATAAATTGAGTTCCTAGAGTTTTGATTGTAATAGTTCTTCTATGTGGCATCGCTAAGTTTATTTGCAGGAAGCATTTTAGTGTGAGATAGGTCTGAAGATACTGAATCAGCTTACCAGTGAGATGAATATGGTAAGCATGAAAATTCTTATACCTGATATGTATACGACCAATTATATTCTAGAATAATAGATGAGTTTGCATGTTTCATTAGTATTGAAAATCAATGTATTAAAAATCTTCTCCACCTCTAATCTCCAACTATGTTCAATTATGAGCAAAATCCTGAATTAAGGTTCATGACACATCTTGAGAATTGGGAAATTAGTATACTTTAGTGGGTCTATGACCATAAATGGGCTTTAGGTGGTAATTTTCATGGGTTGAAGGACGGTTGCTGGGAGTCCAACCCTTCCGATTCGTAGTGAGATATCATTTCCTGCGGCGTCTGAAGCTGCGGTTGATCTTGGGGCTGTTGCATCCCTAGGTAGGTTAAGAATTTTGGAGGAAAATCTCTGGTTTTGGTTTCAGGATTTGAGAAGGAGTTATGAATTGGGTAAGGATACCTTCACCTTACCTTGTGTTTCCCTCTAATAACTTGTACTATTCGATGATAAATTAAAGGTTTTTTATATAAAAATTACTTGAAGGCATTCTCGTGCTACCCGGGACATTGTTTTTTATGTCGAGTTGTAACTATTGTATATTAATTTTGCGAGTTGAATTTGGTGTGAGCTGGTTGATATACGATTTTAGTGTATAGTCTGATTTCGAGTATGTGAATTAATGCCATGTAATCGTTTGGTTTGTTTGTTTTGTACTACCTAATTATGTGTTTGAAAATGGCATTTGTTTCAGAAATTTCCATAAGAGGATTCAATGAAAAGTTTGTGGAGGTTTTGAATAATTCCAGGATCAACTCTATCATCTAACTTCTAAGGATGTGAAGAATGTTGAGTTCGGTGAGTATTTTTGTATTGCATTTCTATGATTTTTTTCCCCATTGGTTATTAATGTTTTGTCGTTTGGTTGATGATGCCATGTCTATTTTGTCTATTTCGCTTTTTATTGTTTGTTTTTGTGTGATCTTTTTTCCATTCTCTATTTTGTTGTGTGTATGTGAATTGTTATTTGCAATTGTGCATTTAATTATAGCAGATGATAAAGTAGTATGTATGGGCGTATGATTGAAAGTGGGAATATCAAATACCTGCTGGGATTTGTGGTTGTTGATGTCATTGACGTAAATGAGCCCTGCACGTTTGTTTATAACAATGAGTAGTAAGCAACAATCATATTGAAATGAAATATTAGGATTATAGACTTAATTTAACTATTATTAAAATCTGTTACCTATATCTCTGATCGCAAGTTGGAGAAGACTTCCTTGAACACAATGTTTTTAGTGTGGTTCTTGAATTCTTCGGTACCTTGTAGCATCATGATTTTAAGGCCTGCTGGATTTGTGACCCTAGAAATTGCGACATACAACTGACCATGGCTGAAGACAGGGTTTGGTAAATATAAGCCAACACAATTCAAAGACTGTCCTTGACTTTTGTTGATGGTCATTGCATAACATGGTTTTATGGGGAACTGTCTTCTTTTCATGATAAAAGGCCATTTTGATTTGGTAGATGTGAGTGTGATCCGCGGAATCAAGACCTTATTTCCTATATGACTTCCTGTGATTATTTTCGCTTCAATAACCCATTCACCCAAATGTGAAATAACCAGTCTTGTTCCATTGCACAAACCTTGACTTGGATTAACGTTTCTCAACAACATCACCGGCAAGCCTTCTTTTAAACTGAGAGAATGAGGCGGCATTCCTGAAAATCTAAGGCCATTGAGGAATTCTGTTGGGTACATGTGTTCTTGCTCAGCCATATCTGCTGATGCCTTACAAATCTCGTCTGAACTTTTGTAAGTCTTCACCACACCATGCAACTTCTGGAAAATGTATTCATTGATGTGGTCAGCATCTTCGTTGAGTGGTGTCAAGATAGCTCGCTGACGGAGGTATTCTGCATCATCGTGCTTGGATATGAGATCAGGATATATTTCATTCACAATTTGTTGAATTGGATGGTCGGTCGGTTGTACGATGAGTTCTTCTGGAATTTCAATCCAAGTAGCGTCATCTTCTCCTTTTTTTGTTTTTGCCGGGACCTTCCCATCTCCAACTTCTAGCACCCACTTATTGAATCCTTGTTTTAATAGATCGATGTTTCCATTTTGATCTATCTCCTTTACTCTCATACTCCGTGACAATGTTAACACACTGCAGTGGTCCTACAAATGTGAGCTGTTAATACATGCCTGAACAATGTCTTGTCTTTTGCCTTTTGTTATGACCGGCAAAATCTGCCTAAAATCACCTCCCAATAGGACTGTTATTCCACCAAACAACTTGGTTCTGCATGTCGGGTGTTTGTAGCCACGGATGTCTTTCAATGTTCGATCAAGTGCTTCAAATGCATATCTTTGGGTCATCGGGGCTTCGTCCCATATTATGAGGCTTACCTCATGCATCAATTCTGCCAGATGCGTGTTCTGTTTTATTGTGCATGTACTATTCTCCATTAGGTCCAGTGGGATGACGAATCTGCTATGTGCGGTTCTACCCCCCGGCAGTAGTAGTGAAGCAATACCTGTGATGTAAGTTGATAGGATGCGTTAGAAAGAATTCATAGCAATATGATAAAACAAATATTGAAGGGGGTGAAAGGTAAGCAGTGTTTTGAGTAGAATTCGCGCTTGATGATGCAACTGCTAGAACGATTTGTCTTTCTGATCTCAGCCGAGCAATAATTGCTTGATATAAGAAAGTTTTCCCAGTGCCGCCAGGTCCATATACAAAGAAGAACCCTCCTTCTTGTTGGGTTATTGATGTAAAGACTTTGTGATAGATTAGCAGCTGGTCTGAATTAAGGGAGTCACGAAGAAGTTTGTGCTGAGTTAATAATTCTTTAACATTATAGTTCAGCTCTTCTTGGATCAATCGATTGTCCTTCTTGCTTAATAAGGATGTATCTGGCGTTGGCAAGTCTGGATAATCTGCAAGGGATTTCCCATTTCTGTTCAAGATCTCTTGTATTTGTAACAAACAGTAATTTTTGATCTGGTGCTCTGTCAACTGTAAATCTGGGAACCTGAACTGTTTTCGTTTCTTGTACAAAATATCCTCTGAAAGTGCATCCCAGTTAGCTTCCCATAATTTTATGGGGCTGTTGACTTCACAAAACAATAGTATTGTCACAAACAATTCACGTAGCTGAACGGCAGAAGCCCAGAGTCTTGCTTCAGTAATCGCATCTGTCCATTCTTTGTCATCACTTATCATGCCATGAGCATAGCATGTCTCTTTAAAAGTGCTGAATGTTTGACCACCGACAGACCTGATTTCTGCAAAAGATCTTGGTCCTCTTACAACATTTAGAAGCATCCGCAAGTAATATCGCTCACCTGATGTAGGATGACTATAAGTAATACGACCAATGCATTTCCCCTCCTTTCGAGATTTCCATGTTTTCTCTTTTGCATTCCATACATACCATTTTGGTATCTCTGCGTAAGTGAACTTCCTTGCCTCAGTATCAACCATGTTCAATTTGAACCATTCAGTGAACATGGTTTCATTAATACCTTTTCTTTGAAGTAAAGACGGCAAGGATTCTGAATCTCGCAATGTTATCAGATGTTGATTCGGCAGATGAAATGTCAATCTAATAATGGATGGATTGCAATAGTGGATGTCATAGGAATAGATACGCCATGCAGCTTCGCACGGTGAAAGATAACGACAATCTAAATACTGCTTGATTTCATCCACTTCTACAATATTCTCAGATGTTGATCCCTTCATGCTCAAGTCATTTTCTCGAATTGCAACAGTCGCTCTATATGGGCCCTTGTTCAAGTATTTGAATAGATATTTGATTGCCCTTGATCTGTTGCACCACTCAATATTGATGTGCGCTTGGTACTTGAGCAAGAGATACCGATTGTAAGGGACGACGAATCTGTTATCAAGTTTTGCCTTTCCCTTCATTGCATTGATCCCATTGTTTCGCCTTCGGTATATCGGAAATCCCTCTTCATCAATTGTAGTTTCTGCATAGAATTGCTTTGGGAAATGTTTAATGCATCGTCCACCAATCATGCATGGAGACTTGGGATTGTCTAAGCCACATGGACCATGCAACATGTATTCAGTCACAATGTTGTATCCTATCGGATCCTCTTCTCTACATGGTATTTCTGCACATATGATGTCATCAATATCGGTTGGGGTTTTGCACTGGTACTCTTTATCTACCCATATCAAAATATGTGCATGGGGCAACCCACGCTTCTGAAATTCAATAGTGTAAACAGCTGCATAAATAATGGATTTATTGTTAGCTGGTGAGTAATATCTACAAATTATTTGCTCAACTAATTTTCTCGTCAAAAGGTCTTCACTAAATTACAAATTTCACATAAACAACAATGCAATGGTATGAAATGAAATGGGTAAATTATGTGGAGGAATATTAGTAGTTACCTGCGCGATGCTTGCCAAAAATCTCATTTTTTTGTAGGTCTTTCATCGGCTGTCCTAATTTCAGTTTGAATACCCTTGCAACAACTTCTGGACGGTCTGTTGGTTTTTGCCCCTTTATTTGTGACAACATTTCTGTGATTTCTGGCCATTTAGAGTTAGCTGTAAAAGTGATGAAAAGAGATGGATTTCCCAATGCTCGACAAATTGCCATTGCA